>JAHRHY010000018.1:0-1313050 GCA_019671135.1 Linnemannia hyalina | reverse complement strand
CACCGGGTGCAGTCTTGTTATTTATTTTTTCCGTACGCGAGTTGATTTTTTAACCCTACAGTTCACGGATTGTATCTAATAAAAAAGGGCTTTTAAAAGTCTGCTCCATGACACCATATAACAAGCCACAGTCCTCTAATCCTGGCTCGTCCGCTCTGCACAACAATCGATCCCTCTCTCAGGGGCGGTGCGGTAGAAAATAAACTAGATACGAATGAAGGGAGTTCTTCCCATTCTCTCCATAAATGACAAGCGCCTCTTTCCTACCGGGTTTTCTGGCAAACGCGCATTAGTGGTGCGAAGATCAATAGATAGACTCGAACAGCGCCTATCGTCATGTACAGCTAGAGAGGCACCTCCAAGTAACCAACAAGCTTATGTACGACCTAAACCACATCTCACCTGGTTACCACCTCTATCCATTCCATTATCTACCGATACTTCTATCTGAATCGCTCCCCTATCTAACTACGTACCTATCCACCACACCATCCAGAACTCAGTAACCCTAACACGTCTAATTACCCTAGGTTCCCCTGCACAATAAACGTCATCGATTCTTGCAACTTTGCACTCGACCTTTCGATCCTCTTGTGTCCTCTTATCTCTTCCTTATTCTCCCCCTTGCTCCATGTCTTGCTCTTTCCTTTTTTCCATGCCTTACCTCTGTTGCTATTACAGCGAGGTCCTTAGTTGAGCACCATACAATCATATACATCAAAACAAAACAGTAATAAAATCCATTTTCCAAAGCAGTGTGTTGTACTGATGGGCCAACTCATGGACTTAAAAAAAAGCATGATGGACAATGCTTGGATAATGCTTGCACAACGCGAAAAAAACGAAAAGAAAATCTAGTGACAGCTAAAGGGGGTAAGACCCATTGGCATCAACATTCATGTATGCATCTATGTTTTATATCCGTCTCGTCTAGGGTAAAGTCCATGGTATAGGAGTAAAACAATAAAATTATGCTAACAATCATGTATCCTGCGCCCTCATTGCCTTCATTGCCTTCGGATGTGCTGCCTTGTTTTTTGTTGTTTTTTTTGGCTATGTACAGGTGAATTAAAAAAAGAAAAATATCCTCATGGAATCTAAAGGGTCAAGACCTATTGGTATCAAGATTCATGCATGCAAGCATGTTTCACGTCTGTCTCGTCCAGGGGTAAAGTCCATGGCATAGGAACATAACAATAAAAATATGCTAACAATCATGTGTCCTTTGCCCTCATTGCATTCACTACCTTTGCATGTGTTGTCTTTTTTTTTGGATCCTTTTTTATTTTTTTTTTGGCCTACATTGCCTACGTTGGCTATGTACAGATGAATGAAAATTATCCTGATGGCAGCTAGAGGGGCAAGACCTGTTGGCATTAAGATTCATGTATGCATGGATGTCTCTCATCTGTCTCATCCAGTGTGAAGTCCATGGCATGCGAATATAACAATAAAAATACGCCAGCAACCGTGTGTCCTTTGCCTTCATTGCCTTCATTGCCTTTGCATTTGTTGTTGTTTTTTTTTTTTTTTAGAGGGAGAGAAAGATAAAGAGAGAGAAAGGGAGGCAAAGAGAAAAGAGAGAAAGACAAAGGCAGAGAGAGAGAGAGATAGACAAAGAGAGAGAGGAAAACAAGGAGGCAGAGAGGGACAAAGGAAGGGAGAAAGAGAATGACAAAGAGTGAAAGAGAGGAAGTTAAAGGAAGGGAGAAAGAGAATGACAAAGAGTGAAAGAGAGGAAGTTAAAGAAAGATAGAGGGAGAGACAAAGAAAGAGAGAAGGAGTGTCAAAGAATAAGAGAAGGAGTGTCAAAGAATGAGAGAAGGAGTGTCAAAGAAAGAGAGAAGGAGTGTCAAAGAAAGAGAGATGAAGACTAAGAGAGGGACAGGGAGTCAAGGATAGAGAGAGACAAAGGTGAGAGGATAAAATGGAATGAGGGCTACTTGAACAAAGTCTATAGTGATCATCCTCCAGCGGGGTATCAAGCAAGGCGTGCAAGTAACAAAACCCGCAGTCGAGAAAAATGGTGAAGTGTATGTATATGAACATTTTTTGGTATTATTTGGGGTGCCTGAAATGGTCAAGAGGGATCACTGAACAGCCGATGGTGTCTGAATTTGACTCTTTGACGAGAATCTCAATGCACGGCGAGGAAAGGAGAAGTCTATTGAGAACGACGGGTAGCACTGGTCAAATGATCTTTTTGCCATCAGCGCGGCAAAAAGAAAGTGCAAAAAGCATTTCTATTCTGACAGGGTGTTTTGATTTCCATCCATGCTCCTGTTCAAACAGGCCCCTGTTAGAATTGAAAAAAGACCAAAAACATATGGCAATTTATTTTTGGAAATTCCCTGTCAGTGCAATACTAACAGGGGGTGTCTGACAGGGGGTGTTAGAATATCTTTTTCGCATCCATCAACCTCTTCATCCGATGGTAGTACTGCTTGTACGATTCACCTCGTTCTAATCCCATCTTGATCACCTTCTCAACCTCATCTGTTCTCTCAGTCTGCGTCATAGCACTCTCCACAAACACTTTCTCGCATCTCGCCCACGGCCACTTTCCTTCAGGGTCACGACTCAAGACTGCATTCATGGCATCAGACGCTTTGCGATCCATATTCGCCAAGCACAACAACCTTGAACATCTCTCATCGAACCCGCCCGTCGTGAACTTTGTTACTCCTATTCTATGGAATTCGTACAGGAACTCTCGGACGTTGGTAATCAAGGGACCGTGGATCTTGATGTCAAGAACAGGAAGCAGATGAGCCTCGACCAACCGATGGTAACGCGGAAACTCATTCGACAACTTGATCTCGTCAATCTTTCCACCCTTCTTAACCCCCAACTCCTCATTCTCCTCTCTGGTCACAACACTAGAGAATGCCGTCCTCCCCATGGACCTCTCAGCACTCTCTAGGTCATCCAGCATGACATTCCACTCGTTCATCGCGGTCTTGGCCTCAGCGATCTGACGTGTCAGTTCCGCCAACTTTGGTCGCTCCTGGTCGCCCTCCTCTTGGCTCAACCCTTGGATGCGCGCGGCTAACTGCATCTTCTGTCTCGTCAACGTCGCCAGTTGCATCGAATACTCCTTCATCTTTCCTCTGGCTGCATGGGCATCCATAAAGTCAGAGCCAACAGTCTCCTGCATGTCAACATCAACGTCCATGCCTGCTCCCTCATCTCGTCCCGACGTCAAGGTAAGTGCATCTAACGCACCAACAACCTTATTGCCAACGTCCTCGTTCTTCTTTGCCGTATTCGCTGCCATTTTCTATGACCCAATTAAAGGAAAAGAAAACAAACAGACAAGCAGAATAAACAGAAAACGAAATGAGCTTTTGAAAACTGATGATCAACCAGACTGCACCCCAGAAAAAATAATACTGTTACTACTAACGTCAACTTCCAGTACTTTTTTGCTCAGTGATCCACTTGATTCAAAATAAAAATTAAAAACAACACCCAGAAAAAACTAAAAGTTTTCTGATGCAAATGAATTCGGATGAGGGCACACCTAAATGCCAACAAAGACGAATCCCGCGTTTATTTGAACAAGAATGTCCTTGATCAAAACTAACGGTGAGTTTTCTAATGAATCTCTGCTACCGTGTTATATGAAGACCTCAAATGACCACACAGATGTATGATCGCACTTGAAAGCTCCAACACAAAAAGGTAGAATAGTAACCAAATAATAACAACGAAAGTAACCGCCTGTTACACTTCGTATTAATGATCAGTCTCTGCTGTAACCTTGTCACTAGTGACCAGATGCACGCACGAAATGACCACAAATAAAAGAAAAGGATCCTGTCCTTGTTGGATTATCCTGAAAATAGAGAAAAATCCTGACAGTAAAGGTCCTGTTCTGTAATGATCCGTAAATGCTCCCGTTACGTCCTGAATCGCTCCTGTAGATTGATGGAGTGTTCCTCGTAATGGGTTGAATGAATAAATAAATGAGTGGATGGATCCTGTCAATCGTTGGACGGATTCTGATCCCGATCCGTGTTGTATTTATCAAAAAAAATGAAACTTTTTACGCTAGTCACGCACAATCGAATTGATAAGACAAGAGAGGGATCTTTGTTAACAGCCCAGACACCTCCATTTATGTCGGTGTCTGGTCATATGACTAAATTACTGTCTCTAGCCTAATTACATTAGCTGACACCCCCGAGACAGGCAAATATGCGACACCTGAAAGGCCTCCTTAACAGAAGTAGTCATAGTGAATGAAACAACAACTGACGAGAAGAATGTCAGTGACATCAACCCACGGAGTGAAACAGTGAAGAAGAGAAAGAAGAAAAAGAAGAATGCAAAGGGTATTGCGAAAATCGAATTGAAGAGCAAACTGCGTGGTGAATCCGGTTTGGGTATGAGAGTTCATGTAGGTCCATTGCCGATGCATCCTCTCGACGGGGGGGAAGGTAGCGGTGATGCTAAAGTGGCTGTCGACCAAGCAAAGGTGAAGTATGGAGCTATGGGCATTGTTAAAGAAGGAAGAGATAATGCACCGGCCGAGTACAACATCGAGGATGTAGTAGACGACGAGTACCTAAGGGCCTTCGAAAGATTTTCAATTAGTGATAACCCAGTGTCAGACGCATGTGATGGTTACCCATTATTCTCCTTTGGAGAGAAGGACTTTGAGTTAGTACACAAGCACTATGGTTCAAGTAAACGAAAACATCAGCCAGATAATCGACTGTTTGTTCCTGTTTATCTTAATCAAGAGCGACATCTTGCACTCATTGATACTGGTGTCACGAGACAAGAGCTTGCTCTTGTGACTTCGCCCTAACGAGTATAAAAGGGCCTTAGATAGCAAATCTATAGCTCTTTACTTGGTATCGCCAATACAACATACTCTTTAACCTATTCCTTATACTCATTTCTTAGTCCTTGATCAAGGTTCTCTTTATCTACTTCATTCTATTGCTTGGTCTGCTTTCTTGACAATACCAAGTCATACACCTAAAGAACCTTGGATCAAACTTTGTCTGTTTTCTATTGATATACTTCAGCGCTCAAAAAAAAAAAAAAAAAAAAAAAAAAAGCCTTTTCCACAACAAAACCAAACCCTATCTTCTTCAAGTTCTTTCCTCTTTTACTACCATCTTCCGTACACAACCCACAACCCTCAGAAACTACAACAACTCTTCACTTTCCGTATCAACTACAATGCTACCCGATAGTGAGATCCTTACAGCCAACGCACGCTTCCAAGCACTGATGGACCGAGTAGCCACACTTGAACAAATAGTTCAGACGGTCACTCCCTTGCAAGCCAAAGTCACCGAACTCGAGGAGACTGTTCAGAAGTACCGTGATATGCTGGACTTCATTCTTTCGAACGAAGATTTCTTCACAAGCCTGACCGTCAACCTCAACCCTCGATTACTCAGCCTCGAATCCAACGTCCAGAAGATGACGTCACAATTACCACCCATCACTCGCGCAGAACTAGGCAAACTATTTTATGATCACAAGACCGATGTCACCAACACAGTGAGTGCCATCTTCCAATCAACTACACCTCGCTCCAGCAATAGCTCCCCTTCGAGGCCAAAAGTAGCACCCCGCAGTCTTCTCCGGCAAGCGTGAAGATTGGAAAGGGTTTCAGGCTCAGCTGGAACTCTTCTTCGTTGCAAACGAGACCCTCTATCCGAACGACCACGACCGCATTGTGCTGGCTATCTCGCGCCTCGGTGATACTGCAGCGTTCAAGTACATGCAGAGATACGTTCCGTCCTTCAAGTTGCCTGTCGAGGAGAGACCCGCATGTATTTCTAACCTGGATCAGTTCTTTGCTCTTATGAGTAAGAACTTTGGAGTCTCCAATGCTCACGTCCTAGCAGAAACCCAACTCCGTCAACTTAGACAGCGCGGTTCTGCCATCGACTATACAAACCGTTTCGTCAACCTTGCAGCGGATACAGCATGGAATGATAGCGCAATGATTTCACAGTTCCGCCTCGGCCTGAAGGAGTCTGTTCAAGAAGCCATGGCAAACTACCCCGAGCCACCTACCTTTGCCGAGTTTTCACAATTGGCTATCGACATCGACAACCGACAGTACGGCTATGCAGTGACCCGTTCCGGCAACAAATCTTCCAGCACTCCGTCCCGTTCCACCACTGCCCACACTTCTACTACCACTCAAGCCTCATCCACCCCAACTACCGCGTCCACCCCTGCTACCTCAGCTCCCGCGACCACTTCGATGGACATGGATCTCTCGCATGCTCGCCATGGTCCTTTGCCACCGTCTGAGCGTCTTCGTCGTCAAAAGGAAGGACTGTGCACCTACTGTGGTTCAGCAGATCATTGGCTTGACGACTGCCCCAAGAAACCTGCAAAGCCCTCGTTCAAGAACGCCCCAAAGGCAACAGCCTCGATCTCGGCCCTTCAGCCTACACAGACTAGCGACCAGCCCGATGCAATCTCTTTCCAATTGGAAAAAGATTCAGCCTAGACAGTAAAGTTGGAGTGTGTCTGGGCGAGCTGTATAACAAATCTCCAAATGATCCTCTGCTATCCCCTATTACTATTCCAATTACTCTTCACTTCCAAAACTCCTCACTACCAGTCCATGCAATGATCGACTCAGGAGCAACCATCTCATTCATTCATCAAAATCTAGCACAACAGCACAATCTTCCACTAGCACAACACTTATTACAAATCTCTCTTGCCAATGGTTCAACACATACCTCTCATCACGCCACCACATTGGTTATGCAATCCCACTCACAACACTTTTCCACACACACTTTTCAACTCATTGCACTTGGCAATTATGCCATTATTCTTGGCATGGCCTGGCTCCGCTCACACAACCCATATATCGACTGGGAGAAACGAACCATTACTATGCCATGCCTCCATCAGCACACACTCGACAAGCTTTCCCCCCTTGCACAATCAACAATGCCTCGATCCATCCCTTCCTTCCAGGAACAAGACCGAATCCTTCTGCCACCTTCCAAACCCAAATCCACTTTGGTTCCCACCAAGTACACCTCAGGATCCAACCAACTATCCAAATCCGCCAAGAACCGATCAGCAACCAACATCTCCATTATTAGCAATACACAACTCCGTCAGATCCTCAAGACCAATCAAGGAGTCGGATACATGCTCGACGTCTCCCGAATCGAAGAACTCGCCAGCGCAACCACCAACGACAACTCTATCCCTGAATCAAAACCCACAGTCCAACTGCCCGAGAAATATGCCGAATATGCTCAGGTATTCTCCAAGATGCAAGCCGACAAGCTACCGCCACATCGACCCTATGATCACAATATCCCTGTGGTCGAAGGAGCCACCGTGCCATTTGGACCAGTGTACAACCTATCACAAACGGAACTGCAAGTTCTACGCGAATATATTCAAGAAAACCTTGCAAAAGGGTTCATCCGTCGATCCGAGTCTCCAGCTGGCGCCCCCGTCCTTTTTGTTAAAAAGAAAGACGGTTCTCTCCGCCTCTGTGTCGACTATCGAGGCCTCAACAAGGTGACTGTCCCCAATCGATGCCCTCTGCCACTGATCTCCGAAACTTTCGACCGACTAGGCAAAGCCAAGTATTTCACCAAGCTCGACATGCGAGGAGCATACAATCTTCTCCGCATCAAGGAGGGCGACGAATGGAAGACTGCATTCCGCTGCCGCTATGGCCACTTCGAGTATGCGGCCCCTTCATGTGCAGAGGATATAAAAAGGCATATAAAAAATATCCAAAGTCCAAGGAACGGAGTGTTGACTTCCATAACTGGCATATCTCTTCATAGTGGGCAACAGAACACAGAATAAAATAGCAATAGACAGCACAAGAATTTTTAAAATGTAATCTCTCCCCTGTATTTCACGACAAAGATACAGTTGGGAATACAAGTGCTTTAGATGATCACATACAAGAACTACTCTGTCGAATCTTGCAGTGAGGGTTACAGGTTAATAGTAGATGGACATATTCAAGAGTTTGGTGTGCGAAAAATAAGAAGACTTTGTTGTTTGGAGAATGTAGTTGTGTTTAGTAGGATAATCGCGCAAGGAATGTTACAGTGGTTGTTTTAAATGGTTGATATCATACATACACTCTCCTCTAATGGACGCGGTGGATATCGTCAAGATCTGCAGAGATGTAACAAACACCATATGATAATTTGGACTTGAAAGGCCTCCTAGGTGGAAGTGTCGAAGACATGTTACATTTTTAAAAAGTTCATGCTATATATACAACCACAAATGCCAACTGTTGACAATTGGATAGTTTTTAAAATATCTACTCTTCATCTGTCTCAACAACTACCAAAACTTTACATCTGGAGAGTACAATTTAGGCAATTCCTCGATCGTGAACCCCATGGCAATTAACTTCTGCTTTTGTTTGTTGTTGGTAAATTTGTCTCGACTATAGTTACTGTCACCGTTTGCAGGTATCTTATACAGCAGTCCAACAATAATGTCCTCTTCGTACCTCTTGAGCAGATGACATCCGTCGAAAAGGTAGTTGGTTGCATATTCATGCTTCTTGTCAAACGAACATGTTGTCCATTTAATTTCGTCTTTATCTATGACGATTATACCCGAGGAGCTTTTATCTTTAGGGTACCTTTTCCACATAACATCCTCAGCATCTTTATCATCCTCAGCATCTTTATCATCTTCAGCATCGTTATCACCCTCAGCATCTTTGTCATCCTCAGCATCGTTATCACCCTCAGCATCTTTGTCATCTTCAGCATCTTTATCACCCACCGCATCTTTGTCATCCTCAGCATCTTTATCGCCCTCAGCATCTTTATCATCCTCACATGTGCTCTCATCTTTCTGTGGCAAGCTTTGCTTATGCTCATGCGGTTTAAATCCCATAGCAAACAACTTCTCTTTTTCCTTCTGGCTAAGAGAATGACACTCTACATTCTCTGCAGCAATATGGTCATCAGTCATCAAGCCGATTACAGTGTCTTTTTTGCGCATCTTGAGAATGTGCATTCCATTTACAAGTACATTCTCGGAATATTCCAAGTACTTGTTAAGTTTTTTCCATATCACCTTGGATTTATCTGTTGGTCCTTCTACTGGTACTTCTTCTTCTACTTCGATCTCCTCGTTGAAAAGCGTCTTTCTCTCTTCATCAGACAATGGTTGAAGTTTCATCTTGCTAAGCATGGAGCGTTCCAAGATATCCAACTCTGGAACATCACCGACACCGCGCAGAGCATCAAGCGTAAACAGGCCAACGTATGTATTCTTTCCAGATAGCCTGACAATGTACTTGCCATTCATCGTAAACTTAGTTGCATACTCAAGCATGTCGTTATTAGGATGAATCATCCATCCTCTGTCCTTCGCACGTGCTATGTCTTTCTCTGATCTAATGTTATGCACCGTTGTGGCCAGTGCAAATGTATGTTCATCTTTTCCATCCTTAGAAACGTCTACATTAGAAGATGGCTCTGCATTTTTGGGCATCTCTGAATGCCTTTTCTTTCGAGAAGTCTTCTTCTCATCATCCTTAGATGACTTTTTATGAGATAGTTTTTCATCAGGGTTATCCTTAGAGGTATCATCTCCAGATTCTACATCAGGTCTGTTATTGGACTTGCCATCATCAGAGTCTTTATCATCAGGGGAATCATCGTCAGAGCCAGCATCATCAGACGTATCACCATCATCTGTATCATCGTCAGAATTCTCATCAGCAGAAGACTCTTCTATTTTTTCTACATCAGCAGGAGTTGCCTCTTGGAGTCCCATCTTTTGTAATATACGTACCTCTTTGTCAGATAATTTCGGTACAGGAAGATTTTTCCCCATGAGCTCAGGTGGACACAATACAATGTAGAGGTCCTTTTCCTTCAGCTTAATAATGTACTTGCCATTTACAGTATAGTTTTTTGCATACAGGAAAGCTGGATTAGTTGCATAACGCATCCATATGCCTGTATTAGCGAGTGGTACATTTTTCTTGGACGTTATGTCAACTACCTTTGGACTCAACGGAAAGGAGACGGCAATTATATCTTCTTCATCATCATCGGACGGCTCCTCATCCGATGACTCCTGCTTGTTTCTCTTTCGCTTCTTTGGTTCTTCATCCTCGGAAGTCATATCATCATCTGAAGGGACAAACTCAGGAGTATGTGTCTTCTTGGTTATCTTGGAAGACTTGGTACGCTTGTTGGCAGGTGCCTTATTGTTACTGCTTTTCATATGACCTTTATGCTGCTCTCGATGACGTCCACAGTATGTTTCACCAAGTTTGGCTACACTACCACAATTAGCGCCCTTAATGGT
Source organism: Linnemannia hyalina (assembly GCA_019671135.1). Taxonomy (NCBI): domain Eukaryota; kingdom Fungi; phylum Mortierellomycota; class Mortierellomycetes; order Mortierellales; family Mortierellaceae; genus Linnemannia; species Linnemannia hyalina. Next base: position 1,302,730 of record JAHRHY010000018.1, on the reverse strand, counting down.
TGTGCCTTGACACTTGCGCGCAGGATCGTGGACATAACAATGCATGCCTTCATCATCAACTTCCTTCATGCATTTGCGCTTGGACTTGGTGCACTTTGCACCACAAAAGTAGTATCTCTCTACTCCCTCATCCTCATCAAGCGCCTTAAAGATCTTATTTGCATCTTTCTTGGTAAACTCCACTCCCTTCTTAGAAGAAAATGTCTCGAAGGCCTTGGTGATGAGCTCGATTGTAAGCTGAACGTACTGCATGTTTTTGGATATGAACGATATAGATTGTACTTGTGATATGGTGGGTGTGAATGACTTTTCAGTTTATGTGTGGTAGATTGCAGCTGCTTAGTACACTGATATAAAGAATTGCAATAAAAGATGGTTGTATAGGTATGGATGGTTGTATAGATATGGATAATGGTTGGTTGGTTACTAGATAAGATAAAGATTAAGCAAGAGGGAAGTGGAGTCCTTTATTTATACTAATTCATGGGACACTGCCACACTGGATATTAATAGCGCTTGCTTATTAACACTGCTTGGCGCTTAGTAACAAAAGAGTTTTAAAAAGGCATCTAAGTGGTTAATAACGTAGTGTTCCTCGTATGACGTAGATCTTGCTTATTAAGACTGCTTGGCGTTAAAGACGGGGTTTAAAAATGGTTAAGAATGTAGTATTCTTTTATGACGTAGGTTTGTACATGTGTTTATGTATTCTTTTATGGCGTAGGTTTGTACATGTGTTTATCCTCTTTGTTAAATAAAAAGGAATGTTGTAGAATAGCATAGAATAGCATCCGATCTACTACAATAATACCATGACTTTTAATAATAGATACCGGTGCATATTAGCGTCTAGGCAGTTAATACCGTATCTCAACGCTGACTAAATAGGCTATGTATGTCTATTCTTTTAAAAACCTGCAATAAGTCTACAAATTACCATTAACATCCATTTGTCGCTTCGTACTACGTACCTCAAAGCGCAATGGAAAGGCCGGGTTGCAGTATTACTGGTGGATCCATTGGTGTGTCCTCATCAGAGTACTGGTCCTCATCAACATTACCATGAAGTTTAATACCAAGAAATTTGTTCTGGAGTTGTGCCATTGTATTTCCATCCTCCACTAGCGCACCAACATCAACATATCCCATTGGTTGCTCAACGTCGTTCTCTGTTGTCGGATACTCGAATCCTTCGCGAAGCCAAGCTGTATGAATTGGTTCTGCAGAAATCTTCAACAAAGCAACCATCTTTTTCATGTTTAAGAGTAACAAAGATAACTTCAACTGCAAATTATATGTTTGTTTCTTATCCACCAACACAGGAGTACGGTTGTTGTGTTTCTCAAATGTGGAACCAAGGTCTGCAAACAGAGATTCCATCTGCGAGCGGAAACTACCAAAGGTGGTATTGTATAACGCTTCTTCCTGTGTAAGTTCCTTGTTCTTCTGTTTACGGTATGGATGAGCGAAATTTTGGACTTTAAGAGTATCAGACTCATCTATAAGCCTCCTTAAGAACTGTGGATACCCTCCATCGAGAGCAATGCAATCCATCTCATGCACTCTCTTGTCCAACTTCATCGTTAGCAGCATTGTTCCATCAGCATTGTTCTTGCAAGATGCAGATTTGGAGACAAATAAAGCCATGCCATTACAATCCATTGCTACCTGTGTGCGTAATCCTGACTTTTTCAGCTTGTAAGAGTACATATCAGCACTACTCTCACCTTTGTATGTTGCTCTTGTATCATGACCATCAAGATGCAATGTAACATGCTTAAATAATGGAGGATTCTTTTCCTTTGCAGACAAAAGGCGTATTTTAATTGTGGAGAACATTGTTGCAATACAGTTGGTGATGTACTTGTTGTGCAAAGTATATTCTTTCTTATAAAACACAGAGTGCATTGCATGAAAACTACTTTTTGGCATGTGTGGTTCCATTGCTTCCATAGACAGTCCTTTGACAAGATGGTAGAGCATTAAAAGACCTTTCTCCACTTCTTTGTATGGACCAGGATACTTAACCTTTGGCCAGATGTCAACAAGAAAGAAGTACACTGGAATAGGACCAAGGCGTCGATTTAGGGTTTCTTTTATTTCTGGCATATACCCAATTTCCTTGCTTACAGTACGATGATTATTACGTGGTGTAATTGTTGGCCATCCAGCGTTGAGGAAAGTCCAATGGTCATCAAGCAGTTGTTGGAAGTGTTTTGTTAGATCCATAATAATATTTATGTATTGGATTGTCATGACGTTAACCAACAATAACAATTTTTTAAAAAGGCTTATACTTAACTGTATACACAACAGCATGTATGATGGTATCTATCATACAGCAAGCACATAGTTGAGAATACAAATATATTTTTATATTTTATTCGGTAGCGGCCCCTTCATGTGCAGAGGATATAAAAAGGCATATAAAAAATATCCAAAGTCCAAGGAACGGAGTGTTGACTTCCATAACTGGCATATCTCTTCATAGTGGGCAACAGAACACAGAATAAAATAGCAATAGACAGCACAAGAATTTTTAAAATGTAATCTCTCCCCTGTATTTCACGACAAAGATACAGTTGGGAATACAAGTGCTTTAGATGATCACATACAAGAACTACTCTGTCGAATCTTGCAGTGAGGGTTACAGGTTAATAGTAGATGGACATATTCAAGAGTTTGGTGTGCGAAAAATAAGAAGACTTTGTTGTTTGGAGAATAGGTTGGTGTTTAGTAGGATAGTTAAACAAAAAATGTTACAATGGTTGTCTTATATGCTTGGTATCATATATACATTCTCCTCTAATGGACGCGGTGGATATCGTCAAGATCTGCAGAGATGTAACAAACACCATATGATAATTTGGACTTGAAAGGCCTCCTATACAGTCATGCCCTTCGGACTAATGAACGCTCCCGGAACTTTCCAAGCTTTCGCCAACGACGTCCTCCGCGATTACCTAGATGACTTTGTCGTGCTATACATTGACGACATTCTCATCTACTCCGACACCCTTGAGGAACATACCGCGCATGTCCGCAAAGTTCTCAGCAAGCTCCAAGACGCTGGTCTATGCTTAAAACTCGAGAAATGCTCGTTCGACAAGGACAAAGTCGAATTCCTCGGCTTTGTGATCGGAACTGACGGTATTTCTATGGACCCCGCCAAGGTTGCCGCCATTCGCGATTGGCCCACTCCCTCTTCCGTTTCGGATGTCCAGTGCTTTCTGGGTTTCTCCAACTTCTACCGTCGTTTTGTACGGAAATACTCCCATATCGCCGCGCCTCTCACCGCGTTACTCAAGAAAAATACTAACTTTGTCTGGACCGCTATCGCACAAGCCGCTTTCACGGAGCTCAAGTCACGCTTCATGTCTGGCCCCGTCCTTCGGCATTTCCAACCAGATCGCCCCTGCATCATTGAAACTGACGCTTCTGACAAGGCCCTCGGCGCTGTCTGCAGTCAGCGTGACCAAGATGGACGCCTACATCCTATCGCTTACTACTCCCGAAAACTATTGCCTGCTGAACTCAACTATCAGATCTACGACAAAGAACTCCTTGCCATTGTGTCTGCCTTTAAACATTGGCGACACTACCTGGAATTCTCGCCCGCTACCACGGAAGTCATCACCGACCACAGAAATCTTGAGTACTTTACCACCACGCGCCAATTGAGCCGCCGTCAAGTCCGCTGGTCTGAAATCTTGTCTGACTACAACTTTACCATCCATTACCGCCCTGGCTCCCAGAATGCCGCTGCCGATGCTTTGTCCCGGCGGGACAACCCTGGAGAGGGAGGTGCGGCCCAGCACGGCAAGACCGAGATGACCCTCCTACCGCCGATCCAGATTCTGAACACCATCCAGGCCCGGTCACTGCAACCAGAGACGCCAGCGATCCAGGAAAAAATCAAGACACTAATCCCCGATGATCTATACTTTGGTCCAATACTCGCCAAGACCGCAAAGTCGAACTCGGACAATGCCCAGTACTCAATTCAAGATGGGCTACTCCTGCGGGATGGCCTTGTCTGCGTCCCCGACGATCCCGAACTCAAGAAACAAATCCTTCAAGAATGTCACGACGCCCCAACCGCCGGTCATTTTGGAATTACCAAGACCTCAGACCTTGTCAGTCGAACCTTTTACTGGCCTTCCATGTGGCGTTACATCAAGGATTACATCAACGGTTGTGACACCTGCCAACGGACAAAGTCATCCACTCACAAGCCTTATGGACTTTTACAACCCCTGCCTGTACCCGATCGCCCCTGGACCTCAGTATCGATGGATTTCATCACCCAACTCCCCCCCTCAAACGGCTATACGGCAATCTGTGTTTTTGTGGACCGATTCACCAAGATGGCACACTTTGTCCCCACCTACGACAACATCAATGCACAGGATACGGTCTGTTTGTTCCTAGAACGCGTATTTTCAGCCCACGGTCTCCCGGATGACATTGTTTCTGACAGAGGCGCCACCTTCACTTCAGCCTTCGTTTCCACCATGTTCAAGTCTCTGGGGATCAATCAGAAGCTTTCTACCGCCTACCACCAACGCACCGATGGACAGACCGAGAGAGTAAATTCAATACTGGAACAGTACCTACGAGGGTATATCGACTATCAGCAAACGGACTGGAGCACCCTTGAAAATTTTTACGCTAGTCACGCACAATCGAATTGATAAGACAAGAGAGGGATCTTTGTTAACAGCCCAGACACCTCCATTTATGTCGGTGTCTGGTCATATGACTAAATTACTGTCTCTAGCCTAATTACATTAGCTGACACCCCCGAGACAGGCAAATATGCGACAATCCCCTCCCATGGGAAAGGCTGAAAGCCGTCTGCTTAAAAACGCATATATGCTCTGCTCGTTTGTGTCTAAGAATCACTTGGACTCTGTGCATTATTTTACTGTTCTGCCAGGAAAAAATCTGAATAAAAACCTTGCAGACAGGTTGAGGATCAACAATCCTCACATGACATTAATTGTTCACTCAAGGCAAAAAATCGTTTAAAAATCCTTGCGAGGGGAAAACCCAAGAGGGAAAACCTCGAACGTGATTGTAGGGGAAGCGGAAAAACCCCTACTGCATTATTCATCGGATGCACTGATGATGCATGCTAATGACGATCAGGCATACGCCCGCGAATCGTCCTAAGCTCAATACTCATCTTCTCGCCATTAGCATTATTTCTTCGCAGTCGTTTAGACCTGCGTCGATCGACCAATTGATCTTCTTCTTCGTCGGGGTTTGCACGCTTGCATGTACCCTTATTAAGAGCATCACCATTGGATATGTTCTTTGATGTTTTAGTAGCACCTTTACGTTGCGATGGATTGAGCTCCTGCTCTTGACCCTTAGTCCCGAGAGTCGCGGCCGTTTGACGAGGCTGCGTTAGAGATTGCGATCCTGGTAGGTTTTTAGTCTTCCAGTAGTCTGTGATACACTTTCTCTCAATAAAATTCTCTTGAGGCTCCCAGGTTTCCTCTTTGTACCCTTTCCATTTTACGCGGTATTCCATCCCCCCCCTAGGTCCATGCCTGTGGTTGAGAACTTTTTCTACTACGTATGTGTCAGTTGCTTCAAAATCGTCGAGCACAAGCTTTAGCTGCGACGGCGCAAATTTACGACCTAACTCTTCTCCTGTGGCATCCTTCAACACATAGGATCCACCAGTTGTTCGTCTGACTACAATATAAGGGCCTTCATACCTAGGCGAAAGCTTGTCGCCCAAGATCGGGTCCAAAGACATAACCTTTGCTCCATCAGGGAATTCACTGTGCAGTACTGTTCTATTGAAACGCTCAATCATTCGACGTTGAGTTTCGCGGGTCTTAGTGTCAATCGCTGGAAAGACGGTCTTGGTCATGTACTCAAGCCGCTTTAAGAGCTCCTCCTGGGATGATAACTTCTCTGTCGTGTCCGAAAAATTGCTAATACCATTATAACGCCGCGCAAAAAACAAAGAAAATGGGGACGAATTGTGTAGAGCCACAATTCTGGTGTTCATAGCTAGCTGTGCCATAGGAACATGTTTCGCCCATGCTTGTTTATGGTCTTGAACCTCTTTGCGAATGATAGTGCATGCTGTTTTCACATGATTTTCGGCGACTCCGTTTCCGCGAGGGTGATAAGGGGTGAGTAACCTATGTTGCACTCCCATAGTGGTAGTCATCACTTGCACCGCCTCGTTAACGAATTCTCTGCCATTGTCAGATTGGAGGATACGTGGAAAACCAATAGTGGTGAAGATTTTGAACAAAACTTTTGCAATGGTCATCCCCTTCTTGTCAGGTATGGGTTCCAAGAAGACGAACCTTGTACAAACATCAACCAAAATGAGTAGGAATAGGTTTCCATCGCTCTCCACAGGGAATGGACCGGTCAAATCAACCGCCATATGTTCACCTGGTAACTGAGCATGAATGGCCGTCAGAGGGTGGTATCCCTTGCGTGCGATGTTGACTCGCTGGCATTCTTGGCAACGCTGAACATACTCCAAGCAATCCTTGGCCAGATTAGGCCACGTCTTTTGCAACGAATGAATATGCTTGACCATGGCATTGGTCCCAATGTGACCAAGCGCATGTGCGTCGACTAACACTCCTCTTCTCTCTGAGACAGCTACCGTCACACGTTGAGTGTCGGCGTCCTGGATTAAGTGAACATAACCATAAATTTTGCTCGGAGCAGATCCTTGAATGCGGGCTGTCCACAACTCTTGAGGAAACTGGCGAGACAAAGCGTCTGGTAAAACGTTCAGAACGCCAGGTCGATAAACAACCTTAAACGTGTAATCCAAAATAGTCTCCTGCCATGCGGTAAGCATCGAGTTCATATCCTTCTGCGTATGCATAAAAGTAAGAGCGCGATGATCCGTGAAAAGCGTAAAGTGACGGCCCCACAAATAGTAATGCAACTTCTTCAGTGCAAACACAATTGCCAATAACTCCTTCTGAGTTGTACTATAGCGTCGTTCACTGGGTTGCAATGAGCGCGCAACAAAAGAAATATATCTAATGTTTTTGGGATTCGCCTCGCCTTCCGGCAGCTGATATAAAATTGCTCCAATTCCAACGTTAGATGCATCTGTAGCAACATATAACGGCAAATTGAAATCCACCCAGCAAATTATGGGCGATAAGACCAACAAATTCTTTAGTGCCTCAAAGCTCTTCAACTGAGCAGCATTCAACGTAAATGGACCCACCACATTACGCATAGCATCTAGCGGAGCGCTAATGGTAGCTATAATGGGTACGTGATCGCGGAAAAAATTAAAAGTCCCCATATAAGATTGAACCTGCTTACCCGTAGTTGGGGGTTTCCAATCATTGATATTCACCAATTTATTGGGATCAATTCTTTTTCCATCAAGATCCACAATGAAGCCCAGCAACGCCACCTGCGTACTGTAGAACTTGCACTTGTCAAGGTTAATAATAAGCTTGGCATCAGTTAGCCGTTTAACCAACTCTATCATCTGAATCGCATGATCGCTTCTGTTCTTTGATGCGAGAAGAATGTCATCGATAAAATTTCTGACAAATTTCAAATCCCCAAGGATTCGGCTCATGCCACGCTGAAACAAACTGGACAAGGGCTTCAATCCAAAAGGAGCCTTCTTGAACATATATTGAATCCCGTTATGCATAAATGCCGTCAACGGCTGATCTTCTTCATGGATTGGTAATCGATGATACGCCTGCTTTAGGTCCACAGTCGAGAACACTGCATTGCCTCCAGCAAATTGCATGATGTCTGATATAAGTGGTACCGGAAAATTATCATCGGGTAGGTGCGCGTTTAAGGGCCGCGGATCCAAGCACACTCGGTAGAGAGTCTTGTTTCCGTTAGCATCTTTCTTAGCCGCTAGCGTTAATGTGTTGTTGTGTGCATTACCTGCAGGTGCTAATGTAATTACATCATCCTTCAGCCAATTCTGGATTGCTTCATCAAGAACCGGCATTTGCGATGCAGCAAATACTTTAGGTCTGCGGTAGAGGATAACGTCATCAGGGACTGGCAAATACACCTTCATTTCAGGTATAGTACAATGACTTGTATTTGGAATCTTGGCGTTTAACCTCAGCGACTCTTCTATACTCTTCATGAACGCGTCCTTTTCCGCAATAAATTCCTGCGTCTTTTCTCGTTCTGGAATCGTGAGAGGTATCAGCGTGGGCTTTTCGTCTTCAACTGGCGCTGGCATCCGTCCAGACGACTCATCTGCATCGGGTAGTCCAACGATATTGAATCCATAGCGGTGAAAGAGATCCATGCCAATGGTAACTGCATGACTCTGTTCAATAACCTCATATGGCGCGCTAAGCACATTCTGTCCACAGACAATCTCTACGTTTTCCGTTTCTCCAACGCGTTTAATGACAGACGAGTCAGCTAATTCAATGTATCCTTCCATTGGTTTAACCGGAATAGAATACTTTTTGACTACAGCTGCACTAATAAATGAATGTGTGGCACCAGTATCAATGAGTGCAAGATGTCGCTCTTGATTAAGATAAACAGGAACAAACAGTCGATTATCCGGCTGATGTTTTCGTTTACTTGAACCATAGTGCTTGTGTACTAACTCAAAGTCCTTCTCTCCAAAGGAGAATAATGGGTAACCATCACATGCGTCTGACACTGGGTTATCACTAATTGAAAATCTTTCGAAGGCCCTTAGGTACTCGTCGTCTACTACATCCTCGATGTTGTACTCGGCCGGTGCATTATCTCTTCCTTCTTTAACAATGCCCATAGCTCCATACTTCACCTTTGCTTGGTCGACAGCCACTTTAGCATCACCGCTACCTTCCCCCCCGTCGAGAGGATGCATCGGCAATGGACCTACATGAACTCTCATACCCAAACCGGATTCACCACGCAGTTTGCTCTTCAATTCGATTTTCGCAATACCCTTTGCATTCTTCTTTTTCTTCTTTCTCTTCTTCACTGTTTCACTCCGTGGGTTGATGTCACTGACATTCTTCTCGTCAGTTGTTGTTTCATTCACTATGACTACTTCTGTTAAACTGTGCGACTGCTCCTCCAGTTCATGTACATCAGTTTGTTGCATCTCACTGCTTGTTTCCACCTGTTTGGAATGCAGAATGAAAGACGCGTCGTTAGTCATGCGGTCATGTTCGACTTCGGTGACGTCACCATTTTCGTTACTCATCTCAACGACATCTTGGTCGACAACAGACATCTCACCACCATCTACTTCAACTTTTTCTTCAGATGCATCATCATACTCAACAGTGTGGTTTAGCTTACCATTGCTGTTTCCTCTGCCAGGATAAGGATGGTGTCCACGGTTGAAGTTCCTCTTGTAACCTCCACGACCATGACTGCCTCCTCGACCTCTAGGCGCACCAGAACCACTACCATTACCGAAGGCGCCACGTTGACCGCCGAATCCAGCATTCCCCTTCTGGACCGAACTGTCACCCGCTGTAGGAACTTGGTTGATGCTACCACCAGTAGTCCCCCCGACACGCGTTCCACTTGTCGTCGCAAGCGTTGCTGCTGCCGCTGCCCTCTTCTGCTGGTTGATGAGCTTATCCTTTAAACTCTGGGCCTGCCTCGCTGCTTCGTTATCTGCAGCCCCGGTCAATCGTCTCCTCTCCAAAATAACCGGTGCCCACTCATCACTGTCTGCGGGTCCCTGCATATGCTGCAAACTGTCCATATAAGACTCGAAGGTTGTTTCATCAGGTGCCACACCCAGCATCCCCTCAAGGACCTGCAATGCGCTTCTGCAACAAGATCATCGTAAGAACGCTCGGGTCGACCGCTCTCTGCAGCAAGAATAACAAATCAGCGAACTTGGGTAAGTCCTTGACTTGGTACACATCCATCAACCTCTTCATCCGATGGTAGTACTGCTTGTACGATTCACCTCGTTCTAATCCCATCTTGATCACCTTCTCAACCTCATCTGTTCTCTCAGTCTGCGTCATAGCACTCTCCACAAACACTTTCTCGCATCTCGCCCACGGCCACTTTCCTTCAGGGTCACGACTCAAGACTGCATTCATGGCATCAGACGCTTTGCGATCCATATTCGCCAAGCACAACAACCTTGAACATCTCTCATCGAACCCGCCCGTCGTGAACTTTGTTACTCCTATTCTATGGAATTCGTACAGGAACTCTCGGACGTTGGTAATCAAGGGACCGTGGATCTTGATGTCAAGAACAGGAAGCAGATGAGCCTCGACCAACCGATGGTAACGCGGAAACTCATTCGACAACTTGATCTCGTCAATCTTTCCACCCTTCTTAACCCCCAACTCCTCATTCTCCTCTCTGGTCACAACACTAGAGAATGCCGTCCTCCCCATGGACCTCTCAGCACTCTCTAGGTCATCCAGCATGACATTCCACTCGTTCATCGCGGTCTTGGCCTCAGCGATCTGACGTGTTAGTTCCGCCAACTTTGGTCGCTCCTGGTCGCCCTCCTCTTGGCTCAACCCTTGGATGCGCGCGGCTAACTGCATCTTCTGTCTCGTCAACGTCGCCAGTTGCATCGAATACTCCTTCATCTTTCCTCTGGCTGCATGGGCATCCATAAAGTCAGAGCCAACAGTCTCCTGCATGTCAACATCAACGTCCATGCCTGCTCCCTCATCTCGTCCCGACGTCAAGGTAAGTGCATCTAACGCACCAACAACCTTATTGCCAACGTCCTCGTTCTTCTTTGCCGTATTCGCTGCCATTCTCTATGACCCAATTAAAGGAAAAGAAAACAAACAGACAAGCAGAATAAACAGAAAACGAAATGAGCTTTTGAAAACTGATGATCAACCAGACTGCACCCCAGAAAAAATAATACTGTTACTACTAACGTCAACTTCCAGTACTTTTTTGCTCAGTGATCCACTTGATTCAAAATAAAAATAAAAAACAACACCCAGAAAAAAACTAAAAGTTTTCTGATGCAAATGAATTCGGATGAGGGCACACCTAAATGCCAACAAAGACGAATCCCGCGTTTATTTGAACAAGAATGTCCTTGATCAAAACTAACGGTGAGTTTTCTAATGAATCTCTGCTACCGTGTTATATGAAGACCTCAAATGACCACACAGATGTATGATCGCACTTGAAAGCTCCAACACAAAAAGGTAGAATAGTAACCAAATAATAACAACGAAAGTAACCGCCTGTTACACTTCGTATTAATGATCAGTCTCTGCTGTAACCTTGTCACTAGTGACCAGATGCACGCACGAAATGACCACAAATAAAAGAAAAGGATCCTGTCCTTGTTGGATTATCCTGAAAATAGAGAAAAATCCTGACAGTAAAGGTCCTGTTCTGTAATGATCCGTAAATGCTCCCGTTACGTCCTGAATCGCTCCTGTAGATTGATGGAGTGTTCCTCGTAATGGGTTGAATGAATAAATAAATGAGTGGATGGATCCTGTCAATCGTTGGACGGATTCTGATCCCGATCCGTGTTGTATTTATCAAAAAAAATGAAAATTTTTACGCTAGTCACGCACAATCGAATTGATAAGACAAGAGAGGGATCTTTGTTAACAGCCCAGACACCTCCATTTATGTCGGTGTCTGGTCATATGACTAAATTACTGTCTCTAGCCTAAGGAGGCCTTTCAGGTCCAAGTTATCATATGGTGTTTGTTACATCTCTGTAGATCTCGACAATATCCATAGCGACTATGGGATGAGAATGTATATATGATACCAAGCATATAAGACAACCATTGTAACATTTTTTGTTTAACTATCCTACTAAACACCAACCTATTCTCCAAACAACAAAGTCTTCTTATTTTTCGCACACCACACTCTTGAATATGTCCATCTACTATTAACCTGTAACCCTCACTGCAAGATTCGCCAGAGTAGTTCTTGTATGTCATCATCTAAAGCACTTGTACTCTCAACTGTATCTTTGGGGCGAAATACAGGGGAGAGATTACATTTTAAAAAAACATGTGCTGTCTATTGCTATTTTATTCTGTGTTCTGTTGCCCACTATGAAGAGATATGTCAGTTATGGAAGTAAACACTCCGTTCCTTGGGCTTTGGATATTTTTTATATGCCTTTTTATATCCTCTGCACATGAAGGGGCTGCTACCGAATAAAATATAAAAATATATTTGTATTCTCAACTATGTGCTTGCTGTATGATAGATACCATCCTACATGCTGTTGTGTATGCAGTTAAGTATAAGCCTTTTTAAAAAATTGTTATTGTTGGTTAACGTCATGACAATCCAATACATAAATATTATTATGGATCTAACAAAACACTTCCAACAACTGCTTGATGACCATTGGACTTTCCTCAACGCTGGATGGCCAACAATTACACCACGTAATAATCATCGTACTGTAAGCAAGGAAATTGGGTATATGCCAGAAATAAAAGAAACCCTAAATCGACGCCTTGGTCCTATTCCAGTGTACTTCTTTCTTGTTGACATCTGGCCAAAGGTTAAGTATCCTGGTCCATACAAAGAAGTGGAGAAAGGTCTTTTAATGCTCTATCATCTTGTCAAAGGACTGTCTATGGAAGCAATGGAACCACACATGCCAAAAAGTAGTTTTCATGCAATGCACTCTGTGTTTTATAAGAAAGAATATACTTTGCACAACAAGTACATCACCAACTGTATTGCAACAATGTTCTCCACAATTAAAATACGCCTATTGTCTGCAAAGGAAAAGAATCCTCCATTATTTAAGCATGTTACATTGCATCTTGATGGTCATGATACAAGAGCAACATACAAAGGTGAGAGCAGTGCTGATATGTACTCTTACAAGCTGAAAAAGTCAGGGTTACGCACACAGGTAGCAATGGATTGTAATGGCATGGCCTTATTTGTCTCCAAATCTGCATCTTGCAAGAACAATGCTGATGGAACAATGCTGCTAACGATGAAGTTGGACAAGAGAGTGCATGAGATGGATTGCATTGCTCTCGATGGAGGGTATCCACAGTTCTTAAGGAGGCTTATAGATGAGTCTGATACTCTTAAAGTCCAAAATTTCGCTCATCCATACCGTAAACAGAAGAACAAGGAACTTACACAGGAAGAAGCGTTATACAATACCACCTTTGGTAGTTTCCGCTCGCAGATGGAATCTCTGTTTGCAGACCTTGGTTCCACATTTGAGAAACACAACAACCGTACTCCTGTGTTGGTGGATAAGAAACAAACATATAATTTGCAGTTGAAGTTATCTTTGTTACTCTTAAACATGAAAAAGATGGTTGCTTTGTTGAAGATTTCTGCAGAACCAATTCATACAGCTTGGCTTCGCGAAGGATTCGAGTATCCGACGACAGAGAACGACGTTGAGCAACCAATGGGATATGTTGATGTTGGTGCGCTAGTGGAGGATGGAAATACAATGGCACAACTCCAGAACAAATTTCTTGGTATTAATCTTCATGGTGATGTTGATGTTAATGTTGATGAGGACACACCAATGGATCAAGCAGTAATAATGCAACCCGGTCTTTCCATTGAGCTTAGAGGTACGAAGCGACAAATGGATGTTAATGGTAATCTGTAGACTTATTGCAGGTTTTTAAAAGAATAGACATACATGGCCTATTTAGTCAGCTTTAAGATACGGTATTAACTGCCAAGACGCTAATATGCACCGGTATCTATTATTAAAAGCCATGGTATTATTGTAGTAGATCGGATGCTATTCTATGCTATTCTACAGCATTCCTTTTTATTTAACACAGAGGATAAACACATGTACAAACCTACGTCATAAAATAATACTACATTCTTAACCATTTTTAAACCCCGTCTTTAATGCCAAGCAGTCTTAATAAGCAAGATCTACGTCATACGAGGAACACTACATTATTAACCACTTAGATGCCTTTTTAAAACTCTTTTGTTACTAAGCGCCAAGCAGTGCTAATAAGCAAGCGCTATTAATGTCCATTGTGGCAGTGTTCCTGAATTAGTATAAATAAAGGAGTCCACTTCCCTCTTGCTTAATCTTTATCTAGTAACCAACCAACAATTATCCATATCTATACAACCATCCATACCTATACAACCATCTTTTATTGCAATTCTTTATATCAGTGTACTAAGCAGCTGCAATCTACCACACATAAACTGAAAACTCATTCACACCCACCATACCACAAGTACAATCCATATTATTCATATCCAAAAACATGAAGTACGTTCAGCTTACAATCGAGCTCATCACCAAGGCCTTTGAGACATTCTCCTCTAAGAAGGGAGTGGAGTTTAACAAGAAAGATGCAAATAAGATCTTTAAGGCGCTTGATGAGGATGAGGAAGTAGAGAGATACTACTTTTGTGGAGAAAAGTGCACCAAGTCCAAGCGCAAATGCATGAAGGAAGTTGATGATGAAGGCATGCATTGTTATGTCCACGATCCTGCGCGCAAGTGTCAAGGCACAACTATTAAGGGTGCTAATTGTGGTAGTGTAGCCAAACTTGGTCAAACATACTGTGGACGTCATCAAGATCAAGATAGAGGTTATATAAAACGTAGTAACAACAACGCACCTGTCGACAAGCGTACTAAGTCTTCCAAGGCTTTAAAGAAGACACATACTTCTAAGTTTGTGTCTTCCGATGACGATATGACTTCCGAGGATGAAGAACCAAAGAAGCGAAAGAGAAACAAGCAGGAGTCATCGGATGAAGAGCCGTCCGATGATGATGATGAAGAAGATATAATTGCCGTCTCCTTTCCGTTGAGTCCAAAGGTAGTTGACATAACGTCCAAGAAAAATGTACCACTCGCTAATACATGTATATGGACGCGTTATGCAACTAATCCAGCTTTCCTGTATGCAAAAAGCTTTACTGTAAATGGCAAGTACATTATTAGGCTAAAGGAAAAGAATCTCTACATTGCATTGTGTCCACCTAAGCTCATGGGCAAGAATCTCCCTGCGCCAGAAATATCTGAGAAAGAGGCACGCATATTGGCCAAGATGGGTCTTCAAGAGGCAACTTCAGCAGATGTAGAAAAAATAGAAGAGTCTTCTGCTGATGAGAATTCTGACGATGATACAGATGATGGTGATACGTCTGATAATGCTGACTCTGAGGATGATTCCTCTAAAGATAAAGACTCTGATGATGGCAAGTCCAATAACAGACCTGATGTAGAATCTGGAGATGATACCTCTAAGGATAACCCTGATGAAAAACTATCTCATAAAAAGTCATCTAAGGATGATGAGAAGAAGACTTCTCGAAAGAAAAGGCATTCAGAGATGCCCAAAAATGCAGAGCCATCTTCTAATGTAGATGTTTCTAAGGATGAAAAAGATGAACACACATTTGCACTGGCCACAACGGTGCGTAACATTAGATCAGAGAAAGACATACCACTTGCAAAGGATGGAGGATGGATGGTTCATCCTAATAACGACATGCTTGAGTATGCAACTAACTTTACGATGAAGGCTAAGTACATTGTCAAGCTATGTGGAAAGAATACATACGTTGGCCTGTTTACGCTTGATCATCTGCGTGGCGGTGGTGATGTTCCAGAGATGGATATCTTGGAACGCTCCATGCTTAGCAAGATGAAACTTCAAGAAATGTCTGATGAAGAGAGAAAGATGCTTTTCAACGAGGAGGTCGAAGTAGAAGAGGAACTACCAGTGGAAGGACCGACAGATATATCCAAGATGAAATGGAAAAGGTTTCACAAGCAGCAATTGGAGTATTCCAAGAATGTACTTGTAAATGGAAAGCACATTCTCAAGATCCGCAAGCAAAACATTGTAGTTGGCTTGGTGACTGATGACCACATTGGTGCAGAGAATGTCGACTATGATAATCTTAACCAAAAGGAAAAAGAAAAGATCTTTGCTATGGGCTTTAAGCCACAATGGTCTAAGGATAGGTCGACAGAGAAAGGTGAACCGGTAGAAAAAATAGATGATGAGGTGCAAGAGTCGAATATTAAGGAAACTTTAGATGAACTTGTAGAAAAAGTAGATGATGAGGTGCAAGAGTCGGATGTTAAGAAAACTCTAGAAGATGGTGGACCTATGGAAAGCGAAAATGTGAATGCCTCAAGTGTTTACACTACAAAAGACCATCATGATTTTCTGAAGGCAATGGGAGAAGTATATAGCAAAATAACAGCTATCGAAGAAGAACTCCGCGAGGAATACGTTTCGGCAGATGGTAATGCAGAAGAAAAAGAACTAATTTTTCACCTAGGTTTGTTGGAGAAAGATTATTCCAACTACGAAACATGGCACATGGATAAGTTTGGTTCCCGCGAACCACATTCCGATATATTATGTAAGTTTGCAAAAGAAGGATCTAACAACAGAAAAACCATAGTGCAAAGTGTATTAGATAGTATTCAAGCCAAAGAGAAAAGTACGATGGAAGAAAAGAAGCCTCTTGAAGTAACATTTGAGACCGCAGAAGAGTAGATCAAGAATTTTAAAAACTGTAGATATACCACTTGCACAAATAAAGCTTTTATATATGGAATACACATGTAATATTATCCTCGTCCCTTCCAATGAGATTCACCAGATATATTACCCATCTTTTTAAAAACTTCCACCATCCTTTGCACAATTTACAATATTTCTTTCTTGATCACAGTGGTGTTTATCCACAATCTACTTATATTTAACATTACGAAAATTACAATAACTATATCTAATATGTTCTACAATGCATGCACTCTTTATGACATTTATTTTTTCACCATTGGCATGTTTACCAACGATCTGTATAGGAGGCCGCATATCAACAAATATTATAACAATCGTAACTTCCTACAAAGTATGTTACATCAAACATTATAAAAACCACGATAACTTCATCTGAGACGTTCCACAATGCATGCACCCTCACCATTATTGCATTACCCATATTTTTTTAAAACATTCACCTAGGAGGCCTTTCAGGTCCAAGTTATCATATGGTGTTTGTTACATCTCTGTAGATCTCGACAATATCCATAGCGACTATGGGATGAGAATGTATATATGATACCAAGCATATAAGACAACCATTGTAACATTTTTTGTTTAACTATCCTACTAAACACCAACCTATTCTCCAAACAACAAAGTCTTCTTATTTTTCGCACACCACACTCTTGAATATGTCCATCTACTATTAACCTGTAACCCTCACTGCAAGATTCGCCAGAGTAGTTCTTGTATGTCATCATCTAAAGCACTTGTACTCTCAACTGTATCTTTGGGGCGAAATACAGGGGAGAGATTACATTTTAAAAAAACATGTGCTGTCTATTGCTATTTTATTCTGTGTTCTGTTGCCCACTATGAAGAGATATGTCAGTTATGGAAGTAAACACTCCGTTCCTTGGGCTTTGGATATTTTTTATATGCCTTTTTATATCCTCTGCACATGAAGGGGCTGCTAATTACATTAGCTGACACCCCCGAGACAGGCAAATATGCGACAACCCTTCTACCGATAGCAGAATTTGCATACAACAACGCAACACACTCAACAACAAAAACAACACCATTCTTTGCCAACCTCGGCTACCATCCGAAATTCACCATCACCATCCCAAGAGTCTCGAAGGACAATGTCCCAGCCCAGGAACGCGTCCAGGCCCTAAAGAACCTCTATGCGGAGATGCAACTCAATATTCACACCGCCATTGAACAGCATGCCAGGAACTTCGACACCAAGGCCCAACCACAACCCAATCTGCAAGTAGGAGATCTTGTATGGCTAGACGCCCGGAACCTCCAAACGAACAGACCATGCAAGAAGCTCGACCATAAGCGCATGGGCCCTTACCGTATTCTCGAAAAAATCGGCACTCGATCCTTCCGTCTCGATTTACCACCAACGACCAAGCTACATCCTGTCTTTCATGTAAACTTACTTGAGCGTGCGCATCCAGATACGATCCCCGGTCGAGCCTCAAAACGACCTCCTCCGCTTGTCGTCTCCGGCGATGAGGAGTACGAGGTTGAGGCCATTTTGGATTCACGGATCAGGCGCAACCACCTTGAATACTATATACATTGGAGAGGCTACCCCGTATCCGAACGAACCTGGGAACCGGCCGCCTGTGTCAAGAATTCCCCGGACCTTGTTCGCGAGTTCCATCTGCAACACCCTCACAAACCCAGCCAAAGGCCTCTTGGAACTCGGCCCTAGAGGGGGAGGTTGTCACGAGACAAGAGCTTGCTCTTGTGACTTCGCCCTAACGAGTATAAAAGGGCCTTAGATAGCAAATCTATAGCTCTTTACTTGGTATCGCCAATACAACATACTCTTTAACCTATTCCTTATACTCATTTCTTAGTCCTTGATCAAGGTTCTCTTTATCTACTTCATTCTATTGCTTGGTCTGCTTTCTTGACAGATATACACAATACATTGGCGATATTGTGGAAAAAGAAAAGTTGGACGAGCGTAACTTCTGTTTTCCCATCCGTAAGAAACGACTACAGCAACTCCACGAAGAGGAATCCAACTTTAATGCTATGTTTGGTGGATTTCGATCTACGTCAGAGGCTGTCTTTGGTGATCTCATGAAAACATTCGCCAAGTTTAATAACAAGGAGATTGTAAGAGTTGGATCCAAAAAGGAGTTTAATCTTACATTCCGCCTTTGTCTTCTGTTGCTAAATATTCGCAACTTTGTTAAAGCAGTGGACATCGAAGAGCAGCCACATCATCGTGGATGGATGGAAGAAGGAGTAGATTATCCACGAGAAAGGCAACTTGTCCCAGAGTTAACACAAACCGTTACAGTACAAAACAAACTGGAAAATGGTCTTGAGTTACAAAGAATGCAAGAGAAATTTGTAGGAATAGATGTTGCTTCAGATGATGATGATGAACAAACGTCAAATAAGGGGAAATGTCTTGGGTCGAAATAGTTAAATATGTTATGGAATACCAATGGAAGTTGCAAGAATTTGTACAGACGATTATGGAAGGAGTTTTTAAAAAGACAACAGATATATCTATAAAGAATACATATACAAAAGCAAAAGAATCCAAATGGACATAGTTATCTAGCAGTATTACAAGAGCAAAACGTAAGGAAAGAGTATCAACATAAACATATTTTACATATCGGTAATCGAGGAATAGAATTGGGGGAGATCGCTTTTTTTTGGGCGAGGGAGTACACCTATTTTCTCGTCTTTTGTTAAGCTATGCCCACCATTTTAAAACACCTACGTTCATATAACATATATAGCATTTATACGTGTGTCCCCGGTGAATCTCATGCATATACATCATGATGATAATGGTACCAGCTTGGTTGACAGTACATGAATTTCCTGGGAATAATTCCCATAATACTACTTATGGAAGGTATATATATTGCACATTTTAAAAGTTTATTCCGATAGCTCAACAACATTGGCTGTATCTAATTCTTCCTCTTGATTTACCATGAGACCACTGGCAAATCCTTTGATCAAGGCATTTATTATATAAATCTCCCTCTTCTGCTGGGAAATAATTTGGTTCATCTTATCCATTTCTTTCTCTAATTTTCTGACACGTTTCTTTAACTTCTTATTCTCATACTGTAAATCATCATCGGATTGTTGCACATCCTCATCTTTCTTACATCTCCCAGATTTCACATGCTTTCCATCATTCTTTTTTGCCTGATAGCTCTCCTTGGGAGGCCTTTCAAGTCCAAATTATCATATGGTGTTTGTTACATCTCTGCAGATCTTGACGATATCCACCGCGTCCATTAGAGGAGAGTGTATGTATGATATCAACCATTTAAAACAACCACTGTAACATTCCTTGCGCGATTATCCTACTAAACACAACTACATTCTCCAAACAACAAAGTCTTCTTATTTTTCGCACACCAAACTCTTGAATATGTCCATCTACTATTAAACTGTAACCCTCACTGCAAGATTCGACAGAGTAGTTCTTGTATGTGATCATCTAAAGCACTTGTATTCTCAACTGTATCTTTGTCGTGAAATACAGGGGAGAGATTACATTTTAAAAATTCTTGTGCTGTCTATTGCTATTTTATTCTGTGTTCTGTTGCCCACTATGAAGAGATATGCCAGTTATGGAAGTCAACACTCCGTTCCTTGGACTTTGGATATTTTTTATATGCCTTTTTATATCCTCTGCACATGAAGGGGCCGCTACCGAATAAAATATAAAAATATATTTGTATTCTCAACTATGTGCTTGCTGTATGATAGATACCATCCTACATGCTGTTGTGTATACAGTTAAGTATAAGCCTTTTTAAAAAATTGTTATTGTTGGTTAACGTCATGACAATCCAATACATAAATATTATTATGGATCTAACAAAACACTTCCAACAACTGCTTGATGACCATTGGACTTTCCTTGACGCTGGATGGCCAACAATTACACCACGTAATAATCATCGTACTGTAAGCAAGGAAATTGGGTATATGCCAGAAATAAAAGAAACCCTAAATCGACGCCTTGGTCCTATTCCAGTGTACTTCTTTCTTGTTGACATCTGGCCAAAGGTTAAGTATCCTGGTCCATACAAAGAAGTGGAGAAAGGTCTTTTAATGCTCTATCATCTTGTCAAAGGACTGTCTATGGAAGCAATGGAACCACACATGCCAAAAAGTAGTTTTCATGCAATGCACTCTGTGTTTTATAAGAAAGAATATACTTTGCACAACAAGTACATCACCAACTGTATTGCAACAATGTTCTCCACAATTAAAATACGCCTTTTGTCTGCAAAGGAAAAGAATCCTCCATTATTTAAGCATGTTACATTGCATCTTGATGGTCATGATACAAGAGCAACATACAAAGGTGAGAGTAGTGCTGATATGTACTCTTACAAGCTGAAAAAGTCAGGATTACGCACACAGGTAGCAATGGATTGTAATGGCATGGCTTTATTTGTCTCCAAATCTGCATCTTGCAAGAACAATGCTGATGGAACAATGCTGCTAACGATGAAGTTGGACAAGAGAGTGCATGAGATGGATTGCATTGCTCTCGATGGAGGGTATCCACAGTTCTTAAGGAGGCTTATAGATGAGTCTGATATTCTTAGAGTCCAAAATTTCGCTCATCCATACCGTAAACAGAAGAACAAGGAACTTACACAGGAAGAAGCGTTATACAATACCACCTTTGGTAGTTTCCGCTCGCAGATGGAATCTCTGTTTGCAGACCTTGGTTCCACATTTGAGAAACACAACAACCGTACTCCTGTGTTGGTGGATAAGAAACAAACATATAATTTGCAGTTGAAGTTATCTTTGTTACTCTTAAACATGAAAAAGATGGTTGCTTTGTTGAAGATTTCTGCAGAACCAATTCATACAGCTTGGCTTCGCGAAGGATTCGAGTATCCGACAACAGAGAACGACGTTGAGCAACCAATGGGATATGTTGATGTTGGTGCGCTAGTGGAGGATGGAAATACAATGGCACAACTCCAGAACGAATTTCTTGGTATTAATCTTCATGGTGATGTTGATGTTAATGTTGATGAGGACACACCAATGGATCAAGCAGTAATAATGCAACCCGGTCTTTCCATTGAGCTTAGAGGTACGAAGCGACAAATGGATGTTAATGGTAATTTGTAGACTTATTGCAGGTTTTTAAAATAATAGACATACATAGCCTATTTAGTCAGCGTTGAGATACGGTATTAACTGCCTAGACGCTAATATGCACCGGTATCTATTATTAAAAGTCATGGTATTATTGTAGTAGATCGGATGCTATTCTATGCTATTCTACAACATTCCTTTTTATTTAACAAAGAGGATAAACACATGTACAAACCTACGTCATAAAAGAATACATAAACACATGTACAAACCTACGTCATAAAAGAATACTACATTCTTAACCATTTTTAAACCCCGTCTTTAACGCCAAGCAGTCTTAATAAGCAAGATCTACGTCATACGAGGAACACTACGTTATTAACCACTTAGATGCCTTTTTAAAACTCTTTTGTTACTAAGCGCCAAGCAGTGTTAATAAGCAAGCGCTATTAATATCCAGTGTGGCAGTGTCCCATGAATTAGTATAAATAAAGGACTCCACTTCCCTCTTGCTTAATCTTTATCTTATCTAGTAACCAACCAACCATTATCCATATCTATACAACCATCCATACCTATACATCCATCTTTTATTGCAATTCTTTATATCAGTGTACTAAGCAGCTGCAATCTACCACACATAAACTGAAAAGTCATTCACACCCACCATACCACAAGTACAATCTATATCGTTCATATCCAAAAACATGAAGTACGTTCAGCTTACAATCGAGCTCATCACCAAGGCCTTCGAGACATTTTCTTCTAAGAAGGGAGTGGAGTTTACCAAGAAAGATGCAAATAAGATCTTTAAGGCGCTTGATGAGGATGAGGGAGTAGAGAGATACTACTTTTGTGGTGCAAAGTGCACCAAGTCCAAGCGCAAATGCATGAAGGAAGTTGATGATGAAGGCATGCATTGTTATGTCCACGATCCTGCGCGCAAGTGTCAAGGCACAACCATTAAGGGCGCTAATTGTGGTAGTGTAGCCAAACTTGGTGAAACTTACTGTGGACGTCATCGAGAGCAGCATAAAGGTCATATGAAAAGCAGTAACAATAAGGCACCTGCCAACAAGCGTACCAAGTCTTCCAAGATAACCAAGAAGACACATACTCCTGAGTTTGTCCCTTCAGATGATGATATGACTTCCGAGGATGAAGAACCAAAGAAGCGAAAGAGAAACAAGCAGGAGTCATCGGATGAGGAGCCGTCCGATGATGATGAAGAAGATATAATTGCCGTCTCCTTTCCGTTGAGTCCAAAGGTAGTTGACATAACGTCCAAGAAAAATGTACCACTCGCTAATACAGGCATATGGATGCGTTATGCAACTAATCCAGCTTTCCTGTATGCAAAAAACTATACTGTAAATGGCAAGTACATTATTAAGCTGAAGGAAAAGGACCTCTACATTGTATTGTGTCCACCTGAGCTCATGGGGAAAAATCTTCCTGTACCGAAATTATCTGACAAAGAGGTACGTATATTACAAAAGATGGGACTCCAAGAGGCAACTCCTGCTGATGTAGAAAAAATAGAAGAGTCTTCTGCTGATGAGAATTCTGACGATGATACAGATGATGGTGATACGTCTGATGATGCTGGCTCTGACGATGATTCCCCTGATGATAAAGACTCTGATGATGGCAAGTCCAATAACAGACCTGATGTAGAATCTGGAGATGATACCTCTAAGGATAACCCTGATGAAAAACTATCTCATAAAAAGTCATCTAAGGATGATGAGAAGAAGACTTCTCGAAAGAAAAGGCATTCAGAGATGCCCAAAAATGCAGAGCCATCTTCTAATGTAGACGTTTCTAAGGATGGAAAAGATGAACATACATTTGCACTGGCCACAACGGTGCATAACATTAGATCAGAGAAAGACATAGCACGTGCGAAGGACAGAGGATGGATGATTCATCCTAATAACGACATGCTTGAGTATGCAACTAAGTTTACGATGAATGGCAAGTACATTGTCAGGCTATCTGGAAAGAATACATACGTTGGCCTGTTTACGCTTGATGCTCTGCGCGGTGTCGGTGATGTTCCAGAGTTGGATATCTTGGAACGCTCCATGCTTAGCAAAGATGAAACTTCAACCATTGTCTGATGAAGAGAGAAAGACGCTTTTCAACGAGGAGATCGAAGTAGAAGAAGAAGTACCAGTAGAAGGACCAACAGATAAATCCAAGGTGATATGGAAAAAACTTAACAAGTACTTGGAATATTCCGAGAATGTACTTGTAAATGGAATGCACATTCTCAAGATGCGCAAAAAAGACACTGTAATCGGCTTGATGACTGATGACCATATTGCTGCAGAGAATGTAGAGTGTCATTCTCTTAGCCAGAAGGAAAAAGAGAAGTTGTTTGCTATGGGATTTAAACCGCATGAGCATAAGCAAAGCTTGCCACAGAAAGATGAGAGCACATGTGAGGATGATAAAGATGCTGAGGGCGATAAAGATGCTGAGGATGACAAAGATGCGGTGGGTGATAAAGATGCTGAAGATGACAAAGATGCTGAGGGTGATAACGATGCTGAGGATGACAAAGATGCTGAGGGTGATAACGATGCTGAAGATGATAAAGATGCTGAGGATGATAAAGATGCTGAGGATGTTATGTGGAAAAGGTACCCTAAAGATAAAAGCTCCTCGGGTATAATCGTCATAGATAAAGACGAAATTAAATGGACAACATGTTCGTTTGACAAGAAGCATGAATATGCAACCAACTACCTTTTCGACGGATGTCATCTGCTCAAGAGGTACGAAGAGGACATTATTGTTGGACTGCTGTATAAGATACCTGCAAACGGTGACAGTAACTATAGTCGAGACAAATTTACCAACAACAAACAAAAGCAGAAGTTAATTGCCATGGGGTTCACGATCGAGGAATTGCCTAAATTGTACTCTCCAGATGTAAAGTTTTGGTAGTTGTTGAGACAGATGAAGAGTAGATATTTTAAAAACTATCCAATTGTCAACAGTTGGCATTTGTGGTTGTATATATAGCATGAACTTTTTAAAAATGTAACATGTCTTCGACACTTCCACCTAGGAGGCCTTTCAAGTCCAAATTATCATATGGTGTTTGTTACATCTCTGCAGATCTTGACGATATCCACCGCGTCCATTAGAGGAGAGTGTATGTATGATATCAACCATTTAAAACAACCACTGTAACATTCCTTGCGCGATTATCCTACTAAACACAACTACATTCTCCAAACAACAAAGTCTTCTTATTTTTCGCACACCAAACTCTTGAATATGTCCATCTACTATTAAACTGTAACCCTCACTGCAAGATTCGACAGAGTAGTTCTTGTATGTGATCATCTAAAGCACTTGTATTCTCAACTGTATCTTTGTCGTGAAATATAGGGGAGAGATTACATTTTAAAAATTCTTGTGCTGTCTATTGCTATTTTATTCTGTGTTCTGTTGCCCACTATGAAGAGATATGCCAGTTATGGAAGTCAACACTCCGTTCCTTGGACTTTGGATATTTTTTATATGCCTTTTTATATCCTCTGCACATGAAGGGGCCGCTTGGAAGACTTTATCTTGCATTCCTTACATGTATTTCTGGAATCATCGTAGAAATCATATGAAGGCTTCTTTTGGTCACACCTGTTGCAAATCCTTTTTGGCATATTAGGCGGAATGGTGATCTCTTGATAGTTGATATACCACGTTTTTTCCCGGGAATATTTCTCTCAATGTTTGTGTTTGAGGGCATACACAACAATATCTAATATAGATGTCAAGTTGTATCTATTCAAGGGAGTAATTGACAAATAGGTATATAGGGGGATGAGCATTTAGACGTCTTATCGCCGCAAATATATTATGCCCAGGCCTACACGTTTAACCAAAGCACGCCAGCAGGAAGTTGTTGCAGATTTTATTTATGAGAAGAATCTGGAATTGTGTATGTTTGTCTATTTGGATGAATTTTTAGATCATCATCGTAACCTCTTTCCACAAGATGCCACTATATTTGGCACTAACGGCATAAAAAAGTTATTAGAGGCATCTTATCAACTCCTACGTGACAAAATACGTGCAGATGGATTACTTACCGAGAAAGACGCTGGTGAATATATGCTTAGAAAAAAATGACGACCTAAATTATAGACTTTTTAAAACCTAAGTATACCTTTTATTATGTCGCCAACAAAAGAATCTCTGATAAACAAAGCCATCAACGAAGTTTCCCACTTGCTGTCAAATGTGGGTAATCTACAGTCAGCACCATTTGGCAGTGTGGAGAGAAAAGGATTCACCAAATTCTCCAAACTCTTTTGCGATTCCATCATCTTTTGGGGTATATATAACTTTGCTGACGATACCACTAAAGGTACAGCAATTGGAAAATACATTGCTGAACTGCGCGATGCATTTAACCACACCGATTTAAATGTGGAATCTGTAAAGTTGGTCGATGCTAGGCAGGTTAAAATGGATGATAACTATTTTTCTCCGCGCATGGTCAAACGCCATAGAAAGTTGTTTGTTGGAAAAGAATACCAACAGGGATTTATTGCCATCAAGGTTTCTTTAGATTTTTCCCGTGCAAAGATTGTTGTGCCAATTTTGGCGAACATGTTGTCTAGCTTGAACGAGAGCGGCATTGCTTTACATGATATAGACTTTGCCTATGATTGTACGCGTATTACCACACGACTGCACGTGGAGAGATTGCTAAAACAAACGAAAACTACAAAAATTGTCGATGATGTGGGAAGAGTAGGACATCATTGTATTTCATGGAGAGGTCGAAAAGGGGATACAAAGAATATCCGATATAAGGTGTATAACAAATTTGTTCAGATTTTGGAAAGTGCCGAGGTGCGAAAGAGTCTTGGTTCACGTTTGGAGGATTTGGTGGAGAAAGAAACAGCATTTGGACGACGAGTTAAAAAATATAAAAAGCATGGTTATAGTCGTATCGAGCTGACGTTTGAAGGTTCATCTTTGAGATCTCTTCAGTCATATCAAGACGAAATGGACAAGACAAAGAATCTCTTGAAGAAATGTAAAACATTTAAATGTTCCTTTGAGATGCAGTGGGAGGAACGTGCAAAATGCATTACCTCGATGGTGGCTGTACATTTTCCACATGAGAAACTGTTTGCTTATTGTCACTGGTGGAATTCGGTAACCTCTAAGAAGTATGGATATATGTGGCAAAACTTTAAGAACCCCGAGCTTATTACACTTTTGCTGGCTAACTATTCCTTTAACGATAGACCTATATACTTTGTGGAAGGACATGTAGAAGAGGTAAATGGGAAAGAGAAAGTTATTTTGGGCGAAATAAGGACATTTAAGCGCGAGCCTGGATGTACTGCCATCACACTAGTTGCTGGCTCGCAAAAAGGAATGTTTCCTTCGAGGGATGCATCTTCTAACGTCATTCGTAAATTTAGCAAAGTTGGAATTGTGGAAGTTGACAACATCTCTATTGCCTGGCCAAAGCGTGTTCATAACAGGTATAGTGCCCCACTTGCAGATATCTTCGAATATGATGAAGATATAGTAGACACAAATGTGTTACATCTGAAAACTATTCATGTTTCGATGTATACTGCAGCC
Organism: Linnemannia hyalina; assembly: GCA_019671135.1. Classification (NCBI taxonomy): domain Eukaryota; kingdom Fungi; phylum Mortierellomycota; class Mortierellomycetes; order Mortierellales; family Mortierellaceae; genus Linnemannia; species Linnemannia hyalina. Next base: position 1,275,503 of record JAHRHY010000018.1, on the reverse strand, counting down.
GACCGAATTCTAACGCCCGATGAAGAGTATACCATTGTGGCGGCCGGTCTCAAAGAATTTCGTTCTGAACATCGTTGGCATTTTATTACAGCATGTGGCATAAAGGTGCGCGCAGGAAAATCGTTGGCAAAGATTTGGAGACCATGGCGTGTGGAGCATCTTCAAGGTCTACAGAGAATTGGTAGTGTGCAAGGTGTACCGTTGATGACATTTCGTGCAGTAAAAAAGGTTCGTATTCATGGCGAGGACGATATGAAGTGCGAGCGCGTTTGAGAGGTTTTTAAAAACTTTGGAAAGACTTTTGTTAATTATAGACTAGTATTATCATCTTCGTGGTTTGACATTTCCTCGTCATCATCCTTATTTGACGTTTGTTCATCATCATCATCTGAAGCAACATCTATTCCTACAAATTTCTCTTGCATTCTTTGTAACTCAAGACCATTTTCCAGTTTGTTTTGTACTGTAACGGTTTGTGTTAACTCTGGAACAAGTTGCCTTTCTCGTGGATAATCTACTCCTTCTTCCATCCATCCACGATGATGTGGCAGCTCTTCGATGTCGACTGCTTTGACAAAGTTGCGAACATTTAGCAAGAGAAGACAAAGGCGGAGTGTAAGATTAAACTCCTTTTTAGATCCAACTCGAACAATCTCCTTGTTATTAAACTTGGCGAATGTTTTCATGAGATCACCAAAGACAGCCTCTGACGTAGATCGAAATCCACTAAACATAGCATTAAAGTTGGATTCCTCTTCGTGGAGTTGCTGTAGTCGTTTCTTACGAATGGGAAAACAGAAGTTACGCTCGTCCAACTTTTCTTTTTCCACAATATCGCCAATGTATTGTGTATATCCTCCATCGAGAGCAATACAGTCCATGTTGTTGATCTTCTTACCAATGCCCATCTCTTGTAACATTTTCTCATCGTTGTTATCACGACATGGCGCTGATTTGGATACAAAGAGAACCATTCCATTGGCATCGATGGCCACTTGCGTTCTCAAACCCGATTTCTTTAGCTTATAAGAATACATTGCTGCTTTATCTTCCCCATATGTTGCTCGAGAGTCATGACCATCCAAGTAGAGAGTTACATGCTTGAACATTGGGGGATTTTTCCAATTGGCTGTTCGAATACGAATTTCCAGCGAAGAAAACATGGATGCAAAACAGCGTGTAATCTCCTTCTCAAACAATGCACGTTCCACCTTGACGAATGTACTGTATATCAAATGGAATGTGGACTTTGGCATATACTGTGCCATGGAATCCATAGTCTCTCCAGCGACGAAAAAGTACAAGAATGCAATTCCTTTCTCAAGTGCGTTATATGGACCAGGGAAATAGTGTTTACTCCAGATGGTAGATAGAAAGAAAAACACTGGTATGGCTCCAAGTCTCTTCATCAACACCTTTTTCATATCCTGTATTCTTGCGATTGGTTTCAACTCTGAACGATGAAATGTCTTGACCTTTGGGCACATTGGCCACGGTTCATCAAGAAATCCCCATTCGTTCTCCAACAGATTATCAAGCAGCCGTGCAAGTTTCTTTGGCGTAAGGTTTACGACGGTATTAGTCTCCATAATGTCGTTTTCTGCAAAAATAGGGAGTATACACACGTAATTATGTCAATTATTCCCTAGAATTCCCCAGATACGTCATATTAAGAAATGGTGGGCATAGCTTAACAAAAGACGAGAAAATAGGTGTACTCCCTCGCCCAAAAAAAAGCGATCTCCCCCAATTCTATTCCTCGATTACCGATATGTAAAATATGTTTATGTTGATACTCTTTCCTTACGTTTTGCTCTTGTAATACTGCTAGATAACTATGTCCATTTAGATTCTTTTGCTTTTGTATATGTATTCTTTATAGATATATCTGTTGTCTTTTTAAAAACTCCTTCCATAATCGTCTGTACAAATTCTTGCAACTTCCATTGGTATTCCATAACATATTTAACTATTTCGACCCAAGACATTTCCCAAAGAATACATATACAAAAGCAAAAGAATCCAAATGGACATAGTTATCTAGCAGTATTACAAGAGCAAAACGTAAGGAAAGCGGCCCCTTCATGTGCAGAGGATATAAAAAGGCATATAAAAAATATCCAAAGTCCAAGGAACGGAGTGTTGACTTCCATAACTGGCATATCTCTTCATAGTGGGCAACAGAACACAGAATAAAATAGCAATAGACAGCACAAGAATTTTTAAAATGTAATCTCTCCCCTGTATTTCACGACAAAGATACAGTTGAGAATACAAGTGCTTTAGATGATCACATACAAGAACTACTCTGTCGAATCTTGCAGTGAGGGTTACAGGTTAATAGTAGATGGACATATTCAAGATATTGGTGAGCGAAAAATAAGAAGACTTTGTTGTTTGGAGAATGTAGTTGTGTTTAGTAGGATAATCGCGCAAGGAATGTTACAGTGGTTGTTTTAAATGGTTGATATCATACATACACTCTCCTCTAATGGACGCGGTGGATATCGTCAAGGCGGCCCCTTCATGTGCAGAGGATATAAAAAGGCATATAAAAAATATCCAAAGCCCAAGGAACGGAGTGTTTACTTCCATAACTGACATATCTCTTCATAGTGGGCAACAGAACACAGAATAAAATAGCAATAGACAGCACATGTTTTTTTAAAATGTAATCTCTCCCCTGTATTTCGCCCCAAAGATACAGTTGAGAGTACAAGTGCTTTAGATGATGACATACAAGAACTACTCTGGCGAATCTTGCAGTGAGGGTTACAGGTTAATAGTAGATGGACATATTCAAGAGTGTGGTGTGCGAAAAATAAGAAGACTTTGTTGTTTGGAGAATAGGTTGGTGTTTAGTAGGATAGTTGAACAAAAAATGTTACAATGGTTGTCTTATATGCTTGGTATCATATATACATTCTCATCCCATAGTCGCTATGGATATTGTCGAGATCTACAGAGATGTAACAAACACCATATGATAACTTGGACGTGAAAGGCCTCCAAGATCTGCAGAGATGTAACAAACACCATATGATAATTTGGACTTGAAAGGCCTCCTAGGTGGAAGTGTCGAAGACATGTTACATTTTTAAAAAGTTCATGCTATATATACAACCACAAATGCCAACTGTTGACAATTGGATAGTTTTTAAAATATCTACTCTTCATCTGTCTCAACAACTACCAAAGCTTTACATCTGGAGAGTACAATTTAGGCAATTCCTCGATCGTGAACCCCATGGCAATTAACTTCTGCTTTTGTTTGTTGTTGGTAAATTTGTCTCGACTATAGTTACTGTCACCGTTTGCAGGTATCTTATACAGCAGTCCAACAATAATGTCCTCTTCGTACCTCTTGAGCAGATGACATCCGTCGAAAAGGTAGTTGGTTGCATATTCATGCTTCTTGTCAAACGAACATGTTGTCCATTTAATTTCGTCTTTATCTATGACGATTATACCCGAGGAACTTTTATCTTTAGGGTACCTTTTCCACATAACATCCTCAGCATCTTTATCATCCTCAGCATCTTTATCATCTTCAGCATCGTTATCACCCTCAGCATCTTTGTCATCCTCAGCATCGTTATCACCCTCAGCATCTTTGTCATCTTCAGCATCTTTATCACCCACCGCATCTTTGTCATCCTCAGCATCTTTATCGCCCTCAGCATCTTTATCATCCTCACATGTGCTCTCATCTTTCTGTGGCAAGCTTTGCTTATGCTCATGCGGTTTAAATCCCATAGCAAACAACTTCTCTTTTTCCTTCTGGCTAAGAGAATGACACTCTACATTCTCTGCAGCAATATGGTCATCAGTCATCAAGCCGATTACAGTGTCTTTTTTGCGCATCTTGAGAATGTGCATTCCATTTACAAGTACATTCTCGGAATATTCCAAGTACTTGTTAAGTTTTTTCCATATCACCTTGGATTTATCTGTTGGTCCTTCTACTGGTACTTCTTCTTCTACTTCGATCTCCTCGTTGAAAAGCGTCTTTCTCTCTTCATCAGACAATGGTTGAAGTTTCATCTTGCTAAGCATGGAGCGTTCCAAGATATCCAACTCTGGAACATCACCGACACCGCGCAGAGCATCAAGCGTAAACAGGCCAACGTATGTATTCTTTCCAGATAGCCTGACAATGTACTTGCCATTCATCGTAAACTTAGTTGCATACTCAAGCATGTCGTTATTAGGATGAATCATCCATCCTCTGTCCTTCGCACGTGCTATGTCTTTCTCTGATCTAATGTTATGCACCGTTGTGGCCAGTGCAAATGTATGTTCATCTTTTCCATCCTTAGAAACGTCTACATTAGAAGATGGCTCTGCATTTTTGGGCATCTCTGAATGCCTTTTCTTTCGAGAAGTCTTCTTATCATCCTTAGATGACTTTTTATGAGATAGTTTTTCATCAGGGTTATCCTTAGAGGTATCATCTCCAGATTCTACATCAGGTCTGTTATTGGACTTGCCATCATCAGAGTCTTTATCATCAGGGGAATCATCGTCAGAGCCAGCATCATCAGACGTATCACCATCATCTGTATCATCCTCAGAATTCTCATCAGCAGAAGACTCTTCTATTTTTTCTACATCTGCAGGAGTTGCCTCTTGGAGTCCCATCTTTTGCAATATACGTACCTCTTTGTCAGATATTTCCGGTACAGGAAGATTTTTCCCCATGAGCTCAGGTGGACACAATACAATGTAGAGGTCCTTTTCCTTCAGCTTAATAATGTACTTGCCATTTACAGTAAAGTTCTTTGCATACAGAAAAGCTGGATTAGTTGCATAACGCATCCATATGCCTGTATTAGCGAGTGGTACATTTTTCTTGGACGTTATGTCAACTACCTTTGGACTCAACGGAAAGGAGACGGCAATTTTATCTTCTTCATCATCATCGTCGGACGGCTCTTCATCCTCGGAAGTCATATCGTCATCAGATGATACAAACTTAGAAGTATGTGTCTTCTTTAAAGCCTTGGAAGACTTGGGACGCGTAACGACAGGTGCATTCTTGTTACCACGTTTTATATGACCTCTATCTTGATCTTGATGACGCCCACAGTATGTTTGACCAATTTTGGCTACACTACCATAATTAGCGCCCTTAATGGTTGTGCCTTGACACTTGCGCGCAGGATCGTGGACATAACAATGCATGCCTTCATCGTCAACTTCCTTCATGCATTTACGCTTGGACTTGACGCACTTTGCTCCACAAAAGTAGTATCTCTCCACTTCCTTATCCCCATCAAGCGCCTTAAAGATCTTATTTGCATCTTTCTTGGTAAACTCCACTCCCTTCTTAGAAGAAAATGTCTCGAAGGCCTTGGTGATGAGCTCGATTGTAAGCTGAACGTACTGCATGTTTTTGGATATGAACGATATAGATTGTACTTGTGGTATGGTGGGTGTGAATGAGTTTTCAGTTTATGTGTGGTAGATTGCAGCTGCTTAGTACACTGATATAAAGAATTGCAATAAAAGATGGTTGTATAGGTATGGATGGTTGTATAGATATGGATAATGGTTGGTTGGTTACTAGATAAGATAAAGATTAAGCAAGAGGGAAGTGGAGTCCTTTATTTATACTAATTCATGGGACACTGCCACATTGGATATTAATAGCGCTTGCTTATTAACACTGCTTGGCGCTTAGTAACAAAAGAGTTTTAAAAAGGCATCTAAGTGGTTAATAACGTAGTGTTCCTCGTATGACGTAGATCTTGCTTATTAAGACTGCTTGGCGTTAAAGACGGGGTTTAAAAATGGTTAAGAATGTAGTATTCTTTTATGACGTAGGTTTGTACATGTGTTTATCCTCTTTGTTAAATAAAAAGGAATGTTGTAGAATAGCATAGAATAGCATCCGATCTACTACAATAATACCATGACTTTTAATAATAGATACCGGTGCATATTAGCGTCTAGGCAGTTAATACCGTATCTCAACGCTGACTAAATAGGCTATGTATGTCTATTCTTTTAAAAACCTGCAATAAGTCTACAAATTACCATTAACATCCATTTGTCGCTTCGTACTACGTACCTCAAAGCGCAATGGAAAGGCCGGGTTGCAGTATTACTGGTGGATCCATTGGTGTGTCCTCATCAGAGTACTGGTCCTCATCAACATTATCATGAAGTTCAAGACCAAGAAATTCGTTCTGGAGTTGTGCCATTGTATTTCCATCCTCCACTAGTGCACCAACATCAACATATCCCATTGGTTGCTCAACATCGTTCTCTGTCGTCGGATACTCGAATCCTTCGCGGAGCCAAGCTGTATGAATTGGTTCTGCAGGAATCTTTAACAAAGCAACCATCTTTTTCATGTTTAAGAGTAACAAAGATAACTTCAACTGCAAATTATATGTTTGTTTCTTATCCACCAATACAGGAGTACGATTGTTGTGTTTCTCAAATGTGGAACCAAGATCTGCAAACAGAGATTCCATCTGTGAGCGGAAACTACCAAAGGTGGTATTGTATAACGCTTCTTCCTCTGTAAGTTCCTTGTTCTTCTTTTTACGGTATGGATGAGCGAAATTTTGGAATCTAAGAGTATCAGACTCATCTACAAGCCTCCTTAAGAACTGTGGATACCCTCCATCGAGAGCTATGCAGTCCATCTCATGCACTCTCTTGTCCAACTTCATCGTCAGCAGCATTGTTCCATCAGCATTGTTCTTGCAAGATGCAGATTTGGAGACAAATAAAGCCATGCCATTACAATCCATTGCTACCTGTGTGCGTAATCCTGACTTTTTCAGCTTGTAAGAGTACATATCAGCACTGCTCTCGCCTTTGTATGTTGCTCTTGTATCATGACCATCAAGATGCAATGTGACATGCTTAAATAATACAGGATTCTTTTCCTTTGCAGACAATAGGCTTATTTTAATTGTGGAGAACATTGTTGCAATACAGTTGGTGATGTACTTATTGTGCAAAGTATATTTTTTCTTATAAAACACAGAGTGCATTGCATGAAAACTACTTTTTGGCATGTGTGGTTCCATTGCTTCCATAGACAGTCCTTTGACAAGATGATAGAGCATTAAAAGACCTTTCTCCACTTCTTTGTATGGCCCAGGATACTTGACTTTTGGCCAGATATCAACAAGAAAGAAGTACACTGGAATAGGTCCAAGGCGTCGATTCAGAGTCTCTTTTATTTGTGGCATAAACCCAATTTCCTTGCATACAGTACGATGGTTATTACGTGGTGTAACTGTTGGCCATCCAGCGTCAAGGAAAGTCAAATGGTCATCAAGCAGTTGTTTGAAATGTTTTGTTAGAGCCATAATAATATTTATGTATTGGATTGTCATGACGTTGACCAACAATAACAATTTTTTAAAAATGCTCATACTTTACTGCATACACAAGAGCATGTAGGATGGTATCTATCAACTGTATCTCACAGCAAGCACATAGTTGAGAATACAAATATACGTTTATATTTTTTTTCGGTAGCGGCCCCTTCATGTGCAGAGGATATAAAAAAGCATATAAAAAATATCCAAAGCCCAAGGAACGGAGTGTTGACTTCCATAGCTGATATATCTCTTCACAGTCGGCAACAGAACATAGGATAAAATAGCAACAGATATCACAATTTTTTTTTAAAATGTAATCTCTCCCCTGTATTTCACGACAAAGATACAGTTGAGAGTGCAAGTGCTTTAGATGATCACATACAAGAACTACTCTGTCGAATCTTGCAGTGAGGGTTACAGTTTAATAGTAGATGAACACATTCAAGATATTGGTGAGCGAAAAATAAGAAGACTTTGTTGTTTGGAGAATATAGTTGTGTTTAGTAGGATAATCGCGCAAGGAATGTTACAGTGGTTGTTTTAAATGGTTGATATCATACATACACTCTCCTCTAATGGACGCGGTGGATATCGTCAAGATCTGCAGAGATGTAACAAACACCATATGATAATTTGGACTTGAAAGGCCTCCTTAGTGGAATTGTCAGCAAAATTATATATACCCCAAAAGATGATGGAATCGCAGAAGAGCTTCGAAAACTTAGTAAACCCTTTTCTCTCTATACTTCCAGGTGGAGCAGACTTTAGGCTACCCACATTTGACAGCAAGTGGGAAACTTCGTTGAAAGCTGTATTTACAATAGATTCTTTTGTTAGCGACATAATAAAAGGTATACTTAAGGTTTTAAAAAGTGTAAGATTTAGGTTGTCAGTTTCTTCTAAGCATGTATTCACCAGCATCCTTATTTGTAAGCAATCCCGCATTACGTATTTTCTCACGGATGAGTTGATAGGATGCCTCCAATAGTTTCTTTATGCCGTTTGTCCCAAATGTAGTGGCGTCTTGTGGAAAGAGATTACGATGATAGTCCAGAAATTCATCCAAATAGATAAACATACACAACTCCAGATTCTTTGCATAGCGGCCCCTTCATGTGCAGAGGATATAAAAAGGCATATAAAAAATATCCAAAGCCCAAGGAACGGAGTATTGACTTCCATAACTGGCATATCTCTTCATAGTGGGCAACAGAACACAGAATAAAATAGCAATAGACAGCACATGCTTTTTTAAAATGTAATCTCTCCCCTGTATTTTACGACAAAGATACAGTTGAGAGTACAAGTGCTTTAGATGATCACATACAAGAACTACCCTGGCGAATCTTGCAGTGAGGGTTACAGGTTAATAGTAGATGGATACATTCAAGGGTTTGGTGTGCGAAAAATAAGAAGACTTTGTTGTTTGGAGAATAGGTTGGTGTTTAGTAGGATAGTTATGCTAGGAATGTTACAATGGTTGCCTTATATGCTTGGTATCATATATACATTCTCATCCCATAGTCGCTATGGATATTGTCGAGATCTACAGAGATGTAACAAACACCATATGATAATTTGGACGTGAAAGGCCTCTTATCTAGGTCTTTTATATATTTTTGCTAAATGGGCAAGGTCACGAGGGCAAGCCTTAACTCGACCTTGCCTCATAACAACTACCTTCTTTCTCGTCTTCATTTTTCCTTCATAGTTTTAACTCTAGCATGCCCCCAACCCTGACCATACCTCCCGGCTCGCCTCGCCTCACACCGTGGCCTTTACCAGCTTCCATCATGTATAATATATATTATAGTGCACATTACCAAGTCGGCGACCCTATGCCCTATGCAATAAATAAGGTTTTAACTCAAGAAGAAGATTGTATTAAGGCTCACCAGGAACTGGTTTATATCCGGTTCCTGGTGGCGTAGTTCTATCTGGTTCTGACTCCATCCATATAGGTGTTCACAGGGGCAATATGCGACACCCTATATTGCAGAGAAGGCCAAATACGCCTTGTCTGAGCGCTCATGCTCCATTAACCCAGAGAGATGGTTTTCTTTACTAGTGATTAAATTAATTTGCTACTACTTTCTGTAATGCTGTTCCTAAACATGCTTCCATCTTTCCCCTCTTTTTCCCTCTTTCCCCTTTCCCCTTTCCCCTTTGCCTGCTCCCACCGCCTCTTCCATCATTTATGTTATCTTTTTAGACAACATCTTGGTTTTCCAGAAATGGTGTCAAATGATCCTATCATCTCGATATGACAACGAGAGGAACTTGAAAAGGTATGAGAATTTAAAAAAAGACTAGTCTATCTCTTAGGCTTTGTCGCTTGGCTGTCATTATTCATGGGGCAAACGGAAACCGAAAATCCCTTAATAATGGCACGACAAGTGAGAAAAAAAAGAGAAAGACAAGGGAGAGGTCTGGGGCCAGTAAAGTGATTAAAAGAAAGGTATGGAGGTTTTTGCAAAACTGCAGGTCGTGGGTTCAAATCCCTGTCTGTTCATTATTGCAAGGTATTTAAGTATTTAATTAGTGTTTGTGGCCATTTTTTTGGGGCCGAGTTAACCAAAAGGTTTCGGATTCGGGAAGGCGAGCGATTTACTCGCTTCGGTGACGTAATTATCGCGCCCATTCTCCTGTTTTCTGTATCTTACACTTTAGTCTTCTACTCCCACAGACTCTTTTACACCTCTCTTTTCCCATCACCTACACTTTTACACCTCTCTTTGCCCCTCCTTTACCCACCACAGACGTCGTTCATCCCTTTTTCTCTCCGCGTCAATACTTGTTATTTCCATCCTTCCAGTTCTGTGCTTCTCTTCCTCACCAATCTTGCCAACGCGATTCCTCTCCTGTGAAGGTAATGAATTTTTCCTAGCACCTGCCCCATGCAAACATCCTGTCAAAGTGGCCCTTCCTTTAGCTCTAGCGTGTGTCCAGGACACTCTGATCCTCGTGCACGCCGACCGGGGATGTGGCTGCGACAGGGTGGCCTTCAGCTTTGCCGCTATTTGCCCCTTGGCTGCTGGTTCATGCGGGATTATTGAAAATTGCAGAGCGCATTGTCAACCAAAGCGACTTCTCCTTTAGCTCTAGCGTGTGTCCAGGAGCTCTTCTGATCCTCGTGCACGCCGACCGGGGAGGTGGTCGTGACAATGGCGTTCAGTGTGGCCGCCCAGATGGGGCCCTGCGCTGAAGTCACCTTTGCTTCTTACTTTCACCTAACAGACACCGTAAAGGAATTCGTTATTGACCACTTTTTTACTTTTGCCAAGTCCAACAAATGGCCTCGTCTCTAGATTGGGCGACTGCGGTCCATGTGGTGGATGGACAGCAACAAGAACATGTGTCTTTTCCGTCCTTCGTCAAGGAATTCGGAATCCGTGATATGGATGATGCAACATCGTCGTACAAGGAGCTACTCGAATCGCCGCGCATCAAGTCGAATCGACGGGAGCGACTCAAGGCGGACTTTGCCGACTTTGTCCGACGGCGTTTGCCTGTCTTTTGGTCGCAATGGGAGAAGGGGGTTGAGATGGAGACCATGCAGCTCGAGCTGGAGCACAGCGCCGCGATCGTTGCCAAAAAGACTGCAGTAGTGGCATCACTTCAGGATTCGTCTATGCTCTCTGGCATTCTGCAGGCTCAACAGATTTCGAGAGACGCCAGCCATTCAACCAAGGTTCCTGCAACAACTATTCATCCAGGGAACGGTATGCTCACTGTCTTGACTTTCTTTCCAACTTGATCGCAGTAAAGAGCACGTGTCGCCCCCGCTACGCTCCTACATCTTCGCTGAGCTGTTCTTTGAACCTTTGTTCTTGTGGTCGCGTAGACGACAAGGACCTGGAGACTGATACACCCAAATGTAAGTTTGACAGGTTACGTTGCTTCACTATTTCCTCTTGGTCGCCGTTTGCCGAAAATGCCCTGCACCATATTATCGATGATGTTTCGTTTTGCTGAGGATCCTCACACTCCACATCGCTCCATGTTTACTTCCCTTTCCTCCACCCTTCTTAGACCCAGCAGCACGAATACCGACGGCCGAGCACAACCCACTCCTAGTCCATTCACCCTCACACCTTGCAGATGAGTCAATTATGCCGCCACCAAAGCCAGTACCATACAATGCATCGTCGCGTACTCTGGGGCTAGCAGGAGCAGCGGGAGCGGCGGGAACGGAGTTACGATGGACTACTTCCAGCTCCAATGACTCCATCGCAAGCTTTTCGGAAACGACCGAGAGTGACAATACAGGTATATGCGATTGTGCGGGGTATTTCTTTCCGTGTTACATGTCTTAATACTCTTCTTGTACCCTAACAACACGAACATGCTCTTGTCATCGTTGTAGAGAGTGATTCAGCAACAGATCTATACATTGCTGAGTCGTCGCGAGCCAAAGCGACGCCTTTCTACGAGCTGATTGCGTTCGTCTTCAAGAAGGTATATTATGTGCATCTTTCCTGTGTGGTTGGTATTAGTCACTAGTGTTACCGTTTTAACGCTGTAGTCTCACCCCTTGTATTTGTAGGCCAAGGGGAAGCCTGCGACACTTCCTCATGCAGTTCCACGCGGGCTGTCCAAGAACCACGAGGAGCTCTACCGCGCTGCATTGGCCCGGCTGCGTGCCTCAGGTCCCGTTGAGGCCAAGAAGGACGTTCTGTAAGTCCCTTTTTTTTTTGGAGGCAAAGATAAAAGGGGTTTATTGCTAACACTGCTAGTTTATTCTCTTAGGGTCATGTTGCTACCCAGTTATCGCCGAAGGCCAAGGTCGTGTGCTCGACTTCTACACCATTCGCCGTTATGAGGATGTGCTCGGGGCAGGCTGGTCGGCTGAAAAGTGCGTCGCGCTGCCACCACAGGTTGGCCAGTTGAAGTCGTTTCTGATGTCGGATAATCTCTTGACGCTGATTGCTTTTAAGGTAGGAGTTTTAATTGAACTCTCAGCGTTGGCTACAGCAGTGTCTGGGGAAGGTTGCTGACATTTTGTAATTCATCTCGCAATAGGAACATATGCGCAAATTTGCAATTGACGTGACGGATGCGCTGGGCATGTCGCCCAGGAGTCACGTCGCCCCGGACGGCGATCGAGAGCTGTTGTCAGCGTCGTTTGATTCTTCAACGCCTTCATCTGTTTTGCACCCACGGCGCGACTCGTCCCCTTCTGATCCAGCACCATCTTTTTTGCACCCACGGCGCGACTCGTCCCCTTCTGATCCAGCACCATATGTCTTGTCCGCACGACCCTGTGCACCCCTGTCTGGTCCAGCGCGTCTTCCCGCTCACAGAGTGCGGTCCAGCACCCCTCCACGACGGAAGAGGCTGAAGCCTTTCGTAGTCTTTTCTCCGTCCAAGAAAGACAAGCTCAACGGTGGTGGCGCTGCCGGCGACCACGCGGGCAGTTATGACAACGACGACGATACAGACAAGTAGTGAGGCGCTGGCCGAGGAGGACGGAGCTTTGCAGGAACGCGAGAGCGGCAGAGGATCACTTGAACATTGTGTGGAACATTGGCCATCATCCATCTCGATAGCTTTGGCCGCCTCCCTCACTCCCTTTACAAATCGCATTTAATTTGCATCCGTTTTGCTTTTTGTCTGTTCAAGTATTAATGTGTGGTTTTTTGGAAGATGTAAGAGAGAGTGCCAAAATGCTCACTCACTCAGCCTCAGCGCCGCCGCCGCGCCGCGCAGGGCTGTGAGCGACCGATTTTTTTGACCGCCGCCTGCTCGCTTTACATGGGATTAATACTGACGTTCGCACACCCCCTCGGCCCTAGTCTCTGTAATACAAAAAGATGTGGTGGCTAGGCAGTGGCGGCGATGCTTTAAGTTAGCAGTCATATTCTTTAGTAGATAGTATTAGTAGTGCGCCGAGCCCTCTTGTCTGCTCTTTGTCCTTTTACACATCACTTCTTGGACGAGAGCAGTTAACAACCCCCTCTTTGATAGTATGAATAGAAGGTCCTTTTACACATCACTTCTTGGACGAGAGCAGTATTGACAAGAGCTTCGCTGGCGCGCTGCAGTGTATCGTTTCGTGTGATTCTTTAGGACGCTATTATCACTATCCCCGACTATCAACCCCCCCCTCAACCTACAACCCCTCCCTCCCGTACCAATTGAGGACTTAACAGCGGTCCTACAACTCTGGCCTTCGACCCTCTCCCCTGAGTAACATCTCGAATCCATTCCTTCACTTTACGTGGTTGGAATCTCATTACATCTCCATGAAGTGAAGGTCTGGGTTTTTTTGGATGGGTACCTGGCAGACCTGATTTTTTCGTCCTCATATGGCAGGTTGTTAAGGGTTTAGACATTGCATCAAATACTGTGCACCAAAAAAGTGATTCATCTTTTTGCGATTTCGACTTTTTTTTGGAAATGCTCATTCACCAATGTTCCGACCGGCCCCCAGATTCCTGTCATTCATTCTCTCGATTCGTAGCCTCATTCATTACCACTTGTTTCTTTTTGCATGGACCGACATCGGATCATCGTCGAAATCGAAATACCTGAATCGAATGAATCAGTTAATTGGATTAATGCATCCCGATTTTCTTTTTCAACTTGTGCGGTCTTTTTAGTTTCTACGTACCTTCAAACTTGAACAAGTTACGTGCTGAATCCTATAGGACCATCTCTCAAAGGTTGGAGCTCCTACCCAAAGTCTTTTGTATATGACCTATATGCCTGATTTTACATGGGTTTGGCACGTGTTTAACTGTTGTTTTTATACCACAAGCTCAATGCACTTTCTACTGGAAAACTGAAAGCTAGCCCATGTAGAGGACATGGTGTGAATCACTAATATAGAAAAGGTACGGGATTATCATATCGTTAACAAGAGATATCACTAAAGTAGGTCCTGTTACATAGAGTTAGCATGGCGTTACACCTTGTCAAGATATTGCACTTTATTGAGAGTAACTGGCTTCTTACTTTCAAAACTTTCAAATCCTACACCATGTCCTCTACATGGGCTAGCTTTCAGTTTTCCAGTAGAAAGTGCATTGAGCTTGTGGTATAAAAACAACAGTTAAACACGTGCCAAACCCATGTAAAATCAGGCATATAGGTCATATACAAAAGACTTTGGGTAGGAGCTCCAACCTTTGAGAGATGGTCCTATAGGATTCAGCACGTAACTTGTTCAAGTTTGAAGGTACGTAGAAACTAAAAAGACCGCACAAGTTGAAAAAGAAAATCGGGATGCATTAATCCAATTAACTGATTCATTCGATTCAGGTATTTCGATTTCGACGATGATCCGATGTCGGTCCATGCAAAAAGAAACAAGTGGTAATGAATGAGGCTACGAATCGAGAGAATGAATGACAGGAATCTGGGGGCCGGTCGGAACATTGGTGAATGAGCATTTCCAAAAAAAAGTCGAAATCGCAAAAAGATGAATCACTTTTTTGGTGCACAGTATTTGATGCAATGTCTAAACCCTTAACAACCTGCCATATGAGGACGAAAAAATCAGGTCTGCCAGGTACCCATCCAAAAAAACCCAGACCTTCACTTCATGGAGATGTAATGAGATTCCAACCACGTAAAGTGAAGGAATGGATTCGAGATGTTACTCAGGGGAGAGGGTCGAAGGCCAGAGTTGTAGGACCGCTGTTAAGTCCTCAATTGGTACGGGAGGGAGGGGTTGTAGGTTGAGGGGGGGGTTGATAGTCGGGGATAGTGATAATAGCGTCCTAAAGAATCACACGAAACGATACACTGCAGCGCGCCAGCGAAGCTCTTGTCAATACTGCTCTCGTCCAAGAAGTGATGTGTAAAAGGACCTTCTATTCATACTATCAAAGAGGGGGTTGTTAACTGCTCTCGTCCAAGAAGTGATGTGTAAAAGGACAAAGAGCAGACAAGAGGGCTCGGCGCACTACTAATACTATCTACTAAAGAATATGACTGCTAACTTAAAGCATCGCCGCCACTGCCTAGCCACCACATCTTTTTGTATTACAGAGACTAGGGCCGAGGGGGTGTGCGAACGTCAGTATTAATCCCATGTAAAGCGAGCAGGCGGCGGTCAAAAAAATCGGTCGCTCACAGCCCTGCGCGGCGCGGCGGCGGCGCTGAGGCTGAGTGAGTGAGCATTTTGGCACTCTCTCTTACATCTTCCAAAAAACCACACATTAATACTTGAACAGACAAAAAGCAAAACGGATGCAAATTAAATGCGATTTGTAAAGGGAGTGAGGGAGGCGGCCAAAGCTATCGAGATGGATGATGGCCAATGTTCCACACAATGTTCAAGTGATCCTCTGCCGCTCTCGCGTTCCTGCAAAGCTCCGTCCTCCTCGGCCAGCGCCTCACTACTTGTCTGTATCGTCGTCGTTGTCATAACTGCCCGCGTGGTCGCCGGCAGCGCCACCACCGTTGAGCTTGTCTTTCTTGGACGGAGAAAAGACTACGAAAGGCTTCAGCCTCTTCCGTCGTGGAGGGGTGCTGGACCGCACTCTGTGAGCGGGAAGACGCGCTGGACCAGACAGGGGTGCACAGGGTCGTGCGGACAAGACATATGGTGCTGGATCAGAAGGGGACGAGTCGCGCCGTGGGTGCAAAAAAGATGGTGCTGGATCAGAAGGGGACGAGTCGCGCCGTGGGTGCAAAACAGATGAAGGCGTTGAAGAATCAAACGACGCTGACAACAGCTCTCGATCGCCGTCCGGGGCGACGTGACTCCTGGGCGACATGCCCAGCGCATCCGTCACGTCAATTGCAAATTTGCGCATATGTTCCTATTGCGAGATGAATTACAAAATGTCAGCAACCTTCCCCAGACACTGCTGTAGCCAACGCTGAGAGTTCAATTAAAACTCCTACCTTAAAAGCAATCAGCGTCAAGAGATTATCCGACATCAGAAACGACTTCAACTGGCCAACCTGTGGTGGCAGCGCGACGCACTTTTCAGCCGACCAGCCTGCCCCGAGCACATCCTCATAACGGCGAATGGTGTAGAAGTCGAGCACACGACCTTGGCCTTCGGCGATAACTGGGTAGCAACATGACCCTAAGAGAATAAACTAGCAGTGTTAGCAATAAACCCCTTTTATCTTTGCCTCCAAAAAAAAAAGGGACTTACAGAACGTCCTTCTTGGCCTCAACGGGACCTGAGGCACGCAGCCGGGCCAATGCAGCGCGGTAGAGCTCCTCGTGGTTCTTGGACAGCCCGCGTGGAACTGCATGAGGAAGTGTCGCAGGCTTCCCCTTGGCCTACAAATACAAGGGGTGAGACTACAGCGTTAAAACGGTAACACTAGTGACTAATACCAACCACACAGGAAAGATGCACATAATATACCTTCTTGAAGACGAACGCAATCAGCTCGTAGAAAGGCGTCGCTTTGGCTCGCGACGACTCAGCAATGTATAGATCTGTTGCTGAATCACTCTCTACAACGATGACAAGAGCATGTTCGTGTTGTTAGGGTACAAGAAGAGTATTAAGACATGTAACACGGAAAGAAATACCCCGCACAATCGCATATACCTGTATTGTCACTCTCGGTCGTTTCCGAAAAGCTTGCGATGGAGTCATTGGAGCTGGAAGTAGTCCATCGTAACTCCGTTCCCGCCGCTCCCGCTGCTCCTGCTAGCCCCAGAGTACGCGACGATGCATTGTATGGTACTGGCTTTGGTGGCGGCATAATTGACTCATCTGCAAGGTGTGAGGGTGAATGGACTAGGAGTGGGTTGTGCTCGGCCGTCGGTATTCGTGCTGCTGGGTCTAAGAAGGGTGGAGGAAAGGGAAGTAAACATGGAGCGATGTGGAGTGTGAGGATCCTCAGCAAAACGAAACATCATCGATAATATGGTGCAGGGCATTTTCGGCAAACGGCGACCAAGAGGAAATAGTGAAGCAACGTAACCTGTCAAACTTACATTTGGGTGTATCAGTCTCCAGGTCCTTGTCGTCTACGCGACCACAAGAACAAAGGTTCAAAGAACAGCTCAGCGAAGATGTAGGAGCGTAGCGGGGGCGACACGTGCTCTTTACTGCGATCAAGTTGGAAAGAAAGTCAAGACAGTGAGCATACCGTTCCCTGGATGAATAGTTGTTGCAGGAACCTTGGTTGAATGGCTGGCGTCTCTCGAAATCTGTTGAGCCTGCAGAATGCCAGAGAGCATAGACGAATCCTGAAGTGATGCCACTACTGCAGTCTTTTTGGCAACGATCGCGGCGCTGTGCTCCAGCTCGAGCTGCATGGTCTCCATCTCAACCCCCTTCTCCCATTGCGACCAAAAGACAGGCAAACGCCGTCGGACAAAGTCGGCAAAGTCCGCCTTGAGTCGCTCCCGTCGATTCGACTTGATGCGCGGCGATTCGAGTAGCTCCTTGTACGACGATGTTGCATCATCCATATCACGGATTCCGAATTCCTTGACGAAGGACGGAAAAGACACATGTTCTTGTTGCTGTCCATCCACCACATGGACCGCAGTCGCCCAATCTAGAGACGAGGCCATTTGTTGGACTTGGCAAAAGTAAAAAAGTGGTCAATAACGAATTCCTTTACGGTGTCTGTTAGGTGAAAGTAAGAAGCAAAGGTGACTTCAGCGCAGGGCCCCATCTGGGCGGCCACACTGAACGCCATTGTCACGACCACCTCCCCGGTCGGCGTGCACGAGGATCAGAAGAGCTCCTGGACACACGCTAGAGCTAAAGGAGAAGTCGCTTTGGTTGACAATGCGCTCTGCAATTTTCAATAATCCCGCATGAACCAGCAGCCAAGGGGCAAATAGCGGCAAAGCTGAAGGCCACCCTGTCGCAGCCACATCCCCGGTCGGCGTGCACGAGGATCAGAGTGTCCTGGACACACGCTAGAGCTAAAGGAAGGGCCACTTTGACAGGATGTTTGCATGGGGCAGGTGCTAGGAAAAATTCATTACCTTCACAGGAGAGGAATCGCGTTGGCAAGATTGGTGAGGAAGAGAAGCACAGAACTGGAAGGATGGAAATAACAAGTATTGACGCGGAGAGAAAAAGGGATGAACGACGTCTGTGGTGGGTAAAGGAGGGGCAAAGAGAGGTGTAAAAGTGTAGGTGATGGGAAAAGAGAGGTGTAAAAGAGTCTGTGGGAGTAGAAGACTAAAGTGTAAGATACAGAAAACAGGAGAATGGGCGCGATAATTACGTCACCGAAGCGAGTAAATCGCTCGCCTTCCCGAATCCGAAACCTTTTGGTTAACTCGGCCCCAAAAAAATGGCCACAAACACTAATTAAATACTTAAATACCTTGCAATAATGAACAGACAGGGATTTGAACCCACGACCTGCAGTTTTGCAAAAACCTCCATACCTTTCTTTTAATCACTTTACTGGCCCCAGACCTCTCCCTTGTCTTTCTCTTTTTTTTCTCACTTGTCGTGCCATTATTAAGGGATTTTCGGTTTCCGTTTGCCCCATGAATAATGACAGCCAAGCGACAAAGCCTAAGAGATAGACTAGTCTTTTTTTAAATTCTCATACCTTTTCAAGTTCCTCTCGTTGTCATATCGAGATGATAGGATCATTTGACACCATTTCTGGAAAACCAAGATGTTGTCTAAAAAGATAACATAAATGATGGAAGAGGCGGTGGGAGCAGGCAAAGGGGAAAGGGGAAAGGGGAAAGAGGGAAAAAGAGGGGAAAGATGGAAGCATGTTTAGGAACAGCATTACAGAAAGTAGTAGCAAATTAATTTAATCACTAGTAAAGAAAACCATCTCTCTGGGTTAATGGAGCATGAGCGCTCAGACAAGGCGTATTTGGCCTTCTCTGCAATATAGGGTGTCGCATATTGCCCCTGTGAACACCTATATGGATGGAGTCAGAACCAGATAGAACTACGCCACCAGGAACCGGATATAAACCAGTTCCTGGTGAGCCTTAATACAATCTTCTTCTTGAGTTAAAACCTTATTTATTGCATAGGGCATAGGGTCGCCGACTTGGTAATGTGCACTATAATATATATTATACATGATGGAAGCTGGTAAAGGCCACGGTGTGAGGCGAGGCGAGCCGGGAGGTATGGTCAGGGTTGGGGGCATGCTAGAACGGCCTGATGTATCGAGAAGCTCGAACGACAACGTGGTCCATTCGATGACCTGCTTGGCCATGTCTGAGACACGCTTCCTCAAGGCCTTGGCCGATGCAATGACTGTCAGGATGGTAATGGTAGTGCCCCGATCCCACTGGGCAGGAAAAGACACGGTTCTGCCGTTGGCCATATGGTAAAATCGTCTCAGGCGCGTCCTCATGCTAAAACTGTCATCGACATCCCGGCAATACAAATACCATACACAACCAGAAGAGAGCTGATATCCGTATTGGTCCTGGTACAAATAGTGTCAAAGCTGTCTTTCATCACTTTTGCCATCTTACGGGTGTCTGAATGCGCTTCGCTGCCGTTGGGGCCAGGGTCCTTGCCGGCAGCCTCGAGCACACACAGCTCAAGAAGCGTAGAGGTGGGCACAACAAGACCGTCGAATTAACGGCCAACAGCATGTTTTGTTGTCCCTTCTGCCCTGCGATCCATGTTTTTCCGAAAGGAGGAGGCTTTTGAATGCACTTCAGCTGTCCGGAAGTTGAAGGTCTCGTCGCACAGAATGAGGGTGTTAAAAAACCCCCAGAGGGTTTGGAGGTAAAATGACTCCGAGGCTTCTTCTGGCAACTTGAACTGATTGTTTCGATATACATACACCACATAGATGTGGTGCAAGGCCAAATGAATCGACTCGCGGAAAACCTCCTCCGGGACTTCGTCCTCCGTCTCGCAAACACGTTGCCATCCCTGGGACAGCATCTCTTTTATCTTGGCTGGCTCGTTGTCATAGAGACGGAGGTATGCTTCCTCCGTTATACTGACGAGTTTCGCGCGCTCTCCTTCACGCTTCACAAGGACCTCTGTCAGCGCTGCCTTATCTTCAGGGTCCGAGAACAGGTCAATGATGGTGGTCGGAAGGTCGATCACAATGAGTGCAATGCCGAGTCTCTGTTCAAAGTACGCACGTACTCTGCAACGATGTCGTCCACGCAGGCGCCAGATGGGAGCTTCCATGCCTCACCCTGGCAAGCAGTAAAGTTCTGGTCATACTTAATCTTCATTCTCATGATTGCTCCTCCAGATAATGTACTATTGCTGCTGTTGCCGCTACTCGCGGTGGACTTAGAGGCTCGGGAGCGTGTGGTGGGGGCGAAAGCTGCACTGGGATCCGAGATGGCTGGCGCAGGCGCAGTGTTAGACTCAGGTTGGATGGGCTCATTCTTTGCTTTTTTTCTTGGTGTGGCTGGATGAAGAATTGGGTGCATTAGCCGTGAGATCGATGTCGGTGTTGGGGGCCTCGACCGAGACGATCGAAGCGGCGCGTCTCCTTCTGGCTGTTGCCGCTCCTCCGCCACCACGACCGCCTGCTCCGTCTTCACTGCTGTACATGGCCACAGCTGATGGTCCGCCTGCTTCCCCTCCACCACCACCACTACCGCCACCGTCAGCGACATCCACCCATGGGTAATATCCGTCTTGACGCCGAGGTTGCAGGTAAAGCGGCCGCTGCTGGTAGATCAGCTGGTCCTTGATGGCATCTTTCATGTTCTCGGACGCCATCACATCGTGCTATTGGAAATGCTTGCAGGTCTTGCAGTACATGGTCCGCCATTCCGACGTCGCGCAAACAAAGTCATGGCAGTCTGGGCATCCTTTGGACGAGTAACACTCGTTGATCCCGATGACCAGGTAGCCCAACGAACGAGCCTAAGTCAAGACAAAAAATAGAGGCATTTTTAGCATGTTGCTCTAAAGAAATAACCCTGCAGAATAGTCGTCACAAAGATGTGCCCTACCAGATTGACGAAGAATGTCTGAAACGTGCCGTCTAGTGATGGCGGGCCATTCACAACAGTAAACTTGGCCAGACCGATCGCGATCACAACAAGTTGGTGCGGCATCCTTGACCGTCCGACAGATCCACCTATCATGTTTAGTAAGCCCTCGGCGACCTTACAGAACTCCTCCTTCCGACAAACGTTGACATCCCATTGGTGCTTCTAGTAGTTGGCATTGTTGTAAAAGTCGTTCATGTCGCCCTCAAAACCCCAACGCGCTACAACATACTCGTAAAGCGAGGCGCCTTCTCCCTTGAGCGGTGGCAGGGCAGATTCGAGATCCTGGATGGTCCTGCCGGTAGACGCTCCGGTGGTGTTCACCTTCCGGTCCTCATGCCAGTTGGCAAAACTGTCCGTTGGCCGCGACGTGGCCTCGCGCTTGACCACCAGATCAAAGTATCGAGTCGTCTGAGGCTGCTTGGTAAACTTGCGCGCCTTCTGCCTCTTCTTCTGCCGCTTCCGATCACCGGGCTTCCGCTTGGCACGCCTCATCATCATCATCTTCTTCTTCTTCTTCTTCTTCTTCTTCTTCTTCTTCTGGTCGCCCTCCTTGCCGAGGGTTCGCTTCAATGTGGCAGGAGTCTGGCCAACTGGGAGCGAAACGGTGGCGCCGACGATGCAGGAGGTACCCAAATCGAGCGACAGTACCGCGACCTAACTCGGATCAGCAGCCAACAGGCTCTCCACATCCGCAGTTGTGGAGATGACATTGCGGGCCTGCCTCGGTCAGGTAACTGTTGGTGCCGCCAATGGTGGTGACGAACGGGTTAGGCAACCTGTCCTCGGGAACACGGCGGTACCGGACAGACTGCAGCTCCTTCAGTTTGAATGCCAGCAGCTGAAGCAAACGGCCATTGGTCCGGATCGAGCCCCTGAGAACATAACTCTTGCTGTCCCATTCCTTGGGGTCAAACGTCTCGGCCCGCAGACATCCGAGGTGTTCCCAGAGCCCTTCCATGCCACCTGTGCCGCCCACATCCATGACTGTTATCACCTTGCGGTAGCCCTTGTCGTATTTGTCTGGCGGGAGACCGACATCCGTCAGGAAAGTGGTGACAAGGCGGCCAGGCGTTGTCTTGGCCAGCCAGCTCAAAGCACCAGCCAGCGCGGGAACTATGGCTGTATCCTGAAAGTAGCGATCCTCAACCATCATACGCCGGACCTTGTCATTGAAGGTCGGCCAGTGCCAGAACAGCGGGAGTAAATGCCGACATAGCGAGCTTCCGGGGGTGAGAGGAGCGCAATACGTCTCGATCCGCCACTGGCCTTGTTCAGAGGCAGGTAATTCTCGATGGCAGGCAGCTTGGGGTCGATCTTGGGAAGTACCGTGCCAGGTTGGCCATCCGCTTGTGAGTTGGTCTATTATAAAAGGAAAAAAAAGACATTGGTTCGAAACAAATTTTGATGATTGCTCTCTTCGCATTTCGTCCGTGACAAAGCTTGGATTGGCAACTTCACATTACCTTCTTCTCAAGGGCGACGAGGCGTTGCGACGCATCATCTTGATTGAGCGGTAGAGTTGTGTGGTGGTCGATTCGAGCAACCCGGTGGTTGGGTAGGAGACGTTGCGTGGAGGAACAGGGGGCAAGTGATGCCCAGGGAGGTGGCACGTGCAAGCAACTGGCCAACTTGCCGCTCGGCAACCGTCTTGGACTTGATCTTGCGGGAGTAGATGTGCGCCAGAAGAATCCGGTAGAAGGTGATGAATGGTTTATCCATTGCTGACGGCTCGGCATCCTCGTCACCATCATCCTCCGTATTTTCCTCATCTTCATCCTCAGCGGGGGTGCCAGCGGGACTGCTGCTGGTTGCCTGAGAGCCCTGGTTGGGTTGGGCATCACACGGATCTTGAACTCGACGGCAGGACACAAAGAGGACAGGATGGTTCGGTCGTCTTCGATCCTACCACGCTCAAAGACAGTCTCGATAAATGCTCCCAGAAACTCCTGTGCGCGTCTCTTCGTCATACGGGCTTGCCCGACAACCTCCAGAATGCATGCAGAGACCTCTTGCTGCTGATGTTTCTGTTGCTGCTCAGACGAGGGGAGCTGACTGGCGTCGGTGGTGGCTGGCTGGCTGCTGCCGCTGCCGCTGCCCGCTTGCTGTTAGCGTTGACTGTGCCGACGGGAAGGGAGACAAGGGGATATGCTCCCACACCATGGCATCGATCAGGTGCATCCTGTCCATCTCGTCGATCTTGAGCGGTGGCTTCTTGGCTAGTTCCTTTTCCTTCTTGAGTCGTTGAGCCTCTCTTTGCCGCTTCTTCTTCACCTTCTTTCCCTTGGCCTCAGCTATCGACTGCCGGTACCGTGCCTCATGCTCCGCCGTGTAGAGCTTTCGCTGGTATTGCTTGCAGATCGATGGTTGCTCGTGCTTCTGTGGTTCTGGGCGCGCCCTGTATGAATGCTGCGGCCGGTGCACCTGTCGCGAGACTCCAAGCTAGTGAGCTGGCCGGACGATCACACGGTGCCTTCTAAATTCCCTGTGCTTGCCCTGCCGATTGGGTTTGGCGTCGCTAGAGCATGTCGAAGAGAGTGATAATAGGCAAACAACGTGTTAGACTCTTTGCAAGTGATGGGAAAGCCAGATTAGGGGTCATGTGAGAGAATCACATATCACCTAATGTGTTACCTCTTGATGCCCGAATTCCCTTGGCTCTTCTGTTCCTTGGCTCTGGCATGCTGGTCCTTGGCCAACTTGTACTGCTGACAGAGCAGCTCGTAGGACAGGGAAGATGCAGGGGAGGTCGTCAAAGGCGTCGCTGACTGTGAGGACGGCGACGGAACAGAGGATACGCCCGCTGGAACAGCAATCTCCTGGTTATTTTAGTGAACACGAGAATAGAGGCCGTGAAGTCGATGCCTTCTTGGTAGCTGCAGACCACGCGTGGACTCTCGAGATTCTCCTTCACCAGGAACGGCACGTATAACAGAGAAGGGGTTCAAAGAGAGGAGCCGTGATGAGTCTGGCCATGTCCACAAGGAATAATGGCGATATGGGCATGCTGGCAAGATATTTGCTCCTACCTGCATCGGGTATCCTTAGTAATGCTGTAGTTGGTGACAATGCCCATCGACGGGATATTCTTGCTCTGGTCATTACTCGACACGCATGCCAGGGCAGTGAGCTTGGTGGTCGACAGTTTTATCTGGGCCAGCACCACCTCCCTGTTGTATTCGAGGACCTTGATCTTGTACCGCTTTCCCACAGGACGCCAGAACGTCGTGACCGAATCGTAAGCGAAAAAGTCCGAGACTTGGGACAGAGCAACGCCCTTGGGTTGGCACTCTGCAGCGATGTCAATGTCGGTCTCGGCTTTGCATAGGCGCGCGCGTCAAGATCTTGACCCTGCAGAAAATCGACGAAGTCCTCCCGATCTCGGGGAGACCACTTGAATCCTTCACGAAGACTCTTCTCGACATTCTTGAACATCTGCTTGGCGGGCGGCTTGCCTTGACTGACGCGTCTCGACGGCGACCCTGGCTGACTGAATAACATCCTTATTTTGTCAATTCAGTAAGGTTTTGCGCTGTTTTTTTTTTTGCGAAAGGGAGTGTAGTTACTTCTTACTTGAAGATAAGTTGAAGTCACTAACCACCACCCCTTAAAGACACCTAGTTATTGTTACTCAGGGGAGAGGGTCGACGGCCAGAGTTGTAGGACCGCTGTTAAGTCCTCAATTGGTACGGGGGGGGGGGGGGAAGGGGGGTTGTAGGTTGGAGAGGGGGAAAGTGATAATAACGTCCTAAAAGAATCACACAAAACGATACACTGCAGCGCGCCAGCGAAACTCTTGTCAATACTGCTCTCGTCCACGAAGTGATGTGTAAAAGGACCTTGTATTAATATTATCAAAGAGGGGGTTGTTACCTGCAGCGCGCCAGCGAAACTCTTGTCAATACTGCTCTCGTCCAAGAAGTGATGTGTAAAAGGACAAAGAGCAGACAAGAGGGCTCGGCGCACTACTAATACTATCTACTAAAGAATATGACTGCTAATCTAAGGCATCGCCGCCACTGCCTAGCCACCACATCTTTTTGTAACATTATTCTCACATTGATCCAACCAAGGATATAGCTCTGCGCATGATTATCGAGCTGATGAACAAAAAGTCAACTTGGAGGACCTACGGTCTGCAGTTGCCTCCTCCAAGACTTTGGTACACCAACTCAGGAACCTGGTCAATAAATGGCTTTTTATTTCCTTTCATACTATTTTTTAGTGATACACGCGATCCTCAATGAAACCAGAAACTATACTTCACCTCAATAAGGCCAGAGCTGAAAAGGAGGAGGCTGCAAGAAAGGCAAGAGAGGCTGACCATGCATATGCATTCATGAAGTGCCAGAAAAGACTGGCATCTTTAATCACTCTAGCTGGTGATGTGGCCAGGGCCTGAAGGAAATGCTCGCTTAAGTACTTTCAGAGCACGATAGCAGGACTGGAGCGTACAATACTTGACTTGAGCTCAAGCGATTGCTTATTCCGTATAAGGTTATTCGTTATTACCGATTAATAATCACCTACATCCATGCGTCAGAATTGTCCCAAAATGGGTTTATGCGCCCACTCTTCGGTTAAAAATGTAGGAGGCGGGGTTTTCCCCATCTTTAACCTATTCATTCCATCGAGGTCAATCGCCAGGAACGAAGTCCATTTCAGCTCCCCATCGTGCGCGTCCAAGGTAATGGTGGTGTCTGAGAACAAGCATGGTGTTGTGTATGGTTCTCGAGAAGAGATGCGAGCAGTGTCCACCTTGGGTCTATGAGAGGCACATAGGTTAAGCTGTGGCGCTGCCTGTTCTCCATATGACCTCTTCATGAAAAGGTGCCTGTCGCCTTGGCTACGGTGGTGCTGAAATCGGGGCCGTCTCATTTGAGATGGCTATGGTGATCGTGAGTCTCCGCCTAGCTGCGGCTGTTTTCGCCACTGGGTGACCGAGGCCTCTGCATGTTTGTGGGGTAATTGCATCAAAGGAGTTGTACGGTTGTCCTTGTTCCTCCGTCACTAACCATTGCTATTTTTTTCTCTACAAATATATTTGTAGTGTATCACGTTTTGCAGAATGCTCGGTAGCCTGGAGGCATTGTGGTATGGACTTGACAATCGAGCTAACTCTCCAAGGGATGCACATTCCAACGAAGAGATAAATAATCTTGAAAAAACGGGCTCCAAGGTTATAACTTTCAGGATGCGGACAAACAGTTGAGAGTACAAGTGCATTGGATTATCACGTACAAGAACTACTCCTCTGAATCTTGCAGTGAGGGGTACAATCTAACGGTAGATGGACCCATTCAAGACGGCTTTGTTGTTTGGAGAATGTGGTGGTGTTTAGCAGAATAATTACGCGAGGAATGTTACAATGGTTATTTTAATGGCTCATATCATACATACACTCTCCTCTACTTCTTCGATAGCTGTTATTTTGCTGTGTACTTCTCCCATACCCTAAAGGAGACTATAGTCGTCTTTCGTTCTGTAGCGAAAAAGGAAACTGTTCCATCCTTAATGTTTTTGCTGTTCGCTCTCGATTTGTGTTCCTTGAGCCCATACCTGGCAAATCTGCCACGACAGTCGCCAGTCAATTGTTCAAACTGCTTTGCTTGATCGGGTGTCCGAAAGTCATTCAAGGTGACAACGGATCCGAGTTTGTCAATCAAACCATTCATCACCTCATGACTACACTGAAGCTCGAGCATAGACTGACCACACCCTACCATCCAAAAGCAAATGGAGTAGCTGAACATAACGTTCGTACTCAAGCTGCAGTTGGAAAAATCGGTGTTGGGTGAAAACCCATTATGGGATGATCATCTCCCAATGGTTCAACTGCAAACGAACAATCGTATAGCAACCCTTCGTAGTTCTATACCCATTTTCTCTGTCCTACGAACACCTCTTCCCTGGTCTACATGACTTTCAGACAATAGAGTCGCGCTCACTAACAGCGGAGCAAATGAACAAACGATGGGAATATTTGACTGCACTGGTGGTCTAACCAGCCATCTCTGAGATGTCCAAGGCCACACAGCAGAGAATGATCACAGCCTTTAACAAGACTCACCGCCTAACTGCATCCACACCAGCCTCTTTGTCATGGCCAAGGATAAAGAAGCGGAAACTGCATTAGATCCAAAGTATGACGGCC
This sequence comes from Linnemannia hyalina, assembly GCA_019671135.1. NCBI lineage: Eukaryota > Fungi > Mortierellomycota > Mortierellomycetes > Mortierellales > Mortierellaceae > Linnemannia > Linnemannia hyalina. The sequence continues at coordinate 1,248,103 of JAHRHY010000018.1, read as the reverse complement.
CTTTCAAGGTAGTGCGACGCACATCCAAAGGAACATATATTTTGCATGACTATATGAGTAGATTACTAGCCCGTAACTACGCACCTAAGCAACTGAAATGTGTCTTACAATCGAGTGATGTTCCTACCAAACAAGCTGAGCATTATGAGGTAGAAATGATCTTGAGTCACCGTTTCGACAAAGAGCGGGGTAAGATACCGTTCACCGTGAAGTGGAAAGTTTTGACGAATCGGAGAACTCAGAGATCCCATATGAAAACTTCGATTCCAAGAAAACCGTTATCTCTACTATGATCGAATCCAAAAAAATAATCCCCGCGTACTTGCAGCACATGAGAGGAGACTGAAAAACAGGCAACGAAAGCTGAACAAAGTTATGCAAAAGCAAACACCTTCTCCTCCTATTCAAACAAGGAAAAGGTCAGCTCCGCAAAACTAACTAAACAAGAGCCAGCAATGGCATCCAATTGATGTTTTTTTACGCGTGCACTATATTCATGACGTTTTTACCTACAACACCTTGCTTGGACCAAGGTCCAATGATGTTGATTTTTTGCCCTCTACATTGTCTCATCTCTGCAAGTTTTTTATTTTTATCTTACACCCCTGTCACTCTATGAGGTTAATTTTCCCCATACACCCTACACTTGAAGACGCTTTGCCTTCTTCAAGGAACGTTATTTTTTCCCTTCTGCCTTGTTTGCAACTGCAAGGTTTAGTTTTTTGCACTTGCAACCCTAATTTTGTTCATCGCTTTGCCGAAATCTTGTGGGGAGCTCTGTTGAGGTTAGGTGCTACAATTAAGCAGCGGCCTTTTTTACTTGACGAAATAAAAGAAGTCTTCGCCAAATTGAATAAAATCGCTTTTCATTCCCGTCTCCATTTCCCCTATACTATTCACAACGGGTGGACGTGTTTCATATGGCGTTCTGGAGTGGCGAGGATCCCTTTCTGGTAGTCTTGCCAAAAAAAAAAAAAAAAAAAAAAAAAAAAAAACATTGCTTTCGGCAGTGGTGGAAGTCATACGTGCGACTCTTTGTTGCAAGTAGCAAGGGATGGTGTAAAAGGGACTTTTGTTCACGTTGGGCTTTCACTCTGACGCCTTGATGTTGAACTTGGATGAGCATCATAGTCCCCGGGTGGTTGTATCGAGGGTAATTGGACTTCATTGGTTACAGGGGTAGTAGGCTTGGTAGTCGAAGTGGTTGTTGTTGAAGTGGTTGTGGCAGGTGCTGACGGTATTGATTTGGCAAGCTCTGCGTTGGCATTCTGGACTTGAGACAAAGTCTCATTTTGTCCACCACCCAATCCGATGACGTTGCACGGAAGCTTGGTCTCGGCTGCCCAGATGCTTGTTCGATTCTGAAGGGGTAGCGTCTTTGTGACCATGACAGGTGGACTTTGGCGATTTAGTTTTTGGTACTGCCCCTATTCTCTTTTTGATGATGAGTTTCGTGACAGCGTGCGAAAGAATAAAACGTGTAAGCACTCGAGTCTTTCTGCATGGTCCAAGGTGGATGTGCTCCACTGATTCCAGTTGGTTATTGACCCTGTCGAGTGTTTGGCTGTCTTTCTCACCTTATCGCACTCTGCCTTTTTTTCATCACCAATGTCCACTAATTGGAGGGAGAACAGACGTTGCAGTCACTCATACCAAGTACGTCTGGCGAAGCCGCTATCCTCGCCTGCCATCATGGCATCCGGCGCTACCAAGCTTTCAGTACATATCATGGGGTGGAACAGCCGTCGTTAACGTTGCCATCATTCGTATCATAAAGTCGTCCATGGTCATTGTCAGACACATCATCATGGCTACTGTAGCTATTGCTTCGCATGATCAGGTTGAAAAATGGTCGGTTCACAATCGCAGATTTTCGCAGAAAAGAAAACAAATCTATTCTATGGTTCCAGTAAAAGCTCCTGCACTCTTGGAAGGAGGTGTCCGTCCCATCTGGAATACCCTTCCTCATCCAAATGCACATGGTCTTCAAGCATCGCCTTTGTAACATCCTCCGGTGCCTCACTCCACCAAATCCTCGTGTCTCCAAGAGTATCATTCATCGCGTTGATCATCTCCTTGACCATTCGATTCGCCTCGTCCACATATCGATCCTCAACATCCTTCCTCCAGAACAGCTCGCATGCAAGCACCTTGCTACCTGGTGCAATCCTCAAAAGAGCCTGCAGTAGCAGACGATACAGTGCTACATCCGTTGGGCGGAAACCCTTCTTGCGGAGATTATTCGTCCCGACCATGACTACCCACAGCTTGATGTCGCTACAGTTCTGGAGGAATGGGTACATGAGATCAAGACGATAGAGGACGTTCTCAATCTTGTCGCCACCGCAACCAGCGTTGAACGATCCAGAGAGCTTTGCTAGGCCTGTGGATGTACCCGTCGTCTTGAGGCGCTCGAGCATGGAGTCACCGATGAATACAGTCGATAACGGTGCTGTTGGTGCATCATTGGGCAGTAAGTTTGGGTCTTCGGAGGAAAGGGAGGCTGATGTAACGACGTCGCTCGGTTTCTGCGAGAGACGGGTGAGCTCTGACAGATGGGCATCCTGGAATGTGCTATGAGAGCGTTCCTTAAATTTCTTGGCCTGTATGATGAGCTGCAGGAATGATTCTTGGGACAAACCCTGATTTTCAGGAGCGGTGTCGTCGGTTGGTGACATGAGGGTTGTGTGTTGTAAAAATGAGGAATTCTTTTTCTTCAGCTCTACTTATGACTTTTTTTGGTACGACCGCAGTCGTGCCGCAGTCGTGCCGCAGTCATTCGGTATCTGGATGACATGTTCATTTGCAAGGGTCGTGTTTATTGACCGTATCGTTTTTATGTGCTAGTGCTTGTTGGGGGAGTATCCTTCATCAATCTTCTGAGGGTAGGTGGGAACTCTGGCGTAGCTTCCGCTCCATTTTCGGAAGACATCGTCTGTTCTTGTCTTTTGGCATCAACTTTGTTCGCAACGTGCTCAAGGCGACGGTAGAGGACCTCGGCGTTTTGGAGAGACTCTTCAAGATCAATCGTCATGCTCAAGTCGTTTACATACTAAAACGGAGAATACGAAAAGTAGGCACAGCCGAAATTAGCACACAATTTAGGCACATGGTTCAAAAGCATTCCACGATCTCTATTATATTTACCTTGAGAATTTCGTCAAAGCCCTGGAGATGGTCAATCATTACATCGCGGTGTTTGTCGAGAACAGCCATGGCCACAAAGAGCTGGAACTGCGTGGAAAGGTGGTCAGAGAAGAGGACTTCCCAGAGGCGCATGATTTCCACCCACTCAAACTCTCGCTTGAACCAAATCAAGAGCCAACGAAAGCAGAAAAACAAGTTCAAAGCCTCACATGTTTCTAAAAGGAATAAAGGGTAATCCGATGTTAGACCCGTTGCTGATGCTTGGGAGCAGGGGCGAATGATACTCATAAGAGACTTACCAAGGTGCTTGTAAAGCTTGGGATCAAGGACTTGAATCATTTTGCAGAGAGTCTCGAGCTGACTCTGCATTCCAACCTGGTCGCGGTAGAAGTTCTTCTTCGTTTTCTCCATGAGTCCGACGAAGGCCCAGAAGCCCATCACCTCGTCTCCCATGACAGCAAAAACTGGGGCCAGTAGGTCCGACATGCCTTGCACATAGCCTTCCAAGAGGTTGGGCTCTACAGGGCTGTTCAAAGTTGCTCCGGTTTCCAAGATATCTGACGGCAGAGACGTTGATGTCTTGTCGGTTGATGCTGCGCGGTCTGAGGGTGACTTCGCTGCCCAGACGTTGTACGTCAACAGAATGTCTTTGAGGAGTTCCAGGTTCTCGTTTGAGCCGACGCCGGTGAAATCTCCTGCAAAGTTTGGGAGCGTTTCCGAGGCAAAGAATGAGATTGTCCTATCGGTGCGGTGAACGTCCTTCTCAATGCGGAGCTTTTGCTCCTGGAAGGCTTCGCCTTCCTGAACAGATGCATCGTCGAACCACTCTCGCTTGAGTTCGTAATACTCTTCACTAAAAAAAAAGTAAGTGAGGTACAACAAGAAAGAGTCAGATTTGGTGGCTCGTGGAAGAGTATCGATTTGTAACCTGAAAGTGACACAAGGACGTACGCTTTGGATACGCGAAGAGCCACACGCGTAGCCTCGGTCGAGTCCCAGGGATAGATGCCCAGGAAAAACTTCCAGACCTCGATTCTGATGTCATGCTCGATGCCGCCTCTGAAGACAACCTCCCGAACATGTGCCTCTGAGACTTTGAGGCGTCCCTCGTCGTCAAAGAATGAGAACCAGTCCATAGGAGAGAGTGGGTCTGTTCTGGAGTGGTGGATCATTGTGCACTCGGTCTCCAGCTATTTTGGCGAGAGAAAAAAGGTGTTAGAGGTTGAACGAAAAAAAAAACAGGCGCTCTGTGCATGACTGCATGCATCATAGACATATCGGGAGTAGTAAAATATAAATACGAGATAATGTTCTTACGTCAAGGACATTGAACGCTCCCAATGGACCCTCCTCGTCTTCGTAGTCATTAATACGGCGTCCGCTACGGCCATGTGCTGGATGACTTCCCGTGCCTGATGGGCCCTGATGAAGCCTGTCCATCTCCTGCGCCTCCCGCCTCTCCTTGTCGCTCTGGTCTGCCACCGTTGCGGCCCACTTGGCCAAATAGACTCGAGCAGAGTCATAGTCGTCCATAACTCGCCTGGCTGCTTCGGACTCATGAATGCGTTGTTGTACGTGCGGAGGCAAGATTTGTTTGGTGATAGGATGGTCAAGGATGTTGGTGGCTGCATCCCGCGAGAATCGGGCGACCTGCGAAAATCTCTCAAGAATGTTCCACCGCATCTCCTTGACAGTCTACAAAGAATTAAAAAAAATACCTTCGTGTCAGCTATCGTGTCGGAAGTGGATTAACAAGCACCCTGCTTGATGGCGAGAGTCGTGGGTCACCTATCACCTACATTGACAAGGGGGTCGATGTGGTTTTCGAATGGCATAGGTGTTCGTGGTCGACCAGAGAATGAACCGGAAGAGCTGATATTGGGGGATCCTGTTGCTGATGCGAACTGTTGATGCCCAGTTCCTGGACTGTTGGATCTACTATTTTCCGTCAACGACCTTCGGCGACGCATCCCTTCAACTGTAATAGATCCTGTGGCTGTGGTTGTCGCTGTGTCGGGAGTTGGGGAAGCTGATTGGTTGATACTCGGAATATCCGGGTACAAACTTTCGTGTTCCTCTGTTAGAGAAACTTCTCTGAGTGGATGATCCTGGACTCCCGACGATGGTAGTGATGATGCTGGGAGAGATGGGGACGCAGCTCCATGGTTAATTTTATCTGCACGGGAAGCGTTCACGAGGTAGACACCAGGCTCGATGGCGCTGCCGACAACTTCGACCAGTTGCTCCAGATGATTCAAGAGTTCTTGACCACCCCAGGTAGGTGGCGTTCCAGGAAGACCCTTTCCCTTCGAGAGGCCATCGTCGTGGAAATAAAAGGCTGGCAACGACTCTCCTCCGATGAGGTTAATAATGATCGATCCCTGACGGTCTTTGATACGTGGAGGATATACAAGTAATGAGTAGATGCTCTGCAGGGGTACTGATACTGCATAGTCCGATGGGTGAAAAGACCTGCTACGAAGTGCCTCAGGGGTTCGGGGAGGGGCGACAAACCTCGACGCTAGATGCAAAGAACGAGATAACGTGAGTGTGAGCTGTCGTCCGCCATGAAGTAAAGAAAGCTATGACGTGAAGAGGCGGATGTGATACTTACAGTCATACTCTCCCTCGCTGGAGATGTCAACATATGAATCCTGGTCAAGACCAGGAATGGCGGCCTCAGGTGTCCATGAAAGGATGTGCTCGTAGTTGGTCTAATAGAGGTATGCGGTATGGATGACGCATCAGTGTTGCTGCACAGTAATCAAAAGACTGAGAGGAGTGCCTTATAGATGTAGGATCGAGAACGCCAAGAGAAAAATATTTGTGCAAGACCTGGCTTGGCACCTTTTTGCAGTAATTGTTGCGTACCGTTTCAATCAAGGAGATGAAGCCTGGCATTCCCTCCTTGCCGTTGGTTGAAGTTTCGACGTAAACCTTTGGTCGGGTGAAGAGCAGTCTTGGCTGGGCGAAGAGGGTGGACTGATCCAGCTGTTGTTATTATTGGAAGAAGAGAGCAAAGAGAGCAATGAGAACGTGTCAATGGCATTCGCACATATGATATGCTACAGCAACAATAAGGCAAGGGTTCTTTGTACCTCTAAATCCTCCATCTGGGCTACCAGAGGATCGTTTTCCATAGCGACGGTTGTGGTTAGATAGACAGGTGGGGTGTCGGGTAGGTCGTGCACGTTCCAATACAACAGCAGCGGCGGGGTGTGTTTATCGACGTGAGAGTTGTGAGAGCAAGAAAGTCGCTTGTTGGTAATGTAAAGAAAAGAAAGAGTGCGTTGTAGGTGGAGTGGGTGAAATGTGAGTAGTGAGTAGTGAATCGAATGGAAAAGAAGGAAAGGAAGGCAAAGCAGGAAAGGAAAAAGAAAGGAGTACAAAGAATTGAATGAGGCTGCTAAACAAAGAGCTGAAGGCGAGGGTGAGGGTCAGCCAAGAAAGTCGAACGTGGTCGACGAATGCCAAGGCCTTTTGAAGGGAAGCTAGGCTGATCGCAGCTACTGCCAGAGCAGCAGTGCACGTGACGTATGCACCCAAAAAAAAAAGGAAAAAAAGAAATCCGCGGAGAAGAAAAGCTGATGGGCATTTGTCTCAATTTTGGAGCACACCGAAAAAAGAGATAACAATTGGTGCACACCAATGGAATCAGAAGACAGAGGGCATCTTCGAAAGAGGTGCGGCGAAATGAACGATTATCTGTCTCCCTTCAGCCAGTACACATGCACATGTACATGTACTGTACATGTACTGTACAACACCCTGCACACATGGCAAAATTGAAAGGAGAAAAGGGCTTCCAGACCCATTGTCTCGTTGTCTCTTTGTCGCCTCGTTTTCTTTTTTTTAATTTTGGTTAACTTGGATTGGATCTCACCCGTCTTTTAACAAAAACCAACCCTACTCCTTTGTCATCTTTTTCCTCTTTTACTTTCTTCCTCATCTTTTAACCCTTTTCACCTCTTCACCTTTCCACCTTTCCACCTATTCCGTGCCACTCTCCTACTTATCTTCAATTACCTCAATTGCTACAATTGCGTCATCTCCTCACTTCGGCTTGGATACTGCTCCTCCTCCCTTCTTTCACCCCTTTTCACCTCTCATCCAACTCCCTTTCTTTCCTTTCACCTCCTTCTTTTCCTCCTTTTCCTCTTCCACGCGGGATTCCCCAACGGACAGAAGATGGGAGCACAGCCATCAAAACTCAACAAAGTCCTTTCTCGATCCACAACTGAAAGTACCTTATCACAAAAGGACAAACATCGTCAGCAACGACGCAAGAACACTCTAAAGGACCTTGCAGGCGTCGCAATTACCCCCATTGCCGCCTACCCTCTCAACACTCCTCTTACCGACAATCCCGATGACCTTCACTCCTATTCCTGCTCGGACCAGAATGAATCCGATCTTACGGGCGAGCCGACCCCGGGCGGAGGCACGAGGACAGAGTCCGCCGTCAGCTCCAAAACAAATCTCTCATCCTTCCTGAGCTCCATAAGAAGCAAGAGCAAAGACCTGGTTGATTCAGAGACCAAGATAGACGCAAATGGCGAGAAAAAGGCTGGATCGACAAAAACCGTCGACGATTTGTGGGAACAAAAGCAACAAAAGAAAATCAACAAACAGAAAGAAAAGGCACAGGCAAAGGCAAAGAAGCAACTTCGACAACTTCAGCAGCAACAGCATCAGCAGTCGCTCAACTCATATCAGCAGCAAGCCGCAGCATCAACAAGGCCCGGATTAGCGTCGCCTTCGTCACCCTCATTCGCCAACAACATCGTCGTCTCTTCGCCTGACGAACAGTACCAGCGTACACCATCGTTACAATCAAAAACTGCCAGTGTCTCCCCCTCAGCCTCAACCTCACCCACCCTTCCTCCCCAGTCAACCATCCATACCCCCGTCTCCAACGCTTCAATGTCTTCGCTGGGCTACCATGGCCCCTCGTCCTTGCAGTCTACGACCTCGCTTCAACCGACAACTTCTGCATTTGGACGGTTCAACCTCAGCAGCGAAGGCGATCCTTCATCAACGAACTCGAAAGGTTCCGACCAGATGCAGTCTATCATTTCTTCGCCACGGCTTGGCCCTTCGGTCACTGCGCCCTCCCTCTCAACCGTAGGAGACATTTCACCACAGAGTCGACCCTCCAAGCTGAGCTTTATCCGTGGTAAGGCAGGCTTTGCTTGGCTCGAAAAGAAACTGCCCCCAGCCTCTTCCGCATTGGATGAGGAGGTGTTGAAAAACGACGCTTGGAGTTATCGGCATGGTCAGTTGCTTAATGAAATGGAGGCCGAGGCTGCCAAAGGATATGTCGACAGGTAAAGAAAGAAACATTGTATGCCGACCATTAAGTGTACTCTGTGTTCAGAAACCAATTGCTCAAGTACCTCTTTTGTCTCCTTTCACGCTATTTTTATTAGAATAACAGACCAGCACTACCTCATGAAGGACATTATGGGAGGAAACTTTCATGCACCGATCGACCTTGCTTTCAAAAGAGTACTCGAGAATGGCTGCGGTGCAGGCGATTGGACTGTGGTGAGTGTTTTTCTTTGCTTTCTTTACATGTGTTGCACAGAAAGGAAAAAAGGGTACATGATCGCCAACAAGACCGTTTTACTTTTTCTTTTGGTTTTCTTGTTGTGGGCGAGTGGTGCTAATTTCCGAGCTAAAGAGATATTTTCTTGCATTTGTTTGGCTCTGGGAAGATTTTTAGATGCTTTCATCTTTACCTAAGCATTGTACATCTGAACTGAATGAGGTACCTTTTTTTGTTTATGTCTCCGCTTCATTGTTAGGACATGGCGAGCGAGATGCCAGAGACTGACTTTGTAGCCTGCCCGCAGATTGTCTTTACGACTTCGAATGCAGAAAAAAGTACCTCTCTCCTTCGTCCTCGTGGTCTTCTCGGAGCCGATCAATCTCAAATGGGTTCGACAGGACCTACCACACCTTCGCCCAACAGTTCAACGGGAGGATCACCATCTGCTGCGACCGCTCTCCCCGGAGTCAACATTAGGCCGACGCTTCGCCCTCGGAATTGCACATTTGTACCCGATGTCCCTCTGAATCGACTCCCATTTACAAACGATCAATTCGACTTTGTCTATCAACGACGGCAGTCAGTGGTTTTAATGTCGACAGAATGGCAACGGACGGTTCTTGAGTTGTTCAGAGTGCTAAAGCGAGGCGGCTGGGTACAGATCCTGGAGCCCGACCTGCATCTTCGAGGAGGGGGAGACCTGTGTCAATTGGCGGGAGAGTACTGCGTGCGGATATTTGAGACAGTGGGGCGGAACCCGAACGTGATTCACGAGATGCAACATTTATTGGAGAGCGCAGGGTTTGTGAATGTGGCGTTAAAGGTGTTTTCGATCCCTCTTGGATGGGGAGGGGTGATTGGTCAGGCGATGCTGGTGAACCAGCGGCAGTTTGTGAATGAGCTGGAGCCGATTTATGTTCGACAGGGCCACGGAGGATCGGAAGACTATCGTGAGTTGACGAGGAGTATCTTTGAGGAGGCTGTTGAGAAGCACGCGTACATTAATTATCATGTCATTGTCGCGCAGAAGCCAGCGTCAGCATCCGATCGAGCCCTTCACCAGCAGCAGCAGCAGCAGCAAGGATTGAATTCTGATTAAAGTCACGGGTCTTGGATGCACGACTGATTGAGTAAACGTTCGATGATTAATAAGAAACAGGACCTTCACAAGAGGATGGTTCCTTTTTTGGATTCCTTTTTAGTATCACAAACGTCATCTTCTACCACACGCAACCTGTCAGCACAACCCGACCACACGCCCTCTCCCATTTTCTTCTTCGTCTTTACCCTTTTTTCTTCTCCTTCATATCTCATTTCAACAACAACAACAACAACAACAACAACAACAACAACAACAACAACAACAACAGCAACGCTACCAACGACACCACACATCGATGCAGCAGCAACAGCAATATCACCCCTCAAGCGCATGGAGCAACCAGACACTCCCCCGCAGACAGGAAACAAACAACTGGACAAACACAACAAGAAACTCCACCGGCAAACCAAAAACAAAATCTCCCACGAGTTTATTCACTACCCCAAGCGAGGCTAGGTTGAGGCAACAGAAGCTGGAACAAAAACTCGAGGAGGCGGCACGACGCAAGGCGGTACGATGCAAGGCGGAGGCAGCACTCACACTCAAGCAGAAATTCAAACGGGCAAGTCAAGGCACGCAGGAAGGAGATGGCAGAGAAAGCCTACCAGTTCCTACCGGACATCACAGCACTAATACAACAACAAGCAACACACAAGTACAATTACATTATCATGGACCCAGAGGCACAGGAGTCCATAGAGAGCTGCAGGAAAGAGACTAGGCCTGAGCAGAGACGTATCTACTCCGAAGGTTCAATGGTGGACAAGGGGAAGGAGACTGCGCCATGGCCTTTGCGGTCGTGGGAGAGGAGCAGACGGTGGTGAAGGGAACCACCGGGGGATTCGCATCATCGGCGAAAGCGGAACTAATGGGATTGATCGCAGGAATCATCGCAACACCACAGGACCTGGACCTCTACATCCGACTCGACAACCAAACGGTGGTGAAACAGTTCAGAGAGGTCGTTGTCAATCGAAATCGAATGTCGGTAAGAGAAAACCTGAGGTGCGATTACGCTGCAAAGTGGGCGGTGACCGTGCGAACATGCCAGTCGAGTGGGTCAAGGGCCACAGCGGAAACGAATGGAACGGAAAGGCGGATATAGCAGCAAAAGAGGCGGATATAACAGCAAAAGAGGCGGATATAACAGCAAAAGAGGCGCAATCACAAGGCTGGACGGCATGGGAGATGGACAGAGTCGCCCAGGACGGCATCAAATACTCCGCAACGATGGCCGGCATGATCCTCGATCAGGACATGAGACACGTGCTCAAGATGCAGACCACCAGATGCTGGCACCAAGAGTGGAGGGCACTCAGGAGGACCAAGAGATCGATTCAAGACTACGAGGGTACAGATTGGCTTGGCACCCTTTCAAACATACACAGCAACAAACCAGTCAACCCTTTTTTCAGCTCACAGCAGGACACACGCCTACGCAGCCATAGGATGAAGAAGGTAAACGGAATGTAGCCTACCATAGAAATCTTACGCGCCAAGCTTCCAGATCTGCACAAGGACGACGTATGCTGAGTGTGTGGTCTAGAGACGGAGGACAACGAGCACATGTGGACGTGCTCCAAGAGCAGGGAGACACAGTAGGAGCTGTGGGAGGATGCCCTCGACCGAGTCGACGGATGGGAGGAGATCGCCACACGACTGTTCAGCAAACAGCGACAGAAGCAGCTCAAGCCAGGAAAACAGCCACCCCCCAAGACCATATGGAGGATACCAAGAACCAGCAAGCTCCGCAAGGCGCTGCGGCAGGCGATCAAGCGGCCAGGCGAGGAAGAGGAGGAGGAACCGGAACAACACACCCCGAGCGCGTGGACAGTCAGTCACATCTACTGAGGCCTGGTGCCGAAAGCCCTAGCAACGCAGTGGATCAAGGTGTTCAAGGACGTAGCAGAGAGCATTACCCAACATGTGAGCCGTCTCTTTTGTCGATATGTCAAAAAGGAGGCCATGGAGCAGTTATGGAAGTCACGCTGCTAGAGGACCATCAGGTGGGAGGAGGAGAACAGCATCACCAACAGCATGAAGCGCACACGCACCACCAAGGACCAGAGGGCACAGTGGACACAGACACACAGGTGGAAACAAATTTATGGGCGGAAACTCCAGAGGACGAGTGCCTTTGCGGACGAGCCGTAGCAGAACACAGGGAACAGCGGTGCCCAGGCAAGCAGAGCGATACTCAAGTGGCTGACCGAGCAGTCATCGACACCTTGCTGGGCATGAGGCGCATGAATATTATGGAAAGGAGAGGCAACATGGTCATCAAGGAGTAAAGTAGACTATGTGCGCGTACGAGGAATACTTAGACAGCTCCACTTTTAATTGAATTTTTAAAAGAAAGACGTTCTGATTAATGATTGAGAGAGTGAGTACCCTCGCGGTGCATCAGTAGGTTGTCAAATCAGATCGTCAGAACAAAACAACAAAAAAAAATTATCGACTCGGGGTCGATTTAGTGTGCGGATCGATTGTGGTTGTTGTTTGTTGGTTCTTCCATCATGGCGGATAAACCTGGCCTGTCATTCTCGACTCCAGGTCTGTCATCTCAACCCATCCTCCCCTAAAAAGGTTGTCAGTCCAATTGACAACCTCGGCCCTTTTGACGTTTTTTGTTTTTCCTTCCCAGTTTTCTCTTTTTCAGTTAAAAGGAAGCTTTTCGTCCTTTCCTCCTTTCTTCCTTCCTTACCTTCCTCCTCTCCTCCGTTCTTCTTACTCCTCCTTCGTCCTTCTTCCACTCCTCTCCTTCCAATTAACCACATTAAAAACAATGAAGGTCTTGACTTTGGCTACCATGCTCCTGTGCAGCTCTGCTGCCATGGCCCACTACACCCTTGACTACCCTCCCTCCCGTGGCTTCAGCGATGACGATGAGCCCATCGCTCCCTGCGGTGGAACTGCCTACAACGCTGCTGGCAACCGCACCCAGTTCCCCCTGAGTATGTTTGTATTCTCTTGGTGTGTCTCCAACTAATCCCAACTGCGCGGACAAAATAATAACCGTTTTTTCTCTCTGTACTGTCAGCCAACGGATTCGTCCAGATCAGCAGCTCCCACCCCACCGCATCGGTCCAGGTCAACATCGCCTACGGCAACAACCCCACGGCTGCTGACTTTACCACTGCCTCGTCGACCCCCGTGAACAGCGTCCAGGTCACCCATCCCTTCCAGTCCTGCCTGCCCCTGAATCTCACCTCTTTCGCCGGTGCTGCCAATAACGTCAATGCTACCATCCAGCTCATCTACAACGGTGGTGACAGCCCTCTCTACCAGTGCGCCGATGTTGTCCTCGTCACTGCTGCTCCTTCGTTCAACCAGTCCATGTGTATCGATAACGCCAATGGCAGCAGTGGATCGACTCCTTCGGCTACGTCGCCTGGGGCCAGCGGCGCCAGTGCCTTCTCTGTCAAGGGTGCTGCTGCCACCACCGCTGCTGCTGTCTTTTTCGCAGCAGCCATGATCTTCTAATAGTTCATCTGTTCATACGTATTTTGTCATATTCTTGCACTCTAATCGCCGTAATAAAGCACCTATGGTTTATGACCATTGACAACCAACCACTCCCTGGCCACAAGCAAAACACGTTCGTTTCTGACACCCAACCTCGACCAAAGTGACATTCCTCTGTGACACAATGGCGCAAAAGCCACTCTACTCTCGCACATCCCGCTAAGTGTTGCTGTGTGTGTCTCGTTGTTCGATCTCCTCATCAACAATGATCCGAGTCTGATGCCCAATATTCCCAACCTGACGTAGAATCAACAACAGCACGACCACGACCACGACCATGACGCTGGCTACTGGCACGCGAAGGTTTATTTGAATACAAACATTCACTTCCACTGCATCTCCGCCTCAATTCATTCCCTTGCTGCTCGGTGCCCAATGACCAACTGCACCATGCATAAAAGCAGGCTTCGCGCACTGTTACTCCATCTGTCATCTCTCACTTACCTACTCGTCTTCACCCTCACCTTTGCCTCCCTACCTCGCAACTGTACACAAATGGCCCGCATCTCTGGCACCGTCGTCCCCTCCCTCAACCTCAAAACCAACCCCGGCGAGACCGCCCTGGAGATTGGCTCCAACAGCCGCATTGTCGTCCAATTGCTCGATGTTTCCTTGATGGATGCCACCTCGATTACCTTGAGCGAGGATGTCATCTTGACTGGCGACGACCAGGTCTTCAATTTTCCGATCCCCTTTAGCTTGACCTACGTTGCCGACACCATCCAGCCTTATCAATCCTTGGCCATCGCTGTTAGAGTGTACGATATCTCTTCCAGTCCCTCAAGAGATGAGGAAGGTGAGTTGACTTGGATTTCTACATCGAGACACTCGGTCATCACAAACGGCAACCCCTGCAACAATGTCGAGGTCGAGATTGACCCCGTCCCCAAGTACGACGATGCCCCCATTACTTCCAAGAACACCCTCACCGGCCAGATCAAGGCCTCTGCCTCCGTCCCTGCCTCTTCTAACCATGGCGTCGGACCCAATGCTAAGATCATGATCAAGTTGTTGGACGTCTCCTTGATGGATGCTCCCTCGGTCACCATTGGCGAGCAGAGCATCGTTGTGGGTGCCGGTGAGGTAATCCCTTTCCCTATCGCCTTCGGTATCCTCTACGATCCTAAGGATATTGACGACCGCAAAGTCTACTCTGTCAGTGTCCGTGTCGAGGAGCTGCACTCGGACAACTTGTTCTGGATCTCGACCTGGGTCAACAATGTCCTTACCCGGGAGGCCCCCACCGAGAACGTCGAGATTGAGATTGACCAAATTAAGTAAAACTTTCATATCTCTCTCCCTCCCCACAAGTCCATTTCAATAAAGCCTGTACTTTTGCAAGCTCCATTGCATTGTGTTCATTTTTTTTGGCCCAAGGATACTGATTTAATATCATAGAGACGATGGTAGTTTGGACTGCAAGTCTGATGCCGTAATGAAAGGAGTATCAATTGAGAAAAAAAATTCGCTCTGTAAGCAAGCTACAAGGGAAAACTACGACTTAGAGAGGCCGCCACTTTGGCGAGGTAGATGGTGAAAAAAGTCGCTTGTATCTATATGGTCAACGCAACAACAGAGGAAAAAAGCATAGGCACGTTGCCGCTGCAATCATCGTGGAGACCGCTGTAGGCGCGTCTGCTGACTAAACATGTGCTAAGGGTTGTCAGGACAAAAAAAGAGGTATAACACTCATCAAATTGGTGCGCCTTCCGAGAATTGAGCTTTCCCATCGTCGTCTCATTTTGTTTTATTGCCGGCCCGGCTTTGGATTCGTGAGAAAGAATAAAGAGGAAATCTAAAAGCCTTCGTTCCCTTATCCTTGCTATTGCAGTGTACCGGCAAGATTCACTCATACAGTTTCAGACACGGTGCCCATCATAAATGAAGCAATCTGCGTCATTGATGTCTGCCTAGTCAGTACTCACCCGCTCACTCCTGTCTCTTTCTTAAGTTAGAGTCAATGTCCTTTTCAGCTTAGAGTTTTCTCGATCAAAGTTGTCTTCACACCGAGGCATCTGTGTTGGAGAGAAAAGAGCGATCCGAGCGAGAGAAAAGGAGTGTCAGACCACACGGTTCTCCTTGAGTTTGGTTGGATCAAAGGTCAGGAGAATTGGCCAATGAGATGACTTTGTACGTAAATAACTGTTGGTATCTCAATCATCACTTTCTTACCAAAAACAAAAAACAAGGTTAGGAAATTGTGGAGGTGGGAGAGTCGTTTTTTTCAATTGAGTACTGTACTGAAACACCGCTTTACTCGATGATCCATCCACATAGTTCTTCCTTTCCAACTCTCTTGTCCATTCCGCCCTCATATTTTTCTCCATTCTGTTTCTTAAAGCCCATTTTGTTCTGTTTCTTTACCTCTTCCATAAGGGATAATTAATGAGATTGGTCTAAGGCACGAATCATTTCTGAGTTGAGATTAAAGGAAGGACCAAAAGAAAAGAGTTATCGAGTGTGAGAATTTGGAAGAAAGTGGATCGGTTGTCGGAATAGATAATTCACCAATGCCTCTGTCAAGCGTAAACAAGGTTTTTCTCCTTGCCTCACAAAAGGTTCTTGTGTGCCGTTCGGTTTGCTCATAACCCACTTGATAGCCTTCGTTCGAGCATGAGACAAATCGAACCATTTCGAATCGAATGTCGTACAAAAAGAACCCGCCCTCGAAGAACTACAATATGCTCTTTTTGAGTGTGGGAAACAGTGAGAAGTAAGACCATCGCGGCCACATCCTTCTTCCTTGCACAGTACCCATAGAAGAGTCACTTGAGCGCAGCCCTCCATTGTTCAAACTCGTGGGCACTGTAACCTTCTTGCCGGGCGACTGGGGACATCACATGTCCATTCTTGGAGACCAACTAGATACCACAGATAACGTTGTGGTCACCCAAAACACGTTTTGTTAGTGTGAATTATGGTTGTCAAGTGGTCTATCTCCTTTCCCTACCAGCAATGCAGCATCGACATCACCGCTACGTACCAGAAAATATCTAACGCCCGCTCATTTCGCAAAACTCCAGTTTAGTTATTGCATTGCATTGGTTTATTTTGCTGTCACGCAAGGTCTAGCTTAAGCAGCCAAAGTGAAAACAGTCCATTCTTAGCTTAAACGGCGGAAGCCGCGGAAACTATTCCACACCTGTTCAAGCGTCCATTTGAACATTCGATCGCTACACGCACTTTGCTGATAGAAGACGGGCCCTGCTGGTTTTCGCAAAAGTTGAACGTGGTCATGCTAGCAGCGATCGATTATGTCTGTCGTTCTTGATTGCAGCATTAATTTCGAGGAGGAAATGGGGGCGAGAAAACACTGACTCTATCGCACGCGCATGCAGAGCGGGAAGAAAGTAATATGTTGTTTCTTCCTTCTAAACACCAAGTAACAAAACAAAGGTGGAAAGGCACACATGCAGAAGCAATCGATACGAAAAATGCCTCACGCCAACAATAGGCCTGTCCTACAGAGGGGCGGATATTTTTTTTATGGAGAATGCGAGGCAAACAGGACCATGTTTTCTGCAAGCAAGGATCTCTGACCCTCATCATCCACCCCCTTCTTTTTAGGGCACGTTGCAGATAGTGTTAAATAGAGGATGTTCGGATATTTTTGCGTGAGGCCCCCTTTTCGTTTCGCAAGTTGTTAGGATAGGGTTGACAGAATCGTCTGAAGGTCGCCTGTCAGCTTGTCTTCTTGGTCACAAGCCGAGCCAGCCAACCAATGAAGCAAGTGGCACTGATGATAAGGAGATGAGATGGTCAAACCATTCAACCATTTATTGATTCTGACACTGTTGAAAAGGTACCCAAAGATGAAGCCTATTGCGCTTAGGACACCCGAGTAGATAATTGACTTTATTTTGTATGGAATCCACACACAAAAAGAGCCAAAGATGATCCAACCATCGCTGTACAAGATGTACAGCGGCAGCAAAATCGCCAATGGCGTCTTTATGAGGACTTCATTGGTCAATAGGGGTACTAAGCAGCGACACAAACAAAGTCCGTTCGTTCGCATGGTCTGGAAAGGAGGGCTCAGCAAATGAAAAATGCACATTTGGACCATGTTCCTCTCATGGTACTTGTCACTGGATAAGTTCTCACATTTTATGTTCTCCTTGAGGTCCCCTTGTTTGTATCCCCTTTATATCCCGACAGACTTATTGTAGATCATCGCCAACTTTGAGGATAAAATCCATTTGGTCGGTCAATGATGATAAACCAGAAACGAGTGAAAATGCCAGCCTATGTCTCCTGGCGGTTTTCTTTCGTTTTCGTTCAACGGCACCACAGAAAGAGCGAGGAGGCGAGAGAGAATTGTCTTTCAGTGGGAGACGAGATTATTTCGCTTCAATGTCCTCACTTTTACTGGACAAATGGGCTCAAGGACAGTGCACTGAGTATTGGCAATTGACGAGTTACACTTAACAGCTTGCGAAGGTCAGGGAAAGAAAAAGCAACATTAATAAAGAGACGCAGGACAAAGTTCTGTACGCCAAGTGTGAGAGAGACAGAGTTTCTTTAAACATGCCGGGAGTTGTGTGCAGAGAATAACAAGGGAACTGTGTGGCCATGATCGACTCTATTCACCCAGGCCTTCTGTGCTGAGGGTCTAATAAGCGAACTCCCAAAAAAAAAAAAAAAAAAAAAAAAAAGTCAAGGGTCTCTCTTAGTCTCTGTCCTACAAGAGTAGGATGATATGCTGCTGTTGTAAATAATTGGTTACACCCCCTACACATACAACTTTCGTCGAGAGAAAGAACACTGAGGAAGGTTGGTGCAGGAGACGGAGATGTACGTGAATCTTGACCATTCATAGTTTTGTGTTTGTGTTTGTGTTTGTGTTTTTTTGGGCTTGTCCCTCATACAAACTTGAAGTCGTAGCTGTGAGCCGCGGGGAGATGGACAGAAGAGGAAGGGTGATAACTACAGTTGCGGCTGGAAAGACTCTGGGCCACGTTCCTATTGCGGCTCGCAAATGGTCATGGTAACACACCCTCGTTGGGTGGCATCATTTCATCGAATATCTTGGCCAGAACAATACGCTGGCTGACTGGGTACATTGCTCTCAATAGCAACCAACGACAAAAGGATAACAAAAAAAAGGGTCAGAAACAAGGGTCAATAGCAGATCATCTTATTTTCTTGTTCACATCATCAGTAACTTGAGAGTTGAGACAATGAACGCAGCAGCCCCTTATGCTCAGTCGACAGGCCACTCGACAAGAAGATACTGTTATTATCAAACGTGATTATCTGATAGAGGACAAGGTAATACCAAAAAAGAGGGCTCAGAGCACTTTTGGGACAATGACAAAGAAGATACCCGTGAGTATCCAATGGTCGAGCTAGATTAGCCCTTGACCAGATACCTATTGGACAAGACAAGACATTCTCCTTGATCGTGCATTCCACAGGTCCATCGCTCACGTTCTCCTCCGTCCGCATTCATCCTGCTCTTCTTGCTCCCTTGCCACCGTGGGTGTGTGAGGTTGGTTGGCGGTGCTGTAAGTGGATGGGATGTGCATGTACGTGTGTGGCGATGTTCAACTGTCCAGCCTCGTCCTCTTTCTCTTTTTCCAGAGTATCACACCTTACTTCTTTCCTTTCTCCCATCTCCTTCTACCCTGCCCTGCTCCACCCTATCTGTCCGCCTGTCTGTTGTCAGTTTGGCTGTTGTGAATTGGATCATTTTTTGCAAGATATGGGCTCTCGAACATCGCTACATACAACAAAAACGACGCTGGTCCTTTTCAACACTCAGGACCCACGTAACTCTATTTTTCGCCATACCTTTTCGTGTGAATATTTTCCTTCGTGGACGAGTGCGGGTCATGATGATTTTCGCGAGGAATCTGGCCTTCATAACGGTAGTGCATGGTTCAGCCGATAATGACAATCAAAGGTCCATTCGTTGGATAAACGATGGTCACTCTATCGTGGAGATGACCATCGGTCAGCCATACAGCCATGGTCGGCCTGATTTAGACCTCAAATGGATCCCATTGTCGTGCGATTAAAAATAGGGTCGGCTGTTTGTGAACCATAGGGGAATGATGAGGCTGGCGTTCAAAAGCGGCACAGGAAAAACAATACCACATTTGTAAAACGCATTCATTTCAAACCGATGTGTTTGGTACATACTATGGATCAAGGATGCTTGTGCGGCCATGCCTCTTTTCCTTGGACTCTAAAAAAAAGATGACCGAGGAACCGTGGGCCCACTCAGACATAGAACAAGCAGTGGATGGAAGAGGAACGCTATGGTTGTATGCGGTTGTTTTATTTTTACTTGCACAAATGGCGCTAGTGGGGGTGGGTTCATCATTCATTGTGCGACCCACACTACATATCATTTCAAGGGTATGCATGTCTCCTGCAAGTCGAAGTTTGCGTTGTCCTTCCTTCCTTCCCTCTATCCCTTTCCAGGCACAGTCGATAACAAAAAAAGGTGCCTTGTTCTTGTCTACTACTCATAGACTACCAATTGAACCCCTGCCTTGTTAGTGGGCCATGCGATAATGGGTTTGCGAAGTCAAACTAAATGAGTTTCTGCTGGTCACCCTTTGTCGAGCAAGGATTCTTGCAGAGAATTCTAGTCGGATTTCCGATTCATAAGTAACGACTCGGAATAAGGAAGGGTGAGAGGGGAGGAATGAGTAAAGACTTGCGGGTCTTGCATGGGAGTGTAATCTCGCAGATGTCGAAAGGAGTGCTCTTCGGTATGTGTTTTTGATAATATGGTTATGGCCCATCGTGTTGGTCGAATGGACTCCGAACTATTTGAAGTGCCCGACAATTCAAGGGTCGCACTTTCCTACATCCGCACACATGTTGTGGTTAATGGTCAGAGTATCCAAAGAGTAAGTTGGAAATGAGCAATGGGCTGGGCTGGGCTAGAGGATACACGATTGCGGCAATGGTGATAGTATTGTTATTATTGAGAAGGGCATCCGTGCATCCATGTTTCCTTTCCGTAATTTTGTATCACTATTGTTAACACAATCTATCTTTTCAGGCCTGATGCTCACGCACGCCTCTTTGCATTGTCTCTTCTCATTCCCTATCATCGCCCTATTCCTATTCTTCCATTTGCTTTTGTGTGCGTACTTTTTGGGTTATTATGTTGTCGTATAGTTCTAGAGGGTGCTGCCTGCTCTCTAGGCTCATTTGTTTTCATTTCCATGAACTTGATGGCCTTATTTTTCCTTTCATTGTTGTTGTGTGTCCTTTGTGGCGGTAGACTAGTGTTTTGTCACTCTTTCTCCATTGCATGTGTGAGAGCACACCTAGGTCCTTTGGTATGTGTGGGAGATTATTATTTTCTTTCCGTGGTACCAGCGCATGAGTTGAGAATAACTGAGAAAAGAACCAGGGTACAAAAAAAAAACAAAAGAAACGAAAGGTACAGTACAAGGGAGCCATTCACCTGTTTTGTTCCTTATGGTACAGTCATGGAATGACACTGACTGTATCGCCTCTACCGGGTTGCAAAAAAATGGCCAGCCAAACCACCATTCTCATTCCATTCCGATCACGCCTATGGCCCTTATTGTGCTGTAACAATGAAACGATCGAATGCAGCGCTTCCCTTCAATCGCCTCTTCCTTCTTTCTCAGAAAGGCAGTAAACATCATCCTTGTTAGTTGCTTAGGTGTTCGCATTACACCGGGGTTTGGTGATCCCATGTGTAATATCCTTCTCTGCCATGTCGTCGTCTTCCACCGTTTTGCTAATCTCTCTTTCTCTCTCTCACCCTCCACCACTCTCATTTTCCTCTTTAATCTACATTCGACAGTGTCTATTTTCCATGAGTACCTGTTTGCATTCTTTTTTCCTTTTAACAACAGCAGCAACAACAACAAATGGGTCCAAAAGCTAACAGCAGGAAAGACACAAACAAGTTTTCTCTTATTTTTCACGTACACGAGGAAGGCAAATTGAATGCATAGAATACTTTAAAAAGTAATAAACATTGGCATTGCAGCCAATCAGAGGCCTCCAGCTACTAGTCGAGAACTGACATCTTATCGGCGTGTGGGTTGACAACTGTATGTGTTCCAACAAAAATAGGTTTCAACGGTCTTTTTCTCACTGTCAATAGTGTGTGGCGTGTGTAGTGTGCCTTGTTCTTTTTTTCTTCTTCACTTTCTACCACTTATGCATTCTTCTCTTCCTCTTCTGTTTCTTGTAGCCATCTTGCACTGACTGATGATATTAATAAGAGGCAGCGAAGGAGACAAGAGGCAGACTTGCATATGCCCTGTGTGCACCCCTCTCCTCCTCGCCTAAGAGAAGGATACAAACACAGAGAGTGAGAGAGAAAGAGACGATGGTTCCTGCCTGTTCGTGGTTGGACGGGCATCGATGCTGTCGAATCAGGGCGAGGCAACTTTATTCATTATTGATTGTTTGTATTGTTAAAATAGACACAAATGATCAATACCCTATTACATTTCAAAAGCTTAGCAAGGATATCTCCTTTTGGCCCCATTGCCTCCCACTGTCTTCAGTGTCGTCGTCTACTATCTCTGTTGTTATTCAATCTTCCCTTCTCCATCTTTCGTTGCCTTGCCTTGCCTTGCCTTGTCTTGCCATCCTTTCTTGTCTCTTACCCGCGGACTACTTCTTTTCATTTCCTCAGTTCTTCTCTTTCTTTCTTCCTTCCTTCTTTCCTTTGTTTTCTTTGCTTTCTTTCACTTCCTTCCTATCTTCTTACCTTCCTCCCTTTCTCTTCATTTGCCTTTTGTTGTTTTCTTTTCTTTATTCTGTTTGTTGCTCCCTCCTCCTCTCTTCCCCTCGATTTCCCTTTTTGTATTTTTGCACTTGGACGTTCTTCTTTACATAGTCGATCATACCATTTTTGCCCTTTCCTTCCTTTGTCCTTCACCCACCCCCACTCCAATTCAATTCTTCATATCCAACTAAACCCCTTCCCTCCCTCTTTTTTCACAGTTACCCGCGCGTGCCGCTCTTTTTTTCATTTCCTTTTCTTCTCACTCTCGCTCTTTTCCTTCTTTTCCTTCTCTCACTCTATCTTCCACTCTTTCTCTCTTCCTCTCCTACTCCTTCCTTTTCCATTCCCTCCCTCTCTCTCTCTCCCTCCCTCCCTCCTTCCTTCCTTCCTTCCCTCCCCTTCCTCGCCCAAGCAAACACTCACAGACATACAGAAGATAATACAAACACAGCATGATGATGTCTAAAAACAATATCGCATACAGCCATCTCAACCACCACTTCGCTGCAGCTGCCTCGACAATAGTCTCCCCCCTCCCCTCTCCAGCAATGTCCCTACACGATACCATTAACCCCTGGGCAAACATCTCCCCTTCCTCCCAAGTACCGGCACCCTCCCACCACAACACCACCCCAGCAACAACATCCTCCTCCACTGCAACAGAACAGCTCTCCACCCCCGCTGTGGTATACTCCAACTCGACCCAACCCTTTATCTCTTTCGACGGCAATATCCAACCCAAGAATGTCATCAACGATGTCTTCCTCTCCTCCACAATGCTCTACGACGACGTCGAGCTCTACCTCAATGACTCCTCCGCCAGCAACTTCGATAGCGATTCGGACTCTGGTTTCAGCACACCCTCTCAGCACGACGACGACCATCCCAGCTGCTTCTCGACCCCCATGACACCTATGTCTCCCTTTATGGAAAACGATACCGAAGATCATCCTCTCTACCCCACCGAGGAGGAGGATGTCCAAGAGTCGTCTTCCCAGGAAGAGTCCAAAGACACGCCCGTTGACGATGGTAATAGAGCACTCCTCTTTCTCTCTTGTTATTTGTGTTTTCTTCCCCACAGTTGTGAGATATTTCAGTTATATCCAGCTATCCAGCTATCCAGTTATCCAGACCCGATTCAGTTATCAGTTCAGTTCTATCTTTATCATTCACTCTGCTGCTCATTATTTTTCAAGTGAGAGTGAACGATGCGAGAAAATATATCTATGTGTGTTTTATGGTTGTGTTTGTGTTTGTGTCCTTCTTCCCCACTATTGTCCTTATTTTGTTCCTTGCAGACCAGCTGGCAGTGACTGAACCAACCCTCAAATGTTGTTGATTCGCTTCATTCACTGCCACGATGACACTGTGTCCCTTCTCCTTCTCCCTTACCTCCCCTCCATTCGATTTCTCCTTTTCAGCCTTGTTGCTGGTTGGCCTACCTCCTGCTCCTGTTCCCTCCTTCCATTGTTTCCTTATCGTTTTGGCTGTCTCTCTGTGTCCGTGTGTCGTCTGTCTTGTGTACCTCCTCACTGCCTTCCTTCCCCTAGCTTTTTTGTTGTTGTGCCGTTTACTGTCAAATGACTAATTTGGATTTCCCATTGTTCTTTCTGAACAACGTGTCGTGTAGCTGCCAACATGGTCATTGATATGAAGAGGCCAATGTTCATCCCCGTCTCCATCTGCGACGCCCGGGACCTCGCTGCCACTGCCAGCTTACCCACCCCTCCAGAGTGCAATGCTCGCAAGCACTCCTATGATTTCCTCCGCAACTCGGACGCGTTCCTTTTGGGCGGCATCTCGTCGACCAAGCGCCGGAGGGTCGATATCCTCTCGGCCGACTTTGAAACCCCCGCTTCGCCTCCAGCTTCCAATGCTGGCGATGATGAGGTGGCCGAGTTGAGCGATACCGATTCTTCGGCTAGCTACTTTATGGCCCGTAGGCGATCACTTTTCCAGATGCGCAACGTCCGCCATCTGACCCCTACCTCGCCCTCTATGCCCGAGATTGTCTGCTTTGCTCCTCCTACCCACGAGGAATACGACTACCATCCCGAGTTGGATCGCTCGGATGATGAGGAAGAGGAAGAGGAGGACGAAGACGAGGAAGAGGAGAACAAGGCTGTTAATGCCTCGTTTGAACAGCAGGTTGACATGACCGAGGAGATGATCGACTGTAGTATGCCTTCAGACTTGTTTGTGGTTGAGGCTGATCAGGAATCAGGCCTCAACACTTACTTGTCGGAGGACAACTACTACTCGTCTTCGGATGATGAGGCCGAGTTCAGCTACCACTCTGAGAACGAGATGCACATTGAATCCATGAGCTCCAGTGACGATAGCGACTCGGATGTGTCCGATGTCGAGGATTACCAGTTCCCTATCAGGTACGACGCATGGTCTTGTCTGGCAATCTCTTTACTGCCTTTTTACTTCCTTTTTCTCCTGTCATCCTCTCAGTCAGTGGGTGTGGTTTTTTTTTTCATCTCGCACCCCTTTGGAAACTAATGACTTCTTTTTTTAAATATTTTGTTTCTGATACTAACAGACGTCGTGGTACGTGGCACGGTCCTAGCCTCGAGGACATTGAGAATGCTACCGTCCAGCCTACCAAGGCAGACGTCCAGGTGGTCAAGAAAGTCTCTCAGCAGCAGCAGGCAAAGCAGCCCAAGCAACAAAAGCACCAAAAAAACAAAGAGGCCCCTGTTGAGGTCAAGGTTGCTATTGTTGCCCCTGCTCCTACTCCCGCTCCCGCTCCCGCTCCCGTTGCTTCAGTTGCAGCGGTTGCTGCTCCCGTTGTTCCAGCTGCACCTTCCAAGAAGGCATCATCGGCTGCTGCTTCCGAGAGCAAGGTCTCCAAGGCACACTCGCCTACTCTCTTCCAGATTTTGACCAAGGCGAACATCGACTGGTGTCGTTACTGCGGCACGACCGAGGGTGTCAACTGGCGCCCCGGCCCATGGGGCAAGCGCACGCTCTGCAACAAGCACGGCTGTGACTTTAAGGGCTATGGTTTTGCCTGCAAGTTGCCCCGCCTGGACCTCACCAGCTATGCACATGAGACTGTTGAACAGCGTATTCGCCCTGTCCTCCAACACTGTAAGTGCACAAACAATGGACGCTTGGACATTGTTTGTGCTTTGTCATCCCCTACCTCATCTCTCTACCTTTCATCCGACTGACCCTCCCTTTCTTTGCTCTTTTTTATTTTTTAGTTTGCCACGGTTGTCAATCGCAAGAATCAACCTCTTGCAACAAGATGCTCAGGTGCGAGGGCTGCCCCAAGGCCTTCCATCAAGCATGCCACGGAGACTCGCCTATTTCGGATGAGGTTGCCTCTTCTGACAAGGCCTGGTTCTGCGACGAATCTTGCCGCGAGAACGTGAAGAAGAGGCGTGTCTGCGTGGAGTTGCCCAAGAAGCGTCTTCCCTTGATGTCGACACCTAAACCCCTGACGAGCTCGGCTGCAGCGGGTTCTGTGGCCGAGACCTCTCCCTCGAGCGGTCGTCCCCGTGGGGTGAGAGCCTCGATCTCGGGGGATTCTTCTCGATCCAAGTAAACCCTCCATTTATTGGATTGGCCAAAGGTGTGAGAGATTGCAAAGAGGCAATTTGTGTCTCTCTTTCCTCTCTTCCTCGCCATTTGTTCCTTAATCTTAACGGAACAAGCAGGAAGCATCTGTTATTATATGTTTTGAAGCATTTGCCCTGCACTTTTATCTCTTTTTTTTTTTTTTTTTTTTTTTTTTTTTTTATTCGTTTCACTTACTCTCACTCATACCTTTTCACCTTACACCTACCCTCGAACCAGCCATTAATACCGATCTGTTTATTTATTTTGTTGTTTTTTCTTTCTTTTCGTCTTGTTTTTTTTGCTCGTTCGTTGTTTCTTTGCTTCTTTTGTCTTCTTTTCTTTTACATATCGCACCTTTAATACCTACTCCCCAATCCGACTTTGTTTTCTTTATTCCGTTTATTTCTTTTTTGTACTGTAGTAAGTAGATCCACTTTTTATACCATTTTGTTATTTTTTTTTTTCCCGTACTACTAGAAAACAAAATCTCCCAACTCATACACAACATACATACAAAAGCATAAAGTCCTTTTCCCTCTCATGGCATTTCAAATACAATTGCGAAATCTCAGACCCTTAATCAATAATCAAAAATGTCTCCGCGATTTTGCCACCAAAAAATTCAAATAGAGCTAGCATCACGTTTTCATTCCTCTCTTTCAAACTCATCAGCAAAACAAAAACGACAACAAGGATGACCACAAAGTACCAACCGCTGTTCGAGCTCGACAAGCTGGTCCAGTTGACATACTCGACACAGGGCAAGGCCATCTTTTACTCACAGGTGAACCTGGCCAAGGATGACAATGTCGACGAAGACGATGCCGGAGGCTGGATTTTGAGTGCCTTTACGGGAAAAGCATACTTTGAACGCGAATACCGTCGTGAGGACCTTGATGACCTTGTAAGAATAGGACGAAAGGAACTGCTACATATCGCAATTTGCACTGTCGTTGGGTCTGACTTCATTGTCAAGCTACAAACTAACGTCTTGCATTCTCACATTTGTTATTAATTTATTTATTATTTATTACATTGACCTTGTCGGGGGGTGTAGCTGTCGTCGGCGGGAGACAAGGATTGGACATCGTTTTCAACACGGTTTCGGAGAGCCGTGGTGGAGGGATACTTCCATATCGCGGATATGGGCACACGGGAATGCAAAGTGATTGTCGACAATGACGTTCACACCCAAGCCGGTGGTGCCGGCAGTGGTGGCCTGGAGACAATCCAGATCGAGATGTTTACTGTCAACCATGCTACCCGCGGTGAGAAACTTGGGGAGTTTATGTTTGAGGTATTTATTGGGCTACTTTTTTCGTAGTTTTTGCTTCGGTCGTGCTGTTGTCTTCTTTTTGATACTGATCAGTAATGAATTGCGCCGACATTTGTTTCGTTGAATGTGGCAACAGTGTGCGGGGTACTTGCAAGGACGGGGTTGCTCGTTAAACGAGCAAAAAGGACGTACATCAGGAACATCGCCATCAAAAACGACTACAGGAACAGCTCAAGGCGACGCTGTAGATGCTGCCCGCGGAGGTGGAGTAAGGTCGTATGAAGATCTGAAGCTGGAGCGAGATAACCTCAAATCAGAGAACGCAGACCTCAAGAAGGAAATCGAGCGGCTACACGCCAACGCTCTCAAGTCTGGTAAAACAACAGTGATACTTGTCATATATTGGCACCTTTCCTGCAGCATGTGAATGTTTGTGTTCCCGAAGATGGATGGCTATTAACCTAGCCCGATATCTCGCATGAAATTGTACTACAGGAGCAAGCATGAACGGAGGGTTGGGGACGGCGAGTGGTCGACCCAAATCCAAGGCCGCAAAGGACGCGATCATTGCAAGAGAGCAGGTCTTCAAGAGACGCAAAGGCGCTAGTACCCTCAACCCACGAGTCAAAAGGTAAACTACATCTACATCGATCTTGGCGGTTGTGTAGATGTGTTGTGCGCATGCTGCTTGAGAGCACACGTTAACATTTGTTACTATATATCCGATGTGGAAATAGAGGACGTGCGGTGGAAGGAACCGAATTTGGCGACAGCGACGACGACGACGAAGAGTAAGGTTGAAGAAAAAAAAATTAAAAGCGCAAAACTATGCCTTCGCTTTCTTGTTCATTGAATAAAAGGTTCTAAATGCAAAATATAGCGCAGTATAAACCGCTGCCCATCTCCAGGATTTTTAGATGCCACCGAGCCCACTCTCAACAGCCTTGAGAAACTTCTTCTTATCCTCGAGTCCTATGCTCTGGTTCTGACCAATCAAGGCACTGACATTCTTGAGAACCTCCTGTCCGACCTTGCCGGTTTTGCCTTTGCTCTTAGAGAGTAATGAGAGGGGCGAGCTTGCCCGGCTGTAGTCTCCTCCAAGACGCTCCAAACGCTTCCAAGACTTTTCTTCGGCACCCTCGACAGTCGACGCCTCGTCGGATCCGATATCGTACTTGATTCCTGCGACGTGCTTAATGCCGCCATTGTTGAACCTGTTGATGGGGTTCCTGGGGTTCATGACCTCCTGGAAGTTGTGAGTCATACGGTGCAAGAAGGCTTGGTGCTCCACAGCTGCAACATCCGACTTCTTGCGGTGGTCCTTAGACGAGTCGCCGGCGAGAGGGGCGAGTGTCTGGATGAGGGATTGTTCGACTTCAGCATCAAAGTCACCATGGCTACGGACGCCGGTGATGTGAGCGGAGAAGGCGGTGCCGGGGATGGCAGCGGCAACGACGTTGGTCCGGTCCTGAAGAGTAGAGACGCCGAGGGTAGGAGTTGTTCCACGACCGGCTGCAATGTTGGCGTAGAGAGGACGAGCGTCGAGGACGGAAGAGACCTCCCAGTCGCTCTTTTCAGCGAATTGAAGCTCCTTTGAAATGTCGTAAGGGATGGTGGGCGGGGACTGGAACTTTGAGGCGGGCGAGAAGTTGTTGTCTTGGTATCTGTTGTTGCGTGCGGGTCTGGGGCCTCTGTTGTTGGTATTGTTGAAGCGACGCTCTCCTGATGATGATGACCCAGTGTTATCATTGCTGTTGTTGTCGCGACGGGGTGGTCTACGTCCGGCCTGCTGGGTCTGTTCGAGGATGTAGCGGGCGCTGCGATAAGGGGTCTTCTTGCCAGCGTCTTCGACGGGAGCGTCGTCGCTAGAGGCGGTCAAGAAATCGTTCAAGACAGCAGAAGTCTCCTGCTGAGGCTGTTCCTGAAGGCAGAGTGCTGAGATAGCCAGGGAACGAGCTTGGTGTTGGTGCTGGTGTTGCTGAGGGCGCATGGCCAGGCGGAGGATGCCGGTGGGGAGAGTCTTCCTTGCGAGCATAGCTGTTGTGAGATTGTTGATGTTCCTGGAATGAATCGTGCAGCAAAGAAAGCTGATCAGCAGTCGACAAGAGGCGGGGCCTTTTGTTTTCTCGGAGAGATCAGTTTCGGTGGCACCAGAGCAAGGGTAATTGAACATCCCCTTAATCAAAAGAGTGACGAATAAGAAGGAGCCATCATCGCACAGAAGAACAGAAAGGCTAAAAGCTTTTTTTCCAAAGGGTGCAAACCAGGCAGGAATCACCAAGTACATTCAAACCATGGAGGCATGCATTTTGGAGTAGTGAATCAACATTGACCAACTGAATAACGGAACACATAGAGGAAGCAACTTCAGATATAAGGAAAACCTACAATTGGGTATCCAATTGGATTTCTCAACCAAGCCAGCTGACCACTCCCAAAACCCTTCTCAAATGACCAACACATCGGAATACACTTAAATAGCCAACAGAGACGCCAAGCTGGTACACGGACGCCGAAAAATACTGGGATACAGTCCCAGCAACAATCAACGGGATGCTCGGCGGACTGGGTCAGCTTGCCCGCCCAGACGCCGTCTCCTCACTCCGGTTCCTCTCCGAGTTTGTCACCCCTCCCTCCAACTCCTCCGCTGCATCCATCGTCAATCCCTCCTCCTCCAAAGATACTAAAATCACCGGCACTACTACAGGATCAACGACGACAAAGCGCCAAAAGCTGCCTCTACCAGGCGCGGGTCCCTCGCGCGTACTGGACTGTGGCGCAGGAATTGGGCGTGTGACGAAGCAGGTGCTGATCAAAGCCTTTGACCATGTGGACTTGGTCGAGAACTCTGCCATCTTTGTCAAGCAGGCTCAGGAAGAGTACTTAAAGGCTGAGATCGAGAGTGGCAAAGTCTGTGAGGTCCGGTGCTCGGGTCTTCAGAATGTCGAGTTCGAGGGGACTGAGTGGGAGGGGCGGTTTGATGTTATATGGTGCCAGTGGGTCCTTGGCCACTTAACTGAAGGTAAACATAAATAATCTTTACTGTTCCAGCGTTCTGGGCAATGCTTTGTGCGTGCTCTTTATGATGGGGAGCCATTCGAGTCTAATTCGCTGCTAATTTCACGCGTAATAATTTCCTCGATAATTATCATAGACCACCTGATAATGTTCTTCAACAGGTGTAAGAAGGGCCTGAAGCCCGGCGGGATGATCTTTGTCAAGGAGAACAATGCCAAGATTGGGATTGTGATTGACGAGGAAGATAGCAGTATGACACGATCGGATACTGTCTGGAAGGAGATGTTTGTCAAGTCTGGCCTCAAGCTCTTGAGAGAGGAGGTTCAGAAGGGGTTTCCATCGGGGTTGTTTACAGTCAAGATGTATGCTCTCGAGCCCATTCCCTGAAGCAGCCAATAAACATGTCGGATCGCAACAGTATTGTTCAGTTCGTTAGCACGGGAAAGGAGTAACATACGTCAAGAAAAGGTAGATGTGATGATGGACGAAGGATGCTTTTTATGAGAGGAATTGTTTTGGGGGACGGTCTATGCTACAAGGTTGATAGGTTGATTATTATACAATGCACGGAGCAAAAAGAAGAAAAGAAGACAAGATGCAAAATAAAGAAAAGAAGGGGAAAAAGACACAGGGCAACGGCCCCATGTTCAAGCGGAAAAGAGCTTTAGGCAAGAGTGGTGGGGTAGTACATGTGAAGGCCGTTGGCTGAGGAAGAGAGAGCCTTGCCCTGGGCGACGACACGTTTGGCAGCCTGGGTGGTGATCGCATACAAGGACAGACTGTCGAGGGGACCCCAGAGACGCGGATCAATCTCATAGGTCATGGGACCGCCTTGAGTGTTCCGGTTGGTGTATCCGGTACAGCCCATCGAGCGGCAAGGCGACTCGTAGCCGTTGGGTGAGTATGAGGGCGAGACGGCGGAATGGAGGTGACCGTGGCTGTGTCTGTGTCTGTGATTACTGTGACGCTGTTGTTGCTGTTGCTGTTGCTGCGGAGGTTGTTGAGTGTGCTGAGGAGGTATGTATGAACTTTTAGAAGGTGTGTAATAGCCATGGTGGTGATGGTGGTCCTCGTCCAATGGATGGACTCCACTTGTTCGAAGGCTTCGAGAGTTAGGAGGCATCGAAAGGACGACGTGTGAAGTCGAAGACTCATGCCCGTAGGGTGACGATCCTGCCGATGTCATGTCCGCGTAAAAGTTGCCCCCGGAAGCACTGCGCTGATGAAGGTGATGTCCACCACTGGCTCTGAACGAATGCGACAAGGCTCCACTACTGGCCCGCTGAGGAAGACTCGAAAGGGGTCTCTGCTGTTGTTGATACCGTTGTGGCGGCTGAGTCATGGGCGAATGTCCGTTGTGGAAGGTGTCCGGTCCTGTGCTCAGAGAGCCCATCAGAGTTGCAACTGAAGAAGAGGATGAGAATCGCTTGTGTCTAGAGATGGTGCTGCTGCCGGACAACTGTTGCTGGGATGTTATCTGGGGCAACAATCCTGATTCGTAGCGAGGCGATCGGTCCATGATGTCCTCAAAGGCAATATTGGCGGATCGTTTGCGATGGATGGGCTCAGTAGGTCGTGGCTGATAGGCATAAGGCAGTGAAGAAGGCGAAGAGGCGAACGATCCTGAAGGTGGCAACGAACTGTACTGAGGCTGCTGCTGCTGCTGCTGACTCTGGTACTGATGCTGATGCTGGTGTTGGTGCTGATGCGAAGGGACAGTTGTTGGGTTTGACGCCAATTGGCTGGAGTGGTGGTAAGATGTCGAGCCGGCCACACGCTGGAAGCGACTGTTGGCCGAGCTAGACTTGTTCTGGATATGCTTGACAGAGTCGATATAATGCGAAATCGATGTCATGGAGAGCGACGAGGTTGGGACAACAGCATAAGGATGAACGCTACTGTTTGAGCCACCGACTGCACTATGTCCATGATCCCGCACTGGCCCTGATCCTGATGACACCTCGGCAGCAGCGGCGGCGGCGACAGTCGTGTTGGAATCCATAGGTGAGATGGGCGATTGAGCGGCGGCAGTCTGCTGTTGGTAAGCGACCTCATGTTGCGAGGGCATGTAAGTTCCAGTGAACTGGGTGAGCTTGGCGAGCCATTCCGAATACTGCCACGAGCTCGTGAAGAGGCGGAACTCGATCCCGCTGAGGAACTGCATCTCCAGATGGTTGACATCCTTGATCTTCATCCCTGTGATATCCGCCCAGGTCTTGTTGGTGAAGGTGTTGTCGTCCAGGAACTTGTTGGCCAGGATCAGCGCTCCGGTGAAGAAGCGATACTCTGCACCTTCGCCCGTGTTGACGATCTTGTTGGACTCTTTGAGGTTGATCATCAGCTGCTGGATGTACTTGAGCGAGAGGAGGATGACACTAGGAGAGAGTAAGGTGGCACTTAGGACATCTAGACAGAACTTGCGGAACATGGGTTTGGGCTGGACAATATCGGACTCTGAGAGGATTCTCCGGTGAGTCGGGCGATCCAGTGGTGACGATAAGGATGATGATGATGCTGATAGCGGTGGTGGCGGGAGGTAGTGTGGCCAGGAAGAGGAGTACTGGCTATTGCCGCTTGAACCTGTTGAGCGTAAAGGCGAATGTGCCTCAGAAGTGTGGGAGGTGCAGACCTCGCAGAAACAACTGATTGGGTTATGGCTACCCTGCCCAGGAAGAGGCGAAGATGGGATGGAGGAAGGAGGAGTTCCAGAGGCGTTGTGGTGGTGGTGGTGGGTTGGTTTCGCGGGCTGGTGACCATAGAGGAGGTAGCAAACCATGTGGGCCGCAAAGTCTGCCAATTGGCTAATCGACTGCTGCTGCTGGCTCTTTCTGCTGGAGAGTGGGGAGGCCGTGGAGGAGGTGGTGGAAGTGGTTGAAGAGCCTATCTTTGTGTTGACGGCGAGGTGTTGTTGTGGATGTTGCTGCTGCCTGCGCTGAATGTTGGGCTGTGATTGAAAGTGTTGGTCCTGGTGAGGCTGTAGGTGTGAAGACGGAGTAGCCAGGTACTGTTGTTGCTGTTGTTGTTGCTGTGGTTGTGGTTGTGGTGGCTGTTGTTGTGGATAAGAAGAAGGGGCAGCTGGCTCGGAATGGTTGTAGTAAGGCGGAGTCGGGTGGAAAGGGTAGGGTTGCTGGCTGCAGTGGACTCCGAGCAAGTGTCCTGTGGATGGACACATTTCCGGGATAACGGGCAATGGAGCTGGCTAGAGAAGAAGAGGGCAAGGACTGCTTGAACTATTTTATATATTTAATGTTGTTCCTAGGTACGGTTGCAGTGGCAGTTGTTGTGGGTGTAGGTGTAGTTGTGGTTGTGTGTCGATTGGACAAAGCTGAGTAAGATTGAAGAAGTGGAGCGAAGTGTTGGAGACAAGGAAGGGATCGTCAAGTGAGGGTCAAGTTGGAGTGAATGGAAGGAAGGAAGGAAGGAAGAAAGGAATGCGAGGAAGAAGAGTGAGTGGATACAGCAGAGAATAAACAAAAGAATTAAAAGGCGAAATGCTGTAATAGGGCAGGAGGGTGAGGATTGGGGTGAAGAAGGAACAGAAGGGACGGGAAGGGGAGGGCAGGGCAGGAGGAAGAAGGAAGAATCGAGGATAGAGAAGGAAGAATAGAGAGTAGAGAGAGAGTGACAGAGAGAGA
Organism: Linnemannia hyalina; assembly: GCA_019671135.1. Taxonomy (NCBI): domain Eukaryota; kingdom Fungi; phylum Mortierellomycota; class Mortierellomycetes; order Mortierellales; family Mortierellaceae; genus Linnemannia; species Linnemannia hyalina. The sequence continues at coordinate 1,214,539 of JAHRHY010000018.1, read as the reverse complement.
GAGAAAAAAGACGAGGACGAAGAAAGGAGAGTGGAAGCAAAAGCAATGATGATAATAACATGGTGAGTGTTGTTGTTGTCAAAGAGAAGGAAAATAAGATAAAAAAAACCTCGTAACCTACAGTTACAGTAGTGTAGTTTATGCGGGATACAATTCAAACAGCACCTACTCTCTCGATGTCTTCTTTGCAGAGCACAAAAAAAGGGTGCCAACATATGTCGTTTTTCTATTTCTTTTTTCTTTGGCCTTCACCCTTGAGAAAAGGAAAAAGAAAAGGAAAAAGAAAAAGAAAAAGAATGAGGCTCGTTTGCCGGTAGGTACCCCATGAATGAATCGGATACTGAGAATAAAAATGGGGTATAGGAAGAGGAACAAGGAGGCAAGAAATAACAGCAAAGATATATATCTTTTTTATTCTGTTTTCCCAATTGAATTGTTAAATTTCATTGTAGATAGAAAGTTCACTAACTGGCGATGGATGTTCTAGGTCTAGACAGCCACCTCAGGAGAGAGCGAGAGCAAGTTCCAGGTCCTCTTTTTTTTATGGTTGAACAGCCCCTTCTTCATTGCTCTCGCACTTGCACCCACACTCACACTCGCACTCACACTCTCACTCACACTCACACTCACACTCTCACTCACACTCGCACTCGCATATCAGTACCCATGGTTCATCAACAGAAGGAGACATGAATTCTGCTATTCTTGTGCAGGATGGTCTGTTTCTAAAAAAGAGTATGAAAGACTTGAAGTAGCTGCTTCTCTTTTCCCCTTGGCATGTCATGTCAGTCGTTGCCTTTTGCTTTTACTTTTTTGTTATTGCTGTCGCTTTTTTTGCCGCTTGGATGGATGAACCTACTGTACAGTACTGCACCGGTACCCTGCCTCGATCGTCATCCCCATCGTCATCTTGCTTCTTCCTCTTCTTTTTCCTATTCTTCTATCTGTTTGTCTATCTGACCCGATGTTACTCGCCACTTGGCTGCCATTAACAATGAACAACTATAACAGGGGATATTTTCCCTTCCAGTGGCTCTCCTGTCCCCTGTAAACAATGGACACCAGCAAGCAAATAGCCAAGCCTAGTCAAGTCGGAGAAAGAGCAAACAAATAAAAGTAAAGGGCCAAGAACAACAACAACAACAACAACAACAACAAAAAGTCAATCGTTGTGATAGATTGATACTTCAAGCACGTACACGTTTTCACACCTCTTCGTCTTTTTCATCGTCGTCGTCTTCTCGCTCCTAGTTCTTTACCCCCTCTTTTTTTCTCTCTCTGTCGTCTTACTGCCTACATTTCACTCAAGAGCGAAGAGGAGAAGCAGAGTGACATGTTGCTAGTGTTGTGTAGATACGAATGATGATGATGATGGTCTGCCCCCTTTTGTTGCACTCCCCACTGTTGTAGTCATTCTTCAAGTGTCAAAAAGAGAAAAGAGGAGAAGTGTAGCAAGAGGGGCTACATACAAGAACGGGAGTATAGTTCCTGCTGTCTATCTCTCTGCCCCCTTCACCTTGTTTTGTTTGCCTGGTCAAATCTGAAGGACCGGACCCCCGCCCAGCCTCATTCTGCGCCATTCTCTCTGCAAAACGCTATGCCTTGTCTCGTATTCTCTCACTTTTTTTCTTGGAGATGGAGTGGCGTATCGGTGGTAGGTTGCAGTCTACCTACTGTACTCTGAACAAAAGGTACAGTAGTTATTATTGGACTCGATCTTCGTCTCGTTACTCTTGACAACCCAATGCCCCCCATCTTGTCGTCTCCATGTCTGTCTGTCTCCCTGTCTCCTTTCCTTCTCAGCACCCTATCCCAATCCATTTCATTTCAACTCAACTCCTCTGTCTCTCTCTCTCTCGTACTCCCTTCGAATAGTTCGAGTCCTCGCGACTAAGCATTCAAGGACAAAGAGCTAGCTCAACCTATTATCTCCTCATTGTCATCCTGTCTCTGTGCCATTTGCCGCGCCATGGTCAGCAAAAGCGAACATTACTCACTCCACGCCCATTCAATTTGGTGTGAGGTCGAGGCGTAGGAATTTTTTTTGTCCCTGCTCCTATTATTGCTGCCGGTGGGCGCATGTCCAGAGTGCCAAAACACACCTGAAAGTAAGCAGCACGATATCATCCACCGACTAACCGACTAACCAACACTGAACTATTGCATCCCCATTCCCAACATAAACAACATTGATGCACGTTCGAGCAGGCTCATCTTTTTTTTTTCTGATATGTGGATGTGGATATTTTCCGTCGCTACTTTTTGTGTAATCTCTTCTCGTCGTCTCTCAAGCTTTTTTTTTGTTCCCGCTCGCTCGCTCCATTGCTTGTTGTTTTACTGTCCCTTTTCTCCATCCCTTCCCATTCCTTCCCTTCGTCGGCCCTTTTTACTGTTCGAAAGCTCTTTTCCACTGGAAGATAGTGCCCGCCCCTTGTGTTTGACAGACAGACAGTTTGACAGACAGACAGACAAACTCCTTCTCAACGCGCCTGAATTCGTGCCGTCCATGTTCTCTTCTTGTGGGCTACCTGAACTGGGATCAAACGAATCGCGCGCTCTTTTTATTTGTTCATTGTCTTGTGGTTATTTGTGGTTGTTGTCATTGTTGATGTTGCTGCCAAACAACAGAGAGTGGGACCCAGGTCTAACTAACCCTATGTCATTTGTTGCAACGACGGCAGTGAAAAAAAAAAAAAAAAAAGTTAGACCTACTCAAGAAGGTCTGTTAGTTAGCGCGGCGTTGTATGGTAGCGGAAGTTTTTTGACAAATCCAAAGTCATCCCATCTCGTCCTTTTTTTTTCCTACTCCTACTCCTACTGTCTGTCTTCTACAGTACTACCGCTCAACTGGACCGAAGAAAAGGAGGGACGATGGATCGATCGATGGCGATGACGATGAATGAGTGCGACAAGGTGAACACACCCACACAAACTCTCCCTTCTTGATCCATCATCTCCTTTTCTCTCTTCTTCCTTCTCGTTCATTCCTTGGAATGGCCATCGAAGTATCAAACGGAAAGGGAAGAGGGGCGCACTTCTTGTGTGAATGACAACTGTTAAGTTTAGCTTTTATTTCGCCTCAGCTTTTTTGAACCCAAAAGGTACTCCTATGCATACCATTCGCAGTTCAGTGAAAATAAAAAATGGTTTGTTTGTTTGATGTTTTTTGGTTTTTGTAGCACTGCATGCCCATGGTTGACTCGACTGTATTTTTTTTCATGCCAGGCCTGCAAATTGCCATGCGATATCCGTTCCGTAACATGACATACATCGAGTCTGCTGAACAAAAACAAAGGCAAGCAAGAGCACAAAAAAAAGGGGGGTTGAATGGTGGGGGTGGGAGAACAGAGCAAAAAAGAGGAGAAGGACGGACGGAAGACTTGGATTGGGGGAAAATGAGTATGGGTAGAGGTGGTAGGTCGTTGTTATCAAGGACATGCACAGTCAGACGCACACAGACAACATCGACGAGACATGGACGCAAGGAAGAAGAAAAACGCGAACCACAAAAGGCGCTGTGATATGATGCGAGCATATCCATCCATCTATCCATCTGGGAGATCATCCTTAAGATGTCTGATAGAGATGCCACCTTTTCTTTTCTGCATTGCTTGAATGGGTGTAGATTAGACTTTTTTTTCCGTCCAGGAGACAACTCCATTGGTTTACTCAGGGCAAGGATGAGCAGGAACAACTAGCTGCAGAAATGAGATGACATACCACATGGCATATGTTCGTATTGTTGGAATAAAAACGCAAGCTACTCCAACCAGAGTACTTTTTACGCGAGAAGGTGAGGATGTTGTCCTTTTTTACTGCATGCTCAGCTGACCATTAGGAATAGCAAAGAGGTGAAGTAAGACACCACCGTTTATTGAAAGAAAGTGCAAGACAATTCTCCTTCTGATTAAGAGAAATTTCCTCTTTTTTTTCTTGTCAACAGAACGATCATCATTATCATTAACCAGACCCCGTACCCATCGGGGATATGTTGTCATGGCTCTTCGAGTCGAGTCTAGGATTGCTATCAAAAATTTTGCGCCCGCCCCGCCGCCCACCTCCTTTTCAAAGACAGAGAAATACGCCCATCATTCCCTTCTTCTCTCCTGACTTTCTTCCTCCGCCATGAAACGCGTGCCAAACTAAAAAATAATAATAATCGTTGGGTTGGACACTGAGAGCCAGAGGGCAGAAAATGGGAGATGTCAAGACACAAAACAGAGTGTCGAGAGCCATTAACAGGGGTAAGAGTCGAGGATTATCAAACTGCATCAATATAATAAAGGTACAAATATTAGAAAAGTCGCCCGGAAGTAGATGACGACGAAAGGCGTCGCCCATGTTGAATGGCCAATTTCTTCTTGTGCTGATTTGTTCATATCTACTTGTTCGTTGTCTCCTCTATTGGAACAATTTCACTGGCCACTCCCAACCCCACTGTGTTCATGTTTAACTTGTCAAGGGGAGTTGCGCAACACCGCAGGGAAGATGGGACTTGAAGGGAGAGGGTGGTTGGTCGGCAGTCGGGAGTTTCTATTGTCACAGTCGAGATGGGTGCAGCCCAGAACAACAAAGCAAAGTTTGGATTGGAAGGGTGTAGAGGGGCAACAGGGCGGTGTCCATTGGTGCCGCGCCTGTTCTATCCTCTGACTCGTTTTGCTCTCTGGTCTAACCTAATAGTTGCTGCCTGCCCGCCATGTTGTTTGCTACTCGTTTTCTTTTTCCGAAGTCCTATGGTAATCAAGTTTCATGGTCGGCTCATATTCCCCCTTCCCCTTCTCGCTTGTGGACGACAATCGTTTTATCGAATGGACTAACGGCTAAACAACAAAGGCGCTCTCTCCTTCTCACTCTCGCTTATGCATCACCCATTTTACTGCATTTGAAAGTCAGGCAAAGGTCAAAGTAATGTCATGGGCAATGAGGTAGGTCAACATTTACTACTGTAGTACTTCTACACTGCGCATTCACGTTGGACCACAAGACAGGCCAGCCCATTTTCTCCTGTGTTCATCTCTGCGTATTGGATTGTTGCTTATGGGTCGATGGCTGTTGTTGCTTGTTGTTGTTTTGGCTCCTCGCTCTTTAGCGTTGTTTCTCTTTGTTGTGAATGCGCGTTTTTGCTCTTTTTGTTGCTCCCAGATAGAGTGGAAGCATATTTTTTTTGCGCCTATATTCACGCATACTCATGTCTTCATCTTTTTACTCGTAATAGGTGTGCCCTTCTGATTGTTGGGACCAAAGATACACTGCCGAGATAATAATAAGTATCATGAACGAACAGGGCGTTCATGTTGTACAGAAATCCCATCCAACGAACAATAATAAAAAAAAATGATCGAGGCAACAACATATCGTACTGTACCTTTTTCGGAGACATGAGCAAACATTGGGAAAAGAGCGAGGGGTTGAAGTGTGTTTCTCTATTTCGCAGCCTTGGCTTGAGGAATGACATAATGCGGCCTAGACAAAAAGTCAAACGGACCATCCAAAGTAAAAAAAAAAGTTGTGGAGGTGTGGAGATTGGTTGTTGCTTTATGTCTTTTGCCTTTCGCCTTATGCTCCCCCTTGACCCTAGGAGTTATGTCCGCAAGTTGGGCGCATGATATGCACGAGATATTTTTATAATTTCCACATCCACTCTTCTACTGATAATGCAACAGCCCAGTCGATCTTTACCTACAAAGGTCTGCCAGCCAACCCGCTCAGATATGACGTTTTACTTGCTTTTAGGGCTTGATTTCTTTAGTTCTTTTTACTAGGCAGCGTTTTTGTCTCGCGTCTTTCTCTCGCTCTCGCTTTCCCTGGTGCTTGCCTACCGAATGGGAAACGATAGTGTGGATATGTACAGTACAACAGTCCATGAATGTGGTGAATGGATAGGAGACGGAGGTACTCCTCGTATTGCAGTAACGATGAGGACGTCCTTGTTGCTTTTGAGGGTCGACTGAAACAACGAGATTATGCTCATGCTCTGTCTTTTTCGCTCCTAGATCGTTTCTTGTCTGTCCTTTGGACCCCTCTGACCACGTTTTTCCTTTTCTTCATGCCTTGTTTGTTGTCCCCAGTGCACAGTTCAGTTCACATATCCCTGTCGTGATATATCACTGAAGAAATCGATTGATGTCGTTCAACTTTCTTGGTCTCGCTCAGACTGATCATTTCCATCATAGGTCTCTTCACTGATATCGCCAATTGTTATATTCAATTATCCAATCTCTTGGTTGCGTCTCGATGAGATATTTTGAATGTGTGTTTTTTTAATTCAAAGGTATGGAGAGAGAAAGATTATTGAGTCAACTGGATCAAGGCAGCAACGCCACCCTCAGACCCGCTCTCCTTCGTAAACCAATACTCCTCACAATCCTCCAGCGCGACGCCATTCTCGTGTGTAATCGTCATAAACTGCACAGGCTTTTCAATCACAATCATGGGATGGTGCCACACATTGGGCTTATAGTTGATGCCCAGCGTATTGTTGCACCGGAAAGCCTGCAATGTCGACAGAACTGGCTTGTCATCAGGACCATTCTCGGCCGTCACAACGATAAATGATCCGTTGCCGTCGCCGCCCATGGGCATGAACATCTGGGACGAGTAAGAATGGCGCTCGAGAAGTTTGATGCCAAAGGTTGGGGTGGCGACAGGCTTGTAGCATTTGAAGATGGCAATGTTGGCGGTGGCGGGGGCCAGCGTTGGGTTGGGGTTTGCGCTGTCTGTTGAGGCGGGACGGAGGTTGATGAACTCTGCTAAATGCGAAAACTTTCGCGCCGTGCCTATTTGTCATTTGGTCATTTGGATAGATCAATGCAAGAGAGTTAGATTTCGTTTGCTGCCGAGGCGAGTCTAGTTGCTCACTAACGGATCGCATGTTAGAGGGTGTTTATTTTTTCAAATAGACAGCCTTGCACAAACGGCTTATGCTCAGCAATGCTTTCTATCATATCCAACAAACATGATACGGCATTGACAAACAACAAGATCGGAAATAGTACCTTGATTGACTTGAACAGCGTTGGGGTCGGCGTCGGGGAGACGGACGACCTGGCCCCAGCGCGCAAAGTTCTCGTTTGTGATGGGCACTGGCTGGATGGTCTGCAACGCCTGGGCGACCTCATGTACGATATCAGGGCTCATTCTTGTTCTTTACTGTCCTTGTTGTTGTTTGTTCTTGTTGTTGTTGGTTGTCGTTCTGCGCTGGTTGGATGAGCGCGAGGTGTAATGGGGAGTAATGAAAGGGGTGTCTGTTGATTGAACGTGAGAATGAGAGAAAATGAGAAATGGAATTGTCCGAGGGTCGTTCTCCTTTTATCGTTTTTATGCGACTTGGGATCCAGCGTGCAGGGTGGTAGAAGTACAAAAAGGGCGGGCGCTGATTCGATCATACTCCGAATGAACGGAACATTCAGGGGGGTTACAAAGTGGAGTCGTATGTGCGGGCAAACCCGCATTTTTCTTCTTTTCTCCGCACTGTGTCCCAGCGCTTTTGTGCTCAATATATGCAACAGCGGGCGATGATGGTAAATCGTACATTCGAATAATTAAGCCAACGTTTCTATTGTTGTAATTGCTCGCTATGCTATGCTTGTGCTGTATGTTTGTCCTGTTGAATGATATATGTGGTCATGTTGCGTTGCGTAAGGGAACTCAATCCTGCTCCTGGTCGGCAATGAACTGACCCTCGACATACTCTGCATCCCCATACTCATCTCCATCCTGGCCCTCAATCTGACCGTGGATACTCCGGATCTCCATACTATTGCCTATCGACATCCTGCGTCCCTTGCCCTGCACCAACCGCTGGTGCTCCTGCAATGCAACGTACGGTGGCTCATGTCCCTTAACAACAAACGACGGCGACCTGCCCAAGTCGTTGTGGTAGATGTTGCTACCAGAGCAAACTGATTGGTCTCCATCCTCGCTCCTAAGATCTGCCGTCAGGATGGTCTCGACCTCAGACCCCTGACTGCCATCCATGGTCTCGGCCACAGTTGCCGAGGCTCCTGTGGTCTGGGTGACTGAATCTGTGCCATCGATCCTCGCTGTTCCAACGCGAGCCAAATCCTCGACTTGGATTACCACCGTAATAGGGACACGGATCACAAAGTCCTTCAGCTTATGTACCGTCGGCGCAGTTCGATGAGAGTGTTGCTGTTGGTGATGGTGGTGCTGAGTGTAGTGCTGCTGAGGCGACAGGGACGTGTTGACATTGGCCGAGAGCAACTGCGGAAGGGCAGGAACAGGAGCCGGCGTTGCAGGGGTCACAATGTTGACAATCGAGTTCAACGCAGAGGTCGATACTTTCTTCTTAAGAGCACCAAAGGCGCCTGCAACCAGGCTGGCGGCATGTGAAGGATGATGATGGTGGCCACTGTTTGTCGTGCCAGTGCTCTTGACCGTGCCCTGGGAGGCATCCGACCCACGTCTTTGTTGGGGATCGTAATTCGCAAATGCTGGCTGAGGAAGGGCAAAAACGTCAGCGGTGCCTCCTTGACCTTGGTGACGACCGCCTTTATGGCTGTTGTCCACCTCGGATTCCATATCCAGCAGGCCAGCTGTGGAGTTCAGGAAAGTCAATGCAGACGGGACGGTCATCATCCCTCCAGTGACTGTCGTTGTAGCGGTGGTGGTAGGGATACTGCTGGTATGGCTCGAGTTCATTGAGGATGCGCCCGAGGCGACAGTTGCCACATTCGTCATGGTCGCCCTGCTCAGAGCGCCGGTGCCCATTCTGGATCCTTCTAGTCCTTGGTTGGCCGAATTTGGCAGAGGCGAAAGTGATGATGACGAGGCTGCCACCGGAGATGTGGACGAAGACGCACCAGATGCGGATACCGTGGAAAGAGCTGTGCCCGATCTAGAGAGAACCTTGGAGTTGTTGCTTGCCGCATTAGGGTGGTAGGCCGAAAGTTCCTGTCGATTTCTGATCTGCTGCAACTGCTGCTCCTCCAATGCTCCCAGATCCAGATCGTCGTCCTGGTCCAGCTCACCCTCATACTCCAGCATGTCAATCGAGAGACGGAAACTCAGGTAATGCTTGACTTCGATACGTGACCGTGTGGCGTTGGCTTTGGCAGCGGGTGACTGATGTTGGTGTGAACGGCTATGTCCTTGATGTTGATGACGACGACCACTTGCTTCCACATCGTCGCCAATGAGTCCCGATTCTGATGACCTTGGTGAATCACTGACACCAGGTGGATTATCAGCGCCTGCAACAACGTTCGCTTCAGTGTTGGCCATGACCATGTTGTGCATTGCCGGAGAAACGTCGGGGATGCTATGTGGCATTGGCATCGGGACAGGCTCATAGCCCTTGTTAGTCGTTGGTGCCGGGGTTTCAACTGAAGGCCAGGCAAAAGTCTGCCGGAGCTTGGGAGAGTCCAAGGGGACAGGGATCAGCAACATAAAGGGGTTTGAACTCTGAGACGAGTGATGACCCTGAATTAAATGAGGACGCGAGGCGTGCGACGACGAGAACGATGTCCGAGGCTGGGACGAGGTCACGGAGGAATACTGCGAAGCGTTAGATCCCTTGCGCTCAATGGGTTGTGGCATGGTGGGAACCTGGAGAGGAGACGATGGTGCCGAAAGGTTCGACTGAGAAGGCAAGCTAGCCTTGAGGATCGGAGACATAGGTAACGCAGAGCTGGAGTTTTTGCGGACCACCTTTCTTGGATCCTCGCCAATGCCAGGATTGGAACTTCCCCGGGTGACACTGGTATCCCAAGAGACGGCGGATGTCTGCTGAGTGGGTGAACGCGGTGCTGAGGACGGCTGAGAGTTGGCTAGTTGTGTGAGCGAGTGCGACCGCTCTCTCTGCCGTTCCCTAACTTGCTCCTTTTCCGAGTAGGTGAATGCTGGTCCCATGGCGTACTTGATGGATCTCGAAGGAGAGTCTGAGCTGCTAGATGGGAACCGGCAGCTCTCTTTTTGCCAAAACTCACACTTGACCTTCCGCACAAGAATCTCTTTTCTCCAGGGTCGCTCTACAGGGACAGTCGTGCCAGCCAGAGCACCTGCACCGTCGTCTATTCTGCCACCAGCTGCGTATTGTCCATGGACGTCAGCACTAGAAACGTTGGAACTATGCAGTCGTTTCCTTACTGAACCAGTGCCGCCACTGTTGTTGCTGTGAGAGTCTCCTGCGGTGGCAAAGACCGATGGAGAGTTCATTCCAGAAGTGGCGCTGTGGTACCGCTTCTTTAAATGATCGTTGTTGTTGATCTCCTTCTGTGTGACCTTGCGTACCGTCAATGCCGCCTGAAAGCTGTCCAAGTATCCCGAGTCGATCTCCAGTGCATGGCGGCTGTTGTTGTGGCGGTTGTGGTTGTATATTTGGTTTTGGGAAGCGTGCTTGCTGAGAACGAGACCGCCCTTCTTGTCTGGTACCAACTGGGATGTCTGTGCATATCCACGGATGGGGATCAGGGACGGGATTTGGATCTGGACTTGAATGCGGGCGCCGGGTATAATGGCCTTCAGGCGACGTGTGCCTGGAAGGGTAGGGAGGGCCATGGAAGGGGGAGGGAGGAAGAAGGCTGGGCTGGACGAGGTGTTGGGTGGAGGTTTGATAAAGTACAGCTTGAGGACCTTGCGGATTAAGAAGGGCGGGTATTCGGGTGCTGCATGTGCATGAGAGTCCGACCCGAGGGGGTTGAGATGGGGGGTGCTGTGTGCCCTAGAGGAGGCTGAAAGAAGTCTCTCCCTGAGAGCTCCTCCTGTCCCTGCATGGCCACCATTGACTCCGCTCTCTTCTTGCGGCATGCTATTCTTTCTCGCCCGCAGACTCTCTTTAATGTACTGGTCGTGCTGGTCTGCAGGCGAGAAATCGCCTGTGGTCGGAATCTTTTTGCTCTTGCCACCGACGCGCAACTTTCCAAACACCTGCGCTAACGACTTTGACTTTGCCGACGAGACTATATGAGACACAATGTAAAGACGACAAGTCAGTATAGATGTCGTGTATGTACGTAAAGTGACAGGACAACTAGCATCGCTCTTTTACCCTCGACGGCTTTGAGAAGAGTGGCTGCTGGGCCGCGTTCTGAACCATGGCCGGCCAAGGATTCAGCGGAGGTCTCGTAGGTGCGATGAGTCGATAGCACAACGTTCCCATCCTTGTCGACATCATCCCATCTGAAAAGACACTTTGCCTCGAGCTCGTACCAGACATTGCCCATTGAGCCCTCGAAACTCTCAGGCCTGACCTCCTTCTCTGTCACCGGCATGAGCCACTCCCAGCGCCATTCATCCGCCGCAATCTCAATCGTGCCTTGATGGGTCTTGGAAGAGGGCTCCTTGACAACAGCGACGTAGGGTTCATCACCTTCCTCGACCTGACGATCCTGGTAGGGCAGGTTAATTTTGCGCTCCCAGACGGTTTGGGACCAGTTCTGCTTCTCGATCTCAAAGGAGACCAGATCCTGCCTGGTCCAGGCCATGGCCTCCTTGAGTCGGAGCTGGAGGGTCAAGGAGACAAAATGAAACTTTTTGCCGGGGATCTTTGGGATATGGAGGTAGAGTCGACCCGAAACCGACGGCCGATCGGTGGAGATTTCGGTATGATGGGGTTGAAACGAGATCATAGGCGTGTTGCGGGCGGAAGGCTTTTGGGGGACCACATCGTGCGGGGTGAGGAGGACGGCCTCCTGGGATCGATGTTGGTTCGAGGCCTTTTTCTCCTTGACGAGCGCGATCGAGTGGCGACCGTCCTTGTCGTTGTACGGGTTAGCACCACTCATATCTCTCTCGGTTGTGTGTTTTTCTCTCTCTCGCTCACTCTCAACTCGACTCACACACTCTTTTGATTGTGTTTTCGCTCAAGCTGGTCACGAATCAACGGATGCAGCACAGACAGGGGGTTGTTATTATGAACAGGCGGTAAGCGGCGGCCTTATGCAAAAGAAAGTCTATAGGTTATGTAACATAACAAGTGAAAGGAGGTGAGAAAATAAGGAGTCGGTGGATTAGTGGAAAGGCTCACGCAGGTGTTTTGCTTGGTCTCGTAATGAGAGAGAGGATTGGATGGATATCCGTTGGAATAAAAAAGAGACGGACGGATGAGCATGGAGGAGTTGCTCTCGTCTATCTCCTCTGAAGGAAATTACGAGAGGCGTTTTGTAAGTAAACGCTCTGTCTTTTGGTTGATTCGTTGATGGTATCCGTTGAAAACGACGGAGGGACAGACAGGAAGGGATGGAAAACTCTATAGTCCCCTTCTTCTCCCCCCTCCCCCCTTCTCTTACTAGCCCCTGACATCCCCCCTACCGGACCCCTGGCATAAAAAGACAGAAGGCATCTGTGGTGTCATTTATCATTGTTTTCGCCATTTTTTTTTCTTTCGTCTATTCGAACACATGGGTCTATGTCGAAAAGTGATGTTGTGTGTGTGTATCAAGCCTGCCACGGCACACCCCTTTTTCATGCACGTTTGGGTAGAATAGCAAACTCTTTTTAAATCGTTCAGGATCGCCTCTCCACGCAGACCCTCTCTATTCGTTGCTGGTGTATGTCCCTTCCAGTCATTCAATGTACTGGACAGGTGGAAAGGCAGTAATGACAGCAGTTGATAATAATGAGTTGTTATGTGAAGAGGGAGGGAGGGAGGGGTATGGGTTGACTAAGGAAGGGAGGTAGTCGGTCAGGTTGGAGGGTGTGTTGCCCGTTGGCGGGTAATGAGGGTTTGCAGTGTGGTGGGGATCGAGGGTTCAGAGTAATTATCTACATTTGAATATGCGCGCGTCGTTCTCTTTCGCCTCGACTCGTCTGGAGCGTTGGCGTAATTGTGTTATTGTGTTATTGTTGTACAAGTTGGAGAAGCTAAGGAGATGAGAAACGTCTCATGGAGTTGACATGTTCTTGCAAAGGAAGGAAGGATGAATGCAGTTTGGTGTTGATGAGTTTTCTGTCGTTGTGAGTTGATTGAGGAAGAGGGAATGAGAGTGAGGGTGTGTGTACCTGGAGGTTGGATGACGTTGAGTGCGTGGAGAGGGTGTGAGGAGTGCGAGTAGGAGTGAAACCAATATGGTTATAAGTGGGACAACTATGAGATGTGAAGAAGGGAGGGAAGGTGAAGAAGGGAGGGAAGGTGAAGGTGGAAAAGGAAGGCGAAGAAAAAAGGAGAGGACGAAGAGGAGGAAGAGTCAGGGTTGAAAGGATGACAGAGGGAGGGGGAAGAGGGAGAACAAGGGAGGGAAAAGGAAAATGACACAAGAACGACGAGAACGAACGTCGCTGGGAAAAAGAGCAGTAGCGGAGGAGGGACAATTGAATGCGAAAAGACCCGCATTCTTTTTTGATTTAGCACCGTGTAAACACCTATATAGCATAGTGCCATTGGAACAAAGGGGACCGAGCTGCACAGAACAAACCAGCAAACGATGACAAGGTTTAGGGGTCTAATTGCCCTTTTTTCCTGACTTCCCTCCTTTTCTTTTTTTCTCTTTTTTCTGGCTCCTGTTGGCCGTTGGTTTGTTGTTGCAATGGATGTTGACCGTTTTCTGTCGCTTTGAACAACATATCTTCTCGTTGTACATCATTGACAAACAATGGGTTTGCCCTTTGTCTATCTCTCACGCAACATAAAGAAGGGCGCAGAACACACCATCTCCGTTGCTGTCGTCGTCTTTGCTCCTGTCGATCTACACAGACATATTCTTTAATTGCCTTTAGCCATGCATTTGACAACATTTTTTTTAACGAAGAGAAACAGGGCTCTCATGCACGCCAACAGGTACAACAACAACAAAAAATCTGTCCGATGTATTTATTTCACTCTGCCCTTCTCGTTGCTCTCGCAATCCATCCTGGAGAGAGATTTGATCTTTCTGCCGCCCTCGCAGAATTGTAATAAAAATGAATAGCAGAAGGAGAAAGTATGCTTGCTTACCTACTTGGTCCTTGTCTGCATTATGTGAAGTGGCGGTTTTTGTTGCAGTTGAAAACGAGGACTGGACGGAGAGGCAATTGGCGGATATGTCCTTCTAACTGTTCTTTCTTCCTTAACCCATGAAATAGAACCTTACTTATCTCTCCTTTTGTCCTATTTGCGCTCATCATTCGACAGTTGATCTTGGACCAAAAAAAGAAGCCATCCAGTAACGGATAAGGCGGAGAAGTGTGTGTGTGTAGATGTGTAATCAGGGTGTGGGAACCATGTTGTTTTATTTTGGATCCGACAGTGTTTGATTTTGATGAGCCAAAAGAGAGCCGGGAGACTGAAAATACCCAGACGGCTCTTTCCATCTTTATGCTTCCCTCTCTCTTTTTTGTCTTGGATGGCTGTTGTTGTTTTATCCTAATGTCTCCGCCATAACAGGCTTTCATATTTTCTTTCGGAAAGAGTCATTCGGTGGATGAATATGCGTGGAATGGACATGTATCCATGTTGTAGGCTTTGTAGGCTATTTATGTTTCGCAAGACCATGCCATGTGGGGGGACACAGTCGCAGAAAAAAATTAGTGGCAAAACAAGACATTTTGAATTACTGATCACTGACCAATGGCCAAAACAAAAAGTCTGAACGAACAACAACCAGGGTTTGCACTCCAGAACGCGTTTCCGCAGACAACTTCTATTCAATCGCAGGAAAGTATAGGTAGGCCGTCCTTTATTTTGAATTGGAAAACGCCAGTGGAAACAGTCTAGAGATGCTCGGCGATAGACATACTGAGACCAGGAACAAGACGACACAGATCATACCGATCCTCCGCCAAAGTCAAGACCGCCCCCTCCGGGAGCAACCTCCGCATCAAATCCTCCCACTCTTGCATCTCCGTCCCTACCTCTTGACTCTCTCGCAACAACACAACCTGCTCTCCAACAAACGCCGGCAAGAGATTCAACAATGTCTCGGTCTCACAGTGTGACCTCAGAGGGATATCTCCACAGAGTACCAACTGCTTAAATGTGCCCTTGGACCGTTGAATGATGTTGTGGAGGTGGAATGTGCTGGCGATGTTGAGGCCCTTCAGCGATACTACTAGACTCGTGAGCTGTAGTACTTCCCTGTGTTGAGTGGGTGGGGTTGGGTTGGTGGCTGGGTTGTCAAAAATGGAGAGGATGGTTGACGCGGTGTCTTGGGTCATGATCAAGGACTTGACTGCGTGCCCGTATGACCGAAAGAGGGAATGATAGCCGGCCCGTCTTTTCCACCAGGATCATGTCCACCGGCGTTTTGACGGAGGACCTCTCCAGCAGCTGCGAGGGCGAGTAGGCGGGAAGAATGTACCGCGCACTGATGTCGCTCCTGCCGCGAGTGTCCCTCAGTGTAAACTCCTGCAGCTGGAAACCGCCATTGTTGCCACAACCAGAAGCAGGATCGTCGAGCGTCTGGATAATATGCTGTTCAACCCCTTCAAATCCTCTATTGGGTATTGGAGTTCCAGCGACGCGAGACCTGGGTTCTTGGCAAGGAACATCTTGATGTAGGGTGAGGTCAGTCCCCAAATCGCCATGCCGCTGATTGTCAACCAGCCGCCGTTCAGTTGTCTCGACTGCGCCAAAAACTGGTGTGTCAACGAGGGGAGGCTAGCGGCCGTCAGGCATACATCGACAAGCAGACCGTTATTGATCATGAACGACGTTGACCTGTCGGACATGACGAAGCAGACGTTGGTGGAATCTGCAAGGTTAACACCGCCTCGAGCCAGGAGTGTGTTGAAAAGGAGTTTCTCGCTCACGGCTTCTTTCAGGTCGTCCCAGACGATTTTGAGGTCTTGGAGATGAGGTGAGTTGGAGATTATGTTCAAAACGCCCTGTCGGATCGGGTCGATACCTATGTCTTTTGTAAAGATTGTCAGGCAGATACGGTGGAGGCAAAAGGAACGTATGGGTTTCCGGACCCAATGCTGTGTCAAGAGATGGGTGGCATTGCTGAGACTCAGGGATTGCAAGGGATGGTCACTGAGGAGCTGCCAAAGAGTGTTGAAGTGTGGCTGTAGTAAATGGTACGGGTCCCTTTTTGTCGGTGTTGCTGTCGGCGTTGAAGTTGAGTGTCGGTACCGATCGTCTCTCTGCAGCTGCCGGGACAATAAACCCGAGGTTCCTGATATTCAAGCTGGACAGTTCAAAGATAAGAACCGCATCCTGAAGACTGCGAAACTCGCTTGCAGTCATTTCCGACTGGAGGTCGATGATAAGCTCAGTGACACATGTAGCGTTGGCGATGATGGCGCTGGAGAATGCTGAGAGGGGGATGTCGGAGCGACTGAGTACCATCAGCTCGCCGCTCTGAGAACTGTAGTCGTATTGACCAAAGACGAAGCGTTGGATTTGTTCCGGGTTGAAAAATGGGCGGAGGCTATTCATGTGTGACCGACATATCCAGTGGACGTGGCCCTGTTTGTTGACGACTCGATATTGTCGGTGGAGTGTTGTGGTCGTATCAGTAGTGGTTGAACGAATGGTGGAGGTGCGACGTTGGATTAGGAAGGACTGGAGTTGAGTGAGATCGCTGTATTGAAGTGGGACGAGTGGTCTCCTTCGCAATGGTGTCGTAGAATCCTCACCAGGGGCGGTGTTGTGAGTGTCGTTTGTCGTGGATCTGAGACGCTGTAGGTGGCAGATCATCAAGTTCAGATGAAGTTTTACGTTTTGTTGGGACAGACCAGACTCGTCCTGTAGTACTTGGATTCCCGGAACGTGATCCAGTCCGGTTTGGGCTTGAAGACTGAGGTATAGGCCTTGACGCTCCCTGTCTTCAGTCCCATCATACTTGACCGTCAACATGGTCTGCAACACATAACCCCATACTTTTCGAAGAACGCTTGCGGTCGCACCAGCTCTAAGCTGCCATGGTGATAAAGGTGTGGAAGCCGTCCTTGAAACCTCTCGTTGTTTTTGCAAGCTGACTGTTGCCACAGTGACCGGCGAACTCACACATCCAAAGAATCGAAAGTTGCCCAGGACAGGGCACGACCTGTCGGTAGAATAGCTCATCGTTGGCAGAACAATAAACAGTTGTGGCATGGGAGCCACATGCCAACACAACGCCTTTGTCGCCTGTAGGAAGGAGTCGATTTCTGCGTTAGTATCCCCTGTTAGCTCCTGATCAGCGGGGGTTGCCTTGTTGAACAACGTTTGAGGGTGTACTTGGTTTGTAAGAGATGAGGGTGGGTGTGCCAAGCGGGAAGACATCAGAATCGATCCTTGAGAGGGTGCTGCAAGAAGCGAACGTCTTGACCTCACACGAGGCGGAGAAGTAGGAGAGGGGGAGGAGGAAGAGGATGCGAAGTCTGTTGACAGCATGTCTCCTATGACTTCGAATGTCCTGTGCTGAGGGATGCCGATCGTGGATACATTGTTGACTCCATTGTCTCGAGGCGAGGTGCAAGTAACTGAAATCTGTCACTGCGAGTATTTGAGGAGGAAGAGGAGGAGGAAGAGGAAGAGGAAGAGGAGGAGGAAGGAAGGCGCTGGGATGTGGAGACGAGAGTCCTGTCCGTTTCGTTCTGCGAGGGCTCAGTAGTCAATTGCTCGTGGCTGGGAGATAGGTGTAAAGGAATGGGTGACCCGTTGGAGGCTGGGTGCAGACGAGAAGACGTTTCTTGAAGGATATCGTTGATAAACTGTGAGGTGGTGGAAAAAGTAGAAGGGTCGGCTTCAGATTGAAAAATGTTTCTCGGATTGCATAGTGCGACCTCCAAGACAGCTCCAGGATGCGCTGCTATGCGTAGTGGAATCAGACTAAAAAGTATTCAAATCATGCATGTTAGTTTTTGATGCAATCGATTCATGGTCCATGGTGAGCTTGAGAATAAAAAGGCTTCAGGGTGTTTTAAAACATACTCTTCAAAGTCGTCGTTGGCAAGGTAGGGCACAAAGGTATTCGCGTGTTGCACATATTCCGCGTGCTTGAAGACTTTGACGATGTCGTTCCAGAGTATGATTTGCTGCCCAGAGCGTGGGTCAAACCGAGACCTAATGTTGATGATGGCTTCCGTCATTTGGGGCGCAGTTGGTGTGGGTGTGGACGCTCCTTGAAGTGTCACCGCGCGAAACGCTTGCAGGATTGTTGGTGTTGGTTCTGGCGAGGCTGCAGTCATTGCTGTGAGATATGACAGAGGAAAGGAGATCTGACTATTTTTTTGCGACGGAGGAGTGAATGAATGAATGAATGAATGTGCGAATGAATGAGTAATGAAGAGAGTGGTGAACGAATAAATAACAAGTATGATCGGTTGGCGAAGACGGACATGGGTTAGGGTATTTTTGCCTCTATTTTTTTTTAACATATATATTTTTTTTTTAGTGGGTATTCCAATAGTGGATGGGCCATTCATCGTAATCGTCGTTGTTACGTTGCCGAATGTCCTCTATCGTTTATTTCCTTGAAGGCTAGGTACCTTTCACCACTGCGATGGTGCCCTGAAAATTAAGAATCTATGCGTGATCTGATTGGCCTTTGAACTCACACCTCCTTTTGGTCTTTTCATCACTAATGCAAAGTAAGAAGACTAATATGAACAACCATGTCTAGGTTCCTTACTAGTACTCGTTGTTGTTGTTGTTAGCACCAAAAAAAGAGGAATTCTATAGTTTATTGTTGTTCGTTCATTCACTGTTGTTTGTTGTCTGTTGTTTGTCGTTTGATTGTTTTGTCTGGTCCAAAATATAACAATGCATGGAACGGATCACATTACGGTGTATTGGTACTGTATTCCGTGTATTTTGAAAAGGATGTGTAAAAGTGTTTAGTCTCTGCCGGCCAAGAACTTCTCCAAGAAACCCTGGGGCTTGGGGGGAGCATCGTCCTTGATAAAGTAGCGCATGAGGTGGGTCTCCTGCTTCCAGGCGTTCATGGTCTCCTGGTACTCCTGACGGCCCTTGAACAACAAGATATCGATGACAGCCAAGTCCTTGACATCGCGGTGGCGCTCAAACTCCTCACGGATCTTGGTGCGGATCATCGACATGGGCATGTCGACCTGATGCGTGCGCATAATCTCTGGGACCTAAGTTATCATATCATGAGAGATCGCGTTGTTAGGTTTGTAGCTGTCTTGTCGCTTCCAGGCTGCCTTGTCTTTAAGGTGATCGATCAGACTTAAAAGATAAAATTGACCCTGTCCTGACTTTGATGCCACTGTCTGACTAGTTGTCTGTAGTGTTTCCTCAATCCCGAAAAGGTTACAAAGCCGGCAGCATATATCTGGTGACAGACCTAGAGCGGTCCCTTTCCAACCCGCTTTGCTGATATTCTGAATTGTCTAAAACTGGTCCCCAGAGAAGAAATTGGGTCGCGCCAACCGCTCCTGCTCCCTTATTGATAATATCCTTGACAACACCTTCCTAATCGCTTGTCGATGTTGAAGCTGACACAGATCTCCTGAATCCAGTGCTGATGTTGTTTTGTAATGTCAAAAGACTTACACCGCGCTGGAAGTCGCGGTAGAGATGGATGACGCTCTGACGGGCGGCCGAGAGCGATGGTGACTGGGCAGTCACCACGGACAAATGGGCGGCCATTGCTGCAGACATGATGGATATATGTTTTTTCTTGGAGGAGGTGGAGAGTGGAGAGAAGTGATGAGAGTGATGGTCCGAATCTATCTATTTCATGGAGAAAAAAAAAAGTCCGGACTGGTGGGCGAGAAGAAGGCCCGTAGACACCTTCGGAAAAAACACACCTTATTTCCTTGCTTTTGTTTCGCAGTGACGTAGCATTTTTGCTGACAATGGAAATAAAGGATTCAAGCGGAACAATTGCTGGCATGTACGAGTATGAGGAAAGTGGTGGTTGCTTTCAATGTGGAGAGGGGTGCAAGGTATAGTCGTACGCAAGTTCCCAGGTTTTGGACAACACTCACTCGTCTGAAATGGTATCGTCATCATCGTACTCTGTGGAAGCGAATACATATCATAAAAGAAGGAGCCGGTTCCCTGACAAATGTGTATGAAGGAGAGATAGAGTGGATGTGATTATTTTATGAAAAAATGAAGAGTATTCTTGTTGCTATTTTTGGTGCTTTACATGTAGTCATAGTTGTTGGCTTGACTAAGATTCGAAGGCTGGGGAGCGCCTCCACGCATCGAAGGGGGTAACCGTGTGCTGTTGGATCGGGCGATGGGAGTAGGGTGCATCTGCACTGGGCTAGGCGAAACCTTGGTGCGGCCCGAGCTGGCATTGCTTCCTGAGCGGGACATGGCATTTCCATCAGCGTGGGGCGATATGGGCGAAGTCGTTCCAGTATATCCGTTTCCACCAGATCCTGAGCGATCTAAGTGTCCCTGAGTGACTATCCGGGAAGGCTGACCGCCAGAACCATTGCGCTCCAGTCCTCGTGTTGGAGTCGAAGCTCCAGCACGGCGTCCAGAGTTACTCCTGAAGAGGTTGTTGCCATCGTGCAAGTCTCCCTTGGGCATGCGGCTCGAGTTGGTACGCTGGACAAAAAGAGGCGATTGGCCAGGCTGAGGGGAAGCAACGTTGGAGTTGGAGGTTTGTTGGTACGAGGGTTTGGGCATCTGGGGGCTGCTGCCTCCAGCGGGGTTGTAGTGGTAGTCTTCGACTTGATCCAGATAGCCAGAATTAGAACTTCCAGAGGAGTAATATGGGTCTGCCGATTCCGTCAGGGGTGGACGACTATAGTCGGTAGTGTCGTGGTTGTCCTGATAATAGCTCATGGCGTCCTCGGTATGTCCGTAGCTGTTCATCTCGTAGGCCTGGGTGGTCTTCTTCATGCCTCCTGTCCGTCCAGTGCTGCCCTGGGTAGCACCGGTGCTCTCGCCAAAGCGGACGCCCATTCCAGAAGACTGTTGTCCCAGACCGTTGGCCATCTCTCGCTCGTCGTAGGATCGTCCTGCGCCATTGGCAGATGCAATCTTGGTCTTCATGGCTTCGTTGGCAGCCAAGACGCCTCCTGGTCCGACATCCTTCATCAAAGCCCGCTTGCTGATAGATGCCTGCTTGAACAAGGCCGCATCGCTGAGATCTTCACCGCCACCGCGCTTGGATCCACCAGCGCCTGGCGTAGTTCTACCGCCTTCCATGTTGAGCTTTTGCTGGAGACGGAACTGGTTCCTGTACTGGGCACGCTGGTAGGTTGCGAATCCGATGGCGCTCAGGAACAGGATCATGAAAGCTGAGTAGATCAGAATTCCGGTGGTCAGGTTGAAGGCGCCAATAACAGAGGGCTTGCCAAACAAGGCCGTGTCACCCTTGCTGTCGGGGGTCATGGTAGGTTGCACAGCCGCTGTTGGGGTGCCAGAGATAGTTGCCATGCCTGATTGTGTGCTTGCCGTTTTGGAAGGTTTGGACTTTGTGGAGGTAGCGGCGGTGGTTGATATAGTAGGGGTAGCGGTGGTGGTTGAGATAGGGTCGGCGCGTTTCTGGATAGGGAGAGGGAAGGAAGAAGTATCACTGGGAAGATCGATTGTATCGATGGACGGCTGAACCAGGGCAGGGATGAATTGGCCTTGGGGGAGTTGGAGTTGTTGTTCCTGGATGGGCAGTGCGTCAGTGGAAACAGAAGGGGAGGAGGAGGATTGTGCTAGGGGAATGATGCAGCAGACAGCGAGGGCGATGGAGATGAGGATGCGGCGGGAGGATGAAGATGGACGTTTTGAAGGCTGTCTTGTTCTGGAGGGAGGGATGATGGATGAGGAAGAAGAAAAAGAGGAAAAAAGAGAAGAAAAAGAGAAAGAAGACGGGGAGGGAGAAGGGGAGGATAAGGGAGCAGGAAAGGAAGAGGACCCAGCCAAGGGCGGAAAGACGGAGAACGAAGACATTATTGTGGTCTTGAGATATGGCGATTGCTATTGCCAATGCTACAGAACACAATTAAATTAAAAAAAAATGAGATTAATGAATCGGGTGTACAACGGACCTTCGTTTTACTTTGTGACAGACAACGACGACGGATTGACCTGCCATTGGCAATTGTCTACAGGGGCAGGGGCAGGGAGGAAAAAGTGCAACTGGGAACTGCTAATGTACTCACTCTTTTGTCGACGTACTGAAGACAGGGTATGGTATATTGCGTTTTGTCTTTTTAAATGCTGCGACAGAAAGGGAGATTGTAATAAAATGAGGAAAAATGGTTGGTTAGTTGTCTGTTTCTGAATGTGTCTATTCAGATGTGTAGGCATGAAAGCGAAAAGGGAAAAGAACTAAACAACAACAATAACAGGAACGCACCCCAAAGGAGACAAAGGAACAAGGGAAGGAAAAGAGGGAAATGAAAAGGAGACAAAAAAGAAGGAGGTGAGATGAGGGCGAAGCGAGTGAGAGAGGTGTATGTGTATGTGTAATTGTGAGAGAACAACAAGGAGAGAGTGTATGTGGTGTCAATTGGGGTCGACGGTTGAGGAAGATGAGGAAGAAGGGTGCGGTTGAAGGCAGGGGAAGATTGGACGTGGTCGAGCGAGTGTTCAAGGGAGGAGGGAGAAGAGACAGAGAGGAAAGAGAGAACGATGAATGGATTGATAGGGAAGGTAAGGAAGAAGAACAAAAGCCGTTGAGTGTTGGTGGCAAAACAAGAAAAGGGCAAGAAAGAGGATCCAGACACAATTGGTCCGACAAAAAGAAACGGCCTTTTCCTTCTCGTGTTCTTTGTTTGTCTGTCTGTGTGTGCGGAGTATTCTCGTCGTTGCTTGCATTTGCCAATAGGCCAATTGTTCTCTCTTTTGTTAATGTTGATGTTTCGTTGTTATCGTCAAGACAAGAAGAACCCACATCGCATCTGATGTGCGCGTGCCTCATGTCCATGCTAACATGGTTGCATGGTTGCATACTCCCCTCTTCTCTCCCTCTCCAGGTGGATGGATTATCATCATCATTGTGATCGATTGAACACTAATGAATGAGATACGCATGGTCTACGGATATGACATTTGTTCCATCAGTGCGATGGAAATTATAATAACTGATGGTGGTACCTGTGGGTGAACAGTTTGTATGTGAGACAAGGGGGAGAAACAGTCAATTAATCGCAAGGCACTGAGAAGTCTTTTCTCTCGTTCTACTTCTCGTCTCCGCTTTGTTTCTTGCTTGTGTTTGAAGCAAGCAAAAATAAAAAAAAATAAAAAAAGGCAAAGAGAACAGAGTTGAAGTGAGGGCGGGAGAAGAAGGAAGGAAGGAAAGAAGGAAAAAATGAAAGAAGGAAGGAAGGATGAGAGATGGCGATGAAGAAAGAGATGATGAATGAATGAAAAGAGGTGAGCCACTCTTTGTCAATAGGGCTCGCATATTTATTTCATGGCTTGCTCCATCTTTGAGACAACTGACAAAGGCACAGAGTATATTGCATCTTACCCCTACCGTTGCTCCACTATCCTTCAGCCTCAATTTGTCCTTGTTTTCTCCGTTTGTTGACTCGCTTGTCCATGTCCTTTGTGAGGGTAACTGTGCTCTCATTCTGTTCTTCCATCGATTCTTTTCGACTCTCTGATTATGTATGCGTGTTTAGGAGTAATTGTTGTCCGCCGTCCTCAATTGCTACAAGTAAAACCGCTGCAAGACTGAACGTCAACCTCAATTTCCTTAATTCCCTGTCTGTTTGTCTGTCTGTCTGTCTGTCTGTCTGTCTGTCTGTCTGTCTGTCTGTCTGTCTGTCTGTCTGTCTGTCTGTCTGTCTGTCTGTCTGTCTGTCTGTCTGTCTGTCTGTCTGTCTGTCTGTCTGTCTGTCTGTCTGTCTGTCTGTCTGTCTGTCTGTCTGTCTGTCTGTCTGTCTGTCTGTCTGTCTGTCTGTCTGTCTGTCTGTCTGTCTGTCTGTCTGTCTGTATGTATGTCTGTCCATCTCTCCTTCCTGCCTCATCTTCTGGAAAAATAAAAAGTGAGTTCCCCTGGCAAACAGGACATACACCTCTTCCCTCCATTACCAGGATTACCCCATAATGAATAGTACTCAGTTTATTTTTGGTGGAGTGAGAGCCCATTCATCAATTTCATCCGCTTGACCCGCCTTTTCATTGCCCTGTATGCCAATCTTGTCTTGCCACTTTCTTTCCCTGAGTTTGTACCTTTTTTTTTTTTTTTTTTTTTTGGGTTCATGTCATTTGAAGAGGAGTACTGTACTAAACGGATAAGAGGTGCAGGAAGGGGAAAAAAGAGATCGGGGCTAAAGTAAAGAAGAGCAAAGAGTACACGCATTCCTCCAAGGGGTTTTAATCCGCTCCGCTTGAACCTCAATATGGATTAGAGTACTTTAAATCTGATAACCATGTCCCGTAATAAAAAGAGCATGTCTCATTCTCCACAAACACACACCAGCCTTGCCTTGCAGCACACACACATAAACCTCATGTGAACGTTGAATAGAGGAGAGGGCGGATGTCCTCATACGGCGCCGAATGTGTCAATTTTCAATCTGCATGGTTTCAAAACACAATAAGTAGAGTAATAATTGACAATGAAACGACGACGACTAGGCTAGGGGAAAGGTATCTATGTAAATGTCATGACCAGGGTCATGATATTGGCAATCAAAAATGGGATGATGACCTGTCTTTGAACGTAAAGTGGGGCCGAGGAACTCGCAAGTTCACAAGTGCCGCATTGTACCTCTATAGAATGGGCAGGTGGACAAAAATGGCGTGTTGTTAGTTCTATGTTCAAGAAAAGTTATGTTATCATGGTGAGAGCATTCTTTGAATGAAATTATCCCAACGTACTGTTTGCTCCAGGGATCCTTGATTCCTACAGAACACGACAAGAGGAGAGCGTTGAAACAGGAGACAAGAGTTAGCTTGGAAATTACCAACGACGTTGCATCTGGAACAGCACTGCAGATAGAAAAAGGACCCTTTTCGCAATGGTGTCAAGGAATTAAGATCCAGGACATACAGGAACATAGAGGCCGAATCGAAGGTCAGAGTTCGGGATGAGCTGGCCACCGTTAGCAGCGCCTAGTTTCCCAATTTTGGCGTCGAAGATATTGCTAGTTCAAATGGAGAACATTCACCGAAAACAAAGAAATGTGTTATTAATACGGCTCGTTGCCCGCATGATGCGCCAATCAAACAATAGAATGAAGGGCGGGTGCTTACAGGGTGTACATGCCCATGAGGAGGTTGGACGGAGTTCTGATGTTGGCCGTGTTCCACGTGTACGAGGTCGCTGTGCCCGAAATGTTGGCTATGGGCCAGACCATTGTCGCATCGCTGTTCAGGGTTATCTGGAGGGTGAGGTTGGCAGGTGGAGCTGTCAGAGTAGGCTTGTCAAACTCCCATGTAAAATCGATTGAATTCCCGATCGCAAAGAGAGGTGGGTTGGCCTGGTTTGGTTTTGGGTAGGTCATGGACAGTCTGCTGGGAACTTTGCGCGGGTCCGCACCTGCAATGATGTTGGTAGAGTCTGTGCCCGAGATACCCGTAGAAGACGATACCGACGAAGAGGGTGTTGAAGGAGAAGCCTTTGCCGCTGCTACGGTTGTTACTAGAGCAGGGGCAGGAGAAAGGGTGGTGGATTTGCTAAAAGAAATGGGCGGAGTCACATCGGCGGTTGACTCTGCTGGATCGGGGTTGGTTTTACCAATAGAATCGGGAGGGGCCTGCCCTGTTGACTGGTCCGAGTCCTCGATCTCTGCAGAAGGGTTCTCTTCATCCAGGCGTGCTAAATATCGTCATGATCCATTCGCATTGGTGCGGAGGGATGCAAGTTAGTCAGCCTATCGTTCCTGGCTTGCGATTATGTCTTCCGTACAGGGAACTATGTAAGCCAATGGATGATATGTGCACCTTGAAGTCCTGAAGCGTGAGAGGAGGATGCAGCAACACCTGACAGGACTATTGCCAATGCTATCAGTAGCAGGAGGATTATCCGTGCATGTCTAGTGTGTCGTGGATGGGTGATTGTCATGGCCGTCGTGGGAGTATCTATCTCTGGGTTGCAGGTCGAAAGGAACAAAAATGGATGTAGAGTGTGAAAAGTGGAGTCTGAGTGAGAGGAATAGAAGAATGGAGGAGAAGAGTGACCGGAGGCCATTTGGGCTATTTATCTTGAAAGCAGCACCAGCATCATAGATGTTCTTGTGTGCTCGATGGTTCCTATTCCCAGCTTGCAACAGTAGTCCATTATTCCAACAACTGTTCGCCTTGGACCCTTCTTCCACTAATAATTAAATTCAGGACTTAGCCAGTCACGCAAACACTTACAAGCCACATTGTTTGCTGGGAGAGTGCGATTTTTTTTTTTGAAGGTTGAGTTGAAGGAGGACATTGCTTCGTTGTTCCAACCCATCACCCCCTTTTCGAATCACACCCAACCCTCGCTTCAGTCACCATGGGAAAAGTCAAGAGCAACAAAAAGAAGCAGGCCCGCCACAATGCCACAGGAATGCAGACCAACGCTGAAATCTCTGAGGCCGAGAGTCTTCAGACCCTTCCCATGGAGACCATCCTCCCCTTGATTGCCAAGGTACTTTAACCTGACTCCTCCAGTTGGCTCACTGACTCTTTTTCTAACGCCTTGGTTATCAGTTCCTGAGGGTACTGCGACCTCCAACTGGTATTCGTTCTCGTATCTAACACTTCCTTTCAACCGACACTAATAGTTGTCGTCGCCTGACGCCAACGAGCGCGCGTGGGCGGCTGCAGGTGCGAGCAACTTGTTGATGCACGACGCAGGAACCCGTAGAATGATGCTCAGCAAAAACCTCATTGGTGCCCTGATCGAGCGTCTGACCGACTCTGTCCATGAGGTCGTTGTTGAGGCCCTCGGAGCTCTTCGTAACTTGACCGTCGTCGGAGGCGACGAGGTCATCAGCGAAATGTACAACAAGAGCGTCCTCACCCCCGTCTCCGCTTTGATCCCCGCTCTCGGAAACATGATCGACACCATGCTCAGCGGAGCCGCTATCAGTGCTGAGGAGCAGGACAAGAGGAAGACTGTCTGGGACTGGGCCGAGAACGTCATCAGCGTTATTTGGGCCATGGCCGAGAACTCGGAGAAGGCGCTCAAGTTTGTCAACAAGCTGGATATGATCCCCTTCCTGATGTCCTTCATGAGCAACGTTGACAAGATCCCTCCCAAAGTCACTGTCGCTGCTGGTACATGCATCTATTAGGAGTTTTGAGTGAGAGAAGAGAGAGAGGAGAGAGAATGAAAAGAGAGATTATAGACTAACAGCATTCTTATTGTTATGCGGACAAAATAGCCCAGTGCCTTTACACATTGACGGACGACAACCCAGACAGCCGCGTTGTCTTTGTCAAGAACCCTAACTACATCCAGCCACTCAAGAACATTCTCGGATTGAACGTCAATGCAGAGGAGGAGCTGTTGATCAAAACTCTTGCTGCCGGTATTGTTATCAACCTGCGCACCATCATCTCGCCCAAGGCTGCCGAGAGCGACTTTTCAGACATCCATGCTGCTGTCCTCCCCGTCTTGAGTGGCGCCTTGAGCTACGATCTCCAGAAAGCTAGCGCCGAAGCCGCCACTGCCGCTCAGGTCGTTGTAAGTTATACTGCATGTTCGTTGACAGGAGAAATTGAATTGGGTATGAAGGCATTGAAAATTATACTAACATAATGTCCATTTTTTCTGATAATAGAACGCACAGAAGCAGGAAGTGGATCTTTCAAAGCCCAACCAGCCCTCAACGACAGAGGAGCAGGCTCTTGCATTGATCGAGACCCGCCTGCAGACCCTACAGCTCGCGTTGGAGTTGATTGCCAACATTTGCACAGAGTCTGTCGAGGGCGTGGACCACGAGGATGAGCAGGAAGAAGAGTGGAAGGACGATGCTGGAGATGATGACGAGATGGAGGCTGACGAGGATGAGGAGAAGATGGAGGATACCGAGAAGAAGGACAACGACTTGGATGAGAATACCCTGCGGGAAATGGGACAGTTGGCCGCAGCCGCAGCAGAGACACCCATGGATCTCTCTGGTCACCCCATCATCAACATCCTCATCAACACTGTCTTCCCCGCCCTTATCAACCTTGGCACCCCTACCCCTCTCTCTTTCCCCGAGCAGGAGATCCCTACACCGGCCACTGTCGCACCCTTGATCACCGCACAGTTGGCTACGACCCACTTGAGAGCCATTGAGGCATTGAACAACTTTTTGTTGACCATGGCGGATGCGGTTCCTGGAAAGTGGTGGTACAAGCACCGGAAATCCGATGCTGAGCAGTGCTGGGTGTGGTTGTTCCAGCAGGCTGGCACCATTGCAGGAAAGGGTGTTCAGGTTGGCGCCGAGGAGAAGGGTCAGGAGATGCGTGGTGATATTCTGGATGCTATTGTCGGATGTTTGTGGACTTTGGCGCGTGGACTGGATACCCATGTGCCCTTGAGCGACTTCCATATCCCTGCTTTGATGGGTGCCTACTCTTCGACGACATCTGATAGCATGCGTGTCAAGGCCATCGGATGCCTGGGAGTCATCGCCAGACGCCAAGGCGCCGTCGAGACTAACAAGGTAAACCTCTCTCTTTGCTATTCGTAACACGTCTCTTGTTTTATATTTTGCTATGTTATAGCAGCCTACTCACGCTCTTTCTTTGTTTGAACGTGATATAGGTGATCGGAGAATTTTTGATCAACTTGCTCAAGAACAAGCCAAGCACAGACGCATGTGTTGAGGCGTTGAACGCGATTTACGACATTTACGCGGACGCCGAGTTTGATTATGACTTGCCAGTCTATGTGCAAGGCAACTTCAATCAGGAGCTGAAGGGTATGGTGAAGATGGTGAAGTTTATGGTCAGGAATATCGACCGCCGCAAGGACCGCGATTTGAGGAATCGGGCGGACGAGGCGTCGATGAACCTGGTCGAGTTTGTCAAGTACAAGGAGAAGGAGCGTCGCTAAACCGATGACTAAGTAGCAATTCATTTCGAGAACGATAACATCATCCAGACTTGCACGGCAGAACACCATCAACAACAAAAAGCCCACCAATGCAGTCATAGAATAACCCACCCCAACCCATCCCTCACACCACCAGCATTTTAATGAACATTTTTTTTCTTATACGTTTTGATCGATCGAGATTGCAGTTTTGGTTGGTTGTGAAATTATGAAAAGTAAACAATGAGATTAGCACGTTTTGAGGACTAGGAAACGCACCAATGGCATTTGGGCGTCTATCCCTGGACAGAAAATGGATGCCTGTTTGACGGGGAACCAAGAAGGAAGGTGACCTGACCGACCTGTCCGGGAAGTGAGCGACACAGCATTTGCCTATCATCTTTACGCGCTAGTAAGGTCGAGCCATGGACAAGGAAGAGTTTAGGCTGAAATACAAGATTTATTTTCTCAAGCACGATTGGGTATGTGTGTGAGAAATAAAATGGTGAATGGGTGAGCGAAGGTCAGTTGAGCGAGTGAGTGGACTTCACAATGAAGAGAGCGTGCCTGTACAGAGTTGCAGACTAAACAAGAGAGCGGCCTAGTGTAGGCAAAAATGGCAAGAAAAAAAGCAGCATCGAGAAAATGAGAAACAATGTATGTGAATAAGAGAAGAGATGTGGGCTTTGCACGGTTGATTGGAGGTACAACATGTTCCCAAGTAACTTGACTCGAGCTATCTCTCTCACCTTCATCCCAACATGCGTTGTTTTGTATTGGGTGCGTTATTTGTGATACCCAGTCTGGCCCCCCATCTTATTCAAATTGTTGAGCGAAGGAGTAGAGGGCGGGTGCAGCCGAGGGCTGTCGTGGCAACCTCAAACCTTCATGGTGCAATCTTGCTCCCCCGGATTGAGAAAAAGAACGGAGAAGAGTCAGGGTCCGAACTGTAGTTTGATAGTTTGCGAGTAGCATGTATTATGTTTTGTAAAGTACAATTATTGTATCCATATCACATCTCAGATAGGTTGGAGTGTCTAGAGTGTGGGTGCACATGAAGGATGTGTTGGCTTGTTCGTATTTGCTGCTGCTGTGGTCTGTTATCCACGATCGAACTATTGTTGTGCCAATACATTTCTCCAGCTTCGTTCTCACACTGAATGTGCAGCTTTGTTATTTTGGTCTTTGGTGTTGCATAGAAAAAAGATGACGATGTGTGAGAAAACCATTGGGATGTGCGAAAGAAGAAGAGAAGAAACGCGGACACAAACACTTCGTTCTTGTTTTGTTGTTGGACTTGACTTGCTTCCTTCTCCACCCGCGTCTTTCCTTGTCGTCTGCTGGACATGTGTTTGAGTATAACCAGGAAAGGAGAGGACAAAATATTTTGGAAAGAAAATTGTATTCATGGGAACATGTACAAGAAATGTTATTTTTTCGACCCAATGTTTATTAAGGAGGGAGCATTCTTTTTCCTTCTCTTGCATCTACGCTGTTTGTCGTTTTGGAGCGAAGATGGTCGGTAATGATGGATAAAAGTGAGCACTGAAAAGGCGATGAGAAGAGAAGAGGGCGAGAGCATGGAAAGGAAGAAGGATGGGAAGGGTAAAGGTCAGAAGGGTTGCACCATCATTCAGAAAACAATAAAAAACATTTAAACAAAACAAGGACAACAATGATATTTTTTGTTCTGTTCTCGCAGAGACGCGACCGAGGAGATGGAGCGAGGTGGAAGAAGATGGGGAGGAAACGGTGTGTTGAGTTCGCCAAAACAACAGTGAAGACCGATCTCTGGAAGTTGCCACGAAGAGGCATAACAGCAATGAGAGTACGCCCAGTTTTTTGTGTTGTAGCGTCCTTAGTGCACTGTTTTCTCCTGTCGGCTTTTGATGGTCTGCTCAAACGTTACTAAGCCGACGGTGGAGTACGGGTGTCGGTCTGTTCACTGGAGTCGTATCACCGAACAGGGAGGGAAGAAAGAAAAGCGATATTTGTTCATTAAAGTGAAAAAGCAAGAATAAGAGAGTGAGTGGAAGAGAGCAGTAAAACATGGAAAATGAGGAAGAGCAATAGAAACGAAGAAACGTAAAAAAGGGAGCACGCGTTCTAGGCCTCTTGAAACTGGCCAATAACAAGAGATATGTCGCTCCCACGCACGCGAACAACAGAAAATAAAAGAGAGCTCGCATTTTTCGATCGCCATCGGCATGCATGCTTGCAAAAGTAAGCCAGAGAAGGAAGAAACGTGTGTGAAAGGTAAGGGTAGCAATATTGAATAAAAAAGAACGTTGAATACCCAGATTGTGTGGCGTAAAAAGAGAAAAACCTCCATTTTACTTCGTTAGTTGGGCTATCCGTCACTCTTGGACGTTCGTCGCCTTCGGTTGAATGGGAAAGCGAGTTCCTTTCCATTTGCAGCCATTACGAGTCAAGCAAGTGGGCGTTGACAGGTGTACACACTGTATGGAAGTCGCCAGGTATATGACAGGTGATTGTTTGCTCATTTTGGAGCAATAGAAAATGGCACTTGGCCTATGGATATGCTGTTGTTTTCGATGGAGACATGCCAACGAGGATAAAGTGAGGGTATCATGTGCGAGTAAAGGAATCGTTATACAATCGCGTATCTCTCGCATGTAAGGAGATGACCACATGGCGTGGTAAATGGCGAAAGGGAAGAAGGTTGAGCTGCATGCCTCAACAATGGCAGGAGAAACATCACGAGGGCCATGTCCAACTTCAAAACGCATTCTCCAAAATAGCGACTGAGTAAAATGTATGAGTCAGCCAAAAGGGCTAGAACGCGTTACTTATACTCTTATCCATCTTTTATCTGTGCTTTTCTACAGTATGGTATCCTTTTTGAGGAAGACATAACCCTAGTCTGATATGATCTGGGATCTCGGAAGACGCCGCTAGCCAAAACAGCGATTGCAAAGTGTACTTTCTGAATACACGCGTGTGTAGTAATGGCGGTGGTGTGCTTGGCGTGTCCTTTGAGTAAGAAGCTTCGGAATGATGCGAAGAGCGCGTGAGCAAACAAGCAATAAACACCAACAGCAGTAAACAACAGAAGGAAGTCTCGCATGGTTATCCAATCAACCTCAACGGTGACAAATAAAGCCGTGGTTTTTGTGGTTGTACAAGTCTACTTTTTGACGGTCTCTCTCTAATCAAAGGGGAGAACCGTTTTCTATACTCCTCCTTGCTCGCGCATGAATCATGATTGTAACAAGGAGGAAAGTGGATGGACCCCGGAGTTGCTTGATTGTTTTGTTTTTCTAAGCGTGTGAGTGGGCTTTATGCTCTGATGCGCTGTTGTTGTTGTTGTTGTTGTTTTTTTTTTTTTTTTTTTTTTTTTGGCTAAGGGTACAAAAGTGGCTCTTTCGAGAGAGAGAGAGAGAGTGTGTGTGTGTGTGTGTGATGTACCCAGGCGATGAAGGTCAACAAGGAGAAGCAGGGGGGTTAGTTGATTAGTTAGCGATTTGTGTGTCGAAGGCTGGATGTAGGATTAGCCTGTGATCAGGAAATCCCTGTCCAAGCGATTGAGAAGGGGACTGGGAGACGGGCGATGACTTTTTTTTATGCGATAGGCTGACTAGATATACAAACACACACGCTCACTCTTTCTTCCTCTCTTGCCCCACAATGTTTTTTGCTTTCTTATCAAAAAGAACGAAAGAATGTAATGATGATGGAGTATGCAAGGAAGGGGATGGATGGAGTGATCGGGCCAGGAGGATGACACCTTCGAGGCGTGTGCGATGTACATGTCAAAAGTAAAATAAATAAGGTGATCAGGGGCTCGATGGTTGGTTGGTGATGGGACAAGGATTGTATTCAGGGCAGGACGGTGATTGGATGTGAGTCTCATTTTCCCATGAGCCAACTCTTATTAGATATCTATGGGGAAGCAACAACAGCATTGTTGAATGGTAATGTTTACCCCTAGTGTGAAAACAAAAGAGCGAAAAGGCAAGAACAATATCGTGAGCATAGGAGGGTCATCTTCTCTTCCGTTTATCTGTTTGTTCACTTGGTTGTACGCTGCCTGCGTTGTTTCCTTCACACTTTGTGTAGTCAATACGTTTCAGTAAGGCATTCAGTTAGTGCTGTAATATATCCCTTTTGAGGGAATGAGGCTCCGAGGTCCCACTCTTCCCTTTTCTCCCTTTTGCCAAAAAAAAGAGAGAGAGTTCTTGTCATCACTAACTCCGCCCTTCTGCCCTTCGTTGCTGTCTTCCTCACTCTTCCTCTTCTTCCTATTCTTCCATCTCCTTTGTTCTCTTGTTCACTCTTTCCTTCAACACCCTCTCCTTCCTACTTTACTTGTCATTGTTCAAGTTCTTCCCTTTTTATTTCCACCTATTCCTCTCCCTTTTCCGTCTCTCTCTTTACCCTTATTCTTATTCTTCGTCCGCCTCACCACTCCTTCACTCTCACTTGACTCCGTTTCATTCCACACTTCCGCTCATACATCTCGCACCACTCACCATCGCCCACTCTCTTCATCCCATTCCATTCACCATTCGCCCCTTCCATCACTCATCACTCATCACCCATCACTCATCACTCACCCTTCCTTCACACTCAAATACTCGTTCTTGCATAAAAAAGCAACCTGCACTGGTCAGGCTGTTCTGTTGCCTCCCTCCCTTCCCCTTTTTTTTGTGCGAGAGTGAATTTTCGTCAGGTCCACTTTCTGCTCTCACCCCACTCAGTCGAAGCGCTTCTTCCCAAGAAGAACTTGTTCCCCTCTTTTCTCTTTGTTCTCACTCACTCTGTCCTTTCCATCCCCTCCCTCCACAACCAACAAAACAACAACAACAACAACAATAGTAACAACAAAAATAACAACAACAAAAACAACACGCTAGCACAGCAATTGGACAAGGGTCACCACTTTCTTCCCGCCCTTCCTCTCTCCCCTCTCTCTATTCCCTCTTTCCTCTTTCCCTTACCCACACTCCTCCGCCTGTATACCCCCTCTCCCTTGTGCATCACCATGACAGTAGAGCGATCCCTCATTCCTATTCACTACAACCTAAAGATCGTCCCTTGTCTCATCACCTTCTCATTCCTCGGTGAATGCTCCATCGAGTAAGACTGTCAACAAAATCAATCATTCGTGTTCCCTTTTCTCCTCCCTCTCCCGCCCACCCCCACTGCGAAAAGACGAATGTGTTTCCTCCTTCGCCACCCTGAAAGTTGCAAAAGGGGGAGCCAGGTTTCTTGTTTTGTACAGTTCAAACACCGCGGCATGCGGCGCGTCCTTGTAATCCCCTCCCCTTTTTTCTTCTCCTCCTGCCAGTTTTTTGGACCCTCCTTTATCACTAACAGTGGACACTCATGGAATATCGATCCTCACTTCCTTTCTTCAATTGAAACACTTAGGGTATGCCTTGCAGAACCCACCTATGGGATCACCATCAATGCCAAGGAGCTGAACATTCAGAAAGCTACTGCCCGAGACCATCTCACAAACTACAGGTAAACACCATGGCTAACTCACAAAGAAATCAAGTTCCGGAGTCTCTATCCGCTGGTATATTCAATGTTTTTATTTGTATGTGCGAGAGATACAGATAAAGAGAGGATTGTTCGGAAGGGCTCGCCCCAATTGTGGCTCAAAGATGTTGCAATCCCGTAATCGATCGGAAGTGAGCGGGGGGCTGAGGGGAAGAGTGATAGAGAAAGAGAGTTAAGGAGCGGTGTGTGTTGAGAACAAACATAGAAAAGAATACCAAAACAACAACACAACAACAACAACGGAAAAAAGTTGAACAAAAAGGAGTACAAACGAGGCATTCTATTTGTATCACTGTTGAGTTCATTCTTTTTTTTGAAACAGCGTGCTTGACATGCAAGAGATTGGCGTGGGGTGCCTCGTGGCGGAGAGAGAGAGAGAATTTCATGGGAACAAAGGCAATCGATGAGGGGCATGAAGGTGTTCTTTTTGCCTTCTCCTCAGCTCTTGTCGTCCAGGCGAAGATATTTCCAATTAAAGGAATGAGAGGCGGGGTGAGAGGAAGACTGAGTGAAAGTGGAAGGGAGAGCGGCAAGGTACATTGCAATGTGTACCTAGAGTGCTTAATCTCATATGATGGAACCTGGCCATAGAGACTCATGTGGCAATTGTTTCTCATTCTTCTCGCATAATCTTATGGCATGCATGCCATAGCGTGTTGAAGCAAGACTGTTCCTATCCACATCTGTGCACCATTCTTCTTTTTATGTGATTTGTTTGTGCACCAAATGATGTGGTACACGATCTGGGACTTTTTTGGGGCGGATTGGGGTACTTAGAAAGGGTGGCCCATCCAATACAGTAGATAAGCACCTTGCACAGTATCCATTCACATCGTCATGGATGTTTGTATGTTGGGTGTGCGAGCTATTATTTTCTTTCTGAGGCACAAAAAAGAGGAAGAAGAACAAGAAGGGGGGATGGCGCATGGTGGCGCATATTTTTGTCGGTTGAGGTTCCGATTGCACCTCCCACAATTGGTTCAATCACTCAATACCCCTCTTTTTTTGCAGTTGTTCCTGGGAATAATAATTGCCATGAAACCACCGCACTAACCCCCATTCATGTTCTTTATTCCTTCCTTCGATTATAAAAAATTAGCGTAACGGCAACAAGTGTGAGCTATCATGTCGAGGATGAGTCCATCACGCTCGAGTTCCCAGAAGTGCTCCACATTGGCACCTCGTGGATCCTCGAGATAGCCTACATTGGCCTCATCAACGACAAGCTCTCTGGCTTCTACCGATCTGTTTATACTGATGCTGACAACAACGTCCAGTAAGTGGTTCTTCTCCTCCTGTCTTTTCCTTCCTTCTGTTGAGGTTTAAAGTGTCGACACCAAGACAAACAAACAGATGTAAACAAACAAACAAGGAAGCAAACAAACAAACAAACAGGCAGAGGGAAAAAAATGAGCACTCAGCAGAAATAACAAAACGGCCAACATCGCAACGAGGGGTCAGCCAACTTGCAACAATAGAAACAAACAAAAACAAAGACATAGAAAAAAGAGAGGCGAAAACCCAAAAAAAAACAGGTGGCCATGCCTTTCGGAACTGATTCTTAGTCATGGATTGTTTTCTTTTTTCTCATCCTCCGTTCACAATGCCAACAACAAACATAGTCAAATGACAACTACACAGTTCCAGTCGACACATGCTCGAAGGGCGTTTCCTTGTTGGGATGAGGTAAGAAAGAAACAAACATGACAAGACCAACGGCAAACACACTGAAGAAAAAACATTAATGGCCACGAGCAACTTGCCATTGCCATAATGCGACATATCCACCTTCCTCCTCTTCACCCTTCATCTCCCCGCCTCCTCCACTCTCCCATTCCCCTATCTTGGTTCGCCTGTGTCATCAACCATCGCTCCTGTCTCGTAAAGATATCCCCACTACATGAAGAGATCAAGATAAACCGAATGTACTCTAGTGCTCTCATTCCCCCCCACCCTCCGAACTTGTCCACTTGAGTTTGAGGAAGATTTGAGATGAGCGTTGACTTTTCAAACTCTTTTAGTTCAGGGGTCTGTCTAGACCGAACTCTCCTACTCTTTCACATACATACTTCACAGCCCATGCATCTTTTTAAAACACATATGCGCTCTTCGTGTCCTCATTTGCTGTGCTTCAGGCCACATTTTGTTAACCTGGGGCAATTTGCTCTTTTTTCCTTTCTTCCGCCTTTGCAATTGATTCCGAATCAACTCAATGCATGGGCCCTCATTCATAGCCCTCTGTCAAAGCAACATTCACTCTGACCTTGGTAGTGCCTCAAGGCGTGACATGTCTGTCCAACATGAGCGTGGACACGACCGTGAATCTTGAAAATAGTATGCAAGAAGTGACCTTTCTCAAAACGCCCATAATGGCCACATATGTACGTAGTCTTCCTTCTACATCTGTGTAATCATCTCGGTCTTGAATCTCCCCCGCAACTCTTTTTGCGGCGGCTTTGAACTTTTACATGAATGGGATTACGAGTCAGAGAAGAGTGGTATTTACATATGCTTCTTGGGGAAACAATTTAGCTGCTGGCTTGGATGATTGGTGATCTGGAGTACATCGAAGCATATACCCCAGGCGACTTTAGCGGGGAGCCAGTATGCTGTCGTCTCTACGCGCCCATTGGTCTGGCTACCCATGGTCAATACTCTCTCGATCTAGCTGTCAAGGTAAAAACCTCTTTTTACTTTTTTGTTTTGTTGACGTGTATGCTTCATTCAATAACCAACTTTTTTCATCGTTTCACCTCTCTGCAGTCGGTCGAGTACTTCTCGCGGTTATTCGATATACCCTACCCATTACCCAAGCTGGACTTGGTTGCCGTTCCTGACTTCTCGCCTGGTGCGATGGAGAACTGGGGCCTCATCACGTTTCGAACGCATGCTGTCTTGTTGGATGAGCACTCAACTAACGACCGACAACGCGAAATTGCTGCTACTGTCATCCATGAGATCTCTCATCAGGTACTTTATACCTCTTTCACGCTGATGCTGTGCGGCTGTTCGCGAGTTGAACACGACTGTATACTTATTTCGTCGTTTTCGCTATTGCCTGCTCATAAAAAATAGTGGTTTGGCAATTTGGTGACTATGGATTGGTGGTCAGACCTGTGGCTGTTTGAAGGTTTCGCAACCCATCTGGCCTACATCGTCGTCGACGAGCTGTTCCCAGCCTGGGATGTCTGGTCAGAGTTTGTGACCCGAGTCCAACATGTCCTCAAGCAAGATGCCCTTCGAACCTCGCACCCAGTGGAAGTTGGTGTTGCAAACCCAGGCGAGATTACGCAGATCTTCGATGAGGTCAGCTACATGAAGGGCGCGGCTGTCCTGCGCATGCTCAGCGGTTGGTTGGGCGAAGAGCAGTTGCTGAAGGGAATCCGCAAGTTCATGATGCGGTACATGTGGGGCAATGCCAACACTGATGACTTGTGGATGACCTTGGCCGAGGAGTGTCAGGCCGATGTGCCAGAGTTCATGAGGAGGTGGACTCGTCAAACTGGAGTAAGTTCATACTTCCTGCTGCAAATGGTACCGTTGTCTTGTGTTGCACAATCTAACGAATTCATCGATACATACAGTACCCTTTTTTGACAATTACAGAGATCGACGAGTCGACCATCATGGTGCGGCAGAGCCTTTTCCTCTCCACTGGCGACATTCGCGAAGATGAAGATGACTTTATCTGGCCTGTCCCCCTGGCTCTCGCCACCGCAGAAGACCCAACCCCCAAGAACATCATGATGACCACCAAAGAGTTGATCCTCAAGGTAGATACGACGCGGTGGTACAAGTTCAACATGGGCCAATCTGGTTTCTACCGTGTTTCGTATCCACCCAGGGCTCTTGATCTCTTGGGTCAGACGCTGAAGAATGGGGAGGAAACTGAGACGTTGAAGACCGCGGACCGTGTTGGGCTGTTGACGGATGCTGCTGCTCTGGTCGCTGCAGGTGTTAGTCCTACCAGTAGTTTCCTGACGCTCTTGAAGTACTTTGAGGATGAGGAGAACAACCTGTACGTCCATTGTTGTTATTGCTCGTTTCCAAAGGCTGGATGTTAGTGTCGCGATCGAAGGTACTAACATCCTACTCAATTTCTCAAATTTCTATACGATGATAGTGTGTGGACCGAGATCTCGTTGCGGTTGCAAGAACTCGTTGCTGTGTGGCTGGAGCAACCAGCGCCAGTGGTCAACGCCAT
Source organism: Linnemannia hyalina (assembly GCA_019671135.1). Taxonomy (NCBI): domain Eukaryota; kingdom Fungi; phylum Mortierellomycota; class Mortierellomycetes; order Mortierellales; family Mortierellaceae; genus Linnemannia; species Linnemannia hyalina. The sequence continues at coordinate 1,176,067 of JAHRHY010000018.1, read as the reverse complement.
CAAGGAAGTCCAGAGACGCCTATTCAAAAACATTGTCAAGCGGTTGGGCTGGACCTACCCCGAGGGAGAGGATCCTGCCATCGGCAACCTCCGTGCTTTGGCCATTCGTTTTGCCGGACGCGCTGCCGACCCTGAGTAAGTTTCGTGCCAGAAAAGACATACCACGAATGATGTGAGGTGAACTTTGGGCTGACAAACTAACCCTCGCTACCATCATTTTCAACTACAGAATCGTCGCGGAGGCAAGAAGACGGTTTGTGGTATTTATGGCTAATAGAGACACTTCGGCAATACCTCCAGATCTACTGTTCCCAGTCTTTGAGATTGTCCTCAAGACCACCACTGGCCTGGAGGAGTACGAGGCGATCCTAGCCTTTTACCGAGAGACCTACAGCCCGGGAGAGAAGGTAGTTGCCCTGACAGTGTTGGGGTACGGCAACTCGCCAGAGATGATCCAGCGAACCCTGGCTTTTGCAATGTCGGAAGAGGTCAGGAACGCAGATATCCTCTCCGCACTGGCAACTCTTCGGTCATCGGTGATGGGTCGAGCCGAGTTGTGGAACTTTATGCGACAACATTGGGATGTCCTGTACGAGCGTCATTTTGACGACCTCCGGTTTGTAGAGTACTTTATCCTGTTTAGTATTGGGATGTTTTCGAGTGTGGAAAAATACCAGGAAGTGCAAGATTTCTTTGCCAATAAGGATACGAGTCAGTGCGATCGGATCCTGGCGAATTGTCTGGAGGGGATTCGGACGAGGATTTTGTGGTTGGAGAGGGATAGGGAGGATGTTGAGGTTTGGTTGAAGACTAACGGGTACCTTGTGACCACGGCCCATGATGAGGTTGGAGTAGGCGAGTCTGGTGGTGGTGGTAGTGGTATGAAGGCTATCGCCGCTGAGGAGGACGGCCAGTATAGTCATTATCCATTTAGCCGCCGCACCAGTTCGCTTCATGTACGTCATGATCTCCAGCTATCGTTAGCATTGTTGGGCCGAAGCCGGAGCGGAAGTTCGGTGGACGATGGGTTGTCGCCAGCCACGAACGATACCCACCATTCTGTGCCCTCTGCGACATCCTCGTGCTCTTCTTCACCGCCCGCGGTTTACTTGGAGCACCCAGAGCATCAGCACCTGAACCATCTGTACCACACTCATGAACACCAACACCACCATCATCACCACCACCAACATCATGAGCATGGTCAGGAGCATCGTCATCAGCAGCAGCACCACGAACAAATCCAGCATTCATCCTACCAGCAGCAGGAGCAACACTCGAGATCCCAAGTCTATCTCGATGAATCTACAGCCCGTCTGATCGACGAGCGATTCCAGCTTTCTCAACAGCAAGAGCAGCAGCAGAAGGATGGTGCCATTATGCCAGAGACAACGACCGCAGCGCCAGGGATGGCCATGAATGACTTGATGGCAGTCTCGGTGGCGGCTAACGTTGCGACGGCCGCAGCAGCGGCAGCAGTGACGGGTGTTGTTCCACCGCGGGCTGTGACACTGGAGGGGGAGATGGAGATGCTGCGACTGGGCGGAGAGGGTGACTATTGAAGGTCGGGTCGGTGGAGTCTATGAAATATAAATTACTTTGATTGATGATGATCCAAAAGCACGTCTGCTCCTGAATTTGGTCTGATCGGTTGGTATGGCCGAGAGAATTGAAATACCACATGTATCTACACCATGGGGTGGGACGTAAGTTCAAGCCATAGGCCATAGGCCATGCCTTTTCTTTTCCTTGCGCGGTTGAGGCCCAAGGGTGACATTTCTATGTGCTTGTAGTCGCCACTATTTTTTCCTGCGGTATCTTTTTTTTGGTGGCACTCTTCATCACATGACTTTTTATATGACGCAAAGTAAGCGCAAGGCAAGCAAACGCTTCGCTTTGTCTGGTTCTTTGTTCAAGTGGCCTCTTTTGATTCCTCTGCACCTTCCTCGAGAACAGCTACTTTTCTTCACTCTTTCTCTTCCATTCACACATCCCCTCCAACGCAAACATGGGAACCTACGGTGGAGGTAATAAGACAAAGATTAAAGTCTAACACCATTCACACTCGACTATCTATTCTCCACTCTTCAATACATTCATAGCAAACAATCACTGTTCCTCACATCCTTCAGTGCCACCAATAAAAACACACAACAAAAGCGCGTCTTTTTTTCACACAATCAAACTGATCAACATCAACTTTTATTTCATCCCACTAGACGAAGTCGCAGCACTGGTGTTGTCAGTCGGACATACATGGACACAGGCAGGATATGCAGGAGAAGACACCCCCAAATCCATTTTCCCAACCTCTGTCGGATGGGTTGATTTGCCCGCCGAGGCAGACCAGGGCGACGATGCAGACAACTCTGAGGACACACAGATGCAGGACGTCACTCAGGACGGTGCTTCTGCATCAGACAGCAACCATATCGGAAAGAAGGATGCCGACGGTGGGGATGTGGCACCACAGCCTGTGGGTGCTGGTCTTGTTCCATCAAAGAAGAAGATTACAAAGAGGGGGAAGTACTATGTTGGCGATGGAGAGATTAGTTGCTGGAGACCGGATATGGAGATCAAGTCTCCCATGAAGGATGGACTTGGTAAGGCTATTGTTCTCTTTGTTCACTTTCTTTGTCAAATGCAGGATAGCCTGCTTGCGTGTCTGTCTTTGACAACGACCGCAATTGATTCATGGTTGCAACTACTGACATTTTTCGAATTTGTGTGATAACGGAAAATAGTCGAGGATTGGGATGCATTGGAGCAGATCTGGGACCACGCATTTTTGAAGAGACTTCGCTGCGACCCTACAGAGCACCCCTTGATCATCACAGAGTCTGCATGGAACACACGCGAGATTCGTGAAAAGTTGACGGAACTGGCCTTCGAAAAGTACAACTTTCCCGCCTTCTTTGTCGCCAAGGACGCCGTCATGACTGCGTAGGTTCCTTTTCTCTATGAGCCATATGTTATTGGCATTATGAATCCAAGTTAGAAGATATTTGACTCTAACAGCTACAAATGTTTATCCTTGAAATAATAGCTTTGCAGCGGGAAGACCTCATGCGTTGGTTGTGGATTCAGGCGGAGACATGACTAGTGTTGTTCCTGTCTATGATGGATACGTTCTCAGGAAGGGCATTATGCGCCAGTCATTGGGAGGCGATGTGTTGTCAGACCAGGTCTTGCAGCAGTTCAAGGCAAGCGATGTGGAGGTGACGCCCCAGTACTTGATCGCCAAGAAGTCACCCGTGATTGTTGGACAAAAGCCCAATGTTGTGTTGAGAGATCGTCCAGCCACCCCCAGCTTCCACAAGATGATGCAGATGCGTGTCCTTCACGATTTTAAGGAGTCTGTCTGCCAAGTCGCCGAGTCCACATACAATGAGCAGTTAGTCGCATTTACTGGTCGTTATTCGTCAATTGCGTTGGAGATGTACTGCTTTGACTATTGTTGCTTATTCTATTTATGTTTTCTTTTTATCCAACAGAAACATTAGCACGAGACCACAGAAGCCATACGAGCTGCCAGACGGATACAACTTCAACTTTGGAACGGAGCGGTTCAAGGTGCCCGAGATCATGTTCAACCCCAAGGAGTTTTTGAAGAACCCTACACCGGAACAGGAGAACTTTGTGGGTCTGCCCAAGTTGATCTTTAACAGTGCGCAGTCGTGCGATATCGATTTCCGCCCCACGCTGTTTGGCAATGTTGTCCTGACTGGAGGCAACACCTTGTTCCCTGGCTTTGCTGATCGTCTGCACTGGGAGCTGAACAGTATACCCCATTCCGTATGTTTCATTTCTACTTGTCTTTGTGCTGTGTTAGGCCATCTCTACTGTTTGTTATTGTTTTTTCAAGACTTGCCAACTAACATTGCTTGTTTTTTGTATGTGACAAATAGTACAAGGTCAAATTGCATGCGCCAGGAAACACGGTGGAGCGCAAGTGTGGAAGCTGGTTGGGAGGATCGATTATGGCTTCATTGGGTACTTTCCACCAGCTCTGGATCTCTCGCAAGGAGTACGACGAGAGTGGCTCCAACATTGTCAACAAGAAATGCGTGTAATAACATTGCAATACATTGCAAGGAACTACAGACATGCGGTAGATGTGGAAGCATAAGGGATGCAAGAGACTAAACTCGTTAATACAATCAAACAATTCAAACTAATTCAAGAGAGCAATATGCGTTTTGAACAATGTTTTATGATGATGCAAGTGTTTTGTTAAAGGAGTAAGGGTAATGCAAAAAAAAAAGACGTCTACTCGTCGTCACTAAAGCCCTCCATTTGATCATCATCTTCGCCCGAGAACTCTTCCTCATCGTCATCCGAGAACTGATGGGCCATATCTCCCATATCTGAATAATCGTCCGAGTCGTTGTACTCTGGCACTTCCTCCTCTTCCTCCTCTTCCTCCTCCTCACCTTCGTCCTGAGCAGCACGTTTCCTCTTGCCTTTAGTATCAACCTCCTCTTCCTCATCATCATCCTCAGGCTTGCGGGGCGCACCACCCGTGGCGAGACGGTGGGCCTCCTTCTCGGCAGCCTTCTCGGCCTTCTTCTTGACGACGTTCTGCTCCTGAGTCTTGCGACGGGCTGCCTTCTCCTGCGACTTCTTCTGACGCTCTGCTTTCTGTGCCTTGAGCTCCTCTGGCGTGCGTTTGACTATTAATTGAAGGATAAAAAGGACGATCTTGTTAGCATTGCAATCTTGTTTCGATAGTGATATAGGGCTGCCGATGTTTATAGCAGAGCAAAGAGACGTACCAAAGTCGTGGTAGAGAACTTCTCCATCACACATGCCAGCCTGGATCTTGACGAGTTTCAACTCCATACGGGGACCCAACTCCACCAACTTGATGGCTCTCTGATCCTGCCTCCTGTTATTCCTTCCAACGAAATCCTGACCCAAAGTAACCGTCGATTCGGGACCGTCCTCAACATCGGATTCCGAGGCAAAGGCGCCACGGAGGACGTAATCTGAGATATCTTCGAACCCTTGGAGGTCGGGAACACCGGTTGTGATGACGCGCTTGATGGATTTGGAGATTCCGACGGGTTTGACGGCGACGTTGTAGTGGCGGAAATCGATGTGTTTGGTCTCACTGTTGTAGTTCAATAAGACTACCCTGCGTGCGTCCGCCAATTGCATCTGTTTTTTCATATGTGGCATTAAGTTAGCTATTGCACTCAATTAACAAAACACTGACTGACATAACAAGAAGAGAAAAAAGAGCAGAGCCTTACGGTCTGGATATTAATGGGAGGGAACATGTTCTGGAAGATGGTGGACATCAACTTCATCTCGTTCGAGTCACCAAAGTTGTTAAGAACCAAAAGGGGAGCAACCTGGAACTCGAGACCGGGGGATTTGGGCGACTTTTGCATGGCAATGATATCTTTGGCGAGAGAATAGGTCTTGACCTGGAAGGACAGGGTGGGTCCACGGGGGACGCGAGAGATTCTCATGTTGGTGCCGTGCTCGGTTCTGGAGAGGATCACAAAATGGGTGACACCCAATGGACCTGCGACAGCGACGAAATCTCTCAAGCGGTTGTTTTTGCGTTCCTGAAGGTCGGTTGGTGAGGTGGAAGAGAAGGAATGGCATTAGCTACAAGATATTCGTTGATTTGTTCTTGCCATAAGTTGAACGGCTATCCATTGAACAAGGGACATACTCTGAGCTTGGTGGCGGTGTTGGGTTCCATGAGGCGACGGATATCGTTAACGAGTCCCATGACGGAGTGTCCGACCTCTCCTGAGCGCATGACAAAGGTCTTTGGTGTCTTGGGCGCATTGGGGTTCTCGCCCTCCTCGACCTTCTTGTGTGTCCTGTTCTTTTTGCGCTATTAGGCGGTAGAGAGAGAGAGATAGAATTGACGGTAATGAGTATGAGTGATGTCTGGTGAAGTGAATAGAGTAACGTCCGTTGTGTTTTCCTTGTGCGGTGTGTGTGTTGTGTTCTTACAGCCTTTCCCATTGTGATGTGTGTTGATGGGTTGAGTTGAGTTGAGTTGAGTTGAGTAAAGTGTTGAACAATGCAATGGCGCTCTTTAGAGGTGTGCAGGTTCGTTGTTTACAAACGGTGGCTTCGTGCCTCTCTTGCTTGTTCTTTTTTTTCTTTTTTTCTTTCTTCTTTCAAAAGTGACTGCTATCTTTAATCGCAGTCAATAAGAGAGGTGATCATTCCGCGTGCAATTACCGATATCTAATTTACTTTGCAGTTTGCACACATCACATATGGCATCTAGTCTCCTGGTATATGGAACCCAGGTTGGTAAATGTTTCCAGGACAATGGGCGCCATAATCCTCCTATTGGTTGACTATGGTGCGTTGACTACTCACTTCATTCTTACCCCTTTGCCACCGTAATAAAAACCTCTTTCTTATTCATCCATCGCTCCTTCTCACTCATCACCACTACCACTCCTCCCTTTCCACGCCTTTTTCTTCAAAGATGCTTTCTGTATTCGGACCATGGTTACATCCTATCAGTTCCACTTGCTCCCCTCCTTCTCCTTATCAATCTGACATATCCCCTCTTATTCAACTCGTTACTTCCTTGCTGTGCCTCTGGACTGAAACCCTTTCCTTAACATCTCATATTCCCATGAAGTAATTCCCATCACCTCCTGTAATTGTTACAACGTGGCTAATAATGAACTGAAAGGGTTGATCCACAAAGTCCGAGTCAAGGTTCCATCCCTTGATCATCGAGTTATTTTAAAGGTCGCGAGTCAGTCCACATTTATCAGAGTCACAGGCATTCCTCTACAACTTTATTTAGGGAAAGGCTAGAGGGGTTCAACACATTGCGACCTATCGAACAACAAGACATTTGTAAGGATGTCATATCAGTGTCTTTGATTTTGTGGAAATGCTTGGTAGCTCTGTGATATGAACAGCTGGGGAGAGAGGGACTGACAACTTGTCGGAAAAGTACAAGACAGAGTTTGTTGTCGATGACGATGACAATGTCTTCTCATCGACACCCTGTTGGGCCTGACGCGCATGGATATTATGGAAAGGAAAGGCGACATGGTCATCAAGGACTTGGAGGAGGAGCACACCTAGATCCCCTGAACGCGTTCCACAAAGTAACAAGGGTCGTCCGGACTCGCGTGCGTCGTTCCTGACCGCTGAGGACGGGCTGTACAATCCTCATATGCGTTGCAGGGTTTAGTATGCTTTACTGACGTATTATCGCTTTTAATTGGGTACAATTGACGTGTCGTCACAGACGGGTATCTCTACCTGGTGCTTGCTGGCTTTCATTCGCTCAAGAATGAATGCCATCGAATGGACACGGACCGTGGCACAATTGTTTGGCTATCAATCGCCTACTCCGCACATTATTATTCTCGCCCCCTAAACTCTTTTCATAAAACAGCACGCCTTCCCTTTCATTATTTGTGCTCTGCCAATCCAATTGAGAGAGGTCGACACGATTGGCTGAGAACGATCCATTGCGACCCACGCGCGCTCTTAGCTTGTGTTTTTGTTTTCACTCAAAACGGTATTAACAACCTCGTTTCGTTTTCCTTGCAGCCTTGCAGGTATGCCCAATTGACGCGGGCATGCTGCAATTTCTTTTGAGTCGCGCCCGAAGAAACCAAAGCTGCTCACACGCAGGTACACAATACTTGAGTGCACTTTGCCACGCCTAGGTTAGTTCGGAGAAAAAAAATAGAATAAACGAGGGAGTGATAGGGTCTTTGTGGGTAACTTTCAGAAACATGGCTCACTGGGAGCGAATCAATTGTCCACGTAGCGGAATGGAAGCGCATGGGTGGGTGCAGGATGGTCTGGGGTAGTAAGGAAAAAGAAGAACGGTTGAGCGAATGACATTATCTCAGAGAGAAAAAAAGGTACATAGAGAGGAAGCCAAGGAAAACAATAGGAGAGAGCGAGAGAGAAAGCTCGGTTGGATGGGTCAGTCAGCAACAGCATCATCATGCAGCGAGCATTGACGTTTGGTAAGGGTCGAAAATGAAAACAGAGAGAGAGAGAGAAGGGAGAGGAGGGCATGTCGCGTTTTTTTGTGTGATGTCGTGGACGCCATCCATTTTTCCCATACATGGACCATTCGTCGGGGAATATGGGTTTTGCTTGCTTTGTCATGTCTAGAGAATGATTGATGCCTGTTGTTGCGGTCGTTGTGCGCATCATCCGCGGAAAGAAAACAATCCCATCCAGCAGCGGTATCAACAGTCGTCTCTTTCTCAATGAACGAAAAGGCAAGGGGACTGAGCTGGTTCGTCTATGAGGATATGAATACAATCAAGGAGGTCCCATGTTCCCCTTGAACATCAGTCAGACGAGCAATAGAGCAAGGGATAAAGAATGGCAATGAAGTGAAGCATACAAGAGATAAGCGATGATAGCACTGGCGCTGTTGTTGTTGTTGTTGTTGTTGTTGTGAGTTGCGTAGGTTACCCGTTTCAGTCGAGTGCAGACATGCAGTCTGCCAAGTTGACATAAATAACGACTAAGGGTCTCACCCGCAGAGTGCCATTTTCCCTTCCTTTCTTCCATCCTTTTCCAATTGTATAACTTCACCTCTTCCCACTTTCCACTCCTCTTCGTCATCACCGCCACCTTCACTTACATTTCTGCCATCCTCGCCTCACACCCTCGCTTGATTCCATCCTCCCTCACCACAACAACACTACTCGTATTACATTCGTGTCTGTGTTTGAAAATTTTGCTTTTCACATTCTCTGTGCCATTCAGATCTCTTGTTCTCCATTCGACCTGTTGTGGCCCTTGCTTTTTCTTCTTTCCTTTTGCACTCCATCACACTTTACTCTGAAATCCGATCAACAAAGACTCCTCACACACACACACACACACACACACACACACACACGCACACATATATACATGGACAAATACCAGGTATTGTTCAACAGACCTGCAGCAGCCATGTTGATTACCTGACTTCACACGCTCATCTCTCGAATTGCACAACTGACAAAAGTTTTGCTCTTATTGCATTCACTTTCCAGAAAATCGAGAAACTCGGTGAAGGTAATACGAATGGATAAACAGCCTGCATCAGCAACAGCATCGCCAACTCCAAGGGAACACCATGTGCCACGTTCATTGCGATGAAGGTTGACAGGGAGCGCAAGACTTATTTTCGAGAATCGAGGGATCTCCACAAAACCACATCATTCGACCTTGGTGTCGTTGTTTGTTGTCTTTTCCTCCCTTCTCACTTCGTCTCCCTTTTCAGAGATGGTCGCAGGGGCCTCCTTTGCGAAAGAGTCACACGAATCAACAACATACAAAAAACGTGGGCTTTGGCTGTGGAGAAGGAAAGCGACGATTGATTGCCCTCTCTCACGTCCCCCTTTTTCAGTCTAGGTGGATCCACTTACACAAGGGACTGTTTTGACTTGTATTGAAGAAACCTTTTTTTATTTTTAACTCTACTTCTCTCTGTTTTTAGGCACATACGGTATCGTGTATAAGGCCCAGAACCGAGAGACAAACGATGTAGTCGCCCTCAAGCGCATCCGTCTCGACAATGAGGAAGAAGGCGTAAGTGTTGTATGGTTTTGCAATGGGCATGGTAGTACAGGATGGAGAAAAGTAAAGACATTTGGGTTTCTGATCGACAGTCCATGCTTTTATTTCTCCCACGGTTATGTTATAGGTGCCATGTACAGCCATCCGCGAGATCTCCTTGCTCAAAGAGCTTAAGCATGCCAACATCGTCCGGTAAAGTTATGCTCTGTCCTCAAACCATGTCGCTGCTCAACTTACTCCAGGATAGATCAACCGTGCTGACTCTCCACGCTTCTGATCGATCAATGACCGCTAGGTTGTACGACGTGCTGCATACGGAAAAGAAGCTGACGCTGGTCTTTGAATTCCTGGACTCGGATCTGAAGAAGTTTCTGGATACCTACAGCGGAGATATCGATGTCTTGACGATAAAGGTTCGCTGCCTTTTTTCAGTGGATTCCAACTGTCCTGGCGTAGTTGATTTGTCACCGTTGCGGACAAAATTGCTAATGTTTGTCCGTCCATTTGTTTTCTAGCAATTGATGTACCAACTGTTGAGAGGAATCGCCTACTGCCACGAACACCGAGTCTTGCATCGAGTAAGTAACCCCCCCAGTCCTATTTAGAGCTTATTGAGCTCACGGGTCCCACTTGTACCATCATGATGACTAACAATCAACTCCTCACTCTTACGCGCAAATAGGACTTGAAGCCGCAGAATTTGTTAATCAACAAGAAGGGCGACTTGAAGCTGGGCGATTTTGGACTGGCGCGCGCATTTGGAATTCCTGTCAGGAGTTATTCTCACGAGGTTCGTGCCCTGTTTAGCGAAAAGAGATGAGATCTTGTTTGCTTTTCTGAGTGTGTGAGCCATCATTTTTTTTTATGCATATGCATCAGAGCCATGGAACTAAGTTTTTTCTCCTTTGTTTTTGTTCGTCTGCTTTGGATCCAATCGTTTCCTTTTCTTCGATGGTTATTTTATATGATTGGTAAGGTGGTCACATTGTGGTACAGAGCGCCCGATGTATTAATGGGATCGAAGCAATATTCCACGTCGATCGACATTTGGTCCGCAGGATGCATCTTTGCAGGTAACATAATCTTCTCTTATTCGCTTTGCACTGCTGCCAATCTACTCTATTGTCAACTTGAAACTAATCATGCCTCTTCCTGGGGAAAAAAAACGTGAATGATATTAGAAATGGCATCAGGAAGACCATTGTTCCCAGGAAGTTCAGTCAAGGATCAGTTGCTCAAGATTTTCAAGATCTTGGGAACACCCACGGAAGAGACATGGCCAGGATTGTCAAAACTGCCCGAGTATCGACCCGATTTCCCCATGTACAAACCTGTTCCTTTGGTCAACCTCGTTCCCAAGTTGGATGGTCCAGGTGTCGATCTTTTGAGCGTACGTCTCTACTCTTGGACTGTTTGTTGTTTTGTTGTTGATGTGCTTTGAATGGGACGATGGCTAACTGGCTTTGACTCGACAATTGGTACAATAGCGCCTTATTACGTATAACCCAGAGCGGAGGATAACAGCTGAGGCGTCTCTTGCTCGTAAGTATCATTCATGTGTTGTTCTGCGTGCGAACTCGCTTCATATCACCACCACCAAGTTCCTAACCAACAGCGGTCACCTGTGATTTGAACCTCATAGATCCATACTTTGACGAGGTCAGGAGACGCGAAGGTCAAAGTAATGCCTAGTATTCTCTCACACCACTTCAGGAATGCAAAATGAAACATCAACGTCTACATTACAACTACCAAGATCATTGTGTTTTTCTTTCTGGATCCAGGGCCAGCATGCAATTAGGAAAACCTCATAGTAGAACATTATGGTCAGAAATAAAGACAAAAACAAGAGAAACGCTTTGATTGCATGATGGAAGGCTTGTTTTTTTATCGAGATCTATGACATGCGTATGAGAAGGAGGAACAAGCATGGCAAGCTACAACTACAGCGCTTACAAGCGGAAAAAAAAAGAAACCCCCGATCGAGCGACAAAGAGCGACCCTAGATGCGGATACGCTCAAGAGCATCCTCCATCTCAATCTCCCGGCCTTCGACCGCACTAGTACCAGGCACAGGACCAACCCCACCCTCATCATCAAAGAAGACATCACCAATCTGGTCCATCGCCACCCATCCACAGAGTGGAGTTGATCCTAAGACATACATGGTTTTCTTGTTGAAGAACACCAATCCTGCGGCGCGTTCGTGTAAGAGTGTCTGGTCCTGTCGGATTTTCTGCTTAGTGTCGTGGGCGGGGAACAGGGATGCTGCGGTTGCAATTTCGCCCGAAAGAGCCATTGTTCCAAGTGTGCTCATGATAGGCGATGAAGACATTGACGAATAGGCAGTGTGTGCGCCGTTGGACTTTACACCGTTGCTGTTCGCAGGGTAAGGAATAGATATTGAGGTTGGGTGTGATTTGATCGCAAAGGTGGTCGCAGGTGTTGATCGTTTCGGTGGTGGTGCAGCAATTGACGAGAGTTGCCCTGAAGGCTTTGAAGACGTGGATGCTGACGACAGAGATACAGATTCCAGAAGTGCCAATGCCGATTGCATAGATCCTGTTGCTCCATTCCCATTGACATGACCTGTCGTTGGTGAATGTGACGACAGCGGTGGTGTGGTGATGGTCGTTGGTGTTGTGGGTTGATGCATCGACTCGGCCAACAGGCGGACCAAATCAATGGACGCATTGAAGTACGGAAGAGGCGTAAAAACGATCGGCCAAAATCTACGTGGCGCCGATAAAGGTCCCGCACCCGTCTGGGTAGGATCCAGTTCCATACCCTCAGTTCCTGCCTCATCATCGCCATCATCACATTCCTCCTGTGTCGTTCCGTTAGAGTACTTTGTCGGCGCAACATCCATGGTTGCTGCAGCCGCGACTGCAGCCGCCTTCTCCTGCTTCCTTTTCAACTGCTTCGCCTTTTTTTGTCGTTTCTTGGCCTGCTCCTGCTCCCACTCCTTTGTCTGACTCGCAATCCAAGTCCCCTGCAAACTCTCAATCTCGGCTAGTTTGCCCCTCAACCACCAGAACCGGAACTCGGTCTCGCACTCGTAGACAGGATGACCCCTCCAGCACATGATATCAATCGTCCAGAAGGTCCTAGTGACAGAGGAATACACACAGTCCAGAATACAATAGTCCGACCTCCTGTTGTCACGGTACTGATTGGAACCTGCGGGGAGACACGATTCAAAAGCAGCGACCAGCAACTGACCCGAGGGTAAACGGGCTGTTGTTTTGCCGTCTGCAGAAATCACAAAGCAGCGGTGGCCGATTGGAAGTGGGACGATGTAGTAGCTTGTGTCGAGGTCTGTAGGAATGTCTGTCATGGTTTCTGGCATCATCATCTGATCCCTATCATCACATCATATCAGACAAGAGCGTAGGTACTGTCAGTTTGTCACTTCAAATGCTTGACAAGCAATTGACGGGTGTAATTGATGTGTCGTTTTTTCAACCCCCAAAGCTTTGAAAAACGTCTCTTGAGCGTGGGAAGAAACATAAGCAACGTCAAAACGAGTTATTCCTTGTTGTTGCAATTGTTGCTGAATAGTACCTGAATGGGTTGCGATCCTTGTGTTTCCTGGGAGATTTGGGTGGGTTCTTCTGTAACCGAGGCTTCTTGGGCGAGAGCGCATCGACAGTCTTGTCCTTCTTCTTCCCTCCTGCATTTGCTTCCGATTCTGATCCAGAGCTCAAACGCCGCTTGTGATTTGGTGGCGGTGCTTTGTGGAGAGACGTCATGGCCGCGCCGCCGCCACCACTGCCTCCAAGGTCGATTCCTGTTCCTGTGGGCGATGATGACGGCGACGGGGGCTGTTTGTTGGATCGTTTCTTTTTCTTTTTCTTTCCGAGTGGATTCTGGTCGTCGTCTTCTTCTTCCTGATCCTTATCGTTATCGCCCTCTTCTTCCTCCTCATCGTCCTCGTCGTTGTCCTCGTCGTCGTCATCGGAGTCAGAGGATTCTCCTGAGGGTTGTCCATTTGCAAAGAGGGCCAGTTTCCGGGCGTGGTTTGTGAATTGGTATCGTTTCTAGTTAATAAAGGCGTGTGATGTGAAACGAGATACAATTTACATGTGAGTTGGTTTAGGTTTGGCTTAGCAACAACACCTTCATCTACAACATCTTTGTCTTCTTCTTTGGTGCCATAGCTCTTTGGAGTCCTCTGTCACACCTTCATCTACAGTGCTTTTTGTTTTGTTTTGTTTTCTCCTTGATACCACTACTCCATGAAGTCTTCCTCTGTCAAGTACTTCCCGAAGTTTTTTGTTGTTTTCTTTCCTCCTTGGTACTGTAGCGCTATCATAAAGTCCTACTCCACTTATTTTCGCCTTTCCTCCTGAAAACAACCCCAGGCACTAAAAAAAAAAACCAGCTCCAATGGGTACCTTGGCTTGTTCAGCAAGGGCAATCTTGCGGCGCTCCTCCTGGGTCTGCTTCAAAGACTTATTGATTAATGAACTCGTCTTGTAACTCTGCCGACGACGCTGTTCCTGTGCTGCAGGGACCGATTGTACAGAAGCCGATTCGAGGAGCCAGTCTCCAAGGGCTTCGACGGTTGCTTGACTGATGACATGGGAATGGGTGATGGTTGCGGGTGTTGCTGCTCCTGAGGTTACTGCTGTTGAAGAAGACGTGGTTGAGGAGGATGGCATGGCGATGGATGTGTCGAGGGTTTGGAGGTTGAATGTTGGTCGGAAGATGTTGGTGGCGGGGTGCAGTTGTTCCTGTGTTGTAGTTGTGGTGTGGTTACTCCTGTTCCCGTTGGACTTGTGAGTGTTGGTGTTGTTGTTGTTTGACATTGCTACTGCGTCTCCTGTGAGGCTTGCGTAAGTGTGTATGCGTAAGTGTATGTTGAGTGGAGAGAGTGTAATCTCTTTTTCCTGTCCTGTTGAGCGAATGTATTAATTGATGAGTAAAGAAGAGAAAAGTAGGAGACGAAAGTAAAAAGTAAGAGAAAAGAAGGAAAAGGAAGTTCAGAGAAAGAGGGAGAAAAAAATGACGCGCGTGCGAGCAGAGAGGGAGGACACACTCCTTTCGTCACAGGGGCGAGTGGAGGAACAAAGAAGACAAAGATATGAACGAGATATGAAGATGGTCAATTAGTACATTAGGCTGGTGTCCGGGCATATCTGACAGCGCCAACATGGATACCCTTCTCTACAACTAGTTCAATATCATGTGAAAAAAAGGGTCAATTGAATTCCTTCTTAGTGGCCTGTCGCACAGGGTGCAGAGGGTATCCGAACCAGCCTTGGCTCCATTTGGCAACCCTGAGCTCTTGTCTTGTCTCGCTTTCTTTCTTCCGACAGTCACGCCTCCTTGGAGAAAGAGCGAAGCTGATCGTTGTTCGTTGGTTCCATCTCACACAAGTCATTCCTTCCTTTCCATCATTCTCTCCTTCTTTTCCTTTCATACAACACACACACACAATGGTCTTCACAAACAAGAGCTACGGAGTGGCGACACCAGCAGATAAATTCGCACAGGCAACAAAGAAACGCCCCGTCCTCTACTTTGGCCTGCCCTTCCTCCTCACCGTCGTCGTCGGCTCCTTTGCCCTTTCCGAGCTCACCGCTACCAAATACAACGTCCACGACAACCGCACCAAAGCCGTATGCTTTATCTCTCTCTCTGTCACTTTTGCATATTATTATTTTCACTCTCTCTGTTATTTGAGCTGTTTACTAACATGCACTTCTTATACTGCAACACATACAATAGTTGACGAAGGAAGAAGGACTAAAACTGTCATCAAAGTCGAGGAGAAAGCTGGATCTGCAGGAGGAGTACTGGCGTCTGCAGGCACAGGATATTGATGATGACGATTGGGAGATCAAACGAGTTGATTCACAGGCAGCTCCCGGTGTCACCACCTCTCCTACCGCAACGGCAGCATCAGCTCCAACGGCAGCATCTTCAAAATAAATATTTACCGGTATCTTTTCACTTTTCAGATTCCTACTGGATGGATGATATGAATGGAAGGCAAGACACAAATACATTGGGACAACCTCTAGCACTCTTAATTCTAAACTAAGCAAGAATAAGTTACAGGTTGGAGGGTTGGGGAGAGTCGGTGAGGAGCTTTTCGACAAAGGGCCAGATCTGCTTGCGGGTACAAGTACTGTTATGCTGGAGATACGCCCGCTCGCCACGGCTGACAGAATCCTCGGTATCAATGATCTTTGTCCGTTCCAACTGCAGCTGGGCAACCCCTTCCATCTGTTCCGTGATTCCATGGACCTTTTCTGTCACCGGGTTAACAATCAATTGACGCTGGTATCCGCCATTGCCCTCGCCCAAGTCATCGGCCAACAGGACCATCGAGACATCCAGAGTTCTGTTCATCGCCCATGTATGAATCGCCGTCTGCATGACCTCCTTGGTATCGCGCTCGGCATACTTGTCCATCAAACCGATGACACTGCTGATACCGACCTTGACGACCTTCTTGGTTATTGGATTCTGGACAGTCCACTCCTTGTAGTCTTTTCTAAGGAGATCGTAGAACGAGAGATGGGAGGTGTCCCTGCGAGCACTGTCGATCCTGCTGAAAAGATCCCCCATCGACCCCCATTTGGTGAAAGGAAGCATAAACTCTGCCATGGCCAGGTCCAAGGGCTTGGCCTTCTTCATCTCAGGCTTGAGGCCATGGGTATCGATCAAGATGGGTCCCAGAAGCAACCGAGTGACCTGCTGAACCCAGTCGGGCTCCTCTCCTCCGTTCTGTTTCTTATCTCTCTCCATTTGAGTCTTCAAGAACTGGTCCGCCACCAAACTGGCGCAAGAGCCAACCATCTCGATCCTGCGTGGGTTAGCAGTGTCCTTGTAAAGCCCCTCGTCCACATGATGATCCAGCACACCGATCACCTTGGCGCGCGAGAGCGAAGCCATGGTACCCATGACCTCATTATGGTCGACCAGGAAGAGTGAGAGTCTATCCTTGGCAGCAAGTGCCTCGAGGGTTGGCAGGTCGTCGCGGAAGAAGATGAGGCCGTTGTTAATGTTGTTGGTCTCGAAGATAAACTCGACGTCGGAGCGGAGGGTGAGGTCGATTTTTGGAATGTTGATGAAGGGGAGGATGATTTTTCCTGGGTAAGCATGCGAGCTATTCAGGAAGAATGAGGTCGTCAACGCCGAGACAATCGAGTCCAAGTCTATGTTGTGGGAAGAAAAAGACGCGTGAGGTTAGTAAAGAGAACAGAGGATGCGTAAGAATGAACAAATGAGACAGACGAGTGTGTGCAATTGAAAGTACCTGCGGATTCGTTTCCGGTGACGATGATGACATCAGAGTTTTCCTCCGTGTCAAGACGGGGACGGATGGAGGAGAGGAAGGAGTTCATGGTGGTGGGAGGGTCGCGGTAGGTATAGTTGTTGGGAGGGACAACTTCTGCTGATGTTAAGGTGATAGAAAGCTGTGGCTGTGGTTGGGGCAGAGGGAGTGGAGACGAAGAGACGGAGGACGTGACGATGGCTATGACAAGGACGACGAACAGGAAGAGACTGTTCTTTTTTTGCATTGCGGATATCATGTGTGAATGGTCTGTGTGTAAAAAATGTGATTTGATCAGCCTGATCAATTATTGGGCAGTGATACGTTCTTTTTGATCAGATCAGAACGACAGTTGGAGAATGATGGGAACAAACACACAACAAATAGGAGGCAATTGAAAACACCGTCAAGAAAGAGGAGAAGAGGTGGAAAGGATAAGAGAGAGGCAAAGGTGAACAGAACAATCGGATGCAGTTGAGTAAAGAAAAGTGAAGAATGAAGAACAACGAGATGACATGGGCGATTGAAGAAAGGGTCAAATGAACGCAAGCGACACCAGAAAGGTAGGGTGAACAATGGAATTGTGGTGAATGGGGGAGAGGAGGATGAAGAACAAAGGAAAATGTGTGTGTGAGAGAGAGAGAGAGAGAGAGAAGGACGCGGATTATAAAGAAAAAGCGATCGATGAGAAATAGGGCGATAAATAAGAAACGAGGCATGAAAGTAGGCAACAACAGCAACAAGACAGAAAATTGTGATACGGCATAGCAAAAGCAAGAGAGGTTTCGCATTCCTCGGGAACCAACGAGAAAAATGGAAGGGGGTATAGGATGGGAGTTGGTGGACTCAAGGGGTTCTTTCTCCTGCTTATTTCTCCTAGGGCGGTTTTACGGTGCATTGCAACTCACTCACACGACTCGTCCTTTTTCTTTCCTGATCCTCTTCGTTACCTCCTTGCATGTCAATACCGTTACCTCCTTGCATGTCAACACCATAACTATTCATAGACGAATGTTTACGTACAGGGATGAGTTTATATGCAACACGCGTCTCTCTTTTCTGTACATTTTTGCTTGCGTGCAAGAAGTGACATGGGAAAGTGAACAGGTATGTGTGATCGGAGTGATAAAATCAACCACATACGCTACTGGATGTGATCAGTGATCAGTTATGAATCCCAAAAAGGGCAACGCGAAGAAGTGTCAGTGAGCGGATGATGAGAAAAAAAAACAAAAAAAACAATGGTGACTGTTTGTTGATACATCACGTCGCTCTCTTTCAACCTCTCTTTCAGCCTCTGATTCACGACTGGCAAATGGCGTTTGAAAGAAGAGAGCCTCAGGACCATTCATGGTTCGTTTGCCTTTGGCTGGGCTGGCTCATTGTTTTTATTAACAGGGAAAAAAAGTCAATGTTTACCCTGTGAGTCGACGGTTGGTTGTTTATTTCCTTCTCTTACTTTTTTTCTGTTCTTTTTCTTCCTTTCTCTTCTTCTTTTTGTTCATCACCCTTTCACCCACTCTCTCACACACACAGCTAGCTACATATCACTCTCTTTGCTTCCACGCGAACACGTCTTCATTGGTCATCCATCTATCTCTCTTTAAAAGCACACAAGCACGCAAGAGTCAAGACACATACTCGCTACCCCGCAATTTTCTCCCTTCAATTCGCTTTTCCACGCTCTGTCCTTTTCTCTTCTTTTTCTCATCTCGTATCTACTTTTTTCATCTTCTCTTCTTCTTCTTCTTCACACCTCACATTCACCCACTCACACTCAAACACTCAGTCACCCAACACTTACACATATACATATACACACAGCCGACATGACCTCTGAAAGACCCGTATTTACAATCATTGGCAAGTGAACCTCCCCACCCCTCCTTTTCCCTACACTATCCTTCACATCGACCCTCGCCATGCATATTGTCTTGAGCATAGCTGCGCGAACTCGAGTACAAGACACCCTGAGCAACAAAGGCCAAAGAAGCAAACAAATGCAACTCCTGCGTTAATGCAATGTCTCGCTAACCTGTATCCCCCCCCCCCCCCCCCTTTTTTTTTTTCTTCCATTCTCTCACCAACCTACCACAACCACCATGCAAACCAAACATGGCTGCCCAAAATATAGTCCTTGGTGCTTCGGGCGACTTGGCCAAGAAAAAGACTTTCCCAGCCCTGTTTGGCCTCTTCCTCCACGGACACATTGCACCTACCACCAGGATCATCGGGTATGCGCGTACCAAGATGGACCGCCCCGACTTTCTCAAACGCATCTCGCAACACATCAAGAACACGACCACGCCCAAGGTCAAAACCATGCTGGATCAGTTCCTGGACCAGAGCACCTATGTCTCGGGCGTCTACGATCAGGACTCAGGCTTCCAGGCCCTCGAGCAGGAGTTGCAGCGGGTCGAGAAGGAGACAAAGACACATGACAGACTTTTCTATATGGCCTTGCCTCCCTCGGTCTTCATTCCTGTCGCCAATGGATTGAAGAAGAACTGTTATACGCTCAAGGGAATCAATCGCCTGATTGTCGAGAAGCCCTTTGGAATGGACCTCGAGAGCTCCCGTACTCTGTCCAAGGCCTTGGGTGCCCTTTACCGAGAAGACGAGGTAAGGAATTTCTTTCTTCATCTTTGCCCTTACTATGTTGGTTCCCCTCCCCCTTTTAGTTATCTCTCTCTTTCCCCTTGGTTCCTTCCAATTGCATTTCTGTTTTATTTTTCAGGGATAACGAGAGAAAGAAAAAAAGAGTGGGGTGAGAATGTGGGAGATAGAAAGGCGATATAAAACGACAAGGGCGAGGGGCGTGTTAACAGTAGAGACAAGGAAGAAGGAAGAGGTGTTGCCCGAGTGAAGCGATCGGTTCGATCGTTCAATGGTTGAGAATCAGCCGTGAAGGGGACTGTGGGACAATTTTTCGCTGTTGCTTTCCATGTTGCTTTGCCCTGTGCCACACAGGACATTTTTTGTTGGGAATGCATCAACAAACAGATATACACTGCAATCACACGTTCTTCTGGTTCCCCTTCCCTCCTTTTGCTTTTTGACATGCATACAACACATAAACAGACTTTTTGGATTTCATTGGTCATACCAATGCGGGGTCGGTTGAGAGTTAGTTTTGTTGTGGTCGATCAGTAAATAGGCAACACAAGAAGGAGGGAGAGGGGAAGAGGGGGAAGAGGGGACACGAACATGCGCCTATTGGGCGAATCGTATGACCCATTGGATGAACACGCATCATTATTCATACACACACAGCACACATACAAGAGAGGCGTGGTGATGATGGTGTGTGCTGATAAATCCCAGACCAGACCTGGATAAACGTTCACTTTTCTGTGCGCAGCACATGCCATCAACACTCGATCGTTGCCGGTGAAGCGAGGGATAGAGGGAGGGAGAAGACCATGTCTGCGCAGAGTGACGATGAGAGGAAGGGGGGAGCAAAGGGCTCATTACCCACTTGTACTAAGATCATCATCATTGTTCAATCGCCATTTGTCAGAGTTGCGTGTCTGTCCATTCATTGGGGCAGCATTCAAAGAAGAGATAATGGGAAATCGCAATGTGATTATTTTGAACTGACGTGATCGGTCGTGATCTGGCTGGCTTCACTTGACGTGACTTACAAGATTGCCTTGCAGGCCACGTACTCCAGGAACAACAGGAGTGCACTTCTGGGCTTTAATTTCTTTGTTTTGTTTTTTGTCTGGGTTATTAATCTCCTTTGAAGGATGGAAGATATGGGATGGGATGGTTCATGGATGAGAGACCTCTCTCTCTCTCTTTCTAGTTGTTAATCCAGATCTGACGGTCAAGGACAGGGCAAGAAAAGTGGAGCCGACTGTTGTTGCAGTTGTGATCTTGATCTGATTGTGCAAAATGAGCATTCTCTCTCATCTTTTTCTGTCGCTTCGTTGGGTTGGAAATAAGAGAATGAGAGGGCAGATGGAACGGTGTAAAGTTCAACCTCGACACTGTGATGATATGCGAGCACATATCGAGGAGGGAGGGAGGGTGATAAGCCCAATTGGTGATAGAGCGGGGAGGATAGTACATGTTGACAAACACTGGTGGTGGTGAGATAAGCACCATAAAAGGGATAACGAGAGGACAGGACAACATTACCTTTTAGCATGGCTCAACAAGAACAGGACGGCGATCGCTTCATCTTTTTATTTATTATTTTCTGTGGGGCGAGGAGGGGTGGAGCAATAGAGCAATAGAGAGGGGAGTAAGGATGGCGACTGATTAGGGGGACGAATCTGATTGGCGCGATTGTCAAGGACCCTTTTGTGCCATGATTAAGCACTCGTGAAAAGAGGGAGAGACACAAGATAACAGATGCACGCAAGGGGTGCACAACACGCGTCGGATCTGAACTTGACTGTTTTACTTTTTCATACACCATACACAATACACACTACACATACACTCACCCATACTCACATACATCCTTACATCCAAACTAACATACATACCACTCTCTTTCCTATGACAAACGAATTAGATCTACAGAATCGATCACTACTTGGGCAAGGAGATGGTCAAGAACATCATGATCCTGCGCTTCACCAACCAAATCTTTGGCTCCTGCTGGGACCGCGACCACATCTCCAACGTCCAGATCACCTTCAAGGAAAAGATCGGCACCGAGGGTCGTGGCGGCTACTTTGACGAGTTTGGCATCATGCGCGACGTCATGCAAAACCGTACGTCTCCCCTTTGTCATGTTGTTGTTGTTGACTTGGTGTTATGTGCTGTGGAGACCGACATTGAAGTGAGTGCTAATACTATTGCTTCTTTTTATTTTCTCGCTCAAATTGAAATGAGAATAGATTTGTTCCAGATCTTGTCATTGATTGCCATGGAGTCGCCTACCTCATTGAACGCCGAGGACATCCGCAACGCCAAGGTACATAGCCACTTCTGCCGCTATCGTCTTTAACTACTGAGGCCATTGTCACAATCCAAGCACTCTAAACTAACGCGTCTCTACTCAATTTCAATGACAACAAAATAGGTCGATGTGTTGCGTCAGATCCCCCCAGTGGTCGAATCAGAGGTTCTCTTAGGTCAATACGGCAAGTCCGAGGACGGCTCCCTGCCCTCATACCTCGACGACGAGACCGTCCCCAAGGGCAGCAAGACCGCAACCTTTGCCGCCGCGGCTTTCCATATCAACAACCCTCGCTGGGAGGGCGTCCCCTTTGTGCTCAAGTGTGGTAAAGCCCTTGACCAACAAAAGGTCGAGATTCGGATCCAGTTCAAGGACATGGGCTCGAACCTCTTCCAGAAGGACGTTGCTGCCCGCAACGAGCTCGTCATCCGTGTCCAGCCCGAGGAGGCTGTCTACTTGAAGATGACCCAGAAGTTGCCTGGTTTGGGTATGGAGACGGTGATGTCGGAGTTGGATCTCTCGTACGCTTCGCGGTTCACGAACTTGTCTGTCCCCGACGCATACGAGAACCTGATCCTGGATGCGATTATGGGCGAGCAATCCAACTTTGTGCGATCGGATGAGTTGGACGAGGCCTGGAGGATCTTCACACCCGTGTTGCACAAGATCGATCGTGGACTGGTCCCTGTCGAGGTGTACCCCTATGGCTCGAGAGGCCCTAAGCATCTGCCCGAGTTTGTGGGCCGGTTTGGGTTCGAGAGGCATTTGCAGGCTTATTCTTGGCCAGAGACTTCGCAGGCTGCTGCTGCTGCTGCTGCTCCTGCCTCTGCTGACAGCAAGTTGTAAATTTTCGTGTTCCCCTTTATTTTTTTTATTTAGGCAGAGTAGCTTGAGGTGGGGAGCGCGTTGCATTTTGTACTTCTGGCTTTTGGCGCGCTTCTTTTCATCTCGTAGGATAAATGTTTTTTTTGTAAATAATAGTAAAAGCATGCATATATCTCAGGGATAACATACATACATTGCTTTACTGGTTTATGTTTATTCGTTTCTGATTGTTTTTTTTTTCGACCTCTCCCAACGCAATGCTTTGAGTTGTGTGAATGCGGGACCTACTGGAATTGGTCCAGACAGGTGGCGCGACAGCGAGCAAGTCAGGACAATCGAGATGGATAGATCCCAGTTGGTTTCTTGCGTGTCTACATCAGTAGTCCTGTTCGCCGCAGATATTGTTGCATTGCATGAGCAATGAGATGTTGTGCTTGACTATTATAGATTGGGGAGAGAAAAGTGAGAGGCTCAAGTAATCGATGGGGAAGGTCAGACGTGTGGTCAATGCGTGAAGGAAGCAGGATTCCGTCTTCTTAACTGGGGCGGATTGGATGGTGATGGTGAGGACTGCCATGGCGGCGACCAGGGCGATGAAGACGTATGTGGAGATCATGATGGTATTATATGGTAGGTATAATGCGGTGGGTTTCCAGTTGTCAGATGAGGGTATCAATATGGTTGTCAGTGGCAGCGGCAGAGACGAAAATGTGAGAGAAAACGAGGCAAAAAGGAAAAAAGAAAAGGTATGCTCTCCCCCCTTTTTTTTGAACTCTGAAATGTGTTCCATCTGTCCCCCCCTCATCCATGGTAGAATGTCACTCCTTTTTGTTCTTTCGAACGAGCATCGAAGAGAAATGCGCATTCTCTGCTTACTACTCCCCATCCCATTCCTTTCAATAGGCATGGGCAGGCCATTCTCTGAAAAAAGGATGCTTAGCTGAAGAAAGAATTGAACCAACAGTACAGCCAAAGGAAAACCATGAGAAGAAATGGCCAAAAAGAATATGTCGTTACAACAAAACGTTGGTTTTATTGGCAGTTCGACAGCTCATCTTGAGAGGAGGTCAAGCACACGGATCCCATTATACTGGTCAAGATCTTTTCCAGACCTTTTCCCTTACGGTTTTGGAGTGAGGCACTCCAGCATTAATCTTCGCGGTCAAGACTCTGACAAGCCTATGGATGGACCAGACAAGGGCGACGCGTCGTTATCGATCAAGATGTATGCCAAGTATCGGCTCTTGTATTTCGACCACACCTTTGCGACAAACACACACCCGCTTTGTTGTGTATATGCATAATTGGTTCAGGAAGGCCGTCGTTCGCGGATACAGGGTGAGGTCAACAACAAGTACGCGACAAGGCATCGCTACAACCGCTGCGCATGTGTTGCAAGGTAACCAAATGAAGATGCAGGATTCAAAAGCGACGGGAAAAAAAAGGGGAGGTGGCGGGATTTATCAATTTTTTGTAACGTCGGGAGTGAGATTCGTCTCTGCTATAATTGCCGTATGTCTTTATGACTTAGGGGGCCATTTCCCCAGAGAAGGCTCGGTTGTAATACCTGAGACTGTACACACAAGCATCGCCCACAAGCAACGCTTCAGGAGCGATGTTCAAGCTCAATTCGACACCTTGGGTACACCAGAGATGTTCGGAACCTGGTCTGTCGATTTGTCGGGACCCGCGTTTGCTGGTGTGTTTGATCGCCAAAGAGACGCCATTCAATACGTGACGCTGTTTTGTATTGTTTGTCAGCAGGAGTGGAGGCGGATCTGGTCATTTCTTCGCGGAAGGCTGTCGGATGTTCTGTTTGGAGGTCTGAGAGGCTGAGCGTTTGTGGTCGAGTATCAGAATCGTGGAGCGCCCCATGTTTCATTTTGTGCTGTGGACGGTACGGTCGCTGGCGGAGCTTATCGAGCAGAACAATCGAGGTGGACGACACACCATTATTTCATGCGACGCCGAGCCGGAGGATCTCGAGCTGCGTGAGATTGTTCAACGAGTTCAGGTTCACCGCCACACCGAGAAATATTGCGTCCGCTACCGGCAGAATGACGACAAGTTTTGTCGCTTTAATTTTCCTAAGCCCATCTGCGACTCAACATGCATCAAGGAGTGCGAGATTCTTTACAGGCGTGGGCCTGGCGATGTGATGATTAATCCGTACAACCTGGATCTATCACGCTACTGCAGGAGCAATACTGATATGCGTCTGCGTCTGAACATCGGTCCAAGGGCCCATCTCTACATATCAAAATATATCTCCAAGGTTGACGACAAGTCTGAGGGGTCGCTCAACGTCACAGGGACGTTGTATTGCCTTTCTCACGTCAAAAACCCCCCCGGGATGAGACTAGGGGGGGGGGGGGGGAGGGTTCGTGTGGCGCTATTATGCATGTACTCATCATCCTAAGTGTATCGAGATTTTCTTTTATTTGACCTTGTCGCGTTAGCCTTCTCCTACCACAAGATGTCGATGTCATAGGTGGTGATAGATGTCTGCAGTATGCACATGTCCGGGAAGAGTTCCTCTGTGCTGTTCTTGCCAACCCATGCTCCAGAGGATTCTCAACGGCTTCGTCCAGCCAGACAGCTTCGATCCCGTGATCCTAATTCAACTGACCTCTACCTTCATGACCAGTGTGGATCAGGTAGATCAAAAGTCCGCTTGGGACAAGGTTCGATTCATTGTCAACTACCGTCAAGAATACACCAACCGCTCAGCAAGACCCCCTCCCTACAACATTAACGATTCTGATCAGGATGATGGTCAGGACGATGATGATGCACAGGAGGATGACCTCGATATAGATCAGAACCAAGAAGCCGAGGGCGTTAATGACCAAGTAGGAGAGTGCGATACAGATAACGATGGACATCAGCCAAGGGCTGCACATACTGGAACCAAGAGAAAGAAAGAGGGGGCACCGCTCTATCTCGATTGCAGCGATCCGCCTCGCAGGTGGGTGTACAGAAGCAATAAGAAAGGCCTGGTTCGGTACAGGTCCACTCCCTTGTTCGACATTGAGAATAGAATACTTGTTTATACCTCCTCAAACTACACTTCCCGATTCGGCTCGACAGTCCTCGGCGGTTGCAGGATGTAATAGCAACAGAGCAAGAGGGTGTGAGTGTGTGAATAGACAAGAGAACGACAAGGAAGAGAGACAAGGGAAAGACAAGGAAGAGAGACAAAGGTGCTAGGGGTCAAGAGGAAGAGGCTGGAAAAGATGATGTTTATTGTACAGGAGGATCAGGGTATTTATATGTGAGGTGTGGTGTGGTTGAGGGGCCAGGTGGTTAGATGAGGTTGTGGTTGGGGGCCAGGTGGTTAGATGGGGATGTGGTTGGGGGACCAGGTTAATAGATGGAGTGTGGTGCAGATGGCTCTACTATGATACTGTCGCACAGGAGTATCAATTCAAGAGTCTGGTAGATATGGCTTGGAACAAGTTGGACCCCAGTGTATTGAGAGAAGTGGAGCCTTTGCTAGTTGATTGCCCAATAGGTCAGAATCAACAGGAAACGTTTGATGAACGCTGTTACTATCATCTGACAGATGCATAACACAATGTGCTGCGAAAACTGGTGGACGACCCGGGTCTGTATGTTGTGTCAGGCAGCGCTGGGACCCATGGCACGCGAGTTCGAGATGGGGATGCCCCTTTCTCTATTATTGACGAATTGTCAATGATAACGGCGTCAATGTTATCTATAATCTCCAACACGCTCAAGGATCTCGCCTACTCGACAGATAGACATAAGCCTTTTGGAGGATTGCCTATAGTGTTGCTTGGCGATTTGAAGCAATTGAGACCGGTTGTAAAAGGGCTCTCCAACGACCCTCGTCAGTGGATCACTTTTGCCTGTGAGTACTCGTTGTTTGTGGAACTGATTCTGGACCAGAACTGTCGCCAGAGAGGGGACCCCGAGTTCTACAAGTTTTTGGACATTATCCGATCTGGTCCAACCTCAAGACAGGACATTGATCTCGTACGGTCAAGCTTTTCGCGCCGAGACTTACACAAGTTCCTTGAAGTGCATATGCGCTCCTTGACGATACTCACAGCACGCACCAAGACAGCCAATGATCACAATGACGAGGCAATGGACAACCCCTTGGACGCTAACACCAGGGTGGTGTTTATTGCTGAGGATTCGCGTGGGAATACCTCTGATGCAGCGAGTTGGATATTGGCTATCGAGGGAGATACAGGTCTGCAGACGGAGCTGACACTATGGATTGGGGCGCTTGTTATCGTCACATCGAATCTTGCTCCTAATGCCGGCGTTATGAATGGATCAATCGAAGTGGTCATGGAGATAGAATCAAGTCATGTGCAGGTGCACTTTGAGTGTCGAGGTGGCTTCAGCTTGTGGATTGGGAGAGAGACGAGAACTATATCGAGCGGAAGCCATTGTCGCAGGCAATTTCCCTTTCTCCTTGCTTACGCACTGACGATCCATCGGGCTCCAGGATTCACTCTCGATAAAACCCTGGTGGATCTGGAGGGTCTTTTCTGTTCTGTCCAGGCCTATGTTGGTATGAGTAGGGTGAGAACGGAGGAAGACCTGTTCCTGAGGAGATGTCCCACTAATCTGTCAGTATTGTCTTCTTCTGCCAAAGAGTTCCTTTAAACAGAAGTGAAATCACAAAAAAAAAATTAGCAGTATATGGTGGGTTACTGCTTTCACAGTTCATGTATTTATTCTCCTTAGCCGATTGACGTGTTTAACGCGTCTGTCACATCCATCAGCATTATTCAAATATCTGTATTATTCTTCTATTTGATCCGTTTCTTCTAATTCTGATGATAGCTCTGCACGATATTCTCTTGGCGTGCTAGTCGGAACATCAGTAAAGCTTAGACAGCTCCTCAGACTAAGACTGCAAGAGTCGGAGGGGCTGATAGAGTTAGTAGGACTGGCAGAGCTAGTAGGATTGGCAGGGCTGATAGGGTTGACAGGGCTGGTAGGATTGGCAGGGCTGGTAGTTGTGGCTTCGATCACGTACTATAAGATTATTTCCCTGTCATATATTGCTTCGACTAGAGCAGCGAGATAGGGCCACACACAACTGGCTGTGTGTAAAGATTGACTGCGGAAGTTAAACACCGACTGACTGGACAGCTTCTCAGGTTTATTGATGGTCATAGCAAACGCTGGCATTTGAGAGAGAAAGACTGAATGCTTGTAAGTTAAATATAGTGTCCTCGCAGTTGTTAACCATTTTTTCCAACAAAAAGAGGGGCGTGTTGTTTTGGCGTGTTTAAAAACTTATCAGCCCTTGAGATGATGTGTTTTGAGAAAGCGTTTATTCATGCCTCGAAATT
Organism: Linnemannia hyalina; assembly: GCA_019671135.1. NCBI lineage: Eukaryota > Fungi > Mortierellomycota > Mortierellomycetes > Mortierellales > Mortierellaceae > Linnemannia > Linnemannia hyalina. Next base: position 1,148,157 of record JAHRHY010000018.1, on the reverse strand, counting down.
GTCAAAGTTTGAAACTCCTCAATTATAGAAAGCGTATTCTAACTGTGCGTAGAAAGGGGGAGTACAGGTCGCTATTAGGAGAGGCAGACATAACTTTGGTCAACAGTCATAGCGCCACAGAAGCTGTCAATAGAACAACAGTTGCCACCAAAGTCTTCAGGACAAGCGAATGTGTCTTTGGGACATCCTATCCGCTGAGGAAGACACCCTCTATAGTCGTTTAGGTAGTGGTCCTCTCCATTGGCTGGGCAACAGACGTCAGGCTTGTTTGCAATTTTGCAAATTTTTTTGGTTTGAAGATACCTATCGGGACATCCAACAGATGTTGTTGGAATCCGGGAGTTAGAACCTGCGGCAACCAGAGAGGCAACGGCGAGTGCAAGAGCAATCTTATTCAGTAGCATAGTGTTGGAGTAACGGCTATGCGTAAACAATAACAGATGTAAAAGAGGATGAAAGACAGCAGAATGTCAGTTATATATATATATATAAATGCTGTCAAAAGACTCCACAGGGTTCAAGTTAAAGGACCGGGGTGTGTGCATGGACTGTACAGGTCTCTTGTGAGTGTTACCGTAAGTGTTTTGAAATGGGGTTAATGGCACTTGTGGTAATGATTTTCGTGGAGGAAATCGTACGGATGGATGGTTCTTGAAGCTGGATTGAATGTAAATTGGGGTAGACGTGTGTTGGTGTGGGACGTTGGGTTGGTGCACTTCCTTTATATACCCGAACAAGGTTATAAAAGAAATGAGACAGATCAAGTTGTTGTTCGGGAATGAATATATAATGTTGGGGATAGACCGTTACCAGTTGGGCCTAGAAGGAGAGCATCGAGATAAAACATCAAGAGAGTAACGCCATGTAACACCATTCAAGGAATAACAAGATTAGGTTTATGTGGAGAATCGGGGAAATGTGAATCATGGGCCGGGAAAATTAAATATAGAAATAAGGTATTCTGAGGATGGCAAATTTGATCGAACGGCTCTTTGATTTTCTTTTGCCTGGCAAGGAATAATACTAAAAAAAAGTTCTAGGGTCTCTTTAGGACAGTTGGCAATGGTGGAAAGAAGTCTCGGCCCTGCTGCGATAGGTCTATCAGATATTTATTTAGTGTTTCTAACTCATCTCCTTCCTGTAACTTTATGACAAACAGAAAATGCGGGATAGTAATATAACACCATAGACAGACCACTGCCCGAGGGTAGTTTAATAATGCAGCGCGAGTTCCCTTTGCTTAAAAGTGTTTATTAGGACTTCTATACATCGTAACCTACACCAATCACCCTTTCCCCCACCTACGATTGTGAACGAATCACATTCCTCCGTTCTGTCTCGAACCCACTTGGAAAGGCTTGGACAGTGAGGGCGACGCCGAAAATGAAGAAAAGGGCGGTGAAAGCGCGTGTGGAGATCATGGCGTTAGATGATCGTGAGATACGAACGTGTTGGTGGTTGTAAGGAGGTTGTATTAGCAGGAGGTGAATGTGCGAGGTTGCGAAAGAAAGAACGAAAAGAAAGGGGGGTTGCGAGATGTGTTTGAATGAAAGTAGAGGGCCACTTTATATAAACGCTCGATCGTTGCAATTGTTGTCATCCCCTTTTTCATTCCTTTGTCCGAGAATGCTATTTCATCCTGTTGATCTGCAGAATGTGGCCATTTTTCATATTGGTGTCCTTTCAAACGAGCATTGGAAGGAAGCCGATATTCCCGTCACCCTCTCCCATGTTCATCCTATCTACCATCCAAGTAGCTTGGCAACATCTTCTTAAGTATCTCTTATCCACAAGAGTGGAATCAAGGATATTATTGAAGACTGACATGTTTATTGTTGGACATAAATACAAACAGCTACTCTCTCTGCTACGTGAAAACATAATGCCCTCCTCTGTATAAGAAATTAACTACAATAAAATGGGCCATGGGGATAGGGTATCCACTGCATGGTGGTGGGCGAAAAGAAGTGGGCGGGGATGACATGTGGTGTTGAGCATCTCCATCCCCGCTTCTTTCCAAATAACAAATATCCTGCAATGATCAAAAATATATAAACAAAAATATAAACAAAAATTGAAAAAGGCATCTCTTAGGCTTTAAAGAGATTGGACCTCACTTGTCGGGTCCATGCTAGGGGTTGCAGGGGATCTGGCATGTCGTAGGTCTGGCTGAATCCGCTCCTCCGAAATCGCACTGGTAGAGTAATCCTGGCTTGAACTTGCAGCTCTCTGGGAATGCCGCACCACAAACCTATAGGATTCAAAAAAAAGAAGAGTTAAGAGATGAGTGACCGAGTATCAAATCAAAGAGTAATGGCGCGCATGATTCAACGGACAAAGGAAAATTAGGTTGAGGAGAAACGTACTGGTTCATAAGCCTTGCACTTACATTCGCCGAGACACCTGCCAGCACCCGAAACGGAATCGCACAGCTCGGCAGATTCGCAAGGCTTGCCCTCCACTGGTGTCGCTCCCTGGCCTGAACAAGTGTAGATCGAGCCTGGAACATACTTGCACTTGGGTTCAAAGTTCTTTCCACATTTCTACAGTTGCAATAAGAAAAATAAAGTTAGAGGGCACACTCTAAATGAAAAGGCGCGAAGTACCGTGAACAAAACGAAAAGAAGGGCAAGAGAACTTACAGAAGAAGCGTCTTGACACTTGCAGTCTTCATCTCACTTGATGGCAAGGGTATATCTGCCTTCACCACATTGCTCCTTAGTGACTAGTTTGCCACCTGCGCCTGTTGGGCAAGCGAAAATCTGACTTTGTTAGTAGCCGCATTCAAATGGGAAGTATGTCGAGCACATCTACAGATTACGCATAGGCCAAAAAAGGAGCAGACACGAAAAGGTCAGTCAAGCTTAAAACAGTAATGATTTCTCGCAAAGCGGGTATGAGGGTGTTGCTCGCTGCCACTCACAGAGTTTCCATCGTTGCAGAGACACTTTCCGGTGGTAGGCTTGCCGTTCTTGCAGCGGTCGAAAGGGAAGGGTTTCATGCCCTTACCGCAGTTGTAGTACAGGTCAGGGTTCAATCCACGCCACAGAAGAGTCCATCTTCCGTGCAAATACAAGTGTTCTCGCCACATCGGCTGCCGTTGCACTTTCCGTCACCGCAATCGGCCGTATTGGGCTTCGGGATAGCGGGTCCGTTAACTACATTGCAAATGTAGATGGTGTCCGGCTTCTGGGTCGCGCAAAAAAATTTACCGCAGATTTCTCCAACCACCTTGCAGGCGCATGGGTCGACATAGCACTTATTGGTGCCTGTCTTGCAGCCGTCAAGAGCGCAGACTTACTTTTGCTTGGGAGTATCGCCGATGTTGACGCATGTGTACAGGGTATCCTTGGGGAACTTGCAGTGTGCTTGGAAGTCGATTCCGCACTAGAAAGTAGTTTAGATGTTATGGAAAAAGTTAGAACTGCCATAGCATCTTCAAGCTCAAGAGGAATGTTTTTTTTTCACTTGAGCCAATCGCCGTCAATACGTACAGTGTCCTTGTTGGCCTTGCAGGTACAATCTGGCTTGCACGTTGCGACGGAAGTTGTAGACATCTTATCAGAAGAGCTGCATAAACCAGCACCGCACTTCTTGCCGGGTTTGGGTGTTGCTCCTTCGGCTGAACACTCGTAGACCGTATCCTTGTCGAACTTGCAAGAAGCATCAAAGTCACCTCCACGAGTCGATGTTTCTTCGCTCGTTAGCATTTGTTGGTGTACCGTATCTATGACCCAGGGTTACTATATTGTTCATTAGAATTTATGTTTTTGTTACCTTTCCGACGGTTTTACAGTAGCAATCCTTGATGAATGGCAGAGGATCACACTTTGTGTTTCCGGCAGGGCAGCTGTTGGACTTACACCTCTCTCCACCCTTGGGCTTGCCACTCTTGTTGGTACATGTGTAGAGCGAACCAGCATCTGCCTCGCACTTTGCAAGGAAAGACGCGCCGCAAATATATAGAAGAAAAGTAAAATAAGTGAAAGGGCGTGAGTACGTTGTTGTTGATGTTACAATAAGGCAAGGAAAAAGTAAATAGAAGAACGTACCGGGCCAGGATTTTGACACTTGCAATCGGTGTGTGGAGGAGGCTCACAGGCGCTCTGTCCGCTTGGGCAAGACAGGGACTCACACCTTGTCTGGACCGTAGGCTTCTCGCCCTTGCCTGTACAAGTGTATAACGAACCCATTTCGTACTTGTACAATGAATCAAAAGTCGCACCACAGATCTACTCCCACATCAAAATAAATTTTTGTGTGCGCTTGCGATCGTGTTAAAAAAAGAGGTGGCTGCAGGAGGGACAACGTTTAATCAAGTGCGTGGGAAGAAAAAAGAGAGAGGTAACATACCGATCCAGCGCCCTTGCAAAGAGAGGTATCGTCAATGGGACGGATGGGACAATCGGTTGCGCCCTTGGGGCATTCGCCAATGGGGCACTTGTGCAAAGCAACGGGGGTGCTGTTGGATCCCTTGCAAAAATACAGCGTACTGTCGTCGAACCTGCAGGAGGGATGGAACTCTGACCCGCAGACCTGGGGTGGATAATAAATTGATTGGTGACTGATCAGTTGACGAGCTGAAATTTGCTGGGCCTTAATCGAATTAAAGCCATCTATCAATCAAAAATGAACTTAAACAATTAGAACATACCTGGCCTGTGCCAGCACACTCGCATTCGCCGCGGCGGCAGTGGGAGGGACCATTCGATGAAGGAACAGGACACAGCCGCCAAGAGGGCAGATCTCGAGCAAACTTGGCTTCTGACCAATCGTCGCACAACTGTACAGGCCATCGTCAATCGTGTTGCAGCCAAACAGATCGATACCGCAGAATATGCCAGTAGACGTGCACCTGTCCGCCCAACGATTGTGGAAACAGTTGTTATGGTTCCCGCCACCACCACCAGTGTTTCGGAGCTCAAGATTCATCGTCTTCTCGGTGCCGTAGTGGTGCATATTGAACTTGGCCGACATCAGCTTGCGGTCGCTGCAAGCCAACTGCTTGAGGGCGGCTGCGATGTCAGCATAGGCAGGCGAGAGACAAGGAGCCTGCATTTCGATGACATCGTAGAATGCAAGGGTCTTGCTGAAGGTGCTGTTGACAAAGGGTATAGGCCTGAGGGTATTGTTGTTTATAGCAGCGAGGGCGTCTGGAATGTTGGCAGCGTACAATTGTACGAGGGTGCGCAACTTGGCTCCTGGACGCCCTTTTTTCTTTTTGCTCCCTTTTTATTTTTTCGTTTCTCGGAGTCTTCCCCAACTGCCTTTTGTTGATTGAGAATCGAGGACACTTCTGCATTGGCATCGGAGTTGTTTTGTACTCGCATTTCAATGGAGTGAATTGGAGGGAGGGAGAAAAGGAAGGAGGGAAGTAGGGAGCGAGAAACAGCCCTAGACCGATTCCACAGAAGAGGGCCCCAAAGAAGAACACGAGTCTCGTTAAAGTACTGATTGCCTCTCGCGTCGCGGCAGCTAGAGCGTGAGAGTTGTTAAGGTTCTTTTTGTTCCATGCCAGATAAACGACTCATTTTTCCACCCCCTGGCCTGTAAGAACACCGCCCTGATTCAGGAACAAGTCACCCACAGAAACATAGCCTGCCGGCGACCCCGACAATGGTCTCGGGCTGGCATCTAAGGTACAGCTGCTAATAGCCCTCTTTCGTCTTTTCGTCGTCCTCTTGCTCTTCTTGTCCTTTGTTTTTATCTGTGACAAAACCAAGAGCAGTGTTGATATTGAACCCACTTAGAACGCGTTCACTTGTCTTTTCTGCCTTTCTAGGGCCAATCCTAACCCAACAGGCGGAGATGAGTTGACTCATACATGTATAGGATGCAGACCTTGCAATACAATACCAACGCCGACTTGGGAGTTGGGATGGGACCTGTGTCAAAAATGGTAGCACCGGGTCCTCTCAAAGCATTTGCCTCATGGTCATTATAAAAGAAGCACCGTCGGTCCGGTAATCAAACCCTAGAGACCATCATCCATCATGCGCGTCTTTATTTCGCACCCTTCAATACATAGTACATACCATGCGACTCTTCACTCTCGCCTTGGCTGTCATTGCCAGCTCATTCACAAACCTTTGCCTTTTCTCCATCTTCCGTCGACACATACGCCATCAACGCTTCAACGGCAAGAGCTATTTACCATGGAGGTCGCCAACCTTTCTTCGTCCCTCTCCCAGCCCCAAGGCCCACCTCATGTCGCCCAAGGTCTGGGAGGTAGTGATGAACAGTTCGACATTATCCGTGACCCGACTCTCACATTCTGCGATCCTTGTACCATGCCAATTCCTATGCCCGTTCTGGCAACAAGCACAGCTCTTTTATGCTGATGCCTCTGCCTAGGTAAGCCATCTCTGGTCCTGAAAGCCGCTGCACCCGTCTCGAATTCCAGATGCTCTTTGAACCTAGCTTTCACCGGGTTCGTGGAGGCAAGCTTTCCCGGTATCCTTGTTAGGACTAAGCAAGATTGCCGAGTGTTCAGGAAGCGGAACCGCTGAGAACTATTTCTCGACCCGTCTGATGTGGAGGAGTGGTGGAGAGGGCGGGCTGTACCTGTATGCGGCCATGTCTGTATATTCCCCGACGAGGCACCAGGCTCGTGCGATCGGAGTTTGGACAAGCATTTCAAGCTGGAACAGAAGCGTATTTATGCCGTCAGGATCCCAGAGGACAAGGAGGCCTTGTCTTCTTCCTCCTTGAGCAGTTCCAGTGGTCTCCAGCGTCGATCAGAGGGTGACTCGTGTATGGATGGGATGAAGGTCAAGTTCATGTTCTGGTCGTACTTTGGGGGCCATGGTAAGGGCTATCGGATACCCAAAGACAGTGGAGCAAGACCGAAATAAATATAATTTTAGACAGCATGTGCGATCCCCATTTCTACTTTGACGTTTCATATTTCGTCCAGAGGGTCTTTCTCAACACGATCAGCCAAAGAAAAACACGCTTTTGGCCATGCCGACTCTCTAGCCTTTTTTTTGTCCATCCTCACTTTCTTTCTTTCTCACTCTTCCTCTCTTACACACATACTTTTGCAGGCCTCGTCTTGTGCCGCCTTCCCTCTTCACCGTTTCATACTTCCCCACCAAAACACACGCATTCACCCCTAGCACTCACGAAACTCGCACCAACCAGCAACACTCCCACACGCGCACACTGTTCACGCCATGGACACGCTTAAAACACGGAGCAAACGGCGCTCCTCTCCAAGAAAGACGCCCTATGCACGCCCAGAGGGAGAGTCACATCCGCACATAAAGAAGGTACCCCTTCACGCCCTACCTTCACACACATCACACAAGCATGTTTTACTCCAACCCTAATCTCTCTCGCGATTTGCAATGCCATTCACTAACTTGTGTTTTTTTTTCTTTTTTTCCCTAAAGGAAGAAGAGCCTTCGTTGCAGACACGGATCGCACGGTTCTTGATGCCTTGGATATCCGAGAGTTCTTCTCAAGAACAGAGCAAGGAGACAGAACAGATCGATGACGACAAGACTGCCGAGGATACTTCAGCAGGAGACCATCATACAACTGAGGCAGAGGACGAGGATAACACAGGCCGCAGAACGAGTACCTCTAATGACCAGGACGAAAGCATAGAGATCATCGAGGACTCGGATCCAGTGGCTACTATGCGTACTGAAGACTCTCAGGTACTTACTCATCAGTTATCCTGGTTCTATGATATATTACTGCATGAATAACACTGGATTATGATTTCTTCTTGGCATATGCAAGAGTATTAACCACCTGATCTTAACATTGATTAAATTAGTTGACATTGATCGCACCATCGCAGGAGGATGAAAGTAACTTGACCCCAGAGGGCAGCTTCGTAGAAGGAAGCGTGACAGATGCTGCTGAGGATTTGATCGATGCCGCGCGCCGCATGGAGAGAGAGGAGAGCCTTGTTAGCGGACTAGATTCAGATGCAGGAACCGATCGCAAAGAGTTGAAGCGCAGCTCTAGGAAACGCGATTCTCGTCAATCCACACCCGTCCGGGCAACACGAAGATCAACGCGCAGTCAGACCTCCAGACTGGACGAGGAAGTCATCATCACACAGGAGACCACCACCACTACTACCATATCTCACGAGAACGTCATCTTAAACACAGTTCATGCCGAGCCATCCGAGATCAGCGCAGAGCCAACTCAGGAAACCCCGGAAATTCAGGAAATCCAAGAGCCAACACCCAAGGGCGGCAAGCGGAAGAAGAAAGGCAAGAAGGGCTCCAAGCAGAAGGCCAACGACGATGTCGATGCCTTAGACCAGGAGTTGACTCAATCTGATGCAAGGATTGCGGATAAGATCCAAAAGTCCCAGGACCTCATTGATGCGTCGGAGGAGCTCTTGCATCAATCAGAATCACTGGATGAGCGGGCTGAACGAGTCTTGGCAGATTCTGAGAACCCATTCTCAACCGGCACAGATGATGACGAGGAGGCGTTTGCCCAACGCGAGGACGACGAGGATCAGACATTCCACTCCACCAAGCAGTTTGAGACTGCTGATGATGCTGAAGAGGAGAATGACGAGTCAGAGTCCCCGTTATACCCCGTACTGGATGAGGAGGTGGATGTGAAGTTCTACCCTGACGACGAAGAAGATGACCAGGAGAATGCAGACACGGTCAAGTACTATGCTTCAGAGTCACCAGCTGCCACAGGACCTATTGATGTCGAGATGGATGACGAGGCCCAGACATCACCCGAAGAGGACGTTCAGGAGCAGGAGCAGGAGCAGGAGCAGAACAGAGCACACGAGAAAGATCTTCAGGAACACGCCATTATTGCACTTGAGCCACCAAGCCGGAACCCCTCGCCACCCGCTGCAACTCTTTCTTCAGCTAGCCCCTTGATGGATGGGGAGGAAGTCGCCTTCTCTCCCATGGTACTGAGCCGTTCGCCCACACCAACCTTTGTACCATCAACCCCACCAGCCACCGAACGCTTTGAAGACTGCCTGCCCATTGTCACCCCCAAGGCCGAACGAATGAAGCCCAAGTCTGCGATCGAGGAGGCGCTCCCAATGAGCAATGTTGAGTTCCTGGCAGACTTTTTCAAGGAGCAGAATGGACGAGCCCTCACACGCGAGCAGGCGAACCACTGTCAGAGATTGATCGAGGAAGCCGTCAGACGTACGTACAACTTTTCGGGATATCACGTAGGTCTATAACAGCATCGCGCCACAAAATTGCATACTGACATCTCTATAATGCTCTTATTCTTGTAGCATACACATCGACTTCAAAACGATCAGGTATAGAAGGCGTTTCTTCATCCATGGAGACACTCATATCAGCACCGGGCCACGCATCTCCTATCACGACACACGCCACCTTGATACCGGAACAAAACAGCCCAATGGAACCCACCACAACATCTATCGCCAATGCTACCCACAGAGTTCCAAAACGGACAGCGCCGTTCGAGGTCAAGCGACAAGCCATCAGCGATCTGTATCATGATGGCAAGGCAGAGACTGCACACCGTCCAGCATTGCCTCCATTGGATGAGTACCTCGAAATCAAGAAGTACGAAGGCGTTGACTGGGATGATCTGCCCAACCAGGTCAAGGTGAAGCGCCTATTGGAATGGAAGGGCACCGAGGCACCCGAGGTTCTGAAGAAGCGCAAGATCGAAGAGAGGCGGCTGATGAAGGAGAAGAACGCTGAGGTCTGGGGCCGTGACAAGAAGGACGATGCCTCTGAGCACGCTACCAAGGGCGCGTCGGCCTTCAAGCGTACCGCCACCACGTCTGGCATGATTTCTGATGACGATGAGGAGTCCCTACAGCGCAAGAAGCCTTCCACCAGCACAGCCGCCACTGTGTCTCCCTCTTTGATCGCACAACCAGCTCTTACAGTCGCCGCTGCTGCTGTCACAGCTAATGCAGTCACCAAAGATGCCAAGGCTGCGGATGCACCCAAGGTGTCGTCGATCGCCCAGAAGCTATTGGATATTGTCGGCAAGGACTCGATGGCCGAGGACGAGGATGCTACGAAGAAGAGTGTCGAGAAGACTATCGACAACGTTGCCAAGACCACTGCTGCAGAAAAGACCACCCCTCCTGCGACTCTAGCCGTTGCCAGTCCCTTCAATTTCGGTGTCCCTTCGGTTGCCAAGGAGAGCACATCGGAGGCTTCAAAGCCTGTTACCTTCTCATTTGGAACGCCAGCCGCTACTGGATCAACCCCGGAAGCAGCATCATCGGGAAGCATCTTCGCCAAGCCTGCAACGATCACACCCGTGCCTGCTTCCACTTCGACACCACCACAGTCGTCTGCACCTGAATTTTCATTTTCGACCCCAACCTCTGATTCCAAGGAGGTCTCAAAGTCACCATCCAACTTTGGCGTCTCAGAAACCTCTCCAGCAGCATTCTCGGGTGTATTGGCAACGGCATCGCCCTTTGCGCTCGGGTCGGGCTCTTCGAAGGAGACCACTACGACGGCCACAACCAAGCCAGCAGCTTCACCTTTTGGTGCTGCCTCCAGCTTCTCTTTCGGCGATGCCAAGTCACCCAGCGCAGAAATGCCAACAACTTCGCCATTTGGTGCCGCTCCTACCTCCGGCTTCAGTTTTGGTGCTCCAAAGTCGCCCACCGCGGAAAAGACCACCTCGTCGCCCTTTGCTGTTGCCGGTTCTGGATTTTCCTTCGGCGTTCCAAAGCTGCCTACTGCTGAAAAGTCAACGGCGTCACCATTCGGCGCGTCGTCTGGCATCTCATTCGGCGCTTCCAAGTCACCCAGCGCAGAAAAGTCGACGACGTCTCCATTTGCCGCTGCCTCTGGTTCTGGATTCTCATTCGGTGTTCCCAAGTCGCCCAGTGCTTCCAAGTCGACCACCTCACCCTTTGGTGCGGTCTCGGACTCTCCATTTGGCCCCACAGCAGAAAAACCTTCCACATTCTCATCCAGCGGCTTTTCATCGTTCCCCTCCACCAGCGCAGCCACAAGACCTACTGCTGCTCCAACCTTCAACTTTGGCGTCACTCCAGGATTTGCAGCTGCTGGCGCCTTTGGTGGAGCTGCTGCTGCTGCTGCTGCTGCTGCTTCTTTTGCCCCTGCCAAGTTTGGCAACTCGACTGGGTTCGCATCGGCCAACCCCTTTGCAGCCGTCACGTCTATGGGATTGAAGAAAAAGGACGAAGAACCAGAGGTGATTCTGTTGAGCGACGAAGAGGATGGCGAGGGGGATGGGGACGATGATGGTGACAATGAAGGACTGGAGGAGGGGTACTCAGGAAACGAGGACCAATATGACGACGACGAAGATGATCAGCACGAGGGCACTGGTAGCTATGAGGGTGAGGAAGATGATTATTCTCAAGAGGATAGCTATGGTGGAGAGGAGGATGACTATGGCGATGAAGACGGCGATGAGGATGATCAGGAGGAGGATGACGACGACGAGGCCAAGGCCAAGGCTGTTCAGGCAGCATCAAAGCCCGGCGGAATGTTCAACTTTGCACCAAGTGGCAATCCTTTTGGACAGGCTGTTTCGTCGTCATCGACTGCTTCGGTCTTTAGCCGGCCGGCACCCAAGTCTCCCGAGTTTGACTTTACGTTTGGGTCGTCGAGCAACACAACGATGACGACTAAGTTTAACGGCGGAGGTGGATTTGGAGGCTTCTCTGGATTCGGTGCAGGACCATCAACAACTACACCTACTACTAAGCCTCGGTCAAGCGGCAGCGGCAATATTTCTGATCTGGAGATGTCGCCAGTGTTGACGTATAGAGCAGGAAGTGTTGACACGGATGAGGGCGAGATCTCGCCTTTGTCGAGCCCTGTCCTTGGTCCACAACACTAAAACCAGTAGATGAGCTCGGCGTAAAACACAAACACACAGCATTGAAGATTGTTTTTATTCTTCACAAAACGAACAATAAATAATAAAAAAACATGAATAGACACACCTACAAGGACTCATTGGTTCATTTTGCATCAGAACGGAGGCAACAAATTTTACCTGTCGCATGATAGACAGCTATCTCCGCATCAACCAATTCTCTTTGATTATTTTAATATTTACGTCTATGGTATGATGGGTATTATGTACGTTGAGGGTTATGTATGATGAGGGTTGGGCGAAGTGGGTTCGTTCAGTTTCTCAGAATGCTTCTCTGCCGAAACTAAATGAGATAAGGGCTGTGGTGAAGACGCCGCGAACTTATCCCCGTCTTCGTTACAATTGCTGTCATGTACCAGAGGATGTTGCTCTCGATCTGGTGGGGGTATTGACGACAGGGTTTGAACATCTGTCGGTGACGAAGGTGTCCGGTCATGCCCTGTCTGAGGTAAAGGCGACTGAGACTCCAAAAGTTCTAGTACAGGCATGATCTCCATAGATATGGTCGTCGACGCCGACGTCATCATCGTCGGTGTGGCATGAGTCGCGGCTGAAGAAGGGGACGAAGAATACGTTGCAGAATGAGAAGGAGACGAGAGTAAGCTGGGTCGAGTGACTTCACTGTTGGCGCCACTCGAGATGTATGTGTAGTGTAACGGATCCGTTGCAGTTTTGGTAGCCGGTAGGATGGAAATGGTGGTACTGTTCTTGTTGCTACTAGTGGTGGTGTTGGTGGTGGGGCTGGAACGACTGAATAGAGATCCAGATCGCAGTCTTCCTGCAATGTCGCTGATCATGCTTGCGGTGGATGCTGAGCGGGATCTTGTTTGTACTCCTGCTCCTGTCCTTGTGGTTCCTGCGGTGAGTGTAGTCGCTGTGAGAGGGATGGTTGGGGGTGAAGATATGGAAGGCTCTCCCGTGGTCTGATCGTAGCTTGGAGGATCCGTGATCATGCTTGGCGACAATTCTTTAGAAGCCGGGCTCTGCATCATAGCCATCTGTTGTTGCTGCTGTTGCTGCTCGGTAGTCTGCTGCGAGATCGCAAAAGCCCTTTTAAACCGCTGCGCGAGTGCATCAAAGTTCCCGCGTTGGGATTGGCGGTATGCAGCAAACGTTGGGAACTCTGCAGAGTGTGCAGAGTCGGCGGTATAACCCCTGGGTCGCGTCTGGAACGTAACGTTATTGGAGTGATGCGACGTTCGACTGGTTGGTGTTGACGGCGAGTTGTGGCGAGAGGAGCCGGTGTCTGTACCGCCGTCGGTATCATCCCCATCGTCCACAAAACGAGCCGACCGCCGCCCTGTTCCTCCCGCTTCTCCTGGTGCCGTGACAATGACTCTGGGTGCAGATCCAGATCCCGATAATCCCGGTTGTGTAGTTGTAGGATCGACTGCAGATCCTGCAGGGTGAAGACGGATGGCTGAGGAAGTAGGAACGGCATTGGGTCGGCTTGGTGAGTGCAGGACGATGGGGACTGGAATTGGCGACGGTGTGTATGTTGGGAGAATTGTTTCGATCTTTGGAGAAGGCACTAAGAAACGTACTATAAGCTGATGCAAGATGAAGGGAGGGGGAGAAAATGTTATGTCAGAAGACGGGGGCGTGCACGCGTCCACAAAGTAATCAAACACACAACAGCTCTAATTAACACCCTGGGAAAATACAATGGCTGTGTGCTGTCCTGTAAATGCCAATTGCTTATAATCCTTACAGAGAACAAAGCCCAGAGGCTAAAGTAAGTCCCAAGGACGACGCCCAAGGTTCTGCCAGAGATCTTTCGTGGTCTACGTGAGGAGCCGTAAACGACGGGGAGGGCTATGCAGAGGAGGACGGCTGTGATAAAGAAGACCTTTTGGGCTGGCCTGTGCCATGCAGGGTAGTCATGCAGCATTCGTTAGGTAGGCAAAGCAGATAGATATGTAGGAGGGAAGGAGGGAGGGAAAGGATAGAAAGGAAGGAGGGGGACAAGGAAGTGTGAGGTGTGAATGTGTGATGAGTGGATGGATGAATGAAAGAGATCAGATGTGGAGGGAGGAGCGGCAATAAAGAAATAAGGAAGAATAAGGTGTGAGTGTGAGAGCAAAGGAGGGAATGAGCGATGAATGAAAGTGTGAGCGAGAAGAGAGATGAAGGGAATGCAATACGAAAGCTGCTGTTTATTGTCTGTGTGGAGAGAGGAGAGGGAGGAGTTGGAAAATAGAAGGAAGGCACACACAGTGGGGGGAAAGAAACGCGCTCCTTCTTCTTCTTAGCTCTCTTCTTTTGCCGTTTGAGCAGATGACGAAAAGACAAGGCAGATTACTGCGTTAAACGGTTTACTGCCCCAATGCTCAATGCTGCCACAATCCTCTCTTTGTTGTTGTTGTCAGAAGGTTTAGTCGTTGGTGTTTTGTTAGTTCGTCCATGTTAACATGCGACGGAAGGGACATCCCTCTTAAAGGAGTGGCAATTCGATTGGACAGGATGACTTGCTATGTCTCCCAGGATGGATCGACATCCTGGATAGCCCCGTCTTTACTTTGTTCTTATCCTTGATCCCTCTTCCTCCTTGTCAACAAGTTGAAAAGTCTCCATTTATGTACCAATGGAGTGGATGGTAATTACCCATTGGCACACCTTGGGAACAGACAAAAGGCGATCCCTGAGTGTGTCTATTTTCGTGTTATTTGTTTTGTACATACAGAGTCCGGATGGTTCTTTTTCTGCACTACATGCGCGGCCAATGTATAATGGGCGAATTTTCAACACCTTTTTTACTTTCTGAAGAGCGTAGGCATCCAACTCTAGGCTCGGGACTACTCTCTCCATTGACTCCTCTCCTGTGATCCACCGTCATCGAATTGAATCCGCGATCTCTGTAGAAACTGGCTCCTGTACGCCTCGATCTGGCTATGTCTCGTGCTCCAGTCTGCCAGTGGAAGAGTTGCCTTTTTGTCCACCATTGTCCCATAAGAACGTCTATATCGGAATGGGCCTACAGGTAATAGTGGATGAAATCAAAGACTTGACTTGAGACTTGCTCAACAGGGTCGAGAACTATTCCGAGAATAGCAAATGGGTTTAAAACTAGCAAGGAAACGACTCTTATCAACGAAGAAGGGTAGTGTAACACCGGCGTCCAATTACTTCGATGCAGAGAAAGGACAGATCTGCAGAGGTAAAGGAGAGAAAGAAAGGTCGTGGAAGAAATCAAAGAATACGAACAACACGCAAAGGATATGTGGGGGAAGGACAGCAACAGGTGCCACTGTGCCTACCACCAAGAGACACTGCAGTTCAGGACAGATGGAAAATAAAAACACAGCCGCAAGTATAGTATTGTCACAAGCAGGTTCGTTTCATAGTGGAAAAGATACGCGTGTTCCTTGTCCTGGTTGTTGCTGCAAGCCTCTTGAGCTCCTCCTGTTGCGACATGGTAGTTGATTCTTGATGAGTGGAAAAAAAAAAGCGCGCTATGTCCTTTCGATGATTGGCGGGGTATCACATGACCCCCAACGACCCCAAAAGAGCCGTTGCGCCTCAACTTGGTTCAAACTCTCACGCCCTCCAGCCTTTCTCCTCGTCTCTCTTCATTTCCTCTTCTCTTCTTTTCACATCTCATCTCCATCACCCCTCCTCCTCCTTCTCATTCAAGACTCTTCCTACACCAACAATGTCGCCTTCGCATAAAAGAACCTATAAGGTCAATATCCTGGGCGCCGGAGTCTCGGGTCTCTCGACAGCACTTGCTCTCCTGGAGAAGAAGAACTACTCCGTCAAAATCTATGCGACCCATTTGCCCTCCGATCTTAGCATCGACTACACTTCCCCCTGGTACGTTCGCATCATCGGTATCTACACAAGCGAGTAATTGATCAATTGCTTCATTCTTGGTTAGCTGGCCAACTTAACACTGACAATTCATTACTTTTTGTTCAGGGCAGGAGCACATTGGCGATCGTACGCTGACATTGCGGATGTAACCCAGCAAGGTACAACTAGCAATCATTCGAGTCACCACATTCACCAGTTCTTCCGACTCCGCTTGATAAAGGTTACACGCGATTCTCAAACTAACCATATATCTCCCTTCTCCATTCCCGCTGTCCTGTTCAACCCCACGATGACAAAGAGCTGGACACAGCAACATTCAACCGACTGGCACATTTGGCGGATACGGATCCCAACGCGGGAGTCATGTACCTGACCGGTCATGACTTCTGGGATGTCAAGCCCAAAAACTTTGAGGACCCCTGGTTCAAGCGTCTCGTCAAGAATGTAAGTTCTGCAATTTCATTCATCCTGTGTACTTTTTTCGTACTTTGTTTCGTCCTAATTGACTGTTGACTTTTTTTCTTTTCTGTGAGTAGTATAGGCACCTCAAGCAGGAGGAGCTTCCACCGGGTGTCGAGTTTGGAATCACCTACACAACTGGTACCGTCAACACGCTTCATGTCTCAGGCAATGGATACTTTACCTATGTCATTATCTATCGTTAGCAGCGCGCTTCTCCGTTATTGACACATTTATTTCCATCGCCAAATAGTATCGGTACACGCACCAAAGTACTTGAAATACCTTCAAGAACAGATTCTCGCCCGCGGCGGAACCATCGACCGCGCAACCATTCCTTCCCTCAAAGCCCTCGCTCGGGCCCCTCACTCCACAGACGGCAGCAAAGCCGACATCATCATCAACTGTTCAGGTCTCGGAAGTCGTAACCTGCCAGGTGTGCACGATCACCAGATGTTCCCTACGCGGGGTCAGATTGTGATTGTAAAGGTTCCCGATTCACTTTGGCCAAAGGCGAAGCAGTTTACGATGGAGCGGTATGCGGAGGGGAGTGCTATGGGTACCGGAACAATCACTTATGTCATTCCTAGAGATAATGGCGAGATTGTCCTTGGTGGTACCATGGAGCACTGGAACTAGTAAGTCTCTTTGTCCTGTTCTTCTGAATTAGACATGTGTGTTTGCTGTAGAAAATGAAATTACTGACACGCTCCTTTTTTTTACCAAACAAAATAATAGCCAAGAGGCAGCGTCAGAGGAGACGACAAAAGCCATCGTCAAACGAGTAGTCGCCACAAAACCCGACCTATTCTCAAACGCAACAATCCTTAGAAGCTGCGTCGGACTCCGCCCGAACCGTCGCGGAGGTGTCCGTATCTCCGCCGCAGTCGAACAATTAGATTGGAATGAGGGGTGGGGGGATTCGAAGGTGGTGGTGGTGGCGCATAACTATGGACATGCAGGGTTTGGGTACCAGGCTAGTGTTGGGTGTGCGGCCAAGGTTGTTGAGCAGGTCGAAGGCTGTTTGAATGAGTTGGATCTTGTCCGTGCTTCTTCGAGGAGCATGGCCAAGCTGTAGGTTGCAAATTGCTAGAGAGTGAAGATGTTGAGGGGGGTGGATACAGTAGTGAGATTAAGAGGTTGGGTTTAACCCAGTTTTGTATTTCAGATATCGCATTGACGAATTGATTGTGCATGTTTCATTCGCTTTGTTTGTTTGTTCTGGCGGTCTTTTTCCGTCGTTGTTGTTGTCGTTTGGCCGTCTAGACCTCAACGAACATACTTTTATTTTTCACTTGCTGTGTCATACTCCATCACCCCAATCAAAAATAGCGGGTAGAGGGTGGAACTAGCTTCCCCCAACAGCTAAAGAACCAAGAGAAAAAAAACATGTTTGGTCACGACACGACGACTGTTTGGATGACACCATACTAAGCAAAAAATAAAGTTTATGTGAAGAGCTCCGTGAGTGGCTGGAGATATTTTCTTTCTTCTCAATGGGTCTCGGATGGGTGATGTTGATCTGTGTTCCTGAATATCAGAACTCAGGATGTGTGTCTGTCTCCCTTTCCGTCTGTCTGTTTTCCTGTTGATTGTGATGAGAGACGATGTATAGAGGGAAAATAGAAAGAACAGCGAACATCCATCCCAAGGGTGAAAAAGTCGAGCTCCAAAGGGCAAAGTCGATTGATTTTCCCTCGCAAGAGACCCCTTCACTTCGGATTGGTCATTACACAACAAGAGCAGAAGGGAGGGTGGAGAAAATGAAAATGAAAATGAAAATTAGGGTTGTGGAATTTCCGTTGCGCGTGGTGGGGGTGCGTGGATCAGAAAAAAAAATCGACCGACTACGACAGTCGACGTATCCATTCCCTCTCTCTCACTTTCGTGACGAAAGACCTTCTCTCCCTCCCCTTGTTGTTCTGCTCCCACTCCCCTCGGTCGATCCATCCACCTGGCAACACCACCACACACACCCCCACCAAAATTCGTCGCTCCATGTCCTGCTCCCTATGGAACTCACGATTGGCGAAGAAAGAAAGGAGGTGGTTTTTTTGTTCCGTCCAGGTGTCATGATTTATTTTGTTTGGGTCCCTTAATCGTTTCAACTCGTCTAAGAAAAAAAAACGTAACAAAAAGAAAAGAGGGAGAGCCTCATTCACCATCGGACCCCTGTCACCCCATCCTCAAACAAAATATCATCAACGCCCTACTTTTGTAACACCCCCTGTCACGAAAAGCAGGGCAAGGGCACCGAGGTTTGAAGTGCCCCATCATCATCTTCCTTTCTCTGAATGAGGCGTATCCGCGTTTCCGTCCTCTGAACCATCGGGATAGCGAAGCGCTTGCCATTCTTCCTCTTCTTGTCCTACGCACTCGGAAGCAGTAAGACAACCTTCACATTTCTGTTTGCAAGAACCCCCCCCCTTTCTCTGTACTTTGTACGACCAAGGTATGTGTCAAGTCAAGCAATGAAAGAAAAAGAGGCCAGTCGGCGATTCTTTCAATGGAAATAAAAAGATATCACGTTGAGCATGAGCAAAAAAAAAAAAAAAAAGCAAATCATGCAAAGGGGGAACGAAAGGATCCGTCAAAAGCCCACCTGATTATCTGAGTACTGGAGTACTAGTCATCCTTAGCTCGTTTGTTTCTTCAGATCGAAATCTCCTCTGTCTCCTTTTGTTTCCACAAACCGTTGTAGGAGGAAGGGAAAAGGTAGAGGAGTGTCATCGCGTAAATGCTCTCTACTATTATTTTTCTTTCAAGGCTAGTCGCATTCTTCGTCCATCAGTTGACCTCTTGCCTTTGGTAAACTGTCGCCTCAGAACTAGAAAGCTACAAGCGACATTCCATCCTCCAGAAACACTCATCAAGAAAACTCCCATATGGGATACCATGTTTACATGCCTTTAATTAGAAAACAACCATTTGGATGTTTTATTGAGCACTGTGTAATCATAATTGGTTTTTTTTTATTTCCGTCTACGGTCTACGTTGTTAATTTAGTGTTTTCTGTTTGCCCCGTCCGACCATTCAGCATTCACAGGCCTCTTTTCTGTCCTTTTCAAGATTGGCAATTTTGGGGAGGTGGAAGAACAAGGGAAGATGAGAGAAGAGACAGGCGGATAGAGGGTGGGTGAAAACAATGCATGCGCGCAACGCAGCAGCGCGACACGCATTGCAGCGAGCGTCACTCACCCTTCAATGATTTGCAAAGCAATGATGGGCTGAAAAATACCAAGGAAAGCACGCAGGAACGAAAAAAGGGATGTCATAGATAGATGGATGCCGGCCAATGCTTGCTTGCTAATGTTTTTGCTGTACTGTGCCTGTCCTCGTAAAGGGGTGAAGAAGGCGAGGGTGCGAGGCAGTGCGGGACAAGGTTGAAAGAGAACAGCAATAACGGGAGAGTTGTGAGTGGGCTGAAAAGAATAAATGATATCTTCTGGGATGGGATAGTTAGTTAGAGGGAGCAAGGGTAGGTTGAAAATAGCTTTTGATTGTTTTGTTTTTGACTTTTCAGATAAAATGCCATGTGTCTAGTGTCTTCTTTGTCAATGCAAGGGACATAGTCCACGACTCAAAATCACAGTGGCGAAAAAGTCGAGGTTGGCCACCAGAAGGAGTGGAATTGGAAAAGGAGGCAAGCTCCGAGGACAGAAACCGGAAGGGAGTGGTCGTTTTCTTTCTTTCTCAAAAGGGCAAAGTAACCGAAAGTGAAGAGATCGATCTCAAAGCACGACAAAGACCGACAGACGGGCCGACCAGCGGACCAGATGACCGTTGGAAAAAAGAAGGAAGAGTAAAGTCTTGTTGTTATTCCCTATTGAGAAGTTCAAAAGGGTATGTGTCATCTGGCATACAATCGAGTATACAACCCTTGTCACCCCCATACCTTCCTGTACACAAACGCCGAAAGCGACAAGAAGAAAGCCAAGAGAGGCGAAGAAGATGAAGGGGGTTGCGGTGAGTGTTTGGGGACAAGCAGGCATGTGCTGTTTTACTTTACCTCTTGGCCTGTTCACATTCAACAGGCAGAACCAAGTTGACGAAAGTAAATAATAAACACAATTCACCGTGTTTTTATTAACACCTAGTGTCGATGTGGACCATTGGTGATGTCCATCGTCCATGCCACAGGGTCACGGCCCACTATTCAATTGAAATTGCATTCAATTGAATTGATTTGCTTGTGTGGAGTTTGTGCAGTGGGTGGCATGTGGCTGCGGTTTTGTTGTTATTTGTAACTGTAGGGTTCTTTCTCTTTAGTTTTAGGCTTGCCTTTTTTTTCGCTTGGCACGAACGGCAGCAACAGAAAGAATAGAAGAATACGAAAAAAGAAGCAGTGCGGGTTACCCTTTTCTGTTTGTGAGAATAAGAAAGGCCCAAGGATAATTGAGAAGTGGTTCTATCAAAGAGTAAAACCCTCTCTCTCTTTCATCTCTCTTCTCTGTCTCCATCTGTGCCTTCGCCTGCAAGGGTAAACAGAGAGCACACATGTATGTGTATGCGTGTGGATGCGTGTGAATGTGTGTGCGTGCTGCTTGAAATGGTGAACGTGGAGTGGAAAGAAGAAGAGGAAAGTTAAGGACAGGATAGGGAGAGGAAGATAAAAAAGGTCCGCCGGGATACATTTGAATAAAGGCCATAGGTCACCACCAGAAGAGAAGAACCACCACCCTGTTGAATTGACGTCCTTTTCTCATTCTTTGCATTCCCTGCATCTTGACCCTATCCGTGGATGTATAATTGCCTGATTGACGATAGCAACTTTCTGTCTATCCTTGGTCCGAGTCCTCTCTTCTCTCGTTATCTTTTCTGGCGTGTCCGTGGTTTTGTGTTCGGTGTGTTGTTGTCATTCATTATCCTGGAGTTTTCCCTTCCACTTTTCTTCTTCCACTGTATTACCCCTGTGGACCGCGAGACGCAGATCAGAAATTGCTAGGATGAATTGAAGAGAAGAACAGCAAAGGCCCCTCAGACATACCAACTCGGGCATATCGGTGTCCCCATTCCTATCGTACTCACCCCCGTCTTTCTACTTATTTTTAAAGTGGCGATTGCAACCAAAGGACAGAAAAATGGCCAATGCTTTTTAAATGTCTGTGGTTTATATGGAGGAGGTGAAGAGAGGGTATGTGATTGACCCATTTGAGGCAAAAAAAAAAAAGGACGGAGGAAGGAGGAGACCAGGGAGTTCATCCACGAAGTGCACACACACACACACACTCGCCCACTCAGAGAAGAGTGTATTACGACGACGATGTTTTCATGATGATTTGTGGGCGCACAGGGTCTAAGTCTAATAATTTGCGCACACACACTCGTTCACTCACTTTCCTTTTTTTTGCTCTATTGCTGGTAAACATGGACGATACATACGTACCTCTTCCTTTCCCCTGCCCTGCCTTCACAGGAAATGCGATGCGATGCGATGCCGATTATTCATTCATTTATTCATTTTGGGTTTATTTGGGTGCGTGCCGTTGATGACAGAAGATACACATCGAGTAAGAGAGCTGAATGGGGGGAGTTTGCCTGCTTGTTGTTGTCAGTCAGGGTATTTGGTCAGGGATCATCAGATCAAATAGTTGTGCAGTAGTAAGGCCAGAGGCAACAACAGCAGTAGCAGTAGCAGTTCAAAGAAGAAGGAAAAGAAGACACGCAGGGGTCAAGGCATAGATACTGCAGATACAAGTACAACATCAAGCGAACAAGAGGACTCTGACCAGGCCAGGCCCTTTTTATTTGACAATGGTGATGAGGGGCATGGTGGTATCGATGATGATCAGTTGTGAAAGTGTATCGGTCTCGGATGATGATAGAGATATCCATTTCTGTGGACAATGAGGAAGCAGAAGGATGAGAAGGAGGATGTGTTTACTCAGCAAGCGCCTTTGCAAGCAGGAGAACCTCCTCGTTCCTCGTTCGGATTGATTTATTAACGATTGAATACAAATCCGTTATTATTGTCTAATTCAAAGAAGGGCATGTTGCAGATGTCCACATCCGGATCGCACAGGACAGAAAATAACCACTGCCTACCTGACTTTGTCGCTTCTTGGCTATGGGCTTTGTCCTTCTTTGAATTACTTCTCTACTCTTGCGGGCTACTCCTCTTCTTCTTCTCTTTCTCTTTCCTAACCTGACTCTTCTTTTCTTCTTCATTCAACTTCAACTAAAACTCATTCTCTTCTTTGACCCTCATTCAACCTTCCTTCTCTCTTGCACTCAACTCATTCACCCTACTCTTTTTCATACTCGACTGCAACCTTCTGCAACAACAACGCCTTCTCGATTCGCCAATGCCCTGTCTCTTCCCGACCATATCCTCCTTCACTTCAACACACCCACTCTTCTTCCTCGTCTTCTTACCTCAGTAGTCAGCCCACCTTCTTTTTTACCCTCAACCATTTTCTTTGCCAATTACCCCCCTCCTTCCTTCCTTCATCCCACTTCGGACAACTATCCTTTTACACGCCATTCCCTTCGTTACTCTACTCTACCGAGCAACCTTCTTTTTTTCTAAAACATCCACTTCACCTGGACTGTAGTACATCTACGATTCGATTTTCAACCCTGGACACAAAAGTCCTCTCTTCTTTTCTTCCTCCTCCACTGACCGATCCCTCATTCAACGCAACAAGGAACGGGATATCTATACATACAACATACAAGCCAACACAAAGGGTAAGCTATCTCCTCTTTCACTCCTCCTCCTTTTCATCTGTGTATCCCTTTTTATCCGTCTATCTCCCTCTCTCTCTTTTCGTTCTATCCCCTTGATGAGTGAATGTGTGCTGCACCAAGATCGTTATTTTATTGTTGTGCCTTTGCCTTCCCTTTATATTATACCCTCGTCCCTTCTCCGTCTCTTCTCCTCCCATGCAGACAATCCTTTTTTCGTTGTTACTACCGGTAGTCAATCTTCATTCTGCTTGGTATGAGAAGCATTTAGCCCTCAGCTGCTGGCTCGTGAATCAACATAATGGGAAAAGAGTGGGTGGCAACACAAGGAAAGGGAAATAATAAAACCGCCCTTTTTTCGTCTTCTTACTTTCCATTTTCAAGTCTTCTCTTCAACTCTTTTTTTCGCCGATTGATTGTCGTCTGTCCTCCTCCTTCGTCCGTCTCCTTTTTTTTTCTTCTTTATCCATTGTGGTCAGTATGGCAAGCCAGTACCTCGTTTCTTCTGGATGGTTTCTTCATGGTTATATATGAGCACACTTCTCTTGTCCGTCCATCCATCCCTTCCTTCCGGGCGAATTCTTTATTTTAATTTTATATTGCAATGAGGGTGTTGCTTCTGCTGTTTGTCCGTACCTTTTTTTGTATACGGACATAAACTTTCGATCCTTCCCTTGCTCCTTCCCACATGCGATGTGCGATGCGATGGTGGGTTCGCTTCCACACTTTTTTTGGGTTACAATTTGTCAAGGGAGAGTGAGAGTAGCGTGGCCTATCTCATTCCTCTTCACGGACATATTCGCTCATTTTCAGTCAACACACTCACAAAAAAAACCACAACTGGTTCAGTGGCTTTCTTTTCACTGTCAACTTTATTCGAGTACATCCCGGACAGCCATCCTGGTTACCCCCGCACTCCACACAAATACACATACATGTCTTGCGGTGGTCGAGAGGAATAGTCAAAGCCATGTGTCCTCGACCCCATTGCATGAGATACTTGCAATTCAAGAGTCACTCAGTGAATGAGCGAGAGTGAATGCGAGTGAGATATTTTCCAGCGACGACAGCAGCAGCAACAGCAGCAAACAGCAAAAGACCCCTTGATCCATACCGGCTCTGGCCTTTTCCTTTCTCTGTCTCTCACCAATTGAAGAACACGCCCTTCTTCCTCTTTACTTCTTTCTGCAGTACACCCTCCTTGACTGTCCACGCTGTCCCCTTCTCCATTCTCCCTTGGCATCATCTTTGTCCCCTTGTTTAAACCTACCTGCTTTTTAAAATGAGAGCTATATTGTATTGAGTAAGGCGTGCACTGCACTCCTACCAGAGATGGTGATCCATGGGTCCACGCTGCCCCTATTTCTTTTTCTTCTTTTCTTTCAATCGGCCTGAGTGCTAACAACTGAACAACATATCGTCAAGGAGGAGAACTGTGCTTCCTGGGCTAGTTCAGTCAGGCAGTCAGTGCTATAACAGCTTGTTTGTGTTCAAGAACCCCGATCCAGCCTTTTCTTGTTCTTTTCCATTCATCATCATCGTACTCAGTAGTCACCATCCTTCTTATTCTGTGTGGTTTTTGGTACCTCTTCCTTTTCATTCAGTTCAATTGTGTGTATTATCACCCGTTTTTTTTCGTTTTGTCCCAGCTCACCCTAAAAGAACACACGGCCTTCATTTCGCCCTTGGGCACAATTATCATTTGCTACATACTACCCAGCCAAGGCAGCCAACAATGACCTGCAGCTTTCTACATCGCCATCAATTACAGCAGTAGTTAATTGTTCTTTCAGCTCCCTCCCTTTACCCTTTCGTGTTCTCTTTGTCCTGGCTGTTGTTCATGCCATAGCCAGTCCAGTCCTCTGCTTCTGCTTCTTTACTTTTTTTTATTTCTTTCTCCGCCCATTCGTTATTTATTTCTCGTTTGTGGCAACACACGCAACGTCCTGACATTCATACGCATTCAACCGCAGTACAGTCTGTGAGTAGACGCAGTCTGTCGACAGACAGAGACCGCCAGACAATCATCATCATTAGCATTGTTGTCGTTCCTTTCTTCTTCTACTTCTTCCCCTTCTGCGGCCAATTCCGCGCATCATTGCACATATCCGCACATCACATCCCCCACACTTTCTTTTTTGTGAGAACATACCTTCGTCTTGTTTGTCCTACCCCACGACCCCAATGTTCTCTTGCCTCAATTGACATCCTCCCACTCTCTTCAAGTGGTAGCACCTTACTTGTTCTGCTGCGAAAACACTATTTAAATTCTTTGTGCCTCCATCCTCTTTTCAAGGACGCCTCCACTTTCTCTTCTTCTCTTCTCCATCCTTTCGTTTATTTTCGGACACTCCGTTGTGAACCACGCGAACCCTCTCTCTCTCTCTCTCGTTTCTTTATATTCTTCCATTTTCTCCTTTTCTCTCTGTGTCTTGGTCCTGCAGCACGCACGCACGCTCAGTTCCCTTCAACTCAACTCAAACAGGGAACAGACCAACAACCCAAAAAGCAATCTCTCTTCCCTCAAAAAACTTTCCTTTCCTTGCATTAACAATTTGTCTCTTTGTTCTGTTGCAACGCCCTACTCCTACTTCTTCCTCCCCTTCCTTCTCTCTCTTCCTTTTTTCTTCTCTTCCCTCTTCCCCAAAACACACAGACCCATTTCATAAGCCATGGCCGCTCAAGTGCACCATCCACATCACCGCAATATAATTGTGATCCCGCGAGATATCTACCAAAAGTGTACAGAGGACCATATCATGTCCCGGACACGCATGGTCGCCAGAGGAGCTACCACTCGAGCTCGCAATGCCTCCTCACAACGTCTCTGGAACGCCTCCACGGCGCAGAACCGTCAAGATTCGACGACAAAGACCAAGGGTCGCCACTACCCTGCCCGTGGTGAACAACAGACTGTTGCCTCCAGCCGGCCGACCAACACCGACCTCGTTGCCGCTCCTTCGTCTTCCTCCTCTACACATTCAACCTCCATGTCACACGCCTCATCCCCTTCACTCTGCTCGTCCCTTTCGTCGTCGTCGTCCTATTCGTCCTATTCATCCTCTACGTCCTCCCTCGAAAACACCACGCCCTCCGTATGTATACCTGCTCAAGATGGCAACAACAGGTACACCAGCCAAGGCGCGGGCGCCCTTCCTCATTCGACTGTCACCATTGGCGGCCATATCACGACGATCCACCTCCGAAACCTTGCTCTCCTCCCTCCCAAGAAGCGGAAACTCTCCGCAGTTACTACCAACAACTACAATACCGCACATGCCACCGCTGCCGCCAATGACAGGAATGACGAGGCGTCATTGCCCAGTGCCAAGCGATACCGTGAAGATTCACCATCTTCGCGCCTCTTCCCAAGTAGCATTACAAATATGGTCCGGAGTGCTATGCCGCCACGGGAAGTCATTGTCATCTCCTCTGACATCTCCTCTGACGAGGAGGAAGAAGAGGATGTCAACAGCCATGCCGCAGCCGCCATCCTCCACATCAACACAACCACCAGCGCTGCCGCTGCGGCGGCCGACCCATCATACAAGTACGACCTCGAGCCTGCCCATCGCCGGATCGTCGAGTCGATCTTCCCCCAGTTTGAAGAACACCACAAGGCGACGCTGGAACGAGCTTTCGCGACTAGCAGAGTGCTGCGTGAGAACTATATTGTCAAGCGATATCTCGGCAGTGGAGCCAGTGGGTTTGTTTTGGCGGCCAAGCGGGCCTTTGACGGACGCGAGGTATGTATTCTGGTAGAATTTCGCTCTCATCAAGGGACAGAAAGGAGAAACACAAAAAACGTCATGTCTTTGTGCATGTTGTTGCATTGTGCCACCTGAAAGGCCCTCTCTCTTCTCTTTGTCGACCTTGTGCCATTGCTAACTCTTTTCTCTTTGCTTTGCAATATAGGTCGCGATAAAGGTGATCCCTCACACTGGGGACCATGTGGAGCAAAAGGTGCAGAGGGAGCTGAGCATCCTGCTCAAGATCAAGGAGCACGAAAACATCCTCGCCTTCCTGGAGCACTTCACGTCTTCCCTTTACGGTGACATTGACCCCGAGGACCAGTCGAACAAGGACATCTCATACATTGTCACCGAGATGGCCGGCTTTTCCCTCTTTGACTTTATCGAGCTCCACAAGCCAGACCAAGACGAAGATACGTCGACGAGAGCCAAGAACATCCAGGACGTGCCCCGGATAGATTCCCTTCCGCCTTCGATTTACGGATCTTCGATCCAAGAGGATGCGCTCCGTTCCATTTTCACCCAACTAGCACTTGCGCTTCACTCTCTCCACTCGCAGTCGATCGTCCATGGTGACATCAAAGACGAGAATGCGCTCATCAGTCTGGATCGAGCCACCGGTACCTACCGCGCCAAGTTGTGCGATTTCGGCCACTCCAAGTACCTGCAGCCAGGCAGCTCTGCCTGTTTCTCGTTCTACGGAACCACGATTTTGGCACCTCCAGAGATGGACTCGAATGTTGCTACCCGGCAGAGGAGCAAAGAGGCCAATAGTCGTCGTGCAGCCGCTGGTGGATCCTCGCAGAGTAACCAGACCCCGACTTGGGACTTGTTCTATGGATACGAGGCTGATGTGTGGGCGTTGGGCTTGACGCTTTATACGATGGTCCACGGCGATCTGCCCAAGGAGTTGTACGAGACTGACAAGAAGCGTCTTGCCGCCTACAAGCGCAAGCGTGCCTCCCACCGCATGTTTCCCTTTACCATCCAGGATAGCATCGACCCTGGTATGTTTTTCTTCTTGTTTTACTTGCATGTTTATTGTTATCATTTGATTGTTATTAACTTCTCTTCCCTTCATTTGATATGCATATATCCAAATAGACCTGAAGGACTTGTTGAAGCACATGCTTGCAGTCGATCCCTCCCGACGCCTGTCGATGAGCGAGGTTGTCAAACACCCATGGATGGTCAAGACCTCTCCCTAATCCCTCATAACAATGCAAGACACAAACTCCCTTTTCTCGTCTCTCCTCTTTCTTTTCTTTCTCTCCTTCTCTCCACCCTGTTCTACCTTGTTCGCACAATGCTGCTGTTGACATGCGGGCGTGATAATCTAGAGGCACAATTGACTTGTTGCCGCCACTCCCTACTCCTTCTTGCTATGTCTGTACCTTTTATTGCCCTTTGCTCATCTGTAATGCTCCTTGTTCTTTAAAATCTTTGCTTCGCTTCTGTACCACCAATGTCCAAGATACCTCTCCCTTCTTCCGCCCCTCCTTACTTCCCCTTTCCCTTCCTTCCCGCCTCCTCCCACTCCCTTGGCACTGCTTTGTGCAATTTCCCTTCCTCTCTTCCTTCGTTCCATACCACTCTCTCAGTTCCAGTCCCAGTCCATCTGCAATAGCCAGTTCCAAATTACGTTCACAAAACCCTTCCTTCCCTTTCTCGAAACGATGACTACAAAAAATAAAATATTGTCGCAATGTCTTCTTCTTTTCTCTTTACTGCTGAAGTTGTCTGGTCCATGGCGATGAGGATGTGTGTCAAGTACTCAAGGACAAGAGGATACCTCTTTCTGTACGTGTTTGGTCTCCGTCTTTTTTTTTTTTTTTTTTTTTTTTTGTCTTCGCGCACGATGCTCTTATTCTCCTGTTCTGACGATAGACACTGGTCGTCAAGAACAACCACAGGTACAGCACCACTGTGCAGTCACACAGTCGACCTTCAGGGTCACCTCATTTTTATGCGTCCGTCCGTTGGTGTTGGACCCTTCTCGCACTTGTCTATTACAATTCTCCTTTCATTCCACTTCACACCTACTCCATTTCAGCATCTCATCACCAGCAAAGCAAAACTCCTACAGGAATCGACCGACTAGCCATCAACCAGAGCAACGACCAAGCTCTCACGTCCAACTACAACAAACAAACGTTGTGCGCGACTCCGCACTATTAACCCTGAAACAATATAAAAAGGGCGCGGTCGCTTCTTAACTCACAACTATGGACCGACAGCAGTCCACATCAGGGCGCCCACTTCCACGACGACAGCAAAGGCGGTCAACGTTGCTTCTTTTCATTGCTGTGGCCACAGCAGTAACACTTTTCACAGCCCACTCTGACCAAGGAACTTTCTTCGTCCATGCTCAACGACAACAACAACAGCACCAGTTCACGGTTCAGGACTCTTCCTCTTCTCGTGTACCCTCCTACGACAGCAACAGCGACAGCAGCGCGTCACTGCAAGACCGCCGACGCCTTGAACTCGAATGCCACCAAATCCTGGCCATTCCTCCCTTATCCTCATCCACACCCGCACCACCAGAACCCTTCCTCGAACCAACTTTCTCAACACTAGCAGGCCCACCAGAGAACTCGACATGGCGACTCTGGTACCGGAAATGGACCGACCTGTCTGCCAAGGAAACGAGCACGGAAATTGAGAATGCTGGGTTTCTGTTGGGGAATGGGCAGAGTCAGGTTTTGGTGGGTGGCGGGATCCATGTTGAGAGGATTCGGGTTAGTGAGGAGAGTTCTTGGGCTGGTGGACCGGGTGTTGATCGCGTTGCGAAGGCTCCTCTCGATGATGGTGCCAGCACGAGCGGCGACGAGGTGGAGGAGGAACAGTATAGGGGTGGGAATGTGCCAGTAGAGGAAGCGCCGCGGAGACAGGAAGCACTCGAAAAAATGCGGCTGTTGGTGAAAGAGAAGGGACAGGTGAGACCCAGGGAGAAGATTGTGGGGTCGCTGAAGGGGGATGAGCGCGGGTTTGGAAGCCAGCTTGGGTTTGGGGAGTTGCTAGTTGAGGAAGTGAAGAAGTTTGAGACTGTGCGGGAGTACCGACGGGAGTTGGATCTTGAGACGGGTGTTGCGACGGTGACCTTTTCTGTGGGAGATTTACAGTACAAACGGTATGTTGAGAAAATTGCATTGACACTGACTCGTGTGACATTTTTTTTAATTTTAAATGATACTAACACGAATACGATTCTGCTCTAAATGTGCATTGACCATGAAATAGGGAGCATTTTTGCAGTTTCCCGGATGGGGTCTGTGTGATGCGACTGCAGGCCTCAGAACCCAAGAGCATCAACGTCAGGGTCTCGCTCTCCTCTGCCCACGAAAACACAGGAACTGCAGAATACACAAACGTCCACAACCGACTTGGTATGCGTGCCCGTCTCGCATCCAACAACATGACCACCGAGGCCATGGTCGCCGTCACCACCGAAGGAGCCACTGGAGTGTCGTTGGCCAACAACCGTCAAGTGGTTGCTTTGGGGTTCGATGCCGTCACGCTTTACTATACTATGGGCACTGGATGGACACTGCAAGGATCGTACCCGAATTTCGAGGACAAGGACCCGCATGATCGGTTGACGAGTGTGATGGATAAGGCGGTAGGTGGGCTCTATGGAGACCAGTACCTGAAGCATGTCCAGGACCACCAGACGCTGTTCCAGGGTTTCCGGTTGGATCTGGGACAGATCGAAAACAAGCTGCCGACGGATGAGTTACTCAAGGCGAGTAAGGGGGGTAATGCAGGAGAGGAAGAGACGTATTTGGATGCATTGATGGTTCAGTATGCGCGGTACCTTCTTATTGCGTCTTCCAGACCTGGTTCTTTGCCTTTGAGTGGGCGTAGCATGTGGTCCCAGGATCAAAACACCGGCCTCGATGACCCCAGGTACCTTTTTTTTCATTTCTCTTAACGCAATATGAGAAAGAGTTCATTTGGAAATCGGTTCTAACGACGAATTAATTTGCGAATGGTTTAAATAGTATTGGATACAAGATGGATATTGACCTTCAGATGAATTACTGGCTGGCAGAGAGTACAGGGTTGGGCGAGACAGTAACGCCATTGATCGACTACATGGAGAACCTGCTGGTCCCACGCGGTCAAGACACCGCCAGCTTGTACTATGGAGCTCGTGGATGGCTGACTCACCCATACTCCAACATCTGGGCACATACTGGACCGACAGCCCAGGACCAGACATTTTACCTCCCAACAGCAGCGGCATGGCTATGCCAGCATGCATGGGACCGGTACCTGTACAGCCAAGATTATTACTTTTTGAGAGACCATGCTTACAAGCTTATGAAGGGCGCTGCTCAGTTCTGGGTGGATACACTTGTGAGGCTTCGGGATGAGGAGGGAGGGCCGCTGGTGGTGTCACCGTCGTTTGCGCCGGGCCATGGAGGTGTGACGGAGGG
The DNA here is from genome assembly GCA_019671135.1 of Linnemannia hyalina. Lineage (NCBI taxonomy): Eukaryota > Fungi > Mortierellomycota > Mortierellomycetes > Mortierellales > Mortierellaceae > Linnemannia > Linnemannia hyalina. Next base: position 1,117,136 of record JAHRHY010000018.1, on the reverse strand, counting down.
GACGGCGATGGATCAGCAGTTGGTATGGCAGTTGTTGAATAATACGCTGGAGGCGATTGCGGTCGTTGGGGAGAGGGATCGGGTGTTTGCTCAGAATCTGACGACTGCCTTGGAGGTGGTTGCGCCTGGGTTGAGGGTTGGCAGTTGGGGTCAGCTGCAGGAGTGGAGTTTGGATATGGATGATCCGAATGAGAGGCATCCGCATTTGGGGTACTTGTGGGCGGTTTATCCTGGTAACCAGGTCTTTTTCAGAAACTCTTCGTCGTCGTCCTCGGATGTGGATGAAGGAGAGGATGAAGGTGAGAAGGAGCCGACGAGGGAGGAGTTGTTGGAGGCTGCAAGAGAGTCGCTCATCCATCGTGGGATGGGTGATCGACCTGGTGGAAACTTTGGATGGGCAAAATCCTGGAGGGCAGCTGTGTGGGCCCGTCTTGAGGATGGTAAGTTGGCGTACAGGGCTGTGGAGACGTTCAAGCGTGACCATATCTTTGAGCACCCGAATCTGCTGGATTTTAAGGATGGACTCTCTGGCCTCTTGGGAGTAAGTGCGGCAATGGTGGAGATGGTGATCCAGAGTCGCGCTCCTGGGTTTGTCGATATCCTGACGGTTGCCGATTTACCAGATCAGTGGCTCCGAAGAGGGGGATCAGTAGAAGGGTTCCGGACGCGGGACGGACATGTGGTGTCGAGTAGATGGGAGGTTGGAGGGACTGTGAGACAGGTGGAGGTGTATGCGAGTCTGAAGGCGGGGTCACTGAGGGTCAAGATTGGAAGTCTGGGTGGAGAGGATCGGACGCCGTCAGCGAAGGTTAGGGTGTCGCAGAAGGGGTCTGCGAAAGTTGTTGCTTATTCGCGGGAAGGAGATGTTGTTGTGCTTGCGGCGGTTGTTAAAGGGGAGACGTATGTTATCGATATTGATGACTGATTGGAGTAGTGAATGAAAAAGTAGCTTCGGCTTTATATGGTGTATGTGGAGACGCGATGGTCGCGTGTATGGAGGTGGTTCTTGCGGGCGCGTTTCTTTTATGTCGCGTTCTTTTTTTCCTTTTTTTCTTTTAACATCCCAGATGTAACCCCCAAGGGGTGAATGAAGCAAGGCTTTCTATTTGTGCTATAGACACGAAGAGTAAAAGGGGGGTTGCACAGGGGCCACCTCTCCCTCCCTCCTATCCACGTCACCCTCTCTTGAATCGAATGTGGGAAGTGAGTGGAGCGAAAGGAGCGTGAGCGCGAATGACTTTGCCAAAAGAAAACAATAATCAAAGGCTACTTTTTTTGACTTTTATTTGTCCTGGGAGAGATCGCGCACTTTTTGTTTCTTTCTTCGCTCCTCTCTTCTCTCCGCCTCTCTTCGGCACCTCCTTCCACACTCTCACCCATTCACACACCTATTCATTCATCACACGCCTCTCTACCTACTCTACTCAACGAGCACAAAGGCCACCAGAAAGACAAGACGACAATGAGCGACTCGACAGCTGCCGCAACGCCTGCGCCAGCCGTAGCTTCTTCAGCCGGCGCTTCTTCAATTACTCCTTCACAACCTCCAGTACAAACACCAGCACCCAAGAAACAAGATCATCCCACCGACAACAAGTCGACACAAGACTCCTCTTCCGCCCCAACCACAAAGCCATCAAACAACAGCAACAAGTCTAGGGAACCCAAGAGCACGACGAATGCCAAGGCTGGATCCCCTCTGCCAGGGTCGCCGAAATCAGGACGATCGAACAACAAAAAGAGCAACAACCCCGCAGGCGCAGGAGCTCCGCGTGGTCAAGAGAATGGTCTTCGATCGACCACAAGCACCGAAGAAGCGCACGGCAGCAGTAACGGTGTTGCGAATGGTGGTGTTGGACTCGGCGTTTCGTCCCCTGCTGGAGGAAGTAGTAGCAACAAGAGCAGTCATAAGGCCGCAGTAGTTGGAGACAACAGAGAGAGACAGCAGCAACATCCTTCGTCTTCTCGACCTGACAGTCATCACAAGGGAGGAGGTGGTGGTGGAAGCAGGTGGGAGAACAGTGGTCAAGGCAATAATAGCAGCAACGCGCCGTACAACCAACATCGATCAGGAAACAATACCAACGGCCCTCCTGTGTCGACTTCGGAGGCTAGGTTTGCCAACTCGAGACCAGGTGGAGGAGGCGGAGGAAGCTATCGCGGAAATGGTGGTGGCGCAGGAGGGGAGGAGGAGTTTGGCAGGGGTCGCAAGTTTGAGAAGCGTGCGCCGCGTTCCCATTTGCCTTCATCAACAACAGAGCAACAGCAACAGCAGCCTTCGGGAGGATCAACGACGACGTTGGGTGCGCCTGGAGTTGGGGAAGCCAAGAAATTGCAGCAGCAGCAGTTTGTTACGCGGTCTCCACGTTCGCCTCGGTCGCCTCGACGCGGGTTTGGTGAGAGAGGCAGTGCGTCTGCCGCTTCTGCTGCCGCTGCCGCTGGTACTGGGCAGGACAACAATCGGGCTACAACAACGACAACAACGACGACTGAGGGCAAGGAGGGAAACGACTCTGAGTCAACAGGGACAGAGCTTGCCAAGAAACGCAAGGCTGGCAGGAAGAACAAGAAGAAAGACGATGACGAGGGCTCGGTTGTTTCGCTCAGCTCGACCAAGGAGGGTGGAGGCGACAGCAGTCTGGATGCACGAGAGTCGTCCGGCAACACTAAGAAGCAACAGCAGTCTAGGCCTGAAGACTCCTTGGCTATATCATCAGCAAAGGAGGGTTCACAGCAGTTGGGCTCGAATTCTACAGCTTGGGTGCCAAAGGCCAAAACTAACCGTCCTCAGCACCACTCCACATCTGACGGTTCACCAAACACTTCTCGCCCACTCTTCAAAAACAACGGTCCTCCTCGCGATCATGACAATAACAGCAAATACAGCAGGAACGACTCTTCCAAAACGTCCTCGTACACGTCCAAGAACAGCTACCTCGGACAGCGGAATGGGCCCGACGGACGCCGCCCTCATCACTCTGACCGCGGGTCACGGGAGACGACGGACTCGAATGACTGGAACTCTGGAAAGGCAAGGTCAACAGCAGGCAACAACAACAACCGCAAGGATGTCTCGCGAGATCAGAACGGATGGGGAGATTCTCAGGTGACAGTTCCCAACGGAGGAGGAGACGGAGAGACGTCCAGCTGGGCCGATGCTTCTTTGACGGCTGTTCAGAAGGATGCCTCGCAGGCCCAGGATGGATGGAGTGCAACGCCGGCCCAGTCCGAGAGCACTGGTTGGGATTCTGCGCCTCCTGCCGGAGCATGGGACAAGGCGTCAGAGAAGAGCGATAGCTGGAACAGTAACAAGGCGCCGGAGAAGAGCGACAGCTGGAACAAGGCACAAGAGACGAACGATGGCTGGAGTCATACCCCTCCCAGTAACGAGAGACGGGGCAACGGTCCTGCTGCCAGGAATGAGAAGTGGGGCAATGAGCCAGCTGGAAAGAGCGAAGGGTGGAATAACAACAAGGCGTCGGCAAAGGGCCAGGGCAGAGGACGAATGGATGCTCCAGCTTCAAGTCAACCCGGCAAACGGAGTGATCCACCAACTACCGCTGCAACGACCACCGCACAAACAGGAGGTTGGAATCAGGCGCCCATGACCCAGGACAAGCGACGAGAGGACTCTCCAGCAAAGACCCAGAATGGAGGAAAGGGAGATGCTCCTGCAGCTTCGGGATGGGGCAACGCATCCTCTGCCACAACCTCAGGCGATGGATGGGACACCGGTCTTCCAAAGGCCACGACCACGGGCACCAAGTGGGGCGAGTCTGTGCCATGGGAGACAAGCGATACCTCCGCACCGGCCAAGACGTCAGGGTGGGGCGATGCATCACAAGACACTCCCAAAATGCAGGACTCGACTTCTGCCAGCGATGGCAACGATGATCCGAAGCGGACTGGAGCCGGTCGAGGCCAGCCATCAGGCGGATTAGAGACAAAATTCGCCAACTCTCAACAGGGTTACCAGCGTGGTGGTAGTGGATCCTTCCAGGAGAGACGCGGCGACCAGAGATTCCAGGATGTCGACTCTTCGCGACGAGCACAGTCACCAAACTCGCAATCGCAGTCACTCAGGGATGCACGGTCGTCGTTGGATGCCAGGGATGCACGATCGTCGCTGGATGCCAGGAATGCGCGTCTTGGGATCCAGCGGGGTCCTCGCTCTCATGAGGATAACAGAACCGGGCAGCGCGGTGAGCCATCTGAGAAACCCAGGGGAGGATTTTCTCGCGACTCGAGCAACAAGGATGCCGCCACCTCAGGATCAAGTGGAGCTGCAGCCCGCTCAGGTCAGAGGAACGGTGGACCCTCGAACCAGAATGGACAAAAAGATCAATCGAACGAGGTCTTCCAGCGCAAGCCCCCCACGAGCAAGGGTAACTTTGACAAACCTGGACCTGGACGCGCCAATAGCAAGCTACAAAAAGAGAACCGCGACAACCGTCAAGTAAGTGTTTGATAGTATTTTGAATGGTAGTATCAGAGCGATATGATGGTCAGACACATTGACACGAGTCATTCTTTTAACATGGTTGTGATTGTAGACGCCAATGCTTTCAAACTCTTTGGAGTGCCAGATGACCTGGGAGGAGATGAATCTTGGACCCGACGTCCTCGCCAAGATTGCCAAAGCTGGGTACGCATTGAAGATTTAATGAGTGACTTTGCAAGACTTGCAGCTTTGTCAGACTATAACTAACTGTGCTCGCACTTCCTTCGAAATGTAGGCTGGAGAAGCCGTCGAATATTCAAAAGTTGGTGATGAAGCCGTTCAAGGAGGGCAAGGACGTGATTGCGCAGACACAGTCGCAAAAGGATCGCACCAACACGCTGGCGATTGCGCTTCTGGAGAAGCTGTCGTCCAAAGCTCATACACACAAGTACCCTCAGGCGGTCGTAATCTGCTCTGACGGAATCAACCCACAGCGTGTCAACGAGGACTTTCAGGACTGGTTTGAGGGCGTCTCGGGACTCGGCTCGATCTACCTCACCAGCGAGGATCTCAGTTCTGAGGAGTCTGTGCTGTCGAACCAAGAGCAGCCAAAGCAAGTTATTGTGACGACACTGGGCCCTCTGATGGAGGTGTTGAAGAAGGAGCTAGTGGATATGAAGTTTGTAGAGACAGTTGTGATTTCGATGCGCGCGGCCGAGTTGGTGAACTTTGATGCGTTCAAGCAGTTTTGGGCAATGTTGCCTCGGGAGGCACAGGTGGTGCTGATGACAGGACGCATACAGCCTCAGATCCAGTTGATCAAGACACAGAACTTTAGGAACAACACGGCGGTCCGGAGAGCGGATGAGTTGACGATGCAGTGGAGTGAGCATTACTTTGTCGACATTCCTCGACAGACAGCACCAACAGTAGCGAATGGCGACGGTGGTGATAGTAGGAAAGCAGAGGAACCCAAGGACCACAAGTGGGAGGTGATGATGCAGATCTTGGACAGGAACCCCGAGATCTCTCACATTGTTATCCTCACGCAGTCGCAGAGTCTGACTCAAGCATTAACCGCCAAGCTGGAGCAGCGGAACCTTCCTGTTCTTTCAGTTGTAAGTTTCATGTCTGTTCTATTCTCTTCCAACAATTTCCTACACATGATTGAATGAGTGCTAACATTTCAACTTTCAATCTGATTGATAGTGGAGTATGGCGGATAAGACGGAAGTGGCGAGACAGTTCAACCAGCCTGACCGGTGTATTCTTGTGTCCGAGTCGTTGTTGATGGACAGTTTGGATCTGAACCATTCGTCGCTTGTGATCAACTATGAGATGCCGAGGAGGGCGGCGCACTACATTTCGTCGTTTGGCCCGTTTGGCCGGTCTGGATTGAGGACGCTGATGATCAACTTTTGCGTCAAGGAGGATCCATCTCAGTTGCTGTCGCTGGAGAGCATGGAGGCCATGTACGATATCAAAGTTCGCGAAATGCAGGTACCGTATCTCTTTCATTCTATAGTTGATCGTGTGCTGTGTCATGTGGATCGATGCACAAGATGCTGACACACTCTTTGTTGTTGTTTTTCTTTCTTGTGGCTCGAGTAGCTGGACTAGGAGATTCTAGGGGATTTGTTTTTGTGTGGTTGCGGCATGGCTGTTTAACATGCCAGGGTATGCTTTCTGGGATTTGTTTATAACATTTATGCTGTTGCTCCTTTTTCTACGTTTTCATTTGTACTTGCTTTCATATCTTTTTCTTTTTGTTTTCTCCAATGTATCTCAACGAAGCAATAAAAACACAATCATTCGACCTGCCCTTGTTCCTTTTACATTTGTATGTTTTTTTATTCTTTCCATTTGGTGTCGCTAGCACTCTTACCATCGCCTCTTCAACTATCATCAATGAACAAAGGACGCATAAACAAGATATCAAAATGAGCATTCAATGAACAACTTGCACCAAAAGCAACGATCAGAAAAAAATGTCCGAGAGAGAGTGAACTTACGGAAGACTGGACACAGTCCTTGAAGGCGAGGAACTCTTTTTCACAGGCACCCTTGTGCACGTCGCTCATTGTTGCGGAGATGCATGCGCCATATGCCGTTGCCTATTAGGTGGGATATGATTAAGGAAGGGGGGAAAGGGTTAGGTTCGGAGGTTTGGGTTGTGTGTGACCTCCGAGAGTGATATGTCCGAGACGAGTGAGAGGGAGAGGGTGTGCTGCGGTGAGGAATGGTGGAGATGGACGTACGGTTGTTGAGCAGGAGGCTATCGTTTTTGAGAATGTTGCGAGGGTTTGCTTTGGCTTTGACATTATGTGAATGGAATGGGGTGAGTGTGTGAAGGTGATCAGGTTCGCCTCTTGGGCGTAGCGCGGACAGGGGACGAGAAAGTAGCAGAGGGGGAACCCGTCCGAAAATCAAGATTATGACGTATGGGTAAGAAATGACGCGGGTACTGCGGAATTTTTTTCTTTATCTTCCACACAGGCGCAGAAGGGCACAGAAGGGCACAGAAGTGGGAGACTGGACTGCGGCCGAGAGAAGGGAGAGGGAGGGGTGGAGTAAATAAAGCGAGCAACCTTGCTTGATCTCGTTTGTTCTCTCTACAACCCCATCAACCGTAAAGTGCCCCTTCTACCTATCACTTACTAGTACCTACTTACCTTGCATCACTGCATCGTTGGCATCGCACCCTGGCAAGGATCGCTTCCCTTCTTGACAACACCTTCAACTGGATCTATATCGCATCTCTACCAAAACAGGAGGATTTGGACACTTTTTCACTCGCCACAAACCATAGAGCGAATCTATACCACACGACAAAGCTTGGAAACTATACTGCTCTGCTCACTTGGCACCCTTTCCATCAGCCAGCGACTACCGCCAGCACGACGACAACCCTTCCGTTCTCTTTACACCTTTCAAAACAAGTGTTCACACTTCCTAACCACACACAACAACTTTTTTTTTCTTTTTTCCTTTTCGCTCTTTTTTTAAAATTCAATAACCTATCAGAATAATCCACCATGCCCAAGAACAAAGGAAAGGTAAGAACCCCTCTCAAGCTCTAGCTACCAATACTCTTGCTGTAACCGACGCTTTGAACGATAGTGCTCTCGTCTAGCAGCAAAGTTACTAATGCCTTCTTCGTCCTTGCGCTTTGTTGACAATTTGGAATTGAATAGGGAGGAAAGAACAGAAGACGTGGAAAGAACGAGAACGAAGGCGAGAAGCGCGAGTTGGTCTTCAAGGAGGACGGTCAAGGTAATATAACCCCTTCCCTTTTTTTTCTTTTCTGATGAGCTGCTGTCATCGCCTTTCTGATTGCGCTCATCAGTAAAGTTTTTTTTTGATGAGAAAATACAAAATACTGCGGGTTTTTTCTTTTCGGTCTAAAAGAAGAATATGGGCATAATGACCGAACGACTAACGTACGGCTTTCATCTTTCTCTCTATCTTTTTCTTTGCCTCTTTCAAATGACGTATGGAACAGAGTACGCCCAGGTCTTGAAGATGCTCGGAAACGGTCGTGTTGAGGCCCAGTGCTTCGATGGCGAGAAGCGTCTTGCACATATCCGTGGAAAGATGAGAAAGAAGGTAAACCTCCCTCCACTTTGTTTTCCACTCGACTCCTTTCTTTTAATGCATGTCGAATTGCTGTTGACGACGGACGGGATTGTGGGCAAGGGCAAGGCAGGAAAGGAAAGGAAAGGGACTCAAGGACTGATTTTTGTTCTTGCAACAAGTTCTCTCTCCTGGAGGTGTCCCTTATTTTCCTTCTCGGCCATTTTTTTTTGGGCCTGTGCCATTGGCGGCAACGTCTGTGCGTCATCGTTGGGTTTCTTGCCGTCCAACCACAATCAAGCAGGAAATTCACACGTCGACACATACACTCGCTGGATTCCCACAACTCTTCAAGGAACAATGGACAAGCAATTGAAGGCGCCAGAGGAAGAGAGAGACAACACAAACAAGGATGAGCAGGACGAGCGACTTGCAATGCAGTCATGACAGCTTTGCAAGACCATTTTCTAACAAGCATTCACTTCGTCGATGTGAACTCCATGAAATAGGTCTGGATCAACCAGGGAGACATCATTTTGATCTCGCTCCGTGATTTCCAGGACGACAAGGCAGATGTCATTCTTAAGTACAACACCGAGGAGGCCCGTAACTTGAAGGCCTACGGCGAGTTGCCCGAGAGCGCTAAAATCAACGAGACCGACACGTTCCAGGGAAGCGAGGACGAGCTCGATGTCGAGTTCGATATTGACGAGATCTAAACTATCTAGCCCTCTTTATCCAGCATCCACGCAAAAACAAAACTCCTTTCCGACACTGTTACATTCTTTCACCTTTCTCTCTCTCTTTTTGTTTCTTTTCTATGCAGTTTTCCCAAAAATGAAGCATTGTCTTTTTTCATTCAATTCATATTTTTTGGATTTTACTCCTTGCTTGTGTTATGAGTGTGTGTATGTTGACATTGAAAGAAAGGAGTAGCGAAGCGCGCGCTGCGAGAATTGAAAGATGCTCAGAGCCGCCGTACAACAATAAGGCAGACAAAAAGCAAAGAAGTCCATGTTCTTTTTTTTTAGTCCTCCTGGTGGGTGATGAAAAAGTCACTTCCAACACCAAGGGAGACGACTTGTCCAGTCATGGCGTTCTCGAGCGCCGATTTTGCGCGCCATCCCGAGCAGTGTCCTGGTGCCATATAGGTCGGGTTGATTTCTTTCATATCCTTTACAGTTTCTATATCCAACATGCGAGCGGAGCGAGCGAATGACCGCGATGAAAAAGACAAGAACGAATAGAGCAGGATATGAATGCGTGTGTGTAAGAGATTGTTGTTCAAGCGAAAGAGACACAACTACACAAGTAGGTCGCAACAACAAAAACGAGCAAATTGACTTTACCTTGAATACGAGTTTCCATAGATCCTCCTGCGAGATGGAACCCACCCACCACAAAAAAGATATGATCATCTGTCTTGTTGCCAGCACCAAAGGCGCGCTTGACGTCCTGACAGACATTAATAACACCCGCATGCGAGCATCCCGTCAGAACGACCAATCCTTTAGACCGGACCCGAGCAACGAGGTACCGCTCATCCATGATTTCTTGTTCGGCGGACCAGGTTTTTGTGGATTCAGACCAGCGGACGTGGTTGGGGAGTCCAGTCTCGTAGGTTGTTTTGCGCGGGATGGTGCCCGAGACTCCGAAGAATGAGTCGCAGATCGTGTGTGCCTTTGCGTTCTTCGAGACCTTTTCGACAAGGGAGGAAATAAAGTAGAGAGATATTAATAAGTGACATGTGAAGTAGGTAGAATACAATACGATTATGTTTGTAATGGGTTTCGTACCTTGCCGCCGGCGGATTCGAGGGCGGAGAAGGAGGGCTCTTTACCCCAAGCGACATACTCGATAGGTTTCGAGGCTGTTGATCCAGGCGGCGATGGTCTTGTCAAACAGATACCGCGCTCATCCGGCCTATCCGGGTGCAAATCCAACACCACTAATTGTACGATTCGGAGACGATGGAGAAGGAAAGTGAAGAAGAAACAATAAACCACCATTCTAGGTTCTTGTTCTCTCTGCTCCTCTCAGCAAAGACTCTATTGCGCGCGATATTTTGAACAAGAACTTTCTTACCTGGAGAAGCAGATTGCTGCTGCTGCTGCTCACGGTCGTGCTGACAACGCTCAACAGCAGCAAGCATACCACCAGAATGATCGATATGCCAGTGAGAGAGGACAATGACCTCAATCTTTTCAAACTCGATCTCGAGTCGCTTGGCATTCTCGAGAAAGATGGCCGAGTGTGGGCCGGTGTCGAATAGTACTTTGTGCTCCTTGCCGTCCTTAATTCCCGTCTATTTTATATCCGTTATTATTGACGTGTGTTAGATGAGGTCAAGATACGAAATGAACATGGTAGCAGGACACACGTCATACTGCTTAAGAGTTACATCTCAGACATAAATGATTGATACTTACGAGAAGGATTGAGAGGCCGTGGGCACCACAGCAGATATCGGCGAAATTGAAATCAATCGTCGTCATCCCACACTTGGACACATCATCGCCTTCACCCTCTGTCGCGTGCCCCTGAGGATGGGTGTGGAGGTGACCAGAAGGAATGGTGGACCTATCCATGTCGACATGACGACGGTCCTTGAAGAGAGACTGGGCTTGGGTAGTGAGGCCGAGGTCGTTGGGGACGGAGGTCATAAAGTCGACCTCGTTGTCGACAATCACGGTCAGGCGCAGGGCGTCCAGTTCTACCAAGTCTGGGAACTGGTTCTCGTTAGGTTCGTGTGTCGCCATGTTGGTCTTGTTAAAAGCGTGAGTAGAGAAGGGGGAAGAGAAGTGTGAAGTGAATGCAGAAGTGAATACAAAAAGTGAATGAGGGAATGAATGAACAGATGAGGAAAATTGTGAGAAGAAGGAAGGGAAGAAGTCATGGCGACGATATAAGAATGATGCATCAATTTGCGCACAATGCCGTAGGTGGACCATTCCCTTCTATGCCCTAACGCCCTTTTTCCGCAGCCATAAAAACAAAGACTTGCCTGAAGCAGCGATCGCTTTTACAGGATCGGGCGCCCACCCTCTCACTCCTTACTATCCTTGACCAGTCGCATCTGGACCGGAGCTGGTCACTCCAACTGATCGCAATGTCATACAGTGAAACAAGTAGCACCGATAAACGAAAACCGGACAAGTTCAGATACCAGATACCAGATACCAGATACCAGATACCAGATACCACATACCAGATACAGATCTCATTTGACAGCCTGCTCATTTATTTGACAACCTTTTCCTTATTAGGCAAGTTACACGGCTAATTTGACAACCCCTCCACTCACTCTACACTCCTTTTCGCAAAAAGGAGTGTGAGTACTTAAAAAAAGTTGATGAAAGGACGATCAAAGATATGCAGACTGCAATGGAAACCATCTTTTTACTATGCATGATTTCTACACCGTCGAACAACTGAAAAATCCCAATGAGCAAGTTGTAACAGTTGATCTCCTGGGACTGGCAGACATCATGTCGGCACTTAAGGTGAAGAGGATCGTGGGTGGTCATATGCTTTCTGTTTTGCTAACGAAGTACATCACAACAGAGTGGATCTTGAAGGGAGTCTCCTATGAATTATCAGAAGCAGGAAAAGCTGCAACCTCACACGAACACATGTCTGAATTGGTAAGAGACCTCCTCAGAGCTCACAGTTCAACAAAGAGCCGATCGCCTTTCACGCATGGACATATGGGCAATGTCAACAAAAACATACATGGGGGGTAGTCGCAGTGATGTTGACGTCGTGATATCTCCGCATCACAAAGCCCTGTACTATTCTCATCAACTCGGCTCAAACTTAGCTTTCTGAACGAAAACGCCGCGGATGAGTTCATGAACTACAAAAATACCGAGAGCATTAAACAATATTAGCGTAAAGGCAAGAATGAAACCAAGTTTTTTAAATACAATTGTGGCATGCTATGGACCAGGCAAAGACTACTGGGCCATTGTTATCCTCGATTACGATCCAGGCTATGCATTCAAATCGCTCAAGGTTCGCCTTTCGTACAGTCGCATCATGCTGGTTTCAAGAGTTGCGTACGTCATCACCATGTCCACTTTGGAAACCCATCTGCCGAAGAATCCAGATGAACCTATCAAAAAGTTCATTTTTAGTGTCATCCACGATGTCGTGAAATTAATCAACCAGAAGGATATTGGGACGTTGTTGAACAGAGCGAAAGCTAAAATGGCGCAAGTGCATTCAACACAAGCTCAACGCTTGCACACCGCTGGTCTCGGTCTGAACAGGAGCGAGATGCAGCAAAGTATTGTCGATGTGAGAACAGAACAGACATGTTAAGTAAAGCTGAACTGTAGTGCAATTGCATGTGGCCATGCCTCTCTCTCCCTCTTTCACTTCTGTTTATGTGTGTGTATATATATATTCGCTAATGCTTCCAATTTTATCTCTTTTAGTTTAGATACGTATAAAAGCCATTGGCCACCCTGAGTCCCAGGAGTCAGCTGAGCAATGGAATGTGCTCATCGAGTCCAGAACGATCCCTTGTCCGTACGTCTTGGCTTATGGCCGGCACTCATCGAAGATGATTTCTGTCGCGCAGGAAGGTGTGTGACCTTGTCGGCGCGGTCATCCATTACAAGGGTTAGCCTAAGCTCTTACAGTCGACAAACGATGCGTCATAGAGCGGTGCTCAGGGGCAGGGGAAGGGCGAAGGCGGATTCAGTGCAGATGCCTTCAATATCAGATAACCCCCACAGTCCATCATTTTGTTCTCTACATCCCTTTTATAGCAACCCTATATCCTTCTTTTCCTTCTGTATTTTTTTCTCACCATATCCTGTCTACGTTTTCAACATCGTCGAATAAAAAATATGAAGTATTCAGAACACATTGGTCCTAGCATCCAACCTGAGGAATATTCAACACTATTGATTCAATGATCGCCTTCAAGGAAATACCAATAGTGCTTAAAGGGAGAGCGGAGGAGAACAAGTCGTCCCAAAGAGTTTCTCATGTTTTTTTCTCAAAAACAGAAAAAGTGCGCTACATGGACTTAGTGCGGAAAGCTAAAAAATTCGAACAACCCGGGTTGTTCGTATTATTCAACAACCGAACACGTTTGCGTGCTAAGTCCATGTAAGCACTTTTTCATCTTTTTTTGATGATACCATGGAAGATGACACCAAGCACTTGCAGTAGCGCTTGTTTTCCCCACTTCTTTATGGAGCACGACTCCCACGTTGTTCAAAGCGGTTGTTAAGATGCTTTTTATACGAAAATACCGTTTTTTTTACGCGTGTGGTGGTGATGAAGACATAATTTTGGCTGGTGATGGCATTCGATGGTTGAAAGGGCTTTAATAATGATGTGGATGACAAAAAACGAAGACGCTGCAACAAAAAACATCGATGTATTGACTTTAAAGAAAAATAGGTTGTCCATGGACTTAGCATGCAAAACACGTTAGGTTGTTGAATAAAACGAACAACCCGGGTTGTCAAATAGATTAATCCAGTAGATTAACTCCCAGATATTTTCGAGCAAAAATGGAACCAAGAGCTGCACGAACACAACAAGTCCATGCTCTGAAGGTAAGTAAAAAACGAAAGCTCCTTTTGAGAAACTTGCCTGCACCAGGGTTCGAACCTGGGACCTTGTCTTAGTGAGAGACATGTGATAACCACTACACCACGCAGGCTTAAAATTGTAGTAAATTATCGCCCCTTTATTCACACAGCAACAACATCCACGCCACCAACTTAACCACCCTTAATAAGTTTTTTTTACGCAGATTTTTTTTTTTTTTTTCAAGGAGGAGGTTGTCAATGACGGTTACCGAGGAAGCGATTCAGGAGTACATATGCGGGTATCTGGGCGGTGCTTTGGCAGGCTGTGGAATCTCGGCCAGGCAGGGTCGAAGTGGTGTGGATCAAAGGTCACAGCAACATCCACGGAAACGAACTTGCGGATCAGGCGGCGAAGGTGGCAGCACAGAGTGGTTCAGTGCCCTGGATGGTGGATCTCACTCAACAGACGGATATCACGACCTTTGCACATTGTTACGGCGGGATTGTTGAAATCGATCTACGTCAGCTCCTCAAACAACAATCGACAATCCGTCACCATCAGGCCTGGACGTCACAGAGGCGGGTCAAGAGGGCGATCCCTGACATCGATGACGTGGAATGGAACTCGACCTTGGCTTATGTCCACGACAGGCACGCAGTCTTCACCTTTTACAGCAACAGCAAGGACTCTCACCAACGCACACATCATATCAAAAAGCTGCATGGAATGCTGCCCACTCTGAACTCCATGCAGGCTCGCAAGCCCAACCTGTACCCAACATGCGTGTGCCGACGATGCGAGCTCGAGAAGGAGGATAACGATCACGTCTGGAAATGCCCTTCGGCAGCTGAGACCACCACTGAGATCTGGAAGGAGGCCATGGGCAAGATTAATGAGTGGGGTGTGCAGGCGACAAACAGCTACAACGCAGCCAGGAAGCGGGAATACAAACGCGCGGTGGACAGAGGTCGTCAGGTACCGAGGCCAGTACCCATACACTGGTGGCCCCCTTCGGATGCGGATCATGTGCGAGGATTTTCCTCCATCGGTGGAGCTCGAGCCGTGCACAGCGGTAGTCCAGCTCCCGATCGAGACGAGAAACCGATGTGGAATGTGTCGGATCTCCTCCGCGGCATCACCCCCTTGAGCATGTTGACTGAATGGTCCGCGGTCTTCCGGACCCCAATGTCCATCGCCAAGACAGTCCTTCACAAGTTTGTTGGCTACCTGGAGGCGCAGGCCTCGGAGCTGATCTGGAAACCTCGGTGCTCCGCGACGATCGCGTGGGAACAAAGCCAGGGCATCTCTGCCAAGGACAAGACATCCAAGTACACAGGCCCCCGAGGTGACTGGAGTCAAGGATACGGTTACATCACGCACGATGGTTTCTGTCCGTGTGGCGCTTCGCTAGCCACACATTGTGAAGGAAGGTGCCCTGGGGCGATCAAGGACCCACGCGCTGCTGACGAGCGGTTGTTGGAGAGTTTGTTAGGAAGGAGGAGGTTGTCAATGATGGAGAGGATGGGAAGAATCCCCTTCATTCGTATCTAGTTTTATTTTCTTCCGTTTAAGCTGTGAAGAGCAGCGACAATTGTTGCGCAGAGCCAGGTTCTGGACCGGACTGCGACTGGTGGATGGTGCACTGAAGAGTTTGGTCTGTAGTCCCCTTTTACTTCCAAATAACTTCTCTATGCTGTTTGTTAGAGAAATAAAATTGTGTACGAAAAAAAAAAAAAAAAAAAAAAGATATATTCGGTGCTTTGGCAGGTTGTGGAATCTCAGCCAGGCAGGGTCGAGGTGATGTGGGTTAAAGGACAAACCAACGTCCATGGAAATGAGCAGGCGGAGCAGGCGGCAAAGGTGGTAACACAAAGTGGTACGGTGCCCTTGGTGGTGGATCTAACTTAGCAAGCGGATATCGCGCGGGATTATTGAAATCGATCTGTGATATGAACAACTGGAGAGAGGAAAAAGGGTGAGAGAGAAGCTGGGAGGGGGAGGGGGGGTCTTTATTGATCCCTATAAGAATATGTACAGGGGGACTGACAACTACTACACTTAATGAAGAATGAGGATAGTGGAGACACTCTGAGATGCAACAGTTGCCATCATTGTCAGTCTGCTCTTGCTGCTGTTTAAACGGCGAACGTGGCAACCATCGTGTTTTCGTGGTATTAATGCAAGGAAGGGGGGAAATAGCATCTCCGTCTTTCTTATACGACTAGCTAAACGCGTCGTGATCTCCGTAGGATTGGAATAGAGGTGATGATATGCTCTGGATGGTTTGTCACGACTTTTGTTTGTCGCGACTGTTTCACGTCTTTCTATTTTTACATTTATTTTCCTGGCTGTTGGCAATTGACTTTGAGCCTCTCACTTTCACTTGCCGATAAATGTAAGAATGACTGAAGGGGTTCTTGTTTTGAATTGGACATGGTGGTGTTGTCAACCAGAGTGAGCTAGTTACAAGCGAAAAAAAAAAAAAAAAAGTAAAAAAGATAGCGAGAGAGCAAATGCAGAAAGTGAATGCTTTGTGCTGCACCATATCCTGGATTTGCGTCCATGTTTGGCATTAGAGGTTGCGTCACCACAGGTTGTCCAACTTAATCACAAGCACTTTTTTTTTGAAAGCCCAGCCGGGCCTCGTCCATCTACCACGACCAAATTTCCCGCCCTCTCTAACGAAGGTAGAGCCGCACATCGCTTAAATATATACACTCATTACGACTGGTGGCTAGCGAGCCCTGGCATGTCTTCTGTGCCTTAGTTCAGTCGAGGTTGTTGAATGGTATGATCCGTTAGACCGACTGCACTGGACCTGGACTGGACAATCTGATACATCAGATCAAAATAAGCAAACAGGCTACATCGGCCGCTCAGGGTCTCTTGGGCGAAGCAATGTGAGCGTATGCTTGTGCGGTGAGAACAAGAAAGGACGATGGTGGT
Source organism: Linnemannia hyalina (assembly GCA_019671135.1). NCBI lineage: Eukaryota > Fungi > Mortierellomycota > Mortierellomycetes > Mortierellales > Mortierellaceae > Linnemannia > Linnemannia hyalina. Next base: position 1,100,623 of record JAHRHY010000018.1, on the reverse strand, counting down.
CCGTGGGAGTCCTGGGTAGGCGGAGGTGCAATCAGTTCCTGAGCAGTAACAGAAAAAAAAATGAAGGCTGTGGTAGAGGACAAAGGGACAAGGAGGGTGAAGCGAGAGAAAAGGGAAGCGAGCGGACATGGACGCCTTGGGGAAGCGTTTGGTTTGAGAGGATTCATCAAAGTCGCGATATTGCTTTTTCTTGATGTTGTTTTCTGCATCATACCATAGATGGCACAAAGACAAATGAGGAGGAAGAAGGGTGAGGGGAGATGGTGAATGGGAAATTGAGAGAGAGAGAGAGAGAGAGAGATGCTATGCAGAGAACAGATAACAACGCATGAATGAGTAATGACAGCAAGACACACACGAGAGAGTGGGGATGAGGGAAGCACAAAGGGACAAAAGGAATGAGAGAAGAAAAATATGACCCTGAGATTTTTACAAAAAAAATAGATTACAGAGATTGCAAGATGCACATTATCGCCCTAGTGCTACACATCCTTACTCAGCTAATGAAGGTTGCACGGATCGGGTTTGAACCGTGCCTGTTCATCCCCAGGTATCCAAAGTGGATAAGGCAGAACTTTTAGTGCGGCTTGTCAAACCGTCGAGCCATCACCTCGGTGACATGGAGGCGCGAGTTGGAAACCAGCGAAAAGTACAGAAACGCGACTTCAACAAACTTTTCAGGAACATCAGAGCCGCATTCTACTGGTCTCAGGAGTCCCGCAGTTCTTTAGCACACCACTTGACCAACAATGGATGGAATGTCGTTGTATGCCCTTCGGAGGCTCGAAAAGAAGAATGACTAGAGGAAGCAGAGATGACCATCATTTTTTTTTCATCTCAACTCGAAAGAGTGTGAGTAAAAAGGAAGAGTTGCCTATCCTCTGTTTTTCTCTGGCTGTGAAATAGTCCACACTTATCACAAAGAAAACAACAGTTTGCCCATTCAAACACGGAACATATCTCGCTCAACCCGCTGCCTAGACACATACACGCGTAACGCGTTCCAAATCGTTGTAGGGAGGGAGGGTAAGACTACGCAATCGTCGATCGTTCATTCGTTCGTTGAACAAAGGAAGGTCTCGGAAAGAAAAATCGAAAATGTGTGTGCCTGGTTCCTAGAGAAATGACTGTTCTTAATTGGTTTATTTTCTCCATCGAATGCAGAGTGAAAAAAAAAACGACGAGATCTCTAGAGGGCACCGCGCTCGACATAGAAAGTCTTGGAGAACCCAGTATACCGCTGAATAGTCCCAGCCCAGAACAAGTCCATCTCGACCCTGGCCCGGACAAAGATCTTTTTCTTCGGGATCGCGCTCACCAACAACGCACTTGGTCGCAGATAAATAAACCGTACATCGCTCGGCAAGTCACCCGCCGCAATATCGTACCGCTGCGCCGTCTTTGCATCCTCGATATAGACGTTGGTTGTTCCTGTCAGGCCCTCGGATTCTGAGGGGAAGGTCCAGGCCATGACGTAGGGGGCCCCGACAAAGAAGCGTTCCTTGTTGTCGATCCAACGAGAGATGTTTATGGTTCCTGCGTCCTCGATGGTGATGGGTGGGTTGTATCCGGGCTCGTCGGCGTGCTCCTCCCAGATTGCAACGTCGGCGTCGTTTTGGAAGTGGTTGGGGTCGATGACGTGCGTGTGCTCGTGGTGATGCCCTCCGTCTCCTTCGCCCTCCTCCTCAGACTTGGACTCACCTCCTTCTTCCGTATGTGAATGCATGTGCGTAGAGTCGTCTTCGGGTTGGGTAGTGTTGGAAGAATCAGCGTTTTCGCCAGTTTCATCGGAAGTAGGCGTATGGGCGTTGAGCGCATTCTCCTCCTCAATCTCATCCACTCCTCCCTCAGCCGACTCTTCTCCCTCAGCCGACCCTTCTCCCTCAGCCGACCCTTCTCCCACAGCCGACTCTTCTCCCTCATCGTCTCCTTGCCCTTTCCAATCATCAAAGGTCTCCGTCACCCAGCTGCCAAAAGTATGGTGATGATGCTCCTCTCCTTCTTCTTCATCCTCCTCCTCACCTTCCTCCATATCAGAATCACCATCAGCATGTTCATGGCCGCCCTCAGCAGCCGCCGCATGATCATCCAGATGAGCCAGTTCAGAGTCCTTCTTCTCCAACATATCCTCTGGGTGTCCTGCGTCCAGATCCTCGTCCAGATCCTCGTCCATATCATCGTCCGTATCATCCGAAAACGACGTTGGTGGCGCTACAAGAGCATCGGGCCGAGGTACCCGTCTGTCCCACTCTGGGTCCTTGCGTATCACGACAGGGTAGACGCTTTTTTGGGCAATCATCTTGTTGGTCCTGCCGACATAGGCGGTGATATACAGACGAGCTCGAGAATCAATCGCCTCCAGTGCAGGTGCTGGCGATGGCGATGGCGATGGCGATGGCGTTAATTCTTCTGCAAGTTCTTCTACAGGAGTCGGTATGGGCGAAGGCGTAGGATCGGGTTGGGTCCATGTAAAGTTGGCATTGGTCTCCTGTACTTTAAGCAACTGCTCCTGGGAGATCAAGTCGTAAGGGATAATCATGTCCAGGAACCGATCCTCTGCGACGACATAGCGGAGGGTGGGTCGGCGGGTGAAAAGGAGTGCCTTGGGGTTGGAGATGGGGTCCTCGGGGATTAAGGTGATATCGAAGGTGACCTGGTCGGGGAGATCCAAGTCTTCCCAGCTCATGGTCTCAGCCTTGCCTGAAGTCCAGACGTCATTAGGCTCAGGGTTGACGATCCGAAAGGCGTTCTTATTGATAGGTTTTGGTGGTTGTGGTGGATGTTTAGGTGTTGTAGGTGTTGGCAATGGTGATGTTTCGATACCATCGTGTGCTGCCTCGTGTGTTGTCGGTACTGCTGGCGGTTCATGGTCCACGCCTTGGGCAACAGGCTCCAACATCCTGGGATGACGAAGGTCGGGAGAAATCAATATAGAGGAAAACGGAGAAGATGCAAGGGTGTCTGACTTTGAAGGTGGAGCAGAGGCATGGGCGTCAGGGGCAGCTTTGCGTTGTTGCTGTTGTTGTGGTAGAGGTGCATGACGATCGGGATAAGAATAGTCGGATCCATGCACAGAGGAGGAGGAGGAGACGGGGAGGGATGTGACGGGGGCAGGCCCCACAACCAGGACTATCGATATTGTCAGAGCAGTGGCCAGGAGGAACCCAGCTCGTTTTGACAACTGTGCGGACTTCATCTGTTGTTATGTTGCGTTGTAGTGTTCCTGGTAAGAGTTATTGTTGATGACGGCGAGGGGTGTGTTACTGAACAGCAATAGACAATCTCTCCTTTTTGTCGAGTGTTGAAGGGGAGGAGGAATTGAGGGGAGAAAGGGGTAGTTGTTGTGTGTGGAAGAGTGAAGAGAGAGAGGGTGGTTGGAAGGAGGGAGTAAGGTAGGAAGGGGTCGTTAAGAAATGGATTTAGTAGTTCTAGTGCGGGTATATCCTTGTTCGGATGGGAGTGATGACAGTGGTCGTGAAAGAAGAGAAAAGATGAATGAGCAAGATGGAAAGGAAGGGAGAGGATGAAGGATTACAGATGACGATGGAAGGGAGAGAAAGAAAGAGAGATGGATGCCCCGGTCGAGAATAGAAAAAAAAAAAAAAAAGGAACAGGTTTCGGAACAATAATGATAGAAGGTGGAGGTTCCTGAACCGTAAATTGAATTTGACGAAAATAACAACTGGAGGGAAGGCGTTAAAGCAAGGACGGGTGAAGAAACAAACAGCAATTGAAGCGAAGAGAGAAAGGACGAGGCATATTTGTTTGCACAACAGTACAAATACGAGACAAGAACAACAGACGGGTAAAACTCCAAAAAAAAAAAAAAAAAAAAAAACCAACAAAGAGAGAGCAAAAAGGAATGGAAGCGGCGTGTGGTGCCGAGGGGAGGACAGACAGCGATGCCCCTGGGTATTGTGTCTGAATAATTAAAGGTCCACAGACTGGTCTTTTTCTCTCCGATTCACTAAATCCATGCTAGTGTCACAACATTCTGCAACACAGACAGAGGAAGGAAGGGAAGGGGAATACGTGTGGACATGCCTCAATACCGCATCTATTTTCGTTCGTGTCAATCTCATTCAACAACAATGGAAGAGGACACCCCCTTCGTTTTGTATATACCCCTACAACAGTACTACAGTACACGTTCACTCTGGGCTCTCATCCAACAACAGATAAATTACTTTTTCATCATTTCCCACTCACAAATCACGCTAACGCTGTAAAGAAATGAAAAAGACGTTGGTAGCCACTGTAGGTACAGCCCCTCTACCCTACCCCATTCCCCAAGGGCCGAGAACATTACAAGAGCAAGAGCACTCTCAAACCAGATACAAAATACCCCTTCACGGCTGAGTCCGTATGTCTGTGCCCACTATCCCATCAATTAGGCTATCGATATCCGTCCTCTTCAGAACCACTATATCGCCCCTCTACCTGCCCTAATGATGACTTAGCCCAATTCGCCCATCTCCTCAACGCGTTTGCCCCTCTCTATCTCTCGTTCATTTGCTCTCAATACCTACCGTATGCAAGCGAGTCGGGACCATGTACCAACTACCTTCAGCCATCACCATTTCCGCGACTGATCGCATAGCCCATCCATCACTTGGTTCTCTCTTCCGAAATCTCTTCAATTGCTTGGCTCTCCCACTCGAGTATTTAAAAAGCTCCCTGTACCTTCGCTCACGACCCACTTCTTCCTCAATTACGCCGCCAACCCACTCACTTACACCTTCGCACCAAAGCGCAAAAATGCTGACCCACTTTCTTAAACGCCCAGCAATGCTGACCACACTCCTCCTCACCTCCCTCCTCACCTTCCTCCCAATCCCCTCCCGCGCCGCCGAAACCAGCAACAGCAGCGGAAGAAACCAAGTCCAATTCCCAGCCAACTCCCTCTCCTGCGCCGCCTGCCAACCCGCATTCTCCAGCCCAGCCTGCAAAACGATCCTCAGCTCAATCTCCTCTTCCTCCTCGAGCTCGCTCTCAAACTCGACCCTGGCCGCCTGCCAATGCAGCGGTTCCTTCCTCTTGCTCTACTCTAGCTGTGTCAAGTGCTTCACCGAGACCAACCAGGTCAGTCTCGTCTTTGGAAGTTCCCAAGCCCCTGCCCAATCCAGCCTCGAGGACTACTGCAAGGCCATGCCCACAAGTGTGACCGTTCAAGGTGGTGGTGGGAGTGCGTCGGCGACGATTACGGTGACCAAGACGACGACTGTTACGGGCGAGCCTACCACCTCGCCTACTCGACCCAGTTCTGCCATATCGCTGATCAAGGGTGGGCAGTTGGAATTGGGATACTATGCGGTGTTGGCTGTTGCCTGTCTGGCCTTTTTCTCGTCCCTTCTTTGAATATGCTTGCCATGTTTCTTCTCTCTTCTTTGTCTCCTTCACATTGGAGGCAATTGAGCTTTTTTTCTTTCTATACCACCGTCAGACACCAATCATTCACACAAAAAGCAAATGAAACATATGATTTATCGTATAGCCCATAGCAGTTAATGGACGAGTTGTCATTTGAATGCTACGTGTCGTGTATTATGGTAGAACACCCTTTCTCCTTTTCCCTTGGTCCACACAGCAACACACAAATAATGGATCTCAGATTTAGGAGCTGGGTTCTAAAAAGGAGGACGCACCACAGAATTCAAATGACGGCACCAAGCCACGGTAATGCGAGCCCATTAGAGATAGAGGGGAAAAAAAGAAGGGAAGGCAGGAGCCCAGTGTAAGATATCGATGACGCGCCGATTAGAACTAAGAGGGAGGGCCGAAAGAAACGCGAAAAGGAAATTAGCGTTTGCCGCCCAAGCGGTTTGGTTGATATTATTTGCTGTTGATCATGATGACGGCACATCCTAGGGTCAAACGAGGAGGGTCCTCGGTATTTTATCTTCAAGGCTTGAGAGACAAACAATAGGAATGATAGGAAGCAAGACAAGATAGCGATGAAGGCCCCAGGGCTGGAGAGTATAGCAAATGGATAACCAGGGGTAGGGATAAGCGAGAGGGTAGTGACATCATCTACAGCGCCAGGGATACGCCAGTGAATGATGACCATGTGGATCATAACCGTATCAGTGTTGTAACTATGAGATCATACGCGTTCACTGTAGTGGTGACTGCCAATTTGCATTGCTTACGATGTACGATGCAGGCCACTGGACAGAAAGGCGTTGACCACCCACCCCCTTTACCTTTTGCTTTCTTTTTCACCTCACCCCTTTTCACTTCTTTCTTCTTTTTTATTCCACTTCACCCTTCCCTTCTTTCCCTTTCCCACACTCATACTCACACGCACTATATCTCTCTCTTTGCCGCCACTTTCCTCAACAGGAAAACACACAAGTCCTTTTTTACACACAACGCACATATTCTTTGCCTTCGCACAAAACAACACGCAGCATTAACAAAAAGATGGCGCACGAAGCTGAAACAGTGAGCACCCACACCGTCAAGAACGACGCAACAACCACTATCGTTACCCGCACTACAACAATCGTCTCCGAGCACCAAGAAATCCTCGCCGAACCCAAGGACTCTTCTCCAGGAGTCGTCGAGAACGTCCGTCGCACCTTCCGCGACTACTGGTTCCCTTCCCATCACCACCATAACGAAGCAGAGGAGGAAGAGGAGGAGGAGGAGGATGACGATGGGGATAACGAGACGGAGTACCGTGATCCGGCACGGTGGAAGGTCAACGGGGTGATGCGCAGGGCGTACGACTACTGGAAGACGCTCACCCAGGACGCGGATGAGGCCGCCAAGGAGCTGGTGAACGAGGCCAAGAAGGCTCGTGATGAAGCCGCTGCCGAGGCCCGATGGGCCATTCTGGGCTACAAGGCGGAGGCGAGAGAGGTCTATGAGGCTGCGGAAAAGAAGTATAAGGATGCGCTCGCGGCTGCTGAGCGGGTCCATGAAGAAGCCCACGAGAAGGCCAAGCACAAATGGTTCAAGACTGTTGATTCGACTGAGAAGGAGGTTGAGGAGATCAAGGATCAGGCTTCAGAGGTTACGCATCGCAAGTGGGATCAGTTCAAGAGCGCGGTCAACTCGCTTGCGTATAACCCTCCCAAGTATGCATGCTACCCTTCTGGATCGCAGTACTGGTTCTCGACTGGTCCTCCCGTTGCGAATAGCTGGGATTGTAGGGAGATCTGGGATCATCCCCGTCGGAATGACCACAGTCATCAATCGATCAAGACTTTGCCCAAGAAGCATCTCCCCCTCGAGAAGGTCCATGATACCCTGACGGGGCTCTTCCCCCAGGCTGGACTCAAGGCCAAGCATGCTCCGTCGGCGAGTTCCTTTGAGGCCGGTCTCAAGCCCGTCCGAGATCAGTACCATAATCTCCTGGACCGTGTCGGTCGTGCGGACGAGAAGGCTATCGACGAGTTGGACGAGATGGTCGACAACATCAAGGCCAAGCTGAACGAGCTCAAGTTCTATGAGGAGCAGACCGACTCCTGGTTGACCTCCCAGTGGAACGCCGTCGTCGACAATGCCGGCGACCATAAGGACCACTACCAGCGCGTCTTCAAGAACACGCTCAAGAGCGTCAAGAACACCCGTACAGAGATCTACAACTCTCTCCTCAACAACCTCCAGCGTTCTATCAACGTCGCCCGCAACAACATCAACGAGGCCGTCCGCGCCACCAAGAACTCGGCCGACAAGTCCCGTGTCCACAAGGCCATCCAGGACGCCAACGATGCCTTTACGACAACCCTCAAGGACGCCGAGGCAAAGATCAAGGCCGCCCCCCGCAACGCCTACGACAATGCCATCGACGCCTTCAACCGCGACACGGCTCACCTCAAGGCCAAGCTCGAGCATGCTGCCCATGCCGCGTCCAAGTCTGGATCCTCCATCTCCCACCATGCTTCCAAGTCTGGCTCTTCGGCCATCCACCACGCGTCCAAGTCCGGCACCTCTGCACTCCACAAGGCCTCCAAGTCAGCCTCATCGCTGTCCAACCACGCCTCAAAGTCCGCCTCATCCGCCGCCCACCGCGTCACAGGCGACGCCAAGAGCCTGGCTGACGACGCTGAGAGCAAGTACCACTCTGCGACCGACAAGGCCCGTCAGGGCTACGAGCATGTCACAGCCTCCATCAATTCGAAGTGGGATTCTGCCACTGGTACACCTCTGTCCCCTGTCCAAAAGGTCAAGGCGGGTTACCACAAGACTTTAGATGGAGTTCATCGTCATTGGTTTGCAGATACCGAGGAGACTCGCGAGTTGAACGCTAGCTCTGTGTATGGATCGGTCTTGGCGGTCTACTTCATCTACCTTGCTTTCCGCATCTGGCGCTCCAAGAGACTTGCTCGCATGGCTGATCCCAAGCAAAAGACCTTTTCCGTCGTCAAGAACACCGATCGCCACGACGGTAAACACCTTTGAGCTCTTTTTTATTCATCTTGTAAATAATCTTATTTTACTCCTCCATTCAACGCAGCACACTGACTTTCTTCTCTTTGATTTTACATTTCGCTCAAATAGGAACAGGAGAACACTCAGGAACGATCGAAAAACACCGCACAAAGCCCAGCGCAGAAGAATCCCTCGCCCAGGAGCGCGACGCCTTTGGCACCGTTCTTATCCAATTCACATCCGTTGTCCCCGTGACTCTAATCCTCCTAGTCCTCCTAGAACTCAGCGGCTTCTCCCGAGCAGCATTGCATACCTTGTTCGTGGGCTTGATCACGGCTCAAGCGATGCAGGGTGGACTTTTCAACGATGCGTTGAAGGCGATGGGCATTGTTGACGGTGTTCATGCTTCGAGCCGGGACGTTGGAACCTATATCTCGTGGGGTGTTCTTGCGCTCGCTGCCACCGCTAATGCCCTCAAGGTTCTCCAGGCCCAGGCTGCCTAAGTTGGTCATTGCGACGGCGAACAGGAGGCAATTGAGAGAGAAAATAACTTGCACATTCAACCAACACGCTTACTTTTTTTTCATTCTGTACTGTACATACCGACAAACTTCTACAATCGTCTTTTTTTTCTCTCTTCCTTTACCTCTTCTCTCGTTGCACTTCCCCCCCGACTTCCTTCCTCCCATTGCATATCATACTCTTCTTTTTTCTCCAAACCAAAAATAAAAAATTGAGTAAGAATATCAAAAAAGGCACTTTGTCACTTCTGTGTCGCTTAGGGTTATTGCTCGAGTCTGTTTGTTGTACATTATTGGTAAAAGGGTTTTCTACATGGGAAGGTGTGGGGGATTGGTGGTTGGAAGTTGGAAGTTGGAAGTTGTCGACGGAGGGTTTTTGTTTGTGTTTTAAGAAAGATAAAAAGGAGGAAGGAAGGTGTGTGTGTGTGTGGGGGGGGGGGGGGGGGGGAATATTAAGGAAGATATGCGACTCGCAAAAGTGCTAGTCCGAGATAAAGAATCTGTTACCACCACCAGTAGTAGAGCCAGCCTTCTTCTTGGCCTGAAGCTGGCGCCAGACTTGTTCCGTTGCAGATTGGACAACCACTTTGTCAATCGCTATTGCTGCACTGGTATTACTACTACTACCGTTGCCTTGGGATGTGACATGGTTGGCGGCAAAGACCATAGACGCTTGCATGACTTGATGAAGCGTGTCAACATCCATCATCACCGATTCTCCTGTCCCTGTTCCAGTTCCCGCTCCCGAGGAGGACGGCAAGGGCGAAGAAGAGTCAGGGGGTGCAGAAATGTAAGGGTGCAGGAAGGGGTCGGCGAGGAGATCGGGGATAGTCAAGCGGTCGGTGACATTGTAGGCGAGACAACCTTTCATGACGCGGATTAAATTAGGGTCAATGTCGACGATAGTAGGAGCCGTCGGTGTTGAATCTGGTAGTGACGAAGACGTATCTGATCCCAGGGAAGTCGATCCTGTATTGGATCCATCCCATCCTGTTGCTCCTGGTGCAGACGGTGGTGCCGGAGGAAGCGGGCTGGATTGTGGCTCACCGAGGCGAAGTGGCGATCGAACGGTCGGCGCGAACTTGATCTGGTAGTCCGGGTTAGTAATAACGTTCAACTTCTGGAACACATTGATGACATCCGAGAAGGGTGATTTGCCATAGACCATCTGGTAGAGGATACAGCCCAACGACCAGACATCTGACGGTTTACCCAGTTTCCGACACCCTCCTGCTTGCGGGTTGGACGAGATTGCCTCAGGCGACATGTAGTTTGCTGTTCCGAATTGCCCCTCCCGATGGATGTTGGTCGTGTCGTTCGCGATCGCATTGGCGATTCCAAAATCAATCAGCTTCAGCGATCCTCCCACTAGCAAGAAGTTGGCCGGTTTTAGATCCGAGTGCACAATCTTCAAATCATGCACCACCTGTACCGCCTCAAGCATCTATTTCAATAAACCATGATAAATGAAAACTCGATCAGCACGAAATATTAGAAAAGCAACAACCGTTCACTTCTCTCAGTATCGAATTGTTACCTGGCGCCAATAAAGTCCGATGAAGTGAAGGTCGAAGGACTGGGTTTGTTGGTGCTGAAGCATATGCGCCAAATCGATCTCACCAAACTCCATAACCTAAGACGTGCAGATCAAATTGTAGAAATATTAGATACCACATCAAGGTACATTCCATAGGGCAAACAAAAAAAAAGAGATGAGAATTTACCAGAGAAAGGTATCCTTTGGCGTTATTGACTTCGGCGTCCCAGAGTCGAATGATCCGCGAAGAATTGACCATTCTCCTTAGCAGCCTGATCTCGTTCACATAGCCGTTGATAGTCGATTGATCCGCGTTCTCAAAGGAAACTTTTTTCAACGCAAGGACTCTAGAGTTGCTTGCCAGGACTTTGTACACCTTGGAACTGCCTCCTTTGCCGACCTGCGCCAGCTTTGTGTAAGGTCTGTTGTTGACCATCATGACGGTTCGATAGCCTAGATCTCCTCGACTGCTGCTTGTATTGACGGACAGCGACGCAGTAGTAAATGGAGGCGACATCGTTCCGCTTCCTGAACGCCCCTGGGTCTCGGGTTGGTTGACGGAAGGCCGTGGATTTGTCTTGGGAGCGCCCACAACCAGATTCTGCACGATCGATGCAATCCCGTCTCCATGCTGCGGACGCTGCTGTTGTGGTGGTTGAGATGGCTGTGGCTGCTGCTGCTGCTGTTGCTGTTGTTGGTGCTGCTGTTGTTGGTGCTGCTGTTGTTGGTGCTGTTGTTGTTGGGCAGCCGGGTTTGAGGAAGGTTGAGACGATCCGAGAGGAGGAAAGTGAAACGCCGCCTTGATAGCCTGGGGTGATTTTGGTGCTGCGTGTTTCCGCTCGATCGATTCGCGCTCTTCTCTCCTCTGTACAGGTGTTGCTTCATCGCTCGACTTGGGTTTCTCGTTTGTGAAAGCGAACTGCTCAGATGCATGTGATGGTACTGTCGTACTTAGGCGAGGTGATGGAGGGCTTGGCAAGGTCCCGAAACTAGTCCTTTTGATGGCCAGACGCGATGAATCCTCCTATATAAATACAAACAACGCATTGTGAGTTCGATGTGGTCTCGCTTTTCAATTGCATTAAATCAACGATACCAGGGACCTCGAGAAATACCTGCGGATGAAATTCTTTCCGCCGTTTGGCTGAGGAACCAGCCTCATCCATGTCGCGCTTAACACCCTGACGGCCACGAGCCAGTTCTGAGTTCGTTCCTGACCCTGCCGCCGCATCGTCCACTTGCAGATCCTGAAGAGCCAAATCCACTGATGAAGTTCCAGAGTCGTCTGGCGTGCTTGGTACTGTCGCTCCCGATGCCACCGCTACTGTTGCTGCTGCCGTGTCCGTGTTCTGTTCGACTGTTGGGGGTATAGCATGTTCTATTGAATTCCAAGGTGGCGCAAAGGGGTGTTTAGTATTATATAGAATCGTACAGCCATGTCCTTTTTTCCTTTTTCTTTCATCGCGACTATCAAGTAATCCACGCCTCAGTACCATCGTCGTTAGGCGTAGATCCTTTTGACTCTTCCTTGTCGGCAGACTCCCCAACTTCTCTCTGTGCAGGACCTATAGGGCACCAGAACAAAACAAAAGTGGCAACTTGGTTAATTCTTTGACGTTTTTTTCTTGCTGTCTCGTCCTTGATAATTATGATGAATGCAAACAAATTGAGGCCAAAAGTCGTCGATTCCTTTACCCCAATTGAACGATTTCCGGGGTGCTGTTGATTTGGACGGGATGGACTTTCTGAGATACGATCGAGAAGTTAATGATGTCCGCGGTGTGAGGTTCTCCTTTCCTTCCGGGTTCCTGGATATCCTGCTTGGAGGTGGCGCAAATGCGACCTGTATGTATGTTAAAAGAATACCGTTTCATTAATGCTGCAAAGATGAATGAAAACACATGCAAGTCGGTCGAGCAGAATCTCGCTTTACCTTGGGCTCGGAAATGGTACTCACGACCTCCGTCAAAGCTGGCTTGTCCGATTCAGGTGGGGATGTAAATTCTTTCTTCTGAAAAGGTTCCTGACGACTCAACCTCGATGAGGACCGAACTCTGTGGAGGATCATAGGTTCCGAAGCCGTGTCTGCTACATTGGCATTCCCAAGAGACTGCGAAGACTTGACAGCTTCTGTTCCTGACTCCCGGTCAGAGGAAGTAGTGACGATGTGATGGACAGATCGAGGGATTGTTGCTGTTGAGGGTTGTTGTATTGACGAAGGGTCCTTTGAATCGAAACTGACACCTGTGTTACTGGAGTTGGAGCCAGAGGTGTCGCGGGTATTAGTGTTTGAGGTAGCAGTGCCAATTGCGACAGAATGGCTGCTGATGTTAGTGTTGGTATTGGTGTTTGTGGTGACTTTGGAGAAGATGGTTCGTTTTGGAGGGCGTATGTTGAGGGACGGTGTGGTGGCGAACGGAAGACTCCCTTCCCCAAAGTAGTCTGCGAGGTGGGCTTCCTTGTCCTTTGGCTGTCCGATATTGATCGGCTGCAGCTTTGGCGGAGGACCTCGTTTCTATTAGTGTGAGGTTGGGTGGGAGAATGTATGTTAGCTGGTGTTTACATGGCAAGTGTCGTGCTAGTTTGCGAGTTGTTTTGTCGTTTGTGTTTGTTTTGTTTGTTTTTCTGTTCTCCGCCACCAAAGCGTCAACACGCGTGTATGTGAGAGAGATGAATGTGAGCGTGAGTGAGAGAAAGAGGATTACCTTTTCTCTGCTCTCAAGGTCGGTCATTACTTGAGGCGATGAGGGAGGGAGGGAGGAAGGAGTGAGGACAACAAGGGTGATGCAGGAGTGATGTGAAACGGGTGTGTGCAGTCCGAGTGTCGATGGGGAGGTAGATGGGTGTTGTGTTCTGAAAGAGGAAGAATGAAAGGAGGAAAAGGACTGTGAGGCAGACTTGCACTAAAGAAAAAAAATGTGTCCACTGGCGGAGAACAGGGCAAGCTCAGCCACTATTTTTTTTTTCTAGTGGTGAAGGGTGAGGCGGTTGGGTTGAGTCTCTTTCTTCTCCTTCTCCATCACCACCCTCTCGCCTCCACCTTCCTTTGTAAGTCATTCGTCATCATCAACAAGAAAACCACAGGAGCAGGAGTCGAACCCTACAACAAATCACTTGCAGTCACCTAACGCCAACCAAGTCCAAAGAAACAGCGACTAATCGATTCTCCATGCTTATTGTTTCCAGACCTAGATTCATAGCAGATGTCGACCACAACCTTCACTATCGAGGGCCGCGGCCTCAAGCTCCAGACTGCCGACGACGTCAAGGAGTTTATCGAGACCATCTTGGGCATGGATGCTTTGGAGAACGTTATCCTCAGCGGAAACACATTTGGTGTCGAGGCCTGCCGCGCGCTTGCTGCTGCTTTGGCCAAGAAGCCTCTTCTTAAGGTAACCATACCACACAAAACAAAATACGAGAAAGAAAAATATTTCAACGTCTTTCGAGGAAAGGGGTACATGTGTGGGAAAAGGGGAAAAATCAGGATGTCTTGAGACTAGACTGACCTGGACAACCACGACAACGATAACAACGGCAAAGGCTCACTGGTATTTGACAAGGAGAGCAGAAAAAGGAAAGAAAAGAGTCAGAAGACTATTTCCTTAACGCAAGGAGCTTGTTTGCAGCGAAGCAAACGAAGCTAAACGAAGCCTTGTTTGTTAGAAAATAAAAGAGACTCGTGACACGCTCAGTCACTTCATTCTATGCTTGGTTCTCAATTCTCTTTTTTTACTCAACTACTGCCATTCTACATTGCCAACAATAGGTCGCCAACTTCTCTGACATCTTCACTGGACGCCTCAAATCCGAGATTCCCGACTGCTTGGTCGCTTTTGGAGACGCTTTGAAGGACAAGGAGCACCTCGTCGAACTCAACCTCAGTGACAACGCCTTTGGAGCTGCCGGTGTCATTCCCCTGGTCGAGTTTTTAACCACCAACAGGAACTTGCAGGTCTTGAAGCTCAACAACAACGGATTGGGCATCACAGGAGGCAAGGTCTTGGCCGAGGCCTTGATGACTGCCCACGAGAAGAACGTTGCCGAAGGTAAAAAGTCGTCGCTCAGGGTCGTCATTGCCGGTCGTAACCGCCTCGAGAACGGATCGGCCCCTGATTTGGCCAAGGCCTTTGCTGCCCACGGCACTTTGACCCACGTCGCCATGCCCCAGAACGGAATCCGCATGGAGGGCATTGAGGCTTTGGCTGCTGGATTGACCAACTGCCCTGGACTCGAGATTCTGGACCTTCAGGACAACACTTTTACTGCTCGTGGATGCCGCGCCTTTGCTACTGCCCTCCCCACCTGGCCTGAGCTGAAGCGCCTCAACTTTGGCGAGTGCTTGTTATCCAACAAGGGCACCATCTTGCTCTCGCATGCTCTTGCTCTCGGCAAAAACCCCAAGATTGAGTCGCTCGATTTCACCTACGGCGAAATGAAGGAGGACGGTGTCTTGGAGCTTGCTGCTGCTATCTCGGAGCACCTCCCCAACCTGACTTCATTGGAGTTGAACGGAAACCAAGTTGAGGAGGATAGTGCCGCCATTGACGCCATTCGCGATGCTTTGGCCAAACACGACCACGGCGATGCTCTTGGAGAGTTGGACGATATGGAGGACGTCGAGTCTGAGGATGAGTCTGGATCAGGATCCGATTCAAGCTCTGACTCTGACAAGGAGGACGATGATGAGTTGGCCGATCTTGCCTCCAAGTTGAAGGTGTAAATCCATTCAACGCCTTTGTCCACCCCCCTAGACACTATATATCCCACTTCACCTGTCCCTACATTCCTTCCCCTTAGCTTAGAACTTTTGAATAAAAATAAAAATGAAAATGAAACGCCACCATAGCAAACCGGACACGGAGAGATGAGATATCAAATGGAAGGAAATAAAGTAGATGCGACGTCAACTTTGAGTTCGATTTTGAGTTTCTCATCAGTTATTTCCTACCACAGCGTGGGAAATTTGCGTGGGACAATTTTTTTTTCATGTTCTTCGCACTCGCTCTCTCACATCCCCAGGCAGACTCTTTCGTCTTCTTTTTCTCCGTCCCCTCCCTCCTCCCTCAGTCATCATTTCACTTTCTGCTCCCCCAACCCTCGTTTTTTTCTCACGTTCCTCTACTTTTACTCGCTTTCTCTCTTCCTTTTTCTCTCTTCTCCACTCTTTCTCTCTTTCTCTCTTTCTCTTTCTCTCCACTCCACTCTCCTCTCCTTTCTGTACTCCCTCCCCCTTTCTCCACCAACCCCCCTTTGTCCTCCTCCCTTATACCTCAACACACTCCCCACTCTCTTTCTCTCTCTCACACACTCCTCATATGTAAGCATACACACACACACACGATGACCTTCTTGCGAGTCATCAGATTCAGATCAACTCACACTCTCACTTGATGAACAGACCCACTTCCATCACCCCATCTTCACACTCCATCACAAACCCATAACAACAGAATAAGAACGGGGCTACCTTTGTCACACGGGCTATAAAAGGAATGATAACGCCTAAGGGGATGGGAAGGAAGGAGAAGGAGAGGGTGAGAAGCACCATGCTTCTCACACTTCATCTTTTGCCTTTCTACCAAGCTAAAAGTAACGCAATAAACAAAGTATCGATCCGAGTTGCCAACTAACCCTTGTACTCTTCTCCTTCGTTTTATTGGCAAATTAGTATATATACAATTACAGCCATGTTCTCTGCTTCTCGGTCTTCTTTGAACGTCCTCAGGACAAAGGTACTTATCGTTTGTTTGTACTTGAAATGACATGTCAAAGTAATAGGAACGAAACAAGCGAAACAAGAACAGCCACTAACTAACCGTTTGATATGTCCGTCTCTGCCCCGAATTAGGTCGGTCAATCCACATACATCTCCACGGCCCGCATGATCTCTGGCCAGAGACTCAGATACTCTATTAGCACCAAGGTAAAGGAAAGAAACAAAAAGAAGAAAAAAATAATGGGGTAATTGATCTGTGGGTGTGTTGGCCAGAAGCGCAAATTTGCTCATTATTTTTAATGTTTATATTTTCCTTGCCTGTTTAGACGACTACCGCCCTTTGCTCAAAGGCCATCCGTCACCAAACCGTCTATGGCGCCAACCGTGTCCAGCGTTTCCACGCCTCCGCCATGGCCAACGCCAAGGTCCCCTTCCTCTTGGCCGATATCGGAGAGGGTATCACCGAGTGCGAGGTCATCCAATGGTTAGTTCTCCTTTATTTCTTCTTTTGTTATTTGTGCGTATGTTTGAATTTTCATTGTTATTACTCCATGGTTAACTGACAACATGAAAACACACAACAACAAAAACAAATAGGTTTGTGAAGACGGGCGACAAGGTCGAAGAGTTTGACAGACTGTGCGAGGTTCAGTCGGACAAGGCTTCAGTGGAGATTACTTCCCGCTTCACAGGAACGATCGCCACGCTCAAGTACAAGGTCGGAGATATGGCCAAGGTCGGATCACCCCTTGTGGAGATCGAGACTGGCGATGCTGTTGGTTCTGAGGAGCCTGTCGTCGCTGCTCCGGATGCTGCCTCTGCCTCGACCCCCGTTCCCGAGGACGGCTTGACGGGACGCTCGCATGTTGTTCAGGACATGAACGCCGTTGCTGCCATGATGGATAACGCCGCTGATGCTGGTGGAAAGCCCGAGGTCCCCACTGCCGATCACATCTTGACCTTCGCCACCCCTGCTGTCCGTCGTGTTGCCAAGGAGAACAATGTTGACATTGCCAACATCAAGGGATCTGGAAAGGGTGGTCGTGTCATGAAGGAGGACGTCGTGTCCTACCTCGCCAACGGCAGACAGGCCACTGGTAAGATATCTCCTCATGCTTCTACTTTCGTACTGCATTACTTGTCCATACTATTTAAGATGCATCCGAGAAAGTGATACTAACAAAATTAATATGAATGGTATAATAGCTACTCCCAAAGCTCCTGCTGCTGCCACACCTACCTCTGCCAAGGCCTCGATCCCTAGAGGCGAGGACAAGGTTGTTCCATTGTCGATGATCCAGAAGGCCATGTTCAAGCAGATGACAAAGTCGTTGTCGATCCCCCACTTTGGATTCGCCGACGAGATTGTCCTCGACAACGCGACTGCCTTCCGCTCGGCCTTGAACGTCCATGTTGCCAAGACGCCCGAGAAGTACAACTTTAAGAAGGTGTCGTACATGCCCATCTTTATCAAGGCCCTCTCGCTTGCTCTGGAGGACTACCCCATCCTGAACGCCTGTGTGGTTGATGGTGAGGAGGCTTCGTCCGCAAAGCTCAAGTACCGTGCGTCGCACAACATTGGCGTTGCCATGGATACCCCCAACGGACTGTTGGTGCCTAACATCAAGAACGTTCAGAACTTGTCTGTGCTCGAGATTGCATCTGAGCTTGCCAGGTTACAGGAGGCAGGAAAGAAGAATGCGATCCCTCTGGCTGACTTGAAGGACGGCACGTTGTCGTTGTCGAATGTTGGCATGATTGGTGGCACATACTTGAACCCTGTTGTTGTTACATCCGAGGTTGCGATTGCTGCTGTTGGCAAGATGCAGCGTCTGCCCCGGTTCAAGATGGTGGAGGAGAACGGCAAGATGGTTGAGCGTGTTGTTGCACAGTCGATTGTCAATGTCAGCTGGAGCGCTGATCACCGTGTGGTTGACGGAGCGACGGTCGCCCGCTTCAGCGAGGCTTGGAAGTCTGTTGTTGAGAACCCCTTCTTGCTTGGCGGCATGCTCCGTTAAGTTTGGGCGATGAGATGAGAGGGTTGGCTTAGCACAAATGCATTATTGTTATTATTATTATTTCCCATAGACAAATTCACCTTTACCATAGCAAATACACCTCACAGTGTCCAGCTCGGATACTTTCATGATACCCATGTGGTTATTGCTTTGACCTTTGCAAAAGTGACATTCTGAGACTTGAGCAAATTAGGCCTTGCACTTCCAACTCGCACCTCGCATCCAAGCCACGGATCAGCCTCATTGGGCCCTCACTTTTTTTTCATCACCTCGAACTTTTTCCCACCCTCTCTTTCTTCTTCACTTTCGCCAACAAAACACAACACAACACAACAATACAACACCACAACAATACAACAACACAACAATACAACAACCATGTCTGCTCTCTCTACTGCCTCACGCCGCTCCTTGACCTTCGCCCATATGGGTAGAGCCCTCGTTCTCCCTGCAGCCCCTCTCTCGCACCTCAACCGATCCTTCTGGAGGTATCATGGCCTGCTTTTTTTTCTGAAGAAGAACGACATGCTGCTCTTATGAAACGATCCTTCTGTGCACCCCGAACTTACATAACTTTTCTTTACTTTCATCTTTTGTTGTCCGCGCATAGCACCAACCAAGGTAAAGAAAGAGATTGACAGGCAGCAGCGCATGCGGGAGGCTTACAGTCCAGTGCAGGAGCGTGCATATTTTTTTTGAAACAAGTACTCTTGTTTTCTTGTTTTGAGTCTGTTGCTACCTGACCGACTGACTGATGATATTCTCTCTCTCTCTCGTCACTTCCATCTCTCCCCTCCCCCTTCTCCCTTCCTTCCAAGTAGACCACGGAAAGAATGACACGATCAAGAGTGCACCGCTGTGGAGGGACGAGAACGCAACAGAGAGCGAGGCGGATGTAAAAGCCGACAGGGAGCCCCTCCCTTCGGACTTGCACGAGCTCCAGCGCGAGTCTGTCGAGACCATCCAGTCCAAGTATAATGGCAGTCAAATGTCTGGCTCCAACCACTAAGGGATTATTTTTTCACGCATTGGGGGAATGGGATGTCTTGCTCCTTTCGACGCTGCTTTCTTATTCGTCGCGTTTTTCGCTTCTCTCCTTCACCCCCCACCCACCCCAACCTTTGTCTTTCTTTAGTGCTCGCTGTGTTTGGGGGAAGGGGGGCGTCTTCCTTTCCCCCCTTTCTTCATCTGCACGTGCCTACCTTGTACATGCACATACACTCTATGCATCGTTACTTTTTAAGAGCGTTGCGAATAAAAACTATTCTTTTTTCCATATTATTTTTTTGCTTGATGCGATGGGAAGGACAAGAGCCCAGAGTTCCTCATTTCTTCAAGGTGATCGTCCATTGATCAAAACATTGTCCATGCGCGCTATTATGTATTTTATTACTCAACGATGTTATATATTGTTCATTAGATGATGATATGAAGTGAGAAGGAAGAGAATGAGGAAGAGAAACAGAAAGAAAAGAGACAAGTAAAAAAAAAAGGGAAATGAAAGGAAGGAGCTTTAGGCCATGTCAATAGTAATCTCGGGCTTATCCATATCCTTCCTAGTCTTCAACTCCTTATGCTCAATAAAACAAGCCGCCGAGAACGATAATGTACAAAATGCAACACTACAATAAAAGGCGTAATGGATCCCATGCACAAAGCTCCCATAAATCGCCGCCTGATCCAGTTCCGAGTACGTCTTGATGAAGCTGTAATCCTGCATCACACGGAGAATCTCCCGGCCGGGGGAGAGTGGGAAGGACGAGAGGAGGGACTCTTCGAGTTTGTTGTTGAATACCGACCCGACGATGGCGATACCAAAGACTTGGCCGAGGGAGCGGACGAATTGGATGGAGGCGGTGACTGTGGCCATGTATTTGGGTTTTACGGCGGATTGGACAGCGACGGTGTAGGCTTGGTAGGTGAGACCGACGCCGAGACCGCAGAGCATGAGGACAAAGATTGTGACGACCCGGGGGGTGTTTTCTTTGAAGAGGATACAGAGGGCCGTTGCGCCCATGAAGATGAAGTTCCCCACGGCTGGGAAGAATGCAAATGTCCCCTTCTTCATCACCCAGATCCCAGATCCGACAGACGAGATGACGATGCCAAAGACAAAGGGGACGGTCTCGAGACCTCCGATGGTGGCGGATTCGTCCAAAATGACCTGGAAGTAAATTGGGAGGTAGAAAATAATTCCAAAGAAGGCCATGCCGCTGAAGAAGACCGATGAGTAGGTGGCCTTGATGTTTCGGATCTTGAAGAGGTGGATTGGGAGGATAGGTTCATTGGGGATCTTCCATTCGACGAGGACAAAGATTATGGCGACGGCAAAGCCAGCGATGAGCAGGCCGATGATAATCCCCGAGTTCCAGGCATACTTGTTTCCACCCCAACTCAACGGCAACAACAACAACATGACACTCGCAAGGAGCAAGAACGATCCATAGAAATCCACTCGTTGGATCTTTTCTGAAAAGGAACCCTCGGGTGTGGGGAGATCCAAATTGAATGCAATAAAGGCGGTAGAGATGGCGCCGACGGGGAGGTTGATCCAGAAGGACCATCGCCAGGTGGCATGGTCAGCAAATGCGCCACCGAGGAGAGGACCGATGACGGAGGAGAGGGAAAAGATTCCACTGACCATTCCGATGTATTTCCCACGCTCGCGCATGTCAAGCATGTCCGACATGATGATGAACACCATCGCCATTAGCCCACCCGCTCCAATACCGGCTACCGCTCTAATTTTTTTTTCGAAAGTTACATGTAAAAAAAGTATTTCCATGATTAGTACAACACTTCGACGCGTCGCGAATCATCTCTTATACAAAAACAGAAATCAACGCGTGACTCGAAAAAGAAGCTTACCGTCCAACGATGAGCATGATCATAGAAGTAGCCCATCCTGAAATAGCACTCCCCAAAAGAAATACAGTATTAGCAAACAGAACTGTCAGCTTGCGTCCAAAGATATCTGAGACCTTGCCGTAGAGAGGTTGGAAGGCGGTGGAGGTCATCATGTAGGAGGTGCCGAGCCAGGCGATATCGTTGAGGGAGTTGTATTCGCGGGTGATGGCTGGGATCGAGGTCGAGACGATGATCTGGTCGAGCGAGGCGAGGAACACACATAGTGCCAGGCTGTGTAGGGAATGTCAGGGGAAAGTAGAAAGAAGAGAATGGCAAGGATGAAAGAAGGGATGGGATGGAGGGAGAAGTGAGAGAGTAAGATATGGATGAATGTGAGTACATGTAAATTAAGCACAGTGGTGTGTATACGGGCAAAGCTTGTGTGTAAATGTTTTAGAAGCTGATGAGCCAAGATTCTTCATTTCAATCTGTGCCCGCGCCGCGCTGTGCCAACTCAACCCATATAAACAAAAAACCCATGCAAAAAATCCAACGACCAAACAAAACAATCAAACACTCAACAGACAGCCTTGGCAAAGAAAAAAGGAACACACGTACGCGATCATGATCAATAAAAACTGTCGAGGCGGGGGTTTGTGGAACATTGGAGGAGGGGTCGCCGAGTCCGCCTCTGGGTGGTCCAAGTCATGGATGGGTTCTCCCTTGACATCGATGGTTTCTTCGGGTTCTTGGGAGCCTTGGTCTTGACCGGTGCCGCCCTCGCCTTGTTGGGTCTTTTCGGAGAGGGATGTGTTTGAGGATGAGACGTCGAATTGTTGTTGCTTTTGAGAGGGTACTATAGCGGCTGCAGCCGATGTCTTGCCATCGATGTGTGTTGAAGACATGATGGGTGGTTGAAGGGTGTGTGTGTAGGGTGAATTATGAATGTGAGGGCGCAGGGGTAGACGTCAGAGATGAGTGTCTTGGGAGGTAAAAAGTGTGAGAGTGGAGTGGCGGCCTGAATAGCTGCAATGTCGCTCTATGAGAGTGGTTCTGCTATGAAGTTGTTGTCGAAGGAGGATGAAGATAAAATAAAAAAAAGATGGATATTGGCAGGTGGAGATGGCAGTATTTATTATTTTTCAAGTAGAAAAAATTGGGAGGAGTGGGCGTTTGTATGTTGGTAGTCATGAGGGGTTTTGGGAGGCATACGGCTAGATCTCAGCATCAGACAAGCAACATAAAAGCAACAAAGTGAGTAAACAAAAGCCCATGTAGAGGGAAAGTACCTCTGTCGAGGTACCCATCAACTAAAAAGCGTAAACTGAACACCAAAACAAATGTAAGCTAGTGAGGTGCACTGCACTTGACTTGAACTCGAACTCAGCACAATCAACTTCCAATTGATCGATCAAGGGAGCAACGCAACACCCTACACAGAAACAGAAACGAAAATCGCGATCGACCTTTTTTTTTTGTTTGCTTCTCGTGTTTTCGATGCCTCCCTGTTTAGTTTTTCATTCGATGCGATCATCCCTGCCTTTCCAATTGGATATACACAGTCGACCACGCTAGCAAAGGAAGAGCGGCGAAACATAGCGAAAATCAAAATTTTCCAATTTTGCCTCAAATCGACATTCAAAAATTGCCAATTTTGCCATAAACCCCACCCGACTGCAAAGAAGAGGCTGTCGCAAGCAGAGAGATAAGCTAGGGGCATTTATCACCGCAGCCTTGGTTGTTGTTGGTACCCTTCTTTGTGTTGTCACCCCTGAAAAATATCGAAAGAACTAGAAAGGAATTGATCCGTGGAACAAACCCCAAAGGCCTGCTCCTCCTCCCTCCTTACAGCAGAAAACTGATTATTTTAGCGTGCTTGTATGAGAGCTGAGTTCAAGTCAAACCGGAGGAATCCATTGCCGGATGAGATGAGCAGGTGAGGAGATGGAGTACAACAGAACCTGCAAGTGGAACCCTAAGCGGGTTAAGCGAACGATGACATTTGTTTTTGCCCAGCCAGATTTGACTGCGCTTTGTCCCTTCCCGTATGTGCTGAGTTGGAGAAAGTAGAAAATGCGATCGGGAGTTAAAATGCGAGGAGAAGGAAGGCAAGACTGGGTGGTTGGACTGTAGGTACATGTACAGGGGATAATTTATATTCAGTTACAAGAAAGGAAGAGAAAGAGAGAGGAAACGGCGGATGAGAGGAAGGCATAAACAACGGTAAGAAAAATAGAACATGTCATTGCCAAGAAGCATATACGCGCGTCAACAACAATGACATCCATGACAAATGGGGTCCTAGTTTCGCAAGCCTAGTTAGAGATGAGTAAGAGAGAAGAAAGGGACTGACGGAAGATCGAATAGCCATGGCAAAGAACGTCATTCCTAAGAGATAACCAAGCAAAGCAAAAGGTAAATCAATTGCCATGTAGCCTTTCTCTTCTTGACAAATATGCTTCCATCGACAGAAAACAATAGCTGCGTTGACAGCATCGATCAAAGTTTCGACGCAATTGATAGAGAGAGAGCAAGAATGAGTGTGACATAACACTCAATTACTAAACACCTTACCTTCGCCCCATGAAAGTCCAACAAAGGATCATCAAATACCCATCCATCCCTCTCTCCTTGCGCATCTCTTTGTGCAATGGTTCGATTGGAGCCTTCAATGAATCCTTTCTTCACCCCTTTTTTTTGTTTTCGCCCGGCTGGCGACTAAATTTCTTGCCGGGTTGAGGTGCCAGCTTCTGAAATGGAAATATGATGACATGAGAAAACCCAAATGAGGATACTTGCTTTGTCACTTCGCCCTCAGCAACCAAATGGAAATATGATTACAAGAGAAACCCCTAATGAAGATACTTGCTTTGTCACTTTGCCCTCAGCAACCAAATGTAGCAAATGGGTAAGGTCAAGAGGCGAGAAAAGGCGTATGAGGAGGTGGAAATGCGAAATGGGAGAAGAGTCGGAAGAGGGGAAGAGAACATGGTGTTGGCCTGCTAGTTCGAATATTTTGGGGAAGTACCACCGCAGGGACAAGTGTATGGATCGTTCCCTTTTAGGGATAGGGACGTATATGTGTGGGTGAGGAGCGTGTAAGGGAGGGGGAGGACCTTGCCATGTTTACTATTGTTGGCGCTGTTTGGGTGTGGAAAGGTGTCCCCCTCTTTGCATCTGATAAGAAACAAGCGGCTCTTCTCTCTTTTTTGAGCACCATCACCGTCAACACTTGCAAGTTTATTTTTCCTGTTGTGTACTTTCGATCTGATAAGGCTTTTTTTGCCTGGAAAAAATATGCCAGCTGCACAAACAAGAAACGAACTCAAAGAGGGATAAAGGAGGGATGAGGAGGCTACTGAGACA
Organism: Linnemannia hyalina; assembly: GCA_019671135.1. Taxonomy (NCBI): domain Eukaryota; kingdom Fungi; phylum Mortierellomycota; class Mortierellomycetes; order Mortierellales; family Mortierellaceae; genus Linnemannia; species Linnemannia hyalina. The sequence continues at coordinate 1,076,236 of JAHRHY010000018.1, read as the reverse complement.
TGCAATGTGGCGTAAAACTAATAAAAGAGATAGATGCATTCACCAGGGTGATTATCCGAGATGAGCAAAAGACAACACCATGAGAGAATCCTGACGGTGAATAAATAGGAGAGAAATGCAAAGAATTCGCCGACAACACTTACGATGATAGAATGCCCACACATGCCCAATGGCTATCTGACCAAAGGATATAGTGGGTAATCATGAGCATGGACGCTGACCTTCAAAAACGTTTTCTGCTGTTGAGTGTTTTGGGGGACATAAGCTGCTGCACTCTTTCCCTTTCCCTTTCGCCCAGCTTCTTTCTCCATCCTCTTCACAAGCTTACCTGCAAGAAAGTTTGCAGAGCTCTCTCTCCCGTTTTCCACAATCTCGTCCTTCTGTTTTTCTTTTTTTATCTTTCTCTCAAAATGCAAATTCATAACGCCAGACCAATTGGAGCGATCAGTCTCGTGGCGATGGTCGTGATGATGGCAGCATGGACCGCCAACCTCCAAGTCCTTGCAGCTGCCCCATCCAATGTCCTCCAGCTCGCTGCAGGAACCTTTTACCCGGCCATCCATAGTAACGAGGTGGTGATGGTTCAGTTCTATGCACCCTGGCGCAAGCACTGTAAAGAACTTGGCAAGTAGCCCTACTGTGAAGAGCGCGCTGTCTTTCAAGGCTGATTGCTGAAGCGGATCAACAGAGAAAACAAGCACTGACTGTGAAATGCCGCCTTTTCGATCCATGGCAATGATGGATCCATAGCTCCCGAGTACGAAATGGCGGCGGCGAGGTTGAAGATATTGTCGTCAGAAACGGTGCTAGCAAAAGTCGACTGTGTTGCTGAGGATGCGCTTTGTGATGGACAGGATGTCCAGGCGTACCCTACCCTCAAGGTCTATAGGCATTATAACAAACAGTTGCTATTGTTGTTGTTTATTTTATTATGCATAAGCCCGTGTGTGTGTGTGTGTGAATGTGTCTACCCCTAGTGATGTCTAACAAAACACACGTCCTTCTCACAAATGATAATGCAAATTGACTTGCCTGTGCCTTTATTTTGTTCTTCGCTGGTGTGATCGATAGGAATAGTCGGTCTCAAAACTATGCTGGCAACCGCAAGGCTGGTGCCATTGTCTCCTTCCTCCAGGCGTAGATTATCTGTCATCTGTTTTAGACACGAACAAAGAGACCTTTCACTCTCCCCTCGCGCTTACGTCTGTTTTATTTTCTTGATGCTGCTAGCAGCCCAATGTCTGCTGTGAATGGTTAGGAAACATTTTCTTCCTAATTGCTTTTTTTGGGGGGGCTTCGCATGCATACATGCCAAAGGACCATGTTGCACTCACTCACAAACACACTCTTACCGTTTCTTTTCTTTATTACCACTTAATTGTATTTATTCTATCGGCTTACAACACTATCTGAAAATGGGGTAAAAAAATAATACTACCCGACGCCATTGTATCTGAGCAGCTTGAGCAGGTAGGATTCACACCTATCCATAACATTTGGAGCCAACGCTCCCGCTGAGGCACCTGGCCACATCAGGCTCCATAACCTTCTGAGACTTGTCTGGATCCACAGTATTCAGAGAACAAGCTCTGGTTTTCTGATCTCTTCTCGTGGAACTTACAGACGCAGTCAATGAGCGCAATCTCATCGTTCTCGAACGGTATGCCCTTTTACTCTGCCTGTATTCTTTGCGTTCAAATATTGGAGAGTCCATTCCAGAGCCTTTGTGGCTCGTTCACAGGACGAACTTCGAACTGATACCATTATTAAGCGAAGAGGGGAAGAGGGAGAGAGGGGGGAGGAAGCGTGGTGGTTTAGGTAAGTTGCACGCTGCTGGCTTTGTGGTAAAGTGAGTGGGAGGACAGATGTATATGCGTCCGTTTTTTTTGGTGCGTGTATTTAATGCTGCCTTCTTCAGCAGATTCACAAACAGAAAGAACACCCAGGGCAACGACGATGGCGGCTAAGAACTTCATCTGGTGAGGGCTGAGTTGTTTGGGTGGGTATGGAAAGGCTCACAGGGAAAAATGATCCTGATGCTAGAAAAATAGACAAAGAAAGAAAAAATTAAGGAACCATGGACTTAAAGATGGACAGGACGCCCGCTCACGTGACCTGGACTCGGCCTGGACAGCCAGTTTCCTAAAATGTTAACTCGGTGTCCACTCACCTGCTATATAAGGCAGAAATAGGTGTCCAGGCACATAATTGGGGCATGTTGATTCGCGTTTGTCAATTGCTCGGTCTATAGGCACTCTAGCGGCGTGAAGTTGGTCTCTCTGGGTAGCAGTGAACCATAGCTTCCTTCCGTGGCAGTTGGTGACTCTTAGAATATGTATCTCCCACCTGGTAGTCGAAAAACAAAAAGGAAACAGACTTAACATTTTAGGAAACTGGACATCCAGGCCGCGTCCAGGTCACGTAAGCGGGCGTCCTGTCCAAATTGAAGAGGCAAAAAATACGAAGTGTTGGATGATTATTACTTCTAATGAACATTACTTTATTCTTCCCTGAGCCTCCTCCCAATCAGTCCTCAAACAAGGTTAGGTATATGTCTCAGTGTGCTGCCGAGCACTCATCGATATACTTTTGTGCAACATTCTCGAGAGCAAGTTGAAGATGTCTGTGAAGCGTCAAAGTTGACGTGTTGGCAGGGAAACACATCTTTGGGGCTGGTGGTACGAATCGAGCGAACTGACTGCTAGCATAATCAATGGTTGCGGTCCCTGCGTTCGGGACCTCTACCTTGTCAAAGCACGCTGTCATAACGGCGGTATTCGCTCCTGCGGACGCGTAACCGAGATCGCAGGGCAATGACAACGGTGATAAGAATCTTGGATGTTATATGTTAAGGGAGGAGTCGAGAGAACGAATATAAGTAACAAAGAAACATTAAACACGAAGCTGCACCTCTTTTTTATCTGTGAAATACAAACAATGCCAACTGGGGGAGACTACAAACAGTCAAAAGAAGGCGTCGTTTTTTTTATCTTCCATCTTTCTCTCCCTCAGTCTTCCACCACCTCAATGGTCCTGACAATCAGATCAGATCCATCATATCGCCTCACCAGAGGGAACCCTCTTCTGGCAAAGAAAGAGACGTTGATAGTCTACACACTGATTAACCCTATTATGATTTGAAACAAGTATCCAACGGTCGGTTACTGATATTCACCCTTGACGCCACCAGTCCTCTTTTTTCTTTGAGTGTCAAAGATAAATGCGCCACCGCAGAATCAAAGAGAGAAAAGAAATAAAGTTCTGATCACTGATCAAGGACCAATAGCCCATCTTCCCCATTTAATTAAACACACGCCACACACACACGCGTACAGGAATGTTCATTTGATTTGCTTCTGGTTGGTTCTGCCGCCTGGTTCTTCATTTGCTTGTCAGTTTCTCAAAGGGTAAGAGTTGAGGAAAGAAAAGCAACTACGATAGAAGTAGGAGAATGTCCCCGATGGGGATGTGAAAGAAACCGGAGAGAAAGAAAATACCCTGCTACCATCCGACTATAGTCGCGAAATGAAATGACAAGACATGGTGTTCAGTCTAGAGAAAATAATAAGCAGTAAGCGGGTATGAGTACGGCGTGAAAGGTGTGTGGAGGAAGGGACGAGAGCAATTGGACAAGGTGGGCATTTGTTCTTCCCTTCCAATGAAGGGAGTGGTTCCACAAACGAAGTGCCAGCACACAGGGTGGGAAGTTGGGAGAGAAAGGAACGAAAGGTTTGAATGAATTTGAAGGTTTCGTTAGTACTTCGCTTGCAGCTAGCCAATGGGAGGCGGACAACAGTGGACCACAGGGAAATGAGCTCCTTGCTCTTGATTATTAGAAATAGCCCGGCTGTGTACGTGAGATCGACATTGCCACAGAACACTCTGTCACAGTGTACGTGTGCATTCCCCTGTGTGAATATTAATACGCTACACTTCCCTACTTATTTTTGTTCTTCTTCATCTCCATCCCTCATCCCTCACCCTTCCCTCCTCAACACAACTCCATATACAAAACATGCGTATCTCCTCTGCTATCGCCCTCGTCGGTATCGCCGCCACCACCTTGATGGCCGGTGTCCGTGCCGAGTCTGACGTTCTCGACCTCACCGCCAAGAACTTTGCCGCCTCCGTCGGTGACGAGAAGATCATGCTCGTCGAGTTCTTTGCCCCCTGGTGCGGACACTGCAAGGCCCTTGGTATGTCTCCTCTTCTTTTTCCTTCGTAGTCACCTTGTTCGCCTTTCCAGGATAGCAACGAAACAAACCGACTATACAGGACAAAAAAAAGTCGTTCCAACTGCGCGTTTTGTTCATCAGAATGCACAAAGTTGATGGCGAACACGAAAAGAAGCTTGATTGTCGTAATATTCCCATCCTAATGAGTACATTGCCCACTTGATATGAACAACGATAGCCCCCGAGTACGAGATTGCTGCCACCCAGCTCAAGGAGCACGGCATCCCAATTGCCAAGGTTGATTGCACTGTCGAGACCGATCTTTGCCAGGAGCAGGGTGTTCAGGGCTACCCCACCTTGAAGGTTTTCAGGTAAGAACACTTCGTCCATGGAAAGATACAAGCAAGCACTCACACACACTAGGCACACCAACAAAGAAGCATCAACAGCAACAGGAATGCATGCTCCTTGCCTTTCTGTGTTTTCTCACACAAGCAGGAGCAGTTTGCTGTCTATGGTTCGCCTTGTACACCAATCCAATACAGCATGTCTGGTTTTCAGGGGGTCATGTAAAGAAACTAACAAGTTTTTCCTTTACCCCTAATTTTTTTTTCCTTTGAACAGAGAGGGAACCCCCAGCGATTACCAGGGTGCCCGCAAGGCCGATGCCATCGTCTCCTACCTCAAGAAGCAGAACCTCCCCCCAGTCTCTAACCTTACCGCCGAGACTCTCGAGGCTTTCTCCAAGTCCGACAAGGTCGTCATCGTCGGTGTCCTCCCCAAGGACGATGAAAGACGCGAGGAGCTCGAGCGCATCGCCAAGGTCTACCGCGACGACTACGTCTTTGGTGTCATCGAGTCCAGCGACGAGGTCGCCTCCGGATCCGGTGTTATTCTTTACAAGCAGTTCGATGAGGGCAAGAACGTCTTGGACGGTGCCTTCGATGCCGAGTCCTTGGTTGAGTTCATTAAGGAGAACTCTGTCCCCACCATGGATGAGATCGGACCCAACAACTATGCCCGCTACATGGATTCGGGTCTCCCCCTCGCCTACTTCTTCTTCGCCACCCCCGAGCAAAAGACCCAGTACAGCGCCGAGATCGAGGCGGTCGCCAAGTCCTTCAAGGGCAAGATGAACTTTGCCTACATTGACGCCTCCAAGTTCGGCGCCCACGCCGCCAACATCAACTTGAAGGAGCAGTGGCCCGCTTTCGGTGTCCAGAACGTCGTCACCGGCGCCAAGTTCCCCTTGGACCAGGAGGGTGAGCTCACTATTGAGAGGATGCAGAAGTTGGCTGATGATGTCTTGGCCGGCACTGTCGAGCCCTCGGTCAAGTCCGAGGCTGCCCCCGAGTCTAACGACGGCCCCGTCAAGGTCGTTGTCGCCACCACCTATGCCGAGATTGTCGAGAACAACAAGGACAAGGACGTTTTGATTGAGTTCTACGCCCCCTGGTGCGGCCACTGCAAGAACTTGGCCCCCATCTACGAGGAACTTGGAGAGGCCTACAAGGGATCGAACATTGTCATTGCCAAGCTCGATGCCACTGCCAACGACCTCCCTTCGTCCGTTCCCTTCGGTATCCAGGGCTTCCCCACCATCAAGTTCCGCAAGGCCGGTGCCGCTGTTGACGAGTACATTGACTACAACGGCAACCGCTCCAAGGAGGATTTCATTGAGTTCCTTAACGAGAACGCCACCGACAAGTTTGAGGTCAAGGTCTCTGAGGATAAGCCTGTCGTGGCCGAGGACATTGAGCACGATGAGCTGTAAATACGTTCCCACCCTTTTCTAGCACTCTTTTATTCCACACTGGCGGACCCAACCTTGTAACATAGCACAATAAGTATTTTTGAGTATTAAATAATTTGCAAGCTCAACCCGCGTCATCCCATGGTTATGTTGAATATGTGAGGAGCATTCATTCTCCGTGTTGACTTTGCTTGTCCTTTTGGGTGAAAGGGAAAGGAGGACGACGTCCTATGTATAAAATGTTCCCCAAGAGCAATTTGTGATTTCTCTTCTTTCTTCTCTTGCAACTACAACTACACCACCCTCAGAACTACAACCAACCAAGACGATAGAATCCAACAGCAACAGACAGCCAATGATAACAAGGATCCCTTTTCGCACCCTCCTCACCGTCACCGGTGTCTCAAGGACAAGTACAACAGCAGGCTTTCACACCCGCAGGCACAACTCTAGTTCCAGCACCCAGATCGTCCCTCAAGCTCATTACAATGTCGTCTTTGACATTGACGGAGTCCTCATCAAAGTGGGTGCCATTGCCATTTCACACCAACCACATGCATACACCTCAGCAAGCAGAATGGACAGAACAAGTCAGAGGAAGGGACTAACGGGTTTCGATTGAAACTTGCTGCTACCTTTTTTTAACTGTTTTGTAGGGCAGGCAAGTCCTTCCACAGACCCATCGTGCTCTTGGACTGTTACAGTCGTATGTTACACGGGCGGGGAATGATTCGCTTGTAATTTTGTTGCGCACAGAAGAAACTACGTTTTTGAGGAAAGTCGCTAATTGAAACACTTGTTGAATAGGAACAATGTGCCGTACATCTTCTTGACGAATGGAGGTGGACTCAAGGAAGCGGACAAGGCCGAGCAGCTCAGTAGGAAGATAGGTGTTCACGTAAGTTCTCTTGAGAGTGGTGGCGATATGGTGTAGTTGGTGATTTTATTGACTATTGGGCTAATCTGCTGATAGACATAACAACAGTAACAATGACTAACGTTCCTTACCTTCGACGACTGTGTTCTTCTCATCTCCATTACTGTCTCTTCTCTTCCCTCGCCCACTCCCCGTATGATTATTAGATATCGCCAAAGCAACTCATTCTATCACACTCACCGATGCGGGAACTGGCTCAAAAGTACGAGGATTCGAACGTCCTCATCGTCGGAGGCAACGGATCCGAGTGTCGGCATGTGGCGGAGCATTATGGATTCAAACATGTCGTCACACCAGAGGAGGTCCATGCCGTCTTCCCTTCTGTTTGTCCAAGCTCTGCGTGTGAAGCACGTTCTGTTCCTTTGGCTGAGGTAATTGGCCCTTCTCGACTTGAATTCATTTTGATCCAGCTCCACTTTTGTGGGGTTGAAAGTGCACGATCTTTAGAACGATCTTTCAAATGGTCGCTAAAACGGAGGACGTGTTGCTATCATGGTTATCTTTTTTTCTGATCGAGAATAGAAGTATCTACAGAATGTGCGTCGTCCAGTGGACGCCATCATGGTCTTTCACGACTCTGTGGATTGGGGTCGCGATCTTCAAGTCATCATCGACGCCCTGACTTCTCAAGGTAAACTATTACACCTGCTATGCTGTCATCCTGTTTGTTCGATCTCCCTTGTCCCACACTCGCATAAAGGAAATGAAAAAAACTGACATTCCTCCCTTGGTACAAACATGAGGATAGATGGTTATCTGAACACGACGAAGACACAAAAGGAGCTCCACACAACTCCTCAAACTGTCCCTCTCTACTTTTCCAACTCTGACCTCGTAAGTTCCTTGACACCTCCTACATATTCTGCGTATCTCCTCCCTCTTATATGTCTGAACCTTTTCTTGACAGGGAAAAAACTTTTTTCTCACGCCTGCTTCCACCTAACCTACCCCTCTCATATATCCCTCTCCACGTACTATACAAAAATAATACCTAGGTATGGAGCAATGAGTTCCCAACACCAAGGTTCGCACAGGGGACATTCAGGACATGTCTGGAACGGATATTCGAAGACAAGACAGGACACAAACTGCAGTACACGTTGTATGGGAAACCTATGACGACAACTTATCAGTATGCTGAGGCGGTTCTTAACCGGATCGCGCCTATCCATTTGGGACCTGATGGCATGCCTAAGCGAAGGACTGTCTATGGTTAGTACTTTATTGCTTTCTGGAGAGTTGTTTTGGTTCTTGTCAAAGGAGAAAAGATGGGGCTTTCATGAGAGTGAAGTATTCTCGAGCTGACAGATCTTATTTTATTTTTTCTCCCTTCACGTTTGTGTGTGTGTGTTTTTTTTTTCTTCGTTTGGCGGCAAATGTTAATAGCGATTGGAGATAACCCGTATGCGGACATCGCGGGGGCGAACGGGTATGGATGGCAATCGGTGCTGGTCAAGACGGGGGTGTTTCAGCCGGAGGGGGACGAAAACCATCATACCCATCCTGCGACTGCGGTTGTTGACGATGTAGAGGATGCTGTTCGGTGGATTATCTCGCGTGAGATCCGGAAGGAGCATCCCTTCTGATGGGATGAAGGGTATGGTCCGACGAGACTAGTTATTTTATGTTTTTTTAATGATACTTGTGTTTTTGATAAACGATAGACATGTTTACTTTGACAGTATGAATGGAACAAAGTGTTCTTAATGGCATGGATTGTGAAAGAAGGAAGCATGTTTTCTATTATTGTTTGTGTATGTACCGAAAGGACTACTAAGAAAAAAAAAAAAAAAAGAGTGGAAAAGGGTGGAAAAGTGATGTATATACAGAACGAGTATGTTCAAGAAGAAAGAGAGAGAAGAAAGAATGGCAAAAGAAAAAAGGGTGTAGGTCTACTCGCCGCCGCCGCCTTCGCCTTGGGGCTTTTTGATAGTCGTGCGACGATAAAGACGCGCAACATGCTCAGGCGAGTACTGGCGCAAGGGCGAATTCGGTCCCAACGTCGCCGCCGTCTCACCTCCGACTCTCTCACGTCCAAGACCACCAGGACTGGAACCGCCCTGCAACGGGTCCAAAGAAAGGTCCCGCATCGCCACATCGCCTTTATCATAAACCTCAACCCTCTGCGGCAGCGCATAATACTGAATCCCAATCTCCTCCACAGCCTCCTTGAGCGCGTAATTAAACGCCGTCCTTCTCGCCCACCTCCTCCCGGAATCCTGCCAATTACCCTTGTGTTCAATACACATACTAATCTTCAACTTTGCATCCATCTCCTGGATCTGAATCTCCAAATCCGGCAAAAAGTCCTTCGATTCGCGAATGAGATAATCGCGCATGCGGGCACGGAGTTCAAAGATCTTGGATTGGGGTGTGTAGCAGTCGATGTTGAGGACGATCTTGTCGGTCATGTTGGGGGAACGACGGACGTTGTGGATGGGTTTTTGGGAGATGAGGTTGTTGGGGTAGTACATCCGTTTGCCGTCCCAGGTGACGAATGTGGTGGAGTTGAGACCCACTTCCCGGACGTACATGTCTGATCCTTCGATGCTTACTAGGTCGCCAGAGTCGTATGGGTGCTAATTTGGATGTAGGGGCAATGAAGAGAAAAGAACGGTTAGATAATTTGCATTATTATACTTTTCGTGAAATAAATAAAAAAAATGGATGACTTACAGTGATGAAGAGAAAGACGATGTTCTCAAAGAGGGTCTTGACCGAGTTGCCAAAGACAAAACTGAGCGCGACGAGGAAAGAACCAATCGACAACATGTTCTTGACAATATCCTTGCCAAAGATCGAAAGGATAATAAGCAACCAAATGATCGCCACAATCGTCAAAAAGATCGCATTCAACTTGCCCACGGCCTGGGACAAATCCCTCAAAGAGGTATGCAGATCCTTTCGCTCCTTGTAGACATAAAAGATCTTCTCCTTCATCTCACTCTTGGAAATATCTCCATTCCCGTCCTTGTCAAAAATGTTAAATGCGGCGAGGGCCTCTTCCTGGGTCGAAAAGTACGGATAAAAGTTCTCGACGACCAGGTCCTCGCCGTTGGTTTGGAGGTTATAGAACAAAGTCTTGGCGAGTCGCTTGGCGTTGGCGGTGGAACCGATGTCCTTGGAGGGCGAGCTCTTGTTGGCGAGGGCGATCCCGTGGAGACGACGGTTGATGCCCTTGAAGATGTTGTTGTCTCCGATCTTGATCTTGCTGTCGCGCTGACCACGGTGTTGGTGGCGAATGGAGGGGACGAGGGTCGATTGGCGGCTGTTGGTCTTCATCATGTCGTTTGGGGTGGTCAGGGGAGTCGAGTTGAGGATCATGGCTTCTGTGGTCTTGGGAGGCGTGGTAGCATCGCCGTGGATCTCGTGCAGGATTTCTCTTCCGTCCAATGATCCACCAATTCGACCAGGGCTCCCATTGTTGCTGGTCTTGACGGCTCCGTTGTTGTTTCCGTGGACCTCAATGCTGTTGGACCGCGATGGTTGTGTAGAAAGGTACCCCGTCGGGAAGGCATACTCGGACGCAGTATTGTTGTTCATGTTGACAAAGTTGCTGTTCTGCAGGTTGACATTATCTGCGGTATTATGGCGACTATGGCCCGGTCTCGCACCCTTGGCTTGCTTAACATTCACCTTCTTGGAGGTCGAAAGGCGATCCAAAACAGTAAGCGCATACTTGTTTTCCGCAATCCGGTCCGCATAGGCGGTCTGGTGGAAGTTTGTCGAGATGAGATGTAAAAGAATCTTCTCAATAAAAACAAGTGCAGATCCGGCGACGAGACAACCGAGGACCTCGATGAAGATGGTCACCATTTGGTCGTTGGTGGTATTGTAGGGCGATTTGGAGAGGAAGGTGAAGGAGCCGATGGCCCAGCAGGAGGCGATGAGCCACTTGAGGTATTTTTTGCATGCCACGAACATCTAGATAGGTTGAGGAGGGGGAAGGGGAAGATCGATCGGGGATCGTAGAAAGAAATCGATGACATCGTATGTTAGGCAAAACCATGAAGAAAAGTCCGATGGGGTCATATTAGTTGAAAAAAAAAGAAATGTAAAATAAAACCAAGTGCCCTCTTTTTGAACAAGATAGGCGCCAGCCAGCTTGTAGCTACCAATGCCAGTTTGAGTGTGTGTCGCAACATACCAAGAGCTTGGACTTCAGGTCCTCAGATCGGGAGCCGGTGACAAAGCCGGTCAGACGAACGACGATAACGGGAACCATGTCAATGCCCCAGTTGGTAACGAAGATAATGCCCCACATGAACGAGAGCCAAACAAATATCAGCATCACAGTCGCCTTGGTCGGGTATTCCCCCTCCTGGTCATCGTCCCTGAAGACAGATACGAGAATCGCAGGCAGGGCAATAATGGGTGAACCCACAAGGACTAAGATGACCATCCGGAGGAAGGGAGACAGTTTTCGCCAGCAGGACCCATTGTCCTTGCTCCGCTTCTTGTGGGCCTGTCCGCTCTCGACAATGTTGATGTCCTCGTCCCAATCAAAGTCAGACTCGTCGCTGTTCATGGCCTGACGAGGTGGGACAAAGTCGTTCATGGCCGCCTCATCCTGTCGCATAATCCGGTCAATGTCAATTTTGGTTGCTGCACTGTTACTGTTGTTTGTAGATATGAGTGGTGGAGAGGTGCTGATGTTTGAAGGTGACATGAAGGGCATGTTATAGGGCATGCCGCTGTGTGGAGCTGGGGTGTTGGAAAAGGCGAATTGGGGGACGTTCTGGACAGATGGTGGACGGGAGGATGCGTTCGAGGGTCTGGGCTCGGTCTGGAGGGTCGCGTTCTCGGAGACAGGGGGGAGAGGGACTCTGGATGGGTCTGATGGGGCCACCGGTGGGGCACTCGTCGCTGCCATTGGGATATCTACTCGTCGAGAGGGTGGAGATGAAGATGGAGTGGTTGAAGAAAGGAGAACAGTTAGATGTCTTCCTCACGGCCACTGTTCAGACGACACTCGTTAGCTGTCTCCTTGTCTTTAGTTTAAAAACCCTTCCTCAGTCGAGACCCTCATTTTACTTGTCGGCTTATTTGTTTGTCTGTCTGTCGGTCGGTGTGGTCGGCGTTCGCTTTTTTTTTAGTGCAAGTGTGACAGATTGAGATAGATCGTCTTAGCGCCAAAAGGGATAGGGGAGTAGGGGGCGGAGACGTGGGATGAAGTGAGCCTTGTGGATTGAGCCCAATACCACAAGCGAAAAGAAAAAAATGGTTCCATGGGAAGAGAGAGCGAGAGAGAAGGAGAGAGGAGAGAGAGAGGGGGAGAGAGAGGGGGAGAGAGGGGGAGAGGGAGAGAGACGGAGAAAGAGAGGGAGCTACACCCTTCAAGTCGAGTAGAAGTGAGGGCTATTGATGGTCGATAATCATCCATTCGCAACAGCAAGGAGGGACGCGTTGTCGTTATTGTTTGATCGGCGTAGCTGTTGCCATCTTCCTTTGGCGTGGTTGCTTGTTGTTGTTGTTGTTGCTGTTTGTCATAGGAGGAAAGTCTTTTGTTTTTGAACCGGGGCACCATTTTAGCGTTGTTTCCATGACGAAAGGCGACGCACTGACGGCAACGAAATACGAGTAAGATGTCTCTTCGCAGGGCGGTGCCTGGCGATCAATTGAACCTCACTCGAGGTAGAAGGAGAGGAGAACGTGGCATGGTTGTGTTCTCATTGTGCGTGAGGGCTTATTACCTTTCTGGCGCTTGAACTTCATCATGATGAGCCTTTGTCAAGTGGAGGTGGGGGAAAGCGTGGAGAAAAGGGGGGGCACAGACGGAGGAATTAATGCAAGTTGAGCGATCCTCTGTACGGGATAATTGGAGTATGGGTGTCGTTAAAATAGTAGGAAGGAGATCATTGATCAGGTTGAATGGATCCGGGGAAATGCGAGGAAAAGTGAATGAGAGTAGATTCTCTGGAAGAGAATGGGTGAATGAACAAAAAACAAACAACAAACAACAAACAAGAAACAAAAAATAATGAAAAGAAGGCGGAGAGGGTGAGGATGGGAGAGAAGAAAGAAAGGAAGAGCTGATAACCAAAGCTACTAAATAGCTGGTAATGGTGGATGCAATGCTTTAAATGCCTCTCCCTACCCTCCACTCTGAAATCAAGGACCCCGGAGGTTAGAAAACGTACATGTCCAGTACAAGGAACAGTAACTGATAGCATGAGCCCCTAGATGCGCTTACTAGCTTTGAACTCTCTTCTGCTTCCTGGCATTCGCATCTGCATTACAGTACTGCATATGAATATGTGTGTGTTGTTCTCCGATGCTCCTCTCTCTTTTATTTTTCTGTGCTCACAATGGGCTAACTGCATCATCGTTGTTGAATGTCATCATCATTCCTTTAAACTTTGGTACGGGTGCACACCACCCACTTTTTGTCCTCGAACCTTGTGCGTCCTAGGCGTTGTTATTTCACGCACACCTTCCATGCAACCTTGCATGTTTCGAGCTGAACTGGGGAGAGAATACCCCTGGATTGCGGTTTGTACACTTTACTAATGACCCCACTTGTTTAAAGAAGTGCAGAGACTCACCCGAGACAAAAACAATAACATTTACAATGCGCACAGTCAAAAGCGAGGATGCGAGATGGTTGCGCTATGGTGGAAGACAAGGTGTATATAGAAAAGAAAAATAAGAAAAGAAGGTCGCTGAGGTAACACGACAACAATAAGGGCACATAACTCCTCACACGGTAGCGGAAGAACAAGAAACAAAGATCCGAAGAGTGCCCACTGCAATTGTGTCTGCGCGTTTCACACAACCAGTTTGTTGTCCTTTTCCTGCTTTGCTTTGAGTTTGATTAGTGCGGTTTTCTAGCGCCAATTTCCCAAATTCTTCCAAGAGAACCCTTCGAAAAAAAAAAGAGAGAGGAACCTTGGCGTTGCTGCCTTTCCTCGTCTTTTGATGCAATGGACTAAGAGGCATCAGATCTGTGTCTGCCTAACCCCGATCTGGTTTATAAGAAATGGAGCGACAAGGAAGAGAGAGAGGGAGATCGCTGAGGTGATAGCTACACGTTTCTAGTTTCTTCGAGAGGGGAGAAAGGGTGAGTAGCGCGAGTGGGTAGTAGCTTGTCGCTAGTCCAGACATGATGTCATTGGAAGGACAGGAAAAGGGGGGACCCCATCCACTATCAAGCGCTTTCGCGCATCCTTGCGACACCCCGTGCACCCGGTCAGAACGAGAGTCACCTTAGTGAGCTAGTTTCGCATTCTCATAAATTGATTCAGGTACGGACTGATAAAAATATACGACCGTTTGATGAGATCAATGGTCGGTAATGTTGTCCAGGCATTTCCTTGCATCCAAAGCAACCCCTAGACAAAGTCAACCATTGGCGACAGTGTTGTGACCAAAGTTTTTTGACCGATGTAACCGGTTAACAGAGTAAAAAGATAACCAATCGGCCAATTGACCAATATCTGATTGACCGATTAGCCGGTTAACTATTAACCTGGCACCATTTTTCAGGCTTATGGCAAAAATCTCGAGTTTTTTGGAGCCCATTGTAGGCGAATAAGATCGGCATATGAGCGGTAGGGCGTATTCTCGAGGATTTGGTCCGTCTCCTTGTCTCCAAGCCTGTGCTTCTATTTCAGAGTCTCCCGAGTCGCGAAATCCCTTTGAAATTGCGAGGGCCAAAGGTATACTGAATGCGTTGCCGAAGAATTTGGTGAAAGTTCGTCGGTAGATCAAAAGACAAAGATGGCTTCATAATAGTCGAAGTTGTAGGAAACATGTTTTTAACAGTTTTTCGATCCTTGCTCTTATCGTTTTGCTTCCCTTTAATTTAAAATATGGTGCCACGTTTTACCCCTCCAGAGCCACGTCTTGGCCTCGGTCCCCAGGTTTCGCGAAGACTTGTTTTCTGCCTATGTGTCATTGAACGCGTAGCGGATCTCCGGGGTTCGTCACGCGACCTTCACTACCAACTTGACACGACTTAATATATTCCTTTCTTCCAGTCCTATTGATTCTAAATTTTAGGCCGGTACCCGTAAAGAGCTACCATTCTCTCAACAGCCCTTGCCTTTATAAATACAGTGGTAGAGTAGAGGGTAGCAAAAGGTAGCAAAGGCGGCAACAGAGAGAGAGTAGTAAAGAGGGTAGCGGTCTGTGAATACGTGCGACTATTGGGAAGCTCTTGTGCAAAAAGATATTCTGACATGAATATCTTCATCGAAAAGGGGGGAGGCAGAAAAGGCGATGAAGACACCCTGTCAAGTTTCAAAGAAAAAAAACAAAAAAAATTGTGGAGCAGCTGGTAGTCGAAACCAGTGCCTCTCCCATGCGAAGGGAGCGCTCTACCAAATGAGCTACAGCCCCTGAACTTGTTCAGTTATTCAGATGATTTCAATTTTCAGTTGGCGGTCTTTATATTAGAAGAATTTAGGTTTGTATCCGTTGAGATTGTGGATTGAGGGGATCGGGCCGGTTTTGGCGCCGGGGTTGAGTTTCGGACGTGCACCAGGTGCAGTGCAAGCTCTTGAGGAACTGGAATAAGGGTTTTTTTTAGGAAGGGTGATGCGGTTTACTTGAACGATTCTCTTGAACAAAAAAAAAAGACGATTTTCCTGTGAATTATGGTCCGTCGAGCTTCTCGAGCTCGAGACAGCGCACGACTGAGTCCAGCCATCGCTTTGTACTATCACTTGCGCTACCGGACGCGGCGTCTTGTAGTTGTTAAGGAAAAATAGAGCTGTCAATGGTGGGTACGAAGGAAGTTTGGTTTGAGGGACGAGGTACCTCGTTGTTGAAAAATGAAATTCTCTTTGTGGGCTGGACGACATTTTCAAGTGTGGTCTATCCTTCCCTATTTTTGAAGATACAACTGACAAATTGCATCCGCTTAATCGCACTCGGAACTTGGAGAACAGGATCCTTGATTATTCAGAGTCCCTGCACACAATTGATGGGGTTGTGAAGTGAGTCGAATAGGAGGCAACAAGGTAAAAGAAAAAAGAAAAAAAAACTATTAACGTATGAGGTCTCAACGCGACTCAACATCATGATTGTTGGAAGTCTCAGGAGATTGTATTTACTGTGGTGGAGAGAAAAAAGCGTAGACAAGGGCATCTACGGTGAAAATGGTTGCTGAACTCAACGGATGGATGTATTACTCATGCTAGCGCAGTTGCTCCTGTTGTCTATGATGTTGTCCTTTCTTTTTTTTACCCAAGTTGGTGGAAATGCCATCGCCACACGTGACATTACCAATGAGGCCAAGCAGATAGCTCGCTCCCTTTTTTTCTTCTCTTTTGTTCACAAAAAACACAGACCACAAAACCAACCAACAAAGCCAACCATGTCAGGACTGGAGCACGAGATCGCCATTGACATCTCGCGGGCACTCAATCTCGTCAACCCAAACGACCTTCTCGCCAGACAGGTCATCCAGATCGCACGCAACCACAAGCAAGCCAACGGATTCGTCAAAGGTAAAATTGAATTGGCAACACGCACCATCAGCAATCAACTACAACCTAGCAACCATTGTGCAACGTATGCTTGCTTGCCTTCTCTTTTTTTCGTTACGATATCTTTGCACTGACAAAGAGATATTATGCGCAATTGAAAAAAATAATATATATAGCGTGCGCGGGATTCGGGAGGTTCAAGGATGAGGCACTGTTCGATATTTACACAAAGATCCATACTCACGACAGCGAGCATGGCGTCGACGGCCCAGCAGCAGCATCATCAAACGGGAGGCAGAGCTCCAACGACAAAGGATCCTCAATCCAGGAATCCTCTATTGCCATGGGCTCCAAATTTGCTCGTTCCTATGAAGACGATGATGAGGAGCCAGAGCAGATCATGCAAGGAGGGTTGGTGATAAAGCCCAAGAAGGTCGCAGCAGCAGGAGATGACCGTCATGTGTTCAAGGCACCCACACTCCCTGCTGGTGTCTCTCGTCTAGGCCTCGACAGACTTGCCAAGGAGAAGAGGGAGGAGAAGGAACGTGTAGAGCCATCATCATTATCGACGCAGCAACAGAAGAAGATCAAGTTGCAGGTTGAGGATGAGTGGAGAGATGAGGGCGATCAGGACTCGGGGATGCAGGATCAGCAGGACGATAGTTATACCCGAGGCGAGAATAGCAAATCGAAGGACGACAAATCATCGGCCAATTTGAGACCAGCGCAGCCTCAGTACCGTAGCAAGCGCATGGAGACTCCCTCTCACCCTGGTGGTGTCAGTCAGGAAGCGTTGCGTCGTGCTGAGGAACGGAGGCAGCGTGATCGTGCTAGAGGAGGCTTGCATGGCAGTCGAGATCAGGATCGGGATCGAAATGATGACCGGGACCGGGATCGTGATAGCAGATATGGCCGTGGCGACTCTCGGTCGAATAGGGGCCGGGATTATGAGCGTGATAGTGATCGGACTAGGAACGACTCTGGACGTGACCGGTACCGATCTAGCGACTCTGGACGAGATAGTCGAGACAGAAGTGACGATAGGAGGGATGACAGGGACAGGAGAGACGACAGAGATAGGAGAGATGATAGGGAGAGGAGACCTACTGATAGACGGGATGAGCGCGACAGGAGACCTACTGACAGACGGGACGACCGACCTCGAGAGAGCTTCACACCAAGGAGGACAGACTTTGTAGAGCCCAGGAGTTCTCGCCCCAGCCGAGGCGAATGGGATGCCACGCCCTCTAGGACTGGAAGCAACACTGATGCCATTCTGCAAGGCGGGTTAACCCCGCGACGAGGTAACTTTTACTTTTTGTATTGTTTTGTTTTGCTTTGTCAAGATTGTTCGTTTTTATTTTAGAGTTTTATTACTGACACTAGGTGTCAATGCTTACATCAATAGATTACAGACCGCCTACTCAGGGCAGAGGAACGTCGGATTGGGACATGGTTACGCCACGCGTGTCTTCATCAGCATATGATGATCGCGTCGACACATACCCCAACGAGGACTTTGACAAGGTTCCTGACAGAGGCGAGTGGGAGACTGAGCAGCGTCAAGTCGATCGCGAGTGGTACAATATGGAGGAGTCTGGAGGCGCCATGGACGACATCCACAACCCCTTCGCCGACTATGAGGAGCACGACACCAAGAAGGAGGAGGAGATCGAAAAGAAGCAAATGAAGAAGATCTCTGCGCGCCAGGCCCAGTACAACAAGGACAATGAGATGTGGGAGACCAATCGGATGTTGACCAGTGGTGTCTTCCAGCGCAAGGAGGTCGACACAGACTTTGACGATGAATCGGAGGCTCGAGTTCATTTACTTGTTCATGACATCAAGCCGCCATTCCTGGACGGCCGAGTTGTGTTTACAAAACAGGTGGAAGCGGTGCAGTCGGTCAAGGATCCCACGTCGGACATGGCCATCTTTTCGCGCAAGGGAAGTGCACTTGTTCGGGAGAAACGTGAGCAGGCAGAGCGTGTGAAGGCGGCACCCAAGTTTCAAGTTGCAGGAACGGCACTTGGTAATGTCATGGGATTGGAAAACCCAGAAGAGCAAGCCAACGAGGAAGCAGCAGCAGCAATGGCCAAGGCGAAGCAGGCGGGCGACGAGGACGACGATATGGATGGCAAGGGCGACTCTCAGTTTGCGTCTCACCTCAAGACATCCGAGGCTGCCAGTGCGTTCTCCAAAACCAAGACGATGAAGGAGCAGCGAGAGTACTTGCCAGCGTTTGCGGTCAGGGAGGAGCTTATGCGTGTCATCCGGGACAACCAAGTCATTATTGTCGTTGGAGAGACAGGATCAGGAAAGACGACTCAGTTGACACAGTTCTTGCACGAGGATGGATACAGCACGTTCGGAATGATTGGATGCACCCAGCCCCGCCGTGTTGCTGCCATGTCTGTCGCCCGCCGTGTCTCTGAGGAAATGGGATGTAAGCTGGGATCGACTGTAGGATATGCCATTCGTTTCGAGGATGTGACCTCGCCAGAGACGGTGATCAAGTACATGACGGACGGTGTGCTTTTGCGCGAGTCGATTCGAGAGGGCGATCTGGACCACTACAGCGCGATTATTATGGACGAGGCCCACGAGCGTTCTTTGAACACCGACGTGCTGATGGGTTTGATGAAGAAGATCCTAGCCAGGCGACGCGATCTCAAGCTCATTGTCACCTCTGCCACCATGAACGCCGACAAGGTACGTACCTACTACTTGTGCTGAATATGTATCGCGTTTTATTTTCGGAAATGTAATGTATTTTCTGCGAAGTTACTAACTTTTCATGTATATTTTTGTACATAGTTCTCGTCATTTTATGGCAATGCGGCGACTTTTACGATCCCAGGACGTACCTTCCCAGTCGACATTATGTTCAGCAAGGTGCCGTGCGAGGACTATGTCGATAGCGCAGTCAAGCAGGTCTTGGCTATCCATCTAGGACAGCCAGCGGGAGATATCCTAGTGTTCATGACTGGCCAGGAGGACATCGAGATTACCTGTTCAGTCGTCACAGAACGACTGGCGCAGATCGATAATGCACCACCACTGGCTGTGCTGCCGATTTATTCCCAGATGCCGGCGGACTTGCAAGCCAAGATCTTTGAGCCCGGTGAGAACAATGCCCGCAAGTGTGTCGTTGCCACCAATATCGGAGAGACGTCGCTGACGATCGACGGTATCCTGTATGTGGTCGATGCGGGGTATGTCAAGCTCAAGGTGTTCAACCCCAAGATCGGTATGGATTCGCTGCAGATCACGCCGATCTCCCAGGCCAACGCCAACCAGCGGTCGGGTCGTGCCGGACGAACTGGACCAGGAACGTCGTGGAGATTGTACACGGAACAGGCGTTTGTGTACGAGATGTTTGTCAATCCGATTCCCGAGATCCAGAGAACCAACCTGTCGACGGTCGTCTTGCAACTCAAGTCGTTGAATGTCAAGAACCTTCTCGAGTTTGATTTCATGGACCCACCACCACAGGACAACTTGCTCAACTCGATGTACCAGCTCTGGATCCAGGGCGCATTGGACAACACGGGCGAGTTAACACCGATGGGCCAGAAGATGGCCGTGTTCCCGACCGAGCCTTCGCTTGCCAAGATGTTGATCGTGGCAGAGAAGATGGGTTGCACAGCCGAGATTGTGACGGTGGTGTCGATGCTGTCTGTTCCGACGGTGTTTTACCGCCCCAAGGAGCGGTTGGAGGAGTCGGATGCTGCCCGTGAAAAGTTCTTTGTGCCCGAGAGTGACCATTTGACGTTGTTGAATGTGTACACGCAGTGGAGGTCGAATGGATACCGCGATGACTGGTGTCTGAAGCACTTTGTGCAGCCCAAGGCGATGCGGAAGGCTCGAGAGGTGCGGTCGCAGCTGATGGATATGATGAAGTCTGAGAAGATGCCGTATGTCTCTTGCAACACCGACTGGGACATTATCCGCAAGTGCATTTGTTCGGCGTATTTCCACCAGGCTGGACGGATCAAAGCTCTGGGAGAGTATGTCAACTGTCGTACGGGCATGCCCTGTCACTTGCACCCAACGTCGGCGCTGTATGGTCTTGGATACAACCCTGATTACATTGTCTACCACGAGCTGGTGATGACCTCGAAGGAGTATATGCAGTGTGTGACATCGGTGGATCCACACTGGCTGGCCGAGCTGGGGCCGATGTTTTACTCTGTTAAAGAGAAGTCGTACACGCACAGGGAGAAGAGGATTGCGACCAAGGCTGAGGAGGCGCGCATGGCGTTGGAGATGGATCTGAAGCAGACGCGGGAGAAGGAAGAGCAAGAGAGCGCAGCGGCGGCAGCAGAAGCGGTGGCCAATGCCGGAGGAGGCTCAACGGCCGAGGCCCGATTTAGGATTGCTACTCCTGGATTCAAAACGCCCATGACCCCCATGCGGAAACGCAGACTTGGTATTTAGAGAGAGAGAGAGAGAGGGAGAGAGTTGTGGAGAGGTGGGGCTGTTTATTACCTTCTTGTTTAGAGTACAATTGCATGTACGAAGCATAAAAGAAGAAAAAGTATCTCATACTTTGTGCCTTTGAGAGAGCCTTTTGTTTTGATGATCCTGCGTGTGTCGTGTGTTGTATGAAATAGACACACACATGCAAGAAGAGGTGTGCCACGTACTTCCATCTTTGTGCACTCTCTCCCACTGGCTGTCTCGTTGACCTCCTTCTCTACTCTCTCTCTCTCTCTCTCATAGCCCATTCACCTACGATCACAAACACAAAAACAAAACAAGCAGTAACCTTTTTCCGCTTCACACCACACAACAACAACGCTAATTGACACAAACAATTACGCCGAAATCAAAAAGGATTTTGTTTGTTTACTCCTTTCACTCCACTCCTCTCATCTCTTCCTCTCGCTCTCTCTCTCTCTCTCACTCTGTTGTTTACCGAGGAGAGCAACAGGCAAGCACATGAATCAGGGGCGAGTTCGCTTCCATGTTTGGCAGTTTCGCACGCTTTGTTGTTGTTGACTTTTTTTTCTTTACATTTTTGACTCTTTTTGCAAGTGTTTGGATATCTTTCCGGAGGCGCAACTAGAATGTCCTTCGTTTGTGCATTGTTTACTTCTGCTTGCTGTTTTTTTTTCTTTTCTTTTCGTGCGTGTTTGTTGCTTGTGAGTTGTGGGTATCAATGTTCACGGCTATGTGCATGTCACCGCCGAGGATAAGAGTCTGTGTCTAGACCATTTACCACCATGGACACTTCAAAAAAAAAAAAAAAGGTGGAACGAGAGTTATGAATGATGTCTCTGTGTCTTATTTATTTACATACCCACCTAAAAAAAGCTAAATAAAACGACCAACCAACCCTTCTACCTTGTTTTTTCTTATCCCCCTCTCTGTTGACATTTCACCTATTCCGCCTCTATACGCCCTCCATTCGCATGCCAAAAGCACCAACCTCCACTTCTCACTCCCCATATCGACGTCCACTGCTGAGCGGTAGTCGAAAGATGGGGTAATCGGATAATCAGTTATGACTGCTATCCTCATTTCCATCTCAGCTGTGAACCCTGAAAGAAACTTGGTCTTTTGGATATCGAGGACGTCTTCCAACCCATGGACGATACATCCACCTCCGCTCGCTAAGATCACGCTTGTAGCAGAACTTGTTTGCGATTCTCCGACTAGACTAAGAACAAGTGTGAGCGTGAGAGATAAAGGGTGGGTAAATCAAAAAAAGGAAGGTGGATGGAAGGGGGAGGAGAGTATCAAAAGAACGAGTAAGAGTGCAAAGAAAACGAGTCGAGTAAACGGCGTAATGGAAACTCTAATCCAAGACTGTTCTTCCTTCAGGTAATAGAAATCATAGAGTGGGTCAGATCTAGCACTTATTACCCTGTGTCTGAGTTTTCTTCAAGTGAAGGAAGAGGTATCATTGGGTTTCGGCATGCAAGGTTGTCACGAGATTCGATAAGGAAGGAAAGTATGAGTGGGCAAGAGCGTGAGAGAGGTGGGCTTTGGGTGGGCGGAGAATGATAAAGAAAAGGGTACGGTACGACATAGCATGCATGGAGATGGGCGATGAGCAAAGACGAAGAACAAGAAAAGGCCGTTTTGTACAAAATTTCCCGGGTTGATTTGCGAGTGGTTCGCTTACTTTGCTACGGACTACAGTGGGAGAGAGTTCACGGAGAATCTACCAAAGGGTACGGTGGAGAAGGAGCGATTGTTAGTCAGCTCGATCTTTCATTTTTCAAACAATTGCTCCAAAAGAGTTGTTCTTGGCATGGTCAAGACGAGTCCTCATTTCTTCTCCAATGTGTCGATAGAGACAAGAAACAAACAAATGGACGGAGGAGTGAGGAACGCATATCGGTCATGGAAGACGAACAAACAAAAACATCGACAACCACGCTGCATCCTTTCTTATTTTTTTTTGCTCTCACCCTCACCCTCACCCTCACCCTCACCCTCACCCTCACCCTCACCCTCACCCTCACCCTCACTCGTCACTCTCCTTCCTGCTCCGTCCTTCTCATGCCCGCGAACTGAGGTTATTTAGTTGTACACCATTTTCGGAAGGCGTAGGAACAAACCCATGAGATAAACCTTCCGTTGGTGCAAAAGAGAGATAGAGTTGCATGTCTCTTTTCATTCAATTTATGTTTAGTGTGCGAAAGTAACCAGAGAACACCAAATACAGACAACCACCTTTACACACAAAAAGCAATCGAAACGTCCTGGGCTTCCATGGTTTCTCCTCTTCTTTTCCTCTCTCTCATTTCGACGACGACAGAAGGACGCACACGCAACTGGAGAAGAAGAGAGAGGAGAGAGTGGGCGTCTTGCCCGGGACACTGCCAACGAAAACGACGAAACCCAAATTGCAACTTGTTGACCTTCCTGCCCCTGCCTTCCCACTTTTCATTCGTACGTCTTATCCCGTTCTCATTGTTGGTGTGGTTTCTAGTCTCTCTCTTTCCTCAGTTTGGCGTGTTCTTATTCTTGTCTGAAAGTAAGTGTCCCATGGAAGAGAAGAAAGAGGTTGGAAACTGAGACAAACACGTTGTCCCTTACAACAATACAGTAATCTCATCGACAGGTGATATTACCGGTACTTGACTTGACTTGTCCAATGGGTTTCTTCCGGGGGATCTTCTCCCTAGGTCCCAGTTTTCTTGGCCAATAAGCTCTCTCATGAATCTCACCTGAAGAAAAGGGAGGGAAACGAGCTGCGGGCGACAGTAGAGCCTATAAACCGGATCCAGGTCAAGTCATACAAGTTGTTGGTACCTGTGTATAATTCTCCTTGACGCAAGAAAGAGCTACAGCACAGAAGAAAAGACAGAAAAGCGAGATAGGCTCATCTGTCGTCACTGATATATCAGCAGCAGAGTATGTATCAGGAACAATAACCGTTTCTGACTGTTCTGTATTTTTAATTCAATCCATCGGCCTTGGTTATTCAATAGCTAATCACCGTCATGTCACCATGAGGAGGCCAACCGGCATTCTGCACAAACGATATAAAAGAGACTGATCGTCCCCTTTCTTTTTCTGTTTCCTCTCACTTGCCTTCCATCCCATCCTCACCCCGTCCTTCGCTCTCTCACTTTTTACCTCCAAAAGGGTCTCCTTTCCTCCTCCCCCCTTTTTGCATCACGATCACCATCCTCCTCTTCCTCCATCCCTTTGTACATTCTATCATCACACTCTCCTTCACACACACACACCAACACAGCCGCCATGTCAAAAACTGAATACGGCGAACAAATGGACTCCTACGACGTACAGCCCGGCTTTGGCGACAAGCTCGAGACCACTGAGGTCGAGTCCCACAACAACGACATCACCACCGCCGGCGAGGGTGGCCTCCAGCGCAACCTGCAGGCCCGCCACTTGACCATGATCTCGCTCGGAGGCACCATCGGTACCGGTCTCTTCTTGGCCTCGGGATCGTCCATCAAGATTGCCGGACCTGGTTATGCCCTTATTGCCTATGGTCTCATCGGAACCATGGTCTACTGCTTCATGAGCTCTCTTGGAGAGATGACGACTTACATGCCCATCACAGGATCTATTAACGCCTATGGTACCCGCTTTGTTGACCCCGCCTTTGGATTCATGCTCGGTAAGTCGCCTGTTGCGCATTTTGTCGCAGGGTCCTTGTATCTCTTTTGGGGTACATACTCCTACCTCTGGTCCCATCTTTCGCTCTTTCCAAATCCCCGATCTGGCTCCTAAGTCTATTTTATTGTTATCTCATTGTCCTAATAGGATGGGTGTACTGGTTCTCCTGGTCGATTACCCTTGCTGCTGAACTGGTTGCCGCCGGCTTGGTTATCTCGTATTGGATCCCTCCAACACAATGTCCGTCCTGGGTCTGGGCCGTGGTCTTTATCGTCGTCCTCACCTCGCTCAACCTCACCACGGTCAAGGCCTACGGAGAGACCGAGTACTGGCTCAGTTTGATCAAGGTCCTCGCTGTTGCCGTCTTCATCATTGTCGGTTTCCTCTACATTGGTGGCGCTGTCGGCAAGGGTTTCATCGAGGAAGATGGTACTGTCGCACCTCAGCCCGGTTCCGCAGTCTTCAACATGGGACCCTTCCATGGTGGGTTTACCGGTTTGGCCTCGATCTTCTTGAACGCCGGATTCTCGTTCCAGGGCGCCGAGTTGGTCGGTATTGCTGCTGGAGAGACCAAGAACCCTCGCAAGAACGTCCCCCGTGCGATTCGTCAAGTCTTCTGGCGTATTCTCCTTTTCTATATCCTCACCATCACCATCATCGGAGTCTGCATCCCCTACACCGACCCTGTCCTCGGTAACGATGACGGCGATATCAAGTCTTCCCCTTTTACCCGTGTCTTTGTTCGTGCCGGTATCAAGGTCGGAGGTGATATCATGAACGCCGTCATCCTGGTCGCCATTCTCTCCGCTGGAAACTCTGGTCTCTACGCCTCCTCCCGTGCCCTCCACACCCTCGCCAAGGAAGGTTCCGCCCCCAGGTTCTTTGGGTATGTCAACCGTTGGGGTGTCCCCGTCTACTGCGTCCTCGCAACCTCTCTCGTCGGCTGCTTGGCCTTCATCGTCTCCCTCCCCCAGATCGGTCAGGGTGAAGCCTACAACTGGCTCCTCTCCCTCTCCTCCACCACCGGTTTCGTCGCCTGGGTCGGTATCGCCGTCAACCACATTCGCTTCCGCATGGCCTTCAAGGCCCAGGGTCGCAACATCCAGGACCTCCCCTTCATCTCTCACCTCTACCCCTACGGCCCCATCTACACGATTCTTATCTGTGTGATCATCCTCTTTGGCCAGGGATACACCGCCTTCTCGCCCTTCAGCATCAAAGCTTTCCTGTCTGCTTATATTACTCTGCCATTTATTGTTCTCCTCTATCTCGGAAACAAGTTCTGGTGCAAGACCAAGATCTTGAAGTTGGTTGATGTTGATCTGGACACTGGTCGGTCTTTCATTGATACGGCGATGAATGTCGATGAGACCGCTTCTCAGGCCGAGAAGAAGAACTCCCCTTGGTGGAAGAAGATCATTCATATCCTTGCTTAAGTAGTGTGCTCATTCTCACAAACATACATTCACCCCCCTCTTGTAACAATATCCATAATAAAAAATTATAATACCCCATTAAGAAAAACCTCTCGTTTATTAGCACCTTTTTGTTTTGTTGTCTATGCTCTGGCTATGGTTCATTCAGGACAGAAAAGGCATGGCTGAGAAAGGTACAAGGCTGAGGGGATATTTTGTTGATGGTCTGGACAAGATACTGAAAAAAAATCGCGCAATATTGAGGACTTTGATAAAAAACAACCGCTACGATTTTCTTCATTCTAGAAGCCCATTTCATTCTTGGTAACAAAGAAAAGAACGAAGACTGAGGGAAAAAAAAAAAAAACCAAGGATCTAAAAGAAAAATAAAAAAAGCTCACTAACCACCAAAAAAACCAACAGCAGCGTAATCGACCCATTTCTCGAGTAACAATGCCCTTTGATATCCTTAGTTATCGCCAAACAACATGGGACAGCTGGATCGACGAAGAACGAACGCCTGGCGTGGTAAGGGGAGGGTATAATATTTTTGTGGTGGGGCGCGAATGGGGGAGATCGTGGTTTGAGTCTAGGCGCACGTGACGGATCGACATTAAGCCACATTTATTGTTTACCCTGCAATTGCTGTCCGACATCGGCATTCCCCCAGTCGCCTTACCAGCCTGTTCCTGAGTGTCAACCCCCACATCGCCCTTCCTCTTTACACATCAGCCATGTCCAGCACTCTCATCACACGGGCAGCAGCTCTTGCTGCTCCATCAAGGACAATTGCCGTCGGCATCATTGGAACGACTCACATTCTCACAGGAGGACAGAGAGGATATGCTTCGGCAAAGAAGGCGCCCAACTCTCTCCCTGGCGCCATGACCTTTACTGACGCTCTTGCCGTCCTTAAGGTAACAAACTTGGCAAGGATTGCCAAGCAAGCAAGGGGAGGAATGGAGTTGAGGGTCATGGAAAAGGAAGGAAAGACAAGGGATATCCGAGATGTCGCGCCTATGGACAGATCCAGGAACAAGCTTTCTATCAGCTACAAAGACATTTTCTTTTGCTTTGGGAGAATGGAACAGTAGAGCACGGCGTGGTATTAATCACTAATGTGGATCGAGTCAATTGTGGTGGTTTACGGGAAAACAGGAAGCATGTAGAGGAGCTACACGGATCAAGGGCATGAGAAATATGATCTCAGGAACAAGGAAGCAAAAGTGCCGTTTGTCGCAGTTCACTCAACAGAAGTTTTTTGCGACTAAACTGCTCCTCACAACACCAAATAGGCAAAGGAGGTCAGCAAACCCAACCACCTGGTTGAAGTCCACATTCAGACAAACACCAAAGCCGAGAAGCATTCCCAACCGATCCGCACCTCCGTCCTCCTCCAGAAGGCTATCAAACAGGACTCCATCATCCTTGTCTTTGCCGAGGGCAAACTCGCCGAGGAAGCGCGCGCCTCTGGTGCTCAAATTGTTGGAGGCCCCGAATTGGTCAAGGAGGTTGAGGAGGGCAAGCATAAGTTTGACAAGTGTATTTCGACACCGGGCATGTACCCTGGTGTTACGAGGTTGGCACGTATCTTGGGACCTAAGGGTCTGATGCCCACGACCAAGAAGGGCACGGTTACAGAGGATATTGCCGGAGTGATTAAGGCCCAGACGGCAGCTTTCGATATCCGTGGCGACAAGAATGGCGTTGTGCACACCAGTACGTATTCTTTTTTTGATGCTTGTGGAATTTTTTTTGGTGGCGTCTTCGTTTGTATTTGACATTCGCTGACCTCGGCTTTTTTTTTTGTTGCTTTTCCTTTCAACTAGTCATTGGAAAGGTCGACTGGGATCAGAAGGATATCGAAGGAAACTACCAGATCATTTTGGACCAGATGAAGGTCCTCGCCGCAGAGCGCTTCGTCAAGAAGGGTATGTTTTCGCTTCCTACCTTTTCGCTGGATCATTTCTATCTTCAACTTGGTACTTGTGCGTGAACTAACATCCGCTTTTCCCCATTCCGTGTTTGTATAATAGACTGGGTCAAGAACGTTTACATTTCATCGACACAAGGACCCGGCATCCCATTGATCAGCAACCCTTAGAAACAGTTGATCACGCTCTCGTCCTCTTTACATCTCTCTTCCCCCAGAGCCTTCACATATCCTATCCATTAGCCCTCTCATTTTTTGTTATTTTGTAAAATCCTCCTCTCTCCAACATCCAATGTGTCATTCTTTTTCCGATCGCACAAGGAAAATGGTTTTGTCGATGGTAATGGTGGGTCGTTTAATGTTGATCTACAGGGTGTGACGGAAGGGGGAACTGTCTAGAAGGGCGACTTTTGGGCCAAGAGTCCTGTAGGCTTTTTGGCAAGTCTCCCTGCCTCCTGTACTGCCGCCACAATATCGCCAATATCCGTCTCCAGCACCTAAGAAATGTGGGACGTAAGAGAAAAAGGACAGGGTATGAGAACGTGTTTCAGGTTCATTGACGGAAATTCTAGAGTAATTATTGTCAGTCACTTACCATGCCGCCTGTGATGACCTCGGCCAAGATATCGTGTACCTCTTTGAAGTGGAAGATCTATAACGACGAAAAACGCGTAGATATGGGGTTAGTTCTTCCATTTTGTTTCTCTAGGCTGTTATTTTCAAAGCTGCAAGTGGGGTTTGCTCCTGAATGTCCTCGATCTGAATCTGGTAGTCAAATGGTCCTTCGATGGTCGCCCTGTCCTCCTGTGTATCCTTGCTCGTGTCCTGGTTCGAATAAGCTGATGTCAAGTAAAAACGGGCGTGCTGAACGTATGTCCATAATGGGATTCTCAACGTTACCAAGTCCAATTCGCAGACGTTCTCAAAGCACCTATCCAAACTCTCCACAAAGACCTATAAAAGTATTCACGTCAAAAAATAAAAATGAAAAAAAGGTGTCAGTGGGAGCATGGAAGATCCCCACTCCTTATCATCGCCAGGGCTGGGTTTTTTCAAAACGCGAACGATCCCCCCCCCTCCTCCAAAGCTGCCCAAAACCGTTTACTTGGATAAGGTCCAGGATCCCGAGTTCACTCTCAGATTCATCCACAACAAAGACGAAGTACAAAGTCGCATAGTGGCGGTAGATGACACGGGTATCCCGGCCACCCAACATCTGCGAGCCCTCGAGGAAATTACAGACGGTGTCGGGTCGTTTTGAGATGAGCTGGAAGATCTCTTTGATGAGCGCTTGTTGTGTTGCAATGTCCTACATTGCACAAGGGAGGGGGAGGAAGAAGAGTGAGTAAGGAGAGCGGTGGGGAGGGGGGTGGGTGGGTGTTGTTGCTGGTTTAGTCGCATTTGCATCGAAACTAGAAGCGCCAAACTCTTACGATAGGTTGGTAGAATTTTGTCAGGCGTGGGTTGCCATGGTTATTGAAGATGAGGACGGACTTGATCATGTTCTTTTTTTTTTGCTCTGTACTATGTGAAGTTATTGAATGTGTGGTTTCCTTGGTTGAAGCTTTCCGTTGAATGAATGGTGGTTGTGGTCGATGGTGTTCCTGTACAGTTGGAGTGTGTAGTTGATGGTTGATGGTGGTGAAGTGTGAAGAGAGGGAGAAAGAGTGGGTCGTGGCAAACTGAGAGGGAGAGGAGTGAGTGGCTTTGTGAGGCGCTAGAAAAAAAAATCAATCGACTCGCTCAGCCCGAGTGACAAAAGTCCCTTTTTGTGCCTGAGAAACCAACAAAAGGCGCATAACAGCGCTAGTCACCTGAAAGCACGCGTAGAAGCAAACTCGCTACTATCATATTCAATTGAAAGAGAGGCACAATGTTCTATTTTATTTTACAAGGTCAAATGCCAATGACGATGAGGATGAGGTGTGAAGCAAGAGGGACAGAAGAGAAGAGTAAATGGAAAAAGGAATAAATGATGGTGCAAAGTGTCTAGATACTTCGCAAGGTTTGAAAGTTGTTTTGCTTACGCAAAGAAGACGCCGAGAAGGATAGCAAAGACAGAAAACACCAAACTCTCAAGAGTGGCTCTCGATCCAACAATTTTGCCACCAGCAGCTGGAGTCCCGCCATTGCCCTCATACAACGTCGCGGGCTCCCCAACACTCAACTGCACATTCCGAAAGAAAACACTCGTATCGACGGGAGTCCCATAACTAGGCGTGCTGCCACCAAAGAATGTCGAGAACATCAGTCCCTGGAAACCCACCATCCCCGTTGTCCTGTAAGGGATTGTGTTCATGGAGGTGAATTTGAGGCCATTGATGTAGACGTCGAGGATTCCATTGTTGTAACCTGCGGGTTCGTTGAGTTGCATGACCATGTCGATGCGAGTCCAGGTCCCTGGAGGGAAGTAGAGGAGTCCCCGGCCGATGGATTTCCCGTATTGGTCGTTGCATTGGACATTTGGGTTCTTGCAAAAGTTCGAGTTGTCCGCCACTGGGATATATGCGTATACTGTTTTCCACAAGGAGCAGGAGAGAAGAATGACGAAGAAAGAGACAACGAAAAGAAGCGACGTTAGAAAATCGTTCATTAAGAGAATGTAAACTGTTGGTGTCAAAGCAGACATCCATCTTGTTTGTTCATTGTATGCCCCGCTTCAGGTCAATCAACAGAGTCGGTTCAAGAATAAAAAAAATACCTTCTCCGCCTCCGTCCTGGCGCCACATCAACCGCATGGTCAGGCAGTTATTCCCTACCGACTGGTTACCTCCCGAACATTCGTGGGGGTGTCCTCCATAGATCCCTGGCAGCTTGCCTCCTGTTTCACCAAAAAAAAAAAAAAAACGTAGAGGGTGTTAGAGGCGCGAGCGAAATTTTAGCGGGCACGAGTGGCAAAAAATAGGAGCTGACATCACGTTGTGTTCTTTTTTTCTGTTTTCGAATTGTGCATGAGCAAAGAGAAGCATGAATTTACTCACCCAGGACCCAGTCGAATCCAGTAGGGAATGCAACGTCGTAGCTGATCATCATTTTCTCAAAGGGCGTGTCATCGCCAAAGGGTATGGCATAGAAGGACGTTCCGCCCGTAACGGGTCCGGCCTTGGGTGCATAAGATCCCTTTGGATAGTTTATCTGCATCACCTGGCTGACCGCATTCACTGTCGAGTTGCTGCTACTTGCTGGTGCTGGGGAGGGAGAAGTAGAGGGGTAGGGGTCGGCGACAAAGGAGATATCGTTGGCGCCAACAGTGATGGTCTTATAGTTGGTCGACCAGTTATGAAGGATGTACCCGGCACCGGTGTCGACTCCTGGTTGGGTGGTGTTGACACCCGAAGCGGCGATGGGGGTGCCGGGCATGGGGGCGGCCCAGTTCTTGACAAAACCGTATTGAGAGTAGAGTTGGTCGTGGGATAGGGGTGTCTCTGCTGCGACGAGGTTGCGGTTGTTGTTATGGGAGGTGTAGGAGGTGCCGAGTAGACATGATGTGAGGAAGAGGACGAGTGTGAAGGAAGATAAAGGTGAGGAAGAGAGGTGGTTCTTCCTTGAGAGAAGAGTAACCATGTGTGTGATGAATATGAGAGGAGAAGGTGAGGGGAAAGTGCAATTAATTAGGGTGGGGTCGGATAATCTATGCTAATGCAGAAGGGAGGAAGGGAAGGGGTCTGAACGGTCTGTCTGGTTCTCGGGGTATTTGGAAGACAAGGGGATGCAAGACAGGAATGTGAGGTAACAAACAAAATAGAGAAGAGACGAAGAAGGGAAGGAGAGGAGAAGAGGAGAAGAAAGAGAGGAACAGGGGGGTTTTATGGAAAAGAAAGGAATGAGAGATGAGCAAGTGGAATGAACAACAACAATAACAACAACAACGAGAAGAGAAAGGGAACCAGTGAGCAACCGCAGGCTGTTCTGTTCAGGGCCAAAAGAAAATGGCGATTAGTTGCCCTGTTGAGAGAAAGTAAGGTTCAAAGAGCGATTTGCCACTGATGGTGCCTTGATGAATGAATAATCAGCAATCGGTGCCTGAGAACAATGTATGAGCGATAAAACGTGGACGGAGAAAGGGTGTGTGTGTGTGTGTCTGAGGTGAAACGAAACGGGTTGTGAAGAAGAAAGAGGTATGTATTTATTCACAAAAAGATAAACGGCTCGTCTTGTTCTAAAGCCCAATGATACTCAGCGCAGTTGCAATGACGATGGCTAGAGGTACACGGAAAGGAGACAAGGTCAGCCATGGGATGTACGCCAAGAAACAAGAAAGCCCTTTTTCTCTTCTGTTGACGTCAAGATGAATCAGGGGCTGTCAACAAAGAGGCATCCAGTCGAAATCAACGAGACGTCCAAACGAATGAGTTTCGAAATGTATGTTACTTGTGTCTAAGGGTGTGCCCTGGCTAAGTGTGTGCCTTGTCCAAGTGTGTGTGTGCCCTTTCTTGCCAATCTTGGCTGTCCACCTGCATTTCACTCTCAAAATAGCCACGACTACTGGGTGGTATTAATCAAAATGAGCCCTTTCTTGCCTTGGCAGGACTTTTGCATCCAAGACCAACCCAGGGTATCTTTGCCCCATTCATTGTCAATTGGTCGTTTCCTCGGTACAGAGCGCTAAGTAGCCCTTGGACAATAAAAAAAAAGAGTCCTAGAGTCTTTGTGGTGAGACCTGGTGCGTCCTTGTCGCTGTCTAATTGAGTGTCAGCTTCGAAAGTTGTCTGTCCCTGAAATTCGGCCGTAGGACAGTGTGTCGGGTTTACGAGCAGGAATACAAAACACGTTTGTTAGGGATACTTTTCCTAGGAAAAAAGGTCAGGCTTTTGTCGGGAATTCATTGCAAGGCGTGTTCGTATCTCTAATCCGGATTTAGCTGTCTGTACTATGAACTAAATAGTTGGTAAGTAGGAAAGGCGACGTGACAGTTGGTCCATTGGAACAGATATAATCCCTGTATTACCCCCTGGCCTCCCACTCTTCCTCTTACAAGACTGTGTCTCCTCTATAGGATAGGACAGCTACTTCATTACCTAGATGATGGCGCAGCATTGGCATAGGTTGATACTGTGTCGTTTGGAGGAGTCGACACGGAGTGGAAACGACACGTCAGAAAGGATGTCTATTTGCAGAGGGTATATCGGAAGCAAACGAAGATAGGGAAGGAGTGGGAGTCAGGTTGACCATTTCTTGTCGGTATTTTCGACTGTTGAATATGAAAAGGAGGGTGACCCTGTCGGATACAGAACACGATCGAAGGAAGGTGGAAGAGGAAATAATTCGTAGTCGACAGAGGAAGTGTCCGTTTTCCCACTGCGCCTTCCCTTGTAACCCCTGCGGACTTGATAGTAAAAAAAAAAGACTGTCACTGGTAGTTCTGTTACAATGCCCTGTTTCTGAGTGGGTGTCGACAGAGAGTGGCAAAGGACAAGGTTGTCTACTTGGCGAAGCACTCTGTTATCAACTGGTGTGTCTCCCGAGTGTCGTGCTCCTTCGCCCCTTCCCGCTGGTCATAGGTGATAGCTGCGGTCATGCTCTCGCTGTCACAGACCATTGATTCACAAACCCAAAGCGAGATAAAAAGGGTCCTTTCCCCTCTTTCTTTTTGCTTCTCTTCTTTATTCTCTTTCTTCTTCTTCTCCTTGTCCTCCCTATTGCCACTCACCCCTGCACCTATCCATTCCCGTTCACATTCACTCTAACCCACCATCTACTGCATTCACCTCTCACCTCTCACCGCTGTGCCCATTGCTCAAATCATTCGAAACCAAACACTCATCCCAACGCTACATTTACAGAACCTTACTCACTTAACCTCGCCACCGCCATTCACTCCAGTCTAAACTCAGCCAACCGCAGCGTCAACTCAAAACACCCCCCTTCTTCCTCTCCAACACGCCTTTGTACCTTATCTTTATTTGGCAGACATACTTTTCCGTTCTTTTTTGTCACACACTACACCATCGCACAACATATCAACATCTGCTTCACTTTCACAGCCCCTCACGACCAACAACCATGGGTGAACACCACAAGGACACAACCAACGACGCCGCTTCATCGCCCGCGGTAGTCAGTCTTGGCAAGGACACTGGCGATGATGACCTGACCTCCTATATCGGGGGCTCACTCTCACCGTCCTTCAAGGCCAAAGTCATGATATCTGACAGCAGCAACAACAGCAATAGCACAGAGGACTGTGATGTGGATATGGCTATGGAGGGTGTGGAACTGGAGGTTGCCTCGCTGGCTGTCCAGAGCACAACGGCGACTGGTATGGTTCCACAACTGGTAGAACAGACGACGACAAATGATGTCCTGGCGGTGGCATCAACCTCGACTTTCTTCCCGTCTGAGTCATCGCTTGTTGCTGCTGGTGCTGCTGGTAGGGGTGTGGAGACAGAATTGCTGGGGGAACAAGCATTGCCACCTGTGGGTGTGACGGTAACAACACCCACATCGACATCAGCAACAGCAACGACAACAACCACAGTGCAGACAGAGCAGAGTGAATTGATGAAGGACACTGATGGAAACACCGAGGCTATCACACCACCACTCAGTCAGAATGTGGACACTGATCAAACCAACCTTGAGGTGGAAGAGCAAGATGACGATGAGGATGACGATAGTGATGATGATAACGACGATTCACATGGATTGGACGAAGGTACATACACAATGGACCATTCTCTTATCAAAGTAGTTGACCATTGCTATCCTGTACATGCATCTCACGAAGAACCATCCTACGTAATAGACCCCTCGATGATCGTGACAACGGACGCAGTCTACTCTGCAGTACCAATCTCATCAGAGCTGCACATCTTCCCACACTCCAGCAAAGGATTCAACTGGAACCAGGACCACTTCCTGAAGCCCCACCAGCGCCGGAATCTGGGGGTGGACGAGCTCCACAGTGCGTTCAATGCCAGCATCGGAGGTATCGTCCGGTCGAGAAGCAGCAATTCAACAGCCTCCAGCAACAGCTCTAGCAGTAGCACGAGTACCAGCAATACCGGAGGTGGCATTCGGGTGCATGAGATTCTCCTTGACCAGGAGGAGACGGATCAAATCTTGCCCCCTCGCTCCTAGAAATGGTCGTCAGGAGAAGGATACAAAGGCGAGAGAGAAAAAATAATGGCGGCGGCTGATTCTCTTCTTCGCTGCGGTTTCTTTTTCGAATGGATTGAGAAGCAGTTCATAGCTCAACACCATATTTGTACATACATACATACATACACGCAGTTCTTGCAGACAATAGTACACTACATTCCATCGTACATTGAACAATCGGTAACAACGCATATGAAAGGGGCAATTAGGAGCGAGTGTGTGCACATGTGCAACCATCATTACCCGAGATACAATGTGTTGGAATAAAGGCATCTATTGTTCGTCTATTTATTTTTTTGCATATTCCCACAAATGCAAAAGCTACTTGTCCTTAGAAGATGCGGCGGCGGCCTCTTCGTCAGCATTGGCTTGATCGCGTTCCGCACGAAGACGTGTAAGACGGGTGTTGTTCCTCTTCAAGAGAATCCTCCGGACATTTGCCTTTTCGATATCTGTCATTTCGTGCCAGTTGTCGATCCTCGACATCGTTCCGTCCTCGTTCACGACTAAGAATTGTTCAATTGAAAAGAAAGAAGTTTCCATGGTGAGATGATATGAAGGATCGGTTTACGGTGAACATGTACACATGTGATTTAAGAAACGTGGCAGGAGGGGAAGGGAGGGCGAGAATTACCAACGGGTCCAATGAGGTCGAGTTTGATATCTTGGCCATTGACTTCGAGTGAGGGAGCACCGCTGGTCATGGAAGAGAAGTCGCCGGGTGCAGGGAGGGCCAAGACGGGTTTTGAGGAGGAGTCTTCATTTTGTTCTTCGGTCTGGTCATTGCTGTTGTTGGTGGCGGTTGGTTCTGCTGGTGGTTGTTGTGATGAAGAAGACGACATTCTGTGGAAGAAGGTTGAATGCAAGGAGAGAGGTCTTTGAAGGATAAGGTAAGA
The DNA here is from genome assembly GCA_019671135.1 of Linnemannia hyalina. Taxonomy (NCBI): domain Eukaryota; kingdom Fungi; phylum Mortierellomycota; class Mortierellomycetes; order Mortierellales; family Mortierellaceae; genus Linnemannia; species Linnemannia hyalina. Next base: position 1,040,489 of record JAHRHY010000018.1, on the reverse strand, counting down.
GGATGTGATGTGTCGTGGTGCGAGGGTGCCGAGGATGCGAATGTGTGGAAGCATGTGGTGAAAGAGAGGAGGTAAGACAAAAAAAAAAAAAAAGAGCTGATCAAGACCACCATCAAGGCGAGATAATTTCGAATAAAAAAGACAACTGTTACTTCTATGCCGTTCTACGGTATTCGGCGGCGACTCTAGGTGCGCGTCTTTGAAGTAGCTACCCTTATTCTTTGAGCCTATAAACGCGAATATCTTCGCCATGTTCTCGGACATGTAGGGACCTAGTGGTAGTAGCTCCTAGGCAGTTGAACGTTGCCGTTGACAAGTGCTCATATCACGCTTGCTTTCTTCGTGAAGAAGCCTCGACATACAGCCCTGATCATGTGACATGTCCCTTGTTCGAAAGATACAAAAGCAAGAGGTCGTCCCATCCATCAGTTTCTTCTTCACCATTCCTATCCGGTTGGGATCACGTATGCTTTAATGAGGGTTGCACTGACGAAGCATACTGCTGACACCATCAGATAAACACTGTAGCTCTTTCCTCTTTATTGAGGATTGTGCTAATTTTTGGAACCTCTATTCCTTTCTTTGGCATCCACTTTTTTGAGTGGATGGCAGTTACTTCTTTCAAACAAGCACAACAAATGTGATAACAATGAGGTATCATGGGTAGCAGTGTAGTGTGGTGTGTGAAGGTGGCTATGCAGGGCCTATGTTAAGCTGGCCCTGAGTGACCACTTGACAGTGAATAAGGTACCTTCCTGGTTCCCCTTGAACATGTCCGTCCAGCGCTTCCTTTCCAAAGGCACGCTGACAAACACAAGAAAAAGGCGGTCACGGGAGTGACAAACAAAACAAAATAAAAAAATCACAGCTTGAACCCTTCTTATTGAGCCTCTTGCGCGCCTTTTGTTCTTGTGCTTCTTCTCGTCTTTCTTCATTGTTCGTTTCTGTTCACTCGTGCCGACATCCTGCCTTTTCTCACTCAAGGATAAACACTACCTCGACTCCCTTTCACCGACACTCAATAGGACACTTGAACAAGGACTCGCACGCATTCACTTTCACTCTCTCTCACCACCCCTCTTTCCTCTTACTCTCCTCGACTCACTCGACTCTCTCGACTCACTTCACACCACCACAATACCGTACCAGAGTCTGGCATGATCTCAAAGAACATGGAAGACGCACAGGCTGACGTCAAGAGGAGTATCAAGGAGGCTCAGGACCAAGCTGAGGCCTTCTTTGGTGGCAAGGGACTCACAGACCCCATCCCCACCGTCGAGGTGAGTCACCCTGTGCCATCCTCGAAAATTTCGTGCCACCAACTGCGGTAGCTTCTTTGTTCTAAACAGTGAGAGTGAGACTAAACCATCTTTTCATGTGTTTTCTTGCCATTGAAATGGGGAATATTAGGACAAGTGGAAGTTGTTGCCAGCGTTCTTGAAGGTCAAGGGTCTGGTCAAGCAGCATATCGATTCGTTCAACTACTTTATTAACGTCGACTTGGAAAACATCATCAAGGCTAACGAGCGTGTCAAATCTGATGTCGATCCTCACTTTTACCTCAAGTAAGCATCGTCGTGGCTCGCTGTAAAGCTTCCATGGAGAGCATTCATGATGATAGCTCTTGTCGCTGCGGAGGGTGTATAACCAAATTGTAATTAACCATAGCGCGTTCCTTCAATCGCAATAGATATACCGGAATCAGAGTGGGCGCACCCGAGAGACCTGACCAGGAGGCCATGAACCGATCATACACACCACACGAATGTCGTCTTCGCGATCTCACCTATTCTGCTAACATCTATGTCGACATTGAATACGTCCGTGGTCGCCAGATTGTGAGGCGCAAGGGAGTTCCCATCGGAAGAATGCCCATCATGCTCAGGAGTTCACACTGCGTTCTTACTGGCAGGAATGAGTTGGAGTTGGCAAAGATGAACGAGTGCCCATTGGACCCAGGTGGATACTTTGTTGTCAAGGGTGTTGAGAAGGTCATTTTAGTTCAGGAGCAGATGTCAAAGAATCGTATCATTGTTGATGTCGATCGCAAGGGATTCGTCCAGGCCGGAGTTACCAGGTACCTTTACAGGCGCAATCTCTTGATATCAGTGTGAAAAGTGACATGGACGCAACAATTCTAACAATTTCGTTTGACTGTACGTGACTTGATGATAGTTCTACAATGGAGCGCAAGTCCAAGACATATGTTGGCACCAAGCACGGCAAGATTTATCTCAAGCACAACTCTATCTCGGAAGATATCCCTATCGTTGTTGCTCTCAAGGCTATGGGCATGCAGTCGGACAAGGAGATCACACAGCTTGTCTGCGGACAGGATTCAAAATACATCGACAAGTTCTCGCCCAACCTCGAAGAGTGTTCCAGCATGAAGATTTTCACCCAGCAGCAGGCATTGGACTATATCGGATCAAAGATTGACGCGCGCAAGCGCTCCTTCGGACCCGGCCTCCGCAGACCCGCCGTAAGTTGACCTCTCTTGGATGTTTATTTTTATTATTGTATTGTGAAATGTATTTTGACCCATTACTGACATTCATTATTTCCTTGTGAAAATAGTCGGAGGAGGCACTGGAGATTCTTGGCTCTGTTGTTTTGGCACACGTGGAGGTCTTTGACAACAACTTCAGACCCAAGTGCATTTACGTCGCTGTTATGACACGCCGTGTTGTGATGGCCATGCTTCGTGGAGATTTGGTCGATGACCGTGATTATGTCGGAAACAAGCGTCTCGAGTTGTAAGTTCCTAATCTTCGTGTGCTCTCATGTTTGCTTGTCACATTCGGAACAAGTTCTCTAATAATCTCTGTAACTTGATGCTCAACGATAATAGGGCTGGACAGTTGCTGTCGCTGTTGTTTGAGGATTTGTTCAAAAAGTTCAACTCGGATTTGAAGATGAACATCGACAAGGTGCTTAAGAAGCCAAACAGGACGCAGGAATTCGACGTGTACAGTCAGCTTCTTTTCCATGGAGATCACATCACATCTGGTTTTGTTCGCGCCATTTCATCAGGAAACTGGAGTTTGAAGCGTTTCAGGATGGAGAGAGCTGGTGTCACACAGGTGCTGAGTCGCCTGAGTTTCATTGCCGCCCTCGGAATGATGACCCGTATCTCGTCCCAGTTCGAAAAGACGAGAAAGGTTTCCGGACCAAGAGCACTGCAGCCTTCTCAGTGGGGAATGTTGTGTCCATCCGATACACCTGAAGGAGAGGCCTGCGGTCTTGTCAAGAACTTGGCCTTGATGACACATATTACAGTCGACGACGAAGAAGCTCCTCTCGTGAAGCTTTCCTACATCCTTGGATGTGAAGGTAACTTTTCTGCCTGCGCGACCTTGCTATTCCTACTTTCAACATCTGGACATCAACGAACTAATCCTTAATTAACTATATATGTGATAGATGTGTCGTTGTTGACGGGTCCCGAGGTATACTTGCCGGATACTTTCCTCGTGTTCCTGAACGGTAACATTTTGGGAATCACTCGCCACAGCGCACAGTTTGTGTCTGCTTTCCGCCGTATGCGCAGAGCTGGCAGGATCTCGGAGTTCGTCAGCATCTTTATCAGCGACCATCACAACTCTGTCCATATCTCTTGCGATGGTGGTCGTATTTGCAGACCTTTGATTATTGTCGAGAACGGCAAGCCCCGCGTCAGGACGGAACACATTGAGCAGCTGTCTGCCGGCAAGTTGGCGTTCGACGACTTTTTGAGAATGGGATTGATCGAGTATCTGGATGTCAACGAGGAGAGCGATTCCAACATTGCCCTTTACGAGCGCGAGATTATTCCTGAGTCGACGCACGTTGAAATCGAACCCTTCACCATTTTGGGAGCCGTCGCAGGATTGATTCCCTACCCCCATCACAACCAGTCGCCCCGTAACACTTACCAGTGTGCTATGGGTAAACAAGCCATTGGAGCCATTGCCTACAACCAGCTGAACCGTATCGACACTCTGCTCTACCTGATGGTCTACCCTCAGCAACCCATGGTTAAGACCAAGACCATCGAGATGATTGGCTACGACAAGCTGCCTGCCGGACAGAACGCTACCGTTGCTGTCATGTCCAACTCTGGATACGATATTGAGGATGCCCTGGTACTTAACAAGGCTTCGCTCGATCGCGGATATGGTCGTTGCCAGGTCCTCCGCAAGTACGCCACCCTTCTCCGTCAATACCCCAACGGAAGCTACGATCGTCTGGCGGATCCCCCAGTCCACCCTGACGATCCCAACACTGTGCAGGAGAAGTACGAGGTTCTGGATAAGGACGGTATTGCGTCGGTTGGAGAGAGGATCAAGCCCGGCCAGGTCTACATCAACAAGCAGATGCCGACCAACACCAGCTCAGATATCGGTGTCAACTCTCGGGACCCCACCGCCAACGCCTACAAGAACGCGCCCATGTCATACAAGAGTGGTATGGAGGGTTATGTCGATAAGGTTCTGATGACGACGACGGATAACGACCAGACGCTGATCAAGGCGTTGATTCGACAGACGCGTCGCCCCGAGTTGGGAGACAAGTTCTCGTCTCGTCACGGACAGAAAGGAGTCTGCGGTATTATTATTCAACAGGAGGACATGCCCTTCTCAGATCTGGGAGTCTGCCCCGACGTGATCATGAACCCCCACGGTTTCCCATCTCGTATGACGGTCGGAAAGATGATTGAGTTGTTGGCGGGCAAGGCAGGAGTATTGAAGGGTGAGTTGCAGTACGGTACTGCTTTCGGAGGATCCAAGGTCGAGGACATGAGTCGAATCTTGATTGAGAATGGATTCTCGTACTCGGGCAAGGATTATGTGACGAGCGGAGTGACAGGAGAGCCCTTGTCGGCGTATATCTATTTCGGACCAGTCTATTACCAGAAGCTGAAGCATATGGTTATGGACAAGATGCATTCGCGTTCGCGTGGTCCTCGTGCTGTCTTGACCCGTCAGCCCACTGAGGGTCGTTCCAGGGACGGAGGTCTTCGTCTCGGAGAGATGGAGCGCGGTAAATATCCTTGCCGTGTTTATTATGTCGTATGCTCATGATGCTTTGCAATTGAAACTAACTTCATGTCATTGCCTCACCTCCTTTAAATAGATTGTTTGATTGGTTACGGAGCGAGTATGTTATTGCTGGAGAGATTGATGATCTCATCAGATATCTTTGAGATTCATGTGTGTGAGATGTGTGGACTGTTGGGATATGCAGGTTGGTGCCAGCACTGCAAGAGTTCGAAGGGTATGGCCAAGATGCAGATCCCCTATGCCTGCAAGCTTCTCTTCCAGGAGTTGCAGTCCATGAACGTCATTCCTCGCCTGCAGCTCCAGAACGTTTTCTAAAGCAAGGACGAGGACGAGTAGTAGCGCCGAGAGGAGCAAAGAGAGGAAGAAGGAGAAGATTTTTGAGCATTGCATTTTTTTTTTAACCAACCATCTACCATTACCATTTTTTTCTTTAACCATTGTAAAAAAACAAAAAATTAAAAAGATATATCACGAACGTTTCGCTTGCCAACAATCAAGGATATGATAAGGAAGAAAAAGAAAGGATGGATGACTGGGTGAGCTGTACTGTCCCCGGTAACAGGAGTGATCGAATTATATGGAGGAAGACAAAGGAGTTGCTTGATTTCTTATTTGAGAGCCTGTAAGCACAAAATGGCTAAGGGGGTTTGATTGTCAAGGGTCATGTCATGCCATGTCGAGTTAGCTAAGGAGGCTATTGTTGCTGGGTTGGCGTTTGGTATTTACCAGGAAAAGAAATCCTGGATTTCCAGTAATTTGATGATCGGAGAAGGAGGAGGAAGAGGAGGAGTAGGAGGAGGAAGGCAAGTCGAATGAGGGTCAGCAAACACACCCCCCACCGGAATTAAGTTGAACGAAGGTGGCGGGCGGTTTTCAAGTAAGGTCGAGATTAAGAAGGGGCTTTTTTTTTTTTTTTTTTCGCCTTTCTGCGGGTTGATAGCCTCGAGTTACTAGCATACACGCGTTTCTTTGGGAGCCAATTAGGAAGCGCCGTAGGAGGAGTGGGGATAGAGATGGAGTGATCGTTACCGCTTCTTTCCAGTCGATGTTCCATTGTGAGGCCCAAAAAAAAACTCTTTTCGCGACAAAGTTTTAAGCTGTTCTTAGAGCCTTCAAAGAATGCGTTGCTTTCACCAAGAATAAATAGAAGGCAACGTATAGATAGTAAATACCATTAACAAAAAAAAGGGCGAAAAAAAACAAAAATGGAAGGGCTCAAAAAAGAAAAGGAGGCTAGGGAAGGAAGAGCCGTGCATGGCCCTATTCTACCTATTGTATTGTCACGCTCCCTGTCCATCTGCCCTTACCCTAGGTGCATGAAGTACAGAGCATTTGAGCATTTGAAGCAGGGGGAGCAGTAATGCACGTCGCATCGCAAATGCAATCGCATTCACAGAATTCGACGTAGAAAAATAAAAAAGAAAAAAGAATGAACTATCGGAACAGGGGGATAAACATATGAAAAGGAAGCCAATTGGTCCCTTTTAATCCCATTCTATGTTTGCTTATTTCGAAGAGGCGATGAATGGAGGATGTAAGAGAGAGAGAGAGAGAGAGAGAGAGAGAGAGTTACGCATGGTGTGTGCATACATTTTCGATCTCTATCACTGTCACTGTCCTCCATCGCTTTCACTGTCGGCAGTCGCATTCCTTTCTTTGTTCCATTGACAGTGAACAATGTTCCTCCTCGAGAGCCCATCGAAACCAGTCAGCAGTCAGCCCCATCATTTTGTGCAACTGTGGTGTAAATAAAGTGAGAAGGCGAAGGGATGATCGATCCCGGGATTTGTTCTGGCCATCTAATTATTGCAAGGAGTCCATCCATGTGAGAGCATTAAAAATAAACGAAATAGAAATGAAAAGGACTAGAAAAAAAAACGGAAGAACGGAGACACGGCGATGTCTAGCTGTAGATAGATCGAAGAGGGGTGTGGAAGGTGATTGTAAACACGCGGAAAGGCGTTGTAAAGAAAGTACAAGAAAATAAGGACGGGAAGGTAGTAAGGACTTCGGCAAAGTTGCGACAAGATGGGCGGGTGGATAGATGTACGTACCGGTACATTGTTGGACATTCAACAAAGGACGTCGACGAAGCTAAAGAGAAACAACAAAGACAAAAGAAACCAAAAAAGCGAGGAGAGAAGTAGTTTGGGCATGTATGGAGATGGGTAGGATGCAGGTTGGAGGATATCTGGATCACGAAGGTTGGTTAGTTGGACACAATAGACACCGTTTTATCATCTGTCTTCCCTTTGCCTTGTCTCCAACCCCCTTTCCCGCCTCATCTAGGGAAGGTTTTGGTGGGGGACTGTAGGGACAATTGGCAATTGGCCAAGGATGAAAAGGAAGGAAAAAGAAAGGGGAGGGTAGATGGAGATTGTTGTTGTTGTTGATGCGGTCATTTCTTTCCCTTGTCAACCAACTGTCACTGACCAATTTCCATTGGCAGGGTGTGTGTAAACTCACTAAAGAGTATGTAGCTTGCAATGGGCTGAGAAAAAAGTGGGTGTCAATGCATGGTCATCACATAGTACCAAGTAATAGCAGCAGTGGTTCGCCTATTTAATGACCTTTTTTCTTTCCTCGTTTTCCTTCTTTCTTTCCTTGCTTTTCATTTTTTTAATACTTCTCCCCTTCGTTACTTTCTAATTATCGTTACTTCTATCCTTCGCTTTGCTTTTATATCTACCTTCTCTTTTCTCTTCCACCATTGTCCTTTTGTACTCACTTATTGCGCTCCACCCTCGTTACGACTTTACGACTACCTACCCGAAGTGTGAGACAAAACGCCAAACGTAATAAGGTTCATCGTCACCTGTCCACTTCTCTCACGCCCATTCTTTCCAGTCTCTTTGGACTCCACCTTCTTCACCTTCTTCACCTTCCTCACCTTCCTCACTTCTACCACATCTTCACTTCCAACTCCCCCTTCATCCTCCTCTACTTCTACTTTACACATATCCTCTTTCCCCCTCCGTTTTCCTTCTCCACATTCATTGAACCAAGGACAAAGAGGCCTAACTTCTCCCACGCATTGATATCCACATCCATTCCGCACCTCCTCGCCTTATCTTCCCCTGAAAATACAACCAACCGACAAAGGCACCACGACAAGCACGACTGCAACAGACACCAAAACAACAGGCAAGCGACAAAGGTCATTACAACACATAAAAGACGAGAGGGCAAAAGAGAGAAAAATGAATTGATGGCCATGGCTATGGTAACTACTCCTATCATCAGCCCCCCTGCCTCGTCCTCTTCGACACTCCACCGAAAGACAAGGAGCATTCAGCAATATCAACAGCAACAAAAACAACAACCATTCTCTCCACCCTCATCGGCTGGTCGTACTTCTACTTCGCAGCATGGTAACCCAATCGCAACACCCGCTGCCACACCACCATCTCCTCTAGAACAACAACAGCAAACGAGTACAGGCGGAAAGGAATCTCCACGGTTCCGATTATCCAAGCTACTGTCACCACTTCAGACCCATCATCTGCAATCCCGTTCTGAACAAGACCAACAACAGCTACAGTCACCCTTGTCGCCCCAGCAACAGCCCCAGCATCACCAACAGGCGCCTCACCATCATCGTCCTGCCCACAACCACAGTCATCGATTATTTTCCTCTAAACATGCCAACCCTGCATCCTGTTTCCGCCGAGGCGGAGGGGGAGGGTTTTTTGGGTTCTTGCAGTCGCATTACCATGTATTTCATCGGTCACAGGACCAGCAACAACAAGAATCAGCTGGGAGAACAGGCGTGAGTGGTGGTAGTACGAGCAATGTCGACAAAAGGGACAACGCAGCGGTCGAGAGGGAAAGGGAGCAGCAGAGACGAAGGAGGGTAATAACCGTGGTCTCACCTCCTCCCGAGGGTCGTGGGATGCCTTTTATGTCGAACATGTACTCGGGAAATAACTGTGCTAGTGGTAGCAGTAACAACTTCAACATCAGCACTTCAGCAGGCACAGTGCATTCCGGATATAATGTAAGTTTTTCTCTCTGTTCTTTTTTGTTTATTTTATTGTATGCTAGTTTGTTTTGCATGAATTGATGCATTTCGTGTACGACCATGTCCATCTATCCATTCATAACAATGGTGTGTGGGTGTATGTGGGTCAGTTATAGTCTGACCACAACGGGATAATGAATGCGATAATGCGAATAACAACAACAATTGAATGAAAAAAAGACACTTACACCTTGCATCCTACTCCTCTTTCCCCTTGCCTTCTTTTCTTATCTTTTTTGTTACCTCCTTGCTCCCCTCCTCTTTTTTGTCCTCCTTCTCCTCTGCCCCCTTTCTCTTATCCTGCAACTTGCCTCCCCACTTTGTCTGCGCATGCTTTGTATGTCTGTGTGTCTGTGTGTTTTTGGACACAATGGTGGTCTTGAACGTAGAAGACTATATCCGACTTTAGAGCCCATGCCACGATCGCCTCGACACGTTCAGAGAACCTACCGACAAAAGTCACCGATGTGGTCTTTGAACGACGGGGTAGTTGCAAGAACCGCGATTTTGCTGTTGCCACTCCACCGATGACCCCTCCACCCATCCCCGACACCATCGGCTGCGGTGGTGGGGGAGGGTTTAGGGCGTCCCTTAGGTCGTTAGGCATCCTTGGACCAGTTACATCATCATCATCATCATCATCATCGCCCAGCCCACCACCCACTGCAACCACAACACCGACTCAACCAAGGTCGCCTTTCTCACTCCTTCATTCACCTACGCTTTCCACAACAACACCTCCCTCTTCTCCTAAACAACGCCGGATGTCTGGACAAGGGTTCTTCGGCAAGGACAAGGACAGAAGTAGAAGGGACGACTCGCCATCATCATCACCTTCGACCTCGAAACTCGCCTCCAAGGGTTGGGTGGGTAAGATGGCCTTCTTGTATTCCAAGCGGAAGCCCTCGTTACCCCTCCAGAGTCATTACCTCTCTCTTCCAGTGGGCGGAGCCGCAGCAGCCACTTCTCCGATAGCCGGGACGGGCGGGATGTACATGTTGCACTCGGAGGACTTGTCGGTTACCGAGTTTGCCAAACTTGCAGGGATCACGATTGTGCAGGATGAGGATGACCCGACGACATACGACTCGCAGTTTATTGGGAACGAGATCCATGAAAACTGCCGGCGCGGGAGCAGTACTACAGAGTTGACACCACCGCCATCTGGAGGGTTGCTTGGACCAGAGTATGTGACTTTGGGGTCTGCGGGGAATACGCTCAACTCGGAGGGGAACCTGACAGTGGGTAGCAATGGGAGCTTTGGTGGTGGGTCTTTGAGAAGGACGCAAATTTGGGATCCGCAGTTCTGGTCTGACCCTGTGCGGGATGGAGCAGCGATGACGAGCACGAATGCGATGGTGTCCAACAACAACATGTTTCTCCCCTCTGCTTCGACGTTGTCTCTCCCGATTACTTCTGGATCTTTTCTGACTCGGCCGCGGGCTCCGGCGCCTGTTGGCAGCAGTGCGCCAAACTCGCCCAGGCTCAAACCTCAGTCGTCTCTGCCTTCTTCTGGTCTTTCCTATGGAGCATCACCACCCTCGTCCTCGTCCAGGTTAGGACCTGCATCAACTCCTTTGACATTATCGCCTCCAGTACCGACTCATGAACAGCGCCGTAGGAACTCTTGCTCCCCCGCAGTTCTAATGCCCGCCGCAGGATCAAGAGCAACAGCAACAGCAGGATCTGAGATTGACCGAGCGCGACACCTGACTTCGTCTGGGGTTCTTTCTTTGAAGCGTGCTGACCAGCAGCAGCAGCAGCAGTTGCCACGACCGGGTAACAAGGATGCTATTCAGCTTTCGCAGGATCTCGGGCGTAGACCGTCTTTCACTTCTTTGACTGCTATTGCTTTGGAGTTGGAGGGTGGTTCTGGTGAGAGTGGAGAGGCGAGTGATGTGCAGGATGTTTTGCAAGCAGGAGGAGCAGCAGTAGGAGGAGATCCAGCAGCGACAACATCGACGCCTCGCCTCTTCCTTGAGCCCTCAACACCAATAACGCCAACAAAGAACCCACAGCTCACTGTCCCTCCAGCCCCTCCATCCATGAGTCATACCCTGGCAATGCACGCCCTCCACACGCCCAGGTCCCGAGGTAGCGTCCCTGCAGGATCAGGCGGCGGCCATTCTTCGCGGAGTGGTGTTTCAAGGACCCGCTCGCCTTCACCATCACCTTTATCGCGACAAATCGATCTCAATAGCATGGAGTCGCCCCAGGAGGAAAGATGTGATCCTCTCGATATGCAGTGGAAACAGGAGAGAACTGATGATAGTCTAGCGCAGTTGTCGCCTCCGCCTTTGGTGACTCCTCCTCCTGCGGCTTCTAAGAGTTCACGGCAGAATCTTGCGCATGGGAGGTCTGGAAAGAATGCCACCAAACCCTCGACGACGACAAAGGGTCTCGGGTCTGCGAACATGCATCTGACAGAAACTGCTATTCCAACTTCCATTGGACCAGCGGCTCATCATCACCAACGAGGAAAATCAATGCCGCTCTCGCTTTCCGACCAACAGCTGACCAACAACACCCAGCATCGCCGCCCACCACAAGCTTGCACCCCACCGCCACCACCATCATCCTCAGCATCCTCAACCCCCGCATCAAGCTCCCGCTCAAACTCACCCAATCCCAGCTCCTCCGGACGAACATTCACTCCGGGCACAAAAGTCGGCAGATTTACCCTCGTCCAAGAGCGGTGCACAAAACACGTTGACCTCCTCCAAGCACAACAGGCACAACGCCGTGCATCCCTAGGCGAGATGGGTATGCTCTCCAATGGAACCAGCGGAGAGAAGAAGGGAGTGTACCTGTCACCAGCCTCCTCTTCTTCGACATTTTCTTTGACAGAGGACGCGGTACTGGATCCGACAGAGTGGGTAGAGAACCCGATGCTGAAACCCGAGGATAATGTCCGCGTCTTTCAACGGAAGCGGTCTCGACGAATCCTTGATCCTCTCCCACAATCACAACCACAACCGCAATATTCACTTACTCCACCACCACCTGTATCATACTAGACGACCAACATGCCTATTCTAATGTATAAAATACGTATTATGACCATTCATCTCTCTTGTCACCATGCCTTTGAAATGTGTATTGTTGCCGGTTCCGAAGAACCATGTTTATTTTGACGTCTCCTAAGTGTCTCTCGACTAATTAATTACCACCTTTTTTGTCCGAGTGATGTCATCCGAAATCCATCACGTGAGATAGTCAATTATGCAATTACACATCGTGCAATTGCAATCGTCAATTACCAGTCGTTACTGAGCAACCGCTGTCTGCTTGGTTTGAAAACATCCAAGCCACACAAATATCAAGGCACTTTTTTTTTCCCTTTCTATTGAAGAACTGCGGCGAACCTCATTCTCTTCTGCTTTGCTTTGTCCATCAGGAGTTCACCTTACATTCATTCATTCATACCTAATGGCAACTATCACCGAGCACGCGCCCGAAGAGGCGGAGCACTCCCAGCAGCACCAGCAGCAGCAGCAGCAGCAGGAGACTGAAGTCATTGACGCTCAATACTCTGATAATAACGAGGCCGAGGAAGACGAGGAGAACTTTGATAGCGACTACCTGAACGACCTCGAGGATGAATTGAACGATTTCGATGGCTGGGATAACGCTACCGGAGGTAAATATACAAAACCCCACCAACCCAACGGACACGCCCATTGTTTTTTTTTTCCTATACCATTCAGCTCCCCTAACTTCATCATGCATATCTTTTTTCTATTTTTTTTTTTTTTTTTTTTTTGCTCACAGATTTCACAAAGCAGTACAACCGCCTTCGCCAACAACTCCAACCCAACAAATCCACAAACCTCACCGGCGTCGTCTCCGCACCCGCCGCAAACCAGCCCCGCAAAGCCACCTCTGCCGCCGCCAAGGCGTCCAAGAAGGCAGCACAGGCAGCAGCACAGGCTTCGGATGTAATTCAGGAGAAGAGCGAGGATTCGACCATGTTGGGCGACCAGATTGATGCGCTTAGTTCTAAATTCGAGGGACGTTTGCATTTGGGTGCAACTAGTGTTGCTGCACCACAGGAGCGTGGGAATGTTGGTAGTAAGAAAGGATCTGGAGACAGGTAATGACCAGAAAGCTTACTTTTTTACTTTCATGGCTCATGTCGGGATCAAAGGTACAAACAAAAAAGGTTCACAGAATGGGGGAGAAACTAACAAAGTCTTGACATAATTTGTGATACATAAAATAGGGCGAAGAACACGGACAAGTCGGACAGAGCAACATCGGATCAAGTTTTGGATCCGCGCACACGTATCATCCTATTCAAGATGCTGAACCGCAACATCATCTACGAGGTCAACGGCTGTATCAGTACCGGCAAGGAAGCCAACGTCTACCACGCCAGGACAGAAACCGGAGAACATCGGGCTATCAAGATCTACAAGACCTCGATTTTGGTCTTTAAGGATCGTGATCGTTACGTCTCAGGAGAGTACCGGTTCCGACATGGATACAATAAGAGCAACCCGCGTAAGATGGTCAAGATCTGGGCCGAGAAGGAGATGCGTAACTTGAAGCGTATCCACCAGGCCGGTATCCCGTCCCCTGAGCCTTTGGTCTTGAGGATGCATGTGTTGGTGATGGGTTTCTTGGGAGACAAGAACGGATGGGCGTACCCTCGACTCAAGGATGCCCAGATTGATACAGACCGGTACCCATCGTTGTACTTCCAGCTGGTCAAGTATATGAGGATCATGTACCAGACCTGCCACTTGGTCCACGCCGATCTGTCCGAGTACAACATCCTCTACCACTCCAAGACGCTCTACATCATCGACGTCTCGCAGTCCGTCGAGCACGACCACCCGCACGCGTTCAACTTCTTGCGAATGGACATCACCAACGTCTCGGACTACTTCCGAAAGAAGCGCGTGGCCGTCATGGGCCAGAAGGAGTTGTTTGATTTCATTACCGATGTCTCGATCGATATGGCGGACGAATCGATGGATGCAGAGCTGGAGCGGATCATGACCGCCATGCCCGTCAACGAGACTGAGGCTGAGGCCGAGAAGAGGAAGGTTGATGATGCCGTCTTTTCACAGTCGTATATCCCTCGCCATTTGCAGGAGGTCATTGATGTCGAGAGAGATGTCCGCAAGGTCTTGGAGGGCGATACTGAGGAGCTGTTGTATACCAAGATGACCGGTATCAAGAATGTTGATGACCGACCTTCTGCCGTTGCGCCTGTGGAGGAGGAGAAGAAGAAGAAGAAGAAGTCGTCCAAGAAGTCCGTTGCCTTTGAGGAGGATGATGATGCGGAGGAGGGAGAGGAGGCCCCAGCCGTCGAGGGCGAGGAGAAGAAGAAGAAGAAGAAGAAGTCCAAGTCTGTGGATCCCGAAGCCGAGGCTGATGTTCAGGAGGAAGGTGGCGAGGCCGAGGGCGAGGAGAAGAAGAAGAAGAAGAAAAAGTCCAAGACTGTCGATCCCGAGACTGAAGGTGCGGAGGTGGAGGAGGGCGAGAAGAAGAAGAAGAAAAAGAAGTCCAAGTCTGCTGACGTCGAGGCCGAGGCCGATGTTGTCGAGGAGGGCGGTGAGGTTGAGGGTGAGGAGAAGAAGAAGAAGAAAAAATCCAAGAAGGTCGTCGCCGAGGTCGAGGTTGAGGCCGAGCCCGAGTCAGTCGAGGAAGAGGAAGAGCAGGTTCCCGAACCCGTTGCCGCAGAGGAACATAACGACGAAGCCGAGGTCGAGGATGACGACAACACTGACGAAGACGACGAGGACGAGGATGAGGACGATGAGGAATACGAATACGACTCGAACGACGACGACTTCAAGAAACAATCGCGCGGCAAGCGGAATGAAGACAAGGACGCCAAGAAGGATAGGAAACTCAAGTCCAAGGAGGAGGCCCGTGAGAAGCGCAAGAACAAGATCCCTAAGGCCGACAAGAAGCGTAAAATCAAGACCTCTTCTTCCAAGAAGAAGTAAACTCAACACATATCCTCCTTCTCTTGTATTTTAGTTCTTCCTTTTCCCCTTTTTCTTTTTACATTCTGCATCTTTAGCATCCAGCATCTCAATACAAACACAAACACATCACATACATACAAGTCAAGATATTTTGCAGAGTGCACAGGGCGCACAGGTTTATTATTCTTCATCACCGACCACAATTCGTGAACCATACGCCAAGCTCGCTCCAAAAAAGGAGGAGACGTTATTCGCGGTGTCGTTCCCGATCACGGTCGCGCTCCCGCTCACGCTCACGATCCCTGTCTCGAGGACGACTCGACTCTGCATGTCCCCGTGAGCTACGACTGCTCCGGCTTGGCTCATCCCTCTCCCGTCTCCGCGAAGACGACGACGAGGACTCGTAACGTTCACGGTCACCGCGCTCGCGCTCACGGTCACCGCGCTCGCGCTCACGGTCGCGTTCACGATCATCGACATCATGTGCGCGCGAGCTCCGGTGCGACGAGGAAGTGTACCTTGACCGCGAAGGGGATCTGGACCGCGAATGCGACCGTCTTCTGGACCGCCTAGAACTCGATCCACTGCGCTTATAGTAATCGTCCCTCTCTGCCGAGCGCGAGCGACTCCTTCTCCGAGAAGACGTCAGCGCACTACTCCTGGACCGGCTTGGAGATCGCGATCGTCTCCTGGAGGAGGAAACCAGCTTCTCCAACAGACTGGCGGCTGTCTGGGGAGGTCCTGCGGCAGCCGCTGCAGCTGTCTGGGGAGGTCCTGCGGCAGCCGCTGCAGCTGGCTGCTCCGCGGAAGGCGAGGCAGTTTCGTTGTTTAGTGCAGCCAGATCTGGCGAGAGTCCTGTAATACCGCTCATATCCGGCAGGGGTCCTCCTGCTTCGAGTTCTTCCAGTTTCTTCAACAGAGAAGGGTCGCCCCCACGGTTGATAAGTTTAATCAGAATGTTCTTGTAGCGAGTCCTGGTAGCGTCCATGGCAGTTGGTTGAGACGGTTGTGGTTGCATCATGCTGGGAGACTGCATCATCTGAGCGTGCTGGATCATGTATGGCAGTGGTCCACTGTGCTTTGGTGGATTAATCCTATATATCGATCAGAACAACTTAAAGGTCAGCTTACGGCGAAACGCAAGCATATGTTCTAACGAGTCTAGGATAAAGCAAAGAGAGAAAAAGTACCTGAGGGTGCGGTCACCAATAACCTTGTCGGTGCTGGCAAGAGCCTTCCTGGCAGCCTCGACGGTATCAAAGTCCATGAATGCGAAACGGGTCGGGTGGGTAGCCTTGCCGGTGATGTTGACGCGAGTGACGACACCACAGTCGCGGAAGACCTCTTCCAGTTGCTCCTTGGTCACAGTTAAGGGCAAATTACCGACATAAACAGTCTTGGACTCCGACTTGGAGGGGTCGTTGGCCTGCTCCAAGAGTCGTTGCTGGTGCAATTGCTGTTGTTGATGGTACTGTGGCGGCATGATGTTAGGGTTATAGAGGGTCATGTGTGGGTTGGGATACATGGGTGGGTACTGGCTGCCCATACCGCCCATTGAGTGGCCGAACTGTGGGTGGTGGATAGTTGCGCCCATTCGGATTATGGGGTTCCCTGGTTGTTGTTGTTGGTGTTGTGTCAATCCCGATGATCCGTTGATGGCATTTTGTGCCTGTTGCTGTTGCATAGTCATATTGTTAAAGGGGCGTGGCGCGTTGGCGTTGGCAGTGGTTGCAGGCAGGGTGATATCCATTTGGGTGATGGCCAGGGCTCGTCCACCAAAGATCGTTCCTGTGAGATGGGTTGCTGTGAGTGCTGCATCCTTTTCCTGAAACTCGATGATTGCCTCGTAGCCTGCTCCAAGGGGACTAGATTCGCGCACGGTGTTTCCAAAAAAAAGAGTAGAGTTGATCAGTTCATGTTCTTTTTGTTTGCGTAATGGTCAGTGTTGAGCGTTTCCACGACAAGAAAAGCGCGAGAGTCTCAATCGCGCCCTTTTGTTTGTCTTTTCTTTTCCGGGATGCGTACCTGGGGATAAGGATAATATTGTCGAGGGGTCCGATGTGTTCGAACAGCGCCCTGATCATCGCCTCTGTCACCTTTGGCGACAGTTTTGACGCCTATGGATGTTAACAAAAGCAAAAATGGGTAAAGCGGTTAGCCTGTTATTTGTCTTTGATTCCCGGTTGTTAGGAGAATGAAATTGAGGATGAGGATGTCGATTCGCTGTTGCTCATCTCTCCTGTACGCACCTGCACTTTTGCTCCTGGTGCCATGTGATTGTCGTTGTTGTTTTATGGGGTTTGTCGTTTGAGCGTTGAAAAGGGGAACGTTAGAAGGGGAGTGCCATCACTTCTGAAAGAAAAGCGATTCGTCGTCTTGTGCTGAAGGTGAGTTCAGCCACCAGCGCTATGATCGCGTGACTGCTCTCTTCTAAGATCACGCAAATCGCGAACCGTTCAAAAGGCGCGCTACGCTTTTTCCTTATTTCTTTTTCTCCACACCCCTCCACAACTTAATACCCCCTCCAACAACACCGCCGCCACGACAGAGACAGTGCCTTTTCTCAGGGATATTAGACAACTGATATTACTCCCTTCAAGGCTCGACTCACTGGTGGTTGCCACACTCTTTTTGTTGCCTTCCTTTCCTTCCCTTCTTCTTTTGCTCACATTTGTGGTTGCCATGATGTCAGTGAAAGCCTTGAACGGTGGAAGTAGCTTTGCTTGTTGCTCAAGACGCGTTATTTCGTGTTTTCCCTGGAGTACGTATAATGTGAGCCGTGGTTCTAGTGGAACAACGTGGTGGGTATGGACAAACTAAGAGAGTCATGATTTCTAGGTCGACAAGCGCAGTGGACAAGGTCTAGGGACTAGTGGATCGACAAGGGAGTTAATCTGAAGCGTCTTAGCTCTAGGTCGACAAACGTGGCGGACAATCTAGTGGATCAAGAGAATGGCGAAGCGGTGGACAAGGACTGAAGAAAAGAGTCACGGTTTCTAGAACGAGAAGCGCGGTGGACAAAGGGTGTTGTGTGAGCCGTGGTTCTAATGTTGCATCGAGGTGGATAGTTCTAGATAGTAAAACAAAATAAAATGAA
Organism: Linnemannia hyalina; assembly: GCA_019671135.1. Taxonomy (NCBI): domain Eukaryota; kingdom Fungi; phylum Mortierellomycota; class Mortierellomycetes; order Mortierellales; family Mortierellaceae; genus Linnemannia; species Linnemannia hyalina. The sequence continues at coordinate 1,022,387 of JAHRHY010000018.1, read as the reverse complement.
CATGTTAGGACATCAAGCAATGCGAGCTTACCTTTGACAGTGTTCGCGAACCGTCGCACGCTTCTTGAACATATATTACTTTCTCTCTTGAAAAAGAAGGAGCGAGCTAGAAAGCAGAGACGGAGAGACAATCTTGGACAGAGCGATTCGATGGAGAAGAACACACCCAAGCGTCCAGATGCATTCCAACCCTTCGAACACAAATAAATTACAAACTCAGAACAACATAGAAAAAGGGTGGTGGTGAAAGAAGGAGAACGCTAGCGTGATGTGGTGTCCTTATCTTATTATATGGTGTTCCTGCGAACCCACAGAAAAAGAGAGAGAGAGAACCCCAAGAAGCCAGACGATGAAAAAAAAAGGTGACAAACTGAAAAAAAAGGAAGGGTTATGTCAGAATACCAGAGTGCTGCACTGCAAATGATCCAACCGCTTGTAAGTTCTTCCGTATCCCTTCTTCCTTCGCTTTCGTGAAGCCTCATTTTCGTTTTGACTGTTGCATGTATATGTAGACCGTGCTGGGGTAAGGAACAAAATGTCCACCTCATAGATAGAAGACAGACAAATAGATACGGCTTTGTTGCTTCCAAATCAGACCAACTTGTTGGTCTGCAAAATTGTTTATTCTTCTGTGGTGGTTGTTGAAGGTGTGCGCATCAGTTTTGTCAGAATTAGTGAAGGAGAGAGGTGATCAAGGAATTGGGAGGAGAATGAGGGGGAGAAGAAGGAAGGGCCAGGGGAGGAGGAGGAGGAAGTGTACCCTCAGTGTGTTCAACCAAGGCGAATGGTATCAGTCTACAGTCAGTATCATCCTGTTGCCAGTTGAGGAGGGGAGTGATGCACAAGAGGTTTATCCTGCTCAGTTGCCGTCGCATCCACGCATGCAACGGGCACGCTCTTCATTGCATTTTTCAGGCGAAGTCAGACATTTGTAGAAATCGCTGTTGCAGGCTGATTGGCAGGGAGGTGTTGGCGGTGGTGGTGGGCGGCGGGGTCTTGTGGCTGATGATGACACGAATTAGTCAATTTGGTTGGCGATGGAAGAGAGGAAAGAAGAGTGTTGATGGAGTGACAGGAAAGAAGGAGGAGGAGGAGGAGGAGGAGGAGGGGGGGGGGGGATGTGGCATGCAAGGTTTGTGGAAGTATACGTGCGTTAGTGGTAATACAAAGGAGGCGATGAGTGAAAGTGATGAGATGGCGTTGATTAATTAAAAGCGTCCGTGCTCAGGGTGCACCCATCGACTATGCAATGCATAGGCAAGGAGGAGAGAGGTAGATACCTGCGGTGCCCGGGATGACAACAGTTAGAAAGAATGCAGCAATGAGAATGAGAGATCCAAAAGGTTTCATAATTTAGATATAGATGTGCAATGGTGAAATGAGAGAGAAAGCACAGAACAAAAAATAAAAGGGGAAAGACAGAAGAAGAATGGAGGGCGAATAGTCTTCCTTTTAAGCAATCGATGGGATGGAATGTATGTAGATAAACAAGAACACGGTTGCAGGAAAAGAGCGAATGATGTCGTTAATGAGAACACAAGGAAAGACACGAGACGAAAGGAGTAGGAAAATAAAAAACGAAGAAGCGGAAAAAAACAATGGTTGGTGGTCAAATGTTGAAGTGAATGGTGCTCTTTGGCAATTGTGGAATCGCCGATCGAAGGGGCAGGAAACGAGACCGGAGATAAATAGGAGCAATAAGGTTAGGGAGCGAGGGATGGGGGGGGTAAAGATGGAAGAAGAGGGTGTGGAAAGAGATAAGAGTGAAGAAGAAAGAAGAAAGAAAGAAGAAGGAAAAAGGAAGAAGGATGAAAAATGAGGGAAGAGGGAAGACGAGGAAAGGAATAATAAGAAAAATGAAAAGGAATAAAGGGTCAAGGAATGAATGAACGTTCAAGAGTCGTGAGCGACAAGGGAGTGAGGGTACATGCTAAGCATGTTAAAGACGACTTTTATGGCTATGGGTATATTTACGCACATAGACATGGAGTGCGTACCGTCAACCCATAATGATAGGCAGAATGCATGTCCAGGCGGGAATAAAAAAAGCGTGCATGTCCACCCTTTCTATGCCCGTCAGTTCAATTCTAGTGCGACCCAGCCATTGGCTAAACACGGCCCACTGAAGTGGTGCTGTTTGGGATAACCTTTGTCCGATCTTTCTCTTCACAAACATCACTATGGTAATCCTTCTTGACAAACAGTCAACGGCTGTATGCCCCTCAAGCTTCTTTGCCTATGCAACATGCGTCCATCTTGGTGGGTAAGGCGACGGGAGGTCATCGACATTGTGGATCACAACACCCTTGGAAACGAACATCCGTCTAATGTAACCGAGGTCGGTGAATCGTTTGAGGCCATCAGCTCGGATGAAATTCTTCCATCCCACATGTCTGAAGTCCTTCATCCGTTGTCAAGAAGGAGGTTCAAGCATCCGCCTTTCATTAGGTTTTGCTCTCCAAGCAATTTTAGTGGCGCTTAGTTCCTGACTTCAAAGCCCTTAATCTGTTCGTATGCAGCTTTTAATATATCGTCTTCTGCTTAGAACCACGAGGATGTAATCTCAACCCGTCCCTCACAATCTCAACAACCTCCTCAGTAGAGACACGCCTCTGCTCGCCTGTATCGCGTTCACGGATAGTCACCATCCGATCCTGCAACGACTCATAGTCCACCGTCACACACCAAGGCGTACCAATTTCGTCCATTCTGTAATACCGCTTCCCGATCGTAGTGCTCTGCGTCTCCAACGACACATTGACCTGCAGCTCCTGACGCAGCGACTGGCTGATTCCTGTGCACAGCTCGACCAAGTCCTTGTTGTTCGAGATCAGGGGCATAATACCCACCTTCACAGGCGCCAAACGAGGGTGCAGCCTCATGATCGTCCGGACTCCCTTGCTCACAATCGCGTTGTCGTTACTTGAATTGTTGTCGCTCTCGCCGGGGAAGGGGATAACCTTGCCCTGCTCGTCAACAACCTCCATCGCATCCAGCATCAACGCCAACATGGCCCGGTTCAATCCACACGACGACTCGACCACATGGGGTGTAAATCTCTCCTTGGCCAAGACCTCGACACTCGTCTCCTTGACACCCGTAGCCTTCTCCCTCACCTGCCTCTCCTGCATCAAGATCGCGTCCGTGTATTGCAATTTGATCCCCGTCGCCTCTGAATGTTTGCTCAAATCGAAATCACCTCTGTTTGCAATTCCCTCAACCTCACCCCAACCCCAGGGGAACAAGTACTCAACATCAACACAACCGCTCGAATAATGTGCTAACTCGTCCTGTGCATGAGGTCTCTCCCGGATCCGATCATGGTTCCGTCCATAATACCTCCACCAGTCCATCCTAAACTTCCTCCAGGCCACAAACTGTTCCTCGGCCTGCCAGGGCGCGACAAAGAACTCGAGCTCCATCTGTTCGAATTCGGGCGTGCGGAAGATGGCATGTTCCAGTCGGATCTCGTTCCTGAACGACTTTCCGATTTGGGCAATTCCGAAGGGGATCTTGAGGTGCGGGTGGGATCGTTGGACGGTTGCGTAGTTGATAAAGACACCTTGAGCAGTTTCGGGTCGGAGGTAGGTGAGCGAAGGGAGGAGGGTCTTGTCGACCAATTGGCGAGTGCTGGCCAGATCGGAGGTCGAGGGGGACTTTTGAGCATCGAGGGTGGTGGTGATGACCTTGTCGATGGGGTCGATGGGATCGAGGTAGGTCTTAAACATCAGGTTGAAGGGACGTGACTCTGTGAGGAAGGGGGAATTGGAGTTGGGGTCGACGTAGCCGTGATAGGGGATGTGAAGGTCCGTGGGTTCTCCTGATGTTGTTGTCCCTGCGGCGGTGTCCTTCTTGAGGACAATCTTGTCCTTCTCCATCCTCTCGACCTGGAGCAAGATCTCCTTGCCCTTACGAGTGATCAACGCCCCCTTAGCAAACTGTGTCCGGATATCCTGTTCCCACACCTTGGCCGTAACCTTATCCGGCGCCGAGATCGGAAGCACCTTATCCTGATCCACCAGCTTCAGGGCAGGGGCCTTATCAGGTCGAAACCGTTCCTTGGATAGCCGCGAATCGACCATCTCGTCTGTGAACTGGTCGACGTGGCCCGAGGTCTTGAGGACGGCAGGTGGGGTGATGATGGCGGTATCGATGCCGACGACATCTGACCGTTGGTAGACCATCGAGTTCCACCACTCCTGGGAGACGTTGCGTTTCAGTTCGACACCCAGGGGACCATAGTCGTACGCGCCACGTAGGCCGCCATGAATCTCGGCGGACTGGAAGAGGAAGCCTCTGCGTTTGCAGAGGTCCAGCAAATGACGCATTGCCGACATTATGGAAAGGGGGAAGGGTGAGGTGTGAGAGGAATGAAAGGAATGTGTGTGTGTATATGTGAATGAAAGAGAGGGGAAAAAGTAAAAGTAAAGTTATGGACGCGTGCGGAGGAACGGCCAGTTGCAGGCGGAGAGTAGGAGTGGGAACAAACACAAGCCACCCATCTGCCTTGTTCTTTTGATATTTCACACTCGCTACTCAACCTCCTTTGCTTCGCCTTCTCCCATCACTCTTCAAAACTCGCCGCATCCGACAAACAAAACAAGCAGAGGACAGACATGTCAGGATTCCAGTTCGGACTCAACATGAAGAAGAAGGGCGGCCCAGTGCTCGCAAAGCCCCGACCAGCACCCTCTCGGCCCATGGGAGGACTCGCCGCATTCGGAGACCACAGCTCAGACGAAGACAACCTCGACGACCAACCACCACTTCCAACCAAGGGGAAAACCACAGCCCGCCTCCCTCCTCCCTCCATGTCAGACTCACCACCACATCCTTCTTCAGCAACAACAACATCAGCGACAACATCATCAGCAACCACAAACTCAACCTCGGCCGTCAACAAATCCCTCCGCTCCTACGCAACGGCAACCCTCGAATCGACCTCAGTCATCGAACTACAGAACGCCGCCCTCGCTCAGGACGCAACCGTCTTTGACTACGATGGCATCTACGACCAACTCAAGGCCGGAGACCGTGCGCGAGAACTCGCCCGCAAACAGGAATCCGCCGAACGCAAACCCAAATACATCCATGCCCTCCTCGAGGCCGCCGAGACCCGGAAACGAGACCGCCAGATTGCTGACGAGAAGCGGATCGAACGTGAACGTGAACGCGAGGGGGAGGAGTTCAAGGACAAGGAACAGTTTATTACACCCGCTTATAAGGCTCAGAAGGAGGCAATGCGGGTTGCAGAGGAGGAGGATCGAAAGAAGGAGGAGGCGTTGGCAAAGGATAAAGATGGGTCGTTGATGCAAGGATTTTATAGGAACCTTTTGGATGAGCGGTCAAGGATGAGACCAGAGGGTGCCGGTTCGTTGACACCTCAACAACTGGCTGCGGCGACCAAGGAGCTGGAGTTGTTGGAGGAGGAGAAGCGACAGAAAGAAAAGGCGGATCAAGAGTTGCTAAAGGACGCCCAGGAACGTGGACTTAGAGTTGCTGTGAACGAGGAGGGCCAAATCGTCGACAAGGACGAGTTACTTTATGGTGGACTCAACGTGAGGAAGAAACCAACTTCCGCCAACGACAACTACAGATCGTCATCCTCATCATCACGTTCAAGAGACGACCGTTCGAGATACGACCGCGACAGAGCATATGCCGATTATAAGAACTCCAAATCTCGGGGAGGTAGACGTGGCCAGGAGGAAGAGGACCCTTCAGCCGACCAGCGTTCCAGGATGACAGAGCAGATCGAACGGCAACTGTTAGAGCAGGAGAAGAAGCAAGAGGAAGAAGAAAAGGAACGACAAGAGTCTATCCGAGAGGCCCTTAAGCGCAAGAACCAGGACGACCAAGTCATGGATGCCAAGGCCCGTTACTTGGCCAGAAAGGCTGCCGCTGCTGCCGCCAAGAAGGACTCATAGGATCACATTCCTCTCTCCGATACTTGTGCAGCAACAAACATCATGTACACTATATCCAATAATTAAAACACAAAAAACATAAACTTATTGAAAGATGCAGGAATGCGAGATACATTATGTATGATGTATGTGTGTGTAGGAGCAAAGGCCGCCTACAGCAGTGAAACGATGAGAGGCATGGACTAGTTTACAAGGTAAATGGAGTACAAAGAGAAAAAAGAAAAAGCAGAACGAGACAAAGGTAACTATCTAATCCAAGGAAAAAGGTGAATGAAATGGAGAGCGAAAAACAAACCAAAAAGACAAGTGAAAATAAAAATGCAAGGTGTGAAAGTGAAGACGGGGCCAAAAGAGATACCAGCAGCTTATGAGAAGTGGTGCATAATGGCCTCGTAGCAGAAGAACATGATGGCAGCGTTGGGGACGACACGCATCATGTGAGCCGTCAGTCCACCGTACAGAGCTGCAACGCCCTCCTCCTTGAGGACCAGTTGGAAGGTCTGCTTAAGTCCTGTGTACTTGACGGGCTGGTTTCCAACGGGGACCTGGCGAAGTCGTGTCCTGAGCACCTCGTGGGGATATGTGATGGCCGAAGCAATGAATTTGGCTGTTCCAGCTGCTCCAATGAAGTGAGCCCACTCTTCGATATCCTTTCCGCCCACAGCGTATCCCTTGGTCGAGTTGTTCAACTTGCGCCTCTCGGCCAAGGTCGTCTTGAGCTGTTCGTAGATCACCCACTGAATAGTCCCCTCGGCGACACCCAAGTAGGAAGCGCTCAATCCTCGGTACATTCCACGGATGCCCTCGGATCTGATAATCTTGACCATACAGTCAAAGCTGTTCTTGTACTGTCTGACGCCCTCTACCTGAAGCTGCATCCTGGTCTTGACTAGCCAGATAGGGTTGGTCACGGTGGCGGTCACAACTCCAGCAGTCGCCGCGGAAGAAAGGTGGACAAGTGCCGTCTCCTTGCCTCCGTTCAGGTCAGTGTAGAACTTTTTGCCGTTTCCATATGTCGCAAAGTTGATAGCCCTACAAGAACAATGATGACAAGTTACAGCTATTAGTATCCTGGTTTCTCCATAGCAACACTGTTGCCCTGAGTGATCATAATCCTGAGTAGGTTGGCTGTGTTACCTTGCGGGAATGACACCGACCAGGTTGGGTCCCAATCCTTTGTAAAGAGCTCGTGGACCTTCCTTGGAGTAGATGTGACTAGTTGGGTAGGATAGTAGGATAGAAGGCAAAGGCAAACAACAATAAATTGCCGAAAGGGGTTGTACTGTCAGCTATGAGATCATAATCATCCATCGGGTGGTGCTTTTTTTGTCCTTGCGGTGGGGTCATGTTGATTACGATCACTGCTAAAAAAAAATGTTGTTTTTAGTTTTGTTCGTACCCAAGTAGGAGGCAGGTGTCCTTGATGTGACCAGCGACAGAGGCGATTCCTGACCGGGGAAGGACAGCCGCAGACACATTTTTGGACGATTGATAAAGGGAGGACTAGACGGGGGCGGGAATGGCCAATAGGAAACGCAAACAACACAAACAGGGAGAGAGAGAAAAGGAGGCGACAAAGAACAAGTAATAGCCATTGTTAGTCCTTTGTGATTTGCTATTTGTTGTCCTTTGTTTTGTTGGGTTAACTCTTTCTTCTTTTTTCGTTTTGCCGGTGCTGTTGTTTTGTTTCAAGCACATGTCTTTTCCTTCATCCTGTAGTTACGATGAGAGGGGGGGCGACATAAGTATGTTCAAGCATACCTGGAGGCGAGTCTTGACCACATCCAGAGGCGAGGTGACAAGAGCACCAGCCATTCCTCCAGTTCTAAAAGTTATGAGCCACACCGAAAAGCAAAGTCCGAAAGGAGGAGGAAGGAAGAAGGAAGTAGGGAGGCCAGAAAAGGGAATATAACGGAGACGGCAAAAAAAATAATGTTAGTGACACCAACCTCAGGAACAGTAAGGATCGATCCCCTTCTCGTGTCCGCTTGCAAAACAAACTTGAGACGGCAGTAAACTAAACGAACACCTCTCCCTTCGTCGTCAGTTACTTGTCGACAAGGAACAAGAAAACAAAAGGCTTACCCTCCGGCCAAGAAGTGAACCCAGGAGAACTGGAGTCCTGCCATTTTTTTCTGAGCAGGCTGAGCGACAGTTGCCGAAGTTGTGGAAGAGACGGTCGAAGACAACGTCGACGCGGCAGCCCTAGAGTTGAAACTTTCCGAGTCCTGGGACGAGTTAGAGCGGCCGTAGGCGGATTGTTTTTGTTGGAGTTGGGAGAGGGTGCCGGTGGTTGCGGTGGTGGTGGGGAGCATGGAGGGGAGGATCATTGAGTTTCCTCTAGTGGCGGCAGCAGCAGTCGTAGCACTCATGGGTGTATATTGTTTTTAGGTGTGAATGAATGAATGAAAAGGGTAGCTGGAGGGAGATCAAGAAGAAAGGGAGGATTAAGGGATCAGCATGAGAAGAGGGAAGAGGAAAGAGGGAAGGGAGAAGGAGAGAGGAGAGAGGAGAGGGGAAAGAAGGGAGACAAAAAAAAGGTCCGAAGGTCAAGGCTAGAGTGTGTTAGTGTGAGAGAGTGCCTGGGAGTTCTAATGTGACTGCGTGTTGTTGTTTTGTCTCCAAGCCATTGTTCAAGTGGAAACGTGACCTGTTTGTTGGCCAGCTACTATGCTCCGCCCGACACGTCGAACGGATGGATCTATTGTTTGCTGCCACGGAACGAAGGTAGGACACGGTCCGGACACATGGTTGTAAGGAAAGTGGGAAGGAACGCGCTCTTGGCTTACATGCTCACCCACACAGGTCCAGCACACACACGCCGCCCGCGTTCTATCAATTGTTATCTCACGCCTAGCACTCTTTCACGCCTGGGATATCAAACCCCGCTTTGTTCAATCAACCTGTCCTTACTATTATCGACGCGTAGCAAAACCCTCTCTGTACGCCATTGACCATGCCCAGCATCGCCCAAGCAACCCAAGTCAGAAAAAAGTACGTGTCCTTGTTCAACTTCCAAGAATTCGTACAAAACATCCAATTGCGGATTTTCCTCTTGCCAAGATCCACTGCTTGGCATCCTCTGAATCTTATTCCTTCCTGAGAACAAGCGCGCCTTAGTTTTGTACGCCACAGTTTTTTCGATTGCTCTCTTTTTTTCTCTGTGTCCCAAGACAGGATCGCACCCATTTCAGGAACGAATCAGATCTTGAGTTTAGTCCGCAGTAAGAAATCATTTTCATTCAAATACCTGCCCATCTTCTCATAAAAAAAAAAAGTATCTTCTTGTATTCAACCAAGCAATTACTCACTCACACACACGCCTCCACTTTCTACCATTACTATAAAAATGACCGTTGAAACTTCCATTTTTCAAAACACTCAAAGACCCGAGAGGATCGATATTGGCGACGGTCTGGTGATGCGTTGGTCAACCATCAAGGATCGCGACAACATCGCTGACTGCATGGCCGACGCCTTCAAGGTACCGTGTCTGCTTTTTTTTTCTATGCGCGACACGACGCGTTACTTTATGTAGCAAGTAGAAACCTTGTTATGAAAAGCGGACTCTTTTTAATATACCGAGAGACTAATTGTAGCGTTACGTGCTGGTTCAATTCTTACTTTTAGTGGTCTGGCATTGCTGTCACTGTCGCCGAGGATGAGGAGCCTGCCCCCAACGCCTGGGTCAAAGCTGGCGTCGTAAGTTTTCCCTATAAACACATCTGTTGCTATAATCACCTAATAACTTCACACAAGCATTGAGACCATATTGCTCTAACAAGACCAACCCCCTTTTTTTTCTTGTTTTGAACAGAGACGCCTGATGCGCGGAAACAGTGCTGTCATGACCGAGTATGACTACGCGGTCGTCGAAAACACACTGGCCAAGGACGGCCAGAACCCCATTGTTGCCGGTATCTGCCTCCAAAGCGTCCCTGGGTTCTATGGCGAGAAGGTTTCGATGCTCTATGGCAAACCCGAGGCCGTCTGTTCCAACCCAAGTATAGTAACAAACTCACAACTCACAACAGCAAGAACGAGAAAAAAAAAAGAGAGAGAGAATGATACCAAACTTGGTCGCCAATGCTGAACGATGGGTGACTGTTGACACAGCCTAATATTTGCTTGTCGGCATTGCTTTGTTTGTGTGTTCACGGTTGTTTCTTACTTTGGACAATATTGTCGAGGTGCAAGGATTCCTTTTCTGGAAACCACAGCTTAGCCCTCCTACCAGTTGTTCACCTTCAATTAACGCTCACACCTCCTCCACCCTCCTCCCATCAAAACAGAGTACAGGAACCAGGGCCTAGTCCGCAGACTCTTCCACGAACTCATCCACCCCGCCTCAGACGCCAGAGGAGACGTCATCCAGATCATCCCAGGCATCAACCACTTTTACCGCCAATTCGGTTACGAATACGCCATCGGTATCCGCTCCTCCCGCTCAATCGACGACCTCAACAAAAAACTTCCCACCCTCCTCTCCAAAGACGCCCTCACCGCTTCCGCCCTCGCCGCCGAACCCTTCACCCTCCGCATCCCTACCCTTGCTGATGTTCCCTACCTCTGCAAACTCAGCACCCGCGAAGCCCAAAAGTCTTATGCTCAAGTCGGCTTGGAGTATAGGGAATCCTACTGGCGGTACACGATCCACGATGCGATTGAGACCCAGGAATCGGAGTTTGATGCACGTCGGTTGACGAGGATTATTGTGGACGCCAAGTCCGGGAGGGATTGTGGGTTGGTTATGGGGGCCAGCTTGCCGTTTTTGGGGCTGTATATGTTTACGTTGGAAGAGGGGTATTTGTATAGAGAGGCTTTGTACCCGGTTTTGAGGCAGTTTGCCCTTGCGGGCGAGGAGCCTTCTCTGTGGGAGATTAAGCAGGAAGCTGAGAAGAAGGCCAAGGAGGAGTCCAAGGAAGAGAAAGATGGTGATGAGCAGTCCAAGAAGGATGGCGAGGCCGCCAAGAAGGACAACGAGGATACCAAGAACGACGATAAGGACGGTCCCGCTCCCAAGGATGGCCAAACCCATGCCACCACAACCACCGACTCTACCGCTCCCACATCTGCCGAAAAGCCTTCCGCACCCAAACCCCTCCGTCTGGTCTTGGACCCCGACCACCCGATCACAAAGCTCCTCGAGTCCAACTCGACCGCCGACGACCACAAGCACATCCGTCTCTACACCCGTATCCCCTCCTACGCAAACTTTATCCTCAAAGTCGCCCCTTCTCTCGAACATCGCCTGGCCCAATCCTGTCTCGCGGGCATCACCGCCACCTTGCAATTCGATTTCTACCGAAAAGTCGTCGGTTCCGCAGGAAAGGGTCTCGAAGTCGTCATCAAGGACGGTCTGATCATCTCTGCGCGCGACGACTTTGTGCCCCCAACGCCCGAGGAGCTGATGCTGGCCGCTCGTGAACGCAAGGCTCTCGCCAAGGCCGAGGGTCGTCCGGATAACAAGAAGCCGACGGTTTTCACGATCCAGTTTGCGCCATTGACGTTCACGAGATTGTTGGTCGGGGACTTGTCGGTTGACGAGATGATTTATTTCTATACTGAGACTTCTGTCGGTGGTGGGGATGATGCCAAGCTGTTGCTCGAGACCTTGTTCCCCAAGACCAAGGAGCAGTTTCAATGCGATATGTTCTGGTGGTAGATATTACGGTTCTAGGGACACACGTACGGAAAACACATGGATGGAAAGACACAATAAAGTATTTTTTTTGACCAATTTTTTGGTTTTTTTGATTTTATTACGAGATGGATATGATGTGCGGGACGGGGATGGGAAGTGCATGGGGGAGAAGATATGCGAACTATGCTGACCGAGAAAGCCCAGCCAGGTCAACACATAATCGAAAGAGAGGAGATGGATGTGAAAACCCTATTTTTTGTGAAATGAAATGTGTCGGGGATGTCTTCCGTTCCTTACGATGGATAAAGAAACGAAAACAAAATGAAAATGAGAAAGAACAAGAGAAAAGAGAAAAAGTACATGTGTTGTAACTGAGAAAAAGAAAAAAAACGCGTGTGACGATGTGGGGGGTATACAGCGATTGACAAAAACAAGCTGACAAGCTGCCAGACAAAAGACAATGTTCGTAGCTGAATGAATGATGAAAAAGGAAAGCGAGGGTGAAGATTGAGGGAGCAACAGAATGATGGAAGAAGAAGGGTGGGTATTGAAGCTGAGAAGGAGTGATGGGGTATGAAACGAACAATGAAAATGCAAGAGGAAAGATGTCAAACGCTAGGGTGAGCAATGAAAATAAAAAAAAAAAAGACGGATAGAACGATCACTGTTGCATGGGATGCGGATCCACGGGCATGAGACCATATCCGAGATCAGCCCCTGCTTGATTGGTCGTGAGATGGGAGGTACCGAGATCCGACGACGTGACGATGGCTCCGTGCTGGTCGGTCGACATCATGTAACCCTTGCCATCGTTTTGGATCATGGCCAAGTTGATTCCCGATACTGCAGGTTGCATTGTTGAATGCGCCACAAGGTTGGCATGGGAAATTCCAGATGTCATGGGCATACCCATCGCCATAGAGGCGGCGGCAGATGATGGAATGATGGCATTCTGGAATCCTGGCGATCCGGAAGGACTCAAATGAGGGTTGGTGGCCTCTGGCGATACAGCTGCATTGTTGGCGGTCTGATACATTGGATCGAGTGCCACCATACCACCCTCATGTCTGCTGTGGTCGTTGTTCATCACCATCGACAAGGTGGGCACCGATGACGACGAAGAGTGGGTTGACAAAGCGGGGGACAAGAGCGCAGAGTTGAAGCCCATCATCGAAGTTCCATTAAAATCCTTACCGATTCCATTAGAAATCGACATGGTCGTCGGGGCAATCGAGCTGATAGGAGCGGCAGCCGATGTGAGAGTCACCTCCGAAGTCACAGTAAGGTTGGCGTTTTGACTCTGTTGACGACGATGTTTCCGTCCAGTACCTCCAGTGTAGTCGGGGTGGTAGGGGTGACTAAAGTGGGGGTGGCTCTGCTGGGAATTCGAGTGGTTGGAGGTCGATGCAGATTGGTCCTGAGCTGTGGTGCTGCTGGAACCGTGGGCTGCTCCTGCTCCACGCAAATTCGAATGGGAGACGCTCTTGACGTCATGCGCGAGCTCATGCTTCTTAAGGGATCGAGCATGGTAGTACGCCTTGGTGCAGCCGTCGACAGGGCAGATGTAGGGACGAATATTGGAGTGGGTCTTGGTGTGCGTCGTCAAAGAGTCTGGTCGAGAAAACTTTTTGTCACATCCTAATTGTCCAAGGAAAAAAATAGACCTTTAGTTCTCAAGGTGCTTCGGGAATATAACGGACTTACAGATATGGCGCATCAACGATCATGTTATTTTACCAGGCACAAGGCATCGGAAGGGTCGCTCGCCAGTGTGAGTCCGCAAATGGTTGTACATCTTGTGTCGCTTGGTGAAGGGCTTCATCATTCTAGGACAGTTTTTCCAGTCGCAGGTGTAGCAAGCCTTGCCGCTTCCAATGTGCACATCGGCAACGTGCTCGTTCAGCGCCATCATAGCGTCAAAGGTCAAGTTGCAGTCCCTCCACAAGCAGACCAGCTGCAGTGGCGCCTCCGACTCCTCTTCCTCGGCAGGTCCATCCGCCGATCTCTTGCGTGACTTGGTGGGGGGTTCATCATGGTCATCGCCCTCATCATCCTCCAGCTCTTCCTCGTTCTCCTCGTCCTCGTCTTCGCCGTCGTCCTCCTCTTCATTTTGAGAGGATGCCAGGACAGCGTGAAGGTTGGTAGGGGACTTGACTGCATAGGGCGACAGCACCGGCGAGGTCAACTTTGGCTCCTCCTTGATCACGTCTTCCTGAGCACTGTGATGCTTGTGTGCTTGGGGTGGAGGTGAAAGTGTTGGAGGTGGAGGTGACGAAAGTGTCGTCCTCTGAGGAGTTTCATCCTGCTGGATCGAATGCTGCTGTAGCGCTGGAGGTTGTGCAATAGGGGCCGATGGAGTGGGCGACACAACTAAAATTGCATTGTTAATTTTCAATTCTAGCTGAAATGAAATTCAAACATCATGCACCCATTTGCGCCTTTTTTATATCTTACCTTGAGACTCTCGTGCAGGCTCCTTGTCGCAGGGCTCCTGCTTGACGATGCTCATGCGGCGCAAAGGAATCGAGCCCTCCATCTGGCGCTCGTACTGCATCACCTTCTCAATCAGCTCCTGCTTAGTCAATTCTGCCAGCTCTGAACGCGTCGAGGGCGGTTCGAGTTCCAAAGGTTCAATCTTCACATCCATCAATGAAGGGGTTGTGAGGGCGGGGTCGTTCAGATTATGGCGACGGAATGTCGATGATACCTCCATGAGCGTTTCGCCAAAAAAGCTGCTGACAGGACCGACGGATGGCGAAGCAGCAGAAAGAGGACCGGGAGAGTAAATGTGGCCACTCTCCGTAGGCGATCCAAGAGCTGAGAGAGGCATTTCCCGTACTTGCATGTCGGACACGTTGATCTTGAGTCCAGGTGCGCGGGGTGATCGACTCTGGTGGGGTTCCACTCGGTGCGATTTGTCAAAGATGGCCTGCTCCTTGGCTGCCATCTTTTGGTTCTGCTGCTGCAAAAAGTCCTGTTTCTGGAGCATGATACGCAATTCGGGCGAATGGTGTCCTGAAGATGGGTGACGACGGTGTCGAGTGGCGTTGGTTTCCGTAATGGTCGCCATAGTGGGTTCAGGTGGGGTGAATGCAGGAGATGAGTTGGAACTGGAAGGGTGTGACGCGGTTGGTTGCATGGACGGTACCATAGGTGTGAAGGACGACATGGACTCTGATGTTGCAAGAGGCGTTGGATAGGCCATACCAGCTGAAGGAACTTGTCCGATGGTGTGAGGGATGGGCTGCACCGAGAATCCTGAAGGGTCTAGTCCATGTTGCTGCTGTTGCTGCTGAATCATCGTGGGAAGTTGTGATCCCTGATTTTCCTGACTCAAGCCCACTCCTGCCGATGCCATGGAATCAATTGCCTGGGCGGTCGATGTCATGATCTGGGCGGCGGACATCACCAACATGTTCGGGCCCATCGGCATCATAAGTGGTGGCATACTGGCCTCAATAGGGCTAACAAGTCCCTGTTGTGATGACACAATTGCCGCGGCATGATGCATCATTTCCTGGACTTGCTGTTGCTGATGTTGCTGTTGGTGATGCGCCTGTGCTTGTGCTTGTACTTGCGCCTGGACCTGCGCCTGTTGTTGCATCTGTACGTTGAGCACCTGCATATCCAGTGTGGGCTGGCCGTCAAAAGATGGGTGGTGACGGTGCATTCCGCGAGGCGCGTGACTTGGTGGTTGAGAAGGAATGACGGGTGTATGGGAGCGAGAGACTAGGTGTTCCTGCATCATCAAAGCGTTTGGATGCATCGACAGATCCGGTGCAGGCATACCGTTAGGGAGCATGTGCTGTTGTTGCTGTTGTTGCTGCTGCTGCTGCTGCTGCTGCTGTTGCTGCTGTTGCTGCTGTTGTTGTTGTTGTTGTTGCTGTTGTTGCTGTTGTTGTTGTTGTTGCTGCTGCTGCTGTTGAATTTGAAGCTGATGCATGTGATGTTGTTGCTGATGCTGTTGCTGGATATGCTGTGCCTGTTGTTGCTGTTGGAGTTGGATCTGCTCCTGGTGATGATGGTGCTGTTGCTGTTGTTGCTGGTGAAGATGCTCAGACTCCATGATTTGAATGTGCACCTTTTGTGCTTCTACGGCCTGTTGAAAGGTCATCGGGGGCATCATTGACATCGCCGGCGCATCAGCTGGAAGCAATGGTGGGCTTACAAGCAGCACATGCTGCTGCTGCTGTTGCTGCTGGTGCTGCGTCGTCGGGGGATTCATAGGCAACGACGTAAGCAATTGTTGTTGATGGTGAGCTGCTTGACTGGCTTGGTACTCCTGGGGCGACATTGCAGCATTGGTCTGGATCGACATATGAGGTTGCTCCATCATCATTTGCTGCTGCTGCTGCTGCTGCTGTTGTTGTTGGATATGCTGCTGTTGTTGTTGCTGTTGCTGTTCAAATTGTTGCTGCTCGTACTGCTGCTGTTGGATCTGCTGTTGGATTTGCTGGTGCTGTTGAATCTGCTGTTGCTGCTGGATTTGCTGTTGCTGGATCTGTTGTTGCTGAAGTATCTGCTGTTGCTGTTGTTGTTGCATAGCGTGATGAAGGGCCGCAGCTTGCTGTTGTTGTTGTTGCTGCTGCTGTTGTTGATGTTGTTGTTGTTGTTGTTGCTGCTGCTCCTGTTGCTGACTGGTTGGAACGGCGACAAAGTGCTGGCCAGGATGAATGGCTGTACTTGAAAGGACAACGCCTTCCATGGCATAGGATGTTGCAAGGATCTGACCTTCGGTGCCAAAGACATGACTGGCGTGTTGAAGGGGTCCTGTGGTCATTAAGATGGATTGTTGGTTGTTCATTTGCTGGTGTTGGTGTTGCTGTTGGTGTTGCTGCTGGAGTTGGTCATGAGATTCGTTCATGGGAGCGAATCCCTCCCGAGGGAGGAGGGTATGGCTGGGGATCAGGCCACTGTTGGCGCTATTACTGCTGGCGGTGGTTGAGGTTGTATTGCTGGTGGTAGTGGTGATGATGTTGCTGGTATTGTTGGCGTTGTGGAGGAGGAGGTCGTTGTCTTTGAGGGTGATGGATGGGTCATTAGGGGGCGGGGAGGTATATCCTGCGAGGTGGGCAAGAGGGTCACTCATGTTGGAACAGGAGGTTACGCGAACGGGCGGTCAGACCTGCGTTTGTGTTCAGGAGAAGAAGGTTCACGCGACCAGCGGGAGGTGACCAAGGACACAGAGGACAAAAGAAGAAAAGGTATGTGGTGGTTAGACAGGTTGTTGTTTTTTGTCTTGGCGAAAGGGCTTCAGCTTCAAGGCGATGGGAATGAGAAGACGAATGAAAGTGGGAAACAAGAGTAAAGAATTATATGAAAGGGAGGAGGAGGAGGAGGAGGGGGAGGAGGAAGGAATGATGAAAATAAGAGAGCAAAGAGTAAAAGAGTAAAGAGGAACGACAAAAGAAAAGGAAAAGGAAAGGACAGAGTGCATTGAATAGAGAGCAAAACAAAAAAGCCCGAACAAGAAAATGGACGACAGTAAAAAAAAAGGGGGGCCAGCGAGTGTCCCCATTGGTCCAGCTGAAAGAGAGAGTCTAAGAGGGCTACTTTTGACTTTTGCCTTTTTTTTTGTTTGTGGCGAACGAATCGCTTGTCGCAGTCTGTGATCGGGTTTGTGTTTGAAGGGAAAATAAAGGTACGCCACCATTCTTATTCGCTACTGATCTCACGAACGCTCCTAAACAATCAAACAACTCATACAACACTCTCCTTTCTCCATAGCACTATTGCTATTTTTTTTCCCGGCGCGTCTCAAACACACACCAACATAAAACGTGGCGATTGAACCCATCCACCAATCCATATAAAGAAAAAAGACCATGCGTGCCCAAACACTGTATTCCTTCTCTAACCCACAACATCTCGTTCAATATGCAGGTGTGAGCAGAACGTAGAGCGAAATCCCAACCACCATGCCCTCTTTTCCTCCTTCCCAGCATAAATAACCAGGGAGGAGAATCTGAAAAATGTGGTTTGAATGGGATGACTGCGTCCTGGGTTCTGTTTGAGCCTCGCTCGCGTTTCTCCTTCCCCCCCTCTTCTTCCTCCTCATTTTTCCTCCTTGCTTTCATTGCCTCTTGCTTGCTTTGGCCTTCCGACCATCCATCCAATCTCTCTCTCTCTCTCTCTCTCTCTCTCTCTATTCTCCCTGTCCTTATTCCTCCTCTCCCTGCCTTCACACCCATCCATCCCTCACCTTTTCATTAACGTTTGCGCTCCCTCTCTCTCTCTCTCTCTCTCTCACTTTGTCTTTCTTCCAATATCTATCTCGACACAAGGGCACAAGGACACAAAGGAGAGCATTGCATGTCCCAACATACATTTTTCCTACATAGCAGCTCCCGTCTCAACATGACTCCTTCCATCTCCAATCCGCAGGGGCAACCAAAAAGAAAACAACGACATACAAAAAAGAAAACAACGACATACAAAAAAGAAAACAACAACATTCAAAAAAGAAAAAGAGGAAATGTTTCCGCCCAACAGATACAAAAAGCTCTCATGGCAGAGCAAATGGGTTGTAGGGCACCTTGGAATGTTAAGAGACTGTCCCCTCAGGAAAACAATGATAGGTCCGAGAAGCCAACTGCACTGCATCAAAGCATTAGGGATGAACCATTGTCGCAAAAAACAAGAAAAGTCAAAAGTATGAAAAGTAGGTGGCAGAGTGCATCGAGGAGGCTGATCCAAAGATCCAAAAAGACCACACAGCTATTCCACCATATGAGAATCCTCCGAGTTCCTTGTCCGCTCCTTGATGGTTTTTGGTCTCCCTCCTCACAAATGCCATCCAGCAAGAAAGGGCCGTGTGAACGTTGAAGGACAGTGTATAAGGGGAGAACTACAAGAGGTACAAGATGTACAAGAGGGCAGAAAAAGAAATACTCAATACCGTACCTTGATGATGTGCTTGCTTGAATGCGTTTTGGATCTCAAGGATCTCTACCGAGCAGATAGACGAGGAGTCAATGCGGAAGGAGGTTGATGTCCTGTTTGGAGTGATTGAGAAAAGGTTGCTGTTGTTGTTGTTGGTGGTGGTGGGATTGTTCACGCTCTGACGAGGCAGTCAGGTTGACACGAACAAGGAGCCCGATACACGAAAATGAAAAGAGGATTCCCTTCTTTTTGTCCTTGTCTGGTTTGTTCGATGAATCAGCAAATATAAAACGAAACAAGAAGAGGAGAGAGAAGGATTAGTTATAATTACTATTCGCCCGCCAGTTGGCCAAGTCAAAAGCCCAAGTCTGGCAACCCGCGCACTACTTGACCGGTGTGTTGAGGGATAAATATATAATTTATAAATGGAAGTCGAACACATCTGTTCGTTCTCCCCTTTGTGTCCCGATCATGTCTGTGTGCGTGTTTCTGTCTGTGTCAGAGAGACCAATGTGCCCCCACAACCAACACCAACACCAAAACCAACACCAACACTAGGCATGTCCGACCTGACTGACCCACAGTGTATGTTTTTTGTTCAAAAATAAAACAAAGCAGTGCCCGTAGACATTTTTTTTGATTTTTAGTCCGATGATGTTTGTCATTGTTTCGTTGCTTGGGTGTTGTTGTGGGTCTTGGCTGTAGAAGTCGACTGTTGCCATTGTTGTTTATATTGCCACATACCCCTCACTACCCTTGCCTCCCCTCTTCCCCTTCGCTCTGACACTTTGCCCACCTCCCTCTCCTTCCTTTCTTGTGTCTGTCCCGTCGGTCTACCCAAATGCAATCTCTCCAAGAGTTCGTCTTCGCGATGAACACGCATAGAGTATTGATCCTTTGTAATCCATATAACTCTATGACGCCACGCCAATCATTTTTCACACTTCTTTTGCTCAGAATAAGGCAGGGCAGCGGGGTCCAGCTGAACAGAAAGGAGTGATTCCATTCTAGAGCATCGTGCGAAGTGTTGTTGATCGTCGTTGTCGATTGTGGTCAACTCAGTGGAGAGCTTCTTTCTCACTCTCTTCATCAGTGGAGATCTTGCTGAAGAAATAAAAAGTACGCTGACTTTTTTTGGTGGCAAAAGTGACCAATGGAAAGAACAAGGCTACGGTTCGTTGTGTGTAAGGAGCGAAAAGGGAAGTGTCGGTCCAGCGAGGAAAAGAGGGTGATTGCATGAGAAAGAGGAGAAGAGACGTAGAAACGGAGGAGAGAGTCGAGGGGTGCAAGGGAGAGTGAATTGGTGCTAGTGCAAGGGACGTGTGTAGCGTGTTTCTGTTGGACCCTGCTATTTTTTTTTCTATGATGTTCCAGGCTGTGCGATGGCGCATCGGATGTAAAAAGGACGATTGGTCGCTGGTGGAGGCCGGTAGGTTGTTTTTAGAACCTCATATACACGCACTTGTATACCGCCCGGGGCGAAGTTGTGATTCCAGCGTTTGGAAGGTTGAGGTGGGGAGTGTGGAAGTGGAATGGAGTGAGGGATTCACGTTGTGGCTACTGTACCGACGAGAGGGAGTATTGAGCGTGTGTGTGCAGGTATATTTTTCAGGTACGGCGAGTAAAAAATGGTAGTGGTTGTTGGTGTGTAGAGAGAGAGGGGTGAAGTTGTTCCTACCTAGTTTGTGTTTACTGGTGGTGGTGGGTGTGAGTAAGTGAGTGAATCCAAAAGTGCTGCTTTCTATGAATATGTACGTGGGAAGGGTAATGGTGGTGGTGAGTGAGTGTTGTCGATGGCGTAGTTGTTGGTATAGAAGTGAACTGTGCGAATGAGTGAAGTAGTAGTAGGTCGTACGAGTGAAAGCGATTGTGAGTGTGTACGAGTGAGAGAGTGAGTTGAGAGAGTGAGTTGAGAGAGTGAGTTAATAGAGAGAGGGAAGGAAAAGGGGGTAAGGAGGAGGGGAAGGGAAGCAAGGAAGGAAGGAAGGAAAGAGAAGAAGTGGGAAGGCAGAGGGAGAGAAGAATAAAGAGAGAAAAGGGAAGAGGGACACAGTCAGGCACCCACTCTATCTAAGAAAAAAGAGACTCTCAGCCAGTGTAAACAAAAAAAAACAATAATATCATAATTGAGGGCAGAGAGTGGCAGAGAAAAGGGTGAGCAAATGTCAACAACAACACACATACAAAAAGCAACGACGATTGAATCATCGCTTATAGAGTAACAGCACAGTGAGCATTCACAACAAGAGAGACTGAGTGAGAGACGAGTAATAAGAGAGTTTCTTTCTTTTCTCTCTTTTTTATTCATTTTCCCTTTACTTTATATCCTTATTCATTACGCAATGAACAATAGAAATCGATTATCTCTCTTGTCTTTCTTCTTCATGAACCACCATCCCATCGAGCATACCACAGTCAATTGCTTGCTACAAGGTATAAAAATGGACCCATTGACCCTAATATCAACCCCTTCTCATCCTCCAATTGACCATTCAAAGAACAAAAGAGATCTTCGTTCAGCACCACTCTCTGAACTACGTCTTTGATTTTCTTTTTTTTACCCTTGGCTGGCTGTTTAATACGTTGTTGGTGGGGTTTTTCTTTCGTTGGAGGCTACATCATTGCATTACTCTTTCACTTTCTCTCTTTGTCCTCTCTTTCCGTTGCATGTTCCTTAGTTCCCTTTTCTTGTGTTCATTTCACTTTCACTATTCAGTCCATTCATTCAGTTGCCATCATAACCCTTGTCCGCCTCTATCCTAAATCCATGTGCTTTTCCTTCCTCTCATCGCCCATGCCGTCTTCATGACGATTCATCCGTTTATCCCATATCCTTCAATCATTCATTCATCATTCATCACTCGTCACTCATCAATGACCAATACAGGCACGACTGATAACTTTGTTCGTCTTGATGGTTAATGGACCAACTTTACATCGCATTGACTTGCCAGGCACACCACTTGCCTCGCACACACCATCACCGCATTCACTTAGATCGACACGTCCAACATGTTCATTATTCAATTTATCGCAACGGACAGGAAAAAAAGGCGTTTTTCAACAATGCGTTTGGTGACACACCCAAGGCCTCTTTTCTTTCCTCCCAGAATGAAAAATAAAAACAAAGAACTCCCTTATCTGCATTCACATAATTTTCTCTCACGATGTTACTTTCTTGCGTCTTCTTCTTCTTCGTCTTCTTCAGTACGGACATTCACCTTTCGGAACCGCAACGCAAAAGAAAAGCGTGGCAAGTAAATGAAACCAACACATACCCATTACACTCTAAAAACACGAACACGGTTCAAAGAAACGTGTGGTATAGCATCGTACTAACTCTCATTGATACTTTCGTTTATTATCGGTCTGATGTTGTTGAAAGCAAATGGCCAACTGACACTCTCATGTGCTGTTGTGTGGATAACGTAGTACAATCGGGTGGGAAAATGGGACCCCTACGCCTTGAGAGCATTGATCACTTTTTTTTTTTTCCTTTTTTTTTCTACCTCAACAATCAAGCACCTGCCTTGCCTGTTTGCCCCCGTTTGCCTGTCTGCCTTTGCCCCTCGAGCCATCTCACGTTCACGTTCGTCCGTCCGTGTTTTTGTCATACTTGACGTCCCATTCGCCATCGCTTAATTCTGTTATCTCTCGTTCCTTCGTTCTCTCCTTTTTTTTGGTTCCTTGTGCCCCACCTGCCCACGCCACTTTTAAAAGCGGTAAAGAAGAGAGAAGAAAAAACTCTGTTTTCACGCGCACGCGTAAAAAAAAAAAGGAACCAAAACACTTTCACGCACGCGTCGTCGTCGTATGAAAAAAGGCAAAAGGGTAAAAAAAAACAAAAAACGTCATGGAGTCATGTATTGTATGAGACTTGTAATATATCTCGCGCACACACACTGACATCGTCACTGATACACACCGATGTATATATGAATCCCAGGTGCACCCACGCGTTGTTGTCGTTTGCCACGCTGACATGGCCATGCACAAACAAACAAAAACAAGTTGACAAGAAAAGAAAAAAAATAAATAAGGCGGACACAAAAAAAAACACGTACACGAAAGCCATATTGTTTTCATATTCATTTGCGACCGTTGTGAATTTAGTTTTGATTCTTAAGCATCCTCCCTTCCATCTTGTCCTTCCTGACTTTCTCGTCACCTCCCGCAATGTATTACATTGTTTAAATGAGCATCAAACGCAAAAATATCTCAATTGAACACGAAACATGGTGGTGACAAAGGATACACAAAAATATATCACATCTGCGCGAATAGAGGGCGTAAAAGAAGATAAAAAAAGGTGTATGTCTAACTTCCATCCTCATTCCTCACTCGCTCGCTGTACATCGTTTGATGAAGGGTGAAGGAGAGGGGTTAAGAGACAACGAGAGAATGTGAGAATGGAAGAAGGAAGGGATGAAGGGATGAAAGGAGTTGTAAGAAGGGGCAGTGTAAAGTAGGAGGGGTGAGATGAGGCACCACCTCATACAGTCAAAGGGCAAAAAAAAGTGCCGAGGCGGCTGGCATACCCGAAGAAGAAGGAGAAGAGGAAGAGGGGGAAATATTTCAGGCAGATCATTCTGTTTATGTACCGTTTCTTCAAAGAAAACAAAACATGAACAAAACATGCACAAGCAAACAATACACCTTGGTTTCCTTGTTTTTTTGTTGTTGTTTTTTTCCTTCCCGCTTCTTGGATGAAAAACAAATCCCTGAAAGGATTGGCTGCCGAGGACGCCCTTTTTCCCGTGCATGGATGGGTTGGCCGTAAGCGAGTCCTTTTCCTTTCTTTTTATTTTTCCTCCAGCAACAGCAAAGGGCAACACCAATGCAGTAACGGAGGATTCTTGCTTCACAATAGTGAGACTGATGGACGGACAGAACGACCCATAGTGCTGCCCTTTCGATTTTTATGGCTATGGATAGTCAGGGAGAAAGTAGGGGGAAGGACGGAGAAAGCACGACCCCTTTTCCCGCCCATTTGTTGTCCATGTATCTAATTCTCCCCCTTTCCCTTCCCTCCCCCTCATACGTTCTCCTCGTTTCCCCCTTACCCGTTCATAGGATGAGCTACATGCGTGTTTCTGACATCAATTACTAACACACAAACACACCGGATTCATATTTCACTTCATTTATGAACTCTATGTTCTTAACAAGGAGTAAGAGAGGTCGAACGCTCCATTCTCTTTCGCTCTGACTCTCGCTGTTGATCCCTTTTTCGGATCCGAAAAAAGCAAGAGTCAGAGTCAGGCAGAGAGGAAGAGGAGTAGATGCCTGAAACAGCCGCGTCGCCGTCGCGTCCCATCGATCGAAATTATTTTCTTCCTGGGAGAGGAGGGCGGGGAGGAGGGAAGTGGGAGAGGAGAGGGAATGGCAGAAGTGGTTCGTCTCATGCTCGCCGTACCCAATGTCTCATATCGGGATTGGAAAAAAAAAATACTCACACTCATTTCGTACAAATGTTTAATTTGGCTGTTGGGGATCGGGATGGTAATATAGAGACGAGATGGACAGGATGGTTGGATGTTGAGATACTGAGATACTGAGAAGAACAAGAAACCACATCCTTATTGAGGCCGGAAGGGAGGGAAAAGAGGGGAGAAGAAGGGGAGAGAAACGGCTGCGCGGTACGGGAGCGTTCAGCTGTTGGACCGAAGTATGAAAGAAGGATGATGAAGAGCACATTTGCCTAATCTCCGGTCAGACAGTGAACAGGAGACAAGAAAGCAAGTCAAGCCGTCGTTTACCTGCTTCCAAGACAACGCCTAGGAACCTGCTTCTTGGTTTGACTTTGAGAAAAAGGGGGATCAACTGACTCATTGAAAGTCTATGGTCACACACACACGACAAAGAAATGAACACTTTCAGGAGGAAAAAGTTAGGGGAAGGGAGAGGACCGGCTAAAGGAACGAAACGAGATAAACGGCGCACACACAAAATGAATGTTCATGTTTACCCCTCTCTCGGTCGTTGTCTATATAATACTCTTCCTACCGATCACCTCGTTTTGAGTTTCCTTTCTTTCTTCTTCTACCCCACTTCGGCTCCATTGTTTCTTTTGCTCTTCTCTTTCCTTGCCAACCTTTATTTTCCAGGCACCAAAACTCTACTTGGGTTTCTTGTGTTTGTCAAATGCCAATTTTCAGGGCTGTTAAACGGTCCAGAAGGTGGTGAAGTGACCATGAAGAAAACAGAGCGGTTCGTGACCCTAGTTGTCTGAGCTCAGCAGCAGAGAACAGCAAGCGCCAAAAGACAAAAGTGGCGAGATGTAAAAACACGCGTGCGCGTACCATCAAGAAAAGGGCACACAGTCCTATCAATCTACTTGTTCACCTTCCATCCCTCCGCGATACATATTCTAATTTCACTATTAGTATTGCTTTTTGCTGCAAAGCGCATCGGGTTTTTTTCTTTCCTCAAAGGACAATTGGAAGATGCGCCGCTCCCTATCTGTCTGCTCAATTTTTTTTCTCTGATCGCTGTTCTATCCCACCACACAAAAAACATATTACCCATTGAAACAATAACCTTCGTGGCATGACATGGGCTGGTCATGCTCAATCACTCCCAACGTTGAAGTTGCGCTCTTTTTTTATTCCTCGCTCTCGTCCTTCTTCTTCCTCCACCAATAATTGTTTCATGAATGACTAATTCTCCTTGAGTAAGGGAGGGGCGTTGAGCAAAAACAACAACAAGTTGTGCACCAGCCGTTTTGTAACAGCATCTCATCTCTCCCTCTCTCTCCTTCGCTCTTTCTTCCGTTCAATCCAAGTATAAGGGTATATGGAGATCGCCTTGTTATTGTTATTGCCCTTTTGGTCCGGCACTAACAAAAAATAACCCGCCCATCCATTGGTCGCAAAAAGGCAATTAAACACAAAAAAAAAAACATAGAGAGGGAGAGAGCTCATTCGCAATGCTCAATCGAGTACCATGGGTCAGGTACACCTCAATGGGTTTTTTTTTGTTTTTGTGTGGCTCATTTTTGTTTTTTTCTGACCATGAATCAATGTAGAAGGAGAGAGAGAGAGTGCAATGCAATGAAGGGCAAGCCACAAGCCATCCCCCTAGCTTTGCACTGTAGATGTCCCCGTGTCCGATTCTTCTTTGTGTACCATTGGCGAAGCAGACGCCCCGATCCCTGCTCCCCCTTTTTTTTCCATTTCATTAGTGTTTCTCATTTCTTTTATGAAGATGGTGCTCAATGTTGGAGCACGATAGATAGTTGGAGGATTTTGGAGATAGAGATAGTGTGTGCGTGTGTGTGTGTGAAGGGCGCCAACGTGTTTATCACAAAGTAAAGAGAGGTGCAAGCAATTTAGATGGACATGCATTTAAACTATCGAGACTCCACCCAGCGTCAACAATTCAACTGAAGTCAAAGAAGAAGAGAGCGACAGGGAGGGAGCAAGTATGCTGGAATATCTGATGCATGCTGCTGCTAGAGAGCGTAACGGGAGGCTAATACCATGCCATGTGTTCCTTTCTTGACGATCCGATCTGAAAAGGAGAGAAAAGCCCTACTTAGAGTTGACCAGTCCCTCATGCATGGAGCGCCCTTAGAGAGAGAAGGAGACGAAGAGGAGAGACAATTAGAGAGCGCCATGCAGGCGAGGAAAGAATGTGCATGTAGAAGGGCATAGAGGCAAGGCAGCGGAGACATCAAAAAAGAGTGAGGAAGGTGATCCATTGGTGCGAACTGAGTTTTGATAGGATTGTCTGTATTGGTTCGTAAGACCATGCAATTGAGATGAATAGGAGTATTTACTGCATCTTGTTTTTCTGAAGATTCGTGTCCCTTTCTTCTTTTCCTAGTAAAATGGAAGGAGCAAACCTTGCTTAATCGCTTACATGCGTTTTCGGTCCTCACCATACGTCTCTCATTGTTTTTTTGGTCGTCCGTCTTCCCTCTCTCCTCCCTCTCGGATCTTGCGTTTCATTTTCATTTTCATTTTCTTCTTTTCTTGCTCCTTTTCGCGTAATGTTCATACCTCCTTTCTTTTAGCGTATGTGGTTGGATGCATTATGCACATGCATGCCCTCGCCTTAGTTTTTTTGCGCAAGTGGCCTCGAACATTCCCTTCACCAAAAAAAAAAAAAAAAAGAAAGAGGTAGATGCACGCCCTTCACCTCCTTTTCTTTTCCTTGCTCACTAGTCTACTTTGTTCTCCCCTGCCTCCCCCCCGCTCAAGCCTCTTTGTTTGGGTGCCCCGTTCCATGTCCATCTGTACACACTGCAGGATTTTGGGGAACACAAGGAAAACACACCCATCATTATCGGGCAATGACTATGCAACATGAGCAGCAACAGGTGTTTCGTCCATCAGTCAACGGTTCTATCTTGATAAACTAACATCGGTAGATGTAGGTCTATGAATCATTGTTTATCTTTTTTTTCGAGATGTACCATTGGAACGAAATGCAAAAACGGGCACATACTCACGCGCACAAACAACGTAGCATTACCCATGCTGCTTTTTGTCCCGCGTTCGCAGCGAGCCTGATGGGGAGTTCTCCTGTCCTGTCCTCCACCCCTGCATATCCAACGGTCGTGTTTTTTTGCGTCGATTTTTTTTACCTGCATAGGGGTCGTACCATGTCGGTCAGTGATATCTTTTACTGTTTCTTTGTGAACTCTCCCACTTCCGTTTTTCCCAGTTCCGGGTCCGTTCATCGCCACACAAACGTAAAAATACACCCCATTTTGACATGAGATAATTCCTTAGTGTATGTTTTGACTTCGGTCGTCCCAATGTTTAAATCTACCTTTCCAGGCGACTTTTTTCCCTTCCCCTTTCAGCATCTACACATCTACACCTTGTCTTTGCTTTTCTATCACCCTACGTTTTGTTCTGAAGAACCCCCTAACAAAAAAAGCAATCCAATTGACGAGGATCTTTTTTTTTCTTTCCTTCAGAGCATTGCTCTTTTCTTTTTGTGTGTG
Organism: Linnemannia hyalina; assembly: GCA_019671135.1. NCBI lineage: Eukaryota > Fungi > Mortierellomycota > Mortierellomycetes > Mortierellales > Mortierellaceae > Linnemannia > Linnemannia hyalina. Next base: position 994,978 of record JAHRHY010000018.1, on the reverse strand, counting down.
CTGTGGTATCATAGAAAATAAGCAATAGGAGAGCCAAAGTTAAGATAGGAGAGCATTCAATTGCGGACATTTTTTTTTTTATTGCTTCATGAGCAGTAATCCTTTTTTCTTCTCCTCCACTACCACCTTATCTCCTTCGTCATCTTCCTCTTTCATTCGTTCGCATCTTCCCTCAGTTTTGAATCCTATTCGCTTGCTTGCTTGCTCTAGAACCTCCCTCCTTCAGCACAGCAGTTTGTTAACGACACAACGACATCAACTTTGAATTTACCCGATATCTCACTTGTTTTAATTGATTGATGGACACGTCAAGATGAGACATTCAGGAACCGAGACACGTCTGTTCCCCTTGGTTTGTTTAAAACTGAAATGGTATCTGTATCAAAGACCTGCCTAATAGCTTACTCATTACCTCATTACGCGTATAAATGTTGACTGGGATTGTATAGGACGCCCGCTTTGCAAATCGTTGATACACCTTTTTTTTTTTTTTTTTTTTTTTTTTCTCGGCGCTCGGATAATTGAACGCTACGCTACACTTTCGCCACCGCATTTAGGCTAGTGCGGTTTCTCTTTCTTTCAGGGCGAGACCAAAGAACAACCTAGCTTGCACTTTATTCCGTCGAAGGGCTGGGGGTGTGCATTAGAGCTACAGTTGTGTGATCTTAACAAAGAAGGAGGGGGGGACGCGGAATGTACGCTGAGGCAGTGATCAGTTTTGATATATATTTTTTCTTGTTCTATTTTTCTCTTTCTTGCTTGTTTGTTTGCTTGCTTGCTTCATACTTCTCTCTCTCTCACTCCATGTCATGAACTCAAAACGACAAAACATTTACAATATTGTTTTTTATGTCTTGTCATCTTTTCGTTCACATCATTCCTACCACAAGAGAAGACCCCTCTTGCGCTATCCAGGTAGGAAAAGGAAAGTAAAATGAGCGTGGACAATTGGATGAATGATCGAGGATGCTCGGAGAGTTAATTGGGCTTGAAAATTTAACCCTATCTCTCGTTTATGTCCGTCAAAGGGTACGGTGAACCTAGACATGGATCGGACTGTCCAAGGAGCGATGGCATCCATCGATAAAGAGAAAAGAAGGTTCCGAAAAAAAAAGGCGATGTCATTCCCGCACAACTACCGGTACTGTATATGTTGACGGTTCTGTCAAAATTCGAACTATATAAAGATCAAAGAAGTGTCTGGTTCTTGGAAAGAGACACATTTTTCTGAACAATCAATTTGGTGATCCATTTCCTCACAGAAGAGAGACTCATTTTGCTAACGGCGAGATTTTTGTACAAGGTGTAGGAATAAGGGTCCAACCCCCGATTACTCTTCTTTCCTTCTTTCAGCCTCAGTTATTACAATTGTGTGGTTTGGTACTTTTGGTACTCTGCGATATCGGATGCGCACTAAAAGGTATAGGTCTGGCGGTATATTAACAATTAGGCGCAGAGCTCTTAGCTCGAAAATTGCCGCTCCTTTTTATTTTCCTTCTTAGCGCGCTAAAGTACGCTAAGAAGAGCAAAAGAGAAAAAAGAGAAAAAAGAAAGGCCATTTCGGAGATGATTCAGGAGCCCTATATGAAAAAAAAGAAAGGAAAAAAGACGCGAGAGCTGGCTCTTGTAGCTCTTCAAAGGAGGGTTCAGTCCTGCAAGGGTGTATTTTTTTAAGGCTTTAGAATTAGGACAGAAAAGCTTATTCGGTCAAAACGTTGAAACTTTATTGTTTTGAAGCGAGTAAAGGGTGAGCAAAGTAATGTACAAGTGAAAAAGGAAGGGCAAGGAAATAGCTGATCTGATGGACATATTGGACAAGGTAAAGGACAAAAAAGCACAAAAAAAAAGCTGATGGAGCTTTAAAACGGATCAAGTCCTATCAACCTTATGATCCAGCCTCTAAAGAAGGGTCCAACGTCTTCGTCCGCGTTCTACAACGGCCGACACTACCGCTGGCGGTATCTTTTGAGGCGTCCCGAGTGATGGACACGTCCAGTTCTGAGGTGCGTCCAGAGTTTTGCGTGAGCAGGCTTCCAGAGTCGTTTGAATGCCTTGTCTCAACATGTTCATGGCTTTGATCGCGGTCAAGAGGCTCATCATATCGTATCGGGATCGTGGAGTGTAGAATACGGATACCTTCTCCATCTTGTACACTGTTCTTGCTGGAAGCGATAATGTGTACACATCGCATCGAGAACCTATGTGTTTTGCAAATGAAGAGCTGTAAGTAAAAGTCACCTCTAATTAGCTGCCATTAACCCACCAAGCATCACAAATGGTACAACATGTGTACTTACCAGCTGCAAGGATACCATACACCATCACGCCGTTCACATCAATCCCCTTCCGCTCAAGGTCATCCAACGAATCCCTCAACAGGAACGCCAATTTCTCAAGATCCCCACGACCGTCCCCGGTTTGAGCCGCCTGCTTGACCTCGATGATTAATGGAAAGACCTGCCCATTTTTGGTGTCGCATTGGAGAAAAAGGTCCGGCCGACGTCCTCTCAGGCTGGCATCATCTTTTTTCTTCCGGGCGCTGGAAGGTGGAAAGCTTTTGTCGCTGCAAGGTGATAAGAATTTTTGCAAAACCAAACCGCTCCTCACTTAGTACACATACATTTGGATCTTGGCATCTGCTTGTGATCATGAAGACTGTAGAATCAAGAACTTACGTTATAGTTGCAGTTCCTTTGATTCCTGACAAGTAGATCTTTATAAACGGCGAAAGCGTCTTTTCAAATCCCCCAAACTCCCCATCCACAGATCCCGTCCAGAGATGCGAGGTTTCGACCAACCTCAACAAGAGTCGTTTGAGTTGAGGATCCATCTTGCTATCCAGAATGTAGTCCGGGGCATCGGCATGTGAGAGCTGCGGCATTGTCCCGGAGATCTCGATTATGTCCGCAGCCACGTTGTCCACTGAGGCAGGGCTCCGTCGTGACGACGACGGCGTAGTGGTGGTACCATGGCTCAAGGCAGTCCAGAGTTCGATATTATCGATCGCGTAGAATAATGTGGAACTTTGATCGTCCTGATCGAATAGGTAAATGTGTGTTGTAGCCCTGTCCCAGATTGAAAAATGAGAAATGTTAGCCCAAATGTCACATCATAACAAAAAGCCCGGCCAAGAACAAGCAGGGGACTTACAGGCGCTCGACAGGGCCATTGGGCTCACGACTCAGCAAATTCTCCCGGTACTGCATCAAAGAAGGCGTCACATCGTGCTCGAGTATAAGCCAGACCGTCCATTGGTTGCTGGGTATATTGTCGACACTTCCAAGCAGACTGGTGTGATGATGACCGGTCCATGGTTGCGAAGGAGGCGGTGGTGTGGTTCGGTCCTCCAGAGTTGGCGATAAGCTGACAATGGATCCTGTCTCATCACTCTCCTCATTCGCCTGAAAGTCAGAGTCACTCTCATCGCTCGGAAAACTAACAATATCTGATAGCGGAACTACTAAAAAACACAGGCAAGCGGTAATTAGTTTCATATCTCGCGTACAATTGATCAAAATAAAGTTATCTCCTTACCATCAATATCCTGACCTTGCGCACATCTCTTCTCCTTGACCTCGACGCTACTACTGCTGTTATTCCCAATTGCTTCATCCCGACCCTCCACCTCATCACCCGCCAACATAGTCTTGTAAGCCCTCTTCGACCGTAAATACCCTGCCTCCATCGACAACGTTGCCGCCTTCTCAATCGTCACAATCCTCCTTCGACTCTCCCAGAACAACAGACTCGAATTCTTCTTGAACAACACAAACGCCGCCAGCAGCCGCTCTCGCCTCATCAGGGGGATAGATGAGGATTTGATCAGTCTCTCGTAGCGGCGTTCGGTGGTGGATTGGTCAAAAAGGGAGAATTTTCTGGCGAAGGTTGCGAGGGTTACGTGCTCTGTGGGGCGGTGTTCATGGACCCATGTGAGGTGGTCTGGGAGGACGGGTGAGGCGGGTTCTTTATTGTCTCCTTCCATTGTCTACTTTGCGAAACAAAAAAAAATGGGGGGGGGGGGGGGAGAGGGAGAAGTGAGAAGTTGCTCGCAAGGCCAGGATTTACAGCTCGTCAGAAAAAGATAAAGATGATTAAGGCGACAATTACTCACATTTTCGAAGAGTGTTACAAAGGTATCTATCTAGCTGGTCTTGCGCGCCTCTTATGCTCCTTGGGTCGGTTCTGATGTGCTGAGCAGGGATGAATGAAACGCGTTGTGAAACAAAAGGAATGCCAGGAACAAGTAGGACGCGCCGAGATGAACGCGAACTAACCTGAATTTTTTCGGTGACGTCTTTTTGACCCCCCTCCCCCGCAGGATTTAACTCTTAATCAACCTTCAGCTCAACTCTCTCAACAATCCATCAAACGCCCATCCGCCGAGCACCCAGCAAGGACTACAACAAACAACGGTACAAGACACCACTCCCCACTCCTCCTACCCACATCCCAACATAACACCCGCAGCACAAATGCCATGCCTTACTTTGATCCCGTTCGCTTAACCGCAAGGTGGCGAACCAGGGCTGTAGGGGTGTCAAGCTGCTCGTGGTCTCCGTGTTGTTAGACCATGCTCCTGTGTGGCATGTGTATTTCAGTCGGCAGATGTGTTCGGGACTCCACTTCAACATTTGAAGCAAACAAAAACACCATCGGCGCAGGCATGCCGCTACTTTGATTCGGATCGTTTAACTTGAAGAGGTGGCGAACCGGCTGTAGTAGGTGCTTTGCCGTTGGTGGTTGTGCGGTTTCGTTAGTCCTTGATCGTGTGTGTCTTGTGAATTTCGACCGTGCAATATATCTTGCTCACTTTTTTTTTCCATTTGAATATTGAGGTGTTTCGGCACCAAGGACAAACTTGATGAGGAGTTAGTTGACTAACACGTACTTCGTTTTTGTTCGGCCGAGCTCGACACGAGAGTGACGCGTTGTTTAGGTACATCTACGATCACACGACAGAGATCTTTTAATTACACTCGTCAATGTTTAAGAACTACAATAAACACTTCTTGCAAAGAAAAAAGTACAACGAGATGAGATACTGGGAAAATGGCATGGCGAAAGAACAAGTCAATACGCTGGATGATGGCTTCAATTAATGGGTTTACTGCTACATACGCCATGATTACTTGTTCTATCCATATATTCATTGTACCTGCCAAAACATGCTTCTGGCTGTACTTTATCCACCTGGTTATCGTTTCTCCTGAAGACCCAGAAGCAATGATTTAGTCGATAAGTCTCTTCTTGCGGAAGAACTGCTTGAGGTAGACAATCTGCCATGCTCCTAATGAGATCAGGACAAACATAGTCATCGCCGAGAACCACTGCACACGAGAATTTGTTGATTCTAAAAACACATACAAGAGCGACGAAAACAAGAGTATTGCGTCAGTACACAAAACGTTTTCTAAGGCAATATCCTGATAACATATGTATCCAAGTATCCAACAAGGGCTAATAGTGATCCATCATTACCATTGGTGTTACGCATCTTCTCCTCGCGACGTTGGAGGTGCTCCATGTCCTCAATGACATCCTTTACAAGATCCTCGAGCTTCCTCAACTCGAGCTCCATGGGCTTCAACTTCTCCTTCTCCGCCAGCTTCAAATAGTCGATCGTCTCTGATCCAATTTCGAAATCCACATCCACCACGCGCGTGTACTTTGGATCTGCCTTGTAACCTATTCATTGACGAACACAAGAGGAAGGATGAACGGCAATACTGTTAGTCAACACGCTTGGTGACATTGAAGGCATGAGAGTGATTTAGATGTCCTCGTCTTCAATTGTCGTGTACTGGCAAAGAAGTGGGATCAATGGTCCTTACCGGAAGCCAAGATGTTAGTGAAACAAGCGACGACGTTGCCTGCCACCTTGTTCAAGAAAGCACCGCGCTGCAACTCTTCCGACAAGTTATCCTTCTTCCACAACTGGCCCAGATGAATCGAATCATCCGTGACCTATCAACCATAGCCCCACAATAACAATCCAACACAAAGCAGCAGAGAAAAGGATCTCTTAGTATTGTGAGCAATGATTGGATAACATGTGTGAAACGAAGAAAGGCACTCAAAAAAAAAAAGAGATCTGGACATAAAAACATACCTCAACGGAGACTTTCTGATGAGGGCCGTTTCCGACCTTGACCTTGACAACCACTTGGGTGTCGGCTTCAACGTGATGCGAGATGCAGAAGGGTTGGGCATCGCCTGCCTCATGACCGGCGATGGTGAACTTGATCGCCTGGGCGGTGTGGACCCAGGAGAGGGCGAGCATGGCGACAGCCGCGAAGGCCAACTTGGCAGCAAACTGCTTCCGTGTCATTGTTGTAAGAGGGGTGTCGAGGTTGTGGTAGGGGAGTTGTTTGCGCCTTGGTGTCGGGTCCTTGAGTCTGGCGTTGATTCGCGTCGAGGTGGAAGTGAGGTGGAAGGAAAGGAGAAGAGAGGGATGCCAACCAAAAGAAACTCTAGTGAGATGATGAACTTTGTGTGGCCCCCCTTCAGCCCAGAAATACGACAAATGTGACGTGGTCTTCCCTGAGTTCCCCTTTTCTGTGTCACACTTTGACCATGTCCCATCCAGGCTTTTTTGTTCAAAAAATTGTTTATTATGGTGGACTGTGGCACATGGACGATCCCTTCCGGCGTATGTGTTCTAGAGTCCCTTGGTGAACTGCTTAAGTGCAAAATCGACAAAGTCCTCCTGGAGAATATCACCCGAATTGCCCTCAAGCATCTCGGCAAGCATCTCCTTCGATCCTCCAAGACGCTTCCACTGCTTCAACACCCTAAGAACCTCCTCCTCCTTGCCAGGAATCGCCCGCAGAACCTGAGCCCAGCTCAGCAGAATCTCCAACCGCTGCTCCTCATCCACGTTCTCGGCTGCTCCATCCTTGCAGGACTCCCAGGCGAAACGATAGTACACGCTGGCATTGTTCAACAACATGGGCCGGTTCTTCAGCGCCACAGGGGAACTCAACAACGACCGAGACCAATGAATATCGCCCAACTTCTCGAGAATCGATGTGTTCTGGGGCTCCACTTCCAAAGCAGTCAGGAAAGCGCGAGTGGCCGAGGCAAACAGCTGCCAGATCCTTGAAGCACGATCGGTCTTGCCGTCGTTGGCATCAGCAGCTCCAGCGACCACATCGCTCGTTCCAAGGCTCAACTCAGACTTGGAATCCCAATGCTCGATGCCACCCAACGATATCGATCCCTGCTCAAAAGTGGCCAAGCCCTGAGCCCAGGAACCCAAAAGATCACCTTTGTCGCAAAGGGCCTCGACCTGGCGGGGGTGGTGGCGCAAGACGACGTTCAAGTGCTTCAGCGACTGCTCGTAGAGTTCCTCCGAGATCTTGCCGGTGTCCTGGAAGTTGCGGTCGGTCTGGGATGACAAGAGGTTCGAGTACTGGAGGTGAATCTCGCAAATCTTTTCCTTCTGGCTCACAATATCGCTCTGGGATTCAGCCTCGCGGAAGGTCGAAACAGGCTTCGATGCGGGCAAGATCTCGTCGGATTCGAGGGGCTCGGCATCATCATCCTGTTGTCCCTTGCCCTTGCCGTTCGAGGCACTTTCATTCTCGGGTGCGGGCCAAAGAGCCCTGTCGTTGGCAATACCAAGGGCAATGTCCAGCTTTTTAGCAGCATCCTTGTAGTGCTCCTGCGAAAGCTCCCTGGTGTCGACCAAGAAGGCTAAGGAGGTCAATGCCTGGGAAGCAGAAATCAAGGTATCGATCAAAACGCCAGCCGAGCTCGACAACTCTTGCAACTCCTGCTCAACCAACTCCCCGGATTTCTTCTCCTCTTCTGCGTTGGCCTCACGAGACTCCTGAACGGCGGTGTAGAGTTCGTGCTGCTGGATCGAGTAGCAAGTCTCGAACAAGGAAATGGCTTCCTGAAGTTCCTCAGCTGCGCGCTCCTCGGGGTTGCCGTGATCGTGGTCATGGTCTCCGTGGCTGTGGTCGTGCTCATCATCCTCGTCGTCCTCGTCGTGGTCCTGAATCACGTCGGCGTGTGTCTGCAAAGCCTGGCCGAGGTTGAAAAGAGTGTCAGGGTTCTCGGAATCATAGATCAAAGCATTCCTGAAACGCTCAATCGAAGCGTTGAGCAAGGCCAACTTTTGGCAAGGGTCGTGAGAAAAGTCGACCAAGATGTACAGAACACGTCCGCTATAGAAGTCATTAAGAGCAGAAAGTGTCCTTGTTTAGTACAACATGCCAATTGAATGCATCGATCCTGTTGTGATTCCAGCAGTGCAGAAATGAACGTCCCACTTACAAGTTGTAAAGGCAATCAGAGTCTTCGGGGTTGAGTTGACAAGCCTTGTTGTACATGTCTCCAGCTTTTTCGTAGAATCTCCGGGCCTTGTCGCCAGTGGCATAACGCTCACCTAAGATGTTATAAACAAAAGGGAGTAAGTGAGTCGTGTGACCAAAGAACTAACGAGGAGGCGGGAGCAAGGTGGTTTGCATAATCAAATCAAAAAGAGGGAGGTGTAATGATGCATTTTGCCCTACCTTTCTCCTCCAGAAGAACGCCCTCTATTGTCAAGTACAAACAGAGGTCGGTTAAAGAAAGAGAATCACGATGGTTAGTAGCTGGTAGTGGTGATGTAATATGCGTCTGCTGGCGATATAATGGTTTGGCATGAGCAAGTTGTGTTCCCGCCAAAGATAGCATGTCAATGACATCCGTGTGACGCAGTTGCTGCAGTTAAGTTCTTGTGTTCTCTTGTTTCTCCCTCTGTTCTTTCTGCCATGCAAACTTGTTCGGATCACCAATTCGAAAGAGTGATCACCATTCACTTGTGGACACACATTCATGGTGAACGCCACCAATTGTCGTTCTTATCAAGGACTTGGTACCCTCTTCTTTCAGGGCTGAGAAAGTCCAGCCTCTGAAATATTTTTTCGCAAAGGAAGGAAGCAAAGAATTGCAAAAGTTGAATTACCTTCCATGTACTCCTCCCAAGTCTGAGGGACAGGAGCCTCCTTAGGGGCCTTCTTCTTGTCCTTGCTTGCCGAGCCTTTTCCAAACTTCTTCATTGTTATGCTATGTGCTGTGTGCTGTGGGTTGTGTTGATGTGTGAAGAATGAATTCAGAAGAAGAGCTAGGTCGTGTTTAGGTATTTTGGAGAAAGAGAAGAAAAAAAAAAAAGGGCACAGGGCGAGGAGGAGAATGTCGCACGTGACTACTACAACGAACTTGACAACCTTCAAAAAGCCACAAACATGGGCGAGGTCCTGCCTTGGTGAACTACCACACTGAATCACGGAAGTGCCGCTTCAAACTATTCTACATCACACACTACACTAACAGGATGAACTCGACCATTGCACGTTGCCTCGCAAAGGCCCCCATTGGTGTCCGTGGCATCCATGGAGCTGCCAAGAAGGCTGTTCCTGCACCACGAGGTACTGACAGAATCTAGTCACAGCAGGATCAGGACGAGATCTGCTTTTCGGCTTTTCGGAACAGGAACGACCACACAGCAGCACTATATCCGAAATACCTGACACACATTGCCTCTCTGGCGTCAATGCTGCGAACCTTAGGAAACACACTCAGGACATACAATAATCAACCTTGGACAAGCTCAATCGCTCTAAAACAGCCAAGGATCTGACACCATACGTACTTCAATGCTACTCGGAAATATCTAGGTGATATCCAGGACCCATCAGCATTCCTCACAAAGATTGGTCGCAACTCAGCCTCGCTCGCAGACAAGTTCAAGTCCTGGGAGCACCTCTTCACAGCAACACCCGCAGAGATGAAGGCAGACATGTCCTTGTCCGTCAAGCAGAGACGCTGGATCTTGAACTGGACGGAAAAGTACCGGTAATTACCTCTTTGCTAGTCTTTTTTCTGACGGCATTAGGCCTTTTGGCACTGCCATTGATGTCTGAACTGCACCTTTGGCAATTACGGTGGCTAACATGGTACCGTTCTTTTTGAAACTAATAGCCAGGGAGTCGAGCCATATGTTATTCCTACCAAGCCCGTTAAGAAGAAGTCCAAGTAGATTCCATTTCTGGAACAACTCAGCTTTCAACAATATATTGCATTTTTATTCAGCAACCATTACAGGAGAGATTTTGATCTGTAGCCGCGTCTTTATTCCGTGAGCATTGACGAGTTGGCAGACCATTGGCGCTATACCCCATAGTTGGGACAGCAGCCGTCTGGAAAGGAAGAATGTAAGAGCAGTGCAGTGTGTTAGTTCAGGAGTCATGAGAACCATTGTGTGATCACAGGAAAGGCCATGGAAGAACGATAAAAGGATGACAAAGAGGATGTGAGGGATCGATCGGACATCATGATACACTTTCTTTTGACGATGATGTTGATGATGACCAGCTGATAGATCTGGACTTGTCTGTCCGCAGAGTCTTCAGCTATTCCCCTCACTCTCTTTCTCTTAATGGAAACGTCTCTTCAGTACTCTCTCTCCGCCCGCCCCGCCTGGCCTCCGCCTTTTTAAGTTTGCATAAGCAACGACAAGGCTACTTCATTATTTCAGGCACTAGAAAGGCAGTGAGTGAAGGTGGGGAGCTGAGACCGAAACAGCGGCGATTCTGGTTCGGCAGGATTCAGATATGAATTTGTTTTTTTGAGGGCAGCGAAGAGACAAAAACATCCGTCCGTTGAAAAAGGAACCAATCCTCGCTCATTGCCATACCATCTTCGTTTGTTTTTGTTTTCAGGCACATCTGCTTTTGTAATCGAAAGTGTCAGTGGACTAAATGATAACAGACTGGAGAGAGTAGCAAGGGCGAGAAGAGTGAAGGTGGACTGACTGGATGAGTGTGAGAGAAGGTAGAGAAGGAGAAGAGTTGCCGAGATTGATAAATGATAATAACACACTGATGATCAAACGACAAAATGGATGACGACCGGAGTTGGATTTCATTTCTGATTTCCGTCGTCAATACCGTTGATCAATCGAGAATCGATCTTCTCCTCTCTTTCTCTCTTTCTCTTTCTCTTTCTCTTTCTCTCTTCCTTCCCTCTTCGTTTCACCTCTTTTTCACCATTTCCTCACTCTCGTCCCTTTCCATTTCCTTCCTTTCCATCACCGTCCCCTCCGTCCCTCTCCGATTCACCTCAATCTCTTTTTCTTTGTCTTCATGCTGCTCCTCACCCCAGCATAGCCAAAAATTTTGCTCTCGTACCACCTATATCATCATTGTGCATCTCCTCCTTCCGTCCCAACGGCTCTCAACCTTCCCGAAAGTGACGCACTGTCCCTCCCTTTCTTTCGTTCACACCAACAACATACGATGCCGCCGCCAAAGTGGAAGACTGAGATTGTCCCCTCTCACAAGTTCGAGTTCATCAACATTGCCGACTTCCACTCCAGCTCCCCCTGGGCCCGGATCCGGTACTTGTGGGTGTGGACCATGTTCTTCAAGGCGATCCTGGTACTCTGTGGTGATGTCTGGACTTGCACCATCCTCATCATCTCTGGTGCGTGGACCTCTGAGATCAAGCCAGCGATTGAGGTCTCGATTGCTAGGTGGATTTTTACGGGGTGTATCCTGTTGTCATTCTTGTTGTTGGTGACTGATTTCAGGAAGGCGAACAGGGTGATGAAGAGCGAGGATATCTCGTATGCGGTGTCGAATACGATTGTCTCAGGGTTTTATTGTCTGCAGAAGTTTGATTACTTTTGTTTTATCGAGAAGATCCGGAACTCGAGCAAGGTGCACGACAAGCTGTCTTTTTTTGTCTTTTTCCAGCTCAAAGGTACCCTTCTCCTTGTTTTTTTTTCTTTGTACAAGAATCCTCTTTGCGTAAGGGTTTGGAAGAAGCCACAAGGGATTATGCAATGCTGACTAACAACGACAACATATCGTCTACCAAAAGGATGGAAGCACGTAATAGTCCAAGCACCAAGGGCAGTCATCAACATCATGACCCTCGTCGCCTTCATGAAGGCCCTCGGCTTCGACTTTGACCACCTTGACGAAATCTCCCAGATCCTTCCCAACCTAAAGCCCGCAGACAAGTTCACCTTCTGCGTCATGGTCTTCACCTCCCTTATGTTTATCTTTTCGGGACTCGCCACTCTCGTCGCCATTATTCTCTGGATACCATTGGTCGCCAAGGTCCAGGGCAACCTTAAAGAGTATGTCTGCCACAAGATGGATAAGCGGATCGATAATATTATCAAGAAGAAGACCATGGAGCGGGCTAAACAGGCCAGGCGACAGCAGGAGCTCGAAGATAGGAGGTACCATGAGAGTCTCGGACATGGAGGCAGTAGCGGCAGTGGCGGTAACGGCAATGGTGGCGAAAGTGGTGCTGCTGCAGGCAGTGGTGGATTCAGAAGAAGTGGGAGACCTATTTCGGCAAAGACACCCGTTTTCGGAGGATCGACTCCAAGGCGCCCCAAACCGACTCTACCCGACATTGATGTGATCCTCGCCAATGCCCATGAGGATATCCGGTTACCACCCAAAGCTCGAACCTCGCAGCAACAACAGCGTCCTCAGCATATCGATCAGCACCCACACCACCCTCACCATAGCAGCAGCCTTCACAAGCAGCATCACCAGCACCATCATCACGCCTCACACCCTTACAACTCTAAACACAACCAATACGCATACCACGAGAGTCCAACATCCGCCCACGCCTCGCCATACAATGGCGCCAGGCGGTCTCTCAGCAGCGATGAACGCGCAGCAGGAATGGGCTACCACGGAACCAGCCGGCATCACTTGCAGACATACCAATACCACCCTTCACCTCAGCGATCCCATGAGGCCACCAACAGGAAGCAATCTCTGGCGTCGGTACATTCAGAAGGATCTCTTATCATGTACAACCGCAGCCTTCCGGGAAGAGGAGGACAACCACTGTCAAAGGCCGCCCAGATTGCTCGTTACTACCGCGAGCAGCAGCAGCAGCAACAGTCCTTACAACAGCAACAACAGCGTCAGCAGTCGGCTTGGCTTTCTCAACCCCCCACAGGATCCAGTCCCCAACACCAACAATATAACCAGCATCTCCACCCGTTGCAGAGTCAAAACTATCATGACACTCGGCCTCATACGCCGATATTGATGCGTGCAGTCAGCGATGAACCCGAGAACTGGGCTGCTCATTATGGGTTCCCGACGTATGCCAGCCAGACTGGGTCGCCTTCGACTGTCGAGCAGTTTTCGATATACCGACCGGATTCGGGAGTCTTGCCTGACCAAAACGATCCGTACTACAAGCAGTTTGCGTCTCAGACGAGTGTGCACAGCTCTAATTTGCACCAGCATGGCGAATCAGTTGAGGGGTCTAGATCTGGATCGAGCGGGAGGGATGGTCAAACTGGAGAGGCAACGGGAGAAGAGCTGACGATGTTGGATCGACGTGGCAGTAACGGAATTGCAAAGGCGACATTGGTATACCGACCCGACAAGACCGAGCTGGAGCACTACGATAACCTGTATAAGGGTATTACAGATACTCATTTGAGGGTCAAGGCTACCCGGACCATGTCGATCCGATCTCGCTCTTCAACTCGTCAGTCGAATTCGCATGAATTTTCATATACCAGGGCTCTGCGCCAACAGCAACAGCAGCAATGGTTGGATGACAAGACTGGGTACGGTCAGCTTGATTCCATGGTCCAACAACAACAACAACAACAACAACAACAACAACAACAACAACAACAACAACAACAACAACAACAACAACAACAGCAGCAACAACAACAACAACAACAACAACAGCAGCAACAACAACAACTCTATGACCGATTCCATTCCTCGTCATCGCTTCGTTCATCACACGCCACCACATCCCTCACATCAGCATCGTCCCTCCCGCTAACTGCCCGCGCATCATCCGACCAGCTCCGTGAGAACCACAAACACACTACCACTGTTCACCTTCCCACACGCGACTTTTCTGGGAAGGAAGAACTCTTTTCGCAGCACGGATTCCCTGTAGTCATTCCACATACACCATCGCCACTGGATCGGCAGAGTACAAAGAGTTCGTTGGGCTCTGAACTTGAACCGGCTATCAGGATCGAGGATGTCTTGCACGACTTGAAGGCCTCTCTGTACTACCCACAGAACACCAGGAGTGGCAGCCCTTTACCTCCGCCGCCATCGACGATGCTGCCACCCAGTCCCGTCCCTATCAACAGTGCTGTTGGCGCTACTCACACTCGCTCCAGAACCGGCACACCACCAACTCGATCCAGGACCCCCGTAAACGCTACTCCGCCGCCTCATCCTCCTACTCAACCAGCGCCACAGCGAATGTCGCCAGACAGGATCTCAGCCGCGACATTTATTTCAGGGCAAGACCTTTACCTCCGTTCACCCCCGCCGCCTGCTGGTGTAGATGACAATGTCAAGGTGGAGGTGTTTGAGGATTGCAGCAGGAATATCAAGGTCGAAGTCCGCGGCATGGCTGAGGAGGAAATCGAGATCAAGGATGAGAATAGGTCCCATACTATCGCTGTTCCTGCCCCTGTTCCTGTTCCTGTTCAGGAGGGTGTTGTCACCCATCTGGTTTCCACTCTACCACACTGCGGTGCAATTGTCGCTGCTGTTGCTGAGGATACTGAAGAACCGATGGCGCAATTAGATGCGGATGACGATGATGATGGTGATGATGGATGGGGGTACGACCGAGTCAAATGGAAGGAGGAGGAGGAGGAGGAAGAACAAAAGCCAGCAGCAGCACCAGTAACTGCTCCTACCTCGACAGCAGGATTTCCAGATCGACCACCTTCCCTGCCAATGTGTCCACCCCCGAATTTCCACCCCCAGGAAGCAGAATTACAGCATCAGTCGCCTCAACTCCAGCAGCAACAGCTCCGGTGGTCTGTCATTAAGCAATCGCGTCTGTCGACTGAATCGCGCCGTGACCACATCACCGGCACCAACAACAATTCCTACCAGGACCATCCCCGCGTCGTCGATTCCCCAGAGCCAGAGGCCGAGCTGGAGGTTAAAGAGGAGCCAGAGGCTGAGTCGAAGGTTAAAGAGGAGCCAGAGAAACTGATGTACCTCCGCACAAAAAACACCTCCAAATCCTCCCTCGCCTCTATTATCTCCATTCCCTACGTCCAAAACAACCATCACCAGTACCACTTCCATACCCGCACTGGTTCACCCATCCCTCCAAGAAATGCCTCTCCAACACCTCCTCTCCCCCCTCTTCCCTCGCTTTCATCGATGCCTACGAGTGGATCGACATCTACGACCAACCTCGCGTCTACGCTGAGGAAGGGTATGATTGGTGGTAATAATGGCCTTGGTAGTGGTGAGTATGCACAGTCGCGGGCAAGTGTCGATCAAGTCCGAACCTCTGTCGAGCGAGCCACCGCTTCAGCATCCGCATCGCCAAGGATAGAGAGCAAGCTGCGCATGTCGACTGACAGGACGCGCCCTTGAAGCGTGAGCAGCGGATCTGGGTTTGGTAGAAGTAGTACTCGGGTGGTTCCAGGACCAACCGGTCCGGGATTTCGTTGGATCGTGCAAGCTATGGTGTAAGCAGCCAAAGATGGCTCTACGCATGAGCATGAGGGAAGAGCCGACAAATTGAGATAGATAAAGAGAGAGACTTGGACGTAGACAAAAAAAAAAAAAAAAACGACTTTGTTGTATAATCAACAACAAGGGCATGTATATTTACCACGAATGTACATGTGTTTACACCTTTTTGGCACTGCATCCTTATTTTTGGTTTGTTTGTTCAGCTGTTCGAGTGACCTGCTCATAAGGTGAATGATGCGATGCTTGCCTGCAAAATTACAGTGTGGGTGCTGCACGAAAAATTGAGCGAGATGAATGTGCATGTGTATGTCTGTGCATGTACCCCTCTTTTCTTGATTTTTGAATTTCTCCGGATCGGCACAAAGGCTCGCACCGCACCGCACCGCACCGCACCCGTCTCACAGACACGGACTCTGGTGCTCACAGCAGTAAATTGTACTTCTCATCTTGTAGCTCAAACTCACTCACCCGTTCTCCTCCCTTTACTTACACTCAAAACTCTCAATCTCTGTGTCTTATTACGTGTGCGGTGTTTGTGTGTGGTGTGTGGTGTGTGAGGGAATTTCTCCTTTACCCGCAAAAAAGTACACACAAGCAGGACCTTGACTTTGAGACTTTGAGCCAATTCAAACGTTTAGGAGTACCTTTGTGGGAACGAAAATTCACAAACTCTCAAGTGCACAAACCACAAACCACAAGTTCAAGACGCGGCCGAAAGAAGGGCCAACGGGCCAAACTATGTAATTATTATTTTTTTTTGCTTGCGTAATGCATGAATACTTTATTTTTTTTGTAGATTGAGAAAAGGGGCGGGGTATGGAGACACTATAGTACGATACAATTACAATGAAAAGAAGGTATAGATAACAAAAAGAAATAAAGATAGAAAAACGAAAATACACTATTACTGGTGAGAGAGGACAAAGTTATGCTGCTGCTGTTGTTGCTGTTGTTGCTGTTGTTGTTGCTGTTGTTGTTGTTGTTGTTGTTGTTGTTGTTGTTGTTGTTGTTGTTGTTGTTGTTGGCGCTGCAGCTGCTGCTGCTGATGCAAGGCAAACTGCTGTTGAAGCGCATGCTGGTGCGCGAAAAACATCTGTTGTTCCAATGAACTGGTCAAGGACGGGAAACTACTCGTACCCACGGATGCTGTTGTTGACGTTGTGGTGGTAGGGATGGAGGAAGGGTCGGTGGAGTTCAGTCGGAAGTGCTCCACGCCAGCTGGATCACTGGTGCTGGCTGTCGAGAGTGGGGAAAGAGGTGGGGAGGAGGACGTGTGGGAGAGTGCGCGAGGATGGTGTTGCTGTAGTTGTTGGGATGACAGGTCGTGGCGTTGGTAGCTGTTGTTGGTATGGGTGGTATAGTTGTGGTGATGCTGAGGGAAATTAGAATGAGGGTGCGAGAGCGACTGTGCCGACAGTGGATGCGGCGCCGGGGAAGAAGTACTCGACGACAAGGAAGGAGTACTAGAAGCAGTAGCGTTCGTAGTATTACGCATCCACAGAAGACGAGGATCAGACTCATCCGACTGGGACATGATCTGCCGCTGTTGATGGATCCAACGCGGAAGGAGGAGGGTCTGTTGTTCGCCAATGCAGTGGTGGTCCTGTTCGTAGTAGAGGAGGAGGGATTGGAGCATGTCGTAGGCTTCGTCCTTGCTGGGGACTTTTCGCATCCCGCCGTCGATGTTCATTCCGAAGGGGTTTGAGGTGTCCATTCGAGAGGGAATGCCGGGAGATTTGTCGATGGAGGCGGAGGTATGGTTGAAGAAGAGTTGGGAGGATGAAATTGTACTGTTGGGGATAGTAGAGGAAGGGGAGTGGAGAGGAGGGAGGGAATCAAAGAGGTTTGGGAATGAGTCGAGGATGGAGGATGTGTGTGAGTGTGGGTGTTGTGTAGGATGGGAATATGTAGGAGTGGTTGTGCTAGGAAGAGAGGTGGAGTAGGAGTTGAGGATACCAGAGTGAGAGGTGAGGGAAGGGTAGAGGGAGGGGAAGTGGCCTAGGGAAGAGAAGGTTGATGATTCGCTACCGTTGCCACTCGACGAATACAATCTGTGCTGTTGCTGTTGCTGTTGCTGATGCAGGTCCAGATTGAAGAGGGGTGTCTGTGCATGATGTCTCAAGGTCGAGCCATGGCTGTAAGCAGTGGCGGAGGTTGAAGTCGTCGAGGCCGAGGCTGAGGTCGATGTCGATGTGGACCGAGTGTGCTTCGCCGAGGCGAGGGAAGGGATGGTGTTGTTGCTAATTGGGGTGGTATAGGAAGGGGTGGGCGAAGTAAAGTCGTGCTCCTTCCCCAACAACTCGTGACTAGAATGGTATTCCTCTTCATCATCATCATCGTCGTTGTTATCTTCGTTGCTGGTGCTGCCATTGTTGGTGAGTTGGTCTGGGGTAGCATGAGATTGTGGTGACTGGATGTGGTTGTTGTTGCCATGCTCATGCTTGGCTACCTTGCCTTGGCGACGAGAGCGATTGAGAGCAGACGAGGAGGGGCCAACAAGGGGTTGAGCGACATTAGCTGATGTTTGAATTATTGTTGCTGACACAGATGTGGAGGAGGAGAGTGTGGATGCCAAGGGAGAGGAGGGAAGGGCCGTTTCAGAGGAGGCGGATACGGAAGAGGAACCGAAGGGATCCATTTCTACGATCCAACGGTGTCGTCCGAGCCGGTCGACAGCCCACTGGACGCCCAGTCTGCGCTTGAAGTGCCTAAGCCAGCCAAAGGAGCAACGCATGCGGCTGGCACTAGGGATACCACGGGCGAGGCGGAGGGCATGGGACTGCAGCTCGGCGTCGTTGAGGCGACGGCCGTGCTCATCAACAGCGGCCGAGGATTTCAGGAACTGGACCATGGCTCGGTCGAGGTCAACCGAGGCTGGCTCACGCACGCGCTTCAATTGGCCTTCCCAACGTGCACCTGTTATAAGGGTATGTCGATTTGTTGTGAGTGGGAAAAGGGAAGAGATAAAAAGGATAGAGAGCAGTATGGAATTAGATTAAGCACAATGACGGAAAATTAATCAGATCGTCGGGTTTGGGGATGGATCGGCTGGGAGCAAAGTAGTTGGAGGGACAAGGGCTGAGCAACAGCTAAATTCGGTATGGGTAGCGATGCGAAGCGAAGCGAGGCGGAGCGGGCCGAATAAGCACAGGGAGAGAAGGGGAAGGAAAGTGGGGGACGTAAAAAAAAATAAACAAGAGCAATTGCGAAGGAGGAAGACGAGGGATGTGTTGGGTTGCACAGGGAGACGGAGAAAGGGAAGACCAAGAGGGGATAACGTGTGAGCGTGAGCCCTGCTGGCCAATGAGCAGGGGCGTATTAAGAATTTAAAATACTCAGGATTGAATCGACATGAGAGGAATGACGCGGGTAAGAAAGGAGAGGGAAAATAAAATAACGGTATTGTGATGTTTGAATGACCAAATGTGGAGAACAAAAAAGAAGACAACAGAGAGAGAGCAGAAAAGGGACGAATGGGAATGACTGAGAGGAAAACCATGGTTGGAGAAAGAGAGTCGATGGATGGGTCGCAATCGCGCCGAATGGTGCCAACGGAGAAAAAGGAACAAGGCAGGAGAAATTGAAAAAATGATGAAGGGAGAGACAGAGCTGATAATGAACAATTACCTTCACCGGAAGGGATGAGCGGCATAGAAGAGAAATCAGGCATCACGCTGGAACTGCGCGTACTGCTACTGGCGGTGCTCCGGGCTCGCCTACCGGCTGCTGTGGTGGTCTGGTACTTGTTGATCCGTCTGGTGGTTGGGTCACGCTCAAGGCACGCATCCTCGGTGGCCAAGTAGGTGTTTGTGGACGACGAGGATGAAGATGCATTGGATGAAGACTGTTGGAGGGCTTGAACGCTGTTCTGCATGGACTGGTACAGATCCTTGTGGCCGGCCATCAAGGAGGCACGTTGCTTGTGGAGGATCGAGTAGACTGTCACCCTGGCGATCCTCAGACCCCAGGTAGCCAAGACCCAATCGCAGACCTCTGTTGGGCGCAATTTGTGAGTGTCGGCCTGGTGGATCAATTGGCGCTTCTGCTCGCGCGTCAAGGAAGTGTGTTTCTCGCCAAAGACACCCATGATTTGTACAAATGAAGTGAAAAGAGTGGAGAGTGGAGAGAGTGTGCGGAGGATGGAAAATGAATCAATGGAAATATCCGGTAAAATGTATGTGGGCTTGGGCGTAGCCAAATATTGGGCAGGTGGGCAGGGATGGATTGGACGGTTGTTAAGAGGTAGATAATGAAAAAAAGGGATGTAGGGTGGTGTGTCGCGGAAAGATGTTAAAGCCAAAATAATTATCAACTTTTCCAGGGCAAGAGACAAGTGGATGTAGGAGGAAGGAGTAGAAGGGAAGGGTGCGTTAGAGGGGTTGTTTGTTGCTGTTCGTTGCTTTGCTTTGTGAGTAATTGAGTAATTGAATGAAGAAATAAAATCAGAGAAAGAAGAGGGGAATGAGGGATCGGTGCTTGGGGTTTATATAATAAAAAAGGAGACAAGAAAGGGATGAAGGCGTGCACACATGTCAGTGTGATTGATTTTCAGACACAGAAAACGGCAGAAGTAAAGGTAAAGCCAAGTCTTTGAGGGTTCTCATTGACCTGCTCACCTTTTTTTTTTTCCTTCTTTTTTTTTAGTTTTGTCCACTGCTCACACACAACACACCCACAGAGACAGTGAATTATCGAAAAATAAAGGCATACGGGCCTTTATTAGAATAGCTTGATTGCAATTCAATCGATGGCCGGTGACTGACGGAGGTTGTACTTGCATGCAAGTAGCCCTCTCCGCCTCCCTCTCCTCTTCTCAGTCTATCAGTCTCACCCTCAACCCAATCAATCTCACATCCATTCATCACTCATCACTCATATCAACTACGACATCAAATGTACCCATCTGCATCTCGCCATTGCCACTAAATAAGCTGCCACCCTCGGGTAACTGGCTATTCACTCTGATACCCTCTTATCTCACATCACATACCATGCCCTCAAGGTGCACATATATGGAAGAGAGAGGGAGATCCAGCTCAATAGTCAGACGCGATGGGAACACCACATCGAAATCAACCCTCCCTGAACCTTCTGAACCCTGACCCTGTCCTCGTATTATGTTTGCTTTGCCCAGACAGGTTGAGGCTGGTAGTAGAACAGATCCTGTCCTACCCCATAACTCTGATGCTCAATTTTTTTTCGGGTGGATGTCCGTAATTCAGGGTTAATTGTCTTGCAGGAATATCCATGCCCACATGCTCGCTATAAAAGAGAGGAATCCAACAATAACAAAAAATGAGCAGGTCTTGACCCACCACATGTGTGTAAATATATATATATATATCTACGTGTGGGGTAAGTAAAATAACAGAAGCACACACAGACATGATCACTCACATACACACTCGCATACAACAACAAGTAACTGGGCCCAGAGGTGGAGAAGAAGAAAAACATTGAAGCAATAGCGCAAAGCATCCTCATCTTCCTGGGGAGTGAAGGAGAGGAGCTAAGGAGCGATTAGTATAGGGTTTTGAGGGTTGGCGATTGATAATCATCTTTCTGTTATAATTGCAGCTTGTTCAACTCAACAAAATATACTCCTTGAACGCCTTGAACTCAACAGACATGCTCACACACACAACCATAGACAGGTTACCTCCGAATCTTGTGGAGTCTTGCCTCACTCCCCTGGTCACTCTTTTACCCTTCATTCCTTCACTCGATTACCTCGCTCTTACTCTTAGATCCCAGCACACTCTTCATTTCCATAGTTTCATCCCCCTAGCTTCGCAAACAGTAACATCTGGCTGCTCATGCTGATCCTCCTCCACATCTTCAAACACATTTATTTTGGCGCCAAGACCCCCTCTGATGATGTGCAACACTGCAATTAACAACTCAAGCAGTCGTCATATCTTTGGCAATCAACATATCCACCTCGTCTTGCAAAACAACTAACTGGTCACTCTCTCTCACAGTCATTCTCTTCTTGTACTTCAGTAGACGCAAAGGCCTCTGTGCCTTACATGTGCCTCTGGCAGCGGATGTACTTCCGACAAGACGTTAACCTGGTTACGGATCAGATATCTGAGATAAAAAAAGTCTCAATGCGCTTTTTTAACATTACGGTTTGAGATGACTTGATGGGTATAAGAACGAGAAGCAGCTTGAGCTAGGAGGCGGATTTTTTTTCCGCCAGGATCCCGGGCGGATTTGACACGAGACAAAAGGAACATAGGAGTGATCATTGGTTTGAACGCCATCTCTTTGAACGTTTCCCGGTATCAATTTCAACCCCTTCATATGTATTTTCAAGTTGTCCAAAAATGGTCAAGCACGAAGGAGGGTACGAAACAAAGTGTGGTTCCAACGAAATGAACGAAGAAAAATAGTCCTAGATCCCATTCCATGCCACGTTGCTGGCGTCCAAAGAGCCATTTTTTTGAGGGGGAAAGTCGAATCATGTCTTCCTTCAAATGGTTCGGATCTGCCGGTTGATGAAAGTCTTCTTCTTCTCTTTCAGCGTAACGCCTTGGCCCTCTTCTGTACTTTTAGCTATTCGGCTGTAGCACGTGCGTGGAGAGCGGAACAAGTAACCTCACCTTTCCTACTCCATGCTACCACCCGACAACCTATGAAGGTACATCATACGATGTTTTCACCCTTGCATTATCATAATCATTGCATTTGCCATTGGCCCTTCCCTTTTATTGCTCACGCGCCAAACACCCCTTCGAAATATGTTGTGTTTTATTTGTCCAAGCGCCTCCCTCCCCTTCCTTCGGCGCATGGTTGGTCGACTTCCACATATATCAAGGAGCAATGGCTGACCCCCTGAATGTCAGGTTGTCTGCACATCAGTTGCTGGTGATTGGTACATGGTTATTTCAGTACCCCTATCCTCGAAATGGTTCCTCACTCCCCTCTTTCCTCACTCCTCACTCACCCTCGTTTGAATCTCTAATAAGTATCAATTCGTAAAGGAAGTCAAAACCTTAATTCGGGATCGTACACAGGAAACATTTCACTTTAGGACGCGTTTGTGTTTCCTCGAAGTGAACACGTCCACACTTGACATTTGAACCGGCGCCTTCTTTTCTTTTTTGCGCACCTGCCTCCCTCTTTCTTCTGTTTGCTTTTATAACTCTATGGGTGACATTGACAGCAACCACAAACAAAACACTGGTCGCTTTTTGTGGGGTAAAAAGGTACTGCAAAGCCCATTATTAATTCTTTTTCGTATAAGAAAGGCACTTCCGTCCTCGGAGTCGTACTTTTGTTTTCTTTCTTTTTGATTGGCATCACAGGTAGCCGTTAGTGCCACAGAGACTTGTGTTATATATATTTTTAAAGTACCTTCTGTATTTTTTGTCCATGGCCTCATTTTTTTGTTCTGGTCCGGCTTTTTTGTTTTGCAGGCTGTGTATCTTGATTGGAGTCCATTTTCCAGGAACGAATTATTGTCGCCTTCCTTGTCTGCAGACTGTACTGAAAGGGGTACATGAAATTGTGTTGTTTGTTACTTCTCGTTTTCTAACCCAATGTTTTTTTTTGGTTTCAAAGAAGAAAAGAAGGGCGGTGAGAGAAGGCGACAGCATAGGCATGTGTATAAAGGCGGGTAGGGTTGCTTTGGAATAGTGTTGGAATATCCGAGTGAATGTACTTCTCGCTTAGACCCTAGTCCTCGCACTCCTCTCGGTTCTTTATTTCTTTAGTCGCTCGAAGGTTATTGGCTTTGCGCATAAAGTTTTGGGACTGTCTTTTTTTTAACACTTGATGGACGAGGTTCTTGGCGGGAAGAGGTTCCCCTGCAAATGCCTAAACTGCGGTCAAAAGGGCTTGACTGCAAATCGATCCTTTGCCACCCACACACACTCCAACATCACTTTTACCGACATCGTTCTCCTTCTCCTTCCCTCTCAACACCAAATGAACTTCTTCTTCTCGACCAACAGACCATCACCCCAAAACACAATCGAGGATTGAAACAAAACCACAATAAGAATAACTGACGCAACGTGAAGTGAGACGAGCGAGCAATGATGAGCCACAGGAAACCGTGCAGGTCTGACACCACCACCACCACAACGCCAACACGGGTCAGATTCGCCCGCCCGAGATGCTTCTGTGGCCACGTTGCCGCAGCCATCTACCCAGAACCAGATCCTTGGTCAGAGCCGATGCCCCTGACGACCAACTGGGTTTATGAATGCCATTACACACCGAAACAAGGGGGGATGGTCACGCCTGACCATTGCTATGGATGCGACGAAGAGCGCACGAGGGCGCTTAGAGCGAGAGACGTGTACGACCGAGAAGTAAGGGTACGTATGCTCTACCCAGCTGGTTGGCTCTATACCATGTGCACCTTTTCATTAGTTTTCATTATTTTGATCACGAGGTGGTATAGTTTCCGCGCTAAGTATTACATTTGCTTTCATGTTAACTAGGAACGTGGTCCTGGCAAGGAGAGTGGCCCGAACGTAGGAACTCTCGCCAACTATTACAATCCCAACAACATCCACAACGTCAACTATCATGCGATGACACACCCCCCGAATCCCAACATGCCACGGGGTGGATGGACCACCAACGCATCAAGGACAAGAACATACGGTCATGGCCATCATCAGGCTTCACCGATCTCGCCTCGCAGGGGAGCATCGACGCATTCATGGGCGGATACTGCAAGGATGGCGAAGGCTAAATGGGACGCAGACGCATTACATCACAACCCTGCCACTCGAGGCGACCAAGTAAATATTTGGACCGAGGGACCTGAGTTCGACTTTACGGACCACGCCCCAGACCTGTACACGACACCAGACAATTACCCATCCACCTCCATGCCCACCACGTGGGAGCATGCAACTTCAAGGAGAATGAATACTCTTGCAAGGCCATCGACGTATGGGGACGTCAACCCGTCCTTTTTCGCCACAGCTGCCCCACAACCCAACGATACCGTTTTCTACCACGATTCCTCATCCAACCCTGGGACAACATCAGACAGAGTTCTAGCAGGAGCGAACACGGATGGCCAGACATTACCAGAGTTTGTCAGGTGGAATACGCCGGTGTCTCGGGTGAAGGTGTGCGGATTCCACATGCACGCGATGGAGTGGCACAAGATCCAGAGCATTGGGACGGACGAAGCCATCGCGCTGGCGGAGCGAGCACAGTGCCCAAAATTCAACCTCTCTATCACGCGCTGGCTGGACAAAGGATTCAATCACTTGGAAATGGAGCCATTCAACGCCGTCAAATGTTTCTGCGGGAACGCTTTGATCGTCACCAAGGACCATTCTCGGAATCGCTACGAGCTTACCTGCCGCAACCGACACAAACAGACGACGTTAGGACCGAGTCATGGTGGCCCGCAGCTGCAGCAGCCCAACAACAATTTTTCACCAGGAGTTCCGGATTCGTGCTCGATGGTGATTCCTGTCGATAAAGTCAAATATCGCGCGCGCTTAGAACCTGTGCACTGGGAAATCCGATCGGATGACTGGCTCTCCCGATTCTTCAAACCTCCAGCGACATTGGATGGCGCCGACAACGACCAGAGATCAAGTCCTAGGGTACTGGTATCAGCAATGAAGAAGGAAGACATTGGATCCTTTTCTCATTACAGTCGAGCCCGGATGATCAGACTCAAGACGTTGACATTCAAGGATCCGATTTCGGAAACGATCCATCTTCCTGCAATGCCCCCTTCACTGATGACTGCACAGGATTTTGACTCCGGTGACTGGTTCCCACCGAGACAACTGGAGAGGAATGAAGCTGCCCAGGCGCTGAAGATCTTGCTGGGAGAACACGATGTTGACTTGTCTGATGAGGTCTTTGCTCGGCAGATGGAGGTGGCCGGGGTATGCGAACTCCCGCCAGCCTTGACGCGGATTGCAGTCAAGGAAGGATGCAGAGACGCTGACGATTATCTCCAGGCGAGTGAGGAGCGGATGAGGTTGGACATCAAGGCGTACATGGAGCGACAGGAGCAACTGGAAGTCCTTTTGGATTCAGCCAAGACGAGACACGCCAACACCGTGGAAAGGATCCGGACACTAGAGTCGAATGCTCAGCTGTTATCAGAGCTCAAGTGCCGGGTCTGTTATGAGCGGCAGATTAAGTTTGCGATTTTGCCCTGTCACCACATGGTCTTGTGCACGGAGTGCGCCCGGATTGTTGAGAGCTGCATTGTCTGTCGAGGACCTAAGCTCGGCACCCTTCGAGTTAACCTGGGGTGAATGTTTGAGGATTCGTTGTTCCTGTTCATAATCATCGAATAAAACAACGGCATCTTTCTTAAAATAACCTGATTCGAGAATCGCTGGTTGATATTGAAAGGGGAATTGGCGGCAATCGTGCGCAAAGCCACCGCTACTATTCTTTTCAGCCCATTTTTTCATTGTTAGCTTCTTCACCTTCCACTCCACTTCACTTTGCATCCTTCAAACAACCTTTGTACAACACACCTTCTCGCCGCTCCACTTTGCATCCTTCAAACAACCTTTGTACAACATACATCTCTCTTTTTCTTTACCCACAGACTCTTTTTCTTGCACACTGTTGCACATATTCTTCGTCTTTGTTTATCGTCCTCTACATCATATATAAACAAACATACAAACAATCAAACCACAGCGGTCGCTACGAAGTCGTCTGAACAGTCCACTTCTCAGCCTTCTTAACAAAGGTAACACAGAGCACCCAAGAGATCTACAAGCCAGACAGAGTCAGCTACGGTCGTACATTCCTGTTGTCCTTCTCATTCTTTCCCCCCCTTCGACCACAGCATAATTGGTCTTGTTATCTGATCCAAGAGAGGGTCATCTGGGTTGACATCAGTGAGCATAATGAAGTGATAAAATTTCCATATTGGGATTAATGGCTTGCGATGTTCTTGATCGCATGTGCTGCTTCATTTCGAGACGCGACAATGTTTTGTTATTTTTTGTGCCTGAGAATGAAGAAATGAGAAGTTGAGACGCGTTTGTCAGCCCTAACAAAAACAAAGCCTCCCAAAGCCCCACCTTTATCTCACCACCAATTCTTTCTCTCCTCTTCCTTCTTTTCTCTCCCCAGCTCCTCCTCTTCACAACCACCACTCTACACACATCCTACTATGGCCACCACCACCACCCCCGCTGCAGCAGTCGTCTCCAAGTCCCACGACGCTGATCTCCAGATCGCTGCCGGCCTGGCCACAAAACTGAATGAGATGAAGCTCTCAGAACAAGACGAGCCCCTCCTCCGTCCCAACCCCCGCCGCTTCGTCCTCTTCCCCATCAAGTTCCACGAGGTCTGGCAGATGTACAAAAAGGCCGAGGCCTCCTTCTGGACTGCCGAAGAAGTCGATCTGTCCAAGGACATGCAAGACTGGGAGAACCGTCTCTCTGCCGATGAGCGGTACTTTATTTCGCACATCTTGGCCTTCTTTGCGGCGAGTGATGGAATCGTGAATGAGAACTTGTTGGAGCGGTTCTCGAATGAGGTGCAGATCCCTGAGGCGAGATGCTTCTATGGTTTCCAGATCATGATTGAGAATGTTCATTCAGAGATGTACTCGTTGTTAATCGACACTTATGTCAAGGAGCCTGAGCAGCGCGAGCATCTCTTTGATGCCATCGATACCAGTAAGTTTTTCACTTTCATATCGTTATAAGTGATGGTTTCTTTGTTATCAACTTTTCTGCTATGTTGTGTTTCTTTAGCCTTCCACCCCTCTTTTGTCTCTGCTACTGTCGCACCCCCTCTCTCCCCCCTTTTGTTTCGCCTTGTTATTTTCTACCCCAGTGACACACACACACACACCTACAACAAACGTCTACTTTTTTGAGTTGCCAACCTCTAATAACCTCTCTTTCTCATCGAATGAAATAGTTCCCTGCATTCGCAAGAAGGCAGCCTGGGCAATGAAGTGGATCTCCGACTCCAACTCGACATTCGCAGAACGTCTCGTCGCTTTTGCCGCTGTCGAAGGTATCTTCTTCTCTGGCTCGTTCGCCTCAATCTTCTGGCTCAAGAAGCGTGGTCTCATGCCCGGCCTGACCTTCTCCAACGAACTGATCTCCCGCGACGAGGGACTCCACACCGATTTTGCCTGCTTGCTTTTCTCTCTCCTCCAGAACCGCCCTAACCAAAAGCGTGTCAATGCTATCATTGTCGAGGCTGTGATGATCGAACAGGAGTTCTTGACTGACGCTCTCCCCGTCATGTTGATTGGAATGAACGCCGTCTTGATGAAGCAGTATATTGAGTTTGTTGCCGACCGTCTGTTGGTGGCCTTGGGTAACCCTAAGCACTACAATGTCGAGAACCCCTTTGATTTCATGGACTTGATCTCGCTCCAGGGCAAGACCAACTTCTTTGAGAAGCGTGTCTCGGACTACCAGAAGGCTGGTGTCATGTCTGGCGCTGGTGCAGACAAGACCGCCAACACCTTCACCCTCGACGCCGACTTTTAAAATGGTTGCTTCGTTCCTTTTTCAATTCTTTTCTTTTCTCTGTCTCCATCCTTTTCTATAGTTCTATTTGTACATTATTTCTCACTCCAACCTCCCCACTTTTATATCCCCCCCCTAACTAGCTTACCTTTTTCTGGTTTTGTGTGTTTTCTATCATCAATTGCCCGTTATTCATCGCAGCGCAGTAGAATCACTATAATAAAAACTTGAAGTGTTAGCTAATGCATTCATCGCAATCATGTTCCTGGTATCTGGACATTGATAGGACATGATTTTCATTTTATTTCAATTGAACTGATAAATCCTGTTAACAGAGACGGGGGTTCAGGGTCAAGAATGTAACTTGCTTCATTCAGATTCCAGGTTCTGTCTTTTTCCACTTCCCGAATTTTTTTTGCGCTTCGCTGTCAATGTTTGTTACTTTAGAAGCGCTTCATGTCGTTGGAGCCGCCCTTGGACATCTTGAAGGCCATGACAAGTGCAACAAAGACTGCACAGGCAGCTAGGAACTTGAGGTACCACATCACGCCGGTCTTCTTCTGAGGAGGAGGTGTGTTGTTGATTTTCTATGTCAACGCCCAAAAAACAAAAAAAAAACAGAGGCACATTAATTAACCATTCATTTCTTTCCATGGCGTATGAAGGGGAGAGGAGGATGGAGGTTTGACAAGTCTTGTCGTTACCTGGAAGGGCGATTCGGCCTTGCCGGAGAGGGTGCTGGTGGTGACGCTGATGATGTCGTGGTTGTCGTGGACCTCGCCCGTGACGGATGTGAAGCCCAGGTAAGAGATTGTGGGCAGTTTGACGCCTGACAATGTGAAGCATTCATCCCACTCGTCCCACCCTCTAGTCTGAATCTTGAACTATAACATTAATTACAAGGGTTAGAAAGATATATAGTTATCAAATCGTTGTATTAGTATAGGGGGGTCATTGCAAGTATCATGGCGATTATGAACAAAGAGAAATTTCCTTGTTTGTTGAGAATCATGAAGAGGAGGAAGAAAGCACTTACGTTGAGAGTACCAGAGTCGCGGTGGTAGGTGATTCTGCCCTTGGTGGGGACGAGACTTTCTCTAAAGTCCGATTCACAACCTCCAAGCTTGTTCGACTCGCCATCGTTTGCATTATCATAGTTTGTCTTTCCATCTCCCATCATCGCCATTATATATGGGAACGAGTGCTATTCGTTGTTGACGAAATATAATCATATATGCGTTAGAAAATTAAGGAGGTATGCCATTGAACGATGGGCAGGGATAACAGTTCCTCCTTCCCATTTAAAGGAAGGAGGTGAGAAAAACAAGGGTGCTACTTACAGATTGCCGAGAGTTGGCGTAGGTGTCAAAAAAGATACCCAAGCCCTCAAACTGATCCTTGTTTCCAAAGACAGGTCCCATCACGGCGCGGTCCTTGGTCAACCAGACTGCAAATCCATCGCCATAGAGTCCATCGCCCTTGCCCCCTACCTTGAACTCGAATTCGACCTGGAAGCTCGACGATGTCAAGGGCTATGAGTCGTGATGATATTTTTAGCAAATAAAAAAGGGACGTGTGAGATAGCGTTACAGTTACAAATAGTGTTGGTGCCAAAAAAAAGAACTCCACAGTAACAACGACGAACAGCGGTATGGAAATGATATCTATCACACCCATAAAGAGACAGAAAAGTAATTGTGCAAAAAGAGATGCTAAATTCTCACTTACGAGACGACTCCAGAGATATCCGGTCTGGGAGGGGATGTCGGAGGTCAAACGGATGTGCTTGTTAGTGTTGACCAAGGCGTCGCCTCCAAAGTCGAACCAGCGATTCTGAAGATCCTGATCTATAAACAGCGATATGAATACAGAAAACATGTTTGGAAGGGTCAGGTCAGGATGCGCACTTTGGTGTTGGGGGGAGCCATGAGTAGTAAGGATATTCTTGACAAATCGTTCAAGATACGAAAGCGTTGTTGTTGTGCCTCCCTGAATAACATAAAAAAAGAGGCACACGCTTGTCTCCTCACAAGGTACACTCTCACGCTCTTTCTCCTTCTTGTTTCCACGCTTGTCCCGTAACCAAAAAAAGGAACTCGCAGGGCAGAGACGTTACCAATGTAGGGCATGTAGATGGAATGGGTGCGGAGAGGGAGCACGCCATCCTCATCACCAGCTGCCGAAACGACGACGACAGCTGTAGTTGCCAGCAGGGAAAGTCCCATGAGCAACCTCGAGAACACCGACTTTCCCATGGTTTGTTAGGTGTGTTGTTTTATCCGTGTAGTTGAATTCAGTTGGTCGATTGTTGTCGGACCTGTGCGTGTTCCGGAGTTGATGCGCTGGGCTGAGTGGGAGTTGAAGAAAAGAAAGAGAATGAAATAATAAATGAAAGTTGAGGGGTGTGTGTAAGGAGGTAAAAAGGATCTGTTCAGGCTGGCTGTCCTGGTCCCTTCTTTCCCCTCACAACTGCGACACACAAGGGGCACGGCAAAAGAGAAACGCGAAAGTCCACCCCCCACTCCCTTCCACGTCGTCTGACAAGCCACAGAGTCCGAGCGTGTTCAAGTGACTGTTGCTCTGCATGAATCAGACTCCAGAATGAATGATATGATATCGCGGCCAAAGAGAGAGAGTATGTGTGTGAGAGAAAGAACCATGGAAGAACTGATGCAAAAACAAACGATATATTATTATTTTGTGTTGTTTAGTTGTTTTTGTTGTTTACGAAAGGAAATAGAAAAGAAAAATGTTTGTCTACATGCGCTGGCGACGAACGCTCTTGCGCATGTTAGTGTACTGGAGAACCTCCTGCCTCTCAAGCATAAAGATCGCCCTCTCGACATTACGAGAGTTGTATCCTTGCGACTCGAGCTCACGTACCAAAACTGCCGTTGGGATCTGCGATCCAATGGCCACACGACGACGGATAGCCTCCTCCACATGGCGAACCTCCTCAGCACCCTGCTGACGTGTCTTTCCATCCACTAAATAGACATGCAGATAGTGACAAGTCAATACAACCGGCATTACAGCAGAGCATTCAGATCATAAATGTAAGACAAAGCGAAGATACGTACTGGTACCGGCGTTGACAGCGTCCATGGTAGAGAACTTGAACAGACGAATGGCCTCATCGACATGCTGTTCATTGGCACGCGGTGAAAGAGTAATCTTGGCCAGCGACTCGGAAATACGGATAATAGCCTCCAACTGACGGATAGTGATAGGGATCGATGTCCTGACACCCTCCATGTCCTGCATGTGGCCAACGGTCGAGCGAATACCAACAAAATGACTGCTCAGCTTCTCAGCAGCCTCCTTGGTCAGACGGGGTGCTGACTTGAGTTTGCAGTAGCTGATATAGTTCTTCATCTTTTCAATGCTAATTTCACTGGCAGCTGTCTCGCTGGGTCGGTCCATGTGTACGTTCATGACGTGGCGAGCAATGGTCATATCCCGTCCCTCGTTGTGCTCGTCCTTGAGAATAAAGATCATATCGAATCTGGACAAAATGGTCGTCTGGAAATCAATGTTCTCGCCTGCAGAGCGCATGTCGTCGTATCGTCCAAAGACAGGGTTGGCAGCCGCCAAGACCGACGTCCTTGAGTTAAGAATGGTTGTGATTCCTGCCTTGGCGATCGAAATGGTCTGCTGTTCCATGGCTTCGTGAATAGCAACTCTGTCCTCGTCCCTCATCTTGTCAAACTCATCGATACAGACAACTCCTCCATCAGCAAGAACCATAGCACCTCCTTCCAGATAGAACTCGCGTGTTGAGGGCTCCCTGACAACCGAAGCAGTCAAACCGGCGGCGGAACTACCCTTACCGGAGGTGTAGACTGAGATGGGCGAAACCTTTTCAACAAACTTCAACAGTTGCGACTTGGCGGTACCTGGGTCACCGAGCAAGAGGACGTTGATATCTCCACGAAGCTTCATGCCGTCTGGCAAAACGTTTTTTGATCCACCAAACAACAAGCACGAAATGGCCTTCTTGATATCTGCAGGTAAAATAGGAAGTTTCCGTATACGTCAGCACTTGCTTTTGGAAGTCAAACCTACAGCGCGAGTTATTTCCGTAGTCCTGTGTGTGTCCACATACCATGGTTTCCGAAAATCGAGGGCGCGATGCTGTTGGCAAACTTTTGGTAAAGACCAGGCTCCCTGGACATGGCAATGAATTCCTCCTCTTCCTCATCGGTAAAGTTCCTCTTACGACCAGAAGCGTCAGTCTCTGTGTTGATTCCAACCACGCGAATGTAAGGAGTGCGGATGGCGATGGCGTTGTTTCCCCTCTATTATTGGTGGACAAAAACACGAGTTAGACGCGCACAAAACATGTCCAGTTGCTTCAAGGCATGGTGCCAAAAAGAGAAACTTACGCCGGGCTTGGTCTGGAAGACAGAGTAGATACCCATGATAGTGGCTCTAGATCCTGGGACGACCCTGTTGGTCAAATCTCTGTCAGCGCTGAGGAGAACATGACGGGGCAACTCTCCAACGGGAACATCATCGGGCGATTCCTGGAGCTTCAAAATTTGCTGGTCCACGCACACCGACTTGTCGTGATCGACGACATATGGGTCCAAGCCGCATCCTGTGGGGTTGGGTTCTGCGCCGACGCTCCTAAATATTGCGCACACGAAAAAAATTGTGTCTAATGAGTTTGTTGTCTCCTGACGATATTTCCTTGATGAAAATTGCTATTGCGAAGACAAGTGTCTGCTTCCTGTTGCTTACAGGTCGCAGGTACGGGGCATGTTGATTCCTGAAAATCCAGCCTGAATGGGCAACTTCCTGGTCTTTTGGCAGGTCTTGCATCTGAGAGTCAGAGAAGTGGCCTTGGAGGTGAGAGGCGAAGCTGCGATGATGATTCCTGAGATGCGGACCAATTTTGAAATACTATTGGCCTATAGTTTGAAAGGACAGAACGAAATTTCAAAGATGGTGAGTTGGTGGTGTCCTTCCTGTAGTACAATTACTCTGATCCTTTTGAAGTGTGTCCTGAGGTGTTATTTACATTGAGGTGGCGAATCTTGATCATGTTTGCACTCGAGTGAAGAACGACCTGGTAGTCTTCGCCCTCGAATTCCACATTGGGGTTGACGTTGATAATCCTCTTGGCATGTAACTGAATAGCCTTCTCGAACTATTTCAAACAATTTGGTTAAGCAGGAGAATGGTTAGTTCGAGGTCGAGTAATTGTGCCAGTAAAGTCAATGTTCGTGTAAAGTTATCCAGCTCTATGACTAACCAAAGGCAAAAGCTCTGTGGGCTTCTGAGTCAAATGGTGGGCCAGTTCCTGGTTGAAGGCAATCAAATGTCCGACGTCAACGTCCAGCAAATGGCGCTTCAGCATAACGTTCTGACGCAACTGATCACTATTCACGTTGAAATGAGGGGTGAAAGTAAGAGAATGAGCTTCTATTGTACAGACTTGTGGTGTTGTTTGTTCCAGATTTGACGTAGAATATGTGAAGTGATGGCGGGTATGTTTTACCGATAGATGTAGACGCCGTTGATGTGGAACTGCTGAATGAAGGCCGAGAAGACCTCCTGGATGGTGTTCATGGTGTTGAGGCCCGCGTCCTCGTCCTGGGGAGGCAGGACCTGAGCGGTGTGGATTCGACCAGTGTCCCAACCAATGTTTGCCATCGTGTCTGTAAGTGTCTGCGGTTGTGTTTGTTGAAGAGAGGAGGGACCGTTGTCGACGGAATGAAACGGTTAGGACGAGGAGTGGGCGATGAAAGAAGTGAAAGAAAACAGCGGTTGAGTCTTTTGCCACTACTTTTCTGTGTCCCTGAGCAAGCTTGCAGGCAGGAGGACTGGCTTCTTTGTTTTCGTTACAACGCGTTTTAATTTATGAAAAGCGTGGATGTGACGCCACCGAAACAAAAGCAGTCGCGGGGTTGTTGTTTTGCATTTTTTTTTCTTTTCTTTTTTTTTTTCTCTTGCTGCTGTGTTTTTTTTTTTTTTGCTTATTCAGACGCACGGGATTAGTAACTTGCCTGGCTCAGTCAACTCAAAATAAAGGCCTTTCTTTTTTCTCACCTCACGACCCACCCATCCCATTATCCCCCCTTTTTCTTCTCACCCACTCTCTTCTCATTCACCACTTCCTCCCCGTACTTTACATTCCCACAGAGACACACCCATGGCTATTCCCAAAAGCAAAAAGAACGTCGGTCTCGGCCAGGCAATCATCAAGGCCCGTTTCAAGGGCCGCAGCAGACCAAAAGACGGCGACGAGCGCCTTGTAAGCACCACACTCACACATTTTCAAGTGAACCTGCGGTTTTTTTGTGTTTATCCCAAAGATGCAGGAGTTTTAACAATGGATATTTTACTTTATATCATGCAAAACTGTTTAGCACTCGGCTGATGTTGATGATGGTGGAAGCTGGACCCGTCTCCAGTCGGTCACCCAGGAGGGTGATCTGGAGTCGTTCTTGAGCACTGCTGCTTTGGCAGGCACAGAGTTCACAGCTGGTAAATAATCCACTGATCATTCAATCACTTGCTGTTCTATCACTGATCATCTTTGTGTCAATTGAACCCGCATTGGCCTACAAGTTGGGCGCGTATGGAAGGTACTAACATGGGCTCATCCTGCCTTCAAATAGAAAAACTCAACATCAAGGTCGTGTCGGACCATTACGAGAACCCCTTCATGCTCTCAGCCGACAAGGAGAAAGAAACCCTCGCCAAGCACACAGAGTTCAAGTCCGAACTGACCGTTCCCCGTCGCCCCCACTGGGACGAGACCACCACCGGTCCCGAATTGCAGAGGATGGAGCGCAACTCTTTTCTGGATTGGCGTCGTAACCTGGCGACTTTGGCCGAGCGTGAAAGCTTGTTGTTGACCCCCTTCGAGCGCAACATCGAGGTCTGGCGTCAGCTCTGGCGTGTCATTGAGCGTTCGCATTTGATTGTCCAGATTGTCGATGCCAGGAACCCGCTCTTTTTCCGGTCGACGGATTTGGAGACTTATGTGACCGAGGTTGACCCCCGCAAGCGGAATTTGCTCTTGATTAACAAGGCGGATTACTTGACTGTTAAGCAGAGAAAGCGCTGGGCGGATTACTTTGACAAGGAGGGCATTCGTTATACTTTCTTCTCGGCTGCTTTGGCCAAGGAGAAGCAGGAGAAGGAGCAGGCCGAAAGGGACCGTTTGGAAGCTTTGGCTCAGGAGTTGGCCGAGATGCGCGCTAACAACTCTGATTACACTGAGGACGAGGAGGAAGAAGAAGAGGAGGAAGAAGAAGAAGAAGAGGAGGAGGTCAAGGAGACAAAGACCGAGGCTGCTACCACCCCTGCCTCCGTCAACGCCAAGGAGACCGCCGAGGCTTCATCGTCCAGCAACCAGGAGACCAAAGAGGTTCAGGATGCTCAGGAGTCAGAGGAAGAGTCTGAGGAAGAGTCTGAGTCCGAGGATGACGAGGATGAGGCTAAGCCCAACAAGACTCACTCTCACTGGAAGGCCATCAAGGAGACCGAGAAGGACGATGATCGTACCCGCATCCGCGACACCAAGGATCTCTATGAGCTCTTGGTCCAGGAGGCCCCCATCATCAATGGTACGTATCTTGTCGCCATAATGCAGTTATGCGATAGACACTGAGAGAATATTGCAAAAACACTTACTCACCATCCATTTGGAAACTTATACAACTTAGATCCTAGAGACCCACTGAAGGGAATCACGTCGATCGGTCTCGTCGGATACCCCAACGTCGGAAAGTCCTCGACCATTAACGCCCTCCTGGGCGAGCACGCCGTATCCGTCTCGGCAACCCCCGGAAAGACCAAGCATTTCCAGACTATTCACTTGACGCCCAAGATGATCCTCTGTGATTGTCCCGGTCTCGTCTTCCCTTCCTTTGCGACCACCCAGGGAGACATGGTCTGTAACGGCGTCTTGCCCATTGATCAGCTCCGTGAGTTTACGGGATCTGTAGGTTTGATCGGAAAGAGGATTCCAAAGGATGTTCTGGAGGCGATTTATGGTATCAAGATTGCGGTCTTGAGCGAGGAGGAGGGAGGATCGGGCTTGCCTACGGCGGAAGAGTTCTTGATTGCTTATGCTGTTGCCCGTGGTTTTACCAAGGCTGGTCAGGGTAACCCTGATGAGTCTCGTGCGGCTCGTTACATCCTCAAGGACTACGTCAACGTAAGTTTTGATTAATGTGTTGCTTTTTGTTATGAACTTTTTCTTGCAAACGTGAAAAGAGAAAATCATGCATCCCTTATTAACGGTCATCTTGTTTTCGTCTTGTGTGTTTTTGACAAAATATAGGGCAAGTTGTTGTACTGCGCTCCCCCACCAGGAATCGAATCCCCAGAATTCAACGCCGAACACAACCAACTCGACCGGTTCAAGAAGCGCAAAGCCGCACCCACCCGTCGTCTTCCAGCCTCGGCCTCGACCTACATCAACATGAACTCTATCACGCCTCTTACCCATACTGGTTCGGGAACCGGAAAGACTGTAGCGGTCGACACATCGTTCTTCCAACCTACCCGCAAGACGACCTACTTGCCTAGGGTCACTGGAAAGACTGCGATTGATATCTCGGAGGGTATGCAGCGCGTCCAGATGTACCCTCATCAGCAGCGGACTGATAACCAGGGCGGATATGTGAGCAGGAAGCAGAGGATGCAGGGTGTTAGAGATGGCTTGTTGGATCTAGGAGTTGAAGATGTTGCCGGTGCATTGGGAAATAAGAAGCATAAGAAGGGTAAGAAGAACATTAAGCAGCGCTCTGGTGCTGGTATCTTCTAAGAAGTCGAGACTGGACGGAGTAGTTGTTTGGATTGAGACGGACACACACACACACACACACCCAGGACAGACGGAAGTGAAGGTTACTTGGCATATTTTTGTATTACTACTTTTGCATTTTTTTCATTCCCCCACCCCCCCCCCCCACCCACATCAATATACATATTTTTTTTTTACTTGAATGCTTTATTTATGTATGATGAAATGCATGTGTATAGAAAGACAGAAAAGAAGTTGATAAAGCTGCTTTAACGAAGGAAGAAGACCAAATCAGCCTTTTCTTCAGCACCATCACCAGCAAGACGAACGACCTCATAAACAATCCTCAAATCCAACGCTCTAGGGTTCATATGATTCTTATCACAATAGAAAGTACCCTTGACCTTATCGCCCTTCTTGAGCTCAATAGGCTTCTCCAACACAAACATGGTCTGCTTCCAATGCGTCTCCTCGGACCTCGTATACACTGGGCCCGTCGTAAACCCATTCATCTTCTCCTTCTTCAACTCCTCCTTGCTAATCCCCACATCTAACCCAACATCCTGTCCATCCCGAGTAAACCATGTATCAAAGTACCCGACAAACGCCGAGATATGATCGTCGTGCTTCATGACGAGTTCAAAGTCCGAGACGAAATCGAGACCGGCGACAGTGATGGTTTGGTGGGGGAGGTCCTTGATGGTGACCGTGTTGGTGACGATGGATTCGGGTGAGACAAAGTCGACGACGGCCTCGCGGAGGACGTTTTCTTTCATGGTCGACATCTTGAATCCGTAGACGTCGTTCCAGTAGTCGATGCTGTCGTTCACGAAGGATTCATCGTTGGTTGCTGTGAACAGGATTCTTGTCTGCGAAGGAGCCACTATTATATAATTGATAATGAAGAAGGGGGGGGGGGGGGGTTAGATATGTTTCCCCTTGCAAAGAAAAAAAAAGTCGAAAAGAGATAACCCGCTCTCGCCAGAAACAAAACAAAGCAAAAAAAAAAAGGAGATGAAACTTACGGATACCGCCAGGAGCCAAGAAGCGATCACGGGCAACAAGGACCGAGTCCAACATGGCCTCATACAACAAAAAGTAGCCCATCCATTCAGAGATAATAATGTCAACCTTGCAGGGCAACTTGATCTCCTCAATCTTGCCCCTGTACAGTGTAATGACATCCTCGAGTCCATTCTCGACAATATTCTTGCGAGCCTTATCAATGATATCCGAGTTATCGACCGACAACACCTTGGCGGCTCCAGCACGAGCCGCAAACATCGACAGGATACCCGTTCCACATCCGACATCCAAGACTGTCTTGCCCTTGAAGATATCCTTGTTCTCGTAGATGAAATCCCTGTATCCTTCTGTCCGGACACGATCGTTCAACATCTGCTGGTGGATATCCGAATGTGCGTAAGAGTTGAAGTAGTAGTTGCCCTCATCCTGGGGGACAACCACCTTGTTGGGCTCATCATCCTCGGCATGGGAGACGGTACTGCGGGCAGTTGAATCCTCCAAGGTATCAAAGAACGACGCCTTGACACGGGAACGGTACTCCTGGAACTGCTGCTCAGTGTTCTGGAGCTGAACCTCGACCGAAAAGAGACGCTCCTCCGCCTGCTGAAGCTGCTTCAACAGCTTGGCCTCCAAATCCGTCGTCGCCTCAACATCCTCCCACGAAGACCGGTGCATCCTCTTGGCATCTCCCTGAGGCATCAAGATCTCTGTCTCCTCCTGGCTGTAATCTCCCTGGTCCTCAATCTCCAGATCCTCAAAGGCAAACAACAACGAATCGTCCTCAATCACGGGGCGGAGGTACTGGTCGTCAGCCAAGAAGGCTTCCTTGCCCTCGAGAACAAACGAGCTTGTCTGCTCTGCCTCGACAGGCTTGTCCTGGGCTTGCTTGCGGAGGTAGTTGATCAAGCGAATCGACTGGTAAAAGTCCAAGCCAAGCTGATGGCGCGCACGAAGGAAATCAAAGCCGTGGGTCTTGGTGCAGTGGTCAAAGACCTCGCGGGCAGAGGGGAAGATCTCGGTACAGAAGAGACACTTGGGATCTGCTGCTGCCATACCATCTTCATCCTCCCAGTCATCCCAGCCGTTATCTTTTTTTTGTTGTTGTTGTCATTCATTAAAAAAAGAGGAGATAGGAAGACCGTTAGTCATGTCTAGCGTGCAATTGACTAGTATTCCTGATCATCCTCTCTCTCCCCCCTGTATTCTCCTTCTTGGACCATAATATGGCTGTTGCAAGGGGAATAAAAAGGTATACCTTGGTCGCCAAACTCAGACTCGGAGTACTCGGACTGTGTGTATGCCTGTGAGATGGTCGACTGGCGACGGGCGTTGAAGGCAGCGGCGTCACTGCTGCTCCCGGCCGTGGCTCCCTGGAGAATTCTGCTCATTTGTGGTGAATGTGCGTGCGGAAGTTCGAAGAGGGGTATGGAATGAGCAGAGAAAACAAAAAGACAAACGAGTTGAACGAATAAGGTGGGTAAGAAAAAAAAAAAAAAAAGAGGCTGCTAAGCCACACAACAATAGCGCATTGGGCACAGGGACATCTCAATGTCAGTAGGATAACGGCATGTTCATGCAATCAATTATGTAAGGGTCAGAGGGAGGCATGCTCGAAAAAAAAGTGTTTTTTTATTTGTTTCCTGGGATGGATAATGTTACAACAAACAACGAAAAATTACAAAAGAGAGAAAAAGAATGACTGGCAAGTACGACACACCAGAATGGCTTAAAACAACATGTTACTGCTGTAGGCACCGTTGTTGCCGTTCGTCTGCCCGTTTTGACCAAAGCCATTGCCATTCATCCCTCCAAATCCAGTTGCCTGAGACGACAGGAACCCGCTGTGGGTCTGGCCACCTCCCTGTGCTATTGCTTGGAAGGGGTTGTTGCTGTTGTT
Organism: Linnemannia hyalina; assembly: GCA_019671135.1. Classification (NCBI taxonomy): domain Eukaryota; kingdom Fungi; phylum Mortierellomycota; class Mortierellomycetes; order Mortierellales; family Mortierellaceae; genus Linnemannia; species Linnemannia hyalina. The sequence continues at coordinate 955,321 of JAHRHY010000018.1, read as the reverse complement.
TCGTCCAAGGTTGCTTCCAGAGTCACCAATGTCGATCAGTGAATTGCTGTTGTTGCTGGCGCCAGCGCCACCGAGGTTCTGGAAGGGGTTGGCTGCTCCATTAGCATTCGTGCTACGATTGCCCAATCCAAAGGAGGTGTGCGAAGGGATGCGAAGCTGACCGATGTTTCCGAAAGTATCCATGCCATCGTCACGGTTCGACAAAGCCGTAGCCAAATGAGCATACTTTTCGTCGTTGGGGTTGGCAGCCTTCGTTGCAGCCTAATCGCATAGTACATAAAAAGTAAAACAACAAAGTATGAGTATCATAGAGGACAAGCACAAAAGCGTGGACTAGCTGTTAATGAGCCAAATGCAAAACGCTTACCGGCTGACTTGTGGCAGGAGCGCCAGTCATAGAGTTCTGAAGGAACGACAACTCGCCAAGGGTGTTATTGTTACTGCTGCTACTGTTGAAACCGTTGTTGAGGCCGTTGCTGTTGTTGTTGTTACTGTTGAAACCATTGCTTCCGTTCAGACCAGTGGGCTGACCAGTCATTGCTGGCTTCTGAGCAAAGGCACTGAAGGGGTTGTTGGAGCCGAGGTTAGGTGCCCCTGTCATCTGAGGCATAAGCTGCTGTTGGTAAGGGTTGTTCATGGTGTTCAAAAACGCCATTTGTTGTTGCTGCTGCATCTGCTGCTGCATCATTTGTTGCTGCATGAGCTGTTGCTGTTGCTGTTGCTGTTGCTGGAGTTGCTGCTGTTGGAACTGGAGGTAAGGGTTGTTGTTGAATCCAGTGGCCTGCTGTTGGAGGAAGCCGTTACTGTCGTTTCCATATTCGTTCGCAGGAGAGAATGCATCAAAGTTGTTGTTGTTGTTGTTGTTGTTGTTGTTGTTGTTGTTGTTGTTGTTCTGTCCGCCAAAGTCGTTGCCAAAGAAGTCGGTGTTGTTCTGCTGCTCATAGCGATTGACAGGCCTGAAAGAAGGAAGAGCGAGGGGAGGGGTGGGGTTGGATTAGTATACGTATTAACGTATTAACATGAAGTTAGAGATCACGCGCAAACGATACCGTAAAACAGTGCTTACTTGTCGTCAGCCTCCCAGTCTTCGGTAAGTGAGAGCTCGTTGTACTTTTCCACTGTCTTGATACGATCCTGCTCCTCTCTCTCGCTCAGCTCCAAGGCTTTCTTGAGATCGTCGTCCTCGCTATGTTTTTTGATACAGCAACAGACTCACCCGTTAGCAAATTGTGACCATATGGATTCCTATGTATAGTTAGGTATTTTGTAGCATGAGGCATACTATAGGGTGCATGGATCCATACCTGTTTCGGGAAGTGTCATCTGATTGGGCCATCCGCCGACTCTCTTCCAGAGCTCTCTGGAGATCACGATCTTCATCCGTCGCTCCAGGCCGTTCATAGACAGGTGTGTGTTGTTCAAATCGGTCTGCTCCATGAGCTCGCCCGCTCATACGATCATTCATAGCATTGCGGCTTCGGCGCTCCTCCTTCAAGCGCGACTCATCCGAGAGCAGTGCAGTGATATCCTTGGCCTTTTGACGAACTATATTCATATTCATAAGACACAACAAAAGGACGTATTCCATCAGTCCTAGTCCATTGATTACAAAACGACAACAGCCTTGGCGCAGAAATGCCAAGAGGTTGTTTGTTTGCTACTTACCATTCGAACCCTGATCCTTGCCATCTTCATCGATATACTGGAATTCCTTCAAGGTCTTGACGATATAGAGGTTCTCGCGTGCATACTTGACGACACTTTCAGAACCTGTCGTCATGAGTACCATAAAGAGCATGTTAGCAAAACCGTGCTGTTACAGGATCATTCAAGGTTTGGCACACACCTTCAAGGAAATACGGCCGAGTGATCTCTCAACATACCAACATGGAGCAAATAGTCTAGAACAGTCAATGCCTAATAGTTGAAAGCAGCAGGAATGATGACAAGGCATTAGTGTCCATGGTCGTTCTTCCACTGATGGATTTTCCGGGAGAGTCGAAATAGGGCTTCCAGCCCCACCGCTTTTCTTTCTGCCTTGTTGATTTTCTTTCCCTTTCGACCTTTCGTCATTGTGTCCTAGTGGGTAACACGGCGTGAGCAAAAAAAATATCTTTGCGGCTGTTTCTTGTCTTTCTCTTTTTTTTTGTTTTTTGTTTTGTGCTCAATGGTTACAAAGAGAGGTAGGCCCATCCTTTCGCCTTTCTCCCTCTCCGTCCAGTCCATCCCTCCCTCCCTCCCTACGCAAAACCGCCTCTGTAGCGTCCATCCCAAGCAAGTCCCGAGTCATTTTTACAACAGCGTAAAAAAAATGTCGTTTGTTTAATCTTCCTTTGTTGCTCGTTGGTGTCTTGTGTCTCTGCCTTTGTCTCTTCTTTTTTTTTTTTTTTTTTTTTGGTGGTGTCGTTGTCCGTCAGTCAGTCGTCAAGTGTCGCATGGTAGGTGAATACAAGGAAAGGAGAGAGAAGGCAACAAAATGTCTTACCTTAAAGACATGGCGCCAGTTCTTGCCCTTGTCGTTCATACGCTTGTCCAGAATCTCCATGATCTCTAGGAACTCGTGTCTAAAAAGGATCGAGGCCCCACAAAAGGAGTAACTGTTAGCATCTTTTTGTTCCCTGCCTGGCAAGTCTGTCTCTTTTTCTACCTATATCTCTGTCTGTCCGTCCGTCCGTCGGTCCCTCCTTACACTTTTGCACTCTCACTATGCATACTCACGCAGCAATACAAAAAAAAAAAACAAGGACAAGTAATGAGCAAGACTCCTTACTGGTTATGACTGGCTGCAGCAAGTTCGTTCATTTGCGAGCCACTTGGTCCCCAAGGGTCGTTCGAGGTAGCCTCGCGGACCTTGGCTTGCATGTCTGAGTACCCATTAGTAAAGTTTTTGCTATAAAGTTGGTCCAAACGGCAAAAGGAACGAGGGTTATGAATGAGGTCATTTTTTTTCCAGTCTACCCAGGACAGGGTTATAAAAGTCATAGCTCTGTCTACTTTTGTCTGTCCGTCCGTTCGTCAGACTGTGGGTGAGCCTGCGTTGACATTCAACCTGAGCAGGAATAGAAAAAAAAAAAAAAAAAAAAAAGACTTACATGGAGCGAAGAGTGCTTTTTGCGGCGTATTTGGGTGTTGCGCTTGCCATTGCAGTTGTGTATATGTATGGATAGAACGAGAATGTATAAAGGAAAGGTGTGGAATAAAGGAAAAGAAAGAAAGAGAGAAGGAGAGAAAGAGAGAAAGAGAGAGAGAGAGAGAGAGAGAGAGAGAGAGAGAGGAGGGTGGGAAGGCGGGAGAAGTTTGTCCGTTGTGTCTTAGAAGTGATAGTTGAAGAGAGAAAAGGGCGGCAAAAAAAAAAAAAAAAAAAGATAGGGCTGTTCGGTGCGAGTGTAAAGTGAAGGGGAAAGGGAAAGGGAAAGGAAAGTAAGGAAGAGAAAGGAGAAGGCAGCGTGTGACAAAAAGAAAGACAAGAAGAGTGGGAAATTCCGGGCGATGGGTCGACAGGAAGGGGACGGTTGGGCCTCTCTCTCGTCGTTCTCTGTCGACCCTTTGTCTGATTACCACTCTCTGTTTAACTCTGACCTCATTGAACCATGAAACTCGTACGGCGCACATACTTCACTTCTACACCGCCAACCGTACATGTACAGTACATTGGTGTACAATTATGCCTCCTCGATCCTTCAACTAAATTAATGGCGCAACTCGCCCATACACTGAAATTGCGCACTAAAATAGTTCGCCTTGTACTTCTTCCAGGCATGCGTGTGTACATTTTTTGACAGACGCGTTCAACGACGAACACACGCCTTAACCACTCGGTCAAATCGACAAGTAGGCCCCCTTGTTGGAATCTGATTCTTCGCGCAACGAACACCCCACGCAGTGAGAGTGTCTGGGTCAAAATCTGGAGTTGTTGGCGGAGCGGGTCGTAAAACCAAAAAGGAAGGTTCTTAAGGGTTCTGCACGGACATGGTACGCCTGGGTTGAGTTGATCCTTTGATTGTATCACGTGCCATTTCCAGTGAAAATGCCATTTGCATGGCGCTAGTTCACCTTCCTTTTTGGTTTTACGACCCATGGCCGTGAGACTACTTGTCAATTTGGCCGAGTGGTTAAGGCGTGTGTTCGTCGTTGAACGCGTCTGTCAAAAAATGTGTATCAAATATTTTAATAAATGAAAGAACAGGAAAATATAGAAAAGGAAGGGTTCGTGGGTGATCGTGCGGAATGTTGTTTGTTGTTGCTGTTGTTGTTGATGTTGTGGTCGTAGATAAAAAAAAAAAAGTCGTGGTTGTGTCGTATCTGTTGGCGGTTTTAAAAGTTGCGCTGGAACTGGCCATTGTTGTTCATGTTGTTCATGTTGCCCACGTTGCCCATGCCAGTCATCTGTGGGTTGACGCCTCCCATACCCATGCCGTTCATGCCTCCGTTCATGCCGCCCATGCCTCCGTTCATACCTCCGTTCATGCCGTTCATACCGCCCATGTTGTTGTTGCCCATGTTGTTGTTGTTGCCCATGTTGTTGTTCATGCCGGTCATCTGGGGCGTAAGGCCGTTCATGCCTCCCATACCTCCCATACCGCCCATGCCTCCCATACCGGTCATATTGCTGTTCATACCAGACATGTTGTTGTTGTTCATGCCGTTCATGCCTCCCATACCGGTCATCTGGTTGTTCATGCCTCCCATGGACGATCCCAAACCGGTCATCTGGTTGTTCATGCCTCCCATGGACGATCCCATACCGGTCATCTGGCTGTTCATGCCTCCCATGCCTCCCATACCGCCAGCGTTGTTGCCAAAGTTGTTGCTCAATCCGGAGCTGGTGGGTGGGCGCATGTACGACGACGCCATTGGTAGGTGTCCTGTTGGTTGGGCCTGGAGTGGTGTCATGCTGTTGCTGTTGTTGTTGGACGGTGAGCTCAGACTGTTGTTGTTCATCTGACCAAAACTGCTTCCGAGACCGCTTCCACCAAAGCTCGACGACGACGACGGTGTCTGAAGGACCCGAGACTGGCCCATGGGAGATGAGCTGAAAGTGTTCGACAACGACGGTGACCTGTTAAACGATCCCAATCCACTCAGACTGTTGTTATTGTTGTTCAATCCGCTGCCGAGACCAGAGTTGTTGTTCATACCGGTCATGTTGCTGTTCAAACTGTTCATACCAGTCATGGTGTTGTTGTTGTTCATACCGGTCATGTTGCTGTTCAAACTGTTCATACCAGCCATGGTGTTGTTGTTGTTCATGCCGGTCATGTTGCTGTTCAAACTGTTCATACCAGCCATGCTGTTGTTGTTCATACCAGTCATGTTGTTGTTGAGTCCGCCCATGTTGTTGTTGTTGTTCATTCCCGTCATCATTGGCGTCTGGAACTGTGAGCTGCTGTTGTTGTTCATAGCATTCATGCTGCTCATAGTGCTCAACGCGTTCAGGCTGGGTCCACTGCTGGTGTTCATGCCGGTCATGGCAGGGGTTTGGAACGAGGCAGATTGCATAGGCTGGGCGACACGGTTCATGGGCGACATGTTGTTGACGTTGTTCATGCCGGTCATCTGGGCATTCATACCCGTCATCTGGGTATTCATGCCGGTCATCTGAGCGTTCATACCGGTCCTCATGTTGTTCAACGAGTTCATGTTGTTGTTGTTGTTGTTGTTGTTGTTGTTGAAGCCCGTGGCCATGCTCATCTGCATTGGTGGAGGGGGTGGTGGAGGTCCTTGGCTCATAGCACGGTTAACGAAGGGCGCAGGGACAGCAGGGGCAGATCGAGCAGCCATGATACCCTGAGGAGCTCTAGCAGGGACTCCAGTTGGGTTGATAGCGATGGCTCCAATACCGAATGGGTTGGCGGGAGCTAGTACAACAGATATAAAAATAAAACAGTTAATACTCAAACCTACCTTTACACAAACAGCAGCGTAATGTTAGGATTCAAAGCAACTTACTGGAGTTGGCCCAGTTGGCTCTGCCTGTAGGCTGACTGGCAACACCGGTCATTTGAGGGTTCACACCGGTCATCATCTGCTGCTGCATGGTAGGAAGACCCATACTGGCGGTGCTGAAGGGAGGTGGAGGTGGGGGTGCGCTCTGCTGCCCTGTAGGGTGAGTTGGAATGAAGCGAAGGGGTCCAGTGGGGTTGACAGGGACTAAAGGAGCAGGCAACCTGCCGGAAGAGACAGGTGGAGGAGGTGCCATACGACGGATCGTCTGCACCAACTGTTGGTTCTGTGTTGCCTGCTGGACAACAGCCTGCTGCAACATTTGCTGTTGAAACTTCATTTGTTCAATCTCCTTCTTGAGTCCATCAGATGCCTGCTTCTCCTTGATCTTTTGCATTTGCTGCTTGACTCTCTCGGTCTCCTCTGCCTGAGTCAAAGCAATAGCCTCCAGAGATCCAGGAACAGGAGTCGACGGCTTTGCAACGGGAGCGGAAGTGGGAGAGGGAGACGATGGTGTGATGGCGGCAGCAAGACCCAGAGCGCCGAGAGAGTTGCTGCTGTCAGTCCGTCCAGGAGCACCGGGTCGAGGACGTCCTGCGGGAGAGGAGGACTCTGCTGATGAGGTTGACTCCTTGGGTTTGGGCGAGTTGGTCTTCTTGAGCGCCTCGTCGTCCTCAGGCTCCAACACCTGAGGTGCAGTTGTTGAAGCAAACTTGGCGATCCATTCATCCTCATTGTCGCGGTTCTGAACCTTCCAGTTGTCATAGTCAAAGCCAATGAGTTTGGGGTCACGGACCTCCCAGGCATCGTCATCAAAGGCAAGGTCGGCAGCTGATGGGGTTGGCTTGGGGGCAGCCGATGCGTTTTGCTTCCTGGCAGAAGAGGATGACGATGAAGACTTGGGTGTGTTGGTGAGAGCTGTACCAATCTTGGTGAACTCTGAGGCATCGATCGTCTTGGGCGCAGAGGTACTAGCCTTGGGTCTGGTGTCTATATAAAAAGTAAAAAAATAAATCAAAAATAAATACCAAACTCCGAGATGGATAATTCTTTGTTGAGCACAATTGTGAGCGAGACGATTGGGCGTGAAACTTACTCTTGCGCTGAGGGGTATTCTTGGCACCAAAGACAGGTGTTCGGTTGGTGGTGTTCTCGCGTTCTTGCAACTCGCGTGCAAACTGCTCGTCGGCCAACTCTTGCTGACGACGCTGTTCGGCCAGCGATGCGCCAGAAGTGCGAGCACTCGAAACCTCATCTGCCTGCATCTTCATAGCCATCTCGCGGTCGTTCATGACGTCAACATTGCCGCTGGCGAAGCTGACAGACTTTTTGGGCTTTGGTGTGCTGTTAGAGTCGGGCGAGGAAGTACCAGATCCGGTCTTGTCGATCGCCTTGCGAATGCGGATAATATCTCCCTCCTTAACGTTGAGTCCCTTGAGAATGTCTCTGCTCAGCTCTGGCAAAATGCTGGAATCCATCTTTTCCGTGCGGAAGACTGTCGAGTATCGAAGAGCATCCTCTGTTGCAATGCCAGCCTTGATAAAGAAATCGTACCAGTCGAAACCTGCAGCTCCGATCTTCATTCCTGTCATCTTTTCGACAAAGTTGATATCCTCCTGAGACATTTCGCGCACTGGGACAGCAATCTTGACGCCGTTCAGCTTATGGAGACTAATCTTTCCGTCGTGGAAGCCCAAGTATTCTGCCTCGACCTTGTACTTTCCTGACCTATCTGTCCACATCCTAGTGTTTTGAGGTTCTATGATATGATAGGTAACGGGCAGTATTTTTTTGTTAGTTTTCGGTTACCCAGACAATGTAACCACACCAAAACACATATGCTAGATAACTTACTCCTGATAGCTGGCTCTGAAGGAGGAGCGGCAGGGGTAGAAGATGTGGACGCAGCCTTGGGGGTATCGACAGCTTTTGGAATGGGAGCTGTCACTGGAACTGAGGGGAATATTTAGAGCAAAAAAGAAAGGAGACACACAAATGTCAGAGGGTACAATGTATGATCATCTCCATTGCCATGTAGAGTCATCACTCTTATGGTATGCTTACGGGCAGGAACAGCGCGTGACTGGACGGGTGCGGCCTCCTCGACTTGAACATGCTCCTCCTCGACCTGGGGCTCCTCTGGAACAGGTTCATCAGCAAACTATTGAAAGGCCAGTATCCAGGAATATAGGAGTCTTGGTTAGCGACCTGTCCATTCGACATAGGACATAAACATAATGCACCACAACGAAAAGGACGTACCCTGATGTAGGAAGCAGGAACAATACCGACTTGGTCTCCAAGTTGGCACTTCCACCATTCATCGCTGCTGACATAGTCTGACACCCAGAGCTCGTCGTTCTCGCGGATGTTGAGTTCCTCCTCTGCCTCGGCGTTGAAGTCATAGAGAGCGATAGCCCACTTGCCCTCGCAGACAGGTTCAGGCTCAACGTACTGTTGCTGTTGTTGTTCTTGTTCTTCCTCGTATTGTTCTTCCTCGTAGGCAGGCTCTGATGGGTATGTTGCACTGGCAGCCGAAACGGTGGGGGATCCTTGAGCTGTTTGATAGGTGGATGTGGAGACAACAGAGTCGCGAATTGAGGGTGGAGTGGGGACGGCTGCTGTTGGGTGAGAGATGCGTGACTTTTGCTTGGATTCCTGAATCTTGTTGAAGATGGCCTCGGCATCCTGCTTGGAAGCAGCCTGGAAGTCGAACGAGGCAGGGGTTGCGCCACCAAGATCCAGATAGACATGCTTCTTTTCTTGACTGACCTTGTCCACATCCTTGATCGACCACTGACGCACAGGAGACTATTAGCAAAGGATTGTAAGATGGGAATGTCATCTAGTTAGTTTTCTTTCCTTCCTTTCCTCTGTGCGAACTATTACTACTTTGCAAGTAGTGAGATCACGGACGTTATCAGAACAAAACGAGAGTTGGTGGGCTGTGGCGAGTGGGTGGATGCGTGCCACAGAAGTATTTACCTTGTCCTCCTCGCTTCCAAAGAAAATGGTCAGGTTGCCAACACCAAGACTGCCCTTCTTTTTCTTCTTCTTCTTGTCGACCTCCTAATCATCGGAACAAGCCAGCCCGCAGAAGGAATCATACACCGTTGGTTAGAATACGTGGGACAAGTAAAAGGGAAAACAATAATACGAAACAGCCGACTACTGCGCGTATTTTTCTTCACGGCTAATTCTTTCGGGGATGATATGAAGACAGTTGAAAAAAGAGTTGGGGAGTTTGTCGACTTACATTGACAGACCAAAACTTGAGGTCGTCCTTCTCAGGAGGGACTGCTGCAGCTGCTGAGGAGGTGCTACCGTTGGATCGTGGGACGGCCTCTACTGGCTCTGCTAGTTCCTGTTCATAGTGCTGGTGATCCTGCTCAGCTGCGTATTCTTCCTCGTATTGCTCTTGTGGTTGCTCTGTCTGTGCATGTTCGGCCTGTCCTGCAGGAGCCTAGTGACCCCAGTACGATACGAGTGATTGAAGCAACGCAAAGCAAAGTAGAGCGAGTTAATAAGAGAAGGCGGATTCGAACATAGCTGAATTGAGTCTGGATAAAGAAAGGTTCCGTATCTGTTATTACCTCAATATAGTTTCCAGGCACAAAGCCAACATGGGTGCCGTTTCCGACCAGGAACCAGTCTGGGTCATCCTGCTCATACAATGTCAGCGTGTCGCCCTCTTCGAATGAGAGCTCCTCCTCCGTTGTTGCATCGTACTTGTATAAACCGACCACAGCGCCGCTCTCGGGATGCTAATTTAGAAGAATAGGAGATGTGAAGTTGATGACAAGGACGGTTAGGGAGCTGTGTCTGTAGTTGTTGTTGTTGGTTGTTGGTTGCAGACTGACAGTTGGTTTGCTCAGGTGATGAGTGAGGAACACGCAGAGGACATCTTCCCCCTTGGTCAGACGACGACGACAACAGTTATCTGTGCTCCCTTCCTCTTTGATGATAAGGTAAAAAGTGTGCTTGGGGAGTTGTGCTGCTTACAGGCTCGACATAGTTGCAGGGTATAAGGCCGATGAGGTTTTCGCTGGGGTCGGCAGTCTTGAGTTTGGCCTTCCACCACTCGGGGTCGTTGTCCTCGAGGATGTAGAGGATGTCGTTTTCCTTGATGGTCAGCTCCTCCTCGGTGTTTGCTTCGTAGTCGTAGAGGGCCAGGCAGATCTTGAGGAAAGGCATGGTTCAGTTGTGTTTGTGCTGTGCTGAGAGTAAGGGTTTAAAGGGGGGGTGGAGGGGAAGGGTAGAGGAGAGAGTGACTAGGAGGGGAGGAGTGAGAGAGAAGAGAAGAGAAAAGAAGAGGGAGATGAAAGATGGTTGGTTGGTTGGTTGGTTCGTTCGTTCGTGGTCTTTTTTTCTTTTTTTTCTTTTTATAGTGTCGGTGGGAGAGAGAAAGGATGGAGTGAAGGAGAGAGAAGGGGGGGAAGACAAGCGGACGTGATTATAATAATATGCGGGGATGGGATGAATGGAGGAAAAGAGGAAAGGTAAAGGGAAAAGAGAAAAGCGAAAAGGGAAGTGAAGGAGATGGAGGGAGAGGGCGAGAACAAAAAGGCACTGACAGTACAGTACACACCATAGGAGATAACAGACACAGCAGCGACCTATGACGACCTGACTGTTAAATAGCAATCAATCGTTAATGGCAAACTGGAGCAGAACAGAAAGGGTGGGAACACAACTAAGTCTGCTAGGGCTGTCTACACCCCTCTTCCTTCTCTCCTTTCTCTTCTTTCTCTTCTTTCTCATTACACAGGCTGCGTGTGGAATGCTCCCAATTGGTTCCCCTTCTTCGACTTTTCACACCCTTCGCAGAATAGATATAGATACGCCCTAGCAGGTTGCTTGTTGCATGTTGTTCTACACCTAATGTCTCAATGGCGACAAGACCCAATTGCCTTCTAACCTCCCACCAGGCAAGCTAATCGAGCGCCACTTGAACTTGGAGCAGCAATGATAATTATGGACAAAGTCTTCAGGGTGAGAAGAATCCACTTCCCGGTCCTTTGTGTCGTCGAGTCCACTCCTAAGGCGCACGAGTGACTGCCAAATTAAAGGGACGAGGCGCCACCTCCAATGTTTGCAACAACACTTTTTTTTTTTTTTTTTTTCTCCTTCCCTTGCACCGGTTGTCCATCCAGGTCGTCTGTTCATTCATTGCATACCCAACTCACTCCTCACCCAAAAACAAATCAACACCATGTCTGACTCAACAGTCAAGCGCGTCAAGGTCTCAAAGCCAGAAAAGAAAAAGGCTCAACCAGCAACATCCACAACAACCACGGCAACTATCACCCCACCAACACCAGAAGACGCTCTGATCGATATCCCTGCCATCAAAAAGAAGAAGGAGCGTCGAGTCAAGACCGACGCCGACATTGCCGCCAAGCAGGAGCGCAAACGTCTCCGCAAAGAGACCGAATTAGCGAAATCTGCTACGGCAAATACCAAGGCTGCCAGCGGTCCCCGCAAACCTACCGCCCAGAACAAGACTCCTAAATGGAAGCAGTTCTTGAAGAACTCGTCCGAGGCCGACAACGCGGAGCAATTGAAGGACACCTCCTACAAAGTCAAGGGCGATGACGGATCAGGAGACGAGGACAGCGACAGCGATAGCAGTGATGACGACAAGAAAAAGACCAAGAAGCGGAAAGCAGATAAACAATCGACTAAGGACGCTTCCAAAAAGCCAAAGCAGGACGATGCTCAACTTCCTGAATCGGACGCAGCAGCCCCAGGTTAGTTACGACAATACGCTGTTGTTGTGTGTCTCAATTCGCATTGAACTATGGCGAACCCAGGAACTAAATGCATTTTTCTTTCATCTATTGTAGGACTGGCGTACTTGGTGGAGTGGAAGAAGGCCAGGGAAACATGGAAGTTCCAAAAGCTCCGTCAGGTCTGGCTTATCAACCACATGTACGATGACAAGCAATTGCCCGATTCTCACTGGAGCCTTTTCTTGGAGTACATTCACGACCTGAAGGGTGCTGCTAGAAATGTAAGATTCTTTTTCGGGATATGCTAGATATGATCTTACGAGCGGCTATTACTTTAGCATAGTACTAACTGTTAACCCTATATTTACGATAGTCTGCGATTGCGGATGCCAAAAAGATTGTGGAGGCTCCCGAGTCCGAGGATGAGGAGGAGAAAGAGAAGGAAGAGAAGGAAGAGACCAAGAAGACAGAGGAGAATGAGGACCAGGAGATGAAGGATGGCAGCATAGAGTCAGAAGAGACGTCGACGATTCCATTGACGGAGGAAGAGAGAGCAGCAGAGGAGGCGTCGAAGGCAGCAAAGGTCGAGGCCAAGCGGGCAGCTGTGGTCAAGTCATCCCGTGCCCTTGCAGTCCTTCGCGTCCTTGCATAAACAAACCCACAATCATTGCATATCATTTTTTCGCATCCAGACCCCACTAATAAAATAAAAAATATCGTCCGAGTCACATTGATTTTAAGCGCTTGGCCTTTTTTTAATATTCTGTTGGGCTTTCGCCCATCGCTTCTTTCTCTCCTTCCTTTGCAATCCGCCACCACTTTTTGTTTCCCTCCTATCTCTTTCTCACTCTTACTCCCACCATCACCACCACCACCACTCCCAAGAACAAGCATCGCCTCAAACAACAGCTCATTACCGAGGGACTGACATCAACCACCTCAAACCAACACAAAGGAGCACTCTCCTTGGCCAACACTCTCCCCATGACAAACTCGGACCCAATTCACGACCCCACAATGAACACGCACCACACAAACGGCATCAGCTCTGCAGAGGGCACACTTCCCCTTCCTACAACCTCTCAGCAACAGCAGCGCGCTCAGTCAGACGGAGGGCCAGGCCTCAATAGTAACGGCCACTCTCAAGATTACTTTGCCCAACAGGCGCCAGTTCCTTCCACGCTTGAGACTCAGAGGGACTTTTCGTCTGCTGTTGAAAACAAAGTGGGCGACAGCTCCCACAACCATCGCCATAGCAACAGCAACAGCAACAACGACTTTATCAGCAATGCCACCTTTGCTACCGAACCTGTACCACCACCATCAGTATCAGAGCTCGCCTCTCATTCGACAACCTCGCCTCTGCAACCTGTCTCGTCTTTGACCTCCGCACTTGCCCAAAATCTCACGCTCGACCCAACAACTCACCTCCACCCGATGACTGCAGAAGCAGGAGCAGGAGGAGCAGTGGATGTGTTGGCGACGGAAAATATTGATCCTGTCGCGTCCTACTCGGCCTGGCGCAAGAAGAAGGATACAGAGACCCTTCAGGGGACCCAGGCAATGATGGAGACGTTCCTGAGACAACATTCGGCATACGATGTCCTCCCTGTCAGCTACCGCCAGATTGTCATGGATACCACCCTCTTGGTCAAGAAGGCCCTCTCTGTCCTGATGCAATACGGTAATTTATATCCTGCTTATCCCTATCGCTCACATACCTACCTTTGCCTTTTTCCAATGCCAACTTTATTTTGTACTGCTCTTCGAGCAATCATACCGTTTGAGTTATTTTAGTTCGTTAATCTAACCCTTCTTGTTATTTGTGTCTCTTTCATTTGGCGGATCGATAGGGATCGTGTCGGCGCCACTTTGGGATTCAACAAGACGCAAATTCGCTGGCATGTTGACCGCCACCGATTTTATCAACCTGATCCAGTTTTATTACTCGCATTCGTCCTACTTGGTCGCCAGTCGGGAAATGGAGCTCTTCCAGATCTCACAACTGAGAGGTGAGCACGGGTGAAAAAGTCTCCTTTTGAAATGGAACAGGTGGAATATGTAGCTTTATGAGAGACTTTGTACATGAAGTCAAGAAGAAAAAGGTGGTGCCCCCGCCCCGCCGATCGAGCAAGTGGTAAAGAAAAATGAAAATGAAAAAGGTTCAATCTAAAGAACTGGGCTCTGGGTAGCGGTGGGGCTTCGGAAGAAAGTACAATGCGTACGATATGTATTTGAAATGTCTGAGAACACCCCGAAACCACAACTCACTGACCCCACTCGCATTCCTTGTGCTTCTTTTCACTTTTTGACTGAAAAAAAAAAAAAAAAAGATGTCGAGAAAGTCATAGGCGTTCCACCACCAGAGCTGTTCTCGTTACACCCCCTCCAATCTCTGTACGACGCTTGCCATCTCTTGGTCGAGTCCAGGGCTCATAGACTTCCCTTGGTGGATGTAGACTCTGAGACGGGTGAGGAGATGATTGTCTCGGTGTTGACTCAATATCGAATCTTGAAGTTTATCGCCATGAATGTAAGTAGAACCTCTCGTTTTCTTTGTGTTTTTCAGGATTGTCTTTTTTTTCATGTGGACTTGTTTCCTTCTTTCGTCAGTCACTTACCCCCTTTTGACATCGATTTGATCATATTGTCCAACGGCATTAGTACCAAGACGAAAAGACACTGCGGCAGCCATTGTCAGAGCTCAAGATTGGAATCTACACTGATTTGGCGGTAGCGGATTTGTCAACGCCTGTGATCGAGGTCATTGATATGTTTGTCAAGCGGAAAATCTCTTCCGTCCCGATTGTGGATGAAGAAGGTATGAACGGGGGGGATTTTTTTTGCATTGTTTGCGCTTTGGACACAATTTGGTCCGACATGGTGTAAGAGGGAGGGGTTTTGTTTTACCAAGGTGGGCTTTACTAATTTTTATACGACCCTATTAATTAGGTGTCGTGTTGAACGTGTACGAGACCGTTGATGTGATGGTAAGTTGCCTTTGCTTCACTTGAAAGAAGCAAAAGCTGAAGTAAATCTGACTCACCCTGTCTAACATGCCAATCCTTTTTGCCATGTACGAAAAAAAATAGACGTTGGTAAAGGCAGGAGTGTATAGGGATCTGGACTTGTGTGTTGCAGAGGCGTTGCTCCGACGACCTGAGGACTTTGCGGGCGTCCATACGTGTACTCTGAACGACAGTCTCTCGTCGATCTTTGGAACCATCCGCAAATCGCAGGTGCATCGGTTGATTGTTGTCGACAGTGAGAACAAGCTCAAGGGCATTGTCAGTCTTTCGGATATTATGCGGTACCTCATTGGCGGCAGCCGGGATGATGCTGGTGCTGCCGGTCGAGAGGAGGAGGAGGAGGGTGATGTGGATTCTGCGCCTGTAACAACGACGGATGTTGAGGGCTCCGGTGCTGGGGAACGTGGTGTTGATGAGAAGTGATCAAAAATCCGGTCATTCCAAGAAGAGACATTCTGTAGCCTCACGTCCGATACACGGCGTTTTACTATTAGATACATTTTTGCAAAACAAGTTCAACTTTGCTTCTAGTTCATTCTTTGTTATTGTCTTTTTTTTTATTTCTCCTCTACCTTTGACGGGCCAGAGGCAACCGACTCAATAGACTTCCCCATCCCCCTTCAAAAAGTCCTTCCTGATGTCTCCTTTACACCGTCTTCTGATCAATAGACTCCAGAAGGGCATGGTTCATAACCGCAAAGATCTTGTTACAAGCCTCGACACAATGCTCAACCGACTGGGAAATAATGGCGCCTTCGGCTTTACCCGACTGCAAGACATGTGTCGTCTGGTTCAATGATGGCATATACGCCAACACAATCGAACCCTGTTGAAACTTTTCTTCCTCCAAATCGGCGTCCATAAAGATTTGTGGCGTTATTGATCCTGTTGCTCCTTCTGATGGTGCTTCTGATGTGGTGGATGATGATGTGGAGGGTATTGAGGTAGGGATGTAAGAGGCGGAGCAACCAGCGACGAGGTCAAGCATCTCGATTCCCGCATGGGCCAAAGCGACAGATGCGACAGTAAAAGCGGCTGCAATACAGGAGCCCCAGCCATCGGATTCCAGGACGGTGATATAAATGTCGACGTTTGATTTCGGGAAGAGTTCCAGTCTCACTGCGGGGGTTAATCCTTGGCTCAAGATCTGTGAAAGCTCCTTCTCTTGTGCATCCTATGGGTGAGAGAAGGGAGGGGAAGTTGTGTGAGTTTCCTGGTCTATGAGTTGTGTTCGTGAGGAGTCTTGGAAGATCCCCTTTTTTTCCATTTTGACGGGGGTGGGGTGTGATTGGGTAGATGTGTCTTTTTTTTACCCGCATGGTACCGCGACGCTTGACGCAGGAGAAGGTCGCAAACTTGATTTCACAATTAAGCGTTCCTCTGTCACTGAATCCTTGTCCAGCTCTCTTCACAGGTCTGGGACCGTAACTATGACAAGAAATGTACATATAAGAAGGGGTCAGTTTGAACTAGCTTCCTGCAAAAAAAATAAGTGGGGCAGCAATAGAAAAGGGTATCTTCCTTATTTCCCAGATGTAACAAAGCGGTAACGTACACGCCGCAGGTGAGCTTTGTCTTTTCCAGTTCGATGTAGGCAGATCCATTTGCCTCAGAGATCAATCCTGTCTTCAAGTCTAGTACGAGGAGTGGAGGGGGGCGTGAGTAAACCCGCAAAAAGGAGGGAAGCAAAGGCGTGTTAGATATAGAACCTTGATAAATTTTCTTTTGTCAAAACGCGAAAAGTCACAGCAAAGCAATTGCAATTGGAATGTATTATTTGCTCGATGGTTTTGCTCGCTGTGCTCGTTCGTGGTCCTCGTTCGTCCCCCCTCCCCCCCTAAAAACGTATCTTCCTAGGACTTACAGATAGGACGCAAGTCCTCAGGCTGGCGATGAGAGTCGTGGCGCTTCTCGGTGAAGGGAGTCCATGGTTGGTGGTCGATGGGGTATTCGACCAGAGGAGCCACACTCGACTCGGGTCCTGCAACTCGCTTTCTGTCTGTTGCCATGATGTATTGATGCTGTTGTTAATGATGTGGTGAAATGAGTAAAGGGCAATGTTGAACATGGAAACATAAAAAAAGAAAAGTGAATGAAAGTGACTGTTTTGTGGCGTCTGGTTTGTTTTGAATTTGTAGGAGAGCTGCGGGGTGGTGGTAGGCGGTGTGTAGGAGGACGCGACACTGATAAACTCCTATAATTGGGGGAACAAAACGCGCGTCGTTGTATTTGCAAGTGATTGATTGATGAGTAAGGTCCTTCTTTGCTGAATTATAAACTTCTGAGGAAAACAGTAGTTAGACGCTGCTTAACATATCACAGTTGTCCTTTATCATCGTCAATATCTTTCTTCTCTTGTGTAACTCACCCCCAGTAAAAAATGGAGGGCGGGTGGGGGAACACGACTGAATCCGGAAACATGTTCCATGGCGGATAACTCCTCGGCCCAACTCGCAGAACCTATACAGTTCGTCCCACTGGCCAAACGCGACTGGTGACAGGTCCGCCTCGACGAGCTCAAGGTCATGGGCCAACCCGTAACAAAAGGCCATGTTGTTCGCAGTTGCAATTGACGAACTGGGACGAAAGAACGCGTATTTACATATCATGCGAGGGTAACGCATCCATAACAAAGATTTCATAAAATATGCTTTTGATTGATAAAGTCTAAGAAGGGGATAACGCAACATAAAGTCTAACCACCGATTACCACTTGCGCGCCTTGGCCTCTTCCTGTCGCCGGACAAGGTAGTTCAGCTTCTCCCACACCTCCTCAAGCTTCGTCCGCTTCTCCATCAGTTCCAGGTGTTTACCCACAAGCGGGTTCTCTCTCGCAAACTTCTCCATCGCCTCCTGACCCGTCTTAACCCCCAGACGACTGTCAATCATCCGTGGCAACTGGAACACAAACTCGTTCATCAACTCCACCTGGATAAACATCACACTCGTATACGCTAACTTCTCCGCCACAACTGCCAAGAACGCCTCGGGACACTGTGCCTTGTTCTTTGAGTTCTTGCACGTCTTGGATTTGAGCGCTGACAACCGATACTTCAGGATCAATGCCCGGTCCCGCAACGAAAGCGCCTCTCGTGCCTTCACCAACAGCTTGGGGTTGAAATGGGGTCGCATCGCCGCCTCGAGCTCATCCTCGTCCTCTGGTACTGATCGGTTTTCCTCCGGGGCTTGGGTATCATCGTCCTGGCTGTGCTCGCCGTGGGCTTCTGTCGATTCCGAGGAATGGTTGTCCCGACTGACTCGTGCTTGGTCCTCCAAATACTGACGAGGGTTCGACTCTCTCAACTTGGCAACGGCCTCACGACGCTGTGCTCTCTTCGCCTCCTCGCGATCCGACTCGATCACAAAGTTGATGGCCTTGCGCAGCTTCTTGGTTCCGACCGTCGTCTTAATCTTGGACAACGCGTCCTCGCACATCTCCAGCTCGGTCTGAACAAGGGCAATGGCGCGCTTGACACCTTCAGTCCACTCGCTGTCCGTGCACTCGACCTCGTACTTGAAGGGCTTGATGGTGTTCTCGACCTGATCTGCAGTGGCCTGGCTACGAGAGCTGAGAATCTCGTGCGTCATCGTCTTGATGGTGTTGGCTGCGTCGGGGTGGTGGTTAAAGGGCTCTGCCTCAGCTAACTGCTCCATTGTCCTGGAAAGAATGTCAACAACGCGCTGGGTAGTCTGACGACCCACACCGGATTTTGTCAATGCGGACGAGGCCATCTCCAGCTGTAAATCCCAGTAAATTCGATCCTCCTCAGCAGTCGAGCCCGAATCCAGTTGTGGCAATTCGTTGATCCTGGGGTCGGACCAGTACCGCTGCGCACAGATATCGAGCATGCGCTGCTCCAGCATATGTCGGATCTCCAGCCTGACCTGAGGCTTGCCAAACGCCCTTGAAAAGTCCTTGAACCGATGTTTCAGCTTGTCCACAGACTCGGCCACATATGACTCGGCGCTCATCTTTTGATCGTTGTACTCGACCTTGAACTGGTATCGCGTCTCATCCAACTCCTTCTGGACCGCCTTGATGATCGATCCCAAGTTGGAGCCCATGTTCTCTTCCAGGATATCCATCAGCTTGCGACGAAGAGTTCCTGTGCCGACAAAGACGCCTCGCTGACTGTACTGGTACGAGCTCCGGAAATGCGCGTCCTCGGTCTTGATGACAGCCTGCGTAATGTTCTCCTTGCTGGATCCTCCAGGTGCCCTGCAGACGACTCCGATATATCCGAGATGCAGAGGGTAGTCCTGATTTCTCAGAATTGCAACTCCACGCTCAGGCTCGACCAGATCCATCTTGGTGATAACACCGATCGTCCGCAATCCCAATGGATCGACCTTTCGACTGCTCCTGAGAGCCTCCGAGTTGGCTAGATCGACATCCGCGGCGCACACAGCCAAGATAATGTTGGGCTCCTGAATATACTTCTCGCACAGCTCTGAAATCTTCTCCTTGAGGGAAATGGGTTGGTTCTTGGATGTAATTTGAATGTATCCAGGCAAGTCGATCATGGTCAGATCCGGAACGTTGGGGGAGTAGATGCGAAGTTCAATGGGTTTGGCAGAAACACATTCTGACTCGGGAACAGCCATGTTGAGATCCCTGAGAGTCTCCTGAATGCGTTTAAAGTCGTGCACCTTGCCCAAGCCTAGAGAGGGGAACTCTCCGTACTCTTCCTTAGTGTGGGGCGTATGAATCAGGGTGAGCTCAATGGGTCGCCGAGTCACCATGTTGGAGCCCCTATGATCGAAAGGAACATTTCAAATGGTTAGAAACATGTCGACTCGACTAATATTCGAATCCTACAATCTTTTGAGACAGCAAAGAAACATACTTGGGCAAGAATTCGTGTCCGACAATGGCCTCCAAAACTGAACTCTTTCCAGAGCTCTGACTTCCAATGACGACAATGCTAGGCAGCTTGAGGGTATCGTTGTGGTCGATCGAGTTGAGAACATTCCTGACTTCGATCAGCTTCTTGGTCAGCAGCATGAAGTCACCGTCGTGAGGTGGGATTCCTGAGGGGCGTGGACTATCCTGTTCGTCGGACTTTGATTTAGCCAAGGCTGCCGCTGCTACTGCCGCTGCCGCCGCCGCCGCCTCACGGTTATGCTGAGGGTCCTCGTTGTTGTCGTTGTTTCCGTTGTTGTTGTTGCCTCCTGTTGTCGATGACTTGCGGATGAAGCGGGGTCCTTCTTGAGCGTCCAAGTAAGTGGCTTCACTGCTCACGATCTGTTCCTTGTCGTCCAAAGTCACGCCACGGAAAAGAGGAACCAAAAAGTCAGGAAGGGCCAACTCTGGGACGTGGACTTGGTTCATGGTGGACTTGACCGACGTTACAAGTCCTTTCACATCCTCTGCCAGCCCCATGGCCCAGTCACTTCCTCTGTTTGAGAGTTCTATCACAAGAAGATAACAAGCAGTATGATTTAGTAAAGGTACGCAGGAATAGAACGTATGGTCCAATCTCTGCTTCTGCGACTTTCTCTGGGTTTGTATATTACCTGTGACTTTGTACTGAGCGTAGGAAAGACTAGCAAGTCCAGCGGTGAGGGCACCCATGGGCAAACGGAGGGCATGCATTATGAACCGGGGGGCAGCCGTGGCAGCAATTCCACGTCTGGCAATAAGGTTTCCATGTCGTGTCCTGTAAAACTGGAGCGCAGAGTGACGACGAGGGAGTGCAAAGGGGCGACCGGGGACAGTGTGACGACCCGAAGAAGGGTATGCGGTTGAAGAAAATGCCCTGGAGGCGAGGCGGGATCCGGTGGTGGCAGAGAATAAGCGCAAGCGACCTATGCTGTTGACGGAGCTGCTGTTGTAGAAGCGTTGCTGGACTCCTGCAGAACGAGAGGTCCAGGCCAAGGGGTCACGCCTGGCGACTCCTGCAGCAGCAGCAACGGTTGTCTGAGCTGCTGTTGTGTTGGTGGCAGTGTTGGTTCCAGGGTGAATTCTGAGGATAGTAGCCGTTGAGAGGAGACGAGCGGGCTGTGAGCGGCTGGGTTGGTTGAGGAGTGTCCTGGAACGGAGAGCGGCGCTTACAGCAGGGGCCTCTGCAAGCAACCTCGAGATCATTGTTCGAGTATTTGTATGAGTGGGAAGAAGGGAGGATATATTAAGAGTGAGTGAATGGAAGGAAGGAAGGAAGGAAGGAAGCGTGAGGATGAGGGAAAGGGGAATGGGTAATGAGAAGTATGGGTGGGAAGGTGTGAAGAAGGAACGGAGGGAAGGAAAAGGTAAGCGCTGTTTGTTTTTCTTGCTGCACCTCTTGTCTCTCTGTGCCCAGAACCATGACATCCGCTCGCATACAAAAATTCCTTTTTCGCTCTGTGCCGAGTGCTGAACGCAGTCACTGCACAGTCATGTGATTAAGACACAACCAAGGAGCTTTTCTGTGGAGTTGCCCTAGGACACTTTGTTTCTCTTTCTTTTTTTATTGCTTAATTGTGTAAGTGCGATAGGTACAGGGGAGTGATGGTTGTCATATTCCAAAAGATTTTCACTTGAAGTTGTTCTTCAGCTCACGAAGGGCGTGCATGACATCGATAGGATCGGTCTTGCCCGTGAACGCCTGCAATGATGGTTCGCTAGAAAGGCCATAAAAAAAAAGAAAAAAAGTTCAGTTGCAATGTATTGTAAAATAAAAAAACAGCAACGCGTGCTCGTCATGACCAATTTCTCTGCACCAACGACATGAAGGGCAGCTTACTTGACGCGGAGGAAAGGGTTGGCGAGCAGCTCCTCGCCAATGGTGCCAGGTATGGTCGACGTGACGCTCTCGTCCGAGGCCCATTGCAGCCTTTGAGCCACGTGAACGTTATCGGGCTCGACATGGTTGGCAAATTTGAGGTTGGCCTTGGTGTACTCGTGTCCGCAATAGACCTTGGTCTCGACGGGCAAGGTGGCTAAAACGTGAAGCAAGCTGTTGTACATGTCTGCCGCGGTACCCTCGAAGAATCGCCCGCATCCACCTATTCAAAAAGAAGAGCAATTATTTTTCGTGGCTGATTAATAATTTCGTCCGCTAGCCTTGGAACGCGGCGCGTTGATTAATATTTTTCGCGTTCCGCCTGCAATCATAGCTAGCATGGCCAAAAAAAAGAACACCAGCACGCACTGAGGAAGAGAGTATCGCCGGTAAAGACAGCGCTGTCGTTTCCGTCCTTGATAAAGTAGCAAACACTGCCCTTGGTGTGACAAGGAGTCCAGAGAGCCTGGACGGTCAATGATCCGACCTTGAACTCCTCTTTATCCTTGACAACATAATTGATTTCGGGAATCCTGGCATCGGCACCAAAGACAGCAAGACCGGGCCTCTTGGCAAGCAGCTCGACATTGCCGTCGGCGTGATCCCAGTGGTGGTGGGTGACGAGGACCGACGTCAATTTGGCATTCAGATGTTGAACGATGCGGAGCAACTTTTGGGGCTCGACGGGATCGATGACAGCAGCCTCGGAGGTCTTTTCGTCGAAGAGGACGTAGGCGTAGTTATCTAACAATTTGAAAGCACGCAATACGTAGGGTGTAAGCTTCAATTTGTCATCTCTTTTTTGCTTCGGCAAAACATGTTACACAGAATACTCCGTTGACATTTTCTTCCGGACGTCTTCAAGGAGAATATCGATGTGTACAATGGGAGACCTTAATTTTAATGCTCGGTGATTCTACGGGAAACTCGCTCTCCCTATCTTGCATACACACCAGCGTATTATTTTTTTCCCACCACAAAAAAAAAAAAGAAAAGTCAAGGATCTCCATTCTGAATCTCCCTTTTGCCATTCATACTACTGTCATTCTCAACAAGCCAAGCCCGACGCTGTTCATGTCATTCGTTTATCTCCCTTGTCTTGCGAATGCAAGTGTCAACAGCAAACTGAGTTTCTCCTTGTATGAATGACGCCAGTGTGACATTCTTCCCACGGAAAAGTGTACGTGAAAAACAAGTCGTACCTTCAAGGACTGGGACGGGAATGATACGCATGGCAGGCTTTGATGCAGTTGAGAAAGGCTGAGTGGGAGTGGTGAGCACGTTTGAGCGGCGGTGTTGGTGAGCCTTGGTTGTGGGAAAGGAGACGAGTCTGGCGAGGGTGGTGTAGGAGGAGTTTGGCGAAAAAGAGGAAGAAGTAGAAGAAAGAGAGAAAGAAGTGAAAAGAGGAGAACAAGAAGTAGAAGAAATAACAGAAGATGCCTTGAAGGAGTGGATAATGCGGGGAGTCCAGCACAAGGAGCGGAACATGGCAAGGGTTGTAAGAAGGAGAGTGCTGACTGAAAGAAAAAAGAAGAGAAGAGGAGAAAAACAGCACAGAAAATAAAAAAAAGATGTCGAAGCAGATCGGGCAGACAAACCCCCTTCATAATTGAACACAACATCCCCTCCTAATTGCACACAGCCTTAGAGCTAGGTTTGTCTTTCTCTCCCTTACAAATCGCAAAGATTGATGTGAACCCAGGTTCCGGGGCCTCCCTTGACAGAACAAGGTCGTTCCTTGGCCTCAGATCAACAACATACAGTCGGGTCTCACACCCCTCTTCAAAAGGCTCCAGTTTCATTTCATTTTTGACAGCCTTCGCCTACGTTTCGCCCCTTCAATATGAACGTGTGCTGTCATCAAGGCTGCAGCCTTCGGACCACAGTCTCAAACCTAGACAAAAGGCCTCAGGACCCTCAAATCTCAATAACTCTCCGGCGGTAGCCACCGTAACAAACATGGACTCTCATGAACCCCGCCTTTTTTTTCTCTCTCTCTTTTACTTCTTCGTCCTCTACTCTTCCATTTTACACTCATCGTTCAGCAATCAACATAGTTAGTCTCTCAACACCAATTCCTTATTTTCGTTGAACTCTTTACGTGGGGAACAATACTATACCTCACATAAGAGTAATGACGGTCCACGTCCCTTTGAAATGACCATTTATGTAACTGAGATACATCGTACATCCAGTTATGACTCTACAAGCGTTGTCGAGAGAATTTCTCGGTCTTCATCCAGATCTATTCTCAGGTGACGGCCTTGGTATGATGCCGGTCCACCTCCTCCCTGCACATTCTTGAACAAGTTCTCCTGCTTAAGCCGCTCTAGATAGACCTCATAGGCGGGCATGAATCGGACAACAAAGTCCTTGACCTGATCCTTAGTCATTCCTGTACCCTTTGTCGCCCACAGTCCTTCCTCCTGTTCTTGTCTCCACTTGAAAACGGTTGATATGTTGGGCGCTGACAGATGAACAAAGGCATCCAAATAGGTGTACCATTCCCGCTCGTATTCCTCCAGTGCATGGTTCACCATCTCAATCGACGAGAATGGGTGCTGGGAGAGATATTTCGGTGCAGAGGCATAGATCTCTGCCAGCCGCTTTGGATCCCGAATAGACTTGAACCCGAGGGACCAACCCTCGAACAGGATCACGTCGAATGGTCCTTGAGAGCGATGCCATTGGTCCTCAGGGACTTGATCGCCACGACCTGAATAGAGAGCCTTGTCGTACGAGGGTACTGGGACCATTGTGCCCGATGATTGAGGTTGGCTTGCTTCGTAAAGTGCTCGGAAGGTCTTGGTTCCCAATGCGATGTCGTGCGTTCCTGGAAGTCCTCTGAACTCGATCAATTTGTTGTCTGGGTATCGTTGACTGAGCGCTTGCTGGCGCTTGAAGGGGAGGTAGAGGTCGTCCATTGAGAAGCTGAAGACGCGTAAGTTGTGAGGTGCTTCAGTCAGAGTCGATACTAGCTCTCGCGTGATGGTCGTCTTGCCTACATTTCCGTGGAAAGAATGAAGGATAAATGGGTCAATGGACAGTGCAGTTGATTGAAGTCGCGTATATAATAGAGTCGGACACGGGTTTGCCGTTATTACCAATGCCTTGAGGTCCAGAGATGCCAACGAATAATGGTCCTCCTGAAGTACGCGTGGCTCCAGGAGGACAGCGTCTCGGCAAAGGCATCAGCTTCAAGATGTGTTGGACTATTGCCTGTGCCTTGTTCAGTTGTCCTGACATTGTTGTAGTTGTTCGTCGAGTGAGAATGAAAGAAAGGAGGGGCAAGGCGAATGAATGAAAGTGGGCAAAGTAAAAACGAACACACATCACACTTGAGTGTCCGACACCAGTAAGTCCGGTGGCTTTTATCATACCAGTTCCTGAGCGTGACCGAGAAACTGTTCTCGTGCTGAGTGTGGCACGACATGCTTCTCTATTAACATTCTTCCTTCACTTCACTCGACCACAACACAAACCAACCAACCATCTACAACAACAGCGACAAACCTCAGCGCCATGGACCTGCCCATCGTCAACTACAGCAAGTCAGAATACATCGAAACGGTACTTGCCCACACCTCCAGGAACAAGGAAACCTCCCACGTCGTTTACATTCGTGAAACGCGATGACAGAAGATAACGACTGACGAAGAGTTCCAATTTCCCTTCGATGCATATAGGACACGGGTAACAAGGTGTCGCGCAAATCCGTTATCTGCGGCAGTCAGAATATTATCCTTGGCGGTAAGGTGAGGACATGGAAGGAAGAATAAGCATCGTTGGCATCATCATCACGACGACCAGAAGGGTTCACAAGACAGTCACTCATACTTTCAAGCAAATTGGTATTCAATAGACGATATTGCAGACGGGAAGTGTCATCCGCGGTGACCTGAGGAGGACAGGTGCAGGACACGCTGTTGTCGTTTCCGTTGGTCGATACTGCTTCCTCTCACAGGGATGTGTTATCCGTCCACCAAGCAGAGTCCACAAAGGGCAAGTCAAAAAACAAAACTCTAGTATTGCATATGCATGGAAGGTCGACTTGAGCGCAATTACTTACTTTTTATTCTCGTGATAAAAAAACAATAACAGGGCATTCAGCTACTACCCCATGAAGATTGGCGACCATGTGACGATTGGAGAGGGCACGATTGTGCAAGCAGCCACCATTGGATCCTTTGTGAGCATTGGCAAGAACTGTGTCATCGTAAGTCCTATTTATCTCATGCTATAGGCGCCTCTCACCACGAGGAACACCATTTGACAGTGATTGTGTTTTTCCTCGCTCTGTGAATAGGGTCGGTTTGCGATCATCAAGGATTGCTGCAGGATAGAGGACAATACGGTGATTCCACCCAACTCTGTTGTTCCCTCATTTTCGGTCTACAAGGGGTCACCAGGAAAGTTGGTTGATGAGCTCCCAGAGAGTATTCAGGATATCGTTGAGGCACGGACAAAGGATCGATATGCCAAGTTTGTCCCTAGCGTGAACTAAGAGGACTCTTTTGCTTGCTTTTCGTTGGCGATTCACCCACTTCGATTTTCTGGAATAAGTTCGCTCTCACTCTTTACAACCTCTACCACAGCCACTATCACGAGCTTTCCTCTTCTCTTCCCCCCCATCATTACCATCAAGCTGAACTCAGCTAGCCAGACAAGACGAGAACCACCGCGAGAGAGATATCTTCCTAGAAAAAAGAAAATAAAAAAAAAATATCCTGATACGAACCATGCTCAGCAGTATTTCGAATCTTTGTCCCATTTATACTCTTTTCGCGGCTTCGCAGGGATTATCATCTGCAAACGACGCATCGCAGGACTTTGTTGTCGTTGCACGCCTTGTACGTTTCTTTCAATGAATAAGCAAGGGGAGAGCACGTAGCCAAGTAGAGGAGGGCCATTGTCCTTTGCTTTCACGTTCTTTATCTTATTTTTTTGTCGATCTCTTCTAGGCGGTATTGACATTTGTGGGGCCTTATTGTCATTTGTATCGCCAAGGGTGGGGAGCAAATGACGATGACGGCGTTCTGTTTCTCTTCCTCTTTCTCTCTATCACCACTCTCCACTGACTAGCCCTCCCACCTTTCTGCTTCGTCCCCCAATGCTTCTCGTCCAAGACCGAACAAGAAAAAAAAACCACCTCGTCTTTGCAACTATCATACTGACCCATTTGATAGCGCATCTTTCACCTTCTACTCTTCCTTTAAATATGTTCGGAGGACTCACTTTCTCTCACTAATTTTCCTTTCGTGAATCTATTCTTCTCCTCTCCTCCTCCACCTTCACGTCTGCCATTGCTACTTTTGTGTCCTCATATCGAATATCCATAAACTCTCTCTCTCATTTCACGACCCCACAAACACCAACGTCCACCACCCCATCAAAGCACCGATACCATCCAAACACCCCCCCTAAACCGAATCAACCTTACCACCACAAAAAAAAAAAGCAGGATCAAAAAGAAAATGAAGAGCAACATTGGATCATGGCCAGTCGCCTTTTTCTTGACTGCTGTCCTCTTTCTCGGCCTTGCCTCCAGTACATGTGGTAATAGATTAAACCAATGTCTTTTACATGGTGGCCAATACAGTATAGTGCTCATAAACATTGCGCTCACAAACATTGACGTTCTTCTTTCTTCAATAGAAGCAAGACTACCAAGGTTTCCGTCTCCTGCTTCACCCCCCTGTCAATCAGCGTGCAACAGTGACTACTACAAATGCATCAATTCGCCTGACAAGTGTACAGAACAGCGCGATGCTTGCTTGCGTGGGTGCTAAGGATGCATGCATGTTGTTAAAATAAACATTTCGATATCCCTTTTTCATGTTTCTGCTTCCTTGATTTTTGATCATTTCGTTGTGTATGTGTAAAAGAGAGGGGGGGGGTTCCCTGGTACCGTTCGCTCGGCTATTGCCTTTTGAGCTACGTCAAATAGCACTCGGTAATGCAGTGTTTGAATCCGTCTTGTTCTCAATCATCCCAACTCTACTTCGTACACTAACAAGTAAAGTGGAAAAAAAAAACACCATGAAATGATAGGAGAATTCTATTGCTAATGCCGTGATGGCTGCTTTGGTGATGAAGAAAGGATGTGGTGATGGTGGCGTCGCTAACCCTCCGTTTAAGAAAAAAAGAAAGGAATGACCGCACGTCCTCTTTTGATGCGATAGATCGCCTCCCTCGTTTCACAAAAAAGAATAGCGCAAGGACTTGGGGGCTAAAGAGATGAGTAATCGTTCCCAAAACTGCGGGGAGGAAAAGAAAAAAGAGGTGGGTGCTGCGGCCTGGAGCGAGTCTTTCATTACCTATCGTTTTCAAAATAGCAACGACCAATGTGGTTAATGTATCAACAAGGAGAGAGATAGACAGTGGTGGTTGGTGCCCTGGGGGGTTTGTGATGGATTGATGGAATGAAGTGGCACGTGCCTGGATAAGTTAAGGGCTGCGTCCCCTCTCTCTTCGACCTATTTATTGGTCTGCCTTCAGTGTCTGCCCCTCTTCAACTCACACTCTTTTTCCACACTCACTTTTTACATCGGGATCAACACCCTGCACAAACAACCGCGCCGCATGTCCGATATTCAAAACCTTCAATCCTACGGTAATTAATAACTCATGCTAAACAATCTAACCAACAGCAGCACACACCAGAACAGCCGCAACAGCTTCCAGAAAGAAGCACTCATCAGTCTGTCTTTGTGCTGTGGAAAGGACTCTCTTGACCCTGAAAAAAAAAAAGGTTTGCTGACATTCTTCCTCACTCATTTGGTATGTGACAAATAGATCCTTTTGCCGATCTTGGCGACTCAGGCGACACTGTTGGAGAGCAGCAGGGTTATATCCGTACGTCCTTTTTTTTTTTTTTTTGTTCTCTCTGATGATCATCTCTTTTTTCTCTAGTTTTGCAGCCCTTTTCCACCTTTGCTTCGTCATCATCTCTTTTCCTCCACAGCAACAACAAACAACAAACGACAGTCTGGTCCAGGAGGGCGTCATCTGGAAAACTCAGCTCAGCAGAGAAAAATACACAGCCTACCAACATCAGCAACAAGCGACAAGCGACAATCAGAAGAACAAAGACAAGAAAGGAAACAAGTGATGTTAACTCTTTATGCCCGTAGCAGGGTCTTGACAGGCCGTTTTGGCTCTGTTTCCTGCTCTGTCGGTAGTATACTTCGGTGTACGCCTTTTGTCATAGTTACACTGATGTTTTCCTTCTTTTTCTTGTGGTTTTTGTTGTTCGACGCACTGGGCTTACTTTGTCCCTGGCAATTCCGAGGAGACACAGGGAAAATCATGGAACAAAATATCAGCGGGACTCGAGGCGCAGAGCTATATTTTATCTCACTATCTTGGCGAAGGAGCAAGCTGACTAACAAATTGTTCTTTTTTGTTCTTTCTCGTTTTGCACCATTCTCTTTTTTCACTCCTTGCCCTCCCGTGTCCCCCAACAATGTAACGAAAAACAGATATTCGTATCCAGCAGCGTAACGGACGCAAGACCTTGACCACCATCCAGGGATTGCCCAAGAACTTTGACCAGAAGCGCATGCTCAAGATCTTCAAGAAGGACTTCGCTTGCAACGGAACCCTTGTGGAGGA
Source organism: Linnemannia hyalina (assembly GCA_019671135.1). NCBI lineage: Eukaryota > Fungi > Mortierellomycota > Mortierellomycetes > Mortierellales > Mortierellaceae > Linnemannia > Linnemannia hyalina. The sequence goes on along the minus strand of JAHRHY010000018.1, from coordinate 926,242 downwards.
TGAGGAGTTGGGATCTGTCATTCAGCTCCAAGGCGATCAGCGTACTAAAGTCTCGACTCTCTTGACCACCGAGGGTGGTATCGACAAGAAGCAGATTAAGATCCACGGTTTCTAAATCAACACTCAAGGGGGACGACCTCTTTTGCTCCGTTCTTTTCTCCTTTTTTCTTTGCTTATCCCCTTCTTTTTTCTTTTTGTTCGAATTTGATGAGCTATAGCCCAACACCGGCCGATGCTCTATATCTTTTCGCTTTCTTCTAATTTTGTATCATTACCTTTTTTCTTTTTCAATTTGGCAGCATGACCTCATTAAAGCAACCGCAATCCATTGAGTCAAATAATGTCTTTTGCTCCTGTTCCTGAACTTGTATCTGCTATCTGCTATGGTCATGGGATGGATGGACGCGTGAGAAACAGAAACAGACGTAGACTGCAAGGCATGGTATTCTTGTTCAAGTATCCAAAAAAAATAATCTACCCTTATTTTTTTTGTCCACATGCTCAGAAACTGTGTCCTGGGAAGGTTCTCGTAAAAAAAGCACACAGCAGGCCACTTTGAGCATGAATTTTTTGCATGTTTATTTGTCGAGAATGAAAACGCACATCATAATAGCAAGGGGGGAAATGTCATAAAAAAAAAAAGGTTCGTCAACTGTACTGTACTCTAGTCTGGTGGAACAACTTGCAAAGATTCTAAAGAGGGCCCCAAGAGTCTTCAGAATCGTGGGATCCAATGCTTCCAACCTCAGCCTCGGTCCAGTCCAACTCTTCCTCGTCCTCGCTATCACGGCCAATGGTGTCAGAACGGTCGTCGGCATCCGACATATGGTGAAGGTCTTCGTCTGCGCCGTGGATGGATGATCGGCGAGATGATGATAGGGATGATGAGGAAGCATTCTCGAGAAGACTAGAGGGGTCCTCGAAAGGGTTAACGTTCAACTGGTGGTTGCTGCTCAGATCGTGACGAAGGATCGCGTTGGCGGGGCGGGGATCGACCTCAGACGAAGCAGCAGCAGTCACAGCAGCAGTGGCGATGATAGGCAAAGCAGCGGCAGAGGCGACGGTAGCGGCAGTGTTGTTGTTGGCAGGTGGTGGTGTGGTAGTCTGTTGATGGAGGTCATGGTTGGAGGCAAAGGGGTTCTGGTACAACTCTGCAGACCGAGCTTGTTGCTGTTGCTGAAGATGATGATGGTTCAAGAGTGCGGCACGTTCCTGGTCCTGTCTCGCAAACTGTTCCTCGGCTTCGCGCAACGCCTGTTCCATACGAATCTCCCGTTGACGGATCGACTCCTGCAGGGCCTCCTCGCGTACCTTCATGGACCGTTCCATATCTGCAAGTCGGGCTTCGTTGGCTGCAATTTCGCGCTCGGTCTCGTTAATCCGTCGGAATCGTTCTGTCATCATATCTTGCTGTTGGAGGTGATGGATGGGGGGTCATACCGTAAGTTGGTAAGGGTTTGTGCGTGCGTTTTGAATAGAGCTACCCAGGTGAACACTTCCTTTCTCACTGCAGCACCCCTTTTTTGTCTCCACCCATGACGGTCATAGAGAAAAAAAGTTTTCCCTGCTTGTACTTTCAAAAAGGGTCCGAAAAAGGGTCACACAAATTTCTAGCGCCCAAGCCAAGTCGCATATCCACTCTTCCTCAGTTGACACACGCACCAATAGGGTCGATATTTTGTGAGGTTGAGTTTCACAGTCAGTGGAGTCAAAGCTTCGCCTATTTATTCCCTTGTTGCTCCCTCCGTTGCTGTTGCATGCTCTCTCTTGCTCTCTCTCTCGCTCTGAGTCTCTGGTATTGTTGTCCTGCTCTCGTGCGCCCCAAAAAAAGAAGAGACGAAAAGAAATCCCAATGCGCAGTATTGGAACTCTCTCTGACATGGACATGACAAAGTCAAAGAACACAGGAAGCAAAAAGTACGAAACAAACAATTGGAATAAAAGGTTGGGATAGTAACAAAACATGTAGTAGAAAAATAAAAAGTCCAATGACTGTCAATGCTCCTCTTTCTCCTCCTGGTGTCGCTGCTGTTGTGCATACTGTTGCTGCTGATTGTGATTGTGGTGGGTTACCAGGATGTTGCGTACAGCATTCTTTCTTTCGTTCACATCCTTGCCTTGGCGCCCCAAAATCCGTAATTGGAGTGTCACAAGGTCCGGTCGCACTAGTCACTCTGTATTATGCAATGTCGACACACCTCTCTCTTATGTGCATAGCCAAAATATAAAACTCGGTGTATGCCTACCCTTACTCTACCCCCTTCCTTCCTTCCCTCCCGAATGCATAACAGAAATGGGAAGAAAAAGGGTCAAAGGAAAAGGAAAAATAAGGAAAACAACAACAACAAAAACTTACGTCAAAGTCCTTCTCTTCCTCATCGTCGTCATGGTTGTTGCCATTAGACCTCGTTCGACGTTGTCGCAATTCGTAATCAGTGAAATGGTGGTCGAACATGGAAGACGAAGAAGAAGACGACTGGTCACGGTAGTGGTCGTCTTCGTTTTTCTGTTGGTTCCCGCTGCCTCTTCGCTCCCGCTGGCTACTGCCACCACCTCCGGCGCCGACGGGACTCTGTTTCTCAAAGGAGGAGAACATGTCGCTGATCTCGTCCTTGAGGATAGTATAGATAACTACGCCGGTGACCACGACGCCAATGACGCTGGCTGCGATGATTCCTGGGTGCACCATGATTTCTTTTTTGGGGAGAGAAGAACTGGGAGTGTGTGTGAGTGTTGTAAGGAAAGGAAGGGAAAATAAAGTCGTTGAAAAGTTGGTAAAAAGGAGAAGGAGTGAAGGGGGTGCGTTGGGTTGTTTTAAGTGTCTAGGAGTGGAAGTAAGGGCAGCACCTGTGAGTGGGTTCGCAAGAGTGTGAGTGTGTGAGAATGAGAGCAAGGTGTGTTAGGACAAGGAGAGAAGGAAAAAGAAGCGAAAGCTTGAAGGTGGGCTTGGCAAAGTCATTTGCAGAGGAGTGACTGTCAATCGATGCGCTTCAGCTCTTGCTAAGCAAAATGGCGAAGAAGAAAGCAGGCAAGCTAGGCGAGCAAAAGGGTGTAAGGAAACCACAGCGTGAATGATATCCACTGTTCACGACTCCCTGTCTGGGTAAAACATAGTCGCCATTGGGCAGGCAGTGTGTTGCTATGGTGCATCGGGGACCGACAAGAGAGGACACCTGGTCTATGCGGCGGTTACACGCGAGCCCCGAAAATTCAAAAGGGCTCCAATGTCTCTCTACACGTGACTGCTACACTTTCTTTGAAGGCGATTCGCGATCGTTCATTTTCTTTTTACCTTTTGTCTTCTCCACGTCTGTCACCTCACAAGAACTGTCGCATCAGGATCAACTTAGCACTCAACCTCAATCAACCACGAACAGGAACACCGCTAAAACAACAACAAAAACCGACTTTGAGCCACTCCACTTTCTGCACGATGATTCTTCCTATGTACCTCGGTCAAGTGAATCAGGGCATCAAGCACGAGCATGCCCAAAAGGTCGCCGCTTTCCTCCAGGTCTTTTCAAAACACTCTGAAAAGCTTCTAATGGAGACCAAGGAGAACGTAAGGGCTTTGTCAAGAGGAAGACAAGGAACTGAAGAGAACATAAATGGTGATTTTTGAATTGTTCAGAGAAAACCTCAACATCGGAGATATTGATGCGGAATGGTTACTTGGATCTAATATATAGGTCAGGGAGATCGAGGAAACATGCCATGCCAGACTTCAGTCGCCATGGAATGAGATTGTGTTCCATCACATCATGGCTTGCAAGGGTGTCGAGGCTGTCGACTTTGTGTCTGCCTATGGAGACCAAAACATGGCCGTTACGTACGTTCATCATTTTTCTTTTGTTTCGATTTATTTACACCTGGAATTTCTTCAATAGTCTCGGGAGCAAGCAGGCGCGAGGAATGAAAGAATCAACAACGTGGATATTCATAGTTATCTTTATCGTGTATGTGCTTACCTTTGTCGCGTCTCCTTTTTTCTATTAGAATTTTCTTGCGTGAATTCCCTAATATGACCAACTGGCCTTTGGAGATCTTGTACATCCTCAATGCCGATCTTGGACGTCTGGCTGTCCAAGTAAGTTGACCGAGAGTTGAACGCATCTCTTCATGGACTATGGACTATAGAAACATATATACCAGAACTGAAACTACCAAGTGACTGACAAGTGAACGCGATTTTGTTGCATTGTCAATGCATTGTTTAGGCTGATAAGCAATTGGAGCGAAGGGGCGAGAAGCCATCAAAGTTGGAGGACTGTGCGAGAGTAATCAACAAGGCATTCAGTATTTGCATCACAGACAGGTACAGGGGCATTGTGATAGCGGGTCAGGAGACGGAGAAAATCACACCAAAACGCTGTTTTACACATTCAAACGACACAATCTAGGTAACTCATATTCTTTCCAACTTCTCGGTATCAACATGTGTTAGAGCGCCACTGCATATTTCCCGTAAGTGGGGAACATACAATGTCATCGGAATCTTGTTCAGGACCTACTTCAAGGTACAGGATACTTTGAATCATCAAGGTCACTAATGTACATGGTCCTTGACGGGAAAAAAATACTGCTATGCAATGTTTGCTAACCAAGGAACACCTGTTGCTTACGTCAAATGATAGTTGAAGTCGCATAATTTGTGCAAGAATATTCTGCGTGCCGTGAAAGCGGCTGATTTGCCAGAGCTGGAACAATTCCCAATGGCGCATCAGGTCACGATCCGCTACTATACAGGAGTTCTTTCGTTCTTCAACGATGACTTTAAAAAGGTAAGCCTTTTGAATACAAAAAGACATTGAATGAAGTGTACTCGCCTCAAGATAGGCTATGAGGGGATGCGGATAAATGTGGAAAAGTAACGAGTGACGCGACGGGTGAGGGTGGGAGAGGGCGAAGATGAAAATAGGAGAGTACGAAAATTATGCATTATGCTAGTCGCCGGATGTGTGCTGACAACTGTTTCTTCTCTCGCGTTTTTGTTTTCCATTTCCATCTCCACTCATATTTTGGGTTTTTATGCAAAACATGAAGGCGGAAACAGATCTGCAGTTTGCATTTGATCATATCCCACCCAAATTTCACCACAACCGACGCTTGGTCCTTCACTACTTGATCCCGACTCGCCTGTTGCATGGATCGCTTCCTCAGACCCGTCTCCTCGAGGAATTTCCAGAACTTTCGGCGCTCTACCGACCCCTGGCATTGGCGATCAAGAGTGGAAATGTGCAGTTGTTTGACGAGGCCTTGTCGATTGGCGGAAGTCGACTGATTGGACTGGGTACCTATCTGACTGTCGAGCGGTCTCGAGGTGTTGCTGTTCGTGTCCTCTTCAAGAAAGTGTAAGTCTTAATGAGTGTTTTTTCCTTGTTTGTGAATAAGTGCTTATTCAATGCAATGTCTGACTTGAACCTGCTCCTCTTTGATTTTAGGTTTACGTTGATGGACAAGACGAACAAGTTGAACATTGACCAGTTCCAGAAGGCGTTGGCCTTTGTGGGTGTCAATGTGGATGATGAGGAAGTCGAATGCATGCTTGCCAACATGATCTATAAGGTACACTTCATCTGACATTCAATATTTTTCGCGATTGATTATGAAAGATGACCACCACGTCTTCATGTCTTGTCGTATTCACCAATTCGTTATTTTGGCACTCAACCATTTCAATCGAATAGGGATACATTCGTGGATATCTTTCGCATGAGAAGAAGGTCCTCGTGCTCAGTCAGAAAGATCCCTTCCCGAGCTTGGAATCGCTGCAGTAAGCAAGTCTGCCTGCGTAAGAAAAACGGCATGACTAAATAAAAACACGCTGCTCGTAAAAATACTGAATGTAATATCTTATTGCACAACTGCAAAGGTTGGAGGTATTGCTCTGTGGGGAGTCAGCTAGAAATATGGGGACACTAAAGCTCAGCTCTGTGTATGTGTATGTGTGTGTGTGTGTGTGTGTGTGTGTGTGTGTGGTTATGGGCAAAGGGGCAAATGCACCTTGACTCTGCTCTAGAGAATCTGCATTGAGGAGGTTTGCCAAGAAGGAAAGGAAGTAGAGTCGAGACCACCTGTAATAGCTCGCTCTCCTCTTCCTCCTCCTTGGCTATACTTATTATTATTTTTTTGTGTGTGCTGAATGAACTCGGCAGTCCAGCTCGGACAATCATCTCGCTAATGAACCCGGTGGCGGCGCGTCGTCTTTGGGTCGTCCCTTCTTCAATGTCCCATCACCCAGTGACACCCTTTCCAGGTCTTGCGACAAGCCCTCATCCCCACTATTCCCGCCTCCGCTGCCAGTCGTGGCAAAAGTCAAAGAAGATTTCGTATACCGAAAATCCGGGAGTCCTTTTGCCTCCTTTTCACGCAGCGCCTGAACTTCATATTTGCGTTTCTCCTGCTTCGTCTCGTTACTCCAGGCTTGGTCAATTTCTTGCGACATGCGGGTGGCATCGTCGTTTAAGAATCGGAAGAGAGCCGGGTTGAGGGCTAGGGTGTGACTGTGGTAGTCTGGGTTTGTGGGGTCGGCGCAGGTTGGGCAGCACGTTGGGCAGCACGTTGGTTGAGATCGTCGTGACGGCGTGTTAGCGTCTGGTGGTGAAGCTAGTTGGTGAGATAAAGAAAGGAGGTGAGGGGTTTTAGTTATATAAGGAAAAGAAACTGGTTGAACGGGGAAGTTCTCCCGAGGGAGGAGCTGTGCGGAGTTAAATTGCGGAAGGGAAAATAGAAAGACGCGTTGATTATCGAAAAAAAAAACGCGGTGTGGGAGTAAGTAGCATGAGAGGATAGTGAAGGTAAAAAAAAAGATAAAACACGCGAAACCCCCGATCTGCTAAACTACCGGTAATGAAGGAGCATTATGGCCACTTGTTCAAATTTGAAGTACACAAAGGCACACAAACAAAAACCATGGACCCGTTTTTGTGCGCCTCTTTTTTCCTCCTTGGACACCCCTTTGCGGTACTCCTATTTCCGTTTCTCGATTGATATTGACGATGTGTTTGTTTGACTTACCACTACTAGGCGTCAGTAAGGTAGTTGAAGCTGCTATTCCAAAAAAAAAAAAAAAATTAGTGCCACAAAGGAAAAAGGGTATAGTCAATAAGGTGAACGTGAAGGCGTTGAGGGCGAAGTGAACACCTATATCGAAGGCGAGTTGTGTGTCTTCCAAGGAATGTACGGGATGGGAATGGATGGGCGATACATACGACTCTGTAAAGTCTGTCCGTCTTGAAGGTTGAGCAATCCTGCTGCGCTCTCACCTTCTCCTGCTGGGGTCTGAGCGTTTCATTTCCAAAACCAGGGCGTGGGCCATTAGGCAGATCGATCGGAGAGGGAGAGAGGGATAGGAAGGAGAGATGGATTGGGGCGGGAAGGGAAATTAGGTGAGTAACGACAATTGCATCGTTCTTCCTCTTTGATAGAAACATGTGGGTTTACGTCCTTGATTCTTCATGTGCTGTGGGGCAGTTTGGTGATGTGGTGGACAGGTCCATGCATGGCTAAGCATAACCTCATCCGTCTCCCGTCCTCTGCTGAGTGGGGTGGATGCATGTGTGCATAAAATTCGAGGGAGTGTAATAGGTGCATGGAAGGGATGAACATCTCCTGCCTGCAGCCCTTTCCTTGTCGTTGAATATCCATGTCCTGGGTATGAGCTTTGTAGGCGAAAATCCTGCTAGTGATATGCAAGGGGTTTCACGTTCATTCCAATGTAAGTTTGTCATTTACCTGCGCCCCTTGGCAAGTACACTGGGTTTTCATTGTCGCGTTTCTTCGAGAGACCCTGGAAATGGTTTGTGTTATCCTTGGGTTTGTGAACTGATGGTGGTGGTCCTGGTAGTTGTTAAGTAAGCTACTCACTTCTCCGCGGAGGAGAGAAAGAGAGAGAGAGAGAGGTGAAAGGGAAGTGTTGTGTCCTGAACGAGCGCGACTTGTTCGTGTTCCTGTTTTTGGCGGTGAAACAGAACCAATGAGGGTGATTGAAAATCTAAAAGAAAGAGCGGACAAGAAGGAAAAAAGCGAAGGGTTGGGGCGGTGGCGAAAAAAAGTGGCGTTGTTTGAGCCAGGATTGCGGGAAGAGAGAGGGACAGGTTAGAACAAAATAGGGCCATGGTGGCATGGGAAGCATCGGATGCTGTCTCTTTACAGTTGAGGCCATAAGTGCAAGAAAAAATAATGGCGGCGTACAGATGAAGAATAAGTATGCACGATGAGAGAGGAAAATTGGGAAAACCGATTATCGGAGAAGCGATAACACTTGCTGTGCTCGAATGAAAAATGAATCCTTCCTCCTTTCTCCCACTCGTGTCTCTTTCCCTCGCTCCACAGACAGATGCGGTCTAAGGACTGTGATCATTTTTGAAATGTCACAGAGAAAAACAAGCCGAGGAAGGACTGACACAGTATTGATTCTTAAATGCCCTTGGGAAAAAGAATTGCGATTATATATGTTGAACCATAAGAATCACGGCTGGATAGAAGGAAGGTGTTTCTCACTCGTTCATGTGGAAGAACTGACGGATGGCTATTCTTGACTGTATGCATGTGTTTTTTACCTTTTAGCTTACGGGAGTGACGAATGTGTTGACCGATGTTTTAGTTCGAGTGGAAGTGTGTGATATGAATGAGTGACTTTAGCGCAGACGAATCGGGTAAAGTGTTGAAAGAGGGTAGAAGGGACGAGTAATGAGTGGCAGCAAGGAAGGGTTCAAGATGAAGAGGGGAGGTTGCTGTGTGTACAGACAAAAAATAAAGATGTGTCTACTTATAAGGCTCGTGACAAGGCTTTGCTCAAAGTGCAAATAAAAACGGCGAGGAGAGGAAGGGGGAGAAAGCCAGAGGGGCCAAAGGGTTGAGAAGGATGGTGGCCATTTGACTCTTTTATGTATCGACCCTTTAATGTTTCGAAAAAAAAGTGAAATACTCCCGATGCCCTTGCATGCAACTTTGCTTAGCCATCATATTTACATATTTCTTTAGATTCTTCTCTTTCTGTTCAATAGCCCAACGGACCGCGCTTGTTCGTTTCTGACCCTATTGATAATAAAGAAGTGGAAGGGTCGCTGGTGCTGTGAGTAACTCCCTCCATTCAACTCTTTGGATGACAAGAACTTATCCAAGCCCTGCTTACTGGCTCCCCTCTACTTTTATTTTTACTCTTACTTCGTCCCTTTACTCGTCGTCTTACAGCACTGCTGAAATGCTCAGTTGCACAAAGAAACCATAAAAAAACGATCGCTTCCATCCTCGAGAAAACTGTCTGCCTCATTTCCACGCTCCATCCCATTTTTTTTCCCGTTTATTTGAATTCATGCAAATGATCGCGTTGGTGTTTATGTTTGTTTGTTATGGTGTTTATTCTTCACTTGTCAGGGTAACTGAAAGTCGCGACGAAGGCGAGGGAAGGCGAATGAACAAGGGGAGGGCTAGGGTACCCTTTTTGATTTTCAAGAAGTGACAAACCCTCACTTTTCCTCATCTTTTACTGTTTTTTTTGTTCATGCGCGAAAATGAAAGACAGCAATGTAATGAACAAAACAAGAAGCGTGATTCATGCATGCCAATGCGATCTTAAATCCACAAAATACCAGGTCTGGTGCGTTCCCTTCTCCCTTTTTCATCCTTTGGCCATCTCTTTTCATTCTTTTTTTTGCTCATATATCTCGTGGGTAACTCCAATTTGTTTCTTCTTTCTTCTGTGGTAGGAAGCTAGGAGGTTTTGTTCTTCGACCCAATGCCAAGACACCATGAAGATGAGTTTTCCTCTCTCTCACCTCCCTCTCCTTTTATTATGCATGTCATGTTGTTCACCATTGCGAGCGTTGACAACAAGGGATAACCAAAAAGAAAACCACAGAAAAAGGGAAAGTGAGTGAACAAACCGCCGGTAATAGCGGATTGTCGTTTAGAATAACTTGATATTGATATTGTTGGTGGCGTTTCTTGTAGGGTGTAACTGCGAACAGCATTTACTGCATGCTCCCTGTTCTCTCTCTCTGTTCGTATCAATGTGTTTTTTTTTAGATCGATCGCCTTCTCGCCTTTTCCTTCTCCTTCTCCTCTTCCTTCTCTTCCTTTTCCTCCCCAGTTTCTGCACCTCTTTTTTAGTAGTCTGCATCCTAATGTCAATTGATGAAGCCTGTGTATTCGTTCATCGACTTTCGCCCTTGATGGTCGGAACACTTCCTACAGTTCAGCCCCATCCGACCTGATGCTTTCCCGTGCGTGTGTGCATCCACTCATCCCCATCCATGGGATGGTAATCGAACTCTATCCCACCCCTCTCATTGTCACCCATCTCGAATCGCGCTTTGTCGACTTACTCTCTCTCCCCTTTAACGTCTTCACCAACGGGACACATACAAAATAATCCAGGAACAGGGCAGAGAGGAAAACGAAACAAGAATCATAACCGACCACTGTGTATCAAGACGACAGAATAAAAAACAACTACTCGCGATCGGCCCCATCTCACAACTCCGTCCCCCTTACACCCACTAATCCCTGAACTCTTGGCTTGAAGTTGCTGTTCTATTCGACATTTTTGCCTTTTGCCTTTTTTTTTTTTTTCTTTCCACATGCACGTTGTATTTGTGTTCACGTTCTGTGCTTCTGTGTTCATGTTTGTACAAATAACATCCCACAAACCTCTCTCACTCAGTTCACCTCGCCTAATACTCTCTTTATGCACGTCCTAGAGTTGCTATTTTTGTCTTTCAATTGTAAGCCGCATACGCTAGAGGCCGTTCTTTGTTTTATTTGTAATTCTGTTTTGTTGACTTTTGTATGTTTATGCGTGTGTTATTTCTTTTCCGATCGTGCTTTTTGCACGGTTTCCCTTTTTTATGTTGTTTGTTTTAAAGATTAGCTTACGCTCTTCCCTGCCGAGGAGGAAGACCCTTGGGAAGGTGATTCTTTCGTAGTCGACGCGTCGTTGTTAGGCGAGGACGTTGCCGCTGTCGCTGAAGCAGCAGCAGTCTTGGGAGTATCGTTCTCGTGGAATCCCAAGTTCTTGAAGTCGTCGTTTCCCATGAGACCCCTAAGAGAATAGGTGAGCATGAGAACCGTTGCAATATTAGCAAAGAATTCAATTGATACTACAAGTGGATCAATCATTCACCTTTTAAATCATATACTCTCCTCCCCTTCCTCATTCTCCACGTCATTTATTCCTTATCTCTCCACTTTTTCATGGTTTATGCCACCCTCTCCCACGGTTCCATCCACACCGTCCTCCACACAACAAAATTCAAAGAAAGGCGTGAGATAAAGTTCAAGTTAGCGATCTACACAATCAAGGAAAAGAAAAACAAACAAACTTACTTATCCATGCGGCAGCTGAGGTACTGCTTTGAGATGTGTCGGCATTTGCCATTGTTATTCTGGTTCTCTTTGAGGCAGTTCAGGTACTCCTTCATGAACACCGTGCACTCGCCTATAGAAAGGGAAATAGACGTCAATTGAGGACCGTTAGTGTAAGGTTGCCGGGTTGTGCGTTTCGAGCAGTGAAGATCAATGGTTTCGTTTGAGGACAGAGTCAATTGAAAGTGTGCATGATAAAGACGATTAGGAGAGTCGGATGTAAAGAACAGGTACCATCGTGGTCGAGAGGGAAACTGCCGCGGTCGGGAGGAGGTGCGGAGAAGGTGGTGAAGCTTGGGGGACGACCGAAACTCATTGTAGTTGTGTTGGTGTATTGGTATGTGTTTTGTTGTTGTTGTTGTCAGGTGTGCACTGTCTTTGAATGATAAGTGTCAATGGTAATGAAGGAGTGGTGTAAGAAGAAGAGGAATGAGAGAATGAGGAAGAAATGGGTTGATCCGTGAAACCGGCATGGGTCGAGTGTTGATCTCTTTCAGCCTCTCCTACCAGGAATGGGTGAAAACGGCAGTCCAAGTCGGGGCAAGCTTTGCTCGGCCCACAGACAGCTTTCCGTGTCCCCGTGACTTGGACTTATCGCTGATTGGACTCGATCTATCATTCCCCCAGTGGGTTTCAGAGAGGGGTATGGTCGTTGTCCCAACCCGCCGAACCTGTTCCTTTAAAGTCCTCTCTTCTTCCTTCTTCTCCTTTTCCTTCTTTTTGTGTTCTTGGTCTTCACTCTCCTCATCACAGCCTTCTCCACTCTCCTTCTCATTCACTCTCCCCTCCTCATTAGCCAAACCAAAGCAAGCAAGAAAAAAACAATGTCGCGCCTTCCTCAGCAAGTCCCCATCTCCATCGCCGACCTTGAGCACAACGCTCACACCACCCTGGCCCTCAATGCCCTCGATTACTACCGTAGTGGAGCCAATGACATGCAGACCCTCAAAGACAACCAGGACGCTTACAGCAGGTAAATTATATCTCGATATCTGCAGATAATCAACTGTATTGAGGGCATGCACACATTGCATACCTTCAGTAGCCACAGACGGTTTCTATGCCGGTGACAATTGGAGCCCTTTCTAAGCCTCTATTGATTATTCCATGTTTGGCGGCGGGTAGACTTCGTCTTCGCCCAAGGATCTTGAGAGATGTGTCCAAGATTGACACCACGACCACCCTTTTGGGCCACAAGGTCAGCAGCCCAATCTGCATTGCTCCTACTGCTATGCAGCGTCTTGCCAACGATGCCGGCGAGAAGGCCACTGCCCGTGGTAAGCTATTCTTTCTTTGCAATGGTCAAATTCCGCAACATACTCGTTTTTGTCGACAAGAAGTAGAAACAAAGAAGTGAAAGATCTTCCTGGTCGTATCGTTTTTACTGCCATCCGAGGAAAGATATGAAGAATGTGAAATTAAGAGAGAGGGGGACGTGAACGATTGGAATTGATGGCTTTACTTTTTTGTAGGGTTGTGAACTTGTCTTCAAGCATCTGTTTGTGGTTCAATTCTTTTACTATCCCACAACTCTATGTGTGCCTTGCCGTGTACATCTAAGACAAACCAATGTTGCTCTGTCGTGTACATCTAAAACATGTACCAAGGAAAAAACCAACAGTGCAGTGACTAATAGTTCCTCGACATGCATTAACGTTCATCTTTCTCGCCCTCTCTCTCATATTTTTCACTTTTGAAATCCAGCTGCAGCAAACGCCAAAAAGTGCATGATCTTGTCATCGTGGTCAACAACGTCGGCTGAAGACACGATCGAGGCCGGTCGAGAGGTTCCATGGGATCAATCAGCCTCGGGCGCCTTGCCTCTTTTTTGGTTCCAGCTCTATGTCTACAAGGACCGTGTCGTCACTGAGCAATTGATCCGTCGGGTCGAGAAGGCCGGTTACAAAGGTAAGCGATGAGAGATCTTGGTTGGAGATGGACCGGGAGGAAACGAAATGCATTGAAGTTCTTCACCCAATTATTTTTTTTACTATTCCCTATTCGGGGTATTTTGGATGACAATTCGTGTTCTGTTACTTTTTTTTTTTTTTCGTTTCGGAGAATGTTGATCAAGAATGTGGTTGTGGTTGTCATGCTCATGTTTATTTGGCTTAAAGTGTCAAGGGATCAAATACTTGCTCGTTCATCACAATTTCCTCTGGCGATGGATGATAATAGTTGAGTGAGTTGAAAGAAGGAAGTAACCGGGAGCAATTGACAACAGTGCTACTGACGCAGTCAATGGATGAGTAAGGTCAAAAGGAACTTGAGCGGGAAGGAGGCCAAAGGGAAAAAGTGTATCAACAATGAATGACCTTTCGGGTGGCTCGGGCTCTGAACGATCGTTGTCAGAGAAAAAAGAAGGTTGAAGCTTAGGGAGAACCTCTTTCTTTTTTCCCTTCTATATTGAGCCTTTGAGTTTATGGTTATAGGTTTTCCCTCCGTTATGTAACTGCTAAATATTTCGTTGTGGTTGTTCTTCACAAGGACTATTTGCAAACAAGTAACACGCTATTCTACCCTCCTTCATTCTCTACTACCAATTAGCATTGGTGATTACGGTTGACACCCCCTTCTTGGGCCGCCGTCTCGCAGATGTTAGGAACGTCTTCAAGCTGCCGGGGCACATGTCGATGGCTAACTTTGAGAACAAAGATTCCAAAGTCACCATGGCCACCATCCTCGACCACAACGACGAAGAAGGCTCCTCCGCTGCCTCCGATAACAATGATGGCTTGAATCACGACAAGGCAGGAGCAACCAAAAAAGTCGTCCGTCAAGAATCGAGCTTGGCTGCTTATGTCGTCTCCCAGATCGATCCTACCCTGAACTGGAGCGATATTGCCTGGGTCCGTTCCATCACCAAGCTCCCCGTTGTTGTCAAGGGAGTCCTGACGGCTGAGGATGCTAAGCTCGCGGCCGATATTGGAGTGGAGGGTATTCTGGTTAGTAACCATGGTGGTCGTCAGTTGGATGGTGTCTTGGCGACTATTGACGCGTTGCCGGAGGTTTTGGAGGCTGTCAAGGGTAGAGGTGTCGAGGTTTATATTGATGGAGGTGTCCGCAAGGGCACTGATGTCCTCAAGGCCCTTGCTCTTGGTGCCAAGGCCGCCTTCTTGGGCCGACCCATCCTTTGGGGTCTTGCTCATGATGTAAGTTCTTTTTTTTTTTCAATCGTTTTATTCTTCAGCTATGTTTTTGTTATTTTCGTTTTGCAGAATGCTGACTAGATTATCAATTACGTTTATGATTGACATAGGGTGAGGAGGGAGTGACCTTGGCATTGAACTTGATCCAGCAAGAGTTTGAACTGGCCATGGCCTTGGCGGGCTGCTGCAAGATTGAAGACATCAACCGCGACCATGTCCAGCACGGCACCACCGCTCGCTCCAGATTGTAAACCAAAGAAGAAAAAAATACCAATCATATTTTTATAGCCTCACACATCGTTTTTCGCGCATGTCGCGTAGTTTCTCAATAATAGTAGCTTTCAGAAAAGATGACCACGATTGGGGTTTCCTTTATATTTGTTGTTAATTGCTCGTTGTTGTTGTATTTTCTCAGCCAGGAGGTGGGTAATAGTAAAAAGAAGAAAAGAAAAGAAAAGAAAAAGAGCTAATGTTTTTTTTCGCTTTTGTCGTTATGTGGTGGTGGTGCTATGTATCAAAGTAGAGGTGAGAAGGGGAGGAGGGGGTAGGGGTCGAGCTTGTCGCCTTGGTCGGGGGTCTTGAAAGAATATCATGATGTGCATGCTATGCACAGTGACAGAAGAGTTTGTTTACCAAGCCCAGAACTTCTCCTTGTCCTCAGCGGCATTGTTGTAGATCAAGACGTTAGGGGTGTCGCCCTTGATATCGGACAAGACATCACGGGTACCGCGGGAAATGAGCAACTTCTTCATCTCGTCAGGGGTGTAGGCACCAGAGTTGAAGGACGATTCCGAGGCGGGGGCCAGCGACAAGTAGTAGGCGATCAAACCAGCAACGTGAGGGGAAGCCATCGATGTTCCAGAGATGGTGCGCTTGGCAGACTTGGAGCCAATCCAGGTCGACTCGATGTCTTTTCCAGGTCCGAAGATATCAACACACTTTCCGACGTTGGAGAAGTAGGCGCGCGAGTCATCCAAGGATGAGGCACCGACAGTGACGGCGGCAGGAACACCGGCGGGGGAGTAGTCGCAGGCATCGCGGTTGTCGTTACCAGCGGCAACGGCAAAGTGAAGACCAGCAGCAACAGCTCCTGCAACGTTGTCGTCCAAGGCACGGGACTTGCCACCTCCGAGTGACATGTTGGCGACGGAACCCTTGTATTTCTTGCCCTGCTTCTCGGCGAGAGCTTTGTGCTGCTTGATGGCATAGTCGACACCTCCAATGACGTCGGCCATGGTGCCGGATCCGTTGGAGCGCAAGACCTTGACAGCGACAATGTTGGCCTTCTTGGAGACACCATAGGCTCTGCTGCCAATGGTTCCGGCGCAGTGAGTACCGTGACCGTTGTCATCTGCATCGGGGTCGTTGGCGGGGACGGTCGTACCCCACTTGGCTCTACCCTCGAACTCGTTGTGGTCAATGTTGACACCGGTGTCGATGACAAAGACGGTGACGCCCTCTCCTCCGTTGGGGTTGTGCTCGTACTTGTTGAAGGTGCCGAGGGTCAATGCTTTGCGGTGGGAGATACGGGCGAGACCCCAGGGGGCGCGGGTCTGGATCTTGATCTCGGAAGCATAGACAAGCTGGTCGCGCTCAATGTAGTCGACCTAAAAGATAAAAGATACGTTGAATTGCGTGAGAAAAAAAGATGAATACGTTGTTGGTTGTTGGTTGATGTGAGACTAGTGTCAAGGGAATGTATCACGGGTTTGGTTTGGATGTGTCCTGCATATCCATATCGTCCTGTCCCGCATAAAAATTTAATTATGTCTTTTGTCGACGAATTGAGCCATGTCATCAGTGTTCTTGTTTGCGCAATCATAAAGACATAATTGGAGCGACAACGAACCTAGCCACCACCTTTGACTGAGGTACCCCTCTTTCTCTTTCGTCATCTCTGGTCATGACTCTTTGTCTCTTCCTTTCTCGGTTCACCCCCTCCCTGGCCATCACCAGAAAGCTGGGACCCAGTGCTATTGTCTTTCCTGTTTTCAACCACATAGCCATTCCAGTTTGATATTTAATGTAATGATTGATGGTTGGTTGGTGATTGATGTGTGGCGCTCAAAATAGATCATCTTCTTGTCTTCTTGGCATGGTCAACGTAATAGCGATTGGAAAGTGGCAAGGCACTTCAAGACGACTCAGAGGTATAAGAAAGGGAGAAAGAAAACGGGTGATGGGGGAAGGGGTGTTGCGCCAGTTCCATCCTTGAGCAGTAATATTATCCAGAACCAGTCATTGCCATCCTGTCGCCCTGCAAAGTACACTCCTGCCCCACATACAAAAAACGCTTGGCTGTTGTTTTCAGTCGTAGACAGACTCACAAAAAGAGCAGCAGAAGGAGACTTACGTCGGGGTGCTTGCGAATCTCATCAAGGACGTCGGGACGGAAGCGACCGGCGAGGCCCTGGAAGGAACCCATATCATAGACGTGCTTAACACCGCTGGAGATGTTGTCCCAGATACCGTTGGTGGTCAAGTCACGCTTGTGGAGGTTAGCAGCCCAGGCAGAGTGGTCGTTGGCATGGACGCCATCCTTGAAGACGACGATGTACGAGTCGGGGACGACATCGGCGTTGGATGAGGAAATGACGGGGGCGAGGTTGTCAGAGTTGCCCCAGGAAGGGAATGCGACCGCAGTCGAAGCGACGAAGAGGGCAACAGTGGAGAGTTTGATGAGCATGTTGTGGTGCGTTGAGAGTTGATTAGTTTTTTTTAGTGGTGGTGAAGTTAAGATAAGTGTTTTCTGGCTGAGGAGGAGAGAGAGAGTGTGAGGGAATAACGAACTGGACAAGAAAGTGAAAAGACAAAAGGGCTGAGTTTGGAAGAGACGAGAGCAGCAACGAAGAGGGAGGTTAGCAGCAGCAGCAGCAGCAAACAGCAACGCCCAAAATGAGTTGTGAGGTAGTATGTTGAGGTCCATTCGAAACACACAAAGGAGAGCATTGATATGAGTAAAAGAAGACGGGGGTGGTATGATAGGAGATGATGACGAACGGGAATAGAGCAGCCGGGAGGTAGTTCGGTCCGTATCCAAGAAGCCAAGACAAAGAACAAAGAACAAGAGCATGCGTGAAATTGTTAGTGTGTGTAGTTCATTCTCTTTGGCATGTTCTTTTGCGACTGAAACGAGTCTCCATGAGAGGACAACAACCAACAAGGGAGAGAACATACCGTTGACAAAAGGGAGACAAAGGACAAAGGACAAAGGAAGAAGAAGTTGATGGGGAATAAAGGAAGAGATGGAAGAGGATAGGTTTATGGACAAACGACCTGGGTGTGCTAGGAGGAAGAGGAGGTGCAGGAGCAGTCACGGAATGACGACGGACAGTTAGGCTGGTCGACTTCAACACGCGCACTCGCGAAATGGTGGTGGTGCGCAAATGCGCGCACAAAATGAAGGCTAGTTAGGAGGCTTGGCCGGGGTGGTGTGAGTTTGAGCGTTTGCATGAACAAAACAGGTGGCGAAACAGTGTTCTTTTAGATGGGGTACAGAGGTGGCGAATGAGATAGTATTTACGCATTTGCCACCAAAAAAGGTATATGAAGAACAAGCTTTCCCTTTGTTCCCTGTGTGTCCTGCACAGCTGGCTTCCAGGACGGACACCTACGCCAGACGAGGAAGAACGTTGTGGGAATAAAACTATAGCGGAAGAAAACACAGAAACGTGATCGATCGTTGTGTCCACAGGGATAAGGAGAGTACACGCTCTCACCAACACGACAGACAGACACATTCATGCTTACAGCACGCATCACATTTTAGATGACAGGGAACTGGAAAGGAGGAGAGAGGGATGGAAAGGGATGATGGGGAAAGGGCGGTGTGGATTCGTTTGTGTATTTGTAGACGCAAACAGGAGGAGACTATCACCTTACCCCCGCATGAATAGAGGGAAACAAAGCATAGGAGTGTGTTTTAGCTCTTTTCTTCTTGTCGATATGTTTTCTGTTCATGTTCTGTCAAGAAGGTGACGCTTCTGCTTCTTTTTTTTTTTTTCTCGACGCAAGGTGGCCAGTGGTGAAAGAGAGAGGGCAAACAAAGAGCTGTGGGTGCGAATGCGAATAATGGATGCGAATATTGGAACGAAGAGTCTGCTGCCATGAAGTCGTTTGTTTTCCTGTCAGTGATTTTTCTCCTTGGCTTGTTTTCTTTCTTCTATTCCACATGCAGTCAACTCGCCCATCTCTTTTTCCCCTCTGTCTGTGTGTCTTTTTCCCTCCCTTTTTTTTTCTTTCCTTTTTTTCTTCAACCCTCTTTTTCCCCCTTCCTTCTTTTCCTTTCCTTTCCTTTCCTTTCCACCTTCCCCACCCCCCTCCCTCTCCTCCACCCCGCTCATTTCCTTATAGTCTTTTTTCTTCTCTCCTCTGCTTCCTCCAATCAACCAAGTGCCATGGCCTCCCCCCGCTCCCCTTCCCTCGATCGAGGCGCACTCTCACACGTGCTGGGGATGGAGTCCTTGGCCACCTCTGCCTCTGCTGCTGCTGCTTCAGTTGCTGCGCTCTCGTCTTCTACGACCCCCACCACAGTCGACGACAATGACAATAACACCACCACGATGGAGCAAAACAACAACAGCAACATGAAGCACAGCAGCAACAACAACATTGCAAAACCGATTGAGGACAGGAGAAAGAATTGGGCTACGGATACGAACTTGGAAACGGACATGGACAAGGAACACGGTCGACAACGCCACCATAATAGCAACAACAACAGCGTCCACCATCACGCAGTTGCAACCGACAAAAACGGAGTGGTACCTCACAGCACAAAGACAGCCTCGTCATCTGTGTTGCCGTCGTCGTCCTCCTCTTTTTCAGCCGTCGACTCGTCTTCACAACAGGACGGCCTCCTCCACAAGGGTAATTATATACTTCAATATTTATATGAAGTAAAACTCAAGCTTTTTTGTTTCTTTTATAGCTTCTTGTGTGCTCATCGTGCCCTTTTTTTTCTTTCTTTCGGTGCGATATTATTTTTCTATCTCTCTTTTTTTTTATTCATTTTTGTTATTATTACTATCGTTGCTATTGTCATGTTTGTCCATTACAGTCGCTGTCGTCCTTTGCTTGGCTTGACTCTTGTCGCAAACAATAAAGCCACCATACGACAGCAACAAAAAACAAATGAGTGAGGAGAGAAGGACAGAGGAGGCGACGACGGGAGCCCTTTCGCCATTGATATCCTAGCGTATCGGACGTTGCGCATCAAATGACGGTCTGCCTCGACTCCATTTGTACCTCTTGGACGCCGCGAGCACGAGCGCAATACAAACAAAGAGAAAAAAAAGGCGACGAACCAAAAAGCGAGCGCTCTCCGTCTTGTCTCTCTTTCTCTCTCTGCTCTCTCTTAGCAGGCCTGCAAGTCCATCTCGCGATTGATTGCTAATGTCCATATCACAGTTGTCAATACTTGCTGTAAATAAGGACGATAGCCCCTTTTCCTCCTGACGAAACAAAAGCATGCTTTCTAATAAATTCTCTTCTCTCTCCCACTCTTTTTTCCTTCTCCCTTTTCCATCCTTCATAAAACCACATTAGACCTCCTCGTCGTGGACTCGGCCCATCACAAGGACATTGCCACCGCTGAGAGTGGCAGGAAACGCAAGAACCTAAGCGATTTGATCACACCCGTAGTGTCGGAATCGACGTTGCAAAGTTTTACCGCTTCGTCCTCCTCCTTAAACGTCGCCATCGCGTCGTCCTCGACCTCGTCATTGTCGTCGATGCCCTCAAACGCTGTAGAAATTGTGGATATACCAGACTCTGTTGCTGAGCAGGACCACCACCTGAAGCGCATCAAGGTCAACCACGTGGGTGACCAGATTTCCACTGCACCTCACGCACAAGCCGACTTCACCGCTCACTCCACCAGCACCCGCAACGGACAAGAGCGAAAGCGCAAGTTGTCCGACGACCTAGTCACCCCCATTATGTCGGGTACAAGTACCCCAGGTCGCCACTCGGCTTCGCCAAGCCGTTCAGTTGCATCAGTCTCGACACCCTCTTCATCTGTACCTGCCGCCTCTGTGTCGCCACTTGTGGCACAAGGATCTGGGGAGCATGACCACCACTTGAAACGGCCAAGGGTGTACGATGTGGATGAAGATTCCGACAATAATGCCCCAGTCACGGATGACCGTCGCCAAAACGGCGCAATTGTCATTGACGACGACGATGACGTTGATGCAACCAGCGACGGGAACTCCAATCAAGCTGATTACAACGCCAGTTTCACCTATGATACTAGCTTCTCAGGGCAAGACGATTCCAGCCTTCATCGTTCATTGTATGTTGAGGATGGTTCTGAGAGCCGTGAGCCGTCGCCCGCTCGTTCAGTTGACTCGGATGCCACTGTCACCCCAAGGAGACTTCGTGACGCTGCGGACAGATTAGCTACCCATGTTCGAACGTCGTCGGTTGAACGACAAGCTGAGCCCGCCACTTCGCCAAGGCAACATCTCTCGAGAAGTCCCTCGACAGAGCCGCTGTCAATTGCGTCCCAGGCCGCCCCAACAGTTCATTCTATCGACGATGACCCCGACAACGAAGAGGTCATTGAGGTCATTGACCTGACACCTCAACCTCGTATTGGCAGCTACCCGCGAGGCGACAGTCTTCCTCGAGTCCCAGGTCTGACCCCTCAGCACTCCTTCCAGCTGCCCACCTTGCAACGCCTTGTCTCGAGATCGTCACAATCGGTGGAGAGAAGTCAAACTCGACCTACCAATCGGTCTTCCAACAACTCGATCGACATTCTTGAAATCTCGGACGACAATGACGACGATGATGACTTTTACGGGCGTGACACAGTGCGCATTGACAGTGAGGTCAGGGAGGTGCAATTGGACCCGCACCACCCATGGTCGCGCGGCCCTATTCAGCTCATCTTGCCGGCAGAAGATCGGCTCGAAGTGGAGGGCCATCGGCGTCCTCAAATTGAGGACGTAGTGGACGTTGACGACCACTTGCCATCGATCGACTATGCAGAGATCGAGAGCGACAGTGAAGAGGAGGACGTTCGAGGCTCACAGGAGGTGGATGATGATGGATTGAATGAAAGGCAGGTGGACGAGGAGGTCAGTTACATTCTCAATCTTCGTCGGGACAGCACATCCGGCAGAGTTATATCAAGGCGTACCTCACCGTTGCCGCCGCCGCCTCGATCAGCACGCCAAGGATCGTTTCCAGCGAGGTCGCCGCCGTCCTTTAACATGCGGTCGCCTTCATATGAGGCTCAACCGGTTACTTTCCCGACCACATCCCGCAGGAGCACCACCCCCCTTGACCGTGGGCAGCATAGATATAGCCCCGTTGCCCGTCGCCCCTCCCCTGTCCGTCTCATTCTCCGTGACCCTGCACTCCCTTCTTCCTCCTCCTCTTCTTCATTAGCTCGACCATCCTCCCGACGCGCCCCCTCATTTTCACCCGACTCATCATCACAGCATCGACGTATACACAGGCAAGGAAGTGGGCTGCGCGAAAGCTTCTTGATCAGAGACTCGTCCCCCGCCAGTAGTCCGAGCCGGAGCCAGGACCAGCCACCAGCAGCGGCAAAGACAACAATAGCGACGGCGACAACGACAACAACGACGACGATGGAACGACGACAATCGGCGTCGATGGAATCGAGCGCTGCTGGGAGTTGGGTGTCACAGCATCTCAAGTGTAGTATCTGCATGGAGACGATGAATGTTCCGACGATGTTACGGTGCGGGCACGCGTTCTGTCGGGCGTGCATCCATATGGCGCTGAATGTTGCGAGACACTGTCCAATGTGTCGACAGCCGACAACCAGGACTCGATTGCAGGAGCTGGAGTTCCATGTCGGGGGCGGATCCACTCGCCCTGTCGGGGCTGCCAGTGACTAACCCTTGAAGGCAACCTGTTTCCTTTTCTTCCATTCCTTCCTCGTCCATTTCCTTCACCTCTTCGCTACCTTCCACAACCACACAATCAACTATCACCTTACAGCATCACAGCATCCACCCACCAAAAAAATTGTAAAACGACAAAATGCTTTCCGGCGCACAAAAAAAAGTACATGCTCGAATAACATTGATATCGTATCCTTTTACCCTTCTCCCCTCTCTTCCCCAAAAAAATTCTAGTATTTCGCTTTTTCATTTTTTTTCTTTTCTTTTCTTACTTTGAATTTTCTTTGTCTTCTACCTCTTGTTTTGTAGCATATTCCCCTCATATTATCTGTATCATATAGTTTTATCCCATCCCCAAAAAAATGACTGAAAGAAAGAAAGTAAAAAACTTGCGGTAGTTGCAACGAAAATAAAAATCACTGCTCAGGAAATAGTGAACTGTGCGGCGCTTGCGGGTTGAAGGCAAGGTAATGGGAGAATGGGAGAACTCGTTCGTTCTTGGCTAGGACTAACTGGACAATTCGGGGGGGGGATTTTTTTCCCGCTCTTTTTTTTTCCGTTCCCACAAAATGAACTGGATAGGAGTCGAGCAAAAATGGGCCCACGGGGATTTATTACGGCAGCTTTTTTTGCATGAATCGGTTTAGATTGGATGAGAACTTCTGGGCGGTGGTAGTAGGGGCGGCTGCTCTTTCATTCATCACACGCGCGGTCTTTCGCATACAAAACAAATAAAACAAACATGAAGCTACGGCACAAGAAGCACTTTTCTTCTATCGTGTCGATGGCGTAAAGGTTTTATGATAAAGAAAGAAAAAACGAAGATAAAGCTCCTAATTTTGTCATGTGGCCCTTCATTATTCATGTCAATTTTCCCTCCCTTTTTTTTTTCTCTGGATAGGTTTGGTGTTTGTCGTCTCCTGTTCTGTCGTGTCGTGTCCTGTCCTGTCCATGAAGGGGTATCTCATCAGTCCGTCCAACATTACAAGGAGAAAAGGGGAGGGAAAAGGAGGAAGAAATTCTAGACCAAGATCCACATGAATCCAAACTGCATGACGGACAGACAGATCAGGAAATGGATCCGACGTTTGCGTTGTGGTGGCAGGACCGTTCCTGCAGACGCCTCGGGCAAGATCACGTATCTTAATGACCGCAACTATCGTTTGAAGAGAAATGAGCAGGAATCAGTTAGAACGCATTTTTCGGAATGGCATAATGAATTGGATGAAAGGGAGTTGATATATGTTGGAAGACATTTACCAGGAAGAATCCAGTGGCTGCGCCGGTGTAGAGGAAGACGGACCAGAACGCTGATTTAGGTGCCTTGGACAACTGAACAATGATCGAGACAATGATTCTATCGATGTTATAAAGTACTATTAGTTTCTCCTTCCTCATACGTTGCCTACTTCATCAATTGAATGTGCACACTAAAAGACGGGATGTATCTCCTACCCGACAAACTTGTATCCAGAGTAGGCCAAGAGATCCAGGATGGGGACATCACTTGTGATGTTCAAGATATAAACACATAACTTGATAATCGTGAATTCCAGAATAATGACCGCCAGGGCCGATGAAGCTGTTGGTCCAAGAATCTCTGGGCTGAATCTATTTTTTTTTTTTTTTTTTTTTTTGGCATGTCAATTCGTAAATAGTTTTCGCGATCAGAGGTCTATTCATAACTCTTTCATATCAACACGAAATAGGTGCAAGAAGACAAGTGTGTCATAAGTAAAATTCCTTACTTGTTGGAAGTTCCTGCAGAGATGGCGACAAGGAGAACGTAGGTGACAAAGGCCATGACGGGGATGTACAGATCGGGGGCGTTGATGTCGTCCCGAGGAGCCATGTATCCGATCGTCTCTCCTGTTGTCTCCGAACGCTTTAGTATACGAGTCCAAAGCTATTTCGAATAGAAAAAAAGACAGGGTTCCTGTGTGTCAGAACTATGGTCCTCTACAGTGATAATTGTCGATGATGGCGTTTTTGAATACCGGGGAAGAAAATGACGGGAACTGAACGCGTGTTGTTTCATCCTGAAAAGTATGCGAGGGTGCAGATGTGATGCTCATTTGTACCTTGTGGCGCCAGGGGAAGACGAGCAACCTGAGCTTATTGACCACATATGAGTTGCTAACATTGAAGTAGGGCTGGAGGGCAGCGCGGTTGACCCATCTGTTGAGCTGTGTACATACAATGCGAGAGAAAAGGAAAGGAGGAAAAAAATAGCCATTAGTCGCGTGCTGTGGCTCTACGTGGAGTAACCAATTGGCCAGTGCTTCGTTGATGTTTGTTTGTTGCTGTTCGATGAAAATCAATAATCAAAAAATCCTTGGCTGGGCCCTTACGTTTTGCTCCACGTATTCCTGACCGGCCATGACTGCAGACCGACCGAACTGCATGCCCAACTGAGTGGTGCCATCGTTGAGGTTGAACGGGAACGAGGGAATTCCCGACTGCTGATGTTGCTGTGGCTGTTGGTGCTGGTGCTGAGGAGTCTGATGATGCTGCTGGGGCGACATGAACTGGTTCCTGGGTGATCCTCCAAACCCTCCCCCTTGCTGCTGTTGCTGTTGCTGCTGATCAAAACTCGACCGCTCAAAGGATGACCTCTGCTGAACGCCACCGCCACCGCCGCCAGCCTGCTGGGGGCGATACTGGTTCTGTTGGTACTGTCCCTGTCCTCCCTGGGCCTGGGCATAGTTCATCCTGGGCGAAGGGGTAGGGACCGGATCTCTCATCTGGACAGGGGGATGAGTAGGGACGGGATGTTGGAGTGGAGGAGGCGAGGCCATATGGCTCCTGGGTTGCTGCTGTTGCTGGTATTGGTTGTTGTTTTGCTGGGCGGGTTGTTGGTAGGCATTGGGGTTGTATCTGTTGGAAGTGTATTGGGATCCTTGCTGCTGGTATTGGTTCTGTTGCTGGTAGGGCTGCTGCTGCTGTTGTGCGTTGTGTCTTGGCTGTGGCTGAGTGTAACCACCCGCGTTGTCGTATGGGTTCATGATGAAGGTCGAAGGTAGTTCCTATTCGCGCTCTGACTTTGTTCCTGCTGGGTGTCGGGTGGTAGTTTCCGGATGAAAGAGAGGACGATGAAAGTGAGAAGGAAAGAAGGATGGAAAGAAAGGGAGGAAAGGAAGAGCGAGTTGGATGAGAGAAGAATGACACGAGCAAAGAGAGTGGAAAGTAAAAATAAAAATATTAGAGAGCGTTCGTTCTATGACAGCCTCTATCTCGAGAGAGAGTCGTGGCACTTGGAGAGAAGCCAACACTCAATCAAACGCTCTAGGAGACGTCACCCTCGCCCTTGCCAATCCTATTGCATCTCCCTCCCAGACTGCACATACGACAAAAACGCGGATCCTCTATTCAACCGTCCAGCCCGTACAAAGTTTCGTCTCCGGTCAAAGTTCGAATCAGCTTTTCCTTCTTCTCCTTCTTCCTCCTTCTCCCTGATCGGCCTCCTTCCTTTCTTCCTTTCCTTCCTTCTCTTCTCCCTTCACTTCCTCACTCGTCCCTCGCAAACAAACCAACATGGCCTGCAGATCCACTTGGGGTCTGATCAGCCGAATCAACCTCTCCGCCTCCCCTTCACCCTCCCTCCAGCTCTCAACGAGGTCGTTTCGTCTCCTTCACAGCTCTTCCTCATGTCATCGTGCAACCGTCCTTACTAGCTTGTCCAACTCTCTCCACCACACGTACCGTTCTTTACCCACCCTCCGTCTCCTTCGTTCGTTCAAGTGGCCCAAAAGAAGAAGGCTCTAAACGTGTGATATCGATCGCTTATTTCAAAAACATTTAGACCAAGGACACCCGCATCGTTTTCGCGGTATGGATCAGCATTCAATCCTACCTGGCAGAGGTATTACTCTCACGCTACTTATCCTTCGTGGATAAGGCATTTATTTGTTCAATTGAAATGATTAGCAAAGGCAATAATGCATCGCCATATCCTAACATCGTCTTTCTTGCTTTCTTCAATCTTGACAAATAGGATATCGAGCGCAGGAAGAAAAAACGTGATTAGTTTGCAATGCTGTAGATTCTCAACGGACAAAAAGGATACCCAGGAGTCACTATCATCGTCGTCTTCAGGGGCTACCAAGAAGGACCAGGATCTGGATACCACAACAGGAAAGGGTACCAAGAAGGTATGCATGGAACGACCAAGTCCCTTTCCTCCTTACTGTTGTCTTCGAGTTCTCAGAAGGGAGACGACAGGAACCATTTGCGATTGAATATTCACATGGATGGCTTTCGCTGGTTGATTGTTTTAGAGCCTATTGCATGAGAACATCTATACAGTGCCCAACTTCCTGACGTTTACGCGATTGGTCTCTGCGCCGGTCATTGGATACTGGGTCCTCCAAGGCGACTACACCAATGCCTGCATACTGTTTGGTATCGCAAGTATCACCGACGGGGTAAGCAATCAGAGAGAATACTCGGGAACGCGGTCAATTGATCAATTGAACATGGATTTAACCCGCGGATCAAAATATCTCACCTCCACTTTCGCCCTTCTGTCTCTTCAACAAAAAGCTGGATGGCTGGATAGCCCGCCGGTTCAACATGCAAACCATCATCGGCACAATCCTTGACCCAATGGCCGACAAGACCCTCATGACAATCCTCACCGTCACCCTAGCCATGCAAGACCTCATCCCCATCCCCATCGCGGCCGTCATCCTTGGCCGTGACGCTGGTCTCATCCTTGCCTCCTTCTATTACCGATATATCTCCCTCCCGGAACCAAAGACTTTTACGCGCTATTGGGATTTCTCGATCCCCTCGGCCGAGGTCAGGCCGACAATGATTAGTAAGGTCAATACTGCGATTCAGATGGCTTATATCTGTCTGTCGCTTATGGCGCCCGTGTTTGAGTTTACGGGACATGTTGGCTTGGAGTACCTCGGGTAAGTTTTGACATTTTGCGTTTTATGAATTGAAAAGGGTACAGATATGTGATGGTGATCTCGTACGTTGACTAGGCCATGCCCTGTTTTTTGTTTTGTTTTTGTTTTACTTGCGAAATGTAGATATACATGCGCGGCGACGACAATCTGGAGCGGCGCTTCATATATATACACAAAGGACGCTGTCAGGATACTTCACCCTCCAAAGAAGCTATAAATTATTTTTCTTTTGACTGCAAAAGAAAAATCTGCAAGATGGACCCTTGGAACATTAACAACCATCCCACCCTACCACACAACCACACAACCTGACAAAAAAGACTATTAAAGCATGCATATTCCATCATCACATTGGAAGTAAAAATAGATATACTATCTACTATGGACGTGTATTAAGAGAAAGAATGAGGGATATGTAAAAGGCAAAACCAGAGAAAAGATAAAAAAGACGTGTATTGTTACAAGGTTGTGTAAAGGAAAAGATAAAAAGAAAATAGATCGAATCTAATCAGATGATGGTGGAGAAGGAGGAGAAGGAGAAGGAGACGTGACCATCGTGGCCAAAGTAGTAGTAGGGAAACAGGTCAAGAGCATGGCACTGCTTTCAGCACCAGAAGGCATATTCATATGCCGTCTTAGATGTCCACCACTGCGCATGGTCCGTTTCCCCGTAGGAACGGCGGTATTCACCAGATCGGCCTGGAACATGGACCGAATCATGGGCGCATAGGTCCCGAACGTCACATCCAAATTGAACCGCAGTCCGTGCACCGGTAAAGTTTCCTCTAATGCCGGCTGCATATTTAACAGCATTCTATTTCAAAGAAGGAAGGGGAAAGGGGTGGGCTGTCAGTATTACGAACAACCAAACGCATTTTATGACATTTTCATTGCTCAACGTCCATAGTTCGCAACTCACCTAGACATGTCGTTGTTCTTGGGTACAAAATTGTCGGTCATGGATTCGACAGGATCCATTCTACTCGTGGCAATGTCAAAGACATTGGCAGGGTCCAACCCTTGCTGGCCACACAGGCTCAAGTACAACGACTCACAGCCCTCTTCAACGAGCGCCGCAATTTCCTGATCCATCAATAGGTGGTCTGTGCCGGAAGGTCGTTTGAAGATTGGGAAGTACTGTCCCACGACATCGTCCTTGCTCGCCGCAAACTGGTCCGCCTCAAAGCACTGTAACCAAATGTTAGAAAAGATCACAGGTTAAATACGTGACAAACTGCACATTCTTCGAGGGTTACAACAAGATGCAATCGCGCTGTTACCTGGAGGATTCGGTCAGGTGGCATGCGGAGGCAAGAATCGCTCAAGGACATGGTATCGGCATACTGCAATTGGACCTCCAGTTGTCCCAGCTCCTGCATAGGACTAGGCAACACTTTCTTCCTCTCACCACCCGACGTAGGCGCAGTGGCCGGGATAATGTTCCTGGCACTGATCCGCATGAGCCTCTGAGGCTTTTTCCGCATGGGTGATCCAGGTGTAGGCGATGATCTGCCGCTTTCGCCTTGAGGCGTCCTTTCCCCGTTTGTTGCAGGGGTGACAATCCCTACTCCAGAAGACTCGACCGCGATCGGACTACCTCCTCGACTTGATCCTGGACTACTGGAGGAACTAGATTTGGACAGCTGCGACCGGTTCTTGACAACACCAGAGTCGTACTGAAGCTGCATGATACACCTCCGCACATCGTATCGGTTCTGCTTGATAACGCCAATAATGTACTCAGACGAGCAAATGTAGCCCTCGATCCTGCACACCGCCGTCAAGTAGAGGTGCAGTTCTCGCAATCCTGGACGCGTGAACTCGAGGTGTTCCTGGAACCGGATCATCGAGGCTGGGATCTTGGATGTATCTACCATAAGGAATATCCAGTTAGCTCATACCAAAAGAAAGAAGGAAAAGAATGAGAATGCATGTTGAAAACAAAGGCGAAGTCTTACCATTGCAGGTCATAACGACTGGTCGCCTGCTCTTGGCGAGCAAGGCCACAATGCTCGCCCAGAATCCCTTGTCGTCCTCGAACAGGATATCCACCTCCTCCAACAGGATGAGAGATTGCCGAGGGTTGGTCGTCGAAAGAAGCGAGTACAGGTCGGACAATGTATCCTCGTGGTGCGCTAATGACTCGCCTTGATCCTGCTCCTCCTCATCCGTCTCTTTTGCCGCTGACGGTGTCGACGTCGATGACGACGATGACCTTGTCTGCCGGGTATCTGGGATTTGTGCCGCTTGCGAGCCGTCTTCGTCCAACCAATCAACGATAACATCCTCATCCTCATCTTCGTTCTCCTCTAAGACAGCCTCCTCCATGACTTCATCCTCGTCCTCTTGCACGACCTTCTGGCTCTGCTGGAAAAAGGAATGCAGCGTTGACTTTTTCGGTTCTGGGGCAGGCACTGGACTGTCTTGTTTCTTCACGCTCATAACACTGTGGACATCCTCTTTGAGCTCAGTCTTGCCAGGAACGACGTGAACATGGTGATTCTCTGCCATCTCGCCGACCAGTCCCAGAACCTCCTTTCCTGTCCGCCGCATTCCTGGAGAGACCTCAAAGACCTCATATCCGCTCTCCTCCGCACAGGCATAGACAGCCGCAGTCTTGCAGCTTCCAGTCGGCCCACTAAGCAGAATCGCGTTTGACTTGATATCAAACTTCTTCGGTAGTGACCTTGATCGGGCTATCGTCGATCCGTCCTCTTCGTACATAGGGTCCAAGCTAGCCAACATTGAAAACGAAGTCAGAGGCTTATGTGCCTTGAACTCGACCTCCTCCTCGTCACTCTTGTATCCGTAAGGTTCCTCAAAGTCGTCCAGATCATCGTAAGAAATAAAATCGTCGAGATCGTTCAAGTCCTTCCGCTTGGTACGTTTCCGGCGCTTCCTGGCTGCTCCCATGATGTCCGACCCCTTCTTGCCCAACCCTGCAGCGCCTGATCCAACTCCACCGCCGCCGCCAGCGGACGACTCCTCCGGGTTCAATGTCCATCCAGACACCTCCAGTCTCTTGAGCCAGCGTGTCAGATACTCGGTGTTCGCCCTGTTGCCCAGAATCTCTGCCCCTTGGTTTGGTCGGTATTTATCTGTCCACAGCTCTCCATACTTGAGTTCTCCGGGAACATCAACTGACCCTGGCTCGATTCCTGCGGTGCCGAGAAGTGTTGTTGCCCAAGTCTGATGCCAAAGACGCTCGTTCGCTCCTACTCGTCGACAAGACTCAAATTCGTCAGGCTCGTCGGACTGACTGAGGATCATCTTCTCCTTGGCCGTGGGGCGTGGTAGGCGATAACTCTGTTCGGACCAGTCGCGCCACCTCTGGTCCTTGCTGCTGCCCCAATGAGTCCAGCAGTCCTTGCCTCGCGGACTGGGTTTGTAGTCTGGTGCTGTGATCCCTAGATCCAGGCCTGTCCGCAAAGAGTACCACCCATGCGAGTTGCTGTTCTTTGATGCGAGCATATTGTGCTGGTTCGTGTGAGTATCCTGTTGTAAGGAGGTCGAAGACAACGGAGCCGGCGAAGAGGCGGAAGTGTCGAGACCACAGAGTTGTGATACTACTCCATTGATCGCGTCAATCGTCTCCGATCCATGAAACTGTTGATGCCGAAGCGGGAATGGCGATTCCTGTGGTTTGGAGTTGTAGCGACGGACGACACGGAGGGTTGTTCCGTCCGGGTTCAATTCTGATGAGGTCGATCCTGCTCCTGCTGCACTCAGTTGAGACGACTTGACTTCCTGAAAGAAACGGTGTGTCTCGCCTGTCTTTGAGATGTTTGGGTCGACAATGGTCTTGGGATCAGTCGGCGGCTTGAGAGGCGCTGTAGTCGTCGATCCTGCTACTGAAGGCACCCCGACTTGACCGACAGGAGGCTTGTTCTTTGGTTTCCGGCCTCGCTTTCCTGGGGCCTTGGCGGCAGCCTCGGCCTCCTGCTTCTTTTTGCGTTGTTCTGGTGTGAGAAAGAGCGAGAACACCTGTTTTGCTGGAGCTGCTGGTGTGGTTGTTGTTGCCGGCTCTGTCTCTGATTGTTGATGTTGTGTCTCTTCAACGGGTTCAGATACCGGGCCAGTGTCCTGGGGGTGTGAATCAGGGGTCGATTCATTAGGGACCTGCAAGATGGTGGCGTCAGTAGTCGAAGGAGAAGGACCGGCCCATTGGATGACCTCAGGGTCAGAGGTCAGAGCCGTTGTCATGCTAGGTGTGTGTGCTGACTGGGTATCTGTTGAAGGTTGACCGTTGTCCGTTTGGGCTCCTTGTCCCGTTGATGTTGTTGCTGGAGGCACCGCAGCATCGTCCATGAGAAAAGAGATTTGCGATGGACAAAAAAAGAAACTAGGCGCGTTGAAGCACTTGTGTGTGCCTTTTTCAAACAAACAAGTAGCAAACGCGACGGAAATGAAAAAAATTGGGCGGTCACACTTCTGTTATTGCAGGGAACCCAAGGGGGCAGTAGATATCCAGGAAGAAGTACGCCCGTGATGGTGCACGCACCGTACCATTAACTGCTACGGGCTGGTGCCAGGATCCGCCAATGCATCATCAATAGCGCTTGCTCAGGTATTATTATCGTTCATCTATTACCTTTTTTTTTGTCGCCCCCAGCCAAGAACATTAAGTGGGTCCCTGCAGCGAAGGGCAAGGAAGCCTGATCGAAAATCAAGGGTACCTGATCAACCAACGTCGAAAGCAGTCCACATTTCGCATCCGCGCTGCACAACCACGTTCCTACAACTTATCTCCTCTTCTTTCCTTACTCCTTATCCACACTTACCCACAATGACCCTCGCACGGATACTCTTACGCTCAACGCTGCGGTCAAGGAACGGTCACTGCACCGCCACGACAAGACCCCTGCTCGCCTGTTGCAGCAGTAGTCAGTTTCATTCTTCCGCATTCCTCGAAAAAGCATCCGTCGTCGAATGGGGCTATGGCTCCAAAGAAATGAACATCTTTGAAAGCGACTCTGTCATCCCCCAGGTACCTACAGTCTTCTCTTCTCACTCACCCAACAGCAAGACGGACGTGTCAAGTGTATTTCTGAATCCTATTCACGATCTGGTACCTACACTAACTCTTCGATTGCTTTTGCATTACTTGTGTAGGGATTGAACAAGACACAAATTGCAGCAGGCGCCTCGCACAGGTTGATCGCCCTCTCTGGCGAAAGCGAATCAGGAGTACTGGGCGAAGGCATGAACCACAGTGGACAACTTGGCAACGGAACCCGTGGCGATACCTCTACCTTCAGCGCCATTGACACCTCAGGGATGGATGTCCTCGCTGTTGCCTGTGGACGTGAACATTCCATGGTACTCATGCGACCCCAGGACGAGGAAGCGTTCTATCTCAGCGAGACTCTGGGCAATGAAGAAGTGTCAGCAGATACTGATTCGGCAGTTCCACCACAGGCAGGAGTGTCAAAGACGCTTTTGTTTGGGTTTGGAAACTCTATGTATGGACAGCTGGGGCTGGGCGGGTCTAAGGATACGCTTGCGAAGGAGTTGGCGGGGCAGCAAGTTGCTGGGTTTGTGTTTGAGCCTTCGCCTACTGCAATTGAGCTGCCTGACCCGGAGGAGAACGTTGTCCAGGTTCAGTGTGGACTTGATCATACCATCATCCGAACAAGTAATAATTACTTTCCTAATTGTGTTTGTAAGGCAAGTGTCTTTGACGTGTCATTGAGAACATAACTCTAAAGTAATATGTATCCACTCTTCTTTTTTTTCGTGATATTATAGATCAGGGCAATTTGTACTCAATGGGGTGGGGTGCAGATGGTCAACTGGGTCTGGGACCTGAGTCAAGTTCTGACCGCGCGGTGCCAACATTAATTGAGCGTCTGAGCTGGAAGGGCAGGGGCAAGGACCTGGGACACGTCAAGGAGATCTCTTCTTCAACTGACTTCACATTGGCGCTTATGGAGAACCACCAACTTTGGATCTGGGGCAATGCAGAGTACGGCCAATGCATGGTCAACAAGAAGATCGATCGCGTAAGGAACCATTTTTTTCACGCTTCCAAATGGCCTTCTCACTAAAGTAACTAGATCTCAAGAAAACGTGCGCTAACGTGCAGTTACTTTTTATCCGCTTCTAGATTCTGGAACCGATGCACATCCCACACCCAATCCCCTCTTCAGAAACAATCGCCTCCGTCGCCGCTGGAGGCACCTTCGGACTCCTCTTGACCCAATCCGGAAAGGTCTACACCTGTGGATACGGAGCACTTGGATTAAGACGCGACAAGAACCAGATCCTCATGCCGGAGCAAATTGCGGGACTTGAGGGCGTCCGCAAGATTGTTGCCAGTACTGATTATGCCGCCGCGATCACAGGTACTTCCTCCCTTTCTTGTCATTTTGCTATGCTGGCACCCCCACGCCCCTCCTTTTCTTTGGCGTGGTGTGCCTTTACTGGATACGAAACGATATGCTTACTTTCTTGTTACTGTGACTTAGATAAAGGAGATCTGTATACTTGGGGAACGGACGGCAAGACAGGGCGGTTGGGTCACGGTGACTTTGAGCACTGCTTCGAGCCAAGGCGGGTCAAGATGCCTCAAGAAAAGGATGGTCATAAAGCCATCGTTCATGATGTTGCCCTTGGACAAGACGGTGCCCTCGCCATCGTTGAGACAAAGTGACGAATTCAAACCCTAGTATCACAATTTTGAACATAGATAATAAAAAAACAAACACACGCGCGCGAGTCGCTGGCATTGAGAGTGCGTTTGAAAATGCTCAAATGTTGTATGTGTATGTTTTGACTACAAATGTTTCTAAAATAACCCT
Organism: Linnemannia hyalina; assembly: GCA_019671135.1. Lineage (NCBI taxonomy): Eukaryota > Fungi > Mortierellomycota > Mortierellomycetes > Mortierellales > Mortierellaceae > Linnemannia > Linnemannia hyalina. The sequence goes on along the minus strand of JAHRHY010000018.1, from coordinate 892,127 downwards.
ATAACAGGGCTTCTCATCTCCTTCTGACTCTCCTTCTTCCTGTACGACATCGGGCATCCAACTTATGCGTTGACGATATCCCGTCCACGCTTGACAACCAACTCTCCATGCTCAAATCCCTCCAAACTCAACTCGGCACCCTCCTTCTCCAGAACAGATTTCCTAACACCCTCCCTCTCCCACAAGATCTGCATACCCTTTCCCTTATTAGGCTGGTTGTTCAATAACTCGACCATCTTGACAAGTGTCGAATCGACCTGGTTCATCTCCTGGGGTGCACGCAAACGACGAGGCTGGGCAATATGTTCGGGGTTGGAGGCCTTGACGGCGTGGAGGTTGAGTTGGTGGTCCCGGAGAGAGTTGTGGAAGGAAAGGGCGTCCTGGGGGCGGGAGAACCCCTGGATGGCGACCAGGGGGTGCCAGTGGTCCGGGCGGACGTGTGCGGGGCGGCGGGTCACGTCTGTGATCTGCTTCAACGATTGTTTCTAATATTTTTTTTATGATGATACGGGAACATGTGTATTAGGAATGTTGATTCCGGACAAGATGTGAGAAGATAGGGAGGGGAGGAGGGAAAATAGCCAGCCTCCTGATCCGCGTGGGTTGGGTTCCTCCTCCCCCGCATCCAGTTCGCTGTCTGTCTGTTTGCTCCTGACCCGAGTTTAAAGTGTGCCTGTCGCCTGGCTGCTTCAATTTGATCGACTGTCTTTTTGTGATCCCAATTCCTGACAGTTCTCTGCGAAAAAGCGTAGGAGGGTCACCAAACTAGACCGTGATAACTCTGGGTGAGGCGATCCATGGGGCTACCATGCTTTTTCTTTCCTGACTCTCCTCTCCCTTCTATCTTGTGCCTACTATCAGACAGCAACCAATCCTGAAATCTCCAGTTTTTGTGTGAACCCCTAGGACACTCCCTGCTCCTTGCTGCTGTTTCGTTAACCTGACAAAGGAACGAAATAAAGCATCGAAGAAAAAGGCGATTCGAAAGAAACGAAGGTGATGTCCGAGCTTGCAATGCAATGGGAGATGCAAGGTTGTTGTTGTTGCCATACCTCGACGGAGCTCTTCAGGGAGACGAGAACCTGCGAGGTCTGGATATGGCGGAAGAGGTAGACGGTGTTCTTCTTGGTCGACTGTGCGGTCGTGGTGGCGGCCGTCTTGACTGCTCCTGATACTGCTGCTGCTGACATGGTATGTATGTTGTATGAATGCGTGAAACGATGGGCGGCGAATGCAGAGAAAGGAGGGAAGGGTGGAGGGGGCGACTAAATTTCGAGGGTATCTCAGGTCCCGACACACCGAGCGAGACTTCGATTTGGGCGGCACTCACAGGGCAAGCGAACTGATGGAAATGTAAACAAAAATTCAGCCACGCAGTCACAATTTCTGTTCTCTTGGTGTGAACGATGGCCTAGCAAAAGTCGCGTTGCGCGTTTCAGTAGGGCTAAGGCATGCACTTGACTGTTCTTACTGCTGTCCAAATGATACATGCACGTTTATGCGGAATGGAGCGACTCTTTATTCCAATTGACACACAAAAGAGAAGAGCTCAGGAGTCATGAGGCGCCGGCGCTCCCATGGTGAGGTTCCAATAAGCAGAACTCTCTTCGTCGCCGTACCAGCCAGGCTGAGTCAATGGCCGCAACAACAGCCCAAAGAGGACCATCCCAAGGACAAACGTCAGATACAACCACTTCTTCCACCGACCAAAATATTGGATGTTCGTTACATCGGGGAAGCCCATCATATTACAAAAGCTGTGGCAAAGACAGGGGCCGATCAGATTGGATGTTCTCAAGAACAAAAATGTGGCGAACCAGCCAAAGAGCGTCGTGTAGAGGAGCTGGAATACCGCCATGGCTGTTGCACCCATCAACGCTTGCCGCGTCCGGCCCTTTTTCACGTAGGACTCGTAAGCATGGTTGATATGCGCTGTTGAGAGACAAGGGAGAGAAATGATTAGATTAGTTATTACAACGAAAATGCCAATTGGAAAAAAGAAGGTGATTTGACCACTACACTGACTGAGATATAGTCACTCACCAATGCCAAAGACAAGTGGCAGCACAAAGATCATCAGCGGCAACCGTGCCCCTGAATTCGCCACAATCGCCACCATGCATGCCCTAAAGATAAACTCTTCCGAGATCGGGCCCTATTTATACATCGATGGACATACACAAACCATCAAAGTTAGTCTTATCTCATTTAACAATCTCTGACTTGTTGTTACACGCCATAATCATCGTAATTGTTCGTTATAATACATACAATGACAAAGTTCCGCATGCCCATGAGCCCTTGGATATGTTGACGCTGAGTGGTCCAGTCAAAGGCCTGCTGGAAAGGTAGTTCGTTGCTGAGAAACATCATCAGGGTAGGACCCATAAACAGACACCCGACCAACAGCAATGGGAGAACAACATGGTTCACCAGCTTGAAGATGTTGTTGGGAATCGAAATCCCTAACAAGCCCAAAAACCGACCCAGTCTTTCCCAAAAGGACTACACATTGATGACAATAATAAACTAAGATCGTTAGCACGATTCATTCACAGCGGTGGTGAGCCAATAGATGTTACTCAAAGATGCACACAGTTCACCAACGCCTTGAATGTAAAAGTACCTGGTCAGTAGAAATGGCGCCCGAGAATGTAAAGAGCCACCAGAGATAGAAGGGCACGGCAAAGCAAGTCAATGCGATTCCTTTGAAGCGCTGTTTGATCACCAACGGGTGATTGCGATCCAGCTTTTGGTTCTCGACTGGGGACTGGAAACGGGCCGACTCTTGGTCGTATTGGGAATAAGAGTGCGGATGGATGGCGACCTCTGGCTTGGCCGATAATGAACTACCACCAGTTTTTGCTGTGATAGTTGCTGTCGATATTGCTGATGCAGATGAGGAGGATGGGAGTGTAGAGACAGAGGCTGAACTGGAGGAGGATGCAGAAGAGACACTGGAGGTGGATGCTGACGAGGTTGCAGGCGAGGAAGATAGCCTTGGATTAGCAGTGGAGGAGGTGGTATCGATAAAGTGAAGGTGGGTACTACTCCGATGCGCTCTGTTGTCTGCTGTAGAGGGTGCCTTTGTGGTGGTGATTACAAATGCGTTTGAAGTACTGGTCGTGGTGGCATTGGAGTGTGTAGATATTGCAGACGACGACGATGGTCGTGGTGAGGCAGGAGGGGTGGTGGTGTGATGGTTGTGAACCAAGGGTTGAGTTGTTGTTCCTGCTGCTGCCGCTGCTGTTGCGGTGTAGCGGGCGTGTTCGCGTACTTGCTTGGCGAGTTTACTTTTTGCGGTCTCTACGGGGAAGACATAGAGGGATCCGACAAAGAGGATTGTGAATCCAACACATGAGCTCGCCGCCAACCACGGCGCGATGGTTGGGTCGAACGTTGCCATTAGGAACTGTTTGCCGGTGTGTGTGTGTGTTTCGATGCGGATGTAGTTTTATGTTAGAATGAATTAGGAGAGTGAGATGATGATGAGCGGTAGGGGGAAGATGGATTCTCTGTATAAAGATAGGGAGAGAGATGAGAGGGAATCAGAGGAAGAAAGCTGTTGGGTGTTGTAGAAGGAGTGAAAGACGAAGAGGAGGAGAATTGGAGAAGCGCCCTGGAAACGAAAACGGGCGTTTGCGTTGATATGGTAAATTAAGCATGACAGGATTAGCGCGGGGAAGAAGACACCCAGAGGATATTCCGACGCCAGGCAGTGCCAAAGTGGCTCAATTGCAGCTGCATAGAACCACTTTTTCATGTGTACGACTCTGTTGGTATTGCATTTTGACCACTCCGTTTCATTTCTCATGAAGAAACACTCTTATTCTGTCCAAAGGAGGACTGAGAGCACCACACTGTTTATTCTTGCTGACCTTTTTTTTTCATATGCTCTCTCACTCTCACACTCTCCTACAAATGGAACATGCATGAATGGGATATTCAATTGAAAGATATAGAAGGTAACAAGGTCGCGTCCAGTCTCCCAACTGTATGCACCCAATAGTACCCTCGTAATAAAAGAGGACACATGGGTGCACTGACCAATGACCCAAGACTATCCTCTTCCCTTTTCTGAACAAATTGTCTATGACAAAGAATAAATACCCACCCGCGGTAGGTCCAGATGCCGGGTGGCCGTAGTTCTAATGTGAAAAGAGGGTAAGTGGGCTTGTCGATCGCGTCGTGTTCACTGATGTAAATAAACGTCATCTACTTAGAAACAAGAAAACGTCTTGTTTACGCACACACTTGCATGCGATCGAACTCAATTGAGCTGGGTCTGAGCCCTAGGACCCATTCTTGTTCTTTTTAACCTCCTGAAACAGTGAAGTGAACACATAAGTAGTTCATGTACACCCTAAACTTAGCACTGTCGCTCACTCGGCTGGCGATGAAACAAAGTACTGCTTTGTTGTAGGTCTGTAGGGATTGGATCGGGTTCTGTGTCCAAGAATTGTGGAGCGTGTACGATTGCACTGGGAAGGGTTGCTCTACACAGAGCGAAGAACAAAGAAGAAGAATAAAATAAAAAGGAAAAGACGCGCAACACTCTTGTGTTTGTTCAAAGTGTCGATCAACGATCACTTCAATCAACGCCACCAAAAAAAAGAAGCAATCGATCACTCACTATTCAGGTGGACACGTACCACTGATCATAATCCACAGATCGGAAATTACATTCACGGACGCATAAAAAGGAGCACAATTCTTTTTCTTTTCCGACTTCAACGACAAAACTCTCCATTCACCACACAAACGAGCCGAAGCAGGTTTTATGTAACTAGTTCACTCCATTCCGGACAACTCTCATTTCACTCTTTGACATTCCTTCTTTCTCTTTCTTTCTTTCATTCATTCCTTCATCTCGATCACTTTTTTTTTCTGTCCCTCTTATACACACCGCGCCACTAATTCAAAACATGCCAATTGCATCCACCCTGGTGCGGTCGGTCGACCCAATTACTGCAATCGGCACCTTCTTCGCCCTCTTATCCTCCCTCCTCTTCTACAAAACATACCTCCTACCCAACTTTCTTTCCCCCCTCCGTCACATCCCCGGACCACCCAACAAATCCAAGTACAACAAGTACAACCTCCCCTTCCTCGGCAACTTTCCCGACATCATCAAAGAAGAGGCTGGCATCCCTCATCGTCAATGGATCGAACAATACGGCGGAATCGTCTCCTACCGCGGTCTCTTCAACAGCCAACGCATCCTTTTGGCCGACCCCAAGGCTATTCAACACGTCTTTAGCACCAACTCTTACAAGTACCCTAAACCCCGTAACCTTGCCCGTTTTCTGGGGAAGATCATTGGAAATGGTGTCCTGCTCGCTGAGGGGGATGTCCATCGCAAACAGCGCAAGATGCTCAACCCTGCATTCAGTCACAAGCACATCAAGGACATGGTCCATATCATGGCTGGACCTGCCGAAACGCTGGGGAGACAATGGGAGGAGCATGTCGAGCGCTCGGGGGAGAAGCCGTTTGAGTTGGACATCACAGTCGACCTCGGATCCTGCACCTTGGACATCATTGGATTGAGCGGGTTCGGGTACGACTTTCAGGCTATGACGAACCCCGACAACGAGATGAGCATGGCATACCGCGAGCTGTTTTACAAGGAGACCACGTCGACTCAATTCTTGCGAGTCTTTATCCCCTTCTATGCTGACCTCCCTACTCAGGCCAATCTCGATCGCAAGAAGGCCATCGAGACGATTGACCGAGTCACGAAGCGGATCATCAATGAGAAGCGCACCCAGGCCAATGCCAAGAATCACGATGAGGATGACAGCAGCAAGGATCTGATGAGTATTCTCATCCGAGGCAATGAGCAGGTCGGATCATTGGAGGATGGCAAGCTGACCGATACCGAGCTCAAAGACCAGGTAATTACTCTGCTGTGAGAATATCAGGGGGGGGGTTGTTTGTCATTCTAAGTAACGTGAGCATCGTCTAACTCAATGTCTGCATACATCCTAAACTAGATCATGACTTTCCTGGCAGCTGGACATGAGACGACGTCTGTCACGGTGACATGGATGCTCTACGTTTTTTCCATCTACCCGGACGTACAGAGAAAAGTTCGGCAAGAGATGCTGCAACACATTGGCCGCCCTACCGACTCCAACAGATGTCCCATGACCTACGACTCTCTCAACGCGCTGCCATACCTGAGTGCTTGCGTCAAGGAACTCCTCCGGTTCATCCCTCCTGTCCCAACCACCTCGCGCGTCGCAGCAGAGGACGACACCATCCTCGGATACGACATCCCCAAGGGCACTCAGGTCTTTCTCTCGCCCGCAGCTTTGCACAAGTTGAAGAGCGTCTTTGGCGAGGATGCCGAGGAATTTAAACCAGAGCGATGGATGGATCCGGCTACACTGACGGAGGAGCAACGGCAATCGACCAAGTTTGTCACGTCCGAGATGTCGTGGGCGTATCTGCCCTTTTTGACTGGACCGCGCAATTGCATCGGAGCCAAGTTTGCGACGATGGAGACCAAGATTATCCTGTATTATCTCCTGATTAACCTTGAGTATTCTCCTGTACCTGGATTCAAGTTCAAGAAGACGAGTCGTATTACGTGGAGACCCTTTCCTGGCATGCGCCTCATCGTCAAACGCTTCTCGGAGAGCGAAGGACGCGACGGCACTCTGGTTGAACCTTGAAAAAGGGCTATGCGCCTCGGAAGGATGGAAGGATGGAAGGATGGAACGACGGAAGACATCATGCAAGACGTTTATCCGGACCAATGGATTGGTTCCATAAGAGAAGAAATAAATACTATTGAGGATAGCATTTGTCCAACAGCCCTTTCTTGTGATCCCATGCCCACTGACCACTACGCATATCACAGACCTTCCTTTTCTGAGCAAGGGATCTTACTGTGCACGACCAACTGGATCCGACATGTGTTGTTTGTCATGAAGCTTGGTATCCCGGGCTTCTCGGAACGTTCAGTTGCCGAAGGGGGAGGGTAAATCAAGTTTGAGCTGTCTTGCGCACAAAAGCCCCTTTTTTCCATCGCTTCAAAAAAGGAGCCAAAGCGTCGTACTGTGCATTAAAGAGCCACGTCAACAAAAAAAAACACATATAAGCTCGGACGAGTTGAAGCATCCCTCTTCAGGCTTTCTTTTTACTCTTCTCTCTATTCTCCAGTCTACCCTCTTCACTCTTTCTCCATCCCACTCTCAACACTCTACTCCACACACTCATCTCCAAGATCCACTCCAGCCTTTTCTTGTTACATGTCACTTTAACATCTCTTCTCTCATTCCCACTCTCCACTCTCTCCACTCTGCACGTTCTTATTTTTTTTTCAGTCTCCGAAACATGGCTGCTCTCTCCACCCTAGCAAAGTCAGTTAAACCGGCCCTCATCCTTAAATCCTTCTTCACCCTCCTCTCAACCTACCTCCTGTACAAAACCTACCTCTACCCAACCTTCCTCTCTCCTCTCCGACGCATCCCAGGACCACCCAACACCTGCAAAAACAACAAATACCACATCCCCTTCCTTGGCCATTTCCTGGACCTCCTCCGTGAAGAGCCCGGCAAGACCTACCGCGATTGGATCGATAAGTACGGAGGAATTGTCGCCTATAAAGGGCTTTTTAATTCCCCGGAGGTCGTTCTTGCAGACCCCAAGGCGATTTATCATGTCTTTTCAACACATGCTGATAAGTACCCGAAGCCGGAGCGTACTATCCGGCTGTTGTCGCAGGTCGTTGGGAAAGGCATACTGTTGGTCGAGGGGGATGTCCACCGGAAGCAGCGCAAGATGTTGAACCCGGCTTTCAGTCATAAGCATATCAAGGAGATGGTGTCGACGATGGCTATCCCTGCTGAGATGTTGGGTAGGATGTGGGAGAAACAGGTTGATGTGTCTGAGGATGAGTGTGTCGAGATTGATGTTGCGCGCGACTTGGGGGCATGCACGCTTGATATTATTGGACGGGCTGGGTTCGGGTACGACTTTCAGGCGTTGACGGTTCCGGATAATGAGCTGAGTCATGCTTACCGCCAGTTGTTTTTCAGTAATTCGCGCTTGATACAGCTTCTTCGATTCTTCGTGCCCTACTATGTCGACATCCCGTTCAAGCATAACCGGATCCGAAAGCAGAGCGCTCGAACTATCGATAAGGTGACGACAAGGATCATTCAGGAGAAGCGTGCTCAGATTGTTGAGGGAAAGGGTTTGGGTGAGAAAGGAGATGGGAAGGATCTTATGAGTATCTTGATCCGAGCCAATGAGCAGGTTGGGACACTCGACGATGGGAAACTGACAGACACGGAGCTCAAAGGCCAGGTAAGCAAAGTGCGGCTCAAATTGGGTGCAACTGCAACATGTTGCTTGTAGAACACGACAATTGAATACCATTACTCGTGTAAACATAATGCTAGATTATGACATTCATGGCAGCAGGCCACGAAACCACCTCTGCTACAGTAACATGGATACTCCACGTCTTCTCAACCCGCCCTGAGGTCCAGCAAAAAGTCCGTCAAGAACTACTGGATCACATCGGCCTCCCCACCGCCAGTGAGACCAACACCTGCCCCCTCTCCTATGACACCCTCAACGCACTTCCTTACCTCGGCGCTTGCGTCAAAGAACTCCTCCGCTTCATCCCCCCAGTCCCCTCAACCTCCCGCGTCGCCAGTCAGGACGACACCATCCTCGGCTACGACATCCCCAAGGGCACCCGAATCACCCTCCCTTCCGCGGCCCTGCACAAACTCAAGAGTGTCTATGGCGACGACGCTGAGGAGTTCAAACCCGAGCGATGGATGGATCCCTCCCTCTTTTCCGAAGAAGAAAAGGAGTCGATCAAGTTTGTGACGCCGGACATGATATGGGCCTATGTCCCCTTCCTGACGGGGCCTCGCAACTGTATCGGGTCCAAGTTTGCGACCATTGAGGCCAAGATCCTGGTATATTACCTTTTGATCAACCTCGAGTATGCCCCCGTGCCTGGGTTCAAGTTTTCAAAGTCCGCTGGTCTGACCAAACCTTACCCTGGAATGCGACTCATCGTCAAGCGGGTTCAGCATAAGGTCCCTGTCGTCGCTGAGGCGTAGTGGGATTTCGTGGCCTCTATCTATATCGTCAATATCGAGACATAAGAATAAAAGATCATGCAATTATTTGTGTTTTACTCTATGCTTGTTGCATGATTTGCAAAAAGAATTTCCCGCGTTTGACCAAAAGAAAGGGGGTGTGAAGTAAAGAACTTTAAAAAATAGTAGGCGCAAGTATGAAGAGACCGAACCAGAATACACGCGCCTTGCATGTCCTTTTTCGTGGTCGCCGCTGGCTAGCCATGAGACGACCTCCCCTCTGTCAGAGTCGATCATGTCGTTTATGCGTTGGTGCTACCCAGTATCCAACCTGCCAATTACGTACTGATCAAAATGCCGATCAAGATTTTCAGGGTGATCAGAAGGGGAAAAAAGTAAGACCGGTGGAGAGATGATGATCAGGCAGACAAGTATCCACATATATATATCAGGATATTTTCACCTCTCTGCAACCTCGCTTACTACACCTCGCGTTAAAGCCTCCACACACACACACAACAACCATGGCTATTGTCGCCACTCTCGTAAAGTCCCTCGACTTATATTCCACTCTCACAACTTTCCTCATCCTGCTATCCTCCTACATCTTCTACACAACACACTTCTACCCCAACTACATCTCCCCTCTCTGATACATCCCCGACCCACCCAACATCTCCAAACATAACAAATATAACCTCCCCTTCCTCGGTCTCTTCTTTGATGTCGTCCGCAGAGAAGCCGGCGTCACCTTCCGGGAATGGGCAGAACAGTACGGCGGCATCCTTTGCTACAAGAGTCTTTTCAACAGCCAAATCATCCACCTCGCCGACCCTGAGGCTATCCATCATGTCTTCAATACCCATGCTTACCAGTACCTGAAACCTGACCGTGTCATCCGCGTGATGGGTTCCACTATAGGCGTCGGTTTGTTACTAGTCGAGGGGGTTGTCCACCGCGTGCAGCGCAAAAGATGTTCATCCCGGCGCCCAGCCACAAAAGTGTCAAGGGGATGGTGTCTAGTATGACAGGAGGCCCTTCCGAGTGTCTCTGTTCAAGATGTGGAGGAAGCGCATCGACGAGTCGGAGACAAAATCGGTCGAGATGAATGTTCTCACGGATTTTACCTCGTACACGGTCGATATTATTGGACTGATTGGGTTTGGATTCGACTTTAAGGCGTTGGCCAAAGCCCGGGAATGAGGTAGTCACGGCCTTTGAGACGTACTTTAATGAAAAGATCCCGGCTGTCGTCAAGTTACTTCGTCGTACTACTCCAAGATTCCCCTCAGGCATAATCAGGTTCGGTTGCGGGTTGCTCGGTCGATCGATAAGGCCGTACGCCAGATCGTTTGCCAGAAGAGAGACAGGATGGCATTGGAAAAAAATGACGGCAAGGACCTCCTTAGCATGATCCGCGCGAGCGAGTCGTCGGGTAATGGCATGCTTACGGATGATGATCTTCGAGCGCAGGTAAAGGGCTCAAAGTGCCTTACTACGAGCATTGAATACCTTATTGAGCCAGGAACAACTACTTAACATCCACCTGTAGATCAAGAACTTATTAGCTGCCGGAAACGACACCTCCTTGGTCGCGGTGACATGGATGCTCCACATCCTCTCAACCCGCCCCAAGGTACAATCCAGACCCCGTCAAGAGTTCCTGGCACACATTGGCCGCCCCACCGACAAGACCTCCTCCTCCACCTTCAACTACGACGCTCTACACGCATTACCCTACCTAAACATATGCATCAAGGAGCTCTTCCGCTTCATCCCTCCAGTCGCCTACACCTCACGAGTCGCATCCCAGGACGACAACGTCCTTGGCTACGACATCCCCAAGGGCACCGAGATCCAGCTCAGTCCCGCAACACTCCATAAGCTCAAGAGTGTCTGGGGGCGAGGATGCAGAAGAGTTCAAACCCGAGCGGTGGATGGATCCTTCGTCGTTTTCTGAGGAGGACCAGCAGTCGATCAACTTTGTCACGCCCGACATGCTGTGGGCAGATATGCCCTTCTTGACAGGTCCTCGTAGCTGTATTGGATCCAAGGTTGCCCTTATCGAGACTAAGGTCAACCTGTATCCTGTACTACCTTTGATCGACCTCGAGTACACTCCTGTCCCAGGGTTCACGTTCAAGACTTCTGTTCGGATTACTGTGCGACCGTCTCCTGGGATGAATCTCATTGTTAAGCGATTTGAGCACGATGCCTCAGTCAACCCCATAACACCACATTAGCCATAAGTGACCGCCGTCTAATATATCTATTTTTTTCCCATATTTCGTCATCAGCTCCTCACCCTTATATTCTGTGCAGCATGTAAATGCATGCGACCTCGATAGTGAAAGTGCCTGGGCGAAGCCTCAACAACAACTCTCCATTTTTTTTTCTTCAACCTTCAAATTTATCGTCAACCAACAAAAAACCATAAAGGGCAAACAAAGAGGTAGGGAGATCACAAGAAAGAACTGCAAAATATGTATTTGTTTTTCCATGAATCGCTCATTCTTCCAAAACCGCGTAGATTTTTAAAAAAAAGAGAGTCAACACCTATCTAAAAAGTTAAAGAAACTTTTTACAGGGAGTTCTTGACGGCGTTGGCGCGCTTGGTCATCTTCATGTTGGACTTGAAGCCCATCAATCCACCACCCCAAGCCTTGCGAGCAGTCTCGTTCTTCTCGGTGTAGTTGGACTTGATGGCAGAGACCAAAGCAGCGAGCTCGGCCTTGTCCTCGGCACGGGTCTCGGTGAAAGCGAGAGCGGTGGCGGTCTTCTTGTGGACGACTGTTCCGAGACGGGCCTTGCCCTTGACAATGCAGTATGGGATACCCATCTTGCGGCAAAGAGCGGGCAACCAGACGACAATCTCGATGGGGTCAACATCATCAGCGATGACAACGAGGGAAGCCTTCTTGGCCTCGACGAGGGCGGTAATGTGGTTAATACCGTACTTGACGACGAAGGGCTTCTTGGTCTCGGCCTTGGTACCCTTCTCGACCTGAGCGGCAGCAGCAGCGGTCAAACGCTCCTTCTTCTCGATGCGGGTCTCGGGGCGGTACTTGTTGACGAGCTTGAACAACTGGGTGGCAGTGTTCTTGTCAAGGACCTGGGTGAACTGGTTCAATGCTGGGGGGACCTTGAGACGCTGGTTCAAGATCTTGCGCTGGCGCTGGAGGCGAACGTATTCGGGCCACTTGACGTAACGCGAGAGATCCTTGATGGGCTGGACATCCTGACCAACACCGAAGTTCTTGGGGGTCTTCTCGATGAGGGGGTTGACGGGAGCCTTGGAGGCAGTCTTCTTGGCGTAAGGGGCGGGAGCGACCTTGGACTTCTTGACGGGAGCCTTTTTATAGTTGAACGAAAAGTGGGACAGAGGGACGGGTTGTTGTTTAGAAACAAGGATTCTGGTAATGGTCATTGAGGATAGGGAGATGTTGCATTTTTTATTTTTTTCCTTTTGGTGCGATAGAGGGACAGGGAGAGTACCTTTCAAGTCATAAGGAATCAACAAGCAAAGAGCAATATGAGAAAAAAAAACTTTTTTTGTCAGAAGTGAATGTAGATCCTTTGTTCAGACACCCTCTGATCCTTGGATCAGAGGAGTGATGAACAAAAAGACCCAACACCCATCTCCTCAAAAAAAAAATTCAATCTCACATTCACCCGAGCAAGATCTCCAAACAACTGAAAAACAACTCCCCAAGTTCCCAATAGCGCGCCTCATGGAGAAAACAAAGAATAGCCACCCAAGAGCTCTACGGAGTAAGCGATAAGAACTTCAATCGACCCCACAATGTATCCCTCCAACTTGTTAAGTAGAAGGGTGCAAGGACAACGAAGGAATGCTCTCCACCAGGAAGAAAAAACATATTGCCTCAAGGTACTTCATGTTGAATGAACAAACTGAAGTACCTGAACCTCATCCTTTTATGGCGATCATAAGCCAACGCGGAAGCTCACTTCTTTCTCTTATTCGTATACTACCCGTGAAGGGCAGAATACAAAGAAGAAAAACGAGAAAAGTGAATCCATTTTGAATGTCGGACTGATGATCAAAAGGAGAATGTGGCAAATGTGTGAAGGATAAGAAAAAAAAGGAGTGGTGGTGGTGGTGTATCCGACACGCTGCTTCCTTCCTTCCCGTGTCCCATAGGGGATAGGGTGGAGTAGAGTGTTGTTGAAGGGCATATCCAAAGGTGTTGAGTTATCCCAATCCCGTGTCCTGGTAGCCGGAAGTGGTGGTGGTGGTGTTTACCATTTCGAAATTCTGCAGTGGAAAGAGGAGGAACACTGTATTCTCGAAAAGAGAAAATTTTTATGTCCTTTCCATCCATCGGAGATTGGATTCACCGCTTCATTTATGCCAAGCCACTCTGTGCGATATCACGTGTATTTATTAAGGGTTTTACATGTAGAAACGCTCGGTGTGCAGGTTGACACGACAACCGGTCAGACTCTCGTTGGCTGCAACAACGTTGTGCAGTTGTGCAAGCATCAACGGGGGTCCACATCCCACAATATCCACCGCACGGTCGCCGTCAATTTCCTCAATCTGGTCGCGCACATACCGTCCCACATCCAACCTCGACTGCACCCACTCTACACGATCATCCCCCGCAAACGGTACATTGCTCAGCGCCTTCTTGGCCTCTGTAGTCATAGTAGCAGTACCAGACGTGCTGGTTGAGGACCCTTCGTATTGGTGAGGAGGAGTCGGTACTACCAGGGACTCTTGATCCTCAAACGACAGGCGGGTATAATGGATTGTCAGACTGAGCTGTGTTTCAGGACCGTCGGGAGCGATCAGGCCAGCTTCTTCCTTCTCCTTCTCCGTCGTGTCAAGGTATCCCTGAGCTGCATCCAAAGCCATTTCAAGCTCCTCTTGGAACCACTGCACCTCATCTATTGTCATTTGGATAAAAAGAAGAGCAGATTGTCAGTCAAAATGAAAAAAGACGCTAGTAAATGCAATCAAGAAGGCACCAACAATAAAAGACATGCTTACCAGGATCACGGACACACCAGACAATCTCAACATGACCGCAGCTGGCCTTGGACTGCCGACGAGCCTGCAAAAAGTCCATCAGAATAGGAACAATGTAGCCCAAACCAGACCCAGCAGCAACAAAGACGACCTTTTGGATATCCAAGCTTCGGCCGACCTGAACACTCTCGCCATAAGGGCCTGCAAGAATGACTCGTCTCTGAGTGTTCTCGGGCCAGCGGCACATCTTCTTGGTGAATCCACCAACAGCGCGCGCATGAACTGTAAAGGATGACTGGTCCGAGCTCGAGATGGTGAAGGGGTGCCATTGGATCAGCGACATGGAGGGAATACAGACGTAGATATGCTGACCAGGTGCATGAGCAACAGGCCGATCCATCCTCAGTCTGGTCAAGCGGTCTTGGAAGACAGTCGCCTGAGCAAGGGCCATCTTGGATTTGACACACCATCCAGTGAGGACGTTAATCAAGTAGAAAAAGATTCCTGCAGCGGTGAACCGCATTGCGTAGGGAGTGTGGAGACCGACAAGGACCAAGAAAACCAAGAACAGGGAGTGACTGACAACAAACGCCTCATAGGCATACCGACGAACCGGCCAAGCTGCTGTAACGACCAGCAGACAGAGGGTCGTGTAGGTGGCGAGGCCATATCGGACCTTGGGGGTTGACAGCTGTTGTGCCAGCAGAGCCTTCCACGGCCACCAAGACTTCATCATACAGCCCATATGGACCGAGATGAGGACAAAGAGAGAGAGGCCCAAGAAGCGATGGGCTTGGTTGATACGGTGGTGAGAGATGCCTGTCATGAGAGTGATAATCGAGTTCTTGCCAGTGAAGGCAAAGAGGAAGGGGATACAGGAGAGACCGAGGTAGCCTGCGCGATTGGAGTTTAGCTTGAGATTGACATTGGATGTGAGGAGGACGGCGAGGATGGAGAGGAAGATGAGGGCGAACAGGGTTGCGCCGGCGACGAGGTGGACGACTGAACCGAGGTATAGTGTTGCCGAGGCCTTGTTGGTGATCCAGTTTTCGATTCGGCTGTAGCTCCACCTCGCAGTGGCTGCTGATGACTTTGATAACCTATGAGGATGATTGAAGATATGAAGGAGGTATGAGCAATTGAACAGTAGGTGGAAACATGTATGTGCAGGGAGAGAGGGTAATGGAAAAAAGAGGAGGTTGGGGATGCGCTTGGGCGCCAAAAAAATGGATAGATGGCGAGCAATTGAAGGGAGCGAGCGTTGTTTGCAGATGAGATCAATGACAGGATGGGGGCTAAGACATCAACAGCGAATAAAAGATAAGGGTGAAGGAAAGGAAGTGTGAGACTGATTATAAACTAAAAAAAGGTGTGGGAGAAAGGGAAAGGGATGAAATGAGTACCTTGTCGGTATGTCAACCTCCAGTTCATCCGTATCCACCTCTGTGCTGTCGACTGTCGCTAGGAGGGCATGACGCTGTCCTCCTTGCCGCCGGTCCTCAATTGCCCGTGAAATACTCAGAAACAAGTGGCGAACTGTCAAAAGGACCACAGGTACCCCCAGGGCAATCGACCAGTCGATCGCATAGTCCAGATTCATATTCCACGGAGTGGATTGCATCGCGCCGTGGTCCATCGTTGAAGAAGAGAGATGAGATTATATGTGTTGAATTGAGAGTGATGAGTGATGAGTGATGAGTGGTGAGAGATGAGGGAATGCGGAGACGAGAGATTAGTAGAGGAAAATATGCAGGAGAATGAATGTGAAAAGAGATGCAAAGTGAGGGGTGAGGAGTGAAAGAGTGGAGAAAGTGTATGGTGATGAGAGGATGCAAGAGGGGCGTAAGAAAGAAAGAAAAGCGGAACAAAGTAGGGGAGAGGGTGGGAACGAGAGAGAGAGGAGGGGAGTGAGATAACCACAAGAATCTGAGTTGTCTGTCATGTTTTGATTTTTGACAGGTCTGTCAACTTTAGCGGGCACAAGAATGCAGGCTGACAGGCAGAGAAAGAATGTCAAAACTGCATGGAAATAACGCACAATACCTCTCTCACAACGTACACTTTCATGTGCATGGAAATAATTGTGAGCTTGTCATCTTAACGGTCTTGCAGCTTTACCCATACTCAACAATATTAATTGTATGCCACTCAGAGATAAACACTCGCTGAAGGCTGGGTGCATTCATACTCTACAAAAGAGCAGAGGGCACAAGATAAACAAAGTGAAAGCAGCAAAAAAAAGGATATGCTAACAAAGGAGCTGGTGTAGATGGGAATCCAGGCTGGCTGATATGCTGGGTAACCGTGACGCGACAACAACCACCGAAACGGAAGCATAGATCAAATCGAGATCACCGGCTTAAAAGAGGATTCACTATTCCATTGAGTCACTGCACCAACTCACAGCACCACACAGCCTGAACCAGCATCATCCCACTTGTCTTTATTTTGTGGCGTCAAGTATATATAACCGTGCAGAACTGAACCATACTTTTCTGCCTGCACCCTCTAAACTACCTCGTGTGCACACAACTCATGCTTGTTATCAATCTCCTCGGGGAGTAACTTCTAGGTTTAGTCATGACAGTTCTCGTTTGCTCGAACAGCTTTTTTGCCCCAACAGGATTCGGTTTACTTGCTTCAGGGAGCAAGTGGAAACTTGAAAATTGTTCGGAAAAGAAGATAAAGAAGGGTGGCTCGAGAGTAGTACTTTTGCGGATGCTGGATCGACATTGCGTATAAATATGGGCGATGGACTCATCTTCTCTTGATTCACGTTTATCACTTTCTTTCGAACAAAAAACAACATGACATCGTACAAAAAGAACATTCCCTTGTCAATCGCTGGAGCAATTATTGCATTTCTCGCCATCGCATCTACTTCCGCAGCTGGTAAGATAACTTTAGCTTTTCACCACTAATCGGCGACGACATGCAAAGTCCTTAACACATATCCCCTGACTGGCTCATTTCGTATCTTCTATGGTAGACCGTGTCTTTCTCACAAACAAGGCGGATGCTACTGACATCTATCCTGGTATGGTACCCTTACATTCACACTGACTACATTAAAAAAAAAAAAAGGCAAGACAACAAATTGAATACTTAATATTATTTATTTGGTTTATGCTCTAGGTTGTCCCGTTGATATCGGGTTCCGCGTTCAATACTCTGACCTTGCACAACTCAAATGGGTTCAACTACAAGTGCTTGGCGCTGACAACTCGCTCATGATCGAAGGGCTCGATAACTCTACTAGGGCGCAATGGGATGGTAAGGACATACAAACGCATTCTTCACCTCAGTGGCATGTTCAGGCACGACAGCGCTAACGCTCTATCTTTTTTTTCCTCCTTTGAACCATTAGACACACGGGCAAAGACGGTGACATGGATGGTACCCAACAACTGGCCTTCAGGCGACTACATTGTCCGCGCATTCGGGAATGCCTCTTACCCATGTCAACACGGCGCTCGACAAGAACACTGCGATTTCGCTCTTGAGGACAGAGAGACGTTCCATTTACGTCCTCTTGCTGCAAGTCAAGGTTGTCCATTCACCTCCTTCAAACCTTCTTCTCCTCCCTCAATCGGCACACCTACAGCCTATGACACAGTTAACAAAGGAGCATCGCAACCACCAGTATCGGGAAATAGTGCCGCCAGCTACAGTACGAGCAGCCACGATCTACTCAACAAGAACCTTGCAGCGGAGACAAGCACTTCTTCTTCGACATTCAACGGAAACGACAACAACCTCGTTCAAAAGACCATTGACCAGTCAGCAACCCAGCGGATCCAGGACCAAACGATTTTCAAGGTCCTGGACGAGATGCGAGACTACAACCTTCAGAAATCGACCCTGACCCTCAAGACTGGAGATATCGTTCCCATGTCGGACCGAATGGACAGCTCGACCATTACGCGGTTTATTCAAACACTCGAGTTGAGCAATAGCGCCCTTCGTAGTTTGAATGGAGGAAAAGGGGGCGCTGGTTCGATGTCCCTGGTCGCGGCGCTTCAGAGGAACAGCTCCTTGATCATCATTCCTCCCGTCACCCCTTCTTCAACCACCGCAGCGACAACGGCGCCCTTTAACCACACCGAGGTCAACCCGTTTGGCCGTGGGTTTATCCAGGACGGCCCGGGCCAGATCCAGGACAGGCTATCTAATGATGCCAGTGCCAGAACCGGGATGACAAAAACTCTCTTCGCGGCTGCATTGGTCGCGCTCGTAGGGTCCTTGACACTTTGAACAAAACTGACAGACACGAACTAAATCTAATTATTTTTATGTAGCATTAAGCATCTAATGAACTCAAATAGCTTTTTCATATTTTCGAAGATGGTTTATTGTCCTTGCTCTTTTGTTTTACCTTCACGCGGCGTTGGCATTGTTTGCGTTCGTGTGGAGAAGAAATGACCCAGTTGTTGCGAACGTTCGTTGAACAGCGTTTGACCACGTACCCCTCTATCCCCTATCGACGCCCAACCGGCATCTCAATTTTTCCAAACCAAAATGAACTTGTTGTGTCCGTCTGAATGTATTTGTATGGGTGGATGAAGGATGGGTTCACATGCAAGAGTGCATGAAGAATTCGAAGAATGTTGAATAAGTGTCCATGTATGCATATACATCATGAATATACTTTTTGTGACTGAAACAAAGAAACAGTCGATTCGTATGAATAACGAGCGCTTCGCAAGGTTGTCAAAGTTGAGGAAGTAAGAAAAACAACACAAAAGGGATGAACGATAATGAAGCCAAGAGAGCGAGAACAAGGATAGCGATCGATCGCAGAAAATATGCAAGAAAGGAGGATGGGAAAGACGCGAGAGCTAAATGAGAAGCATATGCCGAAGCAGATGAAGATGGAGAGAGAGAGAAGAAAAGAAGGAAAAAGTGCTCATTTTCCTTCTTGAAGGTAGACCACTTGATGGGTCTGTTGCATACAGCTGATGGTGAATGAATGAAAGTAGAGTGGAAACGTGAAGGCAGTTTTCCCTCCTTTTCCCTTTATATTTTTCGATCGGCCGACCGATCGTTGTAAATATTGCAGTCTGTGCTAATGACCCGATAATGGTGTGACTCTCCCCTATCCACCCCTGCCTTGCCTTCCTTGCCTTCTTTCTTTCTTTTTCCTTTTCCTTTTCCTTTTATGCTCTCACCACTAGTGAGTGTAGAGTTTGAACATCGACCACTGCCAGTTTTTCAAATAGCGCCCCGTCTCTCGTTCGTTCCCTCTCTCCCTTTCGCCCATTCTCTATCCTTCCCCCCTTCCGTTCGATGAGCGAGGCACCATGCACCATTTAATTCTGTTGGTTGTTTGTGTTTTGTTTTTGTCTTCCACATCTCCTGGGCACAAGGAGGACGGAAAGAGAAATAAATGTGTGAAAGAGAGGGCGAGAAGGAGCGAGAGGGCTCACACTCTCTTCCCTCTTTCCTCTGCGCATGAACACAGAGTGGAAGTATCCATGAATACAAACATGCAAACAAATATACCAATAACAAACACAATTCTCACTCCCTAGAATGTATAACGCACTCGTTAGAAAAGCCTCTTTTGTCGCAAAAGCCCTCTCCCCCCGCCTATTTCCCTTTCATTCTCGCCTCACCCACTCATGTTACTTATCCTTGCTTTTCTTTATCTCCGAGGAGGCTTGACACTTCCTCTCTGCCTTTCCAGCCTAGGGAAGAGTGCGAAAAAGAGAAAGAAAGAGGGAATGGTGATCACCTGCCATTTTCATCGGTTTTCCTTGGTTTGTTTACTCTAGTGTCGTAATTACGACCTAGAGCATGCAATGGCGGGAGAGTTGGAGGAGCATGAAAAAAAGCCAAACCACTCAGCACAACTGTTCAGGGGAAAAGATAGACCGATCGCTTTTTTTTTCTTCTTACCTTCGTATTTTTCGAAGGACGATTGGTGTTCCCTCTCTCACCATTTTTTATGCATGGATTACTACTGTACTTCAAAGAACCAACAGATGTGCTTATGGGCTTTTATAATGCGGCAAGCTGCGGTCTCGAACAACAGCAAGAAATAGGAGGGATCGTCCATAGGTAACATCATCGAGAGAAGCATAAATAGTTGGCAGTCTGCCCTCTGTCGAACACTTTTCTTCATTTCGTGTTTTTTGATCACTCTCTGTTCCACCAGTCAGACACATAGCCTCTCACTTCTCTGCCCTGAAATCTCCTTAGCCCCTCTATTCCTGAATCCCATCTTGCAACAGCACACTCTCATCTCATAGCTCCTCTTAACTTTCACCCCTCAACACTCTCAACTCCCTCCACTCTTTCATCAACCCCAACAATGGAAGTCAACCCCACAGTACTGATCGTAGGAGCAGGCATCGGAGGCCTCTTCCTCGCCAACTTACTCCAACATGCAGGTATCGACTATGAGATCTTTGAACGCTCGGCTCAAGTCAAACCCCTGGGTTCCGCGATGGTCGCCGGCCCCAATATTCTCCCCGTTTTTTCCCAATTGGGTCTCCTGGAGCAGATGGAGAAGATCTCCAAGCCGCTCAAGTGTCTGAATGTTTATAATGGTAGCCTTGACAAGTTGGGGACTGTCGAAGCCAACACCAAGGAGAGGTACATGCTCAGCTATGTTGTACATCCTGCATAGACAACGGAATAGAGTGACAAGATTCGCTATGGGCATGAGCTAACGCTTGTTCTTTTCAACGCTAACGCCAAAAAAAAAAAAAAATAGAGCCGGATACTACTCGTTAGTCTTTGCGCGCAGGAACCTCTATGCCCTCCTCCTCTCCCAAATCCCACCCCACAAAATCCACCTCTCGAAAAAGATCCTCTCCATGCAAGAGCTCGAGGACGGCGTTGCCATCCACTGTAGCGACAAGTCCCGCTACGTCGGCGATATCCTCGTAGGAGCCGATGGTGCCTACAGTGGCGTCCGTCAATCCCTCTATCGTCAACTGGCGGCTGCGAAACTGTTGCCCAAGAATGATGAGGAGGATCTGGCGATGAGGTACACTTGTCTTGTGGGAACTACCGAGTCGTTGGATCCCGTGGAGTTCCCGTACCTCGGAGAGGATTTTGCGCATTTTGAGATTGTCCTTGCCAAGAATTCCTCAGAGTCGGTAAGTTGGAGGTTGGGAATGTGTGCTTTTGTTTATTTTTGTATTACCTCATGCTCTGGTTTATTGTAGTTGCGGAGTGTGCATCGCCTTTGCGCATGGGTAAAAGAAGCGTCATAAGAGGCTAGATGGGTGACATAGGCACAAAAGTCCATTTTTAGGAATGACTTCATCACCTGTCGATGCGCAATCGCACCGCCACCCCTCCCTCCATGCTTACTCATCCATCTCTCTTTCTCTTCTCCAACAAATAGGTGGCGTGCTTTACAATTCCAGACAACAAAATCTGTTGGCTCTACACCGTCCAACTCTCCGCGAACAGTCCCGACGAGCGATTCAGCAATTCAGAATGGAGTCCCGAGGCAACCCAGGCAATGTGCGAAAAGATCCGTCATATCAAGGCACCCTTTGGCCGGACCATGGGGGACCTGATTGATGTGACACCCAAGGACTCATTGTCCAAGGTCATGCTTGAGGAAAAGTTGTTCGAGACTTGGTACCATGGACGCACTGTTCTTATTGGCGATGGTACGTGCCTATTATCACACGATTCTATTGATTGGTGTTGGGGGATGTGTGAGATTGATATGCTTCTTGCTGACATGGTTATTATTCCCCCCCCCCTTTCTTTCTATTTCTTACAGCTTGTCACAAGGTAAGAAACGAAACATTGCATTTCTACTGGAAACAAACAAATTGAGAAGAGATCCACATCCTTCGACATATCCAAAACTAACACGCACCCGTCATCCCTACCTCGATACTAAAATAGATGCTCCCAAGTGCAGGACAGGGAGCAATCAACGCAATGCAAGACGCAACAATCCTCGCCAACTGCATCAACGACATCAAACGCCTCGACCGCGACAGCATCTCGGTCCATCTCAAAGACTACCAGGACCAACGGTACCAGTTTGCAAAGATCCAGTTCGAGACCAGTAAACGCTTTGCCGTCATCATGGGCGGTCAGGTAAGATATCACTGCCCGAGACTGAAAGGTTCGGTGTTCATGTTCACCACCACCCCAACAAACACACAACAAACTGACGCGTATGATTTTTTTTACTGTACTTTCCTCGTCCTATTCTTCTCATCTCTTGTTACTTTGATATTGTAGACGTGGACGGAGGCATTGATCAGGAAGGTGGTACTGGCCTACATGCCAAAATCCTTCAATAGAATTCGGCAGGACAAGACCTGCGCCTACCAACCACAAGCCAATTTCTTGAAACTGGCTCCTGAAAAAGGTCAGATCGAGACTCTGCCGCAGGTGCCGTCCAAACGCTACTCCATTGACGCCAATTCCGTCTAAGTTTTTCTCCCTTCTTTGTTTTCGCTTCTTTACACATCGGACAAAAACCAACAAGT
This sequence comes from Linnemannia hyalina, assembly GCA_019671135.1. Lineage (NCBI taxonomy): Eukaryota > Fungi > Mortierellomycota > Mortierellomycetes > Mortierellales > Mortierellaceae > Linnemannia > Linnemannia hyalina. The sequence continues at coordinate 869,592 of JAHRHY010000018.1, read as the reverse complement.
AAACAACATAGCAGGCAGCTTAATATATATATATGTATAGGACACTTTTATGGATATGGAATGGAGGAAGGGAACGCGATAAATATTTACATCGACTAAAATATTAAGACCGAATGAACTTTTTGTATCTATAGAACTCTCATCGCTCAAGAAGAGGCGAAGGATGATGGATGGTGAAAGGTAGTAACGGAGGGTATATACAAAAAATGGCACGAAAGACAATCCTGGTTAGTTCCCCGGACAACAAAAGAACTCGCGCTTCATGTCCTCATGGCTCGACATCACCACCACCATTAATGGAGTTCATCGTCGTCGAAAGTTCCTGCTGTTGATCAAGCCACTCTTGAGTAACCTCCTGAACGGTCTCAAAAGTAACAAACGATCGATGCCTGATCGAATTGGCACGACACAATTTCTCGAGCGACGTGTCCTGACGGGCAAGGACAATGTCTGAACAAAGCGCTGCTGGGAAATCGGAACTGCCGTCGCCGCACCAGAGGATCTTGTCTGTTGTTGGGTTCTGGAGATCGTTTGCTCGTGCTTCTCGGAGCGCTATCATTGAGGTTTTACCAGAAGGGGAAGGAATGAAGGAGGAAAAAAAAAAGTGGTGAGACTTTTTGTTTGTTTGGCTTGAGGTGGTCTGTTGCACAGACTGTAAGAAATTAGAGAGCACACTGGGCGGACACGCAGGGGTGGAGTCATGGCGAGAAGGGGGAACATGGGGCGGAATATCATTGGATGCTCGATTGTGGTCCTGAAGGCGCACTTGACGAAACAGGCGAGCGGCCATCAAAAATGCGAGGCTCTGATTAGGTTTAAGGAGCGAGGAAGGGGAGAGAGGTGAAAGATGGGGGGTTGTGGGAGGATTGTTCTTTGTTCTTTCTGGAAAACTTACCACGTCCTTTTTCGACACCGTATGGGCTGTATGTTGAGAGGACGAAGAAAAAGAGGGCGAGGGGGGAATAAAGTTGAGAGAAAAGTAGAAAGGTGGTTAGAGATAATCTTTAGGTTTCCTTTTTAACTTTGCGCCGAGAAGTGGCGAAAAATGGTTCCTTTTCTGCTGTTATTGGCGAGTCAAGTGGCATGTAGCAAAGCACGCGCAACGCCCACTGCGCAAGAGCTGGGCATAAAAACGAGAACGGACAAAGTAACAACCCGGTACAAAGCCCAGAGACACAATGACACGACACAACACAACGCAACACAACAAACAAAAGCAAAAGGATGGCAACAAATATTGGACCGTGTGTCGTCATCCTTCCTCGGAAAGAAAAAAGAAATTACCTGCTGTCGCGCCAGAGGATCCTCCAAGTTCCGTCGGGGCGAATGATGAGACCGTTGGCGCGGACGATGATATTGTGGTTTACGCCCAAGTACCTGTCGAGCATTTCCTCGATCAACGGTTGGATGCCTCTATTTTAAGTTGTCGCCACAAGAGAATATCAGAACCACAAACAAAAGTGATAAAGAGCAAGAAGCAGATAAAAATAAAAGAGAGAAAGAAACATACGTCAGTGAATCATGACAAGAATAACGTTCAATTAGCAACGACACACGCCGTCTCTTTTTCGGTTTTTTTTCAGGTACCATCACCATTGTCATTACAAAGGTAGTGAAACATCCAAAACCATAATAGTCTTATTTATCACTTACATGCTAACAACAGTAATCGGGATCCCGTGCTCCTGGCAGAAGGCATGGAACTGGCGGAACCCAGGGTCCAGTCGAATCCTGTACTTGTCATTCAACGCCTCCACCTCCTCGTCCTCTGTATCTTCAGAGTGTTGTTGCCTGTCATCAAATGGCACCCTGTTGAATCCATCTGTTGTTGTTCCGTTCGTCGCCCCTGTGGAAACGCCTTCCTGTTGACGCAAAATATTATCCTTGGGGCTGACAAGGATATCCGCAGCCTCCTTGACCGATAACCGGAGATGGTCCCACTTCATGTCCTCGGCTTTACGGAGAGAGACGCGTCCAGGCTCGGTCTCGGGCAGACGGTCGATTCGGTCCAGCTCCTTGTGTCCTATTTGGTGGGCCAGTATCGAGTTCCCAGTATCTGTCAGGACCATCGTGCTGTCAAAGTCGGTATAGACGCGGAGTGCGATCGTGGGTGAGGTCATATTCGTAGGTGACATGTGTAGACTTTGTGTTCTTGTAGGTGGCGTGAAAAGATTGAGCTGGGAAGATGACGTTATGAGTAGTAAAGGCGAAAGAAGAGGAGACACTGTGGTTATGGAAATGTGTTGGGGGAAAGAAAATAAAAAGAATGAAAAGAGGAGCGTAAAAGTGGGGGGTGACCTGCTATTTATTAAAAAAGTTTTCTTGGTTGCTTCTGCATTGTTAATGGTCCGCCGTTTGTCGACCATGTCTCTCGTCCCTTCCCTCTCCCTTCTCCTCCTCTCCCCTTCCCAGATTATTTCGTGGGATCTGCAGGGACGTAAGTTGTCTGCTCCCATCCTCCATTCGAATCATAGCCCTTTTACGTTTACAATGTTTTGTCCTTTTGCTTCTTTTCGTCTTTTTTTTCGTCTATGCATGCCATCTACTCGCGTCGCTGTTCCCATCGGAATACCGAAATGGTCGTCTTTTTCCGAAGAGGAGCCGTCCACCCTCCCATCAAAAAGAATAGTAAAAAGAACATTTAGTTTCGTCTCGGTATGTGGTTGAGAATAACATCTGCAATGCAAACATAAGCAATCTCCATTACAACCCTCTCTTCCCCCTTATTCCCTTTCCCCTCCCCCCTCCTCATTCTCATCCTCTTCCTTGGCTCTCCCTTCGATCGTTACTGCTCACTCTGCTCACCACTCACTCCCGTTCCTCCAAATTATCCTCAATGGCTCACGCGCTTTGTTTATCCTTTTTCAAAAAAAAAGAGGGTCCCCTGTTCAATCACGGACGTTGTTGATGAAGTAAGACTGTCAGCAAAAACAACGATAATAAAAACAAAGAACGCCCAATGTTCCTTTCGTATTTTTAGTACACTTCTCTCTCCATCTTTATTTCAACCTTCCATCGTCATTAAGGAATTAGATTGCTTTTTTTTTTTTTTTTTCTTTTTCTCAACGGTCTGTTTCTGTGCTTTTTTTTTCCTTCGAAGAAATGGTTGCACAAAAACCTTCTATCAACAAAAGGAAAAACAAGATGTCAACATTAGGCGCTTGTCATCTAGGGCCACCTTGGAGAAAATAAGCGGGTCTAGTGAGTTGTATTTGTTCATGCGACCCCAGAGGTGTATACTAAGGGGAGAGAGGTAGGAGAGAGGGTAGAGGGATGTAAGGGAAGGCGGTATAAAAAAATGGAACACAGGGGGGAAGAAACGCAGGGAGGAGAAAGGGGACAGGGAGTATAGTAGAAAAGGAGAAAGAAAGGGACGAAGGGGAGCATCGTCTATGGTACTATCGTCATCAAATTGTAACATCCGAACCCTTTTTCTCCTTTTGTTTTACTTTTCTAGTGTGACCAGGAGATCGGAGGCATCAAAGGAAGGAGAACATACAATCTCTAGCTAGTCTCCATTCACGCTTGTTTAGAACGTGTTCAATGCCCCTTGTTCTTGTTGTTCAACGGTCGGTACATATTCAATGGTCTAGCCTCCTGAGATAATGAGTATAAGGCGAGATAGTTCGAGGGGTACTATGTAGAAAATAGAAGGACACCTCCATTGTTCTACAATAATAATGATACTATACTTTTTTTTTCTCACCCTCGTTCTCAAAGATGTATCTAACGTTGGTAGAAGGAACGGATGGGGACGAAAAAAAATAATTAGATGCGACAGGAAACGGGAGATGGGATGGAAGGAAAGAAGATCTCCCAGGGAACAGGAGAGAGAGAGAGAGGGAGAGAAGGGAGAAGCAAGGACAAGAAGGAAAGGATGGGGTAAGGGGTCACTGTCTTTATTGTTGTGCTGTATATAAAAAAAAAAGAGTGAGTCCAATGGTGCTTGTCGTGTTGTACTTGTCCAGAAATACACACCCTTGGGCAGAATCTGCCTCTCTTCCTTCCTCCAGGCTCACCGTCCGCTGTGTAACCCCTCTCTCTCCATCCTCCGTCCTTCTTGTGGCCCATGGTACATGGCATGGTATGCACACACCAACAACAAAAAAAGATCACGCGCCCAACAAACAAATCACAAACAACAAACAAAATGCAAAGCACCGACAAGCGACAAAACACACACAGCCAGCTTATCGCGCTTATTCGGAGCAACAGTGCGACCAGACCAGGGTCAAAGTAGGGAGTCACGACTCTGGTCCCCCTCTCCTTTGCGTCCCTTTAAAGATAAGTCATAATTGTGAAGCAAAGCACTTTTGGACACGAACACAAAAATGTCGCACAGTACTCTACATACATAATTATCATTCTTACAATTCTCCTCTTTGATCCGTTTACTCTGACCCCTGTCCCGACCTCCCTCATTCCTATCATCGCCCACCCCTATACCTCACAGTGATTTGATTATTCGCCCTTTTTCGCCCAGTTCCCAGACCATTCCGAAAAAGCTGAACAGCCCATCCTTCTTTTGTTCAACAGAGTGAACTCTAGGCGGATCAGGTACCCGACTGAAGAGACTGAACGACGTCCTGGTCCCGCGTCCTTCAATGTCCCTCCATTCTCTAAACGCGCTAGTCGAAACAAAACGCGCGGCAGTGTTTCCCCTCCCCTCATGCGGTGGTCATACCTTGTGCTTGTGGGACTATGAAAATAAATAGCGCGAAAAAAAGATGAAGGCAGGATGACCGAGGTAGCGTGTGCTCTTCGTTAGACCCATTTTCCGTTCTCGCTAGTTCTCTAGCTTCTAGCTCCAGGACATTCGACAAGTGGGCCCAAAGAGGTGGCGGTGAGATTTCGTGTGAGTTGTGGCGGTGAGCGGACAAGACGGACTTTGTAAAGAGCCCACTTCAAGAGTGCTTCATTTACGCCACACGTTGTTTTCTGATTGTTCTCAATAGTACTTTTTTGCTCTTTGTATCAAAAGTCCAAAAACAGAACTGCCGCGAAAAATAACGAATTGCGGCATACAACCAACCAACCCCAACACCATAAAAAATAAAAGCTGCTGTTGAAACTGTTCAGCCGTTTACGCGTCATTACTTAGCCAGCTTGAAGAACCAAGAGGAGTACAAAAAGGAGGACAAAAGGAGGACAAAAGGAGGACAAAAGGAGGACAGGCCAAGGGGGAGAGAAGGGAGAGGATATTTTAATATGTACAAGAATGAGAAAATGCTATGAAGATCTTGTCGGCGGTACCGTATCAACAGCAGCACCAGGCTGCTGCTGCCGGCCTTCGAACCGAGGCGAAGTAGGCTCGACGACCGTGCTCGAAGTCGACCCATTCATCGATCGCGTGCTATGGCTATGGCTCGTAATCTTATCGACTCCAAAAGAATGAGAGGCGTGGGGCCACTCTGTGCCACTACGCAATGTCCGCTCATGATCTGCCAATGGCTCCAATGGAATACCGTCGTTGCTGTTATGCGACTGGTGCGGAAAGATGGGCGACGACGGTTCGGATGAGTAATGCTGATGATGCTGGCGGTGATGGTCGTTATGCTGGGGAAGGACATCGTCGCCACTGCGACTGGATTGAGACCGCTTGACACGCCTTCTCCGTCCAGTATTGTTTTCTGGTCGATCGACCGAGGCCTGTCTCTTCAATGCGTTGGCAGCAGCAGCAGCCCTGGCGCGCCTCCGACGGAGGAGTAATCCTGCGACAATTGCACCAAGGACGACAACAAAGCTGACACCTAGGCCGACCTTGGCTCCGATGGATACCCCGGGGGCATAGTAGTTACCTGACCAGGTCATATTGTGCAGCTTGATTACCGAGAGTGGTCGTTGGAGAAACCCATCAGTATCGTGACCTACATTGCAAAAAGAAAATTAAGCATGGGACATGTTTCAAGGTTAATGTCAATTCTTGATGGGTCTGAAATTTGATTTCAGGACCATCAGCTTGTTTTGCAACGCCACTAAAACAAGAGAAATCATTAAGTGTTACCTCCTACAACGACGACTTGGTCATAGTTGGCAATATGGCAGTTGTGTCCCATGATTCCCTTGGAAGGAGAGTTAGACATCGTTGTCTGAGTCCACGTCCAGTTCTTGGTGTTCAAAATCCAGACGTCCGCAAGAGGCTTCATCGTCAAGGGTTCTCCACCACCAACCATGTAAATGTTGTTGTTGCGCAAGAAGGTGCACGTAAATACACGTGGAGGAGGAAACACTGTGCCACGGAGACTGATCTGCGTCGCCTGAGGAGTCGCTGAGAGAACACTGTCGCTCGAGAGGGTATAGACGGTATCGAATGACGCGCATTGGGTAGGGATCTCGTCTGCGCCCATATGGTTGCATCCACCCATGATCAACGTCGCATTCTGCCATGGCAAGTAGGTCAGGATAGGGGCGTAGAGGGCCGGCACTGCGTTGAGGTAACCGCTGTAGGACCAGGTCATCTGATCCGAAGGTTTGGTGGTATTGAGGATCGAGATTTCATTGGTAATCGCTGTGGCGTTGCGTCCTCCAAACTCTATCAGCATCCCATTCTTCGAGTCCAAAGCTACCCCTGGTGAGTCGCTTCTGTAATCCTGCATTCGAGTCGTCGCGTTTCCTGCAACCTCCGGAAGATCCGCTGCCGAACTCCAAGTATGACTGTCGGTATCATAGACGGTTGCTGGTGAGCGACCAATGTTGTTGCGGTTACCGGTGACGATGAATCGGTTGTAGTCCTTACTAGGCGAGCCAGACGCCATTGCTGTAGCCATGGATGAATACGAGGAAGAGCCCTCGGTGTGGAATTCCCAAGGAATTTTGTCATTGTCGAAATCGTCGTCGAGTTGGAGGGTCAGGAACTGGGAGGTGTACGAGGTGGGTGACGATAAATTGGTGAGGCCTCCATAGATAAAGAGCCGGTTCTCGAGGACGGCTGTGGCAGGGTAGGACACGGGTTGGTATGTTCCTGCAGAAGTTGGGTTGACAAGGGCTACCAGAGCGATCGTCAATGCAATAGTGCGAGATACGAGTCCCTGGTGAGCAGCAGGAGTTGTACCTGCAGGGACTTGTTGGGAGAAAGGGTGGGTCGAGCGGACCATGATGATAGTGAAATAAAAAGGCGTTGGAGTGAAGGGATGGTCGAGTTGGTTTCTGTGGAGGTGAGTGTGAAGTGCCGCCAGGGGTGTAACCGGGGGAAAAGGGGGTCTGGGGAAGATGAATTGATAGAGGGGGAGAATACCGAGGGAAAGCAAGATGCTCAGCACATGTTTGCTGAAATATAAAGCCCTTAGTTATCTGTGAGGCTTTTTTTTTCGTTTGTTGTGTGAGGAAAGAGAGAGAGGATGGTGATTGTGATGTGGAAGGCGATTGAGTGAAAAAGAGAAAAAGGAAGGAAGGAGAGGAGAGTGAGTGAGTGAGTGGGTGAGTGAGGGGTGTGTGAAGTGTGTTTGTAATGAACAGCAGAAAAAGACGGATCCAGTCGGAAGAAGGAAGGGAGAGAGAGAGATGATGTCAACGAACAGCAAGGGGGTGTGTTTGTTGATTGTTGCAATGGGGGGCAAAGGGGGACGAGGAAGTTGATGATGGAAAGGAAGAGAGTAGAGGGGTGGATGGGATGAAGGAGAGAGAGGGGAAAGGATGATGGACAGAAGAGGAAGGAAAGAAGACGTAAGAGTGAGAGGAAGGTGTGCCCTTTATGACTTTAACTGTCTCTCTTGTTGAACACGAGTGTCATTATTGGACAGGGAGATGTGTGGATGGACAGTTGTGTGTTGTTTTAGTGCCGTTCTCTGCCACTTACAGCTTTTCAATTCATTACCCAGGGTTTGCCCAAGGCAGTCATTTTCTCATCTCTCTTCTCTGCCTCACCTCTGCCCCTTCTCTGCCTCTCCTCTGCCCCTTCTCTGCCTCTTCCTTCTCGTCTATTTGGTGCTCGGCTCTCTTTCCGATCTCTGACTGGCTGTTTGTTTATTAGCCATTGTCCTTATCATTGACATTGCCAGTGTTGCTTCTTGTTTAGACTCTAGTTTGTCGTCGTTTGTGTTCATCTGTCAATCCTTCCTAGAAGTGTGTGCAAGAGTATTGGATGGAAGTGCTGACTTTTCTTGAAGTGATGCTCTCAAAAAAAAAAAAGACGAGGGATGCATTTGGCAAAATTCCCTCTACTGTCTCCCCTTCTTGGCAGACCCCATTGGCTCGATATGGACTCTAAGCCGTCTTCGTTCACTGTCGTGCTCCCTACTTTTTTTCTCATCCCGCAAACAAGACGAGAGGGGGTAAACAAGTAGCCGCCACGTCGTGCGCAATTGCTATTGACACAGGGATAGTAGGCAGCGATTGATGCGTGTGTACCGTTTTTTTTATGCGAGGAAGAAAAAAAAAAAAGAGGGACAAAGGGCGTCAGAGTCAATTGGAGGGACTATGAAGACGAAAGAGAGAGAGGGAGACAGAAGTTTTGAGAGCCAACACTCTTTGAAGGGAAATACACAACAACAATAACAACAACGGGAACCAAAACAACAGCGAAAGCAGAAGCAAATCTCGTCGATTGAAGCGATTGAAGTGTTCTTTTCTTCTTATCCTCTTCTTTGTTCAATGAAAAGTGCGAGAAAGAGAAAAGAGAGAGAGAAAAAGAGAGAAAGAGAAAGAAAGGCAGAGAAAGAGAGAAAGAGAGAGAAAGAGAGAGAAAGAAGAACATGGCATCGAAGGAGGATGCATGGCAGGTATGCCTGTGTGCCAAGATGCGACCGAGACAAACAAATCTGCATCATCCCCCTGATCCACTTCTTCCTTCTCCAGTTAGTGCCTTTCCCTTCATCACTCTGAAAGAAAAGAGCGCCCAAAAATAACAACAGAGAAAACACCGCGGATGGGTTGACACTGTTCACAGGCGCCGAAATGTCTTCTTTTGGGAACATCAGTCCATGTCCTACCCATTCTAGTTCTTCTTGTCCCTCTCACCCATGTTTCCCGCCCTCGGTTTCTTCACTTCCGATCGAGATCAATGAGAAACATGATGTGATGATGCAAGCAACATACAACGTCCGAGGTACCAACCTAATCCACCTCACACACTACATTTTAATCATTCTCAGCTAAGCCTGTTCATACAATTGTGAACCGATAACAGCTCCCAGTCATCATTGTATTCAAAGATATGCAAAAAGTGGTATGCGAAGTTGTTTATTACGGCCGCCTGACTCGGCGGTTGTCTGCAAGCGCTTCACTCTCCTCCGAGATGAGTTCCTCCGACAATGGTGGCATCGCACGCCTTCCCGATTGTTGCTGCTGCTGCGATTGGTTCTGGCTCTGGTTCTGCTGTCCTTTGCCTTGTCCTGCTCCTGGTGCTGCCCCTGCTCCGGATAGTTCAGCAGCCTTGGCCTTAGCTTTGGCAGCCTTGATGGCATTGAGCTTCGTGATCGACCCTCCAACACCTGGCTGATAGAGCTCCTCATCGTCATCATCGTTCAACTCGGCCTTGGAGGGGATATTACTAAACCTATGTGAAATCCCCCTCATCGGCATCGGCGGTGTATGTCCAATCGGCGATGTAGGTCCAGTCGGTGATATAAGATAACTGCCTTGATCGTCCAGATGACTCGACACCAAGATCGTCCCTGTCTCGAGCGACTGCAGAGGAGTCATGATCGACTCCTCGCCCATTTCCACGTCCTTCAACTGCAAAACCGCCGTCGCCAGCTCGATGTCGTCGTGGTACCCGTCATTGAGGATCGCATACTGGTTCGACGTGATCTTCCGGTTGAGTCCATTGTTAGGCTGTTGTCGGTTGAGATCGATCTGCCGCTTCTCGTACTGCTTGTTGTGTAGTGTTGTCTTGACATAGTATCCGTACTGCATATCGGCTATTGTCTGCGGCAACCGTTCGCTCTCGGGCAGCGACCCTTTGGATTTGGCACCTTTGCTCTTGTAACTGTTCCAGGTCGGGGTCGATCCTCGCTCGGGCGAATCTGTTCCTGCAACTGAAAGCGATGAGGAGTTGTAGGTGGTCGACGCCGGATAGGGGATGATCATCAAAGGAAGTGACCTCCCGTCCTTGGTCGATGTCAGAGATGCCGAATGAAATTCAGATCCCATTTTACCGGAGATAGGGCCTGAGGAAGGTGAGGGTGAGATCAGATTGCGGGTGCTGTGGAAACGGTCGTTGCTGTCGTTCGTGAGGGCCGAGTCACTGCCCATGAGTGGGTGTGCCGAGACTGAATCCCGGTTGATTTTCCTGTCGGTGTCGGACTTGCGTCTCTTCCAGAGCGTGCGTCCTGCAAAGAACAAGGCGATGCCCAATAATAGACAGCTGCCGACGATGATCCCGATGATGGCGCCGAGTGGTAGTCCTGGGCGCGGTGGTGTATATGTTGCTGTCCACACCCACTGTTTAGTGTCAATGATGCCAATTTGGGGCTGAGAAAATGTTCGTACGGGATTGTTAATCACCGCACTGTATCCTATTTAAAGATACAAGCAGTGTGAACAAACTGGGGTTAAAAAGGTGTAGCTTGGACCAGTCACCAGGCAAACAAACAAGAAAAAGTATGAGATCCCAAGGAAAAAGGAGAGCGACCATCGGTCTTCACTCCCCTCCTATGTTTTTGATATCCCAGTTTTCTACTCGAGCATGAGCCTCTCAACAAGAGTTTTACACTGTAAATTTAGGTGGACTTGCCTCCAACAACCATGATGTGGTTTGGTGATATCCGTTGACAGGTAGCTCCTGCTCGCCCTGCTGTAGGGTTTTGGCCGATAGACATCATCTTCCATGACAGGTCGCCAGCATTGAGAATCCAGGCTTCGTTTAAACTGCTTGAGAATGTCGCTCCTCCGTACATAAACAGGTCGCCGTTTTCCAGAACAGTATAGCAGGGCGACAATCGACTCACGGGCACCGCCATTTCAGATGCTGTGAGATTGACGATGGCGTTGCTCACTGTTGTGATACCTTTGACGGTGGAAGTGGTGACGAGGTATCCAGAGTCGAGTTTTTGGAGTCCTGCGATGTTGTTGTTTTCAAAATTGGTGCCACCAATGATGAGGGTGGCCTTTCGTGTCGGTAGGTAGACGACGATGGGCTGAAAGATGGGTCTCAATGGCGTCGTTGGCGCACCCTTTCTCCATGCCCACTGGGCCATACCTCCATTTGAGGTTAGAATGTCGATTTCTGACGACAGAGGGGCACCGAAGTTCCTGATAAAGCCTCCCTGGACGACAATGACGCCTGTCTCTAGATCGAGAGCCGCACCGACAGCAGAGCGTGGTGGGTCGGGATCTGAACGGAAGGGAGCCCACGAGTCGGCACCGATGTCGTAGGACATGAGGAGGGGATCGCCTTGACCGCTTGCGCCCAGGAAAACGAGGTGGGATTGATCTATTGTTGGTACGACGGTGGCATCGGATCCGTTCATAGAAAATGGTCTGGTTGCGATCCAAGGGGGTTTAACGGCCGTCCAGGGGACAGAGTCGTTGGAGAAGGGGCGGTCGAGGGGCACAAACATGGAGTCGCCTACTGCGTCCGAGGGAAAAAACTCAGAGGTGTAGCCAGAGACAATATAGAGTCGATTGTTGGCGATGGCTGAGCCGGAGGAGAAGCGTGGTTTGTAAAGGTAAGGCTGTGGTGATGGTGTTTGCTGTTGGGCATGGATCGGGCGGGAAAGGGAGAGGGATAGGATCAGACTAGCGGCGACGAGGGAGAGACGTTGGTGTGGGACAAAAAGTGTTCGCCGTTGTTGATATTGTTGTTTCCTTTTGCTCCGCTGCGGGCTTGTGGTCCTATGCATTGTCCGTAACCGGCAGCCGTTGCAGTGGCTGCAGAGCGATGGTATCATTTCTCTCTTTCTCTTTTTTTGTTGGTGTGAGCGGAGGGGTTTTTTTTTTTTGCGTTTTTGCGTTTTTCGTGGGTTCAAAAAGAAGGTGTGTCTGGAGTGTGACAAGGTAAAAGGGACTAAGTCGAGTTTGAATGTAATGGAAAAAGAACCTGTGGTGAGATGGGAGACAATGCGATGAGCGTGGAAGCAGAAAGGGGAGAGAGAAAGAAAAGAAGAAGACGAAATGTATACTTCAGTTGTAGTTGTTTTGAGGTGTGATGAGGCGAAGATGGGTGACAGTGGAAAGAGAAGACGAAAAGTGGAGAGTTTGGGTAAGTGTGGGCGGGGTAGGTGAGAGAGTATATATAGAGCGGATGGGCTAGTGTGGCGATGAGGGGTACAGCCTGGAATGGGAAAGAAAGAGAAAGAGAAAGAGATGATGATCTAGTGAGGGGTCAAGGGGCGTATATGACAAAGCAGGAGGGTGAAGGAAGGAAGGTCAAGGTGGAAGGACAGAGGGCCAGAAAGAAGGGACGGCACAGAAAGAAGAAAGAATGATAGCATGCAGGACAATGGTCCTTTTAGTAAGACAGTCAGTGCTGTGGAAATACAAGACCAAGTCTCTTCTGTCCTTTTTTTCGACTGTGGGTCTTGTTGCTTACTTTGTTGCACTGTGAGCACAAAGCATCGAAAGGCAGGCTGCTGTCAGGTCAGTTGTTTGAATTTTTTTCATACCCGAGCATCGATCCCAAGGTCCGTTCTATTTTCCTCCGCCCCTTTTTTCTCTTTTTCTTGGTCATGTAATTTACACTTGCACTCACCTGTAGACACTTCCGCGGATAAGTAATCAAGCCCACACTAAAACACGACAGACACGCCCAATAAACTACTTGGTTCACTTCCATCATGTTCCATCCTTCTCTCAACGCATACTCTTTGTCATTCTCCTTTCTCGCTTTTTCTTTGTTTTCTCTTAGTCATTGAATGGTCGGAGTCAGCCAACCAAGAAAGAAGAAAACGAGAGTAGGAAGGTTCAGCCCAGAAGGAAGGTTCAGCCCAGAAGGGATGGCTGCATTTCAACAAAGGTCATGCAAAGAAAAACCAGAGCGAAAGAGTAGCAAGGAACGTTTTATATCGCCAGCAGCAACGCGGTTATTCTTGCCTTCGCCGCTATCAGCATATGAACGTATGGTTTAATCAGATCCCAACGGTCCGTCGTTAAGTGAGGTTATCAGTTCTTGGATCCAGGTTCCTGGGTTGGTGGCGACAACAAATAACTCCTGAAATGTGCATCGCTTGCGATTATTCAGAGTACCAAGACGGAAGTGTCTCTACCTTGGACAGGTTGTATGTCTTTACGCTTCTCTTCAACAGCCTCTCCACACAACCGACCATCGCACAATGACTACCGCTGCCAGGTGCGTACCTCAACTTCAAATCCTCGTTGCTCTTTTCCAGTCAGTCAAAACTGTCAACACGACTTACACGAGACACTAACTTGGCCATTCTTAATCTCAATTAAAAACAACTTAGGCCCACATTTGATCCAGCCCGTGGAAAGGGAAGCCAAGCTCCCACTCGCATCTACAGCTCCCGCGATCTCGCCTCCCACACAAAGCTCAAGTTCAGGTATGCACTTCATGACAAACTCGAAGATAGTCTTGTGTCGCTAGACTTTCGATTTGTATCCATGAACACTTAGTTGATAGCGTTTTTGACTCTCTCTTTTTTTGTGGACAACTCTAATAGACAGACGGGTCAGACAACTCAGGATGAACTCAACCGTGTGGATTTGAAGGCTCAGCTGAAGAAGGCAGAACAGGATCATTATGAAAAAGTCAACAAGGTCGCGAAGTTGGGCGCCGGACTTTCCAATTCCTTCAAGGACGTCAATGATGACGATCAAGAGCAGGAAGCAGCAGCAGAGTCTTCTACAGAGACCCCTCTTGAGAGGAAACAGAGGCTGTTGCAGGAGGCCGAGCGGTTAGACAAGGATGATAGCGACGACAGCGATGCAAACAAGGGTAGCGACGACAGTGATAGTGATGACAGTGACAGGTGCGTGTGATTTCGAGTTATTTGCAGAGTTTTGTCTTGTTGACATGGATATGAAATGGATGTGCTACTATTTTGCCCTAGTTAAACTGACATCTTTGTCACATTTTTCATTATACCAAAGTAGCGATGATGAAGATGACACTGCAGAGCTGTTGCGTGAGCTGGAAAAGATCAAGCGGGAACGTGCAGAGGAGAAGGAGCGCCAGGAGAGGATTCAGCGCGAAGAAGAAGAAAAGGCACGGGAGGCACAGGTTGCTGCAGGAAACCCCCTGTTGGAAATGCCTGAGGCATCTGCGGCATCATCAGGACCCAAAGACTTTTCGGTCAAGAGGCGATGGGACGAGGATGTGATCTTCAAGAACCAGGCCCGTGGCATGGACGATAAGCCCAAGAAGCGGTTCATCAACGATACTCTTCGCTCGGACTTTCACCGCAAGTTCATGAACAAATATGTACAGTAAACACCTAATAAAACAGCAAACTTGAAGTTGTTGCACTTTCGCCGAACTCTTAAACAATGACTATCTTTGGGTTGTGCAACATGCGGCATTAGGGCCATAAGACCTAAAAAGGCTAAGCCACCAAGACTTTTTAAAGGGTCCAAGGGAGCAGCACTTCTCCCTTCGAACACTCACCTCTTCTACAACCACAATCAACCATGGCAAAAGATGGCTTCTTGACCGCCAAAGCTGTAAGCTCACTGCATTCATTGACTCTCGCCTCCTTGCATGTCACACAATGCCACGAATGCAAAAAAAAGACTCATCTTCTCGTCTACGTTTCCTTCCAACATAAAATAGATTGGCAACCGCATTAAATCAAAGGGGCTTCAGAAACTGAGATGGTACTGCCAGATCTGCGAGAAGCAATGCCGAGACGAGAACGGATTCAAGGTATATATAACACCAACAGAAGCCTACGAAGAGGACGGCGACGGTACACCGTATATTACTATGCCTGGTAATCTCTGTTGAAGACTTTTCTTCTTTCTCACATACAGCTTTTTTATTACTATTTTCATTGAAAATTAGTGCCACTGCGCTTCAGAGTCGCATCAGCGCAAGATCCTGTTGGTGGCCGAGTCTCCCGAGAAATACATCAATGACTATTCTGCGGAGTTTCTGAAGGACTTTATGAAGCTGCTCTCCACCAGGTACCTTTCAACCCGCTGTTCGCCAAACCCCTTTACTGCCTCGTCTCGCAAAACAACTACCTGGATGACAAATCAAAACATCATCTCTAACTATAACCCTTGCCCGTTGTTTGCCGCTCATAGATACGGAACTCGTCGAGTCAATGCAAACCTCGTGTACCAGGAATTCATTGCTGACCGGACACATCTCCACATGAACTCCACCAAATGGGCGACCCTCTCCGAGTTCATAATGAACCTTGGAAAAGAAGGACTGGCTATAGTAGATGAGACCCCTAAGGGATGGTTCATCCAGTGGATCGATAACTCACCCAAGACTCTGGCAAGACAGGAAGCTATTGCAAAGAAAGAGCGCATGGAGCTCGACGACGAGCAGCGGGAGCAAAGATTGATCCAACAGCAGATCGATAAGGCTTTGGCACTCAAGCAACAACAGGACGAGACTGATGGTGTCACAACAGAGTTGGTCAGGGAGAATGAGGAGGAGAAGATTAAGCTGGATATCTCGATTAAGTCGGTTAGTCTGACTGGTGGTCTTGGTGGTCTTGGTATCAAGTTGGGCGGCGGTGGGTTGCTGAAACCCAAGAGTTTGAACGCGCTTGCAGCCAAAAAGCCGAACCCCTTTTCGTCCAAGAACGCTTCTACATCCACCGCTACCGCCGTCTCTGGAAATGGAAATGTGGCAAGTACAACCACATCTTTAACACCCACCAAGAAGCGGTCGCCAGTCGAAGAGATCATGGAGCGGGAAATGGCTAAGAAGAAGCGCTTGGAGGAATTGAACAATAGCGGTAGTGGGCGCTCAGCTACGCAGCAACCAGAACCGGAGAAGGATAGATCCAGAGATTCGACCCGAGATGACCGCGACCGAGACTACAGGTCAAGCCGTGACAGTCGAGACAGCAGAGACACTCGAGATCGGGAACGGGATCGGGATTATCGCACAAGTCGAGATGACCGTGATGACAGGGATCGGGATAACCGGTCAAGTCGAGACAACAGAGACGATCGGGACCGAGACTACAAATCTAATCGGGACGACCGTGACAGAGAGAGTTACAGGTCTAGTCGTGACAGCAGAGATGATCGTGATCGTGGTCGCGAATATGGATCATCAAATCGAGACTCTCGTCCTGACAGGGATTTCAAGGACCGGGAACGGGATCGCGATAGCAGCAACAGAGATCGCGGTCGTGATTAAAGAAACAGTTTCTTTTTCTATTTCTTTGTTTCGTTTTGCAAACCAAGGAGTTGCTTCTGGAGATAGGATGGGGACAGGCCACTTTTCTATTGGTGCATCCTTGTTTGCTTCTCCTAAGCTCTGTCATAGCTTTGTGTTGGAAACCAGAGCCACTAAAAATATAACTTCTTTCTTTGGTCTTGGAATGTTGGTTGTCCTGGGCTTCGAGAGGCCTATAAACCTTTGTACTTCCAACTCCACTATGGCAATTTGGGACTGAACTCTTATCTTTCTGAGAAAGGAAGGAAGGAAGAACTAATTGTTTTTGGACCTTCACGTTGCTCTGTACAGGATATGGATGCATTCACCGCGCACAAACACGTTACGCCGACTCGTCTGCTTTTCATGCATTTGTCACAACGCGAACTAGAAAAAGAGATCAAAAAGAATAGGGACGCATTGGACTTGACAATGACAGACAGTAATGCCACGACTGATCATATTCCACGGACGGCGATCACTGTTTAAAAGTGAGACTATTAGAAATGAAACCGGCCGTTGAGTCGTTCACCTTGAGCAAGATCAGTAAAAGAAGATTTGAAGCATGTGAGTTATTGCTTTTTTATGAGAAATGATGTAAAAGGGGTGTTTGTTGCTACACGGGGTAATTATGTATAAATAAATATGAGATTCGTTTTTTGTTTTGGTCATTATTCTACCAGCCCGCAAGGAGCCATTCGACAACCCGGTCCTCATCGTCGTCGTCCTCAACAGGTGCCACGGCTGGGGTCTCAACAGCGGCATCGACCCATGTCTTCTTCTTGTCGCCCTGTTGCAAATCATCAGTCTCGGTAGAGGTCGATGTAGAGACAGAGACGCCCTTGACGATAGGGGTCTCGCCCTTCTTGGCCTCATCGACAGCGACGACACCGGTAACGGCGGCAACATCTGCCTTCTCTTGAACCTGGGCCTGGACATCGGAAACAGTCATGGGCTCGGTCTGCATACCACGCTCACGACCCTCGACCATCTTGGCCATAGCGGCATGGAAGATCGTGTCCAGCATCCGCATCGACGCCTCAAAGTTGCCAGCGGCAAAGAGCTTCTGGCGGATGAGAACAAAATCCGTTGGCGTAAGAGGGATGATCTGAGTGGTGGGGACAGGTGTAGTGGGGGTCTGAGGTCGGTCCTGATCCCGGAGGTTTTCCTTGGAATGGCCCTTCCGAAGGGTCTTCTTCTTGAGACCACTGCCACCAGTCGAATCAAGACTGGGGACCTTTTTGATAAAGCGACCGCCTGCATTGCTGGTAGTTGTTGTTGTTGTATCATTACTGTAGTTGTTGCTGTTGTTCTTCTTCTTGTTCTTAGAGTCGACTCCGCCGTTAGCCAATCGTTCCTGACGACGGGCCTCGCGGGCCTGGTGACGGAGCTGCTGGAGGTAGATGCGACGGTCCTGACCTTCCTCGTCATCGTTATCCTCCAGATCCTCAGAGTCCTCACTCTCATCCTCGTCCTCACCATTCCTGTCCTCCTCGTCGTCCGATCCACCGACAGGGATCAAACGGTCCGCCGTGTATTCGTCGCCCTTGACGAAATCGCTGGGTGTCAGATCTTGGTGGGGCGAGGACATATCCTGTTGCTGCTGTTTCTCGGGCGAGGACTGGACTTCCAGGGACTGAATCTCTCGTTCGCGGATTTGGTCTCCCTCGACCTCCTCCTGGGTATCTTTGTGAAGGCGGCGGCGGCTGCTGCTGTTGCCGCCCTCAATGCTGCTATCGTCATCGTCGTCGTCCTGACCGGCATAGGCCGAAACCAGACTGACAGAGGAGCCGTTGGGCATGAATGTGCTCTTGGCCGACATGAATGACTCGTGGCGTCTCCGGCGTTCTCCGGTTACAGAATCGTCATCGTTCTCGTCCTCCTCCTCCTCCTCGTATTCCTCCTCGTCCTCCAGATCAGAGTAGTGCCACTTCTCTGGAGGGGTAATGCCGTGAGGATAGTCTTCATCGTCATCCTCCTCGTCGTCATCATCGTCGACCTCTTCGCCCTCAAGACGCATGCTCTGGCGATGGCGAGCTCTGGACAGGGCATCCATGGCTTGGGCGGCCTCGTCGACAAAGATCGAGTGACGGTTGGCTCCACCAGGTACAGAGCGAGGGACGACTGCGACATATGGAGTCTCCTCTTCTTCTTCCTCCTCCTCCTCCTCATCCTCTTCTTCCTCCTCGGGGCTAAGAGTCTCCTCACCAGCAGCATTATTGTCGGCGTAGACATGGAACTGTCTGTTAGTCGTAGCGTTCTGGGATCCGACACTGCCTCTCCTCTTAGTGGGCGAAGAAAGAGAGGCGTCGTCGTCCTGGTCGGCAGCCTCGGTTGACTTGAACTGCTGGTTGCTCTCGGAGGCAGGGGGTGTGGCCGTCTGATGCTGCTGGTGCTGGTGCTTGCCGGCAAAGAGGGCGGCGGCGGATGCAGAGGTGGCAGCCAAAGTCCTGGTCGTAGCCGAGGGGAGGCGATCCTTGAGAGTACCCAATTCAGGAGAGGCGGCAGGCGAAACCATACCGTCCCTGATGGACATTCCACGCTTCTCATCATCATCCCTCATGTCGGTGCTGTCCGAGTCACTGTTAGATCCGACTGCTGCTGAAGTTCCAGGCGTAGGAGTGGCTGCGACCTTGAGGAATGCGCTCGTAGGCAGAGCAGGGGGCGTGCCAGGAGTAGAGCCAGATTTGTAGTTGTTGCCTTGAGCCGGGATTTCGGCAGAGTTGGGGCTGGATCCTGCAGTCGACGACAAGTCTGCAAGACTGGAGCGAACCGATGAACGGTCCTGCTGGTAGAAGGGGTTGGCACGGATGGTTCCTTCGAGCGAGATCCTGTTGGGGTGCTTCTGCAGGTGCTCCTGGGGCTTGAATCCATGGGCGGGTGGTTGCGCAATCTTGGTCAACTGGTCCTGGATATTACTGACCTTGCCATACATGATCAGACTGGTACTGCTGCCCGATGGGCTTACGTTGCTTCCAGAGATCGAGTTCGACAAGGGTGAAGGTGCAAGGATACCACCGGGACCAGCCCCCTGGCCATTGCTCTCAAAGGAGTTGTTGCGGAGTGGGTGTGGGTGGTGATTTTGGGGCGACTGCGACGGTGAGCTTGGCCGAGGAGAAGCAGGTCGAGGAGAAAGGGGACGAGGCGAAAGAGGACGGGGAAGACCAGCCTCAAGTCCGGTGCGCGCATCATAGCTGTTGGTGAATGTCGTCTTGGTGGGTGAAGTCAAGTCGTGGTTCAACGAGGCATTACGCGAGGGGATGGGGAATCCGTTCAAATCGGGGCTCATGGGCTTTTGCTGATGCTGATGGTGCATTGCTGTAGGAGATGCGGCAAAGTTGTTGGCGTGAGCAGCAACCACGTTGAGAGGCGTGGGAATGCTTGGTGGAGGCTTGTTGTAAGCACCAGAGGAAGGCTTCTTATTAGCAGACGAGCTGTCGGGTGGCAAAGGGAAGCCCATGTTTTGGCGTTGGTCAGTGGGGGAAGGTCTGCTGGGCGACAATGGGGGCTGATCATACACGTTCTGTCCCAAACCCTGATAAGGCGCCGTCGTGACAGAGGTTTGCCCAGAGTGGCCACTGCTGACGCTTCCGTTCGTCGATCCAGAGGTTGATCCGGATCCTGGTGCACCTGTATTGAAGCTGCGGATGGACGTTGGTGAAGGAGCCGGGTTGCTGATATTGCTGTCCATGGATGTCCTCTGGAGTGAGTTGCGACCCAAACGACCCATAAAGCTCTTGATCGGGTTTTCCTTCTTGGCTTGTCCGGCCTCGAATGTGGGGGACATGGGGGGTTCGCCGTGCTCCGGGAACATAGACTGAGATGAATTGCCGCCGATAAGGTTGACCAGGTCGTTGGTGGCCTGGGCGGGTGACTTTATGCTTCCAGTAGGCGAAACGGGACTCCTGGAGGTGACTGGTGAGAGAGCAGCCACGCTAGAAGCACCTGCTGTCGACAAAGTGAGTTGAGATTCAAAGGTCGACGTAGAGGCGCGTCCGTTCTCCATCTGGGTGCCGGATGACTTGTTGGCAATACCGAGACCATGGTGCTCGGGTGCCTGTTGACCTTTGGCGGACTGCTGTTGGCGGAGTTGCACGTTTTGCATGGGCGTGAGTGGTGGTGCATCCGGTGTAGCGCCATGCTGCCCTTGTTTTTTCAAAATAGGCTGAGACACTCCAAAGTTCGCTGGGATGGCGGGTACGTTGGGTGTTGCTGGGAGAGGAGGTTGTGCATGGGTATCGACTGCCGTTGGTGCTTGGCTACTCTTGCGAGCTCCAATAGCTGGAGGGCCATTGGCATTGGCCGCCGCCGCTGCTGCTGCTGCTGCAGTGGCTCCATGACTGGGACGACGGCCGTGCGATTTGCCGTCCTTGCCACCAATCACAGAGGCAGCCCGTGAGTGTGAACGTGCCATAGCACCACCAGCTCCTCCAGCCTTGCGATGGACCTCGATAGTACGAAGACGATTGGGCGTCAATGAGACTTTCATAGTCTCTCCAGAACTGAACAGCATCTCGAAATCGCTCTTCTTCTTTGCCTTGTTTTCCTCATCCTATTTCGGTCAAGAAAGAAGGGAACTGTTGTTAATAACAAGGCCTCACTTGCTATTGGAATTCAGACGCATCTCATATACATTAGTGAAACGTACTGGTGGTTCATCCCAGTCACCGAACTGGGGTCGATTTGGGTCAATTGGGGTATCATCTTCTTCGACATCTGTGGGCAACTGAACATCCAGCTTGGGTTTGTCGGCATTACCCAATCGCAGCTGCTTGCCCCAACTTCCTGAACGCTTGACAGTTGCAGGTTGCAGCTCTTCCGCTAATGAAAAATAAAATAAAATAGAACAGCACATTAGTTAGCTCCCTGTCTTTTATCCATGGGCTCATTTCGCAGCCCATATTATAGCAGTTTCACACAACAGGACACTTCAGAGATACATGGACAAAACAAGTGGTGCTAATACGTACGCCGTGGACCTGTTCCTGGCATAATGAGTGAATGGCGGAATCGCTTTTGAAGTTGAGACTTGAGAATCATGATCTCGAAGGTGTGCTCGATCTGACGATCCTCCAATAAAGCAACGTAAATCTCGCGAACGGTCACCATGTCGGCGTGGTCTTGACGGTCGGCAATTGTCGAGGCGATTTGAAGCACATACTCTGCAATATGCTCCAGCACTGCGGTGACATAGATGGCGATCAAGGTTGGCACGGCAATCGCATTGTTGGGATTCCCTGCCGGTGATCCCAGACGTTCGCCCAGTTTGCTGTAGTATTGGCATTTTGTGCGGAATTGTTCGAAGACTTGTTCCACACGGGTTTCATCTGAGTCTGCGTTGAATAAGGAAGACGTTGCTGACTGGCCTGAGTTCCCGAGATGGTTACTGGTGTCCTTGCCTCCCATGTCGATGTAGCTCTTGGCTTCCAGCTCCGCTTCGACGATGGCGTTTTTTCCGAGGGCCGTGGGGAATATTTGGTAGACGGCGGATTTGATCCTGGTGGTTTCGAGGCCCTTTGCGGTATCGACGAGGATGAAGAGGAGTTCGTCGAGGAAAGCATTGAGGGCCTGCAGACCGTCTGTGGAGATGATGTAGGAGGATGTGTCTGCTAGGATGGCATTTGCAAATTTTTGGGCAATATAGCGCACCTCTGTAATAGCAGTAGACAGGATAAGCAAGAAGGAAGAAAGGTCGGTCAATTAGTGGACTGGACGCGTGCAATTAAGCGAGGGGGCCTCGGCTACGACAATCCCGGAGATTATTGGGCGACTCTTGATCAGTACCGAATCGACGCCCTCCCAACGGTCAGGTTCGAAAAAATGCTTGTTATACAGCACACTAATCTGAGTGTGTAATTATGGACGATTTCTTACCTTTACGCTTTTCTGACATGGTCAAGGGCGATCGTCAGTCTATCCAGGGTTGAGAGCACTAATTCACTCACTTGTCAGGATGAAAGGTGGGAAGAGGAAAAGAGAGAGTGACAAAAAAGGAGGGAAGGTTGGGGTGTTCGAGTGTCTGTACAGGTCGGGGATTGTGGAGCAGGCACGTTCTCTCTATTTCTCTATTGGATCTGTCCTTTGTTGTCAATGTCTTCTAGGTGGGTAGGTTACGCAAAGAGCCAAAAAAAAAAAGTAGAGAGAGAGTGTGTCAGAAAAAAGAACGCTAATAAGCATTGAGCGGTGTGGTGCAGGTGGCACAATGGCTATTAATTGTGTGTTTGTGTATGGGTACAAACAGAGAGCACTCCACTTGAGGAGAGAGAAAGAGACTGGAAGGAGCTGCTGTTCGCAGAAGAGTGAAGGAGTGAGAGATGCAGTAACACCAGGGGCAGAGAGGAGAGATGAAGCGACATCCAGGCAACAGCAACAACAACAAAAACAAAAACAAAAACAACGAAACGATCAACAAGCTGAACTGAATCAGGTTGGAAAGGTCAGAAAGTGTTTCGTGAGTTGAGAAAGCAAGGTAGGCGAGGCTAAGGGTAGTTTTTTTTTGCCGCCCAAACGTGGACCCAAAAGTGGTCTCGAATGATAGTATAGAGCCAAAGGGAAAAAAAGGAGACAGAGGAAGGAAGGGGGAAGAAGACTAAAGAGACTATGCGAAAAAGGGGGGCAGGTTGGGCCAAAGGGAGGAAGTCATGGATATTAACCAGGGACAGGTGTCGAAGGGTAAGAAGTGGAAGAAAGGGTAAGAGGAGTTGCACCTTTACACCGTCTCCGACGCATAGAAAAACATAAATGACCCATACGCATTGAACAGAAACGCAGGGGAAGGAGAGGAAGAAGCAGTGGAGGAAGAAGGAGAGGAGCAGAAAATCCACCGATTGGTACAAAGTGACAAGTAGGCGTCGTGATGACCCAACTCTCATGGAGGAGACGGAAGGAAGGGATGAGCTGAGTCGAGTTGTGTTGGCTTGAGGCGTAAGGTATAGTAGATAGGGTTTGAGTGGTGAGAGTAGGTGGGTGAGTGGGTGCAATACCTGTTGGACAAGGATGGGAGTGGATGAGTCGTCAATGAGAAGAGAAAGTAAGTGAAGGGAATAGAGAGTGATGAGGTGATGAAGTGGCGGGAAAGAAGAGGATGAGAGCCGATGAAAGTCGATGGAGGAGGATGGATGGGGGAGAAGGATAGGGATGGAGGAAGAGTAGGGTGAAGAAGGATGGAGAGGAGAGGAGAGGGAAGAAAGGTGAAGAGGAGAACGGAAAAAGGAGAGAGGAAGAAAAGAAGAACGAGGTAGGGTTGAGGGTTGAAAGAGGACGAAGGGAGGATAGTGCACCGAGGAAGAAGAAAATTACGCAAACACACAAAGAGGATGGACTGGAACAAGCGCACGTTTGCTCCATTCAGTATGGTATGGTTGTTGACTTTGCCCTCTTTTTTCCCCCTTCTGCGACGACCGTATTTTATATTTGATCAACAATTGTGTCTTATCCCATAGGGGTGCATCAGTTATGACAACCTCAACATCAATATCAGAGACAGAGAGTTATGATGGTGCCTGGATGGGGATTGATCGTCGATTATTCTTTTGGGTGATGGAAGGACGGACCATTACCTGTCATGTATCCCATGTCCACACTTTCTCATTCCTTAAGGCACCATCCCATTTTCCTTAAAACAAGTCCGCCTCGTATACTTTGTGTGGACATCTGGCGAATGGGAGACGGCATGTTCAGGGAGTGAGAGGACATAAAAAACGTGGTCAATGCCAGTCATATCCCACCACCTTGTGTCCGCCTCCCTCTTCTTTCACTCCCCTACTCGACTCAGCTCTCCTCAATCCTCACTGCCTTATTACTATGGTGAAGGTGTACCATGCCCTGCCATGGGATAGACTACATGGTATTGTATACCTCGACACACCTACGAATCTGGGTGAGTGTCCAACTTTATTAGGGTGGACGGAAGAAAAATAATAAACACGAGAGCCTGTTGTTGTTGTCACCATGTTCATGTTCATGTTCATGTTCCACTCTCCACCTCGGTGGTTCTTGTTATTGTTGTTGTATGTCGATGACAATGAGAGCTTTCAAATCTTCCTTGTTATGTTTATTCTCTTCGTCAATGTGCTCCTTTGTAACCCGCAAAAAATAATGAAGAGAACCACTCGCTACTCTCCACTTCTACTCATACAACATTCATCGGCAACGAACAACGAGAATAACAGCATTAACAACAACTACAAAGACACGCCCAAAAATGCCATTTACTCTTCTACTTTCATGTTTTCTAAAGGTGGGTAGAGGAAGAACTAGTCTCGATAGAGTTTCTTTGCCTGGGCATGAATGAATGTTCCTGAGAGCACTTTGTTCATCCCTCCCTAAATGAGCGCTGGTTTGAAAACGCAACAAAGGAAACAACATTTTTTTCATTGTGGTCTTCCATTTTGTCACTTTCCTATCTGTCTCTTTGTCTCTTTTGTACCTTTCGAGAAAGCGAACATGGAATGGTCATAGCTCTATAGGACGAGACATCCAAACTGTCCTAAAAAAAACTGACCACTTGGCCATCGCAAAAATAATAGTGCAAAGAGCACACACAACATGCACCCAACCCCCTTTTTGTTTCTAACTGTCATTGATGCACGCCCTTCCCCTACTACTATCCTCCATCACCTTCAACCCCTGCACTCTCTCAGGTACACAGTGTCCTCCTGTGTATCAAACGTAACCGAGAGAGCAGGATCAAGGATTGCCTTCTGGAGCATAGCCAGTCAACCAGCAATAGCCTCACTTTCCCCACCATCGTTTCGTAATCGCCACGGATGGAGTAAAAAAAGTGCATCGCAGCGATCGATTGGGCGTCAATTCATCACTGCATTGCATTGACAATTAATCGCCTGGGTGTTAGTGCAACCCAAATGAACAAATCTATCCTCTCGGCCATTTATTTTGTGTCCCAACGGTTATTTTTTATCTTATACCTTCATCGTCCGTTTCATCGTCCCTCCTCTTCACACAAACAAATACACGAACACAAACGTAATAAACAGAGCATAACCTTTGCAATGAGCTCTTTGCATGAGAAAACAGAGGACGTACACAATCAACAACAATAGCTTACAACAACTACGACAACAACCAAGGCTGCTCCTTCTGTTTACCATACCAACCGGTTTTCGACCCCTTTCTTTCGTCTCTTTTCAATTTGCTGCCCACGGACAATTGTCAGTCAAACCCTGAAAACGAAGAATAAAGTGGGGTTGCCATTTTATTTCTTCCTTCCTCTCTCATTTTTACTAGCATTCGCGCTAACATCGCTGCTCATTGTCTCTTTCCCTTTGTTCTTCCCTGGGGTGTACATTTGTTCTTTCAATGACTTCGTGGTAGAAACCAAGACAATACTAAAAAGATTACATTCGTGAGCAGAACCCACCGCCGCTGCCACTGAGATGAGAAACGTATGGGTTGATTGCATCTGTTGCAGTTTCAATTAACTTTTTCCCTTTCTCTTTCCGTCTTTTTTGACTGGGGTTGGACATGTAGGTGGATGGATGGGTGGTGAATGAGAGCCAGAAGGGTGCAACACAACACACTTGAACAAAACTAAAGCATGCGCGAAGACATCCATTATTACCATTTTGACTCCTTAATTCTAATGCGGAGTTCGAGCACCCACCCTACCTGTCAGCGAAACATGGCTAATTATTCATGCTACATGCTACTTATCCAGGTGTACCTGATCCTTTTGTCTCTCCCTTGAACAATGGAAGGAAACAAACACGATTGAATATTCAAATACAAAGAGGACGATAACCTGGAGAGCAGAGCAACAGGAACCGATAGACCAAGGGGAGGAGGGAAGTGAGCAAAAAGATCATCTCGTTCTTGAATTTGAGCTGTTTGCAAAAGTACTTTCTTCTCTTCAAAGAGTACCTACTACCTTACATCCTCTCCTTGGGCCCAATGTTTTGTTTGTTTGTTTGTTTGTTTGTTTCTTTGTTTGTTTTGTTGTCCATGTGCCATTCTAATTATTGCCATTCTTCTCTTATTACTCTGGGGCTTTTGCATATGTGTATCCCCTACCCTTCCTTCTTTATTATTACTCAAGCAAAGACAAAACAATGCAAAAAAAGAAAGCGTTCTCAAAAATAACCACCGACGTCGCGTTCTCAAGAATAATAAACCACCAAACCACCAAACCACCAAACCACCAAACCACCTCTTCTCTCGTCTCCTTCTCTCTTCTTGCCTCGCTGAATACAGAATCCTGGGGACACCACACGTCGGAGAATATCACAAATATAATTGAATCCCCTTCAGAGGAGAATAGGAAAAGCAAACAGTCTCCAGCCAGGCTCCGATTTGTTATGAAAAGAACCAAAGCTAATCGCATTTGCAGATCCAGCTCACCTTTAACAAGAATGTTCTCTTTTTTTCGACCTCTGTCCAAACGGCCGGGTTTTTTCCTTTCCCACTTCTTTTATTCCTATCACATCTATTTCGCTCACTTCTTTTTCTTCCTCCTTGAACACTCCGCGGTCAAGGACAAAAAAAATATGGCGATTGGTACACAGCCCTCGTGGAAAAGCTCTCTCAACAAGCCAACGACACGTCGTCTCTTGACCAGCAGCTTGTTCACACTTCCGTTCCTTCCCTTCCTCCGCCTGCCAAACAAGAATAAACAGTGAGCTTCAGGTCCCTCCCTTTGTCCCAATTCGCAATCGACATGACAAATGAATATGCCAGACCGTGTGTATGGAAAACAACCGAAAAAAAAGAAAAAAAGAAAAAAAAATGAGCACCAGCTTCGTTGAGTGCTCTCAACAATATCAACAATGGGGGACACCACAACAGCTCAAGCTCCACTATCCCATACAGCTGAATGAGGACCGCACAATACAAAAATAAACTCGCTTCCTGCCCACTTTATTTTTTCCCTCCATTATCCTCATTCAGGTGGCGCCCATCTCGTTAAAATAGAAGACAGCTTTCCAACAAACTTAGCGACATTCATTACCCGTTTTCTTGTGCTTCTTCTTGTCGCTGACACAATGTGCTGAGAGCGTTATTTTCTTTTGTATGCCTTGGAAGATGTCACCGTCTACAAGAAACAAGACGCCACCAACTTTAATTTCCCGCGAAAAAGAAGGCCTATGAGAAGAAAAGAGGGAAAGCAGAGATAACGGGAAGAAAGGAGAGAAGAGGCAAAAAGAACACCAAAGGAAAAACCAGAATTTCAAGGAATGGACCGATCGCAAAGACCGCTCAGATCCGGGTACTTGGGCGGCTGGCCTCCGAGACTAATCGCCAACTGGTGGAACGCAATCATCTCCCAGAACATGTCCAGAATCAACGTATCATTCAGTGTCAATGTATGCGGCACGTACTCAATCGACATCTCGTCACTCCTGTCCAACCCAAAGAACGAAGTCTCCTGGCGATGGACAATCAACATGTCCTTGGCGACGACAAACTTACTCTTGATCGAACTGTAGACCACATCCACCGTGTCCGTCAACGCATCTCCGTACTTTGCAAAGAAGAAGTAAGGCTGCTCGCCGTCGGGGTTGGTATATGTCATCGATTCGATCATCCAGGTGAAATTGGTTGAGTACTTGACGCCGGACATGAGCTGCCGGATGTCTTCTCGGCGGGGGAGGTCTTCGAAATCGACAACGTCTTCGACAAGGGGACCCATGTCCTTGGACGCGACACCTTGCATCACACCTGTCGACGCCTTGTAATCGAGGGCATCAAAGCCAAGACAAACGCGGCGTTGGATAGTCGTGACGGAGCTGGATCCGATCGCCTTGGCAAGCTTTTCCCAGGTATCGGCAAACTTGCCGATCGAATCCATCAATGAGTCAAAGGAGAGGCTCGACGTCGGAGAAGTAGTATATTTGGGGACTTGGTACTGCCGCACGAAGGACGGACGCTTGTCATAGACTGAGGCCTTGAGGTAGGACGACGCGGAGGCAATGCGACAAAAATCCATGAGCGCCTTGCTGACATAACTGGGGTAATCCTTCCATCCCGTAATGTACTGCATAGATCGGAAAGTGCCTTCGGCGAGCTCGACATAGGCCCAGCGGATCATGGAATCGGTGAAATCTTGGTCATCGTCAACAGAAGCGAATCGCGCATGGACTGACCCCGCGACATCATCTTGGTCGTCATACTCCAAGGGCTCGCAATCCTTGAATGTAACGCTGACCTCACCTTCCATGAAAAGGATGTCAAAGAGATCGTCACGAGGCGCGATCAGAGCCCAGGTATACTTGGTATAGGTAGTGACATTGGCGCTGGTAACACATCCTATTCCGGACGGAACGGTAGGCATCCTTTCCTGAGTGGCAAACTCGCACTCGACAGAGACAGGATCGCTTGGGCCTTCGACATAGACTCGTCTCCACCATTCTTCAATCGATTATTCAATGCCAGCCATGCTGAAGCAGGTTGACATCATGTCCTGAAGCATCGGAACGACGCCTTGCTCACGAACAACCCATTCCATGTTGTGAAAGCCTTGACGGTGGGAGAGAGTTGCATTCTGGACGGCGGCGAGTAAACCCGATCGGTAGGTCTTGCGCGCATCGCGGTTCTCGGCTGAGTTGCCAAGGAAGTGACGCAACAGACTTTCGAATCGACCAGGCCAAAGAGGTGCCTCAGAAGACGACGACAGAGAAACTTCGGTTCTGCCAGCGAATAAGTCTGCTGGCGGGTCTGGGAGATGGTTCAAAGCCCAATCGGCATGGAAGGTGGAAATGGCAGCGATAATATTCTCCCGGTTTCGTAGGTCCTCGGCCGTGTTGCGGCAGCAAGGCTTGAACCAGCACCGATAGCAGACAATGGTGTTGGCATCTGAAGATACGGGAATGTGTCCGATTTCAGCAATCCAAGCATCGTCGCCGCCATGCACATCGGACAACTTCACGACCACCAACAGAGTCGACAGGCGTGTGGTTTCAGCACCATTGTCTTGAGTGGAGATCCAGTTGAGTGAGAACCCCTGGGCGGAATAGACAGCCTCCCCAATAGCACGCTCGATACTTTTGTGGATACGATCGTACGCCTGATCAAGAGCGCCGTCTTCAAGACCCCAGTTCTGCATGACCGGTCTGAGATCATTCGCTGCAACCATCTCGATGCGTGACGACCCAGTGGTCGAGAGGTCTTGCAGTAAGTTCTCCGAGCCGTCTGAGACGCCTTGATTTAGATTGGAGGCAACCTGGTGGAGGACCGCTTGGACGTTATCGCCATGGAGGAGATTCGACGGCAAGAGGTGTTTCTGGACTGGCAGCTCAGGAGTTCTCAGTGGAGCTTGGGGAGGCGGAAGCGAAGCTGGGGTTGGAGTGACGGCTAGTAGTGCGCTCCTAAGAAAAGAAAAAAGTGCGCGGTGAGCGAATGGTCAATTTGACAGTATGAGAGGAAGATAAGTCAAAAGAAGGAATCAAGGCTTTCCACACAAAAAAAATCTTACGCGAGGATCGCGAATAAAGCGCGCATCAGACGAGGTGTGTGTTTGTGGAGGATAGAGAGGATGAGGATGGTTTGAGGAAAAGAAGAAAGACATACAGGGAAACAACGTAACACTTACAGCCTTTTATACAAATACAAAACGAAAAAAAAATCGTCTGCCTCATCACAAAAGCTGAAGTAGAGGGAGTACGGGGTGAATGGATGAATATATAGGATGGGTTCCTTGACTCATCATTTTTCACTTAAGTCACCGAACAGGGTACGTCAAGAAATAGAAAAAAAAAGGCTTGCAAAAGAAACAAAAAATATACCTGACATTGATACGTACATTGGCCTTTCCATGGCTACCAGTCACCATTGTCACCAAAAATCCCAGCCTTGCATCCAGCATTCTTTGCTTGCCTGGTTGCTACCTTGACTTTTCTATTTGCTGCTCTGAGTGCCCTGTATGAATGATTAAGTGGCTGCGTGAGTGAGTGAGTGAGTGCGTTTACAAGTCCCTGTCCAAGTGCCGCGTTTCTTTTTGATAGCTCGAGCATGGTCTCTGCCGGTGGAGTCGACAAGGCGATCAAAGCGCCACCAATTTTTTTTATCGATACTTAATATTTTCCTGGTCAGAACCGTGCAAAAAAAAAGAAAAAAAATGAGAGAGAGCTCTCTCATTCGCTACCATAAACAAAATCTCCATGCAATCTAATTCTTCGGGGGGAACTGGGTGTAGCCATAGTCGTGCCATCGACTGTTTCGAGATAAGATTAGTCAACAGACAACATGCATTATTCCTTATTTCAAGGTGTGCAAACAATTTCTGTGACTAAAGTTGAAGCATATTTATTTTAAGTTCTATACCCAGCCGCTACTTTCGAAAAAAAAGACAGAGGAGAGCATGGAAAGAACAAAATAAACGGAAGAGTTACTTCAAGTACAGATTGTAACGAGGCCGACGTTAACGCACACCCCATTTGCAAGAACATGAGCGGGCTCGATGGATTCAACCATCACGGCCTCCTCGGAGGGGCTCACGCCGGATCTGCCTCCATAGACAATTCTCTCCAAGTACTTGGCATACTTCTCGATCTCTTTAAAAATAACATCGAAGGAGGGGATCGTCAACAAAGACTCTGTGGCGGTAGCAGGACCTTTTGGAACTTGGTCTTGCAGGTGCATGAGGATAGACTGGGCGGTAGGTGTTACACTGCATCCGTACAACTTGGCGGCCATTCTCCAGTCCTCGCCAGAGATCTTGAGAGTCTTCCTCAGAGTTTCAAGGATGGAGCACCACTTTGATGGTGCCTTGACAGCAGCAGTGCTGACAGGGGCCTGGCTTTTCTGAAAGCTGGCGGCAGGCATGTCGTAGATAGGGATCTTGAGGTACGACGACGCGGAAGCACGGCGCAAAAATTGAGAACTACTTTGGTGACATAGCTAGGGTACTCACGCCATTCTGCCAGGTACTGCATAGATCGGAACGAACCGTCGATGGGTTCGACAATGGCCCAGCGGACCATCGAACCAGAGGACTCTTGGTCGTCAAGAAGAACGGAGGACGTATGGACTTCGCCGTCGCTATCTTGATCGTCTCCCTTGAGAGGCACGCATTCATCGAATGTAACGCCGACATCGCCCTCCATGAAAAGGATGTCAAAGAGATCGTCACGTGGTGCGATCAGGCTCCAGGCGTAGGAGGTATCGACAGCAAAATCGGTGCTGGTAGTGCATCCGGTTCTTGCAGGCACGACGGACACCTTTTTCTGGCCGGCAAAATCGCACTCGAGAGAGATGGGCTCGGTCTGGCCCTTCACGTAGGCGCGTCTCCACCACTCCTCAATCGACTCCTTGATGTCTGCATTACTGAAGCAAGTTGACAGCATGTTGTCCAACATTGGAACAACGCCTTACTCGCGAACAGTCAACTCCATGTTGTGAAAGCCTTGGCGGTGGGACAGGGTCGCGTTTTGGATGGCGGCGAGCAAACCTCCTTGATAGATCTTGCTCACATCACTGTTCTCGACCGGGTTGCGGAGGAAGAGTCGCAACAGGTTGTCAAACCGGCCAGGCCAAAGAAGAGAAGAAGTAGCGTCCAAGGCTGAAGAAAGAGAAACGTCGGTTCTGGTGAAAGACATCTCTGCTGCGGGATTTGGGAAATGATTCAAAGTCCAATCGGCCTGGAAAGTGGACATGACGGCCTTGACCACTTCAAGTTCCCCAGTGCTGAGGTTTCTCGGATCCGCACCGTCATGGCAACATCTTTTGAACCAGCAATTGTGGCATTTGTGCCAGGGAACCCACTGCTGCAGCGTCTCGGCGGCTGTGGAGATGTAGATGTGTCCGACCTCAGCTTTCCAAGCACCGTCATCACCGATCGCATCGGGCACCTTGACGACAACCATGAGTGTCGCCAAACAGGCGGGGTGATCACCGCCACCTTGGCAGGGCTCCAGTTGTACGAAAACCCCTGGGCGAAGTAGGCGGTCTCGCTGACAGCAAGTTCGATGGCCATATGGACGCGGTCGTAGGCCTGGCCAAGAACACCTCCGTCAAGACCCCAGGTTTGCATGGCCGACTTGAGGTTGTCCGCCGTGACCATCTCGATGCTTGATGAACCGCTGCTGCCAGGAGCACGAGTGAAACGCTCCCATCCATTTGGGTAACCCTGATTGAGACCTGAGGCAATGTTGCGGAGGACCTGCTGAACATCGTCGCATTGGATGTAGGCAGAGGCGGAAAGGCGCGAGACAGGTAGCTCAAGAGCATTCAGCGGGACCTGAGGAGGCGGAAGGGACATGACAGTAGGGGTAGCGGCTAGAAAGGCGCTCCTGCAAGAAAAATAATACGGGATGTGTAGATAGAAGTGTGATGGTCAGTTTGAGAATATGAGGGGAGTACAGTTCGGAATAAACATCATCAAGGCTTGCCATACAAAAACTTTCTCCTACCCGAGGATCGCCGCGATGGCGAAAAAAGTCTTCATAGTGGATGAAGAGTGGTTGGTGTTTGACGAATGTGTGCGTGTGAAGATGGGAGAGATAGAGAATGGTGGAGGATGGGGAAAGAAAGAAAAAGAGAGAGGACAAGAGTTCTTGGTCACTGCCTTTTATACATAACAAATGCGAAAAAAATCGAGAAGCTATAAAAAACCGCCAAGCCCCATCAAAAAACGTCGAGCATTGGGTGCATGAAGGATGCATGGAATGCGTAGTAAACAGGGTCCTTGACAAATATGTTCTACTCTGGTTCACCGAGCAGCGTATCATCAACCCGAAAGCAAGCCTTGCTCAGTAAAACAAAAACATTAAAAGTGTGCATACAACAAGGTCCTAACACAGGTCGATTTATCAAGGGTCACCATCCACAAGTACCACAAAAATCAAAGCCTTGCATTCCTCGCTTGATTGCTTACTTGTTGGCGCCTTTCTTTTTTTTTTTTTTTTTTTTTTTTTTTTGGAGGTGCGTTGATATCTATGTTGTCCGTTCGTTCGTATGTGTACTCACAATGCTTTTGCAAGTTTTCTCAGTTCGGCTTGGTTCTTTCGCGACACGGTCTTATTGGTTGAGCCGCGAAAAGGGCAGCGCCACCAAATTTTTCTCGATACTCGCGCTCGCGTTACCCAAAACATTTTCTTTCTTGCAAAGCACCAGTCGCATTACTTTTTCATGTCGTCATTATTTCCAAGAATCCATTTTCAATGGGAAAGAGGAAGGCTTTTTTATTCAGGATTGAGCAAAGTAAAGTATAATTGTTTTTGGAGAATACGGCGACTTTACGTCGTTTTTTTTGCTTGTTACGCAGTAAATGCTACACTGGAATCTTCCTGGAAAAAATACATAGACCAGGCAATGGGCAAGGGGAACAAGCACACGAACACAGCTTTCCTCCGCATTGTCTATTTGCCTTTCCCATCCACCGAGAGAACACTCCCTCAGAGCGCTTTTCCTATCATACAGGAAGACAAAAACAAACACACGAATGAACAATAACAATAACAACAACAAAGGTGGTTTTTATTCAAATCCAAAAAAAAACAACACTGAGAAGAAAAGGTGACGGAAGAGAATGAGGGAGGAGACCACTTCAACTTATTTCTAAGGAATGGATCGGTCGCAATACCCGCTCAGATCTGGATACATGGGCGGGTCGCCTCCAAGAGTAATCGCCAACTGGTGGAAAGCAACCATCTCCCAGAACATCTCCAACACCAACGTATCATTCAGCGTCAACGTGTGCGGCACATACTCAATCGACGTCTCATCGCTCTTACGGAACCCAAACCACGAACTCTTTTGGCGCCGGACGATTAACATATCGGGCGCCAGGGTAAATTTACTCTTTACCGCACTGTACACCACATTAGCCATACCAGTGCTCCCATCGCCTCCGTACTTTGAAAAGAAGAAGTACGACGACTCGCCGGCGGGATTGGTGAACGTCATCGATTCGGCGAGCCAAGTGAAATTGGTCGAGTAATTGATGCCGGTCATGAGGTGTTTGATGTCCTCTCGGCGGGGGAGTTCTTCCAAGTCGACGACCTCTTCGACAAGTTCAGCGAGGTTATTGTGAGCGACTCCTTGCATGACGCTCGAACTTGCTTTGTAGTCGAGGGTGTCAAAACCGAGACAGACGCGGCGCTTGATGGTGGTCGAGGTCGTGGATCCGATCACCTTGACAAGCTTCTCCCAGGTCTCGGCAAACAACTTGATGGACTCCATTAGGGCGAGAAAGGACGGGTCCATGGCTAAGGGTGCGACTACGGCACCAGTGCTGGCGTCTTGTAGTCGGAGCTGCTGCCGTTGATGTTGATGGAAGATGGGATGTCGATGAGGACAAGGAGACGGAGATAAAGACGGAGGCGACAAGGTCTTCCTGTAGATTGGGATCTTGAGATAGGATGCAGCGGATGCAAAGCGCAAGAAATCCAAGAGTACCTTGCTGACATGACTCGGATAGGATTCCCACTTTGCCAAATACTGCACGGAACCGAAAGAGCCATCATTGGAGTCGACATAACCCCAGCGTATCATCGAGCCGGATTCTTGGATAGCCATTGGAATGCGTACAGGAGTCGTCCATGAACCCAGATCTTCCTCATCATTGTCCTCCTCCTCGGGCTCGCAGCCCTCAAAAGCCATTCCAAGATCGACTTCCATAAATAAGATATCAAACAGACCATTGTCATGCGGCGCAACCAGGATCCAAGAGTACGAGTTGTCGATCGTGACATTCGTGCTGGTGATGCACCTGTCTCTTGGAGGCACAATCGAGACTCTCCTCTGACTGGCAAATTCGCACTCAAGGGAGATTGGATCGCCTTGGTCCTCGGTATAGACACGCCTCCACCACTCCTCGACTGACTCCTCGATGCCTGCTCTGTCAAAGCAACTCGACAACATATCCTCCAACAGCGGAACGATCCCTCGCTCAGAGACAGTCAATTGCATGTTGTGAAAGCCTTGCCGGCGGGAGAGGGTAGCATTTTGGATGGCTTCGAGCAAACCTCCTCTGTACACCTTGTGAACATCACGATTCTCGGCAGAGTTGCCAATAAACAGACGCAGCAGACGATCGAATAGACCAGGCCACACAGGAGCGTCGTCTGAAGCAGAAAACAGAGATGTGCCAGGCTTGGCACTGTACAAGGTTGGTTGAGCCTGATGCAGCTGCTGCGAGAGAAGCTCCAAGGCCCAATTAGACTGAAAGGTCGACATGACCGCCTGGACATCCTGGAGTTCCTGCGTGTCAAGGTTCCTTGGGGTGTAAACGTCGTGGCAGCATGTCTTGAATCACCATCTGTGGCAAGGATGAGAAGAGATATATTGCTGCACTGTCTCGGCAGTCGTAGTGACATAAATGTGTCCGAGCTCTGCTTTCGAAGCAGTACCGTCACTTCCCTCATTCGGCACATAAGGCACTCTCACGACTACAATAAGAGTCGAGAGACATGCAGGATGATTACCACCTCCTTGACAATGCGACCAATTGTACGAGAACCCCTGTGCGATATAAACACCCTCACCGACAGCGAGTCGAATCAGCGTATTGATGTCGCGGTAGGCCTGGTCGAACATGTCGTTGTCTAGTCCCCAGGACCGGATGATCGATTCGAGGTCAGAGGAGGCTATCATGTCAATACTCGAGGACCCTTGGCTGATGGGTGCATGCGTGAGACGTTCCCAGCGGTCGGGGAGACCTTGGTTGAGACGGGATGCGATCTGGGATAACACATCTTGGACGTCGTTGCCTTGATCGACGGTGCTTGCGGAAAATGATGGACGGTTGATAGGGATGACGACGTTGTCGTCGGGGGCTCTCATAAGTACTTGTGGAGGAGACGGTATGGCGAACACATTGGTGGATGCACATATGAGAATGCACCTACAAAAATTATAAAGGTATGAATGACAAGTTGTGAACGTTTGATTGAGGAGGATCAGCTCGAATAAAAAAGAGCCTGGTAGTGTGATGAGAGCCTCTTACCCAAGGATCGCTGTGAGGGCGAGGAAGGACCGCATGGAGTGAGAAAGGGGGCCAGGGTGTACTGCAAGGGCTGTATATGTTTCTATTAGTGTGAGAGGACCGGATTTATTTTTGTGTGAATAGGACTGGTTGTGTGGTGAAAGACAAATAAACCAAAAAATATGACTGCTTTTATACTGGAAATGAGGTCTTCGCCATTGCAAAGTCGACAGGCGATGGAACACCGGGGACTGTCAAACGTGGTGCAAAGGGGGAGTGGTAGATGGTTGAACGGGATCGGGGTATTTGGACCCTGTGCTAGCAAAATTTGGCACAGCAACATCAATAACAAACAAAAAAAATGGCGCATCCACACCGAAGAAAATACTGTGGGTGGCAGAGAAGTACGTATGGATCCATTTGCTGTCCCATTCATGCAAATCGGGTTGTTTTTTCATGGGTGGCCCATTGGTGTCACAAAAAAAAATGCCTTGCGCACTTGCTTTCTCGCTTTTTTGCATATATGCATGTTGTTTGCCTACCCTGCCTCACAAAGTTGTTTTGAGATTATTTTTTTGTTTACTTCGAATTAATACCGCTGCAGCTAGTTCGAAAAGGTGGGAGTGGGAAGAGGGAGAAAATGGCGAAGACGAACACATGAAAAAATCAACGGGAAAAAAAGAGGACAGCTCCCAACTTTCTTCTAAAGCATGGACCGATTGCAAAGTCCGCTCATATCCGGGGTCTTGGGCGGCTCTTCTCCCAGACTAATCATAATCTGACGGAACGCAATCATCTCCCAGTACATCTCCAACACCAGCGTATCGTTCAACGTCATCGTATGTGGCACATACTCGATATATGTCTCCTCGCTGCCGAAGAGCCCCAGAACGAACTCGACTGGCGATGAAGAATCAGCATGTCTTGCGCAAGGACAAACTGGCTCTTAACTGACGAGTACACAACATCTGACCTCTCCGAGCCCTCTTTACCACCATACTTTGCAAAAATGAAATAAGACTGCTCACCGGCCGGGTTGGTGAATGTCATCGACTCGGCCGTCCAAGTAAAGTCAGTCGAGTACTTGACGCCAGACATGAGGCGTTTAACGTCTTCTTGTCGGGGGAGGCTGTCCCTGTCAACGACATAATTCACAAGGCGCGGCATGTTACTTGTCGGCACTCCCTGCAGCACGTTTGAGGTGGATTGGTAGTCGAGGGCATCAAAGCCGAGACATACCCGTCGCTGGACGTCCGAGTTGACTCTGGATCCGACCTCTCCGATGACTTTTCCCCAGGACTCGGCATACTTGTGAATCGACTCCTTCAAGGCGTCAAAGGAAGGGCTCATCGTCAATGCAGCTGTGGAGGTATCAGAATCACCGACGACTTGGTACTGCTGAAAAGGGTAGGGGAGCTGGTCATCGACTGGGATCTTGTCATAGATAGGGATCTTGAAGTAAGACGACGCCGACGCAACGCGCAAAAACCCCATGAGCACCTTGGGGTCTAGGGTCGCTGCAAGCAAACCTCCTCGGTACGCCTGGCGCACATCGCGATTCTCTGCCGCTTTTCTGCGGAAGAGCCGCAACAGGCGGTCGAATCGACTACGCCGAAGAGGAGATGAAGGAGCGGCCAAAGATTGGGGATGAGAAACGTCGGTAGTGGCGAAGGGTACGTCTGCTGGAGGCTTTGGGAGATGGTTTAGAGCCCAGCCGGCCTGGGAGGCTGACATGACGGCAATAATATGCAAGAGTCTTTTAGGGTCTTCGGCGTGGTCGTGACAGCGAGCCTCGCATAAGCCAAACATGCATTGATGACAGATGTAAGTTTTGGCGCCTGAAGATATGTAAACGTGTCCAACTTCGGCTCTCCAGACGTAGCCACTGACCACATACGGCACCCTCGCAACAACCATCAGAGTCGAAAAGCATGTGTGATGAGACGTATGACCCAGGCAGCGCGACCAGTTGTACGAAAGGCCCTGGGCAATGTAGATACCTTCATCAACAGCTGACCGAATTAAAACCTGAACATCGTGGTAAGCCTTGCCAAACAAGTCGATGTCGAGTCCCCAGGTTTGCATGACGGACTTGAGATCAGACGGCTCAATTGTCTGGGTACTTGAAGATCCATTGGTAGTCAGGTTTGTCATCAGACTTTCCCAGTCGTTTGGATAGCTTTGGTCCAGACCTGAGGCGATCTGGCGGAGGACGACTCGGATGCTGTTGCCACATATGATCCCTTGAGGCAAATGGGGCTGGATTCCATGCTCAGGAGCTTTAAGTGGAACTTGGGGAGGCGGAAGTGGGGTAACGGTTGGAATGGCGGTTAGCAATGTGCTTCTACAACGGAAAAAAACATGACGTAGTGAAGGATATGATGGTCAGCTTGAGGGTGTGGCAGAATGACATGTCAATTGAAGGAATCAAGGTTGTCGTGCAACATTTTTTCTTACCCGAGGATCACCGTGAGGGCGAATAAAGCACGCATGATGAAGCGTGTGTGTGTGTGTGTGTGTGTTGGGGGGGGGGGAGAGGGAGATGAGAAGAGAGAGAGAATGTGGATGGTTGTTGGGGGAAGAGAGGAGGAAAACAAATAATAGTTGTTGTTGTTACCACTTATACAAATACAAAACGACAAAAATATCTGCCATGCCGGAAAAAAAATCGTTTACCCCACCACAACAGTCAAGGCAGAGGGGTTCCTTGACCCATAATTTTTCACTTGAGTCACCGAGCAGGGTACGTCAGGAAATAGGAAAAAAAGGCTTGTACCTGACACTGCGCGTGCATTAACCATTTTTATGGGCAACCAGCCACCGTTGCCACAGAAAGATGGAAGCCTAGAATCCATGCGTTCTTTGCTTACTTCTTTGCTTCCGTATCTTCATTTCGCTACTCTGAGTACTCTTTGCGAGTGAGAGAGTGACTGAGTGTGTACACTAATCTCCAGTCCTGGTATCGCGCTTCCTTTTGAAAGTTCGAGCATGGCTACTGATGGAGTCGACAAGGTGATCAAGCGCCACCAAAAAAAATTATCGGTGCCCTTTTTTTTCCTCTTTCAGAACCAAGCGAGAAAAAAAGACTGAGATAGAAAAACGATGCCTCTAATCCTCCTCACCACACTCCTATTTCACCACAACACCATTCGCTACTATAAACAAAACCCCGTGTAATCCAATTCCTCAGGGAGAACAAGTTGTAAACATAGTCACGATGAGTTGAAGTGCATTTATTATGACCTCTGTCCAGCCTCTTCAGCTAACTTCGAAAAAAAGGCAGAGAAAGGAAAGGACGAAAGAAACAAATAAAAAGAAAGAACTACTTCAAACACAGACTCTAACGAAAGGACCAACGTTAACGCACACCCCATTCGCAAGTGCTTTGGCCGTCTCGAAGGACTCGACCATGGTCTCCTCAGAGGAGGTTTCACGGTATACGGCTTCCTTGGCAAGCTCTTCACATGCCGCGGCGAATTTCCTGATCGCCTCTAACATGGCGCCGGAGGAGAGGTTGAGCACCAAAGGCTCAGCGGCAGTAGCAGGGCCGTTGACGTTGGGAACTCGGTGAATCTCCAGGAGGGAAATGCGAGCGATACGCTCCAATCCTTCCGGGAATCCCTGGTTCATGCCAGAGCCGACGTCGCGGTGGACGGGCTGCTCAGGAGCTCTCATCGGGGCTCACGCGGCAGGAAGGGTGGTGACGGTTGGAACAGTGGCCAGGAGAGCGCTTCAGTAGGAAAAAGGGATGTGTGGAGATGGTCAGTTTCAGGGGGTGCAGATGTGGATATGTTGAGTGGAGTGGAAAAATCAAGACCTGTCATGTAAAAACCGTTGCTTACCCGAGGATCGCAGCGATGGCAAAAGAGGTCTTCATAGCGGATGAAATGGTAGGTATTTGGTGGATCTGTGTGTCAGGGTGAGGAGAAAGATTGATGGTGAGAAAAGATAGGAATAAAATGAAAGAGAACAAGAGGCATTGGCCTTTGCCATTTATACCAAGAAAATAATTACGAAAGGTA
Organism: Linnemannia hyalina; assembly: GCA_019671135.1. Taxonomy (NCBI): domain Eukaryota; kingdom Fungi; phylum Mortierellomycota; class Mortierellomycetes; order Mortierellales; family Mortierellaceae; genus Linnemannia; species Linnemannia hyalina. Next base: position 829,457 of record JAHRHY010000018.1, on the reverse strand, counting down.
ATCGAACATGCAAGGAAAAAGACGTCCCGCGCCATCAAACAGAAATCGAGACTGGTGGCATGAGGGTCGAGTGGATGGAAATAGAGGATGGGTCCCATGACCGATAAGTTCTATTCAGGTTCGCCGAGCAGGGTGCACTACCTAATGAAAAGCAAGCCTTGCTCAGCGAACACAAGAACATCATTTAGGTGCATGAAAAATAATAAGCCTGACACAGACGCGTGAATCGGCCCATGCTGGAGTCCCATTATTATTTTCAAGCAAAAATAGACAGCTTTTGTTCACACAAATCAAAGATTCACGATCCTGCATTCCTCACTTGCTTTCTTACTTGTTTGCTTCCTTCTCACTTGATCTACTTTGACTGCTGTTTGTCGTTCTCATGGGTGTACTCCAAGTGCTTGTGTAAGTTTTCTTGATTCGCGTAGGTCGTTCACGACGTGGTTCGTGTTTCACATTGCGCGTCAAAGCGCCGCCAAAATCTTCTTGATGCTCACGTTCATGTTTCGTGACACCTTTTCGTTCTTGCAGAGCATCAAGTCGCGCGATTTTTTTCATGTCATCATTATTTCCAAGAGTCCTTTTCGAATGGGAAAGAGAAAGGTTGTTTATTCAAGAAAGATGGATTATGCAAAGTAAAAGTACAATGTTTTTGAGGGTTATTTGGTTTATTTGGTTTATTTTGGAGGACTTCATGTTTTGTTGCGTTTGTGTATGGATAGCAAAGATGACAAACCAATGATGAAAGTTATGAATGCGAGTTAAAAAAAAAGAGTAATGATTACTATGATTACTATGAGCTAGGAGGAAAGAATCAAGAGTGAGTAGAGTACAAGTCGAAACGGCCATAAATGGTCAAAAAGGGTGGATTCCTTGACGAGGACCGTGGTGAGAATGAAGAGAGAGTGATAAAGAGGATAATGAGGATGAGGATGAAGGCTCGGGAGGGAGATTACAATTGGCGGTGCGCCTTGGTGGCAACGCGAGTGATGTGAGACGGACCAATGGTATTAGATGTGTGGGCGGTTGTCGGCAGTGACGTCAAGTCCTGAGGGCATCATTCCTCACAACTGATAGTGACGGCGGCTGCGGCGGTAATTGATGGAGCGACCATAGGCGTTACTTTGAATGACATTCGTGCCGTTGCCGTATCTGTCGTCACTGTGGGCGTTGTACTTGATATTGCTAGTGTTGCTGTTGATGGGGACATGAGCGAGAGGCGCACGGCCACCCTGCTTGAGGTCGGAAAAATTGGTTGCCAGAGCCATGGAAGGTAGCAAATGTGTGGCGCGGTTGCTATAGGTGCTCTTGTCCGAGAAGTCCCTGTAACTGTTGCGCGTCTGAGAAACCACATCGACGCTGGACGACGCGCGAGACAGGGTGTTTGAGGCATGGGCGAGGCTGGCAAGGATGGTAGCGGCGGCGAGGGTATCGACGATGATCATCGCCATTTGTATTGTTGCTGGTGGGAACGCTGCTGCTGTCAGTGAAGGAGTTGCCAGTAGGCTGTTGGATATTGATGGTGTTATTGACTTTGGTGGTCTCCTTGTCCTGCTTGCTCTCAGTTATCAAGGTGCTGTGGTGAGGTGTCGATACGTACACAGCAAATGCCACACTGGAATCTTCCTGGAAGAAATCAATGCAATGAGGGTGTATCTGGGGACAGAGGTTTTCCACCCCCAACCTCCTCTCTCTCTCTCTCTCTTTCTGACCCCGGTCTTGAACATTTTTTCCATATCAATAAGTAGAAGAGGAGTCATGTTGACCATTGCTTTCTCTTCCAAATGTATTACTCAAGCACCATGGAGTCTAGCAACCTTTTAACCTTACAAACTATCAACCCCACGCTCACCAAGTGTCAGCAAGACAGAATTGAATCAGCGACACAAACTGCCGTAGTTTCTTGAACGCACCAATGTAAGCGCGCCATTGCAGAAAATAGAGAGAGAAGGGAAAAGACCGGAGGTTCAAGTTCTATTTCTTCTCTAAAAGGAAATCAGAGACCACCAGATGCGCAAGAGGGGGAACAAACCGGAGACACGAAGCGAATTGAGTTGCTTTCTGTCAGTGTGTATGTGTCAGCTAAAGAAGAATAAGCAACGCCCGGTCTCTTTGTGAGCACCTCTTTCTTTTTGGTCAATGGGTGAATAGTGTGATGCTGAGAAATCTTGTCTGCAAGCCACCCATTGCAGCCACACCAACACCCAATTGGTCTTCTCTTTTGCATAAATACACGCTTCCACCCCTCTTCTTTCACATCCAAACAATACTATCCCTCCTCAGCAAAACAACACTCCCTCAACAAACACACTATGGCTCAGACAACACAGGACATCAGGATCGGCTGGATCGGACTGGGCGAGATGGGATACGGCATGGCCAAGAGTCTCCACTCATACCTCGCCTCCCACGGATCCCACCTCACCGTCTGGAACCGTTCCCCCGGAAAAACCGACGCCATCAAGGAACAAGGAGCCCATGTCGCCACCTCCATCGAAAACCTCGCTTCGACCTCCAACGTCATCTTCACCTCCCTCGCCAACGATGCCGCCGTCGAGAACGTCTACGAACAACTCGTCCAGTTGACCAGCAAGGTCCAAGAACAGATCATCTTTGTCGATACCTCGACCATACACCCAACCACAGCGACCAAAGTCAGCCAGCTCGTCGCCGCGTACCCTCAACACCGCTACCTCCAGTGCCCCGTCTTTGGTCGCCCGGACCGTGCTCATGCCGCTCAACTTGTCTGGGTCGCCTCTGGAGATTCCGCGACGATCGAGAAGCTCCAGCCCTACTTTGGATCCATGTCGAAGAACACCATCGACCTCAAGACCACCGACGTGAGCAAGGCCAGTTCGTTCAAACTGATGGGCAACTTTTTCGTCGTTGGGACGATTGAGTTACTCGCAGAAGGATTCGCGTTGGCAGAGAAGGTCGACATTGACAAGAATGCGATGCTGCAATTTATCGAGTCTTTCTTCCCTACACCTTCCTGGATCGGTTACAGTCAAAAGATTGCCGCAGGATCGACAGAGAAGGCTGGCGGATTCCCAGTTACTCTTGGGTTGAAGGATGTGGGTCACATGAGGACATTGGCTGCTGATCATGGAGCGACCTTGCCGACTGCTGATATTGCGTACAGGAACTTGGAGAAGCTGAAGGCTCAGGGCAAGGGTGACCAGGATTGGTCGTCTATCATTGAGGTCTTGAGGGAGGGACCTGAGGGACAGAAGTGAGAAACATCCAACTGAAGAGAGCGTGAGAATATTTGTCCAACAAGCAATTGCAATAAATAAAGAACAATCGAACAAAATATACATCCTCGTTCGCTTTGCGCATGCCGTTAAACACGTTCACCTGGCTTCGCCGGGAGCGAAGCACAAGAGCTGTCAACGAGAGTTTAAAACGGGTATCATGGGTCGCGCAGTACATGCTGAAGAGATGATAGGTCGAGGAGGATAAACAGGCATTGATGAAGAAGCTACTAAGAGCACCTGAAAATATCAGAAATCGATCATAGAACAAAAATATCACCGACTGTAACCGCACCGCCAACAAGGCAGAAAACTTCAGTACCTTCTCCGCCCCGGAGTTCATGTCGTCTACTCGCTCGAGGAATTCTTCGTCTCTACCCTGACGGGTCCTGCGCCAAGGCCATCATCAATTTCACCTCCCTCATTAACGACGCTGCCATCGAGACCTCCCTCCGCTGTGCCGCGACTGCTCAGGAGCAGATCGTCTTTGTTGAGGCCGGAACCCTCCGCCCCGAGCTCAGCCTCCGCCTCCAGAAAGAACTCGCCGACTTGTCCCACGCCATGTCTACTTGCAGTGTCCCGTCTTTAGTCGACCAGACTCCGCTCGAGCAGCTCAATTGCTCTGGGTCGTCAGTGGTGGCACGAACGCGGTTGACAGACTCCCATATTTCGAAACCATGTCGCGCAAGATTCTGGACCTCAAGACGACCGATGTTGCTGCTGCCTCGATATTGAAGCTGCGAGCTACACTATCATATCGAGCACGTCGATCCTGTCTGAGACTGTCAATATTGCACGCAAGTCGGGTATCGATCCACAGCACCTAATTTCGTGGGTTGATGCTTTCTTGCCGGTCCCGGTGTTGATGGGGTACTGTGGGAGGACAGACGATGAAGCGAGAGAGAACATGACGGTTGGCATGGCGACGAAGGATGTTGGATGTGTTCGTCATTGGACCAAGACCAAACGTGCGCCTACACCTGTTACGGATGCCTTTTGCGAGAACTTTGCAATCGCCAAGGAGAAGGAGAATGAGCACAGCGGTTAGGAGGGCTTTTTGTTGGATCGCGACGAAGGTAACTCTTCGTAGAATAGTTATTAATTAATAAGGTATGCGCGTATGTTTCGCACATTGCTCAATTGTTTGCTTCTTCTCTTGGCTGACAGAGGACATCTCTTTGTCATCATAGTTTCATACACAATGTACCATGACGTGCGAACAAGCAAGAATCGTCGTGCGTAGAACGAATCACTAACCCGCACTTTTTCCCAGAGAGACAGCAACTCACACACTCACAAAAAAAAAGCGTTCAAAAATGACCTTCAGTCGCCGCCTTCTCTTCTCCGCAAAAACCTTCCTCTCCTTCTCTTCCTCCTCCCCTTTCTCTCTCACTTCCACTCTCATTCTCCCTTTTCGACTTATTCACACCACACCAACAAACAACATGCCTGCCACCATCATTAAGGTCCCCGTCATCGAAGACATCCACCGCGCCATTAACAAGGCCGTCGATGACCACAAGGACAAAGACGTCTTTGTCTACTTTTACGCATCCATCGATCCCGCCACCGGGAAGTCATGGTGCCCCGACTGTGTCACCGGTAAACATCTCTCATTCCTCTTCTTTTTTCTCTTCTCAACCCTCGTTACTTTTACCCTTAAAGGTTCAACTGGACAGGACTATGAATACTAACGGCTTAATCGTTATGTATTGTTGTATGATGGAATAGCTGGTCCCATTGTTGAGGAGTACTTCTCCAAGATCGATAACGCCGTCCTTGTGGACGCCCCCGTTGGTGATCGCCCCAAGTAAGCATCGCATCGAGCAAGGAACAGTTCAAGATTTTGCGATGCAGCTGGATCTGTCCGTTGGACTCAGTTGATATCAAGGATGCCAAGGAAGTAATGATAAAGAGAACTGATGCCAACTTTTTTTTTTCTCCCACGATATCATAGGTGGAAGGATCCCAACCACTTCCTCCGTCACGACAACGTTCTCAAGATCACCGCCGTCCCCACCCTCGTCAACTGGACCACGGTAAGAACAATGGATTGTGCGGATCGCAGTTGGACCGAGAAAGCCTGACGTGGTTGAACGCGATACTTACTCTTCATTATTTTTGTATGATAGAAATCTCAATTGGTTGAGAACGACTGCGAAGACCTTGCCAAGCTGGACAAGTTTGTCAAGCGCGCATAAAGTAAAACACACCAACACAGGACCCGGCATGACCTTTTTTTTTACACAATAGAAAACAGCCTCAACATTGAAGCGTGTACAATAAAAAATAAGCAACAACATACATACAACTATGTCCATTTGTCGTGAAGAGTTGTGTCTGTCCATCAATGTATGAAGGAGTGGGAATGTGCGATCGGAGTAGGAGGCGCCCTTAAGAAATTTTCTGTCCGCCAGTTGAGAGCAGCGGGGAGAACAAGGATTTGAGGAGTGTCGCAGCGCGCACAGAGTTGAACTCCCTCTTTTGATCAAAAACCATGGCAAGTCCTTAGGAAAGGATTGGCAGTCACAACAGAGCATCGAGGAGAGGAGGATCCCACCCATGGGCACCTCGACAACCATCCATCCAACGACGTATCGACCGATACACTCGGCAACAACCATCGACTCATCATCGTCTCGGCACCATGCACCAGAATCAATTGTTGCACTTATATCGGACTTGGTAGCAGGAAACAAAATCGTCGAGATGGTGGGAGGCCGGAGAGGGCTCTAGGTGGGAGGAGGATTCATCATCGGACAGAGGTCAAGGGCAGGGAGGAAGTGGAGGAACCCCTCGCCCACTTCCCTCGATTGTCTCAAGGATGCTGTCGAAGCCCCGTCAGGAAGAACGGAGGAATGCTGAAAGAGGGCGATTCCAGGAACTATTCAACTTTCGGGAGACATGAACAGTGAACCAGGATGGTGGCACTTACATCTCGGGATCACCTTTACCACAAGAACGATTGTGCTGACTCTAGTGTTCTATTACATCGTGAATGTGCGTTTTATTAGGCTGATTCCACTGCTACCATCAGAACCCGCAAGTTCTTGACCAACCGCCTTTTGGCCAGAAAGCAAATGGTAAGGAAGACGACTACAACTTCGGGATCGTTTCGAGGGACGTCTTTGTTGGCAGGAGCCTAGCAATGGTCGTCTCTAGGAGTGCCTTCAAGCATCAGGACAGCGATCGGACATCCTGTGGACGACACGTCTCCTTTTCCCACCTCCACCTTGAACCAGCACCTTGCATCGCGTTTTTGTCCTCCTTGGACCTTCCCTTCGACAACATTTTCTTTCGCACCACCGTTCAAACGACGTGAACTCTCCTTCCTTGAGCCGACTACACCTCCGACACGAACACTCGCCGAATACACACAGCAGCGCTTCCACAAGGAACCATGAAGGAACCACATACTCACCCGTGAACTCTCACTATTCCTCCCATTGAAACCTTTAGGTCGTGGATATTATCCACCCTGCCCGCGCCAACATCTCCAAGGATGAGCTCCGCGAGAAGCTCGCCAAGATGTACAAGGTCGATAAGGAGGTTGTCTTCGTCTTCGGTTTCCGCACTGCTTTCGGAGGCGGAAAGTCCACTGGCTTCGCTTTGATCTACGACAACTTGGAGTCTGCCAAGAAGTTCGAGCCCAAGTACCGCCTCGTCCGTGTACGTAATCTCTCGCCTCTTTTCTCTCTTGTTTCAAGCATACTTCGGGAACTTCATCAACAGACGACAGCAGTATCTATCAGGAGCGGGATCCTTTTTTTTGCAACACTTGACCGCCTGACGGGATCGACATTGTGATGTTACACGGTTTACTCGTATCAATGGCAATCGCCCTTTGACATTTGAGGCTGCACCGACACTCCCCATTATCAAAGTTCTCGACAACACTGGAGGTTCAATTTACTCCAGGGCCCCATTGCTGCGTAGGATCGCCACAACATTCACAAACTATCTGACCCGCCGCAGCAACCTCGGCAAACTCATTTCTGAGGATCATAAATTGAACAACACAACCACAGTCACTCTACATAACTATAGAAAGAAGACTAACCTTTATATCCTATTCAATATCGCCATCCCTCTAATAGCACGGTCTTATGGAGATCAAGAAGGCTTCCCGCAAGCAGCGCAAGGAGCGCAAGAACCGCAGCAAGAAGCTCCGTGGCACCAAGAAGGTCAAGGCTGCTGTTGCCAAGAAGTAAAGCGATGTTTATCTCTAGACCTCTTAGTGTACTCGTACATCTTCACAACAATACTGATGTTCAGCCCAAAGAATTCCAAACAAAAAACCTTTGCACAAAAATTGAAAGTTCTTTATTTTTCTATGTAACATTGGCTTCTACTTTCGCTTCTCGTGTGTTATATGGTGCGATGCTCTGGGAATGGGTGATCGAAGAGGTTTGAGGGGGGTGCTTAGTACCTTTGGTGTAAGTGTGAGCGTGAGTGTGCGGATATTGAGACTGATAGTTGTCTCGTGTTCGAAGCTCGGTTTCAGGTACAGGTGTTGATTGCCTACGTTAAATATTCAAGTCGCGTCGGAGCTACCTGTAGTATTTCTTATCGTTGAGATCCAGCGAACAGCAGCGCAATCAAATAATAATCGGGCACGCGACACATAATTCACCTCCGGTGTCCTTGGGGCATGTTAAATGGGGACATTGACATGCGCTGTGGTGTCAGGTAAAGTATGCATGTTCACCCTGCTCTGAATCAACTTGGACGGCTAGTAGTAGGGATTATGCGGAAGCGAGTACAAAGAAGGTTGGAGTATTCGAGGTGCGAGGGGGTACCGAGATGGCCTAGGACGCGGAAGATTAAGGAGACGGGATTTCGAGGGTTTGAACGTCGTGCGCTCTTGGGGCCGCTGTGGAGCAGAAAAAGGGGGGTGTGGGTGAGATAAGAAGACACACATTCGCCACTTTGGGAAAGTTAGTGGCACTCGTTGTGGCTTAGGGATATCGATATAATTATTTTTTTTCGCCTTTTTCGTCTGTAGTGTCTTCTAGTGCATCCTTTTGTTTGTATGCAAAGAAAAAACTTGTTTGTGCTCACACTCACTTCTCCCGCTACTTCTTTCTCCCTGCTAATCCTATTGCACTTTTCTCCTTTTACGCCCATTCCTTGTCATTCCCACCACCCTCCTCGACATACTCGACGCAATCACCAGCATACTCCTGTCTTTGTTGTCAACATTTACACACTTTCCTTGACGCACACTCTCACTCCCCCATTTGTCTCAACAAACCTCTCCTGACCTGCCTGGTGAGTGCCTTTAACCTTCACCGACAGACGCAACCTCAAGGACGAAACAACAAGAGAGAACAGCAGCAGCAGCAGCAGCAGCAGCAGCAACAGCAGCAGCATGGGCAACAAATGGCCCTCGTATGCTGTCAGCGTCAGCACCATATCGTTGTTTTCTTCCCCTCCGCAGCGGTGCCCTCTTTTTACTCACCTTGATTTTCTATCTCTCATTATTCTTTGTACATTAAATAGCTCAACGTTTTTAGTGTTGTCGTTATTTTCTGACTCAGCTTCGTCGTCCTTGTCCATACATCATTATCATCATCACCCGCCCAAACTCCTCTCCCTCTTTCTTCCTTCCTCTCCTTCCCTTCCCTTCCCTTCCCTTCTTCGTCTTCAACCCCAACGATCACAAACCACTCTCAGCTCAACATCTGTCAAGCACACCATCCTCAGGAGTCACACACGTCCAAAACAACCCGACTGTGCTCCTCGTCAACCTTTGAACCAGCAACCATCCTCGGCTTACTCTTTCGATCGACCAGCCATTTGATTTCGACAGTCTCGTTGCATTCGTCTTAAGCACATCATCGCATCATTTTTCTTTGTGTATCTCTCCCTGATCGATCTGCACAAACAAAGGATAAACATTTCCTTCATTTTTTTTTCTTCTCACGACTCGGTGGAATCAAACCCGATCCTTCCCACCTCGCCTCTTCCTTCACTTTTCTCTCACTCACACACAACTCTCACAAATAGTAATGCCTTCAACGGCTGTGGCGAATCATGAACGGCCTGCCCTGGTCTCTTCAATTGCACAGCTCCCCTCTTCCTCCTCCTCCTCCTCCACAACAGCAACTTCCACAACAACAACAGCGCCCAACTCAGAAGTCAGTCAGGGTTCAGCTCCACTTCAACCCTCACCAGCTCATCGAATGATATCTGCCTGCGCTGGTTCCCTTCTCACATCCCTCCTCGGTAAGTCTAGTGTACACTCTCGTATAGTCGCTGTTCCGCCTTATCGTCCTTTCACCTGATTATCGTATTTTGCATAAAAGAAGGACGAAGAGATATCACCTATCGTTATCTCGAGAAGGACACACGGTGCTGTATGATACGATTGATCTGAATCCCTCCTTTTTCTCTCTCCTTACTTCCTCATCACTGACTAACCCTTATTACGTTTTTACTTTCTATTTCGGACTTAACGTAGTGACACCACTCGATGTTGTCAAGACAAGGCTTCAGTCACAAACGGTCGTCGCGACCCCAACCTGTGCCGCCCCTTTCACCTACACAAACAACGCCTCCGCCTACGAGAAACTCTGCACATGCTGTCGAGAAGTCTTCTTTGCACCCTCGAATTCGTCAACATTGTCTGCAGGAACGGCAGGTGTCAGACAGAACCTTGCAGGTGTCTTCGCAGGAGTAACAGGGGCAGGAAGAGCTCATAACCACGATCACCACCATCCCCATAACCATCGTCATACACGTGGAACAGCGGCTGGATGTGGACCGAGTATCCTGCAACAGCACCGAGAGGGCACTGTGGTCGGAATGAAGGCTTCTAGAGCCCAGCAACAACTATTGGAGCAACTGGCGGCCAGCTGTGTAGAGAACAACCATGCGGCTAGGGCTGCTCAGGAACGGTATTTCCATGGGACCTGGGATGGTGTGAAAAAGATTGCTCGGTATGAGGGCGCTTCATCGCTTTGGAGAGGTCTATCGCCGACTCTTGCCATGTCCATTCCAGCGACGGTGATTTACTTTGTGGGGTATGATTACCTCAAGGATGTGTTGTCGGAACAGGCGGCGGCTTTGTCTCCTGGATTCGTCTTTGGGAAGACGTTTTTCTATGACTACCGAGAGTCTTTGGCGCCCTTGGTCGCCGGAGGATTCGCACGCAGTAAGTCTTTCCTTCTTTTCAACGGAGGTTCCAACGTTCGTTTCGCGTATCGTGTCACTATGGCGTATTTTGGGTCCTTATTATTAATATCAATGCATGGTTGTTATTTTCGATCCTTTAGCTGTGGCGGCAACGGTGATTTCACCGATAGAGTTGTTCAGGACGAGGATGCAGAGTGTACACACGGATACCAAGGGCAATGCAGGACTGTTTCGGGGTGTTTCCCAAGGCATTGTTGCAATGGTGCGGACGGAAGGCGTCTTGTCCCTCTGGCGTGGCCTTGCACCTACCCTCTGGCGCGACGTTCCCTTTAGTGGTACGTATCTTCTTATTTGATATTGTTGAAGTTGATGATCAAATGTAGCACTGCGAATGGTTGATACTAACGATGGTTATCCGATTGCTTTCATTGACTCTGGAGAATAGCGTTGTACTGGGTGGGATATGAGAATATCAAAAAGAGAATCATAGCATGGGACCGCCAAAAGACCCACCGAGAACCCATCCTGAATGAATTCGAAGTCGCCTTTGCCTCCGGCGCCCTCTCAGGCATGATCGCAGCAACCCTCACAACGCCGTTTGACGTCGCCAAGACTAGACGACAAGTTGATCTGTTGCAACCGGTCCATACAAAAATGTTTTCGATGATGAAGGCCATTGTTGCGGAGGAAGGTTATCGCGGGTTGTGGAGGGGGTTGACGGCGAGGGTTGCTAAGGTCGCGCCGAGTTGTGCAATCATGATTTCGAGTTATGAGATTGGTAAGAAGGCGCTTTCGGAGCATTGGTGGGGGCTGGGGGATCCCTCTGACGGATCTTCTTCGTCTTCCTCTTCTTCCTCCTCTTCATCCTCGGGATCTTCGCCATCGGCATCGGTCTCCTCCTCTGGCAGTTCAGGAACATCATCAACTGGTGGAGTAGAGGACCAGGTGCTGTTGATGCGTGATCGGACCACAACTTTTGCACGCTTTGCTGGTGTCGCCACCGCCTCGTCTTCCGTGTAGACAAAACCCCTCTCTTTTCTTACATTGCATTCAACCTCGCATTTTTGCATCCTTTTTTTTCTTTTTTCGAAACCCGTGTATTTTTATGTAGAACTTGAACGAACAATACAAAACTACAAAACTACAAAAGCTGCCAGACTTTGTCAGAGTGAAGAATCGAAAAAAAAAAAAGAAAAAAGAGAAAAAGAAAGGTTGGTTGGTTTGGTTGGATGCATGGTGGGGAGGGGGGGGTGGAAAGAGGTATATACAGGTAGAGGTGGTGGTGATGGGTTGCGATCATAGGATCAATCACAACACAGAGAGTGTTCTAAACAAACAAAATCGTTTAAAACACGAGAGCAGAGTCCCTCATGAGGGAGGCAGAAAAGTCCTTGGTGTACTGATCCTGCTGCTGCTTCAACATCTGATGCTCCTCCTCGCCGCCCTGTCCATCATCAACCCCACTGTTCGGTGTACTGGCACCGGTTCCAGGAACCATCGAGGGTCGCACAACGTCCGCAATATCGTTCAACAACGCTGCCGTGATCGCGTTGGACGGCAGGATCAAATCAATCGCAGGGTCGAGATGCGACTGGCCAGTGTAGACCTTGAACTTGATGTTAGGGATCTCAGCCGCACAGAGCAGGTTGAACAGGGTCTGGGACGAGTGTGCAGGGATGAGCCGGTCCTGCTCTCCATGGACGATAAGAATAGTCTTGGGGAGGACCTGCTCCAACAACTCGGGCTGTTGCAAGTTCTCGGTCGCGGTCGACAGAATCCAGGAAGGCGAGCAGGCGAGGTAGTTGTTGGCAGAATGGTGCATCACTCGGGGCATCGCCGAGACCTCCTCGATTCCGCGCTTGTGTAGGTATGCATAGTAGAATGTGATATCAAACACTCCCGAGAAGAGGATCAATCCCTGGACACGCTCCTTGAGTCGAGGCTGTTTTTGTTGCTGCTGGGCGGTGGTGTGCAAGTTGGCAAGTTGATCGGGCCACGAGGGGATCTTGACCAAAGGCGAGCTGTCACCTTCGACAGCGGGGGCAGGGATACCTCCCAGTTGCTCAATCGCATCATTCATAATCGCCAATGAAGCGACATGCGCACCAGATCCAGAGCCCATGAGGTAGATGTTCGATGGGTCACCTCCATACCGAGTCGCGTTCTGCGACGTCCACACAACAGCATCCTGAACATCCCGGACCATACCCTCAATCTTGGCCTGAGGGTACCGTGTGTAATCAGGGACGATCACAATGTATCCTTGGTTGGCGAGGTTCTGGGCCATGGGCATCATCATGCTCTTATGACCCGAATCCCACGCGCCTCCATAGACATAAATGATCACTGGGTTTCCGTTCGACTCGACGGTGTGGTCCGATTCTGCATCATCATCGGCATGGCTGCTGAGTGAAGTCACAGCAGGCGAGGGGCCGCCAATATAAATGTCCAACAAGTTGTTTCCACGTCCGTATGCGACATTTCTATTATGTTTAGTATAGTATCAATTTGGTCAGCAATAGAACACGAATAGTAGATGTGATATGATAGATAGGTGGAGGGATGGGGAAGGGGGGAATTGACTCGATGGTTATGGTCATGATACTACATGATGTCAGGTTGATCATTCACAAGGATAGAGCAAAGCGAGGAGAGGAGAAAGGAGAGGGATTAATAATGGAATGACGGTGTGTGTGGGTGGACACTTACTTGATCATGTCGGTTTTCTTGCCATTGGTGAGTTGGAAGCGTGCAAAGTGACCAAACATGGGCACGAGCCGCATGAGTTTGTTGAACTGCAGTTCGGCATATGTGCTGACCACCTTGTACACACGGATAGGATGGTATGGCAAATATGGATATGCCTGAGGTGCGTCTGTGTTTAGGGAAAAAAAGAATGGTGAGTCGCATGAGATTTTTTCTTTCCAGGTGCTAGTTTAGGCATGCGCTATTACACCTCTATTTTGGCTGCTCCTAATCCAAGTTTTTTTTCCTTCATCGCTCCTATCTAAAGTCGCCATTTTGCGAAACGTGTATTCAATGAATGAGGGACTCCGACATAGCGAGACAACCCAAATTGCTCTGAACATGAAAGCGACAGTCGAGAAAAAAAATGGTCGGCGCAATGAAACGAGACATGGCCACTGCTACAGTGCCAAGCCAAGTCATATTGATATGTGCCGAATAAGAAATTTCATGTGCAAGACGGGCCCAAGGGACGAGAGGGAGGAAACGATATAAATGAGCAGAGTTCCATTGCATTGAGTGTTGGGTCGTGTGTAACCAACACACTGTTTCTTACCTGTCTGAGCTGTTGGGGTAGAAAGGTCGCATTGGCATCAAACAGACAAAAGGACAGGTCGACGACGTCGTGGAGATGAATGAGAGCACAATATGCAACGATGCACAGTTCATCCAATTTCAAAGAACAGAGCCGAAGAGAAAAGAAGTAGATAAGAAGGTGATCGTTAGTTATTTTTCGGTGTTATCAATTGTCTCGATAGTGTTACAGAAAACAATAACGCGATATAGGGGGGGAGGGAGTTGTAGCAACAAAAGAAAAAGAAAGGGTGAAAGGGGAGCCTCCTCTTCGTTTGTTCGCGTCGTATCAGAATGACAAGTAGATCTGGGAGAGAGAGAGAAAAAAATAGTTCGTTCTTGAAGATAAAGCCAATGCAAGACACAGGGCATGAAGAGGGTGTTTTTTTCTTTTCTATCGCAGAGATAGGTTGGCCTAGAACCATCCCCAAGCCATCACTATGCAATCAATGATGATCCTCCACTCTTCTATCTTGCTGGCTATCTGCGGAAACCTATCGTCTCGCTCTTTTTTTCACTCTATCTCTCCTCCTGGACCACGCGGTAAGGGGTTTATGGGGAGAGTAGAATACAAGAAGTGGAGGCGCTCGTTCATCACCTAATCGGCAAGTCTGGCATACATACAAACAAAAAATAGCACGCTCCAGCGATAGTGCATATCAACCGAACACCGGTTTGGATAGACACGCACGCACGAAAGTGGGAAGGAGGATGAGGGAGGAAGGGATGAGGGAGGAAGGGATGAGGCCTTACCATAGACACATGTCTATGGTGTGAAAAAAGGGTGCGGGAGGAGCGTGGAGACCCTTGCTTCCAGAATCACGCTTAGGCAACAAGCCAAATGGTATTCTGACGCTTTGCTGTTTGTTGAGATGATTTGTTGGCATGCTTTGTTTACACTTTTTCTTTGCTAGCATGAGAGCGAGCAAAGTGAGGGGGAAGGATGGCTGACTCGGGGAGGACTGAAAAAGACAACAAAAACAACAACAATAGCCGCAAGGGCAACTGTGAGCGAGCACAATTAAACTATGCGCCCGTGAGAGCAAAAGGCTACCCCACCCATTCACCACTTTTCTACAACACCTCCCTCTTTGTTCCTTCTGCCCCCGTTTTAGTTACGATTTTTGTCGGATTGAGTTGGATCAAAAAAACGAGTTGAGTTAGTGAGCCGAAGACCAGCTCCTGCCCTGGTCCAGGTCCAAGTCCATGCCAGCCAACCGAGTGAAGAGAGCTGGCGGAGGAGTATGAATTGATATTAGAGAGAGAGTGGAGGGAGTCGAGAGCGTGTTGTAAAGTGGAGGAAAGAGAGTGTGATGTGGAGTATTTTTCTTTTTCAGTTCGGAGCTGAACAGGGTATTGCAGAATATAAAAGAGAGTTGAGAGGTTGGTTTGTTCACACTTCATGCAAAAAAAAGGCAGGGTGCTTGTGCAAAGGAAGGGTAAGGGACCCCTGTGTATGTCTGTGATGTATGTGTTGATGTAGATGTTGATTATGGATGGGGGTACTGAGATAGCGAAAGAGTGTATGCGTATGAAAGGGAAAACGAGGGTAGATACTTGCCATAGCGGAGATAGATGAGCCATGCGACAACGTACACCACGCCTGTAAAATGAGATAGAGAGGGAGAGAGGGAGAGAGAGAGAGAGAGAGAAGGGGATAATAGAAGGAACCGGGGTTAGTTGTTTGTTGTTTGTTGTTGCCAAGACTCAAGAGGAGATTGTATGAGTGTGAATAAGAGGAAGAGGCGTACAGGTGAGTGCGATCCAGACGGGGAGGAAGAAGGAAGCGAGGAAGGCGAGCCACATGCGCTGCCTGCGCGAGTATGTGGTCGACATTGCTGTGTGTGAGAGTGAGTGTGAGAGTGAGTGAGTGTGAGTGTTGGTTGTGAGTGAGAGTGAATGCAAAAAGAGGGAATGAAAAGTGGCTGTGGGAGTGAAGTAAAAAGGAAGAGTGAGAGTGAGAGTGAGAGTGTGAGTGTGGGATGGTACGAAGAAAAGGAAAAAGCGGGAGGGAGAAAGAAAGAAAGAGGAATCAAAGAGGGCTTATTGGCACGAATACGTGGATGTGTGGGATGAATCGGTGGCTGACACCCTGTCGTGGGATAGGGCTTAAGAAAAGATGGGGAAGAAACCTGATAAAAAGGTCTTACACGAAATCAACCTCAAAGGCGCTCTAGAGGAATGGTCTTTTGCACACACCTGTCGGAAATCATTGGATCTCCAGTCTGGTCCACCCTTGCTCGTCATTGTCAGGAGCAGATCTACAACTATAAAACCCAAGGCTCCCATGCATCCATTCATTCATATCTATCAACCATACACATGTCATAGTAAATTGTATATTAGGGTGAACTAACTATGAAGGTACCAAACATAATTAGGGGATGCAAAGGGATAAGTAGGGGATGCAAGAAAAAAAAAGGGATATAAATAAGAATAAGAAGCTAAACTACACGTCATAGCCCTTGACATCAGACTCAGTGGCGCCAAGGACCTCCTCGACTGCAATGACATTGCCAGCAGCAGCCGCAGCGGCCAACTGCCTCAACAGCGCCGCATTTGCTGGGCCAGTCTCATCCACCATGCTCGAGAACACAGAGTCGGGTCTGCTCAACAGGTTCGCAGGGGTATCAAACTCCTTGATCTCGCCATGGTCCAACACAAGAACTCTAGAATAATCAATCACAGTGTTCAGCCGATGCGCAATCGTCAACACCGTCGACTGTGCGAAATCCACACGGATCGCCTTCTGCAACATCACATCCGTGGCCACATCCACCGACGCCGTCGCCTCGTCCATAATAATCACCCGTGCGCGCGTCAACATGGCTCGAGCAAGGCACAACAGCTGACGCTGACCCACACTCAAATTCTCGCCAAACTCGGTCACCTGAGAGTCAAGTCCGCCATCACACGAGGTCACATATGCCTTCAGATCCGAACGCTCCAAAACCTCCCACAGCTCCTGATCCGTGCGCTTCTCAAAGGGATCCAAGTTGGACCGGATGGTACCACTGAACAGGACAGGGTCCTGGGGGATAATCGCCAAACGGGTACGGAGATCAAACAACCCAATCTTGCAGATATCGACTCCATCAATCTTCATCGTACCCTTAGTGGGCTCGACCAAACGGAATAGAGCCATCATAATCGACGACTTGCCGGCACCAGTACGACCGACAACTCCAATCTTCTCGCCTCCCTGGATGTCGAGCGAGAGGTCGTGGAGAACAGAGGGCAACTCAGGGCGATAACGCATCTCGAGGTTGCGGATGGAGATCGCACCTGCGCTGGGCCAGTTATCCGAGGGGCGGTTGTCGGGAATCACAGCATCAGCCTCGACCGCCAGCACCTCGGAGTAGTGGTACAAACGCTCAACTGCATTCATGTTGTTTTCCTATTTGAAATAGTTGTTAACGCAACATATTCAAAATGTTAGATATCAATTCATGAAAAGGCTCATACCAACAATCATAGCCAAACATCTATACGCATGATGAAGAGGACTTACGACTTCGGCGAATTGGCGGACACACCAGTTGAAGGTACCAGTGACAGACATGGAGTAACTGAGGACAAGACCAATGGTAGCGGGTTCGATGGTATAACGTCCACAAACACCGAGGATAGACGTACAGAAGACCAAGGTGTTGGCAATGGTCTCAATGCGGACACCGAGCCAGCGCTGAATCGAGTAACTCATAAAGTAAGGACGGTTCTCCAGATCGATAAAGTAAGCATTGCGGCCAATAAACCGCTCTTGCTCACGGTAGGCACGGATGGTAGCCAAACCACTGAGAGTCTCTGAGAAATGGGCATACAACGACGAACGCAGGATCGAGTCGATACGCTTGATCTCGCGGGACGATGAACGGTAGTAGATGGCGGCATAGTAGTAAAAGATCAGCATGGGGACTAAAGGGATCAAGAAGTAAGGGAAGATGGCCGAGATCAAGATGAAGGTCGACAGGACAATGGCAGCGGTACCGGTGAACATTCTGTAGGCCTCCGAGAGCAAATTGTCCGTGGCGTCGACATCCTTGGAGAAACGGTTGATGATACGGCCGAGAGGGGTGGTGTCAAAGAAAGATGAGGGAGCGCGGAAGATGTTCTGGAGGGCACGCTGGTGGAGTGCCTTGGCGGCATTAGCTCCGGCAATCGAGAAGAAGAAACCGTTGATGAACTGGAAGACTCCCTGTGCGATACCCCAGACGGCGTACAGAATCATGTAGAACTTTTGCGACTGATTGAAGGTGTTTGCAGTCCACCAACTCAACCAGAGATCGTTTCTATTCGAGGCAAGTAAGGAAAATTAGGAGTGTGTAAAAAAGAGACTTAAGAGCAATATTACCGAAGAATGAATGACAAAAAAGAGTACTTACCCAACCTTGGCAACTTGGGTGATGATGAGGATGAACAGTAAGAGGGGGACAAGGTACTTGCCACCGGCAGCTTCGACATAGGTCTTGTAGATATTTCCGTCAACCGATCCGGTAGCACGCTCCTCCTGGGACATCAGCCCCTTCTTGGCCTTGCCACCCTCCTTCTTTTCATCGGTTTTCTCATCCTTGGCATCCTCCGAGACCTCACCGGCAACCTTCTCGGCACCAGCTGCAGTGGCAGCAGAGTCGACGCTGTTATCGTCGGCAACTTCCTCGGACTCCTCGATACCTCCGTGGGCCTTCATCAACGAGGCAAACTCGCCGTCATTGCCCATCAACTCGTGAAAGGTTCCGCGCTCGACAATCTCGCCGTCTTTCATGCAGATAACATAATCGACCTGGGGCAAGACATGGAGCTGGTGAGTGACCAGAACACGGGTCTTTCCTTGGAGCGCTCCCAAGATACAGTTCTTGAACAAGTACTTGCCGACGTGGGCATCAACGGCCGACAGAGGGTCATCCAGCAAGACGACATCGGCATCATAGTAGACGGCACGGGCAATGTTAACACGCTGCTTCTGACCACCAGACAAGTTGATACCGCGCTCTCCGATCTCGGTCTGGTCTCCGTCGGGCAGGATCTGGATATCGCGCTCAAGGGCACAGTCTTTGATGACGCGCTGGTAGCGGGCCTCGTCCAAGGGAAGACCAAACAGAATATTGTCCTTGACAGTCGCGTTCTGAATCCAGGCCGACTGGGGGCAGTAACCGATGGTGCCACCGTACGACATTGTGCCGCTGACTTTCTTCATCTCTCCGACCAAGGCGTTCAATAGCGACGACTTTCCGCTTCCGACAGCTCCGACAATCGCAACCAGCTGGCCACGAGGAATCTTGAGGTCAATGTTCTTGAGTATAAAAGTGCCCTTCTCCTCCGAGTGGATCGATCCCTGGCGCTCAACACCGCTCTCCTGCTGGGAATTCTCGCCATTGTCGCTTTCATGGGAAGAGGTCAAAATCGACTCGGTGTCGGGTGAGGGGTCCTTCTCCTGAAGCTTGGACAGCATCTTTTCTTGGATCGACATAGTCTCGCTCGACTGCTCCGAGGTAGTCTTCTCTCGACCCTCCTGGTAAAGCATCTCGGCCTCCTGCTGCGAAATACCGTTGGCCTTGGCAAGTTTCTTGATCTCCTTCTTCTCTGCCTTCTCCTTGGCCTTGAGTTCCTTCTTGTGCTCCTTCTTGTTGGCTCCGCGCTTGCGCTCCTCCTTCTCCTGCTTCTGCAACTCCTCCATAGTCAGAGTCTTGAGGGTGGTCTCCCAATGGAAGTTGCCGTTGGTAATGTCAATAGCATGCTCCAGATCGGGGTTGACGGGGGGCAAGTCCTCGAGCTCCTCAGCCATGAAGAGATCCTCGATACGGCGAGCAGAGACCTGAGCATCGACCATGGCACTGACGATCTGGGGCAAGATCATCAAGGGCATTCTCATGATGTTGAACAGAGAAAGGGATGAAAAGACGATCGCGGGAGTGAGCTCGTTGCCGGCAAGAGAGTAGGCAACAAAGGTCAAGGTGGCAGCCAGGACAGGGACGGTCAGATTGATGGCGGCAATACCGGAGCGGGAGATCAGCAGGGTCCGGACGTACTTCAGTTCCTTGTTTCGAAGATCCTCGAGCTTGCTCAAGAAGGCATCTTCCCAACCGTAGAACTTGATGACACGCATACCCTGGAGAACCTCCTGTGTAAGCTTGACACGAGCATCAGTGATGAGGGTCGACTTGCGACGGATGACGGAGAGGGCGGCGACAATCTTTGCCTGGAGTGGGCCGACGATGAGGAGGAAGACGAAACCGACCAGGGCCGTGGGACCCATGTTGACGATGAGGAGGATGAGGATGAGGGCGATCATAAGGGGCGCAGTCCAGATGACATGAAAGTATCCTGCGACAAAGTCGAGACGGGTAGCATCGGTTGACATGAGGTTGGTGACCTTTCCAGTCGAGAAGTCCTGCTTGGCTTTGGAGCTTAGGAGGAGGCCCTTGCGGTAGATGTTGGTGATGAGGACGGTACGGATACCGACACCAGTGCTGGTCGAGCGCTGCCAGAACTGGTGAAGGGCGAGCGAGGCAAAGATACCCATGAAATAGAGACCGATGGCCATCAAAATACCATGCCACAATGGTGGCTCCTCTCCAGCTGGACGTTTCAACACACTAATTGCGAGAGAGATAAAGTACATACGTTAGTCAGAGCCATGAACTGCCATGTGGTAGTGGCTGTGTGTCATCAATTGAATACGAGCATTGTGTTTACCTCTCTGTGACAAATTTGAGGATGGCCTTGGTAACGAGGGGTTGGAAGACCTATGGTAGCAATGAACAAGTGTGCAAAAAAAGGGGGTGTGAGTGAGACGGAAAAGACACGTTACAACGTGATGATTGCCAAGTAAGAGGAGACAGATCAAAATGAACGGGGAGAATATCCGTTCCTGTCAACTCTGCAGGGGAACAGAAGAGAAGAAGGGAGGAAGGATGGTCCAACAAGCGTAATGAGCAACAAAGTAACTGAGATCATAACCATATCAAGGGCTGAAGAATGAAGCAATAAGAGAAGAAACAAGGTTGTACGTTTGCATGGATGAGGTGGACTTTACCTGGAGTGAATCTCCGATAACCTTGAGGACACCAGCCGACCAGAACTGATAAAAGAAGGTGCGATTGAACGCCTTCCACAGCTTGGGCCTGTACTCCTTGCTCTTGTTCTTGTTCTTTTTCTTCAATCCAGAAGAGGAGGCGTTGTTGAGGTCGGCATCCTTGTTCTTTTCCTCGTCGAGACTGGCATTGTGCTTGGCCATCTCCTTGGCCCACTCCTGACGGAAGAGAGCCGAAAGGTACTCGGCGCGTCGACGTTCGATCAGCTCCCAGATATCCTCCTTTTCCAGAGGACGAGTTGAGCCGATGGACATGAGTGGTTGGACCCAGGTGAAGGTGAGACGGGAGAAGAAGTTGGCGGTCTCTTCAGGACAGACACCAGGGGTGGTGCCAGGTTCTGGGACTGGTGGGGGGACCTTCTTCTTGAAGATCTTTGACATATTGCGAATAGACAAGGGTAAAGGTAAAGGTAGGGGTATCGGTTGTTGTTGGGTATGTGTATTAGGAGTTGAGAGGAGGGGGAGAGGGAGGGTTTATCCGGGGTAAAGTCGAGAGGCAGAGAAGAGGGCGAAGTGGAAGGGGGGGGGGGGGGGGGGGGGGAAGAGAGGGGAAAAGGAGTTGCGTGTTCACGACCTCGGTTGGACACGAATGAAGGGAGAAAAAAGGAGATCAACACGAAAGTGATTGTTGAGATGGAGAATGAAGAAGAGGAAGAGGTGAATGAGAAGAAAGAAAAGAGGAAAAGAGGTAAAGGAGGACAAGAAACCAGGGTAGGGGATGCTCTTTTATATTAGTCTTTAAGGCGAGAGGGTGCTGAAGCTGGGTAAAAGAGAAGAAAAGAAGGTTGGAAAAAAGAGAGAAGAGGGTGGTGAAGAAAGGATAAAAGCAGAGGGCATGATGCCCAAAAGGAGTAACTTTGAGCAAGCGAACAGGAGGGTACTGTACTCCCTGTTAAACATATACACAAACACACGACAACAAAGCAAAAAAGAAGCAACCCTGTTGTTTGTATTGATCGATTTGTAATTATGAACAGGACGATGAAAGAAGTTCTTCCCGATAAATCATACAGTCTCCGTTCCCCCCATTGCCAGGCAATGGCAATTCTTCCGGTTCTCGTCTTTTTGTTCATGGCTTTCTTACGTTTTCATTTCCTGCTTAGCCCCCCTCCCACTCTTTTTAAAATCGCGACATGTTTGTCGACTGTGATCTTGAGTCGCTGTCTCTCGTTTCTTTGCTTCCTGTTCATTTCTCGTACAGTCTTTGTCAGATCCCCTTGAAAGAAATACAAAAAAAAATGCCGATCTTGCCTCGTCATCGCTTTACAAATTGTCCACCTGGTGTCTGCGCACCTTTTTTTTTTTTTTTTTTTTTTTTTTTTGATCTTCGATCTCTTCTTCCCCACTCTTCTCTTCTTTTCATCGTCGGGGTGTTTTATTTTTTTAATTGCACGTTTACCCTCTCCCTCCTTTCGCCCTTTCGGACAAACTGAAATGAAAAAAAGGACGATTCGAGAACATCTCTCTCCCCCTTCCTCTATTTTGCCGTTACACATTCACCTTCCCTTACTTCAAAAACGCGTAAAGGTAGAAAAGAAAGAGGAAAAGGGGAAACCATTCCACCAGCCTTGCGCAGTAAAGGGAACAGAAGGAGGAACAAGTCGAAGCGAGGCAGGGAAACGCTCTTGTTTATTCTCTTGGTAATCTCCAGTTTCTGGGTAAACGTAATGACGGGAGAAAACGAAAACCGTTTGCTATATGTTATTTTGACCAATTTAGCCCATGTGGACACAGAACACTTTTTTCTGTCTAAACCACCTTCCTTATATTTTACCCCTACTCCTTTGTTTCTTACCCCCTGCAATCTATAGCCTCCCTTTTTTCCTCTTTCCTGAAAAAGGAAGCGTCAAATGGAAGCGTGCGGCGACAGAGTTGGAGGTACGAGAGCATTGACTTTTTTTTTTCTCGTGCAGGTTGATTTGTGTTTGTTGGTTGCATCTTGTTAGTCGTTTTAGGTAACGTTTCTCTTTCCTTCTAATTCTCTCTTAGCCAATTTGCCGAGCCCTATCCACCGAACCACACAATACCATACCACTACCAGTACACACATAAGAAGATCGCCATCTCCAGGGTTGACAAGGACAGAGACGCGAAAATGCAAATGAGCGATTTGGTTGAGGATGAAGAAATGAGGCACACGAAGAGAAAGAAAACCATAACGCATGACAGAAAAAGATTTGTGAGCGTCCTTTCTTTTTTTGCTTTGGCTATTTGAGTTTTGTGATGTTGTGCTTGCTTTTCTCTCGCTCTTCCAATCAAGGACGCTTCCATGGACTCACGGTCGGCATAGGTAAGGCGATGGGAGGGGGGGTAAGGAAAGAGGAGAGATGTTTCCATGGTCACGGCTGTTTCTCACGAGGTAGGGGTATGTTGTGTATCCCTGTATCACTGCCAAAAGAAGAGTCCATCTGCCATACGATCTGATAAGGAAGCGGACACTGTTTCTGCCGAGGGGGAATAGAAGAGAGGGTGGACAAAGGTAAGGAACTCATGCACTTCTTCATAAACTATCACCCACATTGTTTTGTTTTTTTTTTTGGTTCTTCCTTTTGTTCTTTTATTCTTTTGTTTCCTTCTTGCTGCAAAAATCAACCGTTTTCTATCACCGCCTACTATTTCTTTTGCCCTTTGTCCACTTTAAACACATTTCGATTCTGCTTCTCCTTTTTCTTTCTGTTCGTTCTCAGTCTCCGAAACGATATGTATTTGATTCGCCGTCTGTTCGACATGCAATAGGTCACAAGCAATTTCAACCTTCTTCACGGTCCGCCCACACATGCGTTTTCCACGCTCTCCAAAGAAGAAAAAGAAGGGAGGAGGTGCGCGCAACAATAATGTCTGTCTCGAGACACCTCCCACACAAGACCGTGCCACGAATGATAGCATCTTTTTTCTGTTCATTAATCCCTGGCGATGATCCTGGTGATACGGGAGTATGAGTGGGTTACCAGGATGATCATGCGGGTGAATCCTGGGATGGTGGCGCTAAATAAGAGTGAGGCGTCGTACCCTGGTGAACAATTGCGAAGCATACACTCTGATCGAAACCCTTCGCTTCGATCGGATAAACCTTTTTGTTGACCAATCAACGACATTACAAATTTCTCTGGGCTAAAGCAGGTTAAGGGTTCTTTAATAATATTTCAACGCGAGGCATGATGAAAATGAGGTTGTCAACTAAAAAATTACACGCCCTGGGGGATGGGGCATCGAACAACTCCACGGTTCGAGAACGCAGTTCCGATCAACATCACTCCCCGCTTCCGATCCACAGCCGCTACCGTACCTGTCGAAATCAATTTCCCATCATCCTCCAACACCGTCTCCACCTTATGTCCACCGCCCACCACATCCTTCGAAATCTTGACAACCTTGGAAGGTCCATCCAACTGGACACCCTTCTTCTTCAACCCCACCGTCAGTGTCAAGGGCTTAACATGTCCTGTCAAAAACACCGAGTCCGTCTCGGGGTCGTAGGACGGGTTGTCGTTATAAAAGTCCAGCTTGATATATTCTTGGTCGACGAGAGTGTGGTCGGGTGTGGGGCGGAGGATGTGGAGGGCTCCGCCGTGGCAGGCGGAGAGGTAGATGAGGGATTGGTCGCTGTTGGATGTGATGCCGTTGGCAGAGGCGACCTTGTCGTAAGCGATATGTGTGCTTTCGGGTGAGTAGTAAATCACATTACTCAACGGTCTTCTCAGCGATTCTATGTATCGTTTGGTTTTTTAAGAGGAGAGAGAAAGGAAAAATCAGTTAGGAGAATGAAAAACAAGAGGATGATGAACAAAAATTTAGTTTTCGCTCTAACGTCATGAGGGGCAGGGGAGCGACCAATGAAAACCACGCGGTAAAAAAAAACTCCCAGCTATGTTGCCCCTGAACAAAAAAAAAAGCACTACTCGGTTTCGATCATCTCGGTAAGAAACCCCTTCTCTTTTCCTCCATTGACTTCATAACACTGCACTATACCTTCGTACTCGCGCATGGCGCCATCCTTATACTTGTGATCGTTCGAGACGTAAAACGACCGAGGACCCGTCGCAAGGATATCATTAGGGGTATGGATCAACTCGTGGCGGATGGTTTCCTTGTACTGGACGACCTTATCGCCAACCGTGTACTCGAGCACCTCGACCACACTGCCGCCTCGACGGTGGTTCACTGCAAAGATGGTCAGCTCGGTGGGGGACCGCTCGTGGATACCCAGGCCGTGAAAGACGCGGTCGGTACCATTTGGCAGGCCTGCCAACTCCATCTCTTCGTACTTTCCCGTCTGTATTATTACACAAAGGTATGCAAGAGCAATAAAGTTGTCAACTGGTCAGTACAAGAGTCTCATTCACGTACATGCAAATATATCTCTCACTTTTCACAAGCAAGCAAAAACCGCAAGAAAATAATATGTATCAAAAACCGTACAGCAACGTTGTAGATAACAAACTTATCCTGGAAGGCAGCATCAGCGGCCGAGGCATTCATCTTGGCCATGGGCGGAAACCATTCCTTCCTCATTTCAGCATGACCACAGGTCATAAACGCCAATCCAGACTCGCGATGGAGATGGATATCCTCGCAGGCCTCCAATCCACCGGGGACGACTTCACAGCCTGCTGTGTTGAACGGCTGGATGTCGCCGAGGAAGAGACCCAGGTCTGTAACGGCGTTACGGATAAAATTTTGGGTGAGGGCGACAGTGATGGCGACAATTGCTACGCCGACACGGATGTAGTCCTTCTTTGTGGTCTTGGGGGCGGTTGGCTTGGTAGAGCCGGCGGTGGAAGCCTTCTTGAGCTTTGTGGAGTCGGTAGCCATTGTGTGTGAGACGTGTGAAAGGTGTGAAGTTGTGAGTAAGTGGGTGAGTGAGTTAAGAGAAGGAGGTTGTTGATATTTTGAGGAATTGAAGGAATGAAAAGAAAAGAAGAAAGGAAGAAGTGAGATGTGGAGGAAGAAGAACTATAATAATAAATAGATGAGCACAAAACAAAACACAACGGAATGGTCAGCATTGAGTTTGCACAGGTGGAAATCCCCGATAAGGCACAGGGGACTGCCCGACCCGAATAAGAGAGGAATGATCGAGCTCGTTGCGCAGGTCAAGGGCCTACTTATGACTGGTTTGCACATCGAGCCGAGCAACGAGGAGACAAGGAAAGACAAACCAAGAGACTCGTGAACAGTGTATTGATTATGCTCTCTTTTCCCACACTTTCCCCCTTGACCTCCTGTTATTTCTTCGCGAAGTTCATTGTCCTTGCAGTTGAACGAGAAACGAGAAGGCGCTTCTGGTTACATGCAGGGTGAACAAACATTGTATCGAAAAGGTATGGGAAAGGTGGTATAACGGGGTGCCTGGCCATTCGCGATCAATGGGGAGTGCATTCAATGGTACCACATGCGCTTTAGTACCATCGGTTTGTTTGTTACTGGCACTTTTCCTTCAATGTCGCGTCTTCGATATGTCCAGGGTATCATCCTCCTTACGTAACTTTTATTGACGCGACCTTCAAGCAGCCGACATTGGTAGTATACATTATGAAACTGCTAAGCTTTGATCGATCAGCCGTTGCGTTGACGATGGTGGTGGGAGTAGTCCGCGCCCAAGCGATCAAATAGGTTCTCCTGATGATCGCGAACTTGATCGCACAACGTGTGGAGAAAACGGACTGTCAAGAGGCGAAGGAGATAGCGAGAGACAGAGGGAGAAAGAGAGAGAGAAAGAGAGAGAGAAAGAGAGAGAGAAAGAGAGAGAGAAAGAGAGAGAGAAAGAGAGAGAGAGAGAGAGAGATGCAAGAGAGAGGGAGAGAGAGAGAGAGAGAGAGAGAGAGAGAGAGAGAGAGACAGAAGAGAGAGACAGAGAAGAGAGAGACAGAGAGACCAGTTAATTTTCGTCTCTTCCAGTCAAACAACGTTGTTCCTGCTTACATCTTCCAGCGTCATGGCTTGCTCTTTTTTTTCTTCTCTTTTCTTTACTTTAATCTACGCTCTCTCTCTTGTCTCCCATCCACCCCCTTCCTAATTCACACCATCTCCACTCTCTCACATACTCATCACGACCCCTAACGTCAGCTCATCTCTCTCAAAGTTTCCATTTCACCTGCGCAAAACGTTTACCTCACTCAACGCCACTGCCTCTTTCAACCCTGCGCAACAGACTTTTCTTCCCTCCATTCACGTTACCTCACAGCAATGGGAATACGAGCGGCACACATGCGGTCAGGAAAGCCAGTGCCCTTTGTGGTCGCTGTCCTTCCTGCACTCTTCTACTTTGGACTCGTCGGCGTCGGTTACTACGTCTATGTCGTCACACTCTGCGGTAATGACACACCTAACCAACTCGTAAACGTTCAGTACCCAACTTTCCAACGACACACAGAATGACTGACCCACCTCCTTGTTTTTTTGTCTTGGCTGCTCTTGTTCATAGTACGGTTACTTCGGGATGACAGAGTTGCACTTGGAGGTATATGGTTATTCCCTTTTAGACCATGTGTCGCTATTCAGAGTAGCAGATGATAGGACAATGACGCCCTTGCATCACCCTTTTTAACCACCACCACAGCCGCGGAAGAGCACAATTGACACCTCCTATCCTTTGCTTGCATCGTTGGCGAATAGTTGTTCTACTGGTGCTGTACCATATTACATTCGTTGTGATGCTCTGGGCGTATGCGATGGTTGTTCTGACAGACCCCGGAAGAGTGACCCCCGAGGTAAGATAATATGTTTCGATCATTCATAGTTGACATGATGATATCACTCCTTCACCCACCGTTGGCAGGTTGCATCATTTTTATTTTGCGCTCTGGACCGTGCCCTGAATGGACATACTTGTCAACTGATCATATTTTTGATTGTTACTGATTTCGTTATCACACTTCTATGTCCTCATAGCTTCAGCCCTCACCCCAACTCTACGTCCAACAACAACAACAACAACAACAACAACAACAACAACAACAACAACAACAACAACAACAACAGCAGCCAGCTTTGTCCCAGGATCAGGAACATGGACAAGCGGCGGAGCAGGAACCTACTCATCCACAAACAAAATCTGCCGGCTCAGTGTCATCCCTCGGCTCCGTTGGAGTATTGATCCCAGGAGCACAAATCAACAGGACTGGATACATCCATGTCACGGAAGACCCCTCTGCACAGAGCCACCCCCTCTGGTGTAGTAAATGCCAACACAGTAAGGATCATACAGCGTTCTCTGCTTACTTTGGTCAAGGACTCGCCATGGTCTCGAATCTTAAGAGGGCTAATTCACTCTTCTCCTGTCAATTGGCACATCTAGTCAAGCCTGAGAGAGCACACCATTGCCGTGTCTGCAAGCGGTGCGTGCTAAAGATGGACCAGTACGTTCTCAATTTTCGAACCATCGCAGGCTATCGTTTTGGAGACCTTTAGTTGTTGTCTGCGCTTACTAACGTACACTTATTTGACTCCCTTTTTTTTATAGTCATTGTCCATGGGTGCTCAACTGTGTGGGTCAGGACAACTACAAGTTTTTTGTCCTTTTCGTCTTTTACACCTCCGTGCACTGCATCTTCATCTTGGCTTCTCTTATCCCCCTTTACCTGCGGCTCCCTGACGATGTAAGGCCATTCTATTTCACTTAGCTTTGAGATCGAATCGCTCAAATTCACTTGCTCCAACTCCGAGTTGCACCCAACAAAGGAAAACGTCAAGAACGTTTTTTTTCTAACACAGTGTTGCCGGTTGCTATAACTTTATCATATATAGACTTATGCGCACCAAGCCCAGGTCGTCGGGATGGTCATAGCTGGCGTGTTTGGTTTCGCCCTTATTGTGTTTACGATCACCCATGTCCGCCTGATTTTGGTCAACAGAACGACTATCGAGGATCATTCGACGCCACATGAGGAAGGAATGTTGCCATGTCTCCGGAAGGGATGGGCGAAAAGCGAAGGCGAGGTCAATCAAGGAAACGAGCGACTGTACGACATAGGATACCGAGAGAACTGGGAGCAATGCATGGGTAAAGGATGGAAGGCAATGATCCCAGTGCGGTTCCCTCGGCCCGAGGGACCCATTTACAATCAGTCAGTGGTTGCGAGACAATGGAGAGACTACAATCAACAGACAGAGGCAAGAAGACAGCAACAGCAAGAACAGCAGCCATCGAGTACTATGGACAATACAGCGATGGGCACGGCAAGACTAACGCCAATCGAGCAGGAAATGTACCACCGATCACCTTCGGTGGGAGACCAACCCAGGGGAGAGGGTGGTGCTACCGCATGAAACGAGCATTGCTTGCAATAATTGTAATAAAAAAAGAAAGGAGCAATGCCATAGAATTGAGCCCTAAGATCCAACCGAATTTGCTTGCTTGACAGCCAACCCCATCTAAAAATGACATTAGTTCTACGTACATGACGGCAGGACACGTACTTATGTGGACCAATCAACAAGCGACCTTGTGATTGGATTGACAGGCGAGAAAGGAAGGACTTCCCCTTTCGTCGTCGTCTTGGTCTTCCCTGGTCGTTGTTTCCCTTTTTATTATTTTCCATTCCTTCGTTTCCATTCTTTTCTTTTCTTCCCCATCAAACACAACCTCTAACATTCTGTTACTCAGCAAACTCACTCGCTTTCCCTTCTTCCCGCCTTGACCACTTCCAATTCTACATACCTCACTCCTCCTCCTCCTCCTACCTCTACCCTGGCTCCTTCACTCCTTCACAACTACAACTTCCACTCCATACCTCCCCCACTTCCTTCAATACCTTCTTCTTTACAGACATACCCACATACACAATGCTTATCGAAATCAACTGTGCGTCCGACTTTCTCTGCAGATACGTTGCCAGTGCTTCTTCTTGCACACCTCAGATCATGGAGTCCTTCAAGTCCCAGATCATGGCCCTGATGCAGGAAAAGTACACCAACCACTGGGACCCCCAGAGACCCCACTACGGCAACGGATACAGGGCCATCACCTCCTTTGGTGGCAAGGTCGATCCTCTCCTCTGCGAGGTAAATCAATCCTTTTGTTCTCTTTTTTCTCTTACTCGCTATTGCCACTCTCTTCCAGTCTCGTTCTTTGTGTTCCCGTCCTTTCGTCTTTTCAGGGCACACACAAGCACACACACAACCCCCTTCTCTTTCTATCCCCTTTCTTCAACCCCCTGTCCACAATTCTGTGGCCCTTTTTGTTTCTATTCCTATTTGTCTATCCACAGTGTGCAACACACTCATAAGAAAACAGCCAAACTCAGTCGCCCTATCACCCCTTTTCTGAAAGTGAAGAGTTCGTCTTTCCTTTGTCCGTTACAGTCTGGGTCTTGTGCAAATCCACATCAACCATGTCTTTTTTTTTCATTCCCTTTTTGCATAATGAACAACCCCTCCTCTTCATTGCCCCCCTTCTCCAGGCACTCTGTCATAGTTGGAGTGAATGGGCATCTCTTCTCTTCAACTGTATTTTTTTTGGGGTGCTTGTTTGTATGTTTGTTTTCACGGGGTAGCTTAAACTAGCTTGCTAGTAGTAGCCTTGAGGTGCGCAAGCAGTTGATACGATGGAGTGGATGGGAATAGTTTGTTATCGAACAGTTCCTACTGTTTGACCCAGCAAATCGTCCCTTTATTCTCTTTACTGGCACACTGTGGTCACAACCCACTTGGACCACTTGTTTATCTGACTCTGTCTGTTTGTCTGGTGTCTTTTCGTTCGTTCGTTCGTTCGTTCCTACTTGTCTCTTCCCTTCTCCCTCCAATGGTCAAATGACGCTTACCCATTTTGAGTGTGGTGCTTTGTGCCTTGCTCTGCTCTGTTCTCTTCCCATTGACAAATTCACCGCCCAAAAGAGGCGAAAACCTTGTTCGGATCTGCTCTAAGACCGTCTTTTATTCGTCCATTGTCTCCTTCCTCACTAACGTCTTCTTTTCTCTTTGTGTGCGTCTAATGACAATCAATTGTTGTCCATGCTACTATTCCCTCCTTTCGTTATCTCTTGCATATGATATACATACATAGGCTGCTCAAAAGAGTGACTTGCCCTTGGCGACCCTTGAAGGTCACATCCCCCGCGACCTCGTCCTCTGGGTCGAGCCCTTCAACGTCTCCTTCAGAGTCGGCGACCACGGCTCCATCAACACCATCTACGACAGCACCCGCGGCAAGGTCTCCATGAAGCCCGACAACGCCATCACTCCCCAGTTCCACCAAAAGAACGGCCTCAACAACACCATCAACGGTCGCCCCTCCTACGCCGCCCGCATCTCCCCTCCTCCTTCGCCTCCTAACCGTGCTGCTCGCATCTCCCACGCCATCCCCATCACCAGCCCCTTGAACAAGAGCCAGGTCATCACCCCCAGCGCCACCCCCTCGCCCCCCTCCAGCAAGATTGCCATCATGGCCCACTAATTCAGGTGGTCCTTCTCTCCCAGGGGATCCATTGAGGCACCCGTTTTTTTTTACCCGATACCGCTCAATGGGGCGGAGATGTTACCCATCGACTCGATCACAAGAAACAACACCAACAGCAACACAACACATCACAACAGCAGCGACAATAACAACAACCGACTCTAGAAACAAACAAAGACGCCAGACTCTTCAACTACACCAGATACAGGATCTACTTTCATTTGTTCACATTAGTCCTAGAATTCGACCCCAATTGTACAGCATACAACAGAAAAATCGGCCATCGACCAAGGACTCTCGATTTCGATTGAGAACGGAGGAATGGCAGGAACAGGAGTCGTAGGAAAGGAAAGGAGGAAGGGGGTAGTTCTTTCCCGCTTGACCCATCATTGCATGGCTTTCCTTGCTTTGATCTATGTGGATCTCTTCTCATCTAATGTGCTGCTTAATTGCGGCACACTATTCCCATGGAGACCCCTTATTTTGGTCCAATGGGCGAATCTCTTGTACTTTTTATCCAACATCCCCCTATGTTCCTTCTCATGTTCTTTTCTCTTCCTCTTTTTATTTCTTCCAGTTACCCAACTTGCATCTTGTTCTAGTAGTTTCCTTAATCTCTTTCCTTTTTCTTTGTACGCATTCTTTTTGTTTCTTGTTTTATTAGCATGTTTTTTTTCCTACTGTGTGCACTAGATTTTTTTCCCTTGTGTTCTCGTTTTAGTTTTATTCGTTTTACTTGCATCCCTCTTCTGTTGTTGTTGCAGTCGTTGCTCTTGTTAGTTTTGTTGTTGTTGTCGTTTCTTGTGTTTTGGCTGAGTAGTAATCTCTTTACCCTATTTTTGTTCGTATCACCTTTGTGCTACTATCCTTTGTACATTCCTTCCAACCTTTTCTTTACTCTTTCTTACCCTATGTGTACCATCAGTATGTTCTTCCTAGTTTTGCTGCTTTTTGTTCTTTCTTTCGTTTTTCTTATATCTCAAAAAAGAATAAAAATTGCATTTTGTTGTTCCATTCTTTTTAAACTTGTTCGATGACACGACCTTGCATGCTCGTGTATGGTCAGCTTGGGGGAATTAAGATTTGCTCCTTTTCCGGAAGAATCTAGCGGAGCATTTACTGCGTGACGGCCATAAATTGCGCCCAAGTCCGTGCGTCGAGATTCTCAGCACAGGACGCAAACAGGAACCAACCGACGAACAAACTAGCGGACAAATGCCTTCTTACCTCTCCAACATACACAACACACAACCAACAACAAACAAACAGCACTCAACCCAATTGCTTCAATACTGCAAATGCGGACAACGTTTTTTCATTTTGAATGAAACCTCACTTAGACATCGATTTGGGAATGAGGAAAAATGCCTAAAGAGAGAAAACTGATATGCTAAAAAGTAGTATCTTCTTAATGGCCATGAGATGAAGAAGAAGTGCACTCCCGAATGAATTCAATCAAGGTCGTTCAATCCTGATCTCCCCCTCCCCCCTGACTCCTCATCCTTTCCAAATGCCCCATACGCAACATCTGTCGTCGGTAAAAACCCGCCCCCATGTTCTTCTGCCAACCTCCTCATATGCCCCTACATCCTCCAACCCTAACTCTACAGGGTAATCCTCCCCTCCTTCACTCTTCTTGCCTTCAACAATCTTTTGACTATACCTCGATCCAGACTGGGGGGACCCGAAGAGACCGTTGATGAGGGTCCAGGACGGAAGATTGGGAGGGAGAGAGAGTTTTTTTTTTTTTTTTTTTTTTTTTTTTTTTTCGCCGAGTACACGACCTTCAGCGAGGAGTTCGATAGATCCGGCGACGAAAAAGTTTCCGAGGGAATTTGAAAGAACTTGGCTTTTTTGTTACGTCTGGGGTGTGGAGGTCGATAGTGGATTTTGAACGTGGAGGCGATGAGGGGGGTGTGGATTCTTGAGAGTGCCGCGGTTGGGCCGGAGGTGATAAAGACGAGTTGGCCGACAAGGGCGCGATTCGGGGACGGCCAAAGTCTGGGCATTGGAAGGTAGGTGAAGATGACATTGGAGGTCGAAGCGAGGTTTTCGATGGGGGTGGCGACATGGGCGCCTTGTTCTTTGAGGGCGTCGGTTTTGCTGGGGGTGCGGTTCCAGACGGTGAGGGTGGGATCCGTTAGAGGCGAGGTGAGAGTGGGGGTTCTTGGCCATGCCGTATCCTATTTCTCTGATGCCTATCTAGCCGACTTTGAGGGGTTGAGGGGTGTTGGTGGTGGTGGTGGTGGTGGTGATGTTTGTGCTGGCCATTTTGTTGGTTTGTGGTTGAGGTAGTTTCGTGGTTATGTCGAAAAATGTGGAGAGATGAGAAGATGGCTGGTTTGAAATGGAGGGAACAAAAGAAGTGATGAACGCAGTCGCTTTTATACCGCGCCCGACAATCAGATAAGGCTTGTTGTTTTTTGTGAACTTGCAACGAGCGGCGCGTTTGGAGGGAGAGCCAGGAAAGTAAACATACGGTAAAAAAAGTGGTGCTATGCATATCTTTCAATTGCGTGCCCGTCGCTTCTAATCATTTCATCATTCCTGTTACTAATTACACAGGGTACAACCGATAATATTAGAAAGAACATGAACAAAAAGAGTTGCGTTCTATGCCGATGATTATTGCTTGTTATTTTTTATTCTATCACCTACAACTGCAATCTTATCGTCCCGTCTGTTCTTCTACAGGTCATCAAAGAAGCTAGGGTTATTGGCAGCAGGTGCTTGCTTCTTTGGCCGCTTGTTACTGCTCTTCTTGGGCGCGTCCGAATCATCTGAGTCCACATCCATACCGCCACCGTTCTTTCCTGGCTTATCATCCTCATCATCATCATCATCATCGGAATCGGAATCCTTATCTCCAGATGCGTCCTTTGCATCATCGCTATCGTCGTCGGCATCCTCTCTCTCACTGGTCAGGTAGCGGACATCCCAGAACCGGACGGTGTCGTCGTGTGAGCAACTGGCGAGGAAGGTCTTGTCGTGAGACATTTTGATCCGCTCGATGGGGAAGTCTTCGTGCTCTCCTACGATTCCTTGAAACTTGTTTGGCAAAATGTCGATGATTCTAGTTGCATTGAGAAGTAAGACAGGAAAATGATGTTAGTACGTCTGACAACTGTCTCCGTATATCCACTCAAGATCCTCCTTGGACTTGGCATAGAACAAGAAAGAAAAAAAAACGCATATGGTACCTGATGATTCCATCGCTGGATCCTGTGGCGACAGTATCCTCATCAATCTTGCAAATGGTATCAATCGAATTTGGGTGTCCAATAAACCGATCCGTACAATCGCCCCAATCGCCCCAACTATAAATGTTCAACACTCCCTCCTGCGATCCTACAACGACTTTACGACGATCCTTGACAATACAGATCGACATCAACTCATCGTCCTGATTGGCGGACATGGCCAGCATCTTAGGTTTGCGAATATCGTAGATCGAGATGGTGCCTTGTCCACTAGAGGCGACGAGGGTCTTGGAGTCGGTGTCGTAGTCGAAATCGGAGATGAAGTCGTCGTGCTCGGTGTATTGCATGGTCTCGGTTCCTGTCCTGACGTCCCACAACTTGATCACTCCGCTGTCATCTCCTGTCGCCAGTGTCGTCTCTGTCAGCAACCTGACCGCGTTGATTGGGTTGCTGATAGTAAGTGAGGGAAATGATGATAAGTTGTTGGTTAGCATATAAAGCGTGACATTGCCTGTTCAGTGACATGGGTTCTCCTGAAGGTAACGGTTGTAGAGTTGATCCTGTCGACTTACTCATGGGCGTCCGACTTTTTGATCAAAACATCTCCCGTGTTGACATCCAATGCTCTGATAGCTCCATCCTTGAAGACAGTGAAAAGTCCTATTGGTGCCAATTGAAGTGAGGTAAGGGTTAGCAACTTGGTTGTAAAGCCCATAACATAGGTCGATGCCGATCTTTTGTCACGTACCAGCACCATCGTTGCTGAAGGCAAGGCCGCGGCACGACTTTTTTGTGGGACGAATGCTCCACGCGGTCTCGTTATTTCCAGCTCCGGGTGCGTACTTGACACTATCATTTACATACGCGGTTCAATGGCAAAAAATGTTAGCTGGTATAGTTCGTTGGCTGTTAAGTAAAGAAATAGTCGAAAGCGTTCTGAGGGAGTTCGTGGATGAAATGGCATATTACCAGTTGATATGTCCGGTGATGAGCCCGGTGGCGATGATGTCGAGGGTTGGGTGGAAGGCAAAGTCAAAAACCATGTCCTTGTACGAAAGGGTATCGACTAGCAGATTTGCAGGCTAACAACGAACGTTGTTGCAGTGTGCAAGAAAGAGAGGAGAGTGGTATTTTTTGTCGGTCAGTTCGCATGTTATCTTCCTGGAACTGAATAGATATGTCCTTGCATGGTTATGTTCTCCTTGTGTTGAGTGCTGTTTTTTTTTACCATGGCGGAATGTTGCGAATGTTGTTGAGAAGGCGAAAAGGTGAAGAGGCGTTTGTTTCGTCAAACGGTCAAAGGTCAACAAAAAAAAAAGAAAAAAATCGTAGCACAAAAAACAAGTGTGACTGCGAAGCTTTTATTTCTCATGTTCTCCATCCTCTGCACGTGTTGCGACACGATTCCAAGCGGAGCAAGGGTCCAAAGGGACAGGAGCACAAGAAACGACAAGGGAAAGGGGAAGGGGAAAGGAAGAGGAAGGGGTATGTCCATGCTACTGCAAAGGTTGGAACCCAACTCTCTTGTGAGGGCGACCTCACCTCCTACTCTAGCCAGGCTGTAGTAGTTTATGTGTAACTAGGCTGCCAATTAGATAAGCTCGGCAAGGTCAAGTGGCAAACGAGAAAAGAAGAGCGGATCCCCAAGCCACGGTCTCCTTTGTCCTGGACCCTTCCTTCTCTTCTTTCTTTCTCACTTCTCCACTTCTCCACTTCTCCACTTCTCCTCCACCCTCTCTCCACTCACTCTTTCACTCACACGCACTCCCCCTCCTCCATTTGTCGGTACTTGCCTAGCATCCATTCCCATCTGCCCCTTCTTTTTCATTCTCTCTCCTTCTTTTTGGCATTCAACACAGCTCACTCTTCATCCTTTTCCTTCTCTTTTGTAACCAACTTAACCTTTTTTTGTTCCTCCGACACTCACTCTCAGACACATGGCCACCCCACAGGACAAGAAAGCCTCTATCCAGGTCGCCGACAGCTCAAGTACCCTATACCAGAACGGAGTAGACCAGCGCTTGACATCAGCCTACTTGAAACCAAAACCCGTCACCTTTAAAGACTCTATCTCACATCCTATCAACGTCAGCTGGATCATTCCCCCCTGGATCGGGGCCCTTCTTCATGAAGACATGTCCATCCCCAGTCATATGCAGCTCGTCCCCTTTGCCCAGCGTGAAGCAAAGGCTATGCAGCTGACAGATATGGCAGAGGACGCCGAATCACGAGCCAAGAGGATTTACGCAAACTGGCGACCCAGAGGCAACCTTGGTCTTTCGTCCTGTCCAGGCAAGAAGGTTCGACTCGATGGGCCCGTCAATGGGCGTGCCAAGATTGTGCGTGATCTGGACATGGACTTTAATCGTCTGAACATGCTAGGCTTCACGCGTGTCGTTTGGTAAGCATAAGCACAGTGGTGATGCTATGAGATAAAGTGGGAGATGGATCGATTACCATTAGGGAATGGTACAACGCACTAACGGTCCAGCGACACACAATAACAATTGATTGGACACAGGACATCATGATAACGCTTCGTTGCATTGTGCACACGACAGCACGCAGAAAAACAACAACGACAACAAGCAATGCAAAATAAGAAAAAAAGGGAAAAGCGATCCAAACCAAAGGGGGAAGAGAAAGAGGGAGTGAAGGGGGGCATGTTTTTGAGACTTTCTCTCCTGATTCACAGACATGGGCATATACTGAGACGATCTCTATCTCTCTTTCCTCTTGCTTTTTGCACGGATGAACTATCCAGCTGCCTCTTTGATGAAGAGCTGGAGCTCCTGGGATCGCCTTTTCCAAGGTACTTGGAAGCAGCAAACCGCCACGGGCTCGATGTCGTCAGGTAAAGCACTCATACATCATCGAGATCATTGGTTATCGCCTTCATTCCAACTATGTCTCTCTCGCTCTCTTTGCATCCTGGTATAATCAACTCAAATCTAATCCATACCTGTTGCGATTTAGAATCCCTATGCTCGAAGGAAGCACACCGTACTCCTTTGCGGAGATGGATCTTGTTCTCGACAGGATGGACGAAACCGCAAAGAAAGGACAGAATGTCCTTGCTCACTGCAGAGGAGGTAAGCAAAGAGTTGGCATGTTTTCTTATTTGGTCTAGTACTCTTCTTCCCGATTTTTATTTAAACGTCGTCATCCGTCATCTCAGCTATATCAAACTGTAAAATTACTTTCGTATGCGCCGATACTCACATGTCACCTCCTTCTTTCACGACATCATAATGTATAGGTGTCGGACGTGCTGCAGTTGTCGCCTGCTGTTGGTTGCTTCGACTCCGTTATTTCAAAGATCACCGCGAGGTCATTGGCTGGGTCAGGGCACAGCGATCACCCAAAGCCATTGAGACGGTGGAGCAGGCTCATTTTGTCGCAGGATTTCAACTCTGGACCAAAGGAGGTTTGGATCGAAGCAACAGCAAAGCTTACGAGACCGAAATCCAACGGAGGATAAACATGAGTGAAGCCTATATGGCCAAGGCGCGGGAGGATGCGGCCGCCAAGAACTCGCGTGGACATCGTGCAGACTCTCCTCGTCAACACCACGCACAGTTGTACCAACAACAACATCAGCAACAACAAAACCACATTCACTCATCGCACCAGGACTATGTCAGAGAGAGCCCTCAGTCTTCTCATTCGTCAATCTCATCGACAGCAGCAGTTTCATCCCGTCGGTCAGAACCCATATCGCCAGCATTGCCTTTAGAACAGGCGCAGTCGCAGTCGCACACCCACTCAACAAAAAATGGCTCGGGTGCAACTCACCGGTCAGCAGCGTAGTCGTTTTTGGACACATGTGTCTTCTTGAAGAAACAGAATAAACCATGTCGTCAGGGGGCACATGCATATCAAACAACAGAGGATCAATGTGAGCAGGGGCATTGACATTCATCCCAGCCACATATGTTACAAACAATGTTCGTTGCTCAAGACTCGTTGTGATAATCTTTCGGCACACCAACAACAACATTCCCAACACCGTCATGTCGACCCCCCAGCGAGCGTTTCTTCTACATCCCAAACTCGTAGGCCTTTTGTGGGACACCTCCTCAAAGATGTCACGAATCTCACCCAGACCAGTGGAAAGATGCACAGGAACTGCGTCCCGTCACTCCGCAGGACGTTGGATCTCTGTTTGGGCAAGATGTTGAGAACCTTCCACTCCCTCCCGAGCTTGCACGCCCTTGCCAGGAACACCAGACATGTCTAGATACTGATGAACTTGTTTATTACTACGAATTAATACCAGGGCCGATGCTTGCCAATTGGTCGCCCTGTACCCTCTGATCCGCCTGTGGTATCTTACTGTGGATTTTGAGACCTTCCAGGGCGCGACGATATTGAACGTCGAGCGCTGATGCAAGGACTCCTACCTTATCACGTCCAACTTCGACCAACGTTACCAAGGCGGAAATGCAGCACCTAATCCCACTTGAACGTTTTTACTGACAGATTGGCGCATTGTCAGGACTGGTGCTGCTGAACATGGTCACGATACAACTTGACGATGAGGGCGATGTGGACCTCAACAGGACGGGTGAGCCCCAGCCGGCTATGCTGAGTCTTGGAGATACTTGGACCAGACGACCAGGATATCTTCATCTGCTCTCGAAACTCGAGCTTCCTTCAAGAGCTGTCGGCTTGATCCGTGCGGATGCAGAGGGGAGTGATTGGACGATGAAATGGATGGAGTGGATGGAAGCGACGTGAATGCATCAGCATTGGTCGGCACTCGAACATGCGACGTTGTTTGCGTTAGCAGAAGACGTAACGGCGCCCGTTTGCATGGCTTAGGAAGCACACAGATGACTGAGCGAAGCTTGATTTGCTATGTCCAAGTTTTTTGCTGATAAACGCGATGGCACCAATTACTAGTAGAATTCAAGATCGAGGCTATGCTGTGAGCAGTTGAAAGACGGCGGGGTCAAAGAGGACAAATGTAAATGGGCGTGCGTCACCTTCCATTTTCTTGTACCCCCTTATCTCGCAAACGAGTGAAATAAAAAAATAAAGATGGCGAAGGTGCTACTTCTCTCCTTTTCCCATCCTTTCTCATAAACCTAACCACCATGTCCACCTCTTGCGAGCAATTCTTCGACATACGAGAACTCGTCGACCTTTTGAGTCCACACCTCAGCCAGAAGGATGTCTCACACCTCAGCCGTACCAGCAAGAGAACACATCACACATCTCTACCATCGCTCTTCCGGTATCTGGAAGCTCGTGGCAACAACAAGATCAAGATATTCTCCTCGATCCCCGGCCTCTACGCCCTTGCAAGGAACATCAGTCATGTCAGAATACTAGAACTCGAGACGGACGAACTCGTCTTCTACTACCACTGTGTGTTGGCGTTCGAGGAGCTGAATCCAGGAACCGTGCAGGAACCCTTGCCACGACCGTCCTGGTTACCGCTCCCCGACATCCATGCCTGCCAGCTTGTCGCATTGCCACCCGTGACCTGTCTTTCGGAGCTCACTATCCATTTGGGCCTTTTTAAAGGCTGCAGCTATACCTTGCCCAGCGCTAAAGATCCTCGCGCGACATTCGCCCAACTCTGCTGGTTGGTGTCCATCAATCCTGGATTGAGCCTTCTGGACTTGGAAAGTGTTCCCGTGAAGGATCTTGGAGGAGGCCGGCGTCTTGGAAGGGTCATTGCTGGGCTATCCAAGATACGACAACTGCGTCTTGGGATCATCTGTAGCGACGACAATTATTTGGAGCTGGGATCGTTGCTCTTGTTCAGCTGCCAGCCGTCGATTCAGGAATTGGCCATGACTGTCTGCCTTAATGGCAAGGACGATGCCACTCAATACCACAGCAGTCATTGGCAGGAAGTAGGCGATGATGCGATAGCGGTTCCCAGGATGAAGGAGCCATTGGTTCATCTGGAGGTTCTGAAGGCTCACTACTTGCGCGATTGGCACTCTTTGACCGCTATCCAT
This sequence comes from Linnemannia hyalina, assembly GCA_019671135.1. Lineage (NCBI taxonomy): Eukaryota > Fungi > Mortierellomycota > Mortierellomycetes > Mortierellales > Mortierellaceae > Linnemannia > Linnemannia hyalina. The sequence continues at coordinate 789,087 of JAHRHY010000018.1, read as the reverse complement.
ACGGTTTTTGCGCATTGCCCCAACATCCGGAAACTGGAAGTCACCATCGCTGGGGACCAGAGCGCAGATATGATTGGATTGATGATTGCCGCGGTGTGTCGCAAGATCGAGTCGTTAACCTATGGAGACGTCTGCGCGACCGTGTACGATCCTGTGCCATTCAAAATCCTGGATTCTTTACCCGCCCGACAGGTTACCGAATTTCGTTACGGCGGGCTCCTCTCCAACGTCAACGCTCCTGAGGTAAACTTGTCCCTGCAGCGACACTCAACAACATTGAGAAGGATTGTGGTCCAAGGAGACGGTATTCATGGTAGAATCTCCCTTTCTGCAATCTTCAGTGAGTGTCAGAACCTTGAGATCCTCCATATCAAATTCGACAGAAATGCTGGACACTACATCACGTTGTCAGATGCCGTGGAGGCTCCTTGGAGATGCACCAAACTGAGCGAGCTCGTCCTCGGTATCAGCGGATGCGACCTGCCCGCCCTCCGCCAAGGGATCCTGGCCTACTACCTCCGTCCATCTCCAGTCGCACTCACCCCAGCAGAGACGCAGCACTTTTCCCGACTCGAGACTCTCTACAAACAGATCGGCAAACTGACAAGCCTACAAACCCTAGGCCTGCAAATGGTCATGCTTGGTCAACATGAACGAGTGGATAGGGAGTTACAGAAGGTTCCCAGGTCGTTCCCTGCCTTGATGAGCGTTGGAGATCCGTTCGGAGGCCGACCTGGCTATCTTCACCACCTTTGTGGGTTGAAGAGATTGGAGAGGCTTGAGGGATCGGTGAGGGTGGATGCGAAAGAGACAAAATTGACGGTTGACTGGCCGGAAGCGTCGTGGATGAGTGAGCATTGGCCGCTGCTTAGGAGGGCTGAGTTTTTTGCGCGGGGAGGGGAAATTAGGTATCCGTTCAAGTGGCTACAAGACCAGCGCAAGATGAGTGGGCGGGAGCAACTTGTACTGGTTTAATGGCGATAGTTGAAAGGGGGGGAGGGGGGTAAGAAGGATGGCGTAGTTTTCGATATTTAACAGCAACAATGACAACTATTTCTTGGCGATGTTACTAAGAAGATGGAGACGCTTTGCTGACACAGGGGAGAAAGAAGCAGTCGATGGGGAGGCCATGAGTCATGAGGCGAAATAGATGGACGACAGTACGAGCACTGGACACCACTTGGGTATATGGATTTTTTACACCAAGAAAGGGGTCAGGGACGCTGTTTGTGCGGTTGAAAGATAAGCGTTTGGAGGGCGGGCGTGGTGAACTATTGGTGCTGTGGTAGGATCATTGATGGCAGCGTTGTATTTGTATGTCGTTGCAAAACAAAAAAAAAGAAAAAAGAGTGCTCGTTCGGCACGAACAAGACTGAGAGCAATGACGAAGATGTTGATCAATGAAACGCATAAAGTTATCAGTTTAACCGTTGGCAACTAAGACCCAGTGCTAGCAGGAGACACGCTTAAGGAAAGAGGATTGATATTAATCCATTTAGTCGCGCTGGAAGACCTCAATCCAAAAGAAGTTTTGTCTGGAGGGAAGAAACCTCTCCTTGCTACACGATACTGTAGAATCACGTGCTTTTTTTGCCCACACAAACTGCACGTCGCCAACTGCTGTCGTCTCGTCTAACGACTAACCAAACGCTTTCCTCAAGACATCCATGTCCGCGCGCTTCTCTTCTCCTTCGCTTCACCCTCCTTGTCCCGTTGTCCTCTACTAGAGCCATCTCTTTTCTTTTCTGTTACTGCTCAGGAGTCAGGAACTGATTGAACCTCCGCCCACCCAGGACTCCCACGGACCATCATCGGCCTTTCTTATTCTCACCGCACAAGCATATGCTCACATTGCTTCGCCCAAGAGATCTTGAGCGGCTGATGTAGCCTCTTTGCTTATTTTGATCTACTGTATCAAATTGTGCAGTCCAGTTCCAGTCCAGTCAGTCTAACAGATCATGCCCTTCAACAATCTCGACTGAACAAAGGTACAGAAGATATGCCAGACCCTCCCCCCTAGCCACCCGTCGTAATGTGCCTCAAGTTGGACAACCTTTGGTGACGCCACCTCTAATCCCAAACATGCACGCAAATCCTGGATATGGTGCAGCACAAAACACTCACTTCCTGCATTTGCTCTCTCGCTATCTTTTTTATTTTTTTTTCGCTTGCAGCTAACTCGCTCTGGTTGATAAACACCACCATGTCTAATCCAAAACAAGAAACCCTTCAGTCTTCCTTTCATTTATCGCCGAGTCAAAGTGAGAGGCTCAAAGTCAATTATTTTCACATTTACTTTCCTGGCTGTTGGTAGATAGACGTGAAACAGTCGCGCAATGCAAACAAAGATCGCGACAAACCATCTATAGCATATCATCATCTCTGTCCCCATCCTGCGGAGATCACGACACATTTAGCCAGGTCGAATAAAAAAGACGGATACGGTATTCTCTCCTTCCTTGCATCAATACCACAAAAACACTATGGTTGCCACGTTCGTCGTGTAAACAACAGCAAGAGCAGACTGACAGTGATGACAACTGTTGCATCTCAGTGTGTCTCCACTATCTTCATTAAGTATAGTAAAGAAGAAAGAGTACGAATGGTATGAAGAAGCGAAGGAAGGGGGGAAGAAAGACGAGTTTGGGGGAGGCATGGGAATGAGAGCATGTGTCGAGAAACTAGACTAGAACAAGGCAGTGTTGACTTTTTCTTAGGGCGGGACCAGGGAGAGAGGTGGAGGAAAGAGAACAAAGGAGCAGAGTCTGAGATGATGTTGCAAGGACTTAGACAAAGTACTCAAGCAACTGCTGCTGCTACTACTTGCACTAAAGGGAAGTGTGTCTGTGTGACCCGCGTGACCGCTTTAATTTTTTTTGGTCTCGATTTGAATATGAAGGCAGAACATTGGTGGCAAAAAAAGAAGGTCAGTGGACTCGAAAAAAGAAAAAAAAACAAAAGATTACTGAGCGGACGCACCCCCACACTACTGCCATAGTGCTGCGTCCTTTAATTGCTCAGATAATGGAGGTTGCACGGACAGGTTTGAACCCGCGGCTGTTCATCCCCGAGGACGATAAGTAGAACACCTATACTAGACGCGGGCAGTTCTTTTATCGCCGCTCCAACCAATTGAGCCATTGCAACCTCGCTTACTTATCCCCGGAAAAGCCTCAAATTTAAACACTCAACCCTGCATCTTTGAATGCCTCCAGTAACTCCAACCTACAGCCGTCTACCCTCTTTTTTACGACCAGAGGTTTGTCTTGACAAGGCACACATTCTGCACTTTGACAGACCATGCACTTTAGCATTGCAAAGGCATACGTTTCCTCGAAGACTTAGTTTCACCCGTTTCTATCTCTACATTGCGTCCTAGAAAATGGTCAAGACAGCCTTTTTTGAATAAAAGTAGGGAGGAGAAAGGGCCTCGGGAAGGCTGCACGATGTATGTCAAGAAAAAGGAACATAGAAGGACAACTCGTAGCTGTGTGTAAAAGATGAAGGGTTGACAATAGAAGGCGAAGAGGCTGAGTTGGCAATAGCTAAAATGAAACAAAAAAGAAAGAGTCGGTGTAGGTATGGGAATTGGAGGGTCAAGAAAGAGACAATGAAGTGGGGGGGGGGCAGAAAGGAGAGTAATGGGGGAATGAAAGAAGGAAAGATAGACGATGGAGCAGGAAAGAAATGGCAACTCTAACAACTCTAGACTAATGACAACAAACGCTGGTGGCGGAAGGCCAAGAACAGCAAGAACAAGGCGTTTGGTCTCTCCAACAATCATCTTTTGCTCTGAGAATGGTAGTAGTAAGAAACTTGGGCCATGGACACAAAAAGAAACACGTATGCCTTTGCCGCCCTTCTTGATATAACCATTGTATGGTTCTTTGGGGGGGGGGGGGTTGGCCTTGCTGTGAACACAGATAACCAGAGTAGACACTCGCACTTGTCCGAGTCATTGTTCTGTTGATTCGAGAACGAGAAGGAGAGTGAGAGCGAGATTGAAAAGTAAGTGAATAGAGCGGAGGAGAGAGTGCAAAGACAAAAGGGAAATGGGATGACTGCTTAGAGAGCCGAGGGGAATGAAAGTGGCTGCAAAAGAGAATGAGAGAATGAGAGAATGAGATGAGTGAAGTAGCATCGGTAGCGACAACAGAAGAAGAGACAGACAAGGAACAGTGTGGGAGTGAAGCAGTGAAATTGTTGTTGTTCTGAGAGAATAAAAAAAGAGAGGGAGAAAAAGACAGGGAGAGAGAGATTATCGACAAGAGAAGGGAAAAAAAAGAGAGAGAGAGAAGTATCGACAAGAGAAGAGAAAAAAAGAGAGAGACAAGGGAACGGAAAAAGAGACACAGTAAGAATAGCGAAGGAAGGAAAAAAGCAAAGGGCACACACACACACACACACACACACACACACACACACACAACTCAGACACAATTGTCTACATCCACCCTTTCGCTTTTTCTTCACATGGTCCACGGTCAATGTCAACGTGGTTGGTTTGGCACGATGAACGGTTCAGATGAGACTGTATTGTTGATCGCTGCAGTGATCGGTGAAGCAAAAAGTTCCACTACAAGGTGTATTGATACATTTGTTAGTATGCTACGATCGGATGGATACCCATGCAACAGCACGAAAGGGGCGCAAGGAGCAAGACGAAAATGTCTGCATTTGCGAGAATTACTTTTAACCAAGGGTCCTAGGAGACTTGAATTTTAATGAGTAGACGTCAAGAACGAGAAGGACAAAGAGAAAGCAAGTCAAGGAGCGAGGAGCAGGGAAATAGAGGTAGAGATAATGTAGGTAGAGGCGAACGAGATATTAGTTTTGTGTAAGCATAACCAGCGAGCCGTTCCATCCGCAGGCAGAGACGGTAGCAGAAAAGGGTTGTCCAAGAAAGCGTAATGTAAAAAGGAGTGAACAAGAGAATAGTTGCAAGCATGACTATTTTTGAACTTGAACATGCACTGTTGGTAAAAGCATATATTTGCAGGTGGCCAACACGGTTGCTGCTTTGAAGTGCATACCACGGCCGACTGCAGAGTAGAAATGATTGGTATAGGTGGTGGTGATGGCGGTGGTGATGGTAGTGGTGTAGCGAGGTGGCGTCTGAGTCATATAAAGGAGTTGAAAGAAAGGAAGTAGGGAGGAAAGCAAACTGTAGTGAATGAGAGATGACGAGGAGATAAAGTGAGGGAGTGAAATGAAAAGAAAAGAAAAAGAGGAAAGGAAAGAAAAGCATGAAGAAGGGGAAGGAAAAGTCAGATTTGATTAGCTGTAGCCAGAGCAGAAGCAGCTTCACCCAGACTCAGCACTCCACTCCCACGATCAATGCAGAGGAAAACAGACTCTTCTTTGCCTTCCCCCTCTCATTAATCCCTCTACTCCTTTGCATCCCAGTGGATACCCGCCATGAGAGCCTTATACTTTCCTGTAGCCATGTTTATGTATGCGTTGAGTCTCTGCTCCAACGACTTCATTATTTTGCTGCTGGCGTGCATGATGGCAAAACAATGATGGAAAAACAAAGCCAGTGAACGCTTCAGCGTGGGCTTGAGAAAGAAAAAAGAAAATGCTAGGGTCAGGGCCGTTGTCAATGACTTCGGTCAGTACCAATCCAACGTGAATGAGAATGCGACATTAGTATCTCCCTACTTTTTATCCGTCAAAGTAATTCTGCTACTTGCAAACCAGTCCAGTCGATCTGCTTATGATATGTGTTACCTCGCTATCACATTGTACGTCACCTATGGATTCAGAAACAAAGCAACGCGACATGTACGTACCTCGATGCGCTGTTGGGGGCGAGGCAGCCTGGCCTTGATGGCTGATTTGGGAACGTTCTTCAGGAATACACTAAGCGAGACTCTAGGAAGGGTAGGCAAGGGCTTAGACGAGATGTCCAGGGACCTGAGCAGTTGGTCGTCCTTTCCAAGAGCCGAGGGGAAGGTGAGGGCGTTACCAGCAGCTGCGTCTTGATCGACTTGTTTGAAGGGACGGATGGTCATAGTGTCCGAGAAATAGGTCTATGGTGCGCCAATAGCAAAGTCGATGAACCCGACAAGCATAAATGTCAGCAATTGTGGTTGTGAAGCATGCTGAGCTGAGTGTAATACTGAATTGCTTCTGTTTGTTCTTCTTATCTTGCTTGTTTGTGTGTTTGGTTCAAAAGCGGAGATGGTGTCGATTGTTTAGGGGTATGGATGTTGGCGACTGAAGGAAGTCAGTGTTAAAGAGGTAAAGCGACTGAAAGAACGTCTGATCAAGGGAGACAGGAAAACTTCATTTCGAATAGGGAGGTGCATCGCCACTGAAGACAACATATTTTTAAAAGGGGACTTTCGAAGAGTGAGAGCAGACAAGCACAGTTCCAGAGCTGGAAGCACTTTTTTCTTTCCTTCCACTTCAAAGCTTGCTGTGGTTCCCGCTCTCATCCTTTTTTTTTTGCGCTACCGTTTTTTTTTGCAATCTGACAGGTCGTACTGAACTGATGTGTGGCGGATAAGATGTCACTCGACTTTTGGTAGGTCTATCATTTCTTACGGAGAGAGCGAGAGTGAATGACGCGTGAAGTATTCTTTTCAAATTGTACAATCTGGAGATATCTAGTCGGATCTGTCTTGCGCATCTTCTTTGTCCAGGTCTGGAGAGGGAGTAACAGTCCTTTGCTGGGGTCACCGTTCTCCTATTGATTGACAGCTTCTTGCCACATCGAGACGGTAGGAATACGCGGAGCAGGTGGTGGTGGTTTGACATGCTGCTGTTGAATCACTGGATCAGCACGCAGAGGCAAATGGCGCACATTGTGTCGCTTGGCGACTGGATATGAAGGTGGGTGCGCTGTTGCTGACTCCTGCACTTGTGGCATTGCTTTATTCTGTGCTCGAGATGGCTATTGACGTTGCTAATGCGATAGTTGAGTTACAATGGTTGTCAATCCATCGACAGCGGCTTGAATTGATGTAACAAGTGATGAAGCCACATTATCAAATCGGTTATCGATCTCTTCGTTCTGGATTGATAGCCGGTGATTAATATCTCTGGCAATGTTGTTCGCAGTGTTTCCAAATATGATGCCAGGATTTTTTTCAGTGATCGAGTTCGTCCCTGGAGTGTCGTTGAGGAGACAAGACAAGAAAAGCACGGAAAAAGAGGAAAGGTGATTGTCAAGATGTGCAAGCAGGTATAACAAGAATGAACATGTCAAGATAGAAATGTGGTGCAAAGAGATGTAACAAGAATAAGAATAATATGCAGCAGGAACGACAAAAGTGAATATCAAGAAATGTGAGCCCAGGTTCGCGGCATAGACCATCCTCCCCACCATTTCACTGCCTCCAGTGACCATTTCTCATTGGCAAACATGGAACGGTATTGGGCTCCACCGCGACGAAAGCAATGCACAGTGAATAATGGCCTTTGAAGAAGTACACCAAAGCAATGACATTGACCATCAGAGTGGGTCGTGTTAAGCATATCCCATCTGCGGTGCAGAATAAAAGATTCCTCTCTTTCTGCCCATTGACACACCCACTAGGTTTGTGTGTTTTAAAAACACTACAGAAAAAGAAAAAGACTACAGAGAAAGAGAAAAAAATAAAAGATTAATTGAGACCACAATCCATCACTGCTGCTCCAGTGCTACACGTTACTCAACTAAGAGGTTGCACGACCCCAGATTCGAACCTGGTTCGAATTCGGGAACACGCTGTTGACGTTAGCAGGTCTATCAGCGCGGCTTAACCGATAAAGCCATTGCAACCTCAGTTACTTATCCCCCGGAAAACTCTCAAATTTAAACACTCAACCCTGCATCTTTGAATGCCTCTATCAACTCCAATCTACAGCCGTCTGCCTTTTGTTTTATGACCAGAGGTTTGCCTTGCCAAGGCACTTCATTCGCTTTATCCCCTCGTCATCTCTCATTCACTACAGTTTGCTTCCCTCCCTACTTCCTTCCCTTCAACTCCTTTATATGACTCAGACACCACCTCGCTACACCACCACCATCACCACCGCCATCACCACCACCTATACCAATCGTTTCTACTCTGCAGTCGGCCGTGGTATGCACTTCAAAGCAGCAACAGTGTTGGCCACCTGCAAATATATGCTTTTACCAACAGTACATGTTCAAGTTCAAAAATAGTCATGCTTGCAACTATTCTCTTGTTCACTCCTTTTTACATTACGCTTCTTGGACAGCCCTTCTCTGCTGCCGTCTCTGCCCGCGGATGGAACAGCTCGCTGGTTATGCTTACACAAAACTAATATCTCGTTCGCCTCTACCTGCATTATCCCTACCTCTATTTCCCTGCTCCTCGCTCCTTGACTTGCTTTCTCTTTGTCCTTCTCGTTCTTGACGTCCACTCGTTAAAATTCAAAGCCTCCTGGGACCCTTTGTTTAGCACCATTCTCGCAAATGCAGATATTTTCGCCTTGCTCCTTGCGCCCCTTTCGTGCTGTTGCCTGGGTATCCATCCGATCATAGCATAGGTACAAATATATCAATACACCTTGTAGAGGAATTCTTTGCTTCATCGATCGCTACAGCCATCGACAATACAGTTTTACTTGAATCGTTGGTGGTGCCAAGCTAACCACATTGACATTGACCGTGGACCATGTGAAGAAAAAGCGAAAGGGTGGATGTAGACAATTGTATCTGAGTTGTGTGTGTGTGTGTGTGTGTGTGTGTGTGTGTGTGTGTGCCCTTTGCTTTTCTCCTTCTTTCACTATTCTTCCTGTGTCTCTTTTTCCGTTCCCTTGTCTCTCTCTTTTTTTCTCTCTCTCTTTTTTTTCCCTTCTCTTGTCGATAATCTCTCTCTCCCTGTCTTTTTCTCCCTCTCTTTTTTTATTCTCTCAGAACAACAACAATTTCACTGCTTCACTCCCACACTGTTCCTTGTCTGTCTCTTCTTCTGTTGTCGCTACCGATGCTACTTCACTCATCTCATTCTCTCATTCTCTCATTCTCTTTTGCAGCCACTTTCATTCCCCTCGGCTCTCTAAGCAGTCATCCCATTTCCCTTTTGTCTTTGCACTCTCTCCTCCGCTCTATTCACTTACTTTTCAATCTCGCTCTCACTCTCCTTCTCGTTCTCGAATCAACAGAACAATGACTCGGACAAGTGCGAGTGTCTACTCTGGTTATCTGTGTTCACAGCAAGGCCAACCCCCCCCCCCCCAAAGAACCATACAATGGTTATATCAAGAAGGGCGGCAAAGGCATACGTGTTTCTTTTTGTGTCCATGGCCCAAGTTTCTTACTACTACCATTCTCAGAGCAAAAGATGATTGTTGGAGAGACCAAACGCCTTGTTCTTGCTGTTCTTGGCCTTCCGCCACCAGCGTTTGTTGTCATTAGTCTAGAGTTGTTAGAGTTGCCATTTCTTTCCTGCTCCATCGTCTATCTTTCCTTCTTTCATTCCCCCATTACTCTCCTTTCTGCCCCCCCCCCACTTCATTGTCTCTTTCTTGACCCTCCAATTCCCATACCTACACCGACTCTTTCTTTTTTGTTTCATTTTAGCTATTGCCAACTCAGCCTCTTCGCCTTCTATTGTCAACCCTTCATCTTTTACACACAGCTACGAGTTGTCCTTCTATGTTCCTTTTTCTTGACATACATCGTGCAGCCTTCCCGAGGCCCTTTCTCCTCCCTACTTTTATTCAAAAAAGGCTGTCTTGACCATTTTCTAGGACGCAATGTAGAGATAGAAACGGGTGAAACTAAGTCTTCGAGGAAACGTATGCCTTTGCAATGCTAAAGTGCATGGTCTGTCAAAGTGCAGAATGTGTGCCTTGTCAAGACAAACCTCTGTCGTAAAAAAGAGGGTAGACGGCTGTAGGTTGGAGTTGCTGGAGGCATTCAAAGATGCAGGGTTGAGTGTTTAAATTTGAGGCTTTTCCGGGGATAAGTAAGCGAGGTTGCAATGGCTCAATTGGTTGGAGCGGCGATAAAAGAACTGCCCGCGTCTAGTATAGGTGTTCTACTTATCGTCCTCGGGGATGAACAGCCGCGGGTTCAAACCTGTCCGTGCAACCTTCATTATCTGAGCAATTAAAGGACGCAGCACTATGGCAGTAGTGTGGGGGTGCGTCCGCTCAGTAATCTTTTCTTTTTTCGAGTCCACTGACCTTCTTTTTTTGCCACCAACGTTCTGCCTTCATATGCAAATCGAGACCAAAAAAATTAAAGCGGTCACGCGGGTCACACAGACACACTTCCCTTTAGTGCAAGCAGTAACCGTAGTAGCTCTTCACCTAGTAACTTGAGTACCTTGTCCAACACCATATCAGACGCTCTGCTCCTTTGTTCTCTTCCCTCCACCTCTCTCCTTGATCCTGCCTTAGGAAACTGTCAACCCGGCCTTGTTCTAGTTTTGTTTTTTTTTGTAAAAATCTCCTGTCTCTTTTCAAGAGATATTCTGATATTATCTTTTCCTCTCATTTTTTGTCCATGTGTCCCTTTGTGCTTCCCTCATCCCCACTCTCTCGTATGTGTCCTTCTGTCATCACTCACCCATGCGCTGCTATCTGTTCTCTGCATAGCATCTCTCTCTTTTTCAGAATTTCTCATTCACCATATCCCCTCACCCTTCCTCCTCATCTTCATTTGTCTTTGTGACATCTCGGGTATGATGCAGAAAACAACAGCAAGAGAAAGCAAATTGAATCGACGCCACCAACTTGCTACAGGGGCGAAGTCACGCAAGGAAAAGAAAATCAATCGTGCGCAAATTAACTTTACGACTATATGCATTTCTGTGCAACAAACGATCGGCGTAATGATCTTATGGGCAACACGATTCCTGACCTCCCTCACACCTTCCCCCCCCCCTTTCACCAAGTCATCTACTTCACTTGCAACAACTGGTCCTCGCCAATGAGCGACTCCCTCTTTTCGACCTTGCATTTTCAAAAACACTCGACAACCCCCCTACCGCCAGATACGTATTCAATCACAACGTCAATTCGTTCACAGGATTTCGTCGGCCTCGACCATCCTCAAGCAATATGTTGCCCTAGAAATACTCCATGTAGGCCTCAACTACGACGTCAGACACTTAAATCACCCTTGGCGACGCTATGGAGCACCCCTGTGGTTTGCGCCATGCTGACCCCACCTGACTCTTCCCATCAGTGGATGCTTCCTCCCCGACAACAACGACCTTAAGCCTGTCATTCTTTGCCCCCCCCCCCCCCCCCCCCCCCCACCTCCTCGATCACATTCACCGACGCCGAGGAATACCTCTTCACCCGCTTGGAGACTCTCTACCGACAGTTCGGCACATCAACAAACTTGCAGAACTAGAGATGGGGAGCACCGGTACACCGTGGGTTGGAGTGAAGCGAACCTGGATTGACCAGAATTGGCCATCACTTTGTCATGGTGCATTCTTTTTCCCCTGCCAAAACTCATCAACAAAAAGTCGCCCTGAACTTTAGGTGATATTAGTGACGCAGGCGGGGTTCAGGACCGTAACTGAAAACTGGTCATTCTCGATTTTACAAAGTGTGATTGTTAAATGCCTTTTTATGTTTTTTTTTTTGAGGGGAAATGAATGGATATGCAGATGAAATAAAAGGGAGCTACCAAGATTTACCGATGAGTAGAGATGGCAGATTTCTCGTCACGTCGATACCCGTTGACGCCCCTGGATGTCCGACCACGGCTGTTCCTGCTGCTGCTGACGCTGTTCGACCGACTACTCCGACGGCTATCATTCTCCTCCTCCTCCTCCTCACGCTCATACTCGCCATAAAACTCCTGCCGGTATCCCTTGCGAGGGGTTGTTCCAGTAGATCCATGACGCTTGCTGTCCTTCAAAGACGCCTGGTCAACTGCCATCCTGGTGGTGGATGATCTTGCGCTGCGGGGTCTGGTCAGACCTCGCGAAGGCTTACCGCGGAGCTCGAGCAAAGCGGACCAGATCGAGGGGACGGCGGCAAAGAAGACAGGTCCGAGCAAGAGACCCTTGGGTCCCCACTTCATGCCGCCCAAGAAGACCCACAGACCCAACCAGAAGGCCGACGAGACACCTGGACGAGCATTCTTGACCACATGCGAATCCCAAACGGCGCCATCGACCAAGTTGCCCAAGAGGAAATGTCCGACGACCATGGCAACGGCTTCCTTGGTTCTCTGACCGTAGATGTAAAAGTGAACGAGTCCTCCTGGAATGGCGACGAGCCAGTTGGGCGCAATTGGGAATAAGGTCAAGACAATGCCAAAGAGGGACGTCAACCATGCATACTTGATGGGGACAAAGTCGGGAGACGCCTCTCCTGTAGCGACCATGAGTGTGACGCGGTCGGTCAAGAAATGAGTCCAGGCAAGCGTGAACAAGGTGTGGTAGATAGAAAGCTTGAACATCGAGATGAACGTTCCAGAGATCGAAAACTCGAGGCTCTTGGCAAGGATGCGTCCGGGTGAATAGGTGTCCGAGAGGTGGAATGATCCAAAGGTAGTCGACGAGCTCAAAGCTTGGTCGATGATCCAGCCGAGACGTTGCAGAGGCGAAACCTTGAGCCCGGTGAACGTCATCAGAACCAGCATAAAGAGGATCCCGCGGAAGAGGAGGTCGTTGAAGACGTTGAAGCCCCAGAGCATCATGGGGGTATCGAGACCCTTGTATCCAAAGATGATGCTCAGCAGGTATTTCGCCTGCGAGATGTTGATAGCCCTTTGGCGCGGCGTGTTGTTGATGTCGTTGTCGGAAAGGGTACCGAAGGCAGCTTTGTTGTCTGATCCAGACAGAAGGAGCGATTGCAATGTGGGAATAGGCCACAATTCCGGCTCCTCCAGAGTCATGTGGTCGTGAATTTCGTTAGTGTCGTTAATGTCGTTGTCGTCGTTATGATCGTTATTGTCGTTATTGTCGTTATTGTCGTTATGGTTGTTGTGTTCCTCCTTGTCTACGCGAGTGGAAGCGAAATCCAGCGAGGAAAGTGTGGTTTGATCGGCAGGATGAAGAAGCAGCTCGTTCAAGTCAACCTTCTTCTCCTCAGGTGCCTCGCATGTCGCCTTGGCCTTGGCATCCGCCGCCGCCGCCGCTGCTGCTGCTGCTGATGCCCGCGCTGATGCTGCCGATGCCTGTGCTGCTGCCGCTGCTGCCGCTGCTGCATTCTGAAAGTGATCCAAATCGACGACGACATGGGCCAACTGGAACGCCCATTCTGTCGCACCCCATGTGAGGTCTGGGAAGGCTTCCTTCAGAATAGGGTCGAACCATTGGAGTCCTGTGTCGTATGCCTGCGACAAGGCATCGTCCACTTGACTAACCAGGGTTGATTTAGGTACTGGTGGTACTCTTGCACTCTGAGCATTCTCGAGCGTCCATTGTGCCTGCTCCTCTCTGAAGCCCATGACTCTGTGATGTGTTTGTGCGAGAAGTCCTTGAACATCATGGGCGACGCCGATGGACAGAATAGCAACGAGAGTTCCAACGACAGCGATTGTTGACAGCACAATGGTGGTAGTGAGTGCAGAGTTGAGACTCTCCTGCAAGACTTTCCTGAACATCTTGGGAACTGTGTTGATGATGGACCGCTCCTTGTACTGGTCTGGCGTCAGCTTAGGGTAGATAACACGCTCAATCACGGCAACAATACGGCCCAAGCAAGAGTACTGAATGTGGAACATGAAGGCAACTATCAGGATGTTGAACTGCTGTTGAGTCCCGAACTCGATTTCGCTCCAGATGGCCTTGACTCCTGACCAGAGTTCCGAAGGGGTGCCCACCTGCAGCAAGCCATAGATGAAAGCTGCTCGCAGGAGGTTGGTGTATGATGGCCAATTGGCGGGGCGCGCATATCCGTCCTGTTCCTGATCGACAAGTGTTTGGTAATCGGGGTGGAGTTCGTAGTCATCATCATCGATCCTGTTCAATTGCCTCTCCTCCGAGAAGTCCTCCTCACGATCGACGCTGTCGTTTGCACACGATTCGTCTTTGGTAGGAGCTGTAGTCTTTTTGCCCATGTTGTCGCGTGGCCGGCCATCGCAAAGCATGTACACGACATAGCAGTAGCCGAGGAAGACGGACTTGACAGCATTGGCAATGTGGCTCCCAACAAAGAACTAAATAAAGTCACAAAAAGTAAAATTAAATGCAACGAGTGAGCGCTCTGACATATGCTATCGCACAATAGGGGTGTTCTTTGCAAAACAAGCAAAGGTCTGCCTTACCCTCAGGATATAGGTCGCTACTCCTCCGATGGCCGAGGCAATGGTATCCATGAGGTCGTTCTCCAGTGCATTATGGAGCGGAGGCAGCAACCTTGACTTCAGCGCATGCTACAAGTAGGGTGAGAAATAATACAAATAGGTCGAGTCAGCTCGCAAGTCAATTGGCCATGGCGATGATTGTATTACTGATACGTGTCTCGCTTGCTTACCAGAGGTACAGAGAGTGCTGTCGCCCAAAAGATGGGTGTCCAGAAAGGGATGATACTTCGCGCAGTTAAAAGTCAAGTGAGAAGGATGAATGAGTATCTTTTGTCCCTGTAGGGTGCCCTTTGTTTTGCTTCACCAGCAGTTTGTTTCTGGTGCCGAGTCCTGACATGAGTGGGGAGTTTTTTTTCATGGCATTGTTCTGCTTGCTTTCTTACATGGCATAGTTTGTCCAGAGGATGATTCCAAAGTAAATGAAGAGGACGGTGACAGTGCAGAGGACGAGCGCGTCCTTTGGTTGCATGGTGTGCAGAAGTGTCATGAAGGTATGCTTTTTCTTGCAGAGAGTTGGCGAGAGTGAGTGTGTGTGCGCCAAGAGTGAAGGTGAATGCTGTTGTGTAATTGCGTGTTGCCTGTGTAAAGAGCAATAAGGGTAAGCAAAGAGGAGTGTAGGGGAGCGAAAGTGAAGAAGGGTGAATGTAAAAGGCAGGGGTAACGGATTTTTTTTGTTTTTTGTCAACGAAAGTTGCAGGTGACTGCCACTGAAAAAATGAACGAACCGGGTCAGGGGTCAAAGCACACACGACATTGACGCGTCGACATTCATGAAAACTTTTCTGTCAAAGCAAAATCATGTCGAGTAAAGAAAAATAGCTTGTGTATTATTTATGCAGTGGTAGAGTCAATGTTCATGGCAGTGTCCGCCTCAGCTTCAGTAGAGGCAGTCTCTTCTCCTGCTTCTTCTGCCTTGGCCTTGTCCGTCTTTCCGTTCTTCGAAGGCTTTGCACTATCATCATCACTGGAAGGCACGAAAACAAGGACGGTACACTCAATGTCAGTCCAAACACCTAAGAGTCACTCAAGAGTTGCAAACAATTACCTTGTCCATAATAGTGCCAAAACTTACGCCTTTCGCTTGTTGGCACCGCCGGCCCTGGCCTGTGGTCCCCAGTTCTTGGTAGGGTTCATCTGGTAGCGCACCAAGTTGGTCTTTCTTGACTCTGATTTTGCGTCCGGGTGCATTTCAAAGTTGGCAATGGTCTTGGGCTCAACAGCCAAAATGCGACCAGCAGGCGACTCGGGCTTGATGTTCTTCACAGGGTTCAGCTTGACCCAGGAGCGCATGATATCCCAAAGAGCCGAAGGGGGCGCGTTTGTCTTGATCGATCCCTGGGCAGCATGAGATCCAGAAACCTTGTACTCTTGATGGAGAAGTGCAGATCTACGTGAATAGCGACAGTCAGGGTTAGATTTGACTGGTCGATAGTTCAATTGAAAGCCACAGTACTCTCAAGCGTCACTTACGAGATATGAAGGAGAGGAATGCTGGTGCAGTGCACAGTTCCTGAGAGTCCGTTGGCGGTGTAGTAAAATGGTGCCTCAATCTCCTCCTTGCAGACACTGAGCATTCCTAAAATACGAGGCTGAGTCTTGTAAAGATGAGACGCGTCCTTGACGTGCTTCAACATGCGATCAATGAAAGGCACCGAGTGAAGCTCCTTGCCCCACATAGGTCCAGCAATCTATACAAAAGTCGGTAAGTTAGCCCATTGTCTGTGATAGGTTGAAACGTGCTGCTTTTGATTGACCCTCTGTTCGGTATGCATCCTGCTTACATGGAACCGACTGTTGCAGTGCTCGCAGCGGCCGTCGACTGGTGGTCCAGTGCTGACACCAAACTTCAAGTTTCCTTTGGCACCTTCCGTTGCCTTTCCGAGAGCCTGAGTGTAGGTAGATTGGCATCCAGTGCAGACATAGGCAACGCATGTTTTGCTATCAAGTAAAAATGCAAGAAAATGATCAGCTGCGTTGAAGACGCGAAATATGATCATTACCCGAGAACATAAGTAGTGCCTATGCTCTTACCTTCCAAGCAACTTGACTTGCGCGGCAGAGGTGTAAACGCGGACGAAAACACGAAGATAATAATCAATGCTGAGAGAGACCATAGGGACGATGTGTCTCTTGTAGCGAGCAGCAGAGATGGACAGAGTGTTCAAAACCAAGCGAAGTGCAACTTCATGGCAGAACTCGGCCTTGACAGGGTGACCTCCGTACTTGGCGTAACTATTGTCGATATTATGACCCAGAGTTGTGTTAGACAAGTGATCCCCCGCTTATTGATTTCGTCCGCATGCAGCCATGACATATCCCCAAAATTCCAGCTGCAATAGTATTCCATCGTACCAAGTCTCGGTGTAGTTGGTTCCGGCGAGGACAGCGAGATCCGTGCAAGTAACACAGAGCAATCCTACATAGTGTTGAAAGGATAGAGAGTGGAATGTCAGTTCACGTGGATGCTGAATGGATGTGTGGATGATCGTATATGTTGGGAGAGTTCATACCTCCGTCGGAGACTGCTTGGACAGCGCCATCGATGAAGGGTGAAGCAGTTCCGTAAGGGTCCAGATCAATGACATTGTAACGTTTCAAAGGATCGCGGTGTTGGTACAGGACATCACTAAAAAGAGGGGCAGTGGACATCCAAAAGAGTGCATGCTGGGTGAGTCGGTGGCGAAGTCGATTAATGATTGATCAAAGGTTCAACCCTTTCCTTCAAGTGTAGACATCCTGCAAAAGTGTCCTTACATGGCGTCTCCTTTGTGAGGCTCTAAAAGATCGGGGCTGACTCCGTTGAACTCTGCGTTGCGCTTGATCGAGGTGACAGCATCGGCTTCCAGATCGTTGGTGAGGATGTGACGGACATTGGGGATCTCTTTTGCGTAGCGAATGGATCGAAGTCCTGAGGCAGAGAGTGCTTCCAAAATGGTGATTCCACGAGTAGCCGTGGGGTCGCTTCCCTCGGGAAACTCCTTCTCTGGCAAGGGGTCAAGACCATCGATGGCTCTCTTGGCGGCATTGGCCTCCTTGCGAGCCTTCTTCTCGGCGAGGCGAGCAGATCGCTCTTCCTGGTAGATCTCGTCCCAGGTGCGAATGGCGGCGATGGAGATATCGCGGTTGAACTCCTGGATGGGGTTGTAGAAGACCTCGTTGGTGTCGGGGAAGAGGATGGTTGCCTTTCCCTCGGTGACCTTCTTGAAGCCTGCGGGGGCGGGTCCCTCGGTTTGATCAGCCATGGTTGATTTGTATCGACGTTGAAGAGAGTTGAAGGGTAGAATAGAAAGGCGTTGTGTTGTTCCGTAGAGGTTGGTGACTGTGCTCTGTTTAGGGTGGGAGGAGAAGAACTGTGTCCTGAGTACTGGTGGTGGTGGTGAGGGCAAGAAGAAGAGGCGTTTGGCGGTGGTTGACAGACGTGGCAGGGCGAATGAACCAAGGAGCATGTAATGTTCAGTTCGGTGAATGAATGAACAAACAAACAAAAAAAAAAGAAAAAAAATCGAATACGGTTAGTTGTATTGAGCCAGTGCGTGGCTTAGATCAAGGGATTGGCACAAGCAAGATTTGTGATTTGCGCACGCGGGCGGGGAAGAGGGAAGGTGGTGGATGGAGACACACAGAGCAGCTGGCTGGCTCGAATCTGGAAGAAGGGTTGAACTGGGTGGAAGGTCGTCGACTTTTCTCTTTTTTCGTTATTCACCCGCCGCCATAAAACACCCTCACAAACACACCTTCCCCTTCCCGTTTCCCCTTTCACTCACTCACACTTACCCCTCCATCCACATCATGAACTCACCCAACTCTGTACAGCACCGCGCCTTCGACGAGCACTCTCGTCTGTAAGTATCTTTATTCTCTCTTCATCCACACTCACTCACTCACACTCACTCCGCTCCTACTCACCCGCCCAACCTCTATGGCTAATGACCAACAACAACAACAACAACAAAAACCACCTCTCGGCAGTCTGTTAACTCACACACCTCTCGCTTTCCCATGACATAAACCCAATAGTCAGTCCAAACCCCAGACTCTCGACGATATCTACGGCGAGCCCGAGAACTTTTTGGAGATTGAGGTCAGGAATCCTCAGAACCACGGTAAGGGACAACGCAATGACAAACGGCCAATGGACAACCTCTTCATCTCATTTCAACCACCCCACCGGCAGGAAGACCACCACTTGGTTGCTCTCTCTCTTACTTGACGTAGACAACAGTGGAGGTTAAGAGTTAAAAGATACGATGAATAGCAAACGACACACGGCGGACGTGTGAAAAATGAAACGTTTTTTTGTACTCGGCACGCTCTGTTATAGTAGACTTTCTCTCGCTTGCTCTTTGTTGGCTCGACTTTCTCGCTAGAAGAGACTATCAAGGAGTACCAAGGGTGAACTTTCGACGGTCTTTTTCTCCTTTGGCTGACCTCAATCCCTTTGGACCTCCTTTTTTTTGGATCGTTGTTGCCAATACGCTCGATAAACTCCTATTTGTATGCCAGGTGTCGCCCGCAAGATGTTCACTGATTATGAGATTGTCTGCCGAGTAAGTACTTTCTGCATCCACATGATCATATGTCCTCTCTTACCGCCTTCCTTCTCCTTCTTCCCCTTTCCTGGTTGTTATTTTTCACTGCTGTGCCCGCTCACTCTTTCCCCGTCTTGCCGATGTGGCATGGTTGTCTGTGTATCTATCGGAGTGAACATCCGCGTTTTCCAAAGGATGACCACTGACGACGACACTTGCAGCAACAGGAAAAAGAAACAGAAAACACATGGCAGCACCAGTCTTGTGTGGAACACAGGAAAAGAGAACGATCAAAATACCAACACAGCGCCAGTCTTGTGAGAACACAGGAAATAGAAATGACCCAGGTGTCAATATCATGTCACAACATGACATATACTCACATGCTCTCTTTTATTGGCCGTTGTCTCTGGTTCTTCCTGGATTCTTGAAACTTGGTAACATTGTTTCTCGTGCTATAGACCAATATCCCTGCCTTCAAGCTGAAGTCTTCGACTGTTCGCCGCCGTTACTCTGATTTCGAGTGGTTCAGGGATGTGTTGGAGAGAGAGTCCTCCAGAGTCAACATCCCCCCACTGCCCGGAAAGGTCTTCACCAACCGCTTCACGGATGAGGTCATTGAGCAACGCCGCGAGGGATTGGAGCGTTTCCTTCAGATGTAAGTCTCACGAGTCATGACAATTCAGGGGAAAGAAAAGAGATGCCCTGCAGATGGAAGTCCTCGTCACAAAGAGTGTTTTTATTATGATGCAATCGTACTTTTTTTGCTCACTTGTGCACGGGGTCGATAGATAGTGGGGTATCATGGTATCTGACCAAACTTCTCTTATCATTGTGTCGTTGATAGTGTTGCTGGACACCCTCTGTTGCAGACAGGAAGCAAGGTGTTGGCGGCCTTTATTCAGGACCCTAGCTTCAGCAAGGACTACTACCACTATTAAAAACATCAGTCCTTCGGCAGTGCGCGCAGATCAAATGGAGCAAGGATCATGGGGCTTTTAGGCGGTAATACGCTCTTTTACATCTGGAAAGTTGTGTCGCTACCAATATTCTACTTTTGCTCCAAACTACTTGCCAGCATGAACCCCTCTTTTTACTTTTCTTCTTTCCCGAATCTACCTGTACACTACTCGACACAAACAGCACACTCACTCGCACACATGGACACAGATATAAGCGCAACACAACAAAAAGGCGAATAAAAGCAACATGGCATTTTTGGCGGGAGATAACAACACAGTTCGCCGATACTTTCTTCTTATCAAACATCCTCACTTCCCCACGAACCCAAGAAAAAAAAATAAAAAAAAATGATGGCTGACCATAGTGTGCTGTGGTCGTGGTCTACGTATGTAGGAGCACACTACAGGCGGAGTGGGGAATTGACGATTGGAGGGACAAGGTTATCATTAATGAGAAGAGATTATCAGGAAAGATATGGCTCAGGGACCATTTTACAGGCGAGATGCGCATGAGGTAGGGATACTATCGCGCACTTGCAAGGCAAGACTGAATAGCAATAACAAAGCGGCAGGCTGTGCTTGCGTTAACTGCAGCTGGGCGCTTGAGCAAAGAGCACAGAGCAGTTCTTTTCGCCTACCGCCGACTAGAGGTCCATAGTGAACGCGTCATTCTGGTGGTCAAGATTCGATCTCTAGAAGACCTCGACATCTGCATGGCATTTGTTCAACTTGCAGTCGAGTGGAGGGGTGCTATCAAGATCTGGACGAGAAGGTTACTTGCCCTGCCACCTTTAAACGGGTTAAACTGGAAAAACTTGTTTCCCGGTATCATCATTATTTATCCCCTTTTAACATGATTAATTGAGCCAAGAGAAGGGGGTAAAAGCTGAACGTGAAGCACGACGAAGAGAAAAAACAGAGATGAAGGCGAAATCTCCTTCACGGATAAACAATACGGATACGGAGATAACAATTGAACAAAGGCAATGTCGATCAGCGCATTGTTCTTTTTAGTGCGTGTTTATATGTGTCTGTGATGAAGAAAAGAAAAGAAGGTCTGAAGGTGCAAGGGAAAGGAACGCGTCAAGTCTTCGTAGAATCGCGCCATAGTCCATAGATCGCGCCTCCTTTTTTTTCAGTTTGAATTTCGTTTTTAACCATTGGTTTGTGTTCGGTCCTCTTCTGTAGTCAGTACAAGAAGGGGGGGTTGAATGGAGTCGACCCGCCGCTTTCATTCTCTTTTGGAAAGAAAAGGAAACATGTATAGGAGGTGTTTGCCTTCAGATTCTGCGATAGTGGAGCGAAACAAGACGTGTGCCTATCGGGGATCTGAAGGTGTAGATGATGGCGTCTTTTTGCACCAAATGCACATTTACTTTCCGGATAGAGCCGATTGGTCGAGGTTTATCCACCCCAACTCCATCGCCAATTGCTCCCTTTCCATTATGTTCTATGATGAGGAGTGTGCTTTCTTTGCATATTCTCATGTTTCTATATCCTCGTGAACCCTGCAAATACTACCAGTGCTAGTGAGCATGCAGTTGAATTTGACAAGGAAAACAAAGATTCAAAGTTCCATTGGGACGAGAAGAGAGGGTTATCGTTGCTCCTTGAGTGGCCATGTTTCGGTGTCATTGGAAGGTTTTCACACACACAGAGGGAGAGAGAGGGGAAAAGGGAAAAAAGGCGCTACCAAGATCCTTGAAGCAAACCCCTTGAGCGGAGAGGATCGGCGAATGACAATGTCGAATTTTTTTTTGATTTGGTGGAAGGGAAAGACTCAGGTACGCACGCCACGAGTATTGTTTGTTTTTTGTTGTCGCACAGGACTGTGTGTGTATTTACTCTCCGTACAGTACATGTTTGCACCAGTGCTTACACATTGCCCTCAGAAAAAGTGCGACAAAAGAGGAGGACACAGTGAGCGGGGCCTGGATTTCTCTCACTCTCTTTCGCAGAAAGGCATCCTTCCTTTATCATCGACGATAAACGGTATCATGGCTATCTGCTGACTGACAGCGCAGAAGGGTGCTGTACACGTTGTTACGGCCATGGAAGAAAAGGGCACTAACATTTCATTCCCAGTCAGTCAAATGTTTCCTTCCCTCCTCCCTCCCTCCCTCTTCTCTCTTCTTCTTTCCTTCTTTTTTCTTTCCTTCTTTCCTTCTCTCCTCCTCCTCCCCTCTCTCATTCTCTCTCCCTCATTCCACTTCCACTCCATTTGCATTTGCTTTAGAATCTCCTTCACCTCATTCCTTTCCTTTCTTCTCTGCCCAACAAATTCTTTTTCTCCTGCAGTGTCACCCACCCCGTTTGGTTGATCGTACCTGAATCTGCTCTTAATAATTCTTCACACGATCAGATTACAACTTTGCCCGCCCACTTCACTTCAACTCCACTTGCCTCCTCTCTATCTCTCTCTCTCTCTTCAACACGCCCCACTTTTATCTATCGCCACCTTCTCTCCTGCACCTCCCGCATTGGCCTGAAATCCCTCTCCCTCAACCGACCAAGACAAAAGACCCCCCCCCCCCCCCACACGCACACACACACACACACACACATCCACGTTGGAATGCTGCGGCCGATAAAGTCTCTTACTGCACTGCTCGTCGGCTGCCTCTTCCTCTTCACCTTCATCCTCATCTCCACCACATCCACCTCTCAACACAGCTACTACAGCCCTCGTCGTCCTTCCTCTCTCAGAGCAAGCCTCAACAGCGACGCATCCTGTGGATCCTCTTCTTCTTCTTCTTCTTCGTCAACACCAGTTTCTGTTGATAACGGCCTTCCAAAGAAGCAAGGAGGGCGCCCTGTCCCGACCAAGGTCACTCGTCAAGTCAGGCCCCTAGCCATCCTTATCGCACCCACCCCTCTTGGAAGAGATCGGTCATCCAATGTCGTCAACATCAATTACAACCAGGAACAGGAAGAGGAAGAGCGGTACCTGATGTACGTCCCCTACGCAGGAGTCACCAACCAACTCATCTCGATCTGGCACGGATCCCTGATCGCCAAGGCTCTGAATCGGACCTTGCTTATCCCTAACCTGAGCCCAAACGTCCACGTCGAATCTTCTGGAGGACAACAGCAGCAGCAGGAGCCCACAACAACGAAATGGTCAGAGTTTTTTGATCTGGACGAGTACGCGCGTAGAACTGGGGTGAAGATCGAGGAGCTGGATAACTTTTTGGAGCGGAGGGGGATTGTTGATCAGGCTACTGTTCACCCGGCGGTTGATGCTGCTATCACAAAGGTCCGGGAGGAGGGTCGGTTGAAGAGGAGGAGCTTGAAGATGATGATGAAGAAGCGGTCGGAGGACTTGGCGGAGCCTGGAAATCCTCATGCTGATAGAGAGGACAAGGGAACTGAGCAGGAGAGTCAAAAGAGGCAGAAGAAGACGAGAAGGGCTCACAAGAAGCGATGGATCCAGTTCGAGTCCCTTGTCCAGCAGAGCAACCCCATCGTCTCCAAATCGTCATCGTCCTCCTCCTCCTCCGCAGCAGCAGCAGCAACAGAAGCAGCAGGATTTCAGGAACCGGAATCAAACCAACCCTTCAAAGCACCAACCGTGATTACCTCCACAAAGAAAACAACCGTCCGCCCGATTCGCTTCCCGACAGTCCAGAAATGCTTCAGCGAAGCCGGCTATGGGACCGACCGCAGGATCGACATGACAGGCCGTCGCTTCATGCAACGCTACAATATCGACTCTACACTCACACCCACACCCTTCCTGGACCCTCTTCGGGATAACAGTTCGATCTGGTCACGGTGGAGGATGGATAAAGTCATTGAACGGTATCAACAGCCTCAGTACGCCCAGGAGGAGATTCTGTGTCTGGGACATGTTTATCGGTTGTTGCCCGGAGGGAACAACAGGGTTTGGACAGAGTTTGGTCAGTACTTTCGCTATACTGAGAGGGTCCAGGATTTTGTTGATCAGATCTTGGAGGAGCTCTTACCCAAGGATCAGGACCAAGCCCAAGAACAGAAACAAAAGCACAAAGTGCAGCCGTTTGTGGGACTCCACCTGCGAAGAGGCGACTTTTACCGCCACTGCCTCGGAATCACATCCCCCGCAGATCCTAACGGCTGGAACCGGTGCTACCCCTCGACCGATCACATCATCTCCCTCCTCGACTCTCCCCCCACCGCTTCAACCAAGAAACTCCCAGTCCTAGTCCTGACAAACGAACACGACCCCAAGGAGCTCGCAAAAGCCGATGCCCAGCACTGGATCCGCGTCGATCACGCAAAACTCGGAACGATCGAAAAATTCGGCCGGTACGGGCCGATTCTGATGGATGGCGCACTGCTGGCGAGGGCCTCGTTGCTGGTGGGAGTTGAGTACTCGACGTACTTTAGGACCGCTAGTAAACGTGCCGAGACTTGGTATCGTGGCCAGACTCTCTTTGTCACCTAGAACGCACACGCACACTCACACTCACACCATGTATAGTCATTTTCACCCTTTTACGCTCTCCTCTCCTCTCCTCTACTCTCTTTTCTTTTTTTCACTTCATACTTTTGCATCCTTGTACTCTAACCACCAGACAAATAAACAATCCACCAGCATTTTATCATTCACACTTTGCATAAAATCATCGTTTACGAGAAAGAAACATAGACTTTGGCCGGAGCAATAGTTTTTAATCAGGTAGAGGGTATGGTGTAGGAAGAGCGCGGCGTCCAGCGAAAGAACAAACTAGGGTGCAAAAAGACAGTTAAAGATACAAAGGAGAGTGGGAGTGTCGTAAAATGTACAAAAAAGAAAAAGGTAGGGGGACATGCGAACAAAAAAAAACAGGCAAACGTGCCGATCAAGAAGAGGAAAAAAAAAGAGGAATCAGAAGGGTCCTACTCGACATAGACCAAGAATCGATCAGTGCCAAGGTACTGCCGTGCAAGAGCCTTGCCATCACCTGTGGGCTGTGAGAACGCCATATCCTTGGTCTCCAACTTGCAGGCATAGATGAACCGCTCTCGAACCGCATCCAACATGCGACTCGCAATCTTTTGACGACGGTGTTGTGACGAGACCCATATCCGATTAATCCCACAGATCGCTGGTTGAGGCACTTTGCTGCAAAAGATAGCTGCTCCTCCACGATCTTGATCCAATTGCTGCACCTGCACGTGTCTTTCGGTAGACTTGGAGTCGCCTGAGAGTAAGGAATCAGACGGCAAAGTTGTAGATGTAGACGTGGCGGTGCCTATCTTGAACTCCAAGAGCGCCTCTCCTGATCCTGACCCTGCCGTCTGTGTCATGATCTCAAACCCCTCCTTGATCCGTTCTGCAATGACACAGCCCACGACCTTCTTCTTGCCAGAGATGTATAAAAACACCTTGCAAGAGTACAATTGCTCCGGATCGAATTCCACAGAACCCAGCTCCCTGTTTACAACCTCCAACACCTCCTTAACCTAATACAATGAAACCGAATTAATAACAGTTCGTTAATATTATACAAACCAAAGAATCACACAAACAAATTAGCAATGGAGAAGTCTTACCTTCTTCTTTTCAAAATTGGAGCTGCCGGCAGAGACAGAAGAGGCACGACCAGCATCCGACATCGAAACCATGACGATCCGTGAACTCGATGCTTCTCCCCACAATAATGACGACGACGACGACGACGACGAAGAAGATGTTGATACCGAATTGCCCTTGGCACTACCACCATTACGCCCAGCAGAAGCAACACACGACTCAACTTCCTGATCCCTGAATCGAGCAACAACGACCTCATTCTTGTAACCAGGATAATCGATCCCACCCAGCGCAGCTCGATGGTACCTGTCATGAATTTGTTCGTCTTCAGGCTGACCGCGGACATAGGGCATACCGCACTGCGGGCAATGGTACCGTTTCAGTTTGTCGTCCTCGCGCTGCAGTTGGTTGGGTCGACGGGCTGGTGTGATAGGCCGTTGCTTTGACGTAGTAGATGTCACGCTAGTGGCGTTGGATTTGGTCCGATCCTTTGAAAATGCCAAAAATAGTTGTTCTAGCTTCTTGGGTGCCTCATGCGGTGCGCTGGGTCCAGAGGTTGTCCTTTTGGCCACTTGTTGGTTGCTATCTTCTGTGCCTGCGGTGGTAGTAGAGGTGGCCTCACGACCAGTAGGTTTCTGGTTGTTGGTCAATCCAGCCTTCCCCTTCAAAATCCCTGTTCCTGTTCCTGCCTTGGTAGCGAAGAATGATGATATCGTAGCCTGCTGTGCTGGTTTCTTTGCATCACTCTTAACGGTAGAGATCGAAGGTTTTGACGATGTTGATGTTGTGGAAGCTGAGCTGGCAGGTGTCACTAAACAAGGAAAGACAACGCTCGTCCTGGTAGACCTCCTTGACGGCGACGCTGGCGGTGAGGGCGACGATGACCTCGGAGTCAAAATATCCTTGATGTCGTGTAAATCCACCTTGTCCCGTCCCTGAACGGATCGTGGAGACCTCCTGACAGGAGAAGAACTGTCCAAATCGAGAAGCTGCCGTTTCCGCTGTCTCAAAGGAGTCGTCTGCTCGCAAGCCCTGTCAGATCCTGCATTATCGCTTATATCCTCTCCACTCACATCCTCCTCCTCGTCGTCCACCTGTTGCCGTTTCCGACTGGGTGTGGTACTTATTGAGGCTTTTCGCACCTTGAAGACATTATCCAGCTGTTGTGAGCCCTCCTCCTTATCCTCACCACTGTCACTGCTATCACTGTCACTGTCAAGATCCAGTTTAGCACGCTTCAGCTCATCAATCAGCTTGAGAGTGCCTCGAGTCGGGGTCATCCAAGCCTCAGAAGAAGCTGGCTCTCCAAAGGACCCTGACAGCCGTGATCGACGTTGCTGGACAGGACTGGTGTTGGTGCTGTTGGAGGGTGAGAAGGAGAGTTGACTGAACCATGGGTCTGGGGAGGATGACCTCTGCTGTTCTGCAGGTTTTGCCCTTCCATAAGTCTTCCTGACAGGCGCGTGGAACTTGTACTCTCTAGAAGCGAGTTACAAAGACTCCAAACGTTAGTAAGTTCAAAGAGTGGATGCATGTGCAAAGATGAATTCTGATTGCTGTGTAAACAAGAGGGGTATTCACCTCTTGGGAGTGTCTGGCCCTGGACTGGAGGTGACATCAGAGCCAGAGCTGGCAGTCGAGGACGATGCAGGCGTGTTCATTGGCACACGTCGACGGGGGGTTGATCAGAACCAAAACAAAAAGGGTTGTGGCAGAGAAGAAGAGTTGTGAAAGGGAGACGCCACTACTTTTGCTCGTCTGAGCGTTAAATTTTGTGACCTGCAGCAGCAAAGAAAAATCCCTCATTTCACTTTCTCACCTCCCTCCATTGTGCACATGCTAAGAATGGCTGTTCCAAGAATCTACACACTCTCCAATGGTGTCCAAATGCCCTCTGTCGGACGTATGTCTCTCCCCATGACCAACAACGTAAGCTACCTTTGGCGACCTTTCTCACCTCTACTGTCTGAAGAGTCTCACCCAACTTTTCTTATTATTTTTTTGGCGAAAACAAAAACCTGTAGTGGGCACGTACAGGGTTCGGGACCAAGCGACTCTCGACACCTGCCTCCTTGAAGCTCTCCGGTCAGGGTATCGACTCATCGGTAAAAAAAAAAAAAAAAAAGTCATGTTCCTTACAAGAACATTTTCATGCACTTGTGTACCTATCATTTGAGCGCAAACTTCTCACGCAGACAACTTTTCATTTACTCGCTCTTTCATTAACTTCCAGATACCGCGTCAGTCTACAGGAATGAAGCCGCGATCGGCAACAGTCTCAAACGCATCCTTGAACAAAACCTGGTTCATGGACTGACTCGCCAGGACATCTTTCTAACCAGTAAACTCGGTAAGTTTATAGCACTCCTGTAACTATGCTCTTCATTCTTGGCAGTCATTTCATGGTGTCGTCATTTTGCCAAGCAGCGAATAACGACAAAACGAGGATAATTAATTACCGCACCAAATAATATCCTTTTCGCAGCTCCTAAGGATCAAGGCTACGATGCATGTTACCAAGGTGAGTAAGCACGAAAGAACGCGTATCTCCCGGATCGATAAGTAGACAAGATAACCATTTGAAGAAGGACACTCTTTCTAACAGCACAGGTTCTTCGCATCTCCATGTAACACTAGCTGTTACGGATTCGCTTCGTAACCTTCAGGTGGACTACATCGACCTCTACCTGATCCACTGGCCAGGGTAAGAAAATTGCAACTTACAGAACATCCAAAACCATGACCAAGTCTGTTCAAGAAAACCGTACAACAACATCAATCCAGTCCTGACATCCTTCCTTCCCATTTGTTTCCCAATCTCCTTTATTAGCACTGCAAAACTAAAGCTCCCAGACCCACAGAACGCGATCAACAGGATGGAAAGCTGGCGCGCTCTCGAAGGCCTCTACCACGCCAAGAAACTCCGTGCCATCGGCGTCAGCAACTACACCCTCGCCCACCTCGCACAGCTTATCGAACGACCGCACAAAAGTCATGCCCCTCACCAAAACTCTACCACAACAGCAACAGAAACAGCAGCACCACTTGCACGGACCATGGTAATCCCACATGTCCACCAATTCGAAATGCATCCACGCCTGTTCCAAAAACCCTTGGTCGACTACTGTCAAGCCCACAGGATCCAAGTCCAGGCATACTCCAGTCTTGGTGAATCGCGGCTCGTCTCTTTGACACCTCCACCTCCACCCGCAATGGACTCCAACTACAATACTGCACCTTTACCTGGGGCACTTGATATCATGCCTGGGTTGATCCGCAAGTACTTTGCGCATGTCACTTCAACAACGGCACATTTATCAGAGGAGGAGGAGAAGGAGGAATACCCGCGACGCGCTGCTCAGATCTTGCTCCGTTGGGGCCTTCAACATGGCGCTGTTGTCATCCCCAAATCCACGCATCCTGAAAGGATTCGGAACAACATCGACCTCTTTTCCTTCGCGATTGACAACCAGGTAAATCCTGTCTTGTCCTGCTATCTTACTGATCTTGATATTCGCGTGTATCTACCTGTTCAAGCTCTAACATACGATCATTGACTGATGGGTCGACTGTTAGGATATGGCTGCCCTGGACGCATACTCAGTAGAAGGCGAAAGAACGCGCTACTGCTGGGACAGCACCGACGTCTGTTAG
Organism: Linnemannia hyalina; assembly: GCA_019671135.1. Lineage (NCBI taxonomy): Eukaryota > Fungi > Mortierellomycota > Mortierellomycetes > Mortierellales > Mortierellaceae > Linnemannia > Linnemannia hyalina. The sequence continues at coordinate 760,209 of JAHRHY010000018.1, read as the reverse complement.
TACATCGACCATAACAATCGAAATGCAAGTGTTTTTTAATGTTTTAGATTTATTGCTTTGTTGTTGTTGTTGTTGTTGTGCTCTATCCCTCTTTTTTCTTATGCCTGGAAAGAGTCCAGTGTGTCCGTAATCGTACATGAAGGTCCAGGCATAATACCTTTTGTCCCTTAAAAAAAATGCCCAAAGAAAAGTAAAAAATAAAATAAAATTAAAAAGACGCGAAAAAAGTGAAAGTAAGAAGAAAAAAAAAAGTTGCCTCTTGTGAAAGTAAAAACGTAGAAAATGGTTGACCTTTTTTTTTTTGTTTTGTGATGTTTTATGAATGTTGAAAAGAAAAAAAATCCCAAACCCAAACCCTCTTGTAAGTATTCCTTTGTTTTTGTAGAGTCCTATTGTCCTTGTGCTCGTTTTTTTGGAGTTTTGGTTGCTTGGGCGGGGCGCTGCATGTGGACTCGATCTGATCCTGGCAGCCACCCGCCATTGTCCGTTGTGGTGTTTTTACAATTGGTAGCGCTGAGCGAGGCGGTTCCTGGTATCGGGCGCCAATGAAGCGGCAAAGGCATCCCATGCGGCTCCCATCATGTTCTTGTATCCCAACAAGATCTATTAAGTGACACGAACATAATATACATGTTAAAAACTCATTCATTCGCCTCCTTAATGTTCAGATTGATTTGGAAAAACAAAAAGTAGATAAGAACATACCTTGCCGAACTGCTGGTCGAGCTCCTGGGGAACCTCGCTCCATTGAGCAACAGCATCACAGAAAGGAGCAAGGCTCTTGATCAAACCCTGGGGGTTGACCTGAATCATCTCGCAGAGACCACGGAAAGCAGTGTCCTTCTCTTCGTTGTCGCGAATAGTACGGCAAGTGTGACACCAGGCCTCAGCAAACACCTCCAGGTGAGGTCCGACCAACTGAGGGCAGACCAATCCGAGACGGCCAATGGTGATGGCAGAGTTGTCCAAAAGGGTGCGGGGAGTGGTCTCGCTGGTGAGCAAGGGGATCAAGCGCTCAAGCAGAGGCTGGACCCAGACGGCCATACCCTCGCGGTACTGAAGAGCAATCTCTCCGGCAGCCCAGGCGGCATTGTTGCAGACAGAGACGTACTCGGTGTTGGGCTGGATCTGGTTGATCAACTCGTTCATGAAAGCGTTCAAGTATGGCTTGATGTGCAAGAAGCAGCTGATGGCGAGATCTCCCAAGAGAGCATAGGACGACTGGCGCACTTCGGCCGAAGAATCCTACAAAAAAAAGACAACCAAAAACCACACCGTTAGTTTCTGAACATGAGAATGTGAGAGTCAACATCATTAATGACCAGCAGCTGAGCACTTACAGCGAGACAGATGCTCAAGATCTGAAGAACGCTAGGCTGGCTAGAGGCAACCAAGCTCTCGACGCTGGTGTTCAAACCCTGGGTCAAACCGCTGAGAAGATCCAAGGCGACAATCATAAAGTCTTTGTCGGGAGCGGGGACGCTATCGGGGTTCTGGGTGTGCATCTGGGACTGCATCAAGTTGGAGTGGACAATCTTGACGCAACGCTCGAAAACTGGGGGAGCAAAAGGCAAGAAGCCCTGGCCCAAGGATGTGGTGACAGAGGACAAGCACTCGAACAGTGGGAACAAATCTCTGTCGTCGTCCTGCAAAAGCTGCCACTTCTCAATCAAGCAGGGCATCAAAAGGTCAATGTACTCTTTCTTGTTGAGGGCGTTTCCAACGCTGTCGGCAAGAGTTCCGATGGCGTCGTACAAAATGAGCAAGTTCTTCTGCTGGTAGGTCGAAAAGGCGTGGACCAAAGTCTGGAGAATGCCGAAAAGGTATGGGACCAAGGCATCGCAAGCTTCCTCCTCCAAGGTAGCGAAGGCACTGCATCCAGCCTCCTGAACACGCTTGTTGTTGTCGCTGACCATGCTCAAAAGACCCTCAATCAGGGGAACGAGGTAGAGGGGGCGATCCTCGGCCTTGGTGGGGAAGACGCACCAGCGGGCGTAACGACCCAAAGTCCAGCAGGTGATAGCACGGACCAAAGACTTGGGGTCCTTGAGGGTCTGGATGAGGTAGGGGATCAAAGTGGGAAGGTGGGGCTCGATTCCGGACATGCAGCCCTCAGCAACAGCTCCCAAGGCCAAGATACCGCACTCTCTGTGCTGCCACTCGGCGTGGAAGAGCTCGTTCTGGAGAAGGGGCAGGAGGATATCGAGCATGGAGTTTCCATAGACAGCCGAAAGCACATCCAAGGCTGATGCAGAGCATTTGCGGAGGTTCCACTCCATGTAGATATCGTCCTCATCATCATCGTCCTCATCGTCATCCTCATCATCGTCATCCAAGCCATCGTCGCTGCCAGCACCATCGGTGGGTCCTGAGGCAGTGTTCTGGGCGGTGTGAGTCTTGGCGTGATGGAAGCGAGGTTTCATGTCCTCAATGCGATCGGGAACGGAGGCATCCTCGTCGTCGTTGTCGAGAGTGATAATGTCGAGTTCGCTGTAGACCATGCCCTGGAGAAGGACGGGGATAACGCGGTTCAAGTGTGGGCGCAAGTGGTCGGTCAAGGCATCCTGCTCAGCAAAGGCCAACCAGAACTCGCAAGCCTCCAATGCAACAGTGTCGTCTTCGTCCTTGGTTGAGTAAAGCATGTACTCGACAACGTTGTTGATCTGGGGGATAAGCTTGTCGGGGCGAACCTCGAGCAACATGACCATAGCCTGGCACACATGCTTGCGAACATCGGGGTGGTTGTCGTTCGAAAGCTGGCCCAAACCCTCGACAAACGCGTCGACGTTGACCATGAAGGACTGCGACTTTCTGGTGATAAACTGGTTGATGCAAGTCAAAGCGCAGACGCGAATGGAGACGACGGGCGACTGGAAGTAGGTGATGATCTTGGGGATCATGAAGTTGAGGGGCCTTTCGCCGTTAATCTCTAAGTCGAGCTCGTCGCTGGAATCTTCGCAAATCTTGACCAAGGCCTTGAACGAACCCTAGAATATCATGATGCGGTCATGAAAGACGAGAGGCGCAGTTTAGTAGCGGCTAGGTAACCACATAACGATCCACGTGGAAGGCGTGGTAATAGGTCAATACAATGGCGATAAAACAGGAGCGTACCTCGACGACGTTGGGGTCCTGAGAATCCAAGAGGCTCATCAGGTGAGGCAAAACCTCGGGCCAGCTCATAATGGAGTTCCTGGAGAGGATGGTGGTGATAACTGTTCCGAGAGTGTTGCGAACGTCGGCATCGGGATCTCCAACGTGGCGAAGGGCCAGGGCCTTGACGTACTCCAGGACATCATCCCTGATATCACTGCTGTACAGCTGAATGTTGGTCTTGAGTAAAAGTCCAGCAATCAGGCGAGTCGTAGGAAGCTCCTGAGGCATCTGGGTCAAGATGTAGATAAGGTAGTTGTTGTAATCGGGGACATTTCTGAACGACTCGAGTTGCTATACGATGTGTGAGAAAGTCAATGAAAGGGTATGTGGTTAGCCGATTGCGTAAGACATCTTTGTGTGTGTGTGTGTGTATGTGTGTGTGGTGAACACGCGCTGCTCGGCAACACAACGAAAAGACTTTGTTGCCGTGATTTTGTCGACGCAGACTTGAAGATCCAGTTTGTTGAAACGTCGATCTCTCGAGGCAAAGCACCTTCTCATCATCTGGTGGCAATAGCTTCTTCCTCCAAGTGACTGAAGCGCCCATCCCTGAATCCTCGTCTAGTAATTTTTCGCAACTGCGTCCTGAATGAAAGAAAAGGTGTCGACCAGACACGACAAGGCGCATATATAGATTAAGGTGTATATGTTCAAGAGACCCTTCTCGTGTTGCTGACACATACCTCGCGAACTTGGCTCTGAACAGCGTTGTTGGAGGACATGGAATCCTTCAAGAGCTGGATGAGCTGGTTAAGCCCCTCGGGCTGAGGTTGCCAGTTGAGCATGGTTGTTGTTTCGTCTGGTTCTAGAAAATGAAAAAAGAGAGAGTGCACACGGACCAATGGACGGTTAGTGAAATAGCCCATGAGAACACCGACCTGGGTGTACACCACATCGGCATCCTTGTTTTTTTTCCTCGGGAAGAAAGAAAGAGAGTGAGTTTCGTACACAGGGTACAACGGGTAACGACGATTATTGCTGTAAAGAGTACAAGTGTGGTAAAAAAAACACACAATAAGGGGAACACGAGAGACACAAAGACGGAAGAGTGGATGTGTGATTGTCACTTGCGAAGTGTGCAAAAAAGAGAGAAAGAAAAACAAAGAGAGGGTTTTTGTTTTCTTTAAAAAAAAGTCTATGCCAGGGGGAGAAGGCGGTACAAAACAAACAAAATAATAAATAAAAAAAAATATTCTGCTGCATGCAAAACAAAGACAGCAAACTGGTGGCAAGAAAGTCTACTCTTTGCTCATCGACCACGGAACACAGGCGAAAGAAGGGAAAGGGAGCAAGGAAAAGAAGGTAGACCATGTGTTCCCAGGGAGAAAGAAACACAGGGGGAGAGGGGACATCCATAGCTTCGCAATCGTGGTAAGGTCGACTGGGAAGCACACCAAGTGTATTTTTGAGTGTGGTTTTTTTCGTGAAAAGGTGTGGTACTGATGCCGTTGTCTTTCTCGCTATAGTTGTTGCTACTGTAGCTGTAGTCGTGGGGTGGTCGATTTGCTTACGTTTTGTTGAAGTGGAGTGGGAGAAGGAAGGAGGAGAAACAACCGAGTGGCGTCAGAGCGAACACAAATCAGTACTTCTTGTGAGTGTCGAGTGATGGTGGCGCGAAAAGGTTAAAGAAAAGTGGAAAAAAACGTGGGAGGAGTATTGTTGTTCGTTGAGCTTGCCTAGAGGACAGTGGAGGGTATCTGACTCAAGGGAAGGAGAAGAAGGATGGACAAGGGGAGGAAGAAGAGGAAGAAGAAGGGGTGATGAGAGGTTGGGGGAGAGTGGGAGGAGGAAGAAGAGAGAAGAGAGAAGAAATCTCGCATTCAACTCGCCTCACTCCACTCACTCGTTCACCACCCACCCTCTCGCTTCGACCACCTCCACTACCCATTTTTTTCTTCTTCCTGACAGGCACTCAAGAAGAAAAATCCTTTTTCTCCTTATTTCTAATCAACATATAAACGTCACCAACGTAAAAAAAACCTATTTCCATGCACAATCAGGTGACCCTAGGCACCCGTGAACTACGAAGTTTTTGCATGCTTTTTGCTTTGGAATTATGTGTGTAGTTATGCTATTAGACCTTCTTTGCTGCCAATGCCCTGGTTGCGGTGGTTGCCTTCTGCTTCTTTGTGAACGCCAGAGGAAGCTGGTTTTCCTTGTCTTGGACAAGCTTCCGCTTGACTACCGTCCTCTCTGCTGCTGCTGCTGTTGACCTGGTCACAGTCCTTTCCGTCTCTGCCGTCTTCTTCTCCACTGTCTTCTTCCCGCTCGTCTTTTTCACGACAGACCTCTTCTTCTCCTTCTCCATCTCCTTTTCGCCCCCCACTGCCTCGTCTACCTTTGCCTTCGCCATTTGTGTCTGTGCATCTGCCTGAGCAGGGGTCAAGGGCTTGAACGGCAACTTGGTCTGGACCTTGACCTGGCGAATCGCGTTCTCGACAATGCTGCACCAACCGTCCGTCTCGCCCTCGACAAAGTAGTCAAACACACCTGCCCACTCCTTGCCGACAATCGGGGTCTTGTTGACCAAGATGACGCATCCCTTCTTGTTCCCGTGCACAATCTTGGCTGCCTTTCTGACCAACAGACGCAATCCATGGACCTTGAGCGATGTTCCCATCACCAACAGGACATCCGGTGATCGCGAAAGATCGCTGCTCTGAATCTTGCCAATCGCGTCTCCAAAGGGGTGGTTCTCATTGTAGAGAACAATGTCTGGTCGCAGTGTCCCGGTAGCCACCTTCCGCTTTCCCTGCGCAACACGAATACCATCTAATAGGACATAAGTCAAAAGAAAAATTAATTCCTGGTCTTCGATCAATTGCCAACATCCATCAACCAGTCCGAATGAATTGACTGGTTAGATATTTTGTTTTTTGTCTCAATTTCCTCCCAACTTACCATACAGCTCGCACTTTGGGCATCCGGGTGCATCTCCCTCCTTGAAAACCTTCTGGTAATCCGTCTGGAAGCCATAGGGCTCACTGCAGAGCGTGCACTTGAGCCTCCTGAGGGACCCATGAAGCTGAACTACGTTGACATCCTTCTTGACCTTGCCCTTGTCGCACACCAGACTAGTATCCATCCCCAATTCCTCCTCAAGACAATCAATGTTCTGTGTATAGCACCGCAGGAGCTTGCCGCGTTCCGAAAGCATCTTGATGAAGTGGTGGGTCGGTGTTGGCTTGGCCTTCAATGTCTGAGCATGGAGCTCTGAGATGAAGGTGTAAAAAACTGCCGTGGTTTTGCAATCGCGGAACAGGTTGGCGTCGAAAAGATCCTTGCCTTTCAAAACTGTGTCGGGATATTGCTTTTTGACCAGATTGTATAATCCATCCGCTGAGCGGAAATCCTATTGAAAGGTAACAAAGGAAAACCAATTGCCATCGTTATGCAGTCGGAAAAAAAGGGGTAGAGAAGGAAGTGGAAACGAGGTGAGTGGGCGTGCGAGTGAGTGTGTGTATGCAAAAAAAAAAAAAAAAAAAAAAAAAGGAGCAGAAGTACCACCATGAAATATACAAAAGAAGCGTAGAAAATATGTGCCTCCTTAATCCATTCAATCCATCCGTCAGTCAAGTTGTTTTTCAGCTTAACGTTGTTGTGCTGGGTGGTGTCGGCTTTAGTCTGCTGGTAGCTCCACAGTCGGCACAGGAAGAAAGGGCGAAAGGGGCGATACACATAACACACGCACTATGCTCTCACAAAGAGAGCCGCCGGTAGCTTACAGCAGCTGAAAGACAAAAGAAAAAAAAACTAGTCCTGAAGACCTACCGGAATACCACTGCTGCAAGAAATGCCTGCACCAGTAACAACAATGGTCTTTTTAGCCTTGAGCATGACGTCGGTCACTTTCTGGAGGTGTCTATCCGACAGGACGTCCTCTGATTGCTGGCTGAGGTCGATCGTCAACATGATGAGGGTCTAGAATATGTGTATGTGTTGTGAGAGGTGGGCAAAATTCCTGGTCCTGTTAAGTGCCGGAAAACAACGCGTCAGAGTATGCTTTGTATGAGCTGTATGAGTGCTGTCTGTGAGAGAGAGGGAGTTGAGTGTTGTTGTGTTTTTGGTTTTGTTGGATGAGTGTCGGGTCGGGATGGGTAATTGAATGTGTATGAAGATGAGTCAAAAAGGTGGATGAAGGATGAGAGAGTGAAGGAAGGATGAGTAAGGTTGTCAGAATGGCCAGGTGGGTTTTGAGGAGAAAGGGGAGTTTACCGCCGACGAAGGTAAGGAGAAGGAGGAGGAGGAAGGGGGAAACAAGCAAAGGTGGATGGCAATAAGTATATGTGTATGGGAGAGGGGAAAAGGAGGATGTGTGAAAGAGAAGGGAGCAACAGAAAACAAACAAGTTGTTGCCACACCAGACACACAGAAGAAAGGGTTGCAGAACGCTCACTGAGAGAGCAGAAAAAAATTGTCCCTCGTGGGTTGAGGATGCAATTGCGATACCTAGAAATTCCAGTACGACACGCGAAGCGATGAAAGCGGGGGGAAGAAAGCACAACACTCTTTGTGAAAACGAAATATTATTGTGTTTGTTTGTGGGCGCACTAGAGATAAATTTACAAAGCATGATGGAAAGGCAAAGGAGATAGGGAAAAAAGGAGATGTGGGTGTTCTTTCTTTCTTTTTTACAGGTGAGGGGCAAAGGTGGTGATCTCCTCCTCGACCTCGTCGGTGGTCCACATGTTGCTGTTGACAAACTTCAACAAGGCACTCCTGTCATGGGCGTTGACCAACTTGATAGTCTCTTCATTCCTGCATGAACCCTCGGCTACAGACTCGGTAACGACAGCAGCAGCAACCTCAGCAGAGACCTGGCGAATGCGAGGCAAGACGGGGTAAAGGAGTCCCTGCGAACGCTCTTCGACAGTCAAGGCATTGGCGCAGGCACGAGCAGCCGAGTAGATCAAGCGGTCGCTGATGGTGTCGGGCTGGGCGAGGATGCCTCCCAAACCAAGACCGGGGAAGATGTACATGTTGTTGCCCTGACCAGGAGCACTCATGAGACCAGTGTTGGGGTCGGTGTACTTAGGGAAGGCTGTTCCAGAGGCAAAAATGACCTTGCCCTTGGTGTGGGTCATGGCCTGCTCGAACGTGCACTCGGCCTGGTAGGCGGGGTTGGACAGGGGGAAGACAATAGGGCGCTCATTCAAGCCGGCCATAGACTTCAAGACCTGCTCAGAGAAGGCACCAGACTGGGAGGAGAGACCGAACAAGGCAGTGGGGCGGACGTGCTCAATGACGGAGGCAATGTCGGGGTACTGGGAGCCAGAGTTGTCCTTGCGGGCAAAGTACAACTTGTGTTCGGCCAAGCGATCGCCACGGTCGAGGGTGACAAGACCCTTGGAGTCGACCAACCAGACCATCTCGCGGGCCTCGTCCTCGCTCATCCCGTGGTCGTTGACGAAGTAGGCAGCCAACTGCTTGGCAACACCGACAGCAGCGGATCCAGCTCCAAAGAAGAGAATCTTGTGGTCCTTGGCGGGGATTCCGGCAAGGTTGATAGCGTTCATGAATCCAGCCAAGATGACAGCGCCAGTTCCCTGAATATCGTCATTGAAGCAGAAGTTGGTGGGCTGGTACTTTTCGAGGAGCTGGAAAGCGTGCTCGGAAGAGAAGTCCTCAAACTGGATCAACAACTTGGGGTAAAGAGAAGTCAAGGACTGGATGACGGCATCAACAAAGGGGAAAAACTGGTCGTCGCCAACACGCTTCTGGCGCAATCCGAGGTAGAACTCGTCCTTAAGCTTGTCCTCGTTGTTAGTGCCGAGGTCGAGGGTGATGGGAATGGTGCGGCGGGGATCGATACCGGCACCAGCGACGTAGAGCTGGAGCTTTCCGACGGGGATACCCATGCCGCCGACACCGAGATCACCCAATCCGAGAATGCGAGAGCCGTCGGTGATGACGGCAATCTGGGGAGTGAGCTCAGGGTTCTGGGGGTAGGGTCTGTAGTTCTGGATGATTTGGGTGAGGTTGGGGAGGTCGTTGATGGAGAGGAAGAGACCGTCGGGCTGGCCGGGAGGGGCGAGGAAAGGGTAGATGCTGGAGTAGTTTTGGCAAGCAGTGCCAACGGTGGGGGTGTAGATCAAGGGGAGAGTTTCCTAAAGAAAATGAAATTGGATGGGAAATGAGGGAAGAAGGCCATTGGTTAGGACGATGATGTTGCTTTCTGTGTTTTTGTGCAATGCATGCAAGATGGTGCCATTTGAGACACAAGGGGAGACAGACGTATAATAGGGTGCTGATCTCTCGTTCCTCTTTTGATTTTGATCACTAATGAGCCCAATGCCGTCTTGCCCATGCATTCATCTCCAGTCAACAGCATATCCTGTCGAAAACGAATGAGGGTTTGTCGGGGTGGAGTAGATTGGCAACATCCTTGAATAGTAGGAATAGTAAACCAAGCCGAGTTGCCAGATGGGTGGTGGTGGTGATAATCCTCTTGTCAATTGGCAACAATTAGAGAAAAAATAAAGCTGAGATGAAGGCTGAGAATAAAAATATAGCTCATCAAGACGAGAACAAGAGTGAGGTGAGAAATGGCAAATTGTTCGTCGTTCACGTTCTCGCCGAGACAGAACAAGAAAGTTGAACGGTTGTTGGCCCACTTTTTTCTTGTCGTTGTTTTGTTAGGGTTCTCCGGAGGGGAACGACGGGGCGGACCAGTGCGGGGAATGATTCTCCATTCAAAGTCAAATATAATTTTTACCCCAAGAAAATGGAAGGGAGAAAAAGGCGCAAAGAAACACTGTATACAGAAAAGCCCTCGGCAATGAAACTCCAGACGTCCTTTTAGTGTTATTGTGCTCCAGTTTGTTTTGTACGTCGGTTGTTCTGTCCGTGGGTTAATTTACCCTTCTCCTCTTTGTCTTGACACTAGAAGGCTTCTTTTTTCCCACAGTATCCTTCTTGGGGAATATTCGATCTTGATGGTTCTCGCCTTAATCCAGGACGATGTCAACCTTGAAAAAAGCAATGTGTGGAAGACAAGGTTGCGGGGAGGGGGGAAGTGGAAAAGGAACAATGGAAAAAAAGGGGGAAAGGCTTTCTTACCTCGAGCTGGTCGCCGATGAGTCCGTAGAAGAGACGGACGTTGGTATTCCTGAGCCAGGCGAGGAAGACGTACTTTTCAATGTCGGAACTCTTGCTCCTGAGCTGGGCGAGGGCACGCTTTTTCTGGGTGTCGAAGGACTCAACCTTGGCAGGGCTCAATCCATGGAGACGAAGGATATTGCGAAGCTCGGCGGGGGTAGCAGTACCTATTATTGTTGATAGAACGATAGCAATTGATGATTAGTTTGGGTGTGCAATTGACGACCATGTGTGCTTTCATTGGATGATCGAGTCTTAACGGTGCTTGGTAGCAGTGATGATATCAGTAAAAGTGAAAGTGAAGGATGATGATGCTGAATGATATACTACTCATAGCTCATATTCTTCTCTCTCTTTCTTCTTGTTCCTTTGCGCGACAGTGTACAGGTTGCTGTTGGCATTAACAATAATGATCGAGAGACATGAATAAAAGAGGGAAAGGGGGAACAATGATCGCACAAAAAATGCCGTTTATGGGTTTGTGTTTGTGGGTAGAAGTGAATTGAATCGCCAAAATCATTATTGTAAAAAATATAAAGAAAAAAAATGTCCGTGGGTCAAGTGGCCAAGAAACAGTCCACCCACTCGTTCTTATTTTCAGTCTTCATTTGCAGCAAAGATGAAAGAAAGGAAGGAAACTCATCACTCCAAAGGAGGAGGAGGAGGAGGAGTAGAAGAAGGAACAAGGAGGAGACCAAGGAGATGAAGGGAGCATCACAAAGCAAACAGAGGAGAAAGAAGACACGGAAAAAAGAATACTTACTCTGGTTGAGGTACGACGATTTCGAGATCTGCTGGATGTTGTTGATTTCGCTGACAGTCATTGTGTTGGTATGTGTTGGTTGTTGTTGTTGGTGTTGGTGATGGACGTCGGCAAGGGGGGCAGGCGAGGCTGAGGATAGAGCGCGGATGAAGGTGTGTTTTGAAAGAGAGGATGAAAGAGGAGAAGAAGAAGAGTTGGGAGAAAGAGTGGAGAAAGAAGAGAAAGAGAAGGGGGAACGGGAAGTAGAAATACTCGAGGAAGAAATGGAAGAAGAGGAGGAGCCGAGGCGAGAAGAAGAAGAAGTGGAGGAGAGATGAAGACGTGGTGATGAAATACGGGTTGAGAAGGAAGCAGAAGGTGAAGTTGATGTTGACAAAGGAGAGCGATGGAACTTTTTGCTTGTGGTGGTGGTGGTTGAGCGAAGGACGGTCGAGGAGCGAGTGACCCAGGATCGGGACAAGGAGGAGGATGTCGAAGCCATTTTTTTTTTCTTTCTTTGATTCTTTTTTAGAATAAGGTAAATTCTTTTGTTTGTGTTGCGTGTTGTGTGTTAAATTAGTGTCCAGTGGATATGTAATAATGAAGGAGGATGTTGGGGTATTTAATAGGGTCGGAGAGAACGGAACGAAGAAGGGATAGATGGTTAAAAAAGCGGATGATGTGATCTGTGTCTGTTGTCTGTTGGTTGATTGTGTGGGGTGTAGAAAGAGGAGAAGAGGTGGGCAGGGTGCAAAAGGGGTTGGTGGTTGAAAAAGAAAAAAAAGAAAGAGAAAAAGACACGCAAAGAGCGCTGGTTAATAAACGGTGTTTGTTTGTCAATTCATGGAAAAAGCATTCCATATTTGAATGCGTCGTTGTACAGAGGTACACATGGACCCACTCCACTTCTACTCTATTCACATTCATTCAATTAGAAAGACACAATCGAGTCATCCCACTCCTCTCACTCAAGGTCTGTGAGTGCCTTGACACTCACTCACTCGCACCACTTGGGCACCCTCTTTCGCCCACTATGACTGACGCATATCCATTCATTGCACACACCCCAGATTTCCATATTCTTCACCACTCACACCTTTCCTACATGTTGTCCAATTGACCCATCAACAATCCTACTTTATACAAAAGACAAAAGGTCATGCAAAAAGAAAAATAGAGCCGAGAACGAATGGAGCAAGAAGACATTTGCGCATTAGAGTCCAAGACATATCACTAAAGATAAAATAAAGGAACGACCAAAGCCAAGTCTCCGACCTACCAACCCTTTTCTTTCTCTCCTCATCGACCATTCATTCCGTCATGGGCCAATTGGACTAAAATGCCACCTTGGGGCGACTAAACTAAATTGGTCGTTACCTCCAAGTGGAAGAAGATTGTTCAGGGCTGGCTGGCTGGGCGCAGAGATGGGCAATGGGTGAATTCAATGGGGTGAGCGAGGGTATGATGGAAGGGTATGATGGAAGGGTATGAGGATGAATGGTGTGCGTGTGAATGGTAAGGACAACAAATAATCGATCGAATCGAGTAATGTTTTTACATGAGTCCGGACTCAACAAAAACAAGGTGCTTCACTGCACACGGAGCAATCAAATAGACAGCCAAAAATAACGACCACCTACAAAACCGCGTCTATTTCGTTCATGTTACTGGACCGACCTCCTTCGTCTTGCACTCACCTTGTTACTCATAACTTTGCACAATATGAAGAGAGAATGAGAGAGAAGGATACATGAGAGGCCAATAACTAACCAAACTCCACAAACGGACAATTCTTTTTTTGTTGGTCCTTTTTCTTTTTTTTTCTTCTTGTTCATTGCACAGATGACTCAAGTATGAGTTACAATTTTCTGCAGCGCTGCCAACAAACCTCTAGAAACGGCCTTTTCTTTACTGACAAATAGATACCACAAACCAAACTCCATCGAATTCATCCCCCATCCCAACATCAGCAAAAAATAAAAAATAAAAAATAAAAAATAAAAAAATACCTTCAATGGTCGTTAGTTTTGTTATTGTTCTTTGGAAGGCTACACACTCACACAGAAACAAACAGACCATTTGAGCCGGCCCCCAAAAGGCGTGGGATTCCTCCGTGTTTGGTAGCTGCCAATTCTTGGGGCAATGGCAAAGCCAAAGCTAAGGACACAATGGACAGCAGCAAGGAACAACTGACAAAATAACTAATCTTGTTTTCGAACGGCAGATGGACGGCCTCTTGTGCCATCAATTGTGTCAACCCATTGGCAACCCAACCCAATCCAGCCCAATCCAATCAACCAACATGCCACTTCTTCTATCCCCCCCGCGAATACAAGCAGAAAGGTAGCCCGCCCTGTCCATTCGTCTTTTGTTCAGGTCAACCTTATTGACAGTGGGGAAAAGGGCAAGTCGATCGGTTCGAATTGTCGGTCTCTTGGGCTTATTACAAGAAACAGTCTCCTGCCTCAAAAGGTGAGCAATATTTTATTTTCGACCTCCGGATCATTCCGACAGAATACACCTCAGGGAGATTAAAAAACACACCTACACGCAGTTTGTGCCCAGCTTGCGTACGTTTGTCCAGGGACTAGTGTTCAGGGGTGTTGCCCCACCAACGAATTGAGGGAAGAGAATACGGTCAAAGCGGGCAAACAAAATCATAGTAGCGGCAGTAATGTGCAAACGGCATCAGTACAGTACTCTCATCACCCCCAAAAACATGGCTGAAAGCTAAGGGCAAGTGACAATAGGGTTATTACAAATAGTTCTCTTCTCTAACAATGTAAGGAAGAATCGTACGATAGAGAGAGAGGAGTACAGAGCGTGGAGGCTCTTGGGAGGAAGAGAGGTGTCAAGATCTAGTGTACGACCGAGGTTGAGGTTCCGCTACATATCCATAAACCACGCGTCTTGCTCTATTTCCCATTGTTGCAACAGTAACTCTTTTTATTTCTCTCAATTGAGTGCGACAAGATGATTGAATGAATGTGTGTCTCTTTCTATGTTTGCGTGTGTTTGTGCATTTGCGTGCCTATGTGTTGTTGATTGGTGCGCATCAAAAAGGTAAACCCTGGCATGGGAATGAAGTATAGTTTACTTGCTTGTTGTCATTTAGAAAAACAAAACAATTGCCTTCCACGGATACAGCAAAGAGTGTCAAAAACGACATATGACTGACACACTTGACTCATCTATGTCCGATCTTTAAGGTGTAATGAGAGGCAGGAACCAATTGAGAGTAGGAAAATCCCCGGGCACTTTGACCTCTCTCCCTTCCGTTTCCCTTTGTTAATGCACATGCATTTTTCACATGTAGATCGAGACAAACGCGTGTTTGCATACAATGAGTTAAAATGCTTCTCTTGCTGTTGTTGTCACTTTTTTCTTATGTTTTATTTTTGTCATCTTTTTAGCTTCGAGAGAACTAACATTAGCAAAATGCAAGACAAACAATACACACCAGAGGTGCGTGGACAAGGTCGTCTTGTCATTGGATTGGTTGCACTTCTTTCTTGTTGTCAAAAAAGGGAAAATGCGGGGTTGTCCATTGTAGGTCCACAAGGGCCTTGGTTTTGGACACTCCATCATCGCATCGCATTGCATGGCTTTGTTGTTCTTGCCTTTCTTTCCTTCGATCATTTCGCCCATCTCCAAGACCGAGGCGAGGTAGGCCTACAGAAAAAAATGGGCAGCAACTATAGAGCGATTCCACCCTCGTTCCTTCCTTCCTTCCTTCCTTCCTTACTTCCTTCCTTCCTTACGTCCTTTCGTATAGAAGGGAGGTGTATTAGGAGTGGAGGTATGTGAGCGTTTCGTTCCCTATTTCTCAGGGGTTGCGTAACTTTGACGTTAGTCAGACGCCGCGTTCTTTTTGGTTCTAGGGAGCAGCAAGTATGATCTGTCCTTTGACTCGAAGGAAGTGGTTGCGTGTGTATATACCAAATAAATGAAGAACCTGCACCCGTTCCATCGATGTGGAACTCCTTTTCGTGTCTGATCAAACCATTCCTTCCATGCTTAAATTTAGTGGCGCCTCCATCACTTCAATCTCTCCTCGCCTTTTCTCTTTCCCTTCAGCCTTTCGTTTCTTGCGCTTTTAACCAACTCGCATTGTGTTCTAGTCGACCTAGACTAGATAATTTCCTCGCAAAGAAAGTCCACTCCTGCATTCTTTGCCAATGTGTTTTACCTAGCGTCGAAATGTCTGTCTAAACTCAAACGTGTCCTCCAACCTGAAGCGCGCCTCAAACATAATCCTTTTGGATATCAATGCTGTTGATCTGTTACACGTTCGTCGACTCTTAATCCTTCTCTTTTGCACACCGCTATTGGAGTCTTTGTATATTATGGCACCCTGCGGTTTTCCCTTTCCGACTCAGTGTGGACACGCTTTTCTACATGCGCCGTGCGTGAATAGTTAGTTACCTTTGAATCCTAGGTTTGAGTTCTTTCTACATTTTGCATGCTTGTCATGTGTGCCATCCTTGTGCGATCCATTGGTGGAGGAATGAGTATCAGCTGTCGCTGTGGAGGCATGACATCGCGGCTTGACCCTTTTTTTGCTCAAAGCATGCACAGGTGGCACAAGTCAAGAAGAAAATGTGATCGCTTGTGCTACACCACCAAAGAGACGTCACCTCGACGAATACCAACCTTGTTCGACTTCTCCTTCAGTCTTCTACGCTCACTCAACTTCTTAACCATCCTGGAACAACGACGACACACATCCATCAACATAAACTCAACCTATACAATGCGTGCCACTGTACTCTTATCCCTCCTCCTGGCATCCCTCTACGAGGTCTCTGCTGTCGAGAACACCAGCCCCTTCCTCGCATGGTCACCACAAGAGTACGATTCTTCTACGTTGGAGATAACGAACAATGCAGGACATATCACGCTGGAGGACAGAGGCTTGTTGGACTTGCTGATACTGATGCGATGCTATCATTCGCAATCCTTTTACTTCCACTTTGTCTGAGTAGGTTTTCTTCCAGAAGCCTTGACACCCAAGTGATTTCAGTCCAGGATCTGCATGAGGGACTGAATGATCTCGCCGACTGCTCTCACAGAGCCATTTTGATTATCGACGAGCCAGAGGTAAACACTTGCTACATAGGCTGGACGAAGTTTCCAATGGGAGGATACGAGAGGATTGCCAATTGATGTGCTTCGAAACTACCTTGGTTAATACCTGACGGCGAATACGACGCTAACCAATGCCTTGTTCTTCTCATCGCATAGCTTCGCGCTACTGATTTGGGACGTGGTGGACGTAACAAGCTGAAGGTACGGACTGCAGGACTTCTTTGGAGCCACTACAGGATATGAATAGACATTGCCATTCCGGATGCCAGTTGACTGACTGAATGACTGAATAATGGATCGATACTGGTCTACATTTATTGCCCGCAATAGAACCAGGTCCAGGGCGCTGAGAGCTCGCTCCAGATTCCCTTTGTCAACGGAGCTGTCGATCTGGAGACCTTGGCAGAGCGTCTCTCTCAGAAGTGCAACGCTGTTCTGGTGAACGGCAACGTCGACTCTGGTAAAGGACAAATGGATATACTGTAGAGTTGTCAGGGAAACTGGCGCAAGACGCTGCTGAACGAAGGACAGGAAGCAAAGCTGACATGTCTGATCTTGTATCGTTATATTAGATGCCCTGAGCTCTGTCGAGGGTCCTTCAGTTATCTACAAGAAGCTTGCAACTGGATCCGTCGATGAAAAGGGTAAGCAGAGACACATTCGTGGTGCTGCGTTTGTGGAGCAATTGGGTTTACAGTGCCTGTTACATGGACGATAGTTGCATTCTGTTCTAACGACTATTGCCACAACATATTCATTTGCTATAGATGAGGCTGTCGAGGAGATTATTGCTCAGATTCACAAGAAGTACCAGGATGACTACTTGGTTCTGTACTCGTCCAGCCAGATCAAGGAATTGCCTACACACCACTTCAGCCCCAGACAGTTGCCAGATGAGCCAACACCCACTACCAAGCCCTCAGGACTCTTCCATCACTACACATTCTTCTCCCAGGGCATCTTTATGGGCTTGTTGATCTCTGTCATCGTTGTCCCCATTGCCATGATGGGTATCTTCTGGAACTTGAGCGTCCAACAGCCACAGCGTTTTGAGAAGAAGCAGAACTAAATAGAAGTAACGGTCGTTGTTTCATTTTTGTTCTGATCTTCTTTTCACTTTTCACATATATTCTTCTCCTCTCTCCTCATTGCCCTGTAGCCTTTTCTCTTCATTAAAGCAGAATAGCTTATATTCCCAGTTCATGAGAACGCGAATGAGGTCAGCTAGGACGAGTGGAAGTTAGCAAGGTCAGTTAGGACTGGTGCTGGGCTGAAAGGAAGAAAGTTGGTTTATTATATATCTTCGATCTTTTCTCCTCATAACTTTATCAACAAGAAAGAAGAAGGAGGGAATAGTGATTAAGTACGAGAGCAGAATGTTGGCCAAGTCCAGGCCCTGACGTTTATTTGTAATTTGTAAGTGATTAGCGGAATACCTGATGGTGGCCGGTCGGCACCCCCTGGCGCGCAGGCATGTGCACTTTAGTTAGCACCCAAAGTACCCCGGCAAGAGTGCCCAATTGGGTTGCCATGGATCCAATGGAAACGAGAGAATAATAAAAGATGAGTTCATGGTCCGTTGGCCTGTACAGTGCGATCGATTGTCATTTTGCTATTGTGCCTTGGTTATCCGAAGAGGTGTCTTTGTTCCTGTGAGAGCGAGGTGTGATTTGATTTGATTTGATGCAGAATCAAAACCGAATCTCTCCAAACCGTTTCCCTCAACCAATCGTGCGCTGAGCCTGAGCGGTGAAGAATGAAAAATGAGAACGCAAACAACCACATAACCTGGCGTTCAAAAGTGGAGTTCAGTCTTAGGATGGAAGGAGAAGATTGGTGCGTGTTAGACGGATTAAAAAAAGTCCCTGACTGCCGGGGTAGTGGCAGGGTCCCTTCTCTATTCCGATTCAAAACTCTGCCCATTTCGCTAACCCTTCCATTCCTTGTTTATGAATTGATGAATTGACACCCGCTTGGACCTCGGACTAGTAAATAACTCGATTGTCTTTTTTTCTTTCAATGGGTTCAGTGGTCAAAAAGATAACTACATGCGACGAGAGACCAGCGGACAAAAGAAAATAAAGTGCAGACCTGTGTATGAGAGTGAGAGATACATGTACCCAGATGAGATCCAGACCAGGCAACTAGGATAAAATAAGGATTGTTGTTGAGCGAGCGATGAAAAACGTTCATGTGCGTGTGAGCACTTTTTCCCTCGTGTGTTGCTGCCGTTGATAGTTCAGTCTTTTTATTATTGGCCAACGGCTACTGGCGACTTGGATCCAGTCAGATTGTCTCTGTCCCAGAGGAGTGATCATAGAACAAAGAACGAAAAAAATCTTCTTTCTACCAGGAGCCGATTGATTGACTGATTGAATAATAACTGATGTGATCAGTCGTTGAAAAGGTCATCCAGGAACCGACAGCCAGCCAGGGGAGGGTGGCCTTTAAGTCTCGTTTTTGTTTACATTGTTTGTTTGCCTTTTGCTCCTTCTGTTCCTTCTTCTTTTTCCGCCCTTCCTCTCTTGTTTGTCCACCCTAGTTTAATTAGCTTTGCTCAGTTGCCTCTGCTCTCTCTTCTCCCTCTTCTGTCCACCTTGTTGCTCCTCTCCTGCCCTCTTCCTCTCCCTCTTTCACGCCGCTCTCTTTCTTGCCTCCTTCCCCTCTTCTCCCTTTTCTTTCCTCCCTTCATTCATTCATTCATTCATTCATTCACCCGCACACACAAACAACTCCATCTTCCTTTCACTTCGCAATCAGATTCACGTCCTGTAATGTTTGCTACAGGTGCACTCCCTACTTCCTCCTAATGACCCATCTCCACACTTTCCCACATACCTCTTCTGAGGAACAGCAGCAACAACTTTACAACCACTACAGTACACATACCCTGCCTAAACTATCGCCACCAAGGCGCTGCCACAACCACAATAATCCTTCCTTCCTCAACCAATTCACCTCTGCCTCCCTTTCGACAATTCTCCTTCCTTTTCTTCTCCTTGTCCTGCTCTCTCCTTTCCCAATCGACAGCCAGGGCACCTCTCTATATCAGCCAATCTCCTTTGCTGCTTCGGCAGTCCTGGCGGATGGCTACTTTTACCTCTATGGAGGAGTCATCAAGTTTTCAAATACCACCAACACAGGATCGAACCAGTTTCTCAAACTCGACCTCGCACAGTCCTTCGACACGGCAACCACTCCCTGGACGTCCCTTCAAGGAAACTTGCCCTTCACCATGGTCCAAGCTGTGCCTAGCAAGGATGGACTACACTTTGTGACCGGCGGCAACAGGGGGATCTATGGCCCTCTCTCCTATATATACAGCACCCAAAGCGAGACTTGGACCACAACCTCGACTTTGCCTGGTCTGGCCAGCCAAGTAGGATACAAGAGATTCAACGTCGGGATGGCCCTGGACAAGGTTACTGGTCTGGTATATATCTATGGTGGACTTCAGGAAGCGAGATTCTCAAAAGAACTCACTGTTTTGGACACGTCGCCCTCGAATGCAGCGAAGATGAGCTGGACACTCTCCACCAACAATACATTCTTACCGGCACTTTATGAGCCCTTTGCGGTCTTTCTTCCAACTCGGAACAAGACGTTGGTCTTTGGAGGATGCGACTATTTAGATCCATCAAACGGATTGGTCGGCAACTGCTACCCTCTCAGCGCCGGATTCCTGATCTCGAACGGACAGAGTGTGAGTCAATTATTGATTGAAAGCCGACCATTCAACACCCCATTGAATCCGCCCTCGCCGCGGTATCAGTCTTGCAGGGTGGTCCTGCCCGATGGCAACGTCTTTGTCCAGGGCGGCAAAAATAGACCCAACAACATAGATATTTACTTTTCCGATGCTTGGATTCTCAATGTGACGGATTGGACGTGGAGGGTTGTCAACATCACTGGCCCTATGACGGAGATGGTTCGAGCAGGACACGCCTGTCAGTTGGGCGCCTATGGCCAGATTGTCATTGTTGGAGGTAAGGCTTTTATTACGATGATTTAGACTGAAAAAAATGGAGCACGATTGTATGGACGATCAGCCGAATTGCCGCAGGGGATGGATATGGTCCTCATGCGGTGGTCGACTCAGCGGCGGCATTAGACCACTCTTTCAACGGACTATGCCGTTTTTACCGCAGTCAACTCAAAACGCAGTGCATTTGATTCATGGATGCTAATGCACTCAATTTTTCTATTTTTTTGACTACATGATTCTAGGTCAAAATAAGAAGAACAACCTTGACGTTTTTGCAACACCAGCCGTGGCTGTAATCGATACTGGGACATGGACATGGAAAAATAAATACACCGGTGGCCCTGTTCCTGGGGTAGGCGGCGGCGGCAGCGGTGACCCTAACGACAACAACGACAACAACAACAACAACAACAACAACAACAACAACAATAATAATAACGACAGCTCAGGACTGTCTGCAGGCGCCAAAGGAGGAATAGGTGCAGGAGTTGCACTTGCCATTTTGGCTGCAGGCGTGGCCGGATTCATTTTCTGGAGGAGACACCGGTCGTCATCGCAGCCGACGCCTCATGCTCAAAAGCCCGACGCGCCGTCGTCCAGGCTACAAGGGGGTGGCGGTGATTTCGAGAAGAACGAGGCTGGTTTCAGCAGGACGATTTATGCGCCAAGGGGTCCAGCCTACATCTCTTCATCCCAGCCTACTGTCCAGGCCGTGTACACCCCGCCGCCACCACCACATGCGATTGTTGAAGGTTCGGAGCCGCCCTCACCCGCCATGACGACACTCCCGCTCTACGCAGGATACGCCGCCAGCGACGAGATTGTCTCGACGCCGTCCACAGTCGTCAGCAAGAAACGCAGCTTGTTTGGAATCACCAAATCGTCGTCAAAGTCTAACTTGGGAGGAACTAACAGTAACGGCAACGGTGACGCAGGGTCAGACGCCGCTCTGGCAGCAGCACTTCTCCAGGCAGAGGACTCGTCGTCATCATGGAATACCAGCAGCCGCAAGGGAACGTTTTCCGACAACAAGGATTATATCCCCTTCCAGCAGATGACAGTAAACCATATCCGAGTCCCGTCTACCAAGTCAAACCAACAGAAACCACAGTTGGACCCGTATGGATCCTCGTCGACATCCTCACCGGCCTCGCCACCAGACAACCGACCACCTACGATTCACACATTTGTCAAGAACACGGTCCAGCTTTCCTCAGCGGCACCTCGCCATATTGCCGGCCCCCAGAGTCTTGTTCCCGAGGAGGAGGCCACGATCCAGCGGTTCTCTCCCGGAGTTCCCATACGGACCGTTACTGCTCAGGATCTGGACCAGGATGGTCACTACCCGCCCCTGACCCCCACGCGTGGGTATGGCCCTTCGTCGATCTTGATCGGATCCTCAGGACCTGCGACGCCGACTACTTTGGTCACGTCGCCACTCCACCACTCGGCAGTCATGGCGTACCCAGATCTTGTCGCGATGGGAGCTCAGTCATTGCCTGGTCATCCGGCAGCCATCGAGGGAGGTACGAGGGTATCTGCGTACTTTGGACAGCCTGCTTACAGTCATAGTGGCAGCGCCAGTACCACTAACGTCAACAGCAACAACAGTGGCGATGGGAATGGATCGTCATTGTACCGCGACCCGCGGATGGCGAAGGATCTGGATCAAATTGCCAGGGAGATCGAGAGTCAGACGGTCCTGGAGCCAAAGGGACCTCACGCTCTCGTCCCTCCTTCCTTCCGGAAACCTTGAAGTCAGATGCTTTTTTTTTTTCCTTTTCAGTCAAGTTACCCCCCCTTTCTTTCTCTCTTACAAAATCCTAGTAACACGCATTAGGGGCAATCCCAATGTTACCTTACCATATCGCTATTCTTATGTTCATTATTAAACAATTCCTTCCTGTTCTTGCCGTATTCCTCAGTTCCTTCAGTGCAAGGATAAAGACTCTTTTGTGGGAAGACTTTGAATGGTCGGTGGGGTCAGCCACAAGTGGCAAAAAGGCGACCTGTGGACGGGTTACTGTCTCAGACTATATGTATATATGTGGGACGTCCTTGGCCACATTGACGTATTATTTCGACATGAGAAAGGAAAAAAAAAAAAAAAAAAAAAAAAGTTCAAGGGCTTAGCGGGCATATGTGAAGAGGCGATGTTTGGGCTAGCAACAAAATGACAATCCGCTCTGTCTTGATCTTTTTTTTTGTTCTGCCTTGCGGAAGAGTCGCTGGCAACCGTTCGCTGGTATCGTATGCTTGTGGGCGGATGCGAAGCGCTCCTGGCGATACTCTTCAAACGCGATGAAGATGGTTGTATGTCTGCGGTTTCATCCTGCATCGCGTAGTAGTAGTTCCTCAACACGATCGCGTCCTGAATTGCTGCATTCGCTCCTATGAAATCAGAGAAATGTTTGGAGAGATGTGGTCAAGGCTGGATTAGTGAAGGAATGAGGTTAAGAATGTTAGAGTTTCGTCGAAGGCTGTGCTCCACATTGAGAATTCATGCGTACAAAGAACGTTTATCTTGCACAAGAATTGGTAAAGCAAATAAACAGCAAATCGACAGAGGAGGGACAATGGCAGTGCACTTTGTAGGTGATCGGTCGACTGGCACCCTTGAATTTTTCCTCGGCTCCCTTGAAATTTTCTTTGGCAACCATGATACATCATACTCCCGCGTTAAGTTGCCCCTTCTGACATTCCTCACATCCCCTCCGTTTGTTTGCTGTAGACCATGTTAATCTGTTGTCTCGAAAGCGTGATAGCTCTGAAAGAAAGGGAGGCCTCATGGAAGTTGCCAAATCGTATGAATTGCTTGAACAATATGTCATGCGATCTTTTTCTTGCCTTCTCCACTTTCCCCATGCACTCTTGTCTCTCTCTCCTTCCTTCTCTTACTCATTCCCTCATTCACACTCTCTTTCTCTGTCGCATTTACAATTAGTGTCTGTCGTCATTGACAACTCAACATCATTGTCATTTTGCTTATCCTCTTCATTTCGTTCTTTCTTCCTTACCTCCTTTTCCTCATTCCTTCGTTATCGCACCTTCTTGTGACCCATCATCACTCTACTCGTCATCCCCGTCACGATCACGTTCTTCAGCTTTATGAATAAGATATTCCAGACACATCCCCTCGATCTACATGAGATTCGCTCAAGAATTGCCAGCAGCCTTGGCCTCAAAGATCTCGCGACCTGTGCGCGTGTGAGTCAGGATTGGAACGACTCTTTCACGCCTTCACTCTACAGATCTGTCGTCTTGTCGGAACATGGCCCCAGCCTGGAATCTGTTGAGAGAAACAAGCACCTTATACAAAGCCTGAGGATTACGAGCTCTGCCTATGGAAAACGATCACTGACATCTGGCAGAGACAAATTAGTTCTTAGTGTCATGGCTACCTCGACTCTGACCACTTTGGACTTGTCGGGCAACTTGATCGGAGACAACGGAGCTCAGGCACTGTCTGAGGCACTCAAGGTCAACTCGACCTTGACCACTTTGGACTTGAGGGGCAACTCGATCGGAAAAAACGGAGCTCAGGCACTGTCTGAGGCACTCAAGGTCAACTCGACCCTGACCACTTTAAACTTGTTGGGCAACTTGATCGGAGAAAACGGAGCTCAGGCGCTGTCTGAGGCACTCAAGGTCAACTCGACCCTGACCACTTTGGACTTGGAGGACAACGCGATCGGAGACAACGGAGCTCAGGCACTCTCTGAGGCACTCAAGGTCAACTCGACCTTGACCACTTTGTACTTGTGGGGCAACTCGATCGGAGATAATGGAGCTCAGGCACTCTCTGAGGCACTCAAGGCCAACTCGACCCTGACCACTTTGGGCTTGAGGGGCAACTCGATCGGAGATAATGGAGCTCAGGCACTCTCTGAGGCACTCAAGGCCAACTCGACCCTGACCACTTTGGACTTGAGGGGCAACTCGATCGGAAAAAACGGAGCTCAGGCACTGTCTGAGGCACTCAAGGTCAACTCGACCCTGACCACTTTAGACTTGTTGGGCAACTTGATCGGAGAAAACGGAGCTCAGGCGCTGTCTGAGGCACTCAAGGTCAACTCGACCCTGACCACTTTGGACTTGGAGGACAACGCGATCGGAGACAACGGAGCTCAGGCACTGTCTGAGGCACTCAAGGTCAACTCAACCTTGACCACTTTGTACTTGTGGGGCAACTCGATCGGAGATAATGGAGCTCAGGCACTCTCTGAGGCACTCAAGGCCAACTCGACCCTGACCACTTTGGACTTGTGGGGCAACTCGATCGGAGACAACGGAGCTCAGGCACTGTCTGAGGCACTCAAGGCCAACTCGACCCTGACCACTTTGGACTTGGAGGACAACGCAATCGGAGACGACGGAGCTCAGGCGCTGTCTGAGGCACTCAGGACCAACTCGACTGTGACCATTATTGGCGTCATATTTTAGCAATGTCCATATTGTGATGGTAAAGTAGACTGTTCTCTTACTTCGCCTCCGCTCTTCACAACAACCGCGCCTCCATTCTAACCAGGCCCAACCGCGCGTTCACTCTCCCTAACAACCTCGCCTCCTAGCACCTGTATAAATGCCTTTCTCTCCCTGTACAATAAACAGCATCCGTTTCTAGCCCTTCCTCCCAATCACTAGCTCTCGTTATCCCCACTCTCGTTAGTATCTCCCTCTATTCCCCTGTTCGCATCTCCTTGCTCTGTTGCTGTTACTGATACCCCGGAACAAAAAAACCAACAGGGATCATCAGCCAGATAGCCAAATGAAAAGCCGGACAGCCAAGCCGCTACAAGAGCCCCGCTATCGCTGTTGTCACGCCGTCATAGGGCTCCTAATCACACGTAGCTCATCATGAATTTTTGGTGCAGAACATACTCTGTCATATCGTTCCACAAGAGAGCGAAAGTTTAAGAGTAAAAGTTAGCAAAGTTGAAAACTCCAATTGCGTACACGAGCACAACTTGGACAAGTATGGCCAAAGCCTGGATTGAACGACTCACCTGAATCATGACAATGACCTCGATATCCTTTTTCTCGTAGTTCTCGGCAACATCCTGGGATCCCAAGAGACCAGCCTCCTCGGCAGAGTACCAATGAAACTCGACGCGGCGGGTGGGCCGGAATCCAGTACCAACAAAGGAGCGGAAGACCTCCAAGGTAGTGACGGTTCTTGAACCATCGCCATCGGCGCCAGGGGAACGACCCCAGAGAGGGTTCCGGCGGTTGACAGAATCCTGATGGGCACCGACAATGGCGGGCTGGCTAGCGAGTGACTCGTCCTTTCCCTCGAAACGAACTATATTATTAAAAGTGATGGTTCCCCTCAAGTGGGAAATAAAAAACAAGAACCGAGTTTTTAACAACGGACGACAGCATGGGAAGGAAAGAGGGTCGATACCAATGATGGAGAACTGGTCCCACTTGTGCTGGAACTTGCGAATGCTGACATCCGAGTCGGCGTCGGACTCCTCGATCAAGTCGCTAATCTGCTTGTAAAGCCATTGGGCAGACAGCTAGTCAGTCTTGGATCTGCAGTAGCGATTGTGGAATGAAGTAAACTCCTTGAGGGCAACTTCCATGTTGGCAGCCGAGAGGCTTTTGACATAACGACTGTATTTGGCCTATTGCACCTCCTTCTTAGGAAGGGTTACAAAGAAGGGAAACATAAAAAGAAAAACGCGGCGTTGGTTGTCAGTGCGAACCGAGCGAAGAGAAGAAGAAGAGAAAAAGAAAAGACACGAGCCTAAAGACAGTGTTAATGTTGTTTGGAACGTCGCAACACAATTTTGGGACCTCACAATCCTCTCCCTGTGGACCATTGTTGTCACGCATACGCCAAGACATGCCAAACAAGCAAACAAATACACAGAACAAAAACAACGGCGAACACGTACGCAAATGAATCATGGAGCGGAGGGAGGGCTTAAAGTCCTGGTGGTCGGTGATGTGCATTATCCGATGTTCTTGCGGAGGAACTCCATGCGCTGGCCCACGGTCATCCAAAGGGGGGTCTTGTCCTCTGCGGTCTGGACGAGACGGAGGGTGCTGTCGCCGTTGGTGTTGTTGCTGAAGTGGATGGCGTGGGAGATGACTGTGTCCTTGACCATGTCGAGGGTCTACTGCTCCCATTAGGCGGGGGCAGTCGAGGCAGTCGAGGCGAGGGACAAGAAAGCGAGAGTCTGGACCTTGACCATTCTTGCTGTTTGTTTGTTTTTCTGATATTGCTTTTGTTGTGAGTGAGTAAGTGAGTGAGTAGGAAGGAGGTGTTGAGGAGAAGAAAGGCTGAATAAAGAAATGATCGATTGAAGGAAGGAGAGGTGAAGAAAGAAAGGAGGTCAAGTATTTGTGTTGAGCGCTGGAAGGAACAGAACAACGGACTGCTTTTGATCCCTGTTGCTGATATCAGTAAAGGTCCCCTGCCTTCCCTCTCACCGACTCTTATCCACACACTTCTTTCTGCTCATTTTTACTCATTTCATTTTCTAGCACAATGGGCTTTTAGTAAATCTGTAAGGTTTGGGATAGCAACTCACGATGACTCTCGTCAATGAGACCCGCCAGAGTCAGGGTCACGCCGGTGCCGCCGCTGGGAATGTGGTCAAATCTGGACCTGCTCTGCATTATTGATAGCAGGGCTGCGAGCGGCTGCGGTGGGGAAATAAGGGGTTATGAAGAACAGAAGAAGAGGAATGCGAAGGGTGAGATGAAGTGTAAGTCGCAGTTTTCATTTCTTTCTTGAATGACACTGATCTGGCCTATCAAACTCTCATGATAGCTGATGCAGGGTTGTTGAGTGAATGGGAAGAATGAAGTAATAAATGAAAACAATGAAAACTAAACATGCGATCAAGCGTGTGTTTTCAATAGACAGCAGCCCAAGATTCAGAGTAGGCAAAATAACAAATGTCGTTGTCTTCAGGACCTGTGCATTGTGGTTGTAAGTGCGCCACCAACTTTATTTTTTGAATGTAACGTCTCAGACCCCTTAACGAACATATCTCCTCACCTGTCTGTGGAAGCACCTTACAACCAACCCCTTTCGGGCTCCCTCCCTTTCTATTTCTTTTTCTTTTGGTTGCTGCTCATCATCGCCATCCCCTTGCACACCACCTCCCCCTTGACCTTTACTTTTTACGTGTGTCAAACCAACTCCTCGATAGCTTTCACCGACCCTCAACGACACGAACCTCCAGAATACCCAACAAAGAGTCAGCCTCCAGGAGCATCACAACACACAACAACGATGCAGTTCAAGGAATTCGATGCGTTTCCAAAGGTCGAGTCCGGCTTTGTGAAGCGGACAGGGTCCGGCGGCATCTTGACGCTTGTTGTCTCGGCCATCCTGTGCATCTTAGTGATGGGCGAAATCAAGGACTACATGACCCTTCGAAACGACTACAA
The DNA here is from genome assembly GCA_019671135.1 of Linnemannia hyalina. Classification (NCBI taxonomy): domain Eukaryota; kingdom Fungi; phylum Mortierellomycota; class Mortierellomycetes; order Mortierellales; family Mortierellaceae; genus Linnemannia; species Linnemannia hyalina. The sequence continues at coordinate 732,733 of JAHRHY010000018.1, read as the reverse complement.
TTTTATTGTCGACCCGCTCGTCAACCACCAACTCCAGATCAACCTCGACATCACCATCGCTATGCCCTGCGAGAGTTAGTTTGCTTGGATATCATTTTTTTTTACACGGGAGTGTCTCTTGTTTCGCATATTCTCTGCATGTTAGACTTGGCTCGCTAATACTGGTTCTGTAATATCAATCGGCCATTGTTAGCATTGAGAATTGACCTTCGAGATATCGCGGATGTCCAGCTCGGGCTTTCAGAAAAAGTGGAAAAGATCCCCACTGTAAGTAGCCAATTATACTGCACCTGAATTGTGCTCAACTCCTTTTAACGCATTGGTATAATTAATTCGTCCGGCTTTTCTTTCTTTTCTTCTGCCATGTTACGTCTTACAGCACTTCAAGGTGTACTCGTCGACACACGCAGAAAAGATCCGCCACGCACCTCTCAACGTCCAAAAGATGATCCGTGCAGCTAGTAGGAAAGAGGCACTGGACCACGCCTCCAAGGGTATGTGGAGAGCGAGGATCAAGGCGATAGCAGGAAACCAAATGATAAACGCCAATTGCTTTCTTTTTTTTTGGGTATCGGTGTATTAACGCGAACAACTCTTCTTTGTTGTGGACGAAACAGGAAACACGGACTTCAAGGCCTGCAGGATCACTGGAAGTTTTGAGGCGAACAAATTGAGCGGAAACATGCACATCACGGCAGTCGGACATGGATACTATGGAGCTCACAGCGACCATTCAGGTGAGTTCAGGAATCACACAAAAGCAAGCATGAAAATTGGATGGAAAAGTGCTGTAGGCAGACAGGTATTACCATCACCGGTATGATGTGGCTAATTGCTTCTTGCTTATCCTTATTGTGATCAATTTAGTCATGAATATGACCCATAGTATCCACGAGTTGTCGTTTGGAGAACTCTACCCTGCCATCGTCAACCCCTTGGATGATAGCTTTGAACTCTCGCGCACATGTAAGGGATTTTTGCCAAATCATTTGCTTTCATTAAATCATACGGTTTGTGGACTGAAGAAGTGGGTTGCAAGGTTCGACACTTACACAAACGTTCGCTCTCACTTTGATCATATAGCATTCGAGGCGTTCCAGTACTTCTTGGTTGTTGTTCCTACGATCTATATCGGTAGGTTTACGAAACGACTCATTGCACAGTTTCAGGACAGGGACCATGCGCTGAAAGGATCTATAGGAACATCGTGACAACAATACCCGTTACCAACATCAATCTCATTCATCATGAATAATAGATCGCTCGAAAAAGCAACTGCTGACGAACCAGTACTCGGTCAGCGAATATCGCCGAACATTTGACGAGCATCAAGGCATCCCGGGCTTGTTCTTCAAATACGAATTCGAACCCATGACGCTGGTGATCTCGGAAGAATCGTCCATGTCATTTGGACACTTGTTGGTCCGACTTGCAGGTCTGGTCGGAGGGTATTATGTTACTGCAGGTATGGCACACAAGGTCTTGAGTGCCATTTATTACACCATCCGACCGGAGCAGGCTCCCCTCAAGAGACATAATGTATAAGGGAATGGAATGTTTCTTAGTTTCCTTGATACCCCCTTCACATACTGCCAGATTTGATGAGGAAAAAAAAACAGGGACAAACATGCCAAGGTACAAGCAATCAAGCAGCTATAGAATAAAAAATATCGTTTACTTTCTCCTTGCATTCTCACCCTTTCCTATCACACCAACAATCTTCATCCTAAACAATCCCTCCCTTCCTCACTAGCTGTTGGAAAAGGTGGCGGCGGGAGGGATACAAGTTTGGGCGCATTTCTGGAACATATTGGCGACTTCTAGGTTACAGTTGTTCCTGCCGTAGTAGTAGTCAAGGTTTGGGTTGGGGAACTTGACGACGCAGTTGGTCATCTCGTGGTCGTAGATCAAGGAGTACCGTTTGATGCACGAACCGGATGTGTCTGTCACCGCCGCCGGGAAGTGGCCACCCTTGGCTGATACTGGTGTCAGGGTTGTTGTTGTGAGGAGTAGCAGGACCGCGGTGGCGAGGATGGATGATATGCGGAGGGTCAGTGCTGGCTTGGAGGAGGACGAAGAGGCGGTGTGGTGTGATGACATGTTGGCGTGGACGCGTGAAAGAGTCGGAGAGGTAGTGAGAAAGAAGAGTGTGTGTGGTACGTGCGGTGTGTTAAGAAGTATGGAGTGTACATTGAAAAAGTGTAGGTAAAAAAAAAAGGAGATCGCCAGAAAGGATGGCCAATTCGTTGACCATTTTATGCCTCCAGCCCTACCCGGACTGCCCATCTGCCCAGTCAATGCAGCTGCTCCAATTCTATCCAGTTCCCAGTCTTGACCCTTCGGCACTACATAAGTACAGCATTGCTGTTATTGAACTCAGCTTGTCCGTTTTATTTCGTTTTTCTCCTGACTCCTACTCCAGTGAGCCTTGTAAAAAAAAGTATGTGAGTTTTCTGACCCTCCTTGCTTTTTGTATTCGTCTTCTATTCATTTCATGCTGTTCCCTCTTTCTGTTGTCCCTTTCCCCTTGATGTGAAAAAACCTAGGCGCCTGGTCGTGTCTATTCATGGTGAATGGTACCTTCACGTGGAGCGTCCACCTGTCCTTCTCTTTTCTTCATACGCGCTAGCTACATACATCTTACAACTAGAACGACCACATACAAAGCACAAGCCCACTTTCGTCTCTTTCATTCTCATGGGATGGTTGGCAGAGGGCTCAATGTTTTTTTGGGGGGGAAATGTTTTTTTATTTTGTGTTATCATACAGTGGTTATTAAAGAGAGAGAAAAAAAAAAGAGTACAAGAGGGAAGAAAGTTCACGAAGTTCAAAGTTTCCTGAAGAGAAAAAAAACCGATGCAAGTTTGAAGCGAAGAGGATGAGTGTGCTAGAAAAAGAACCTGGTGTTTGTATTGTCACATTTAAGCAACGGGGGTCTCGGAAGCGGGGGCAGCGATGGGAGCCTTGCCCTTCTTCTCATCGGCAAGGCGACGGGCCTCGTAGTGGACAGCGGCGATCTGCTCCTTGACCTGAGTGGCAACACCGGCGACCTTCTGGCCGGGGGCGGTCTGAAGGGCCTGTTTTACCGCAAATTGAAAGAGTTGAAAAGAATGAGTGACGTCGTATATGAAAAGACAATACGAAAAAGACGACGCACAACCCTTTTCGCGAACAGAGAAGGCAAGAAAAAAATGCATACCTGGTTAGAGTAGTCGATACCCTGGCCGACAGCAGCGGTGACACGGTCCTGGACGTGGTACTTGTGGTCAATCTCGGTGGCCTTGGCAGTGACCTGGAACTTCTCGTCCAAAGTCTTGGCCTGGGCCTTGGCAGCCTCGACGTAGGCCTGGATCTTGCTAGTAAGACCATACTTGGCATCGATATCAAGACCCTTCTCGATGATCTGGTCCTGGAGAGTGTATCCGGCAGCGAGAATCTCGGCCAAGACAGTAACCTTGGGCTTGTTCTCCTGAGCAGTGTGGTCGTCGCCGGTGGCCTCCTCAAAGTAGGGCTTGACCGAGATCTGGCTGTTGACAATCATGGCGTTGGTCAACATGCAGGCAGTCTTGGCAGCAGATTCTATAATACCATACGATCAACGATAGCAATAGTGAGTAGGATGATCAAAAGCACGAGACGCAGGGACTGACTGAGCGAAGGCGGGAGAGAGGGGAGAGAAGGTCCAACGTTATCAAAAACGTCCCAAACAAACAACACACTCTCGTGGTCGAGAAAGTGGGAGAAAATCGTGCTGCATGAGGCAGGGGCGTGGTGGTTGAGCGAGGGCAGGGCTTGATGTTATGATAAGGCACGGAATGAAGCCCTTTTTTTGTATTTGATGACGCCAATGCCCACCCTCTCTGCGTAATCCCCAACATAATCCGCATTGAACATTCACACGTAGCAGATAAACTTACCACGCTCGAAGAGGACAAGGGCAACTTGGCGATCTCCCTCCCTAATGATGCAAAAAAAGAAACACATCATACAGCAAAACTTGGGTCAGTCATGCCTCTTTGTCTCATATCTTTCTGTTGTCCTCTTCTGGTCCCGTCTGATTGTGGTTGCAGAGGGTCCTGCATCGGTAGGTCCCTTTATGTCATTGCAGACGTATTGCTTGGCAAAAAGAGAAGGAAACGAAAAAGACGGCGGTAATTACTTTTGGAGCTCGAACTCGAGGATCTTTCCGCAGAACAAGAAGAAGTCCTTGACTGTTTGAAGTGAGAAAGAAAGGACGAAGGAAATATTGGTCAGAGAAAGAAAACTTTTCTTGTCGTGTTTCCGACGATTGTCTTTGATTTAGACATATTCGCAAGCAAGAAAAGTAGCATACCAGTCTTCTCGGAGGCCTCCTCGCTAATGTTGTTAACGATGATGAGGTTGGGGGTGGGGGTAGCAGGGATCTGTTTGCGTATAAAAGAAAAACGCGTGAAAAGGTGTGAGTAAGTAAAAGGTGTGTAAATAGGGAGAAGTAATAAGCGTGCATTATGGTGTGCATGTGAGCGGAAGGAGTATCGACGCGGCTTTTTTCTTTTCGAGAGTGGTAAGAGTGGAAGTAAGTAAGTACCTTGACGTGGGCCCAGTTGGTCATTTTGAGTATGTGTTGTGTGTGGGGTGAGTGTGAGTGGGAGAGAAGGTTGAGGGTTGTTGTTGTTGTTGGAATGAATGAAAGAGAGAGAAGGTGTGAGAAAAGTGAATGAAGAAGCCAAAAAAAGAGCGGCCAACGGAGAACCTTTTTATACCCTGCCTATGTCAACCCTCCGATGATGTCAGTCACATGAAATTGCTGGCCTTTGATTAATCAAACGCTCTATTTGCGATTTTGCTTTCCCACACGCCCATTATGACAGTAGTGTGTGTGCGTACCTGCGGCTCCCTTGTCCTTGTCTCTTCGCCTGCCCTATGTCTCTCACCTGTCGCTCTCGCTCACATGAAAACGCTCATTTCATAATCAAAGCGACTCTCTACTGTACTGTACACACCCCATCCAAGACAATATGACAATAACCAACAACCACTGTGTTCACAATGGCTGGAGTTTGTAGCTGTGGCTCAAAGGGTCGCCTATCCACGGTAAAGACAACAACACACCATTCACCATGCTCCAACACTTCCTCATCATCGGAATAGCACGAGATCGCTCACTCTCCCACCAAAATTCGTCAATAGCACACAATTGCCTGAGCCCTTTCCTTTCCTTCTCATGTTGAACTATAAGCAGCGAGTAGCACAAGGAGACGATAGGGCAAAGTCGTCTCGTCAGCAGCTGATCCGTACTCTGTTGCCCGCACGAAAAATTGACTCGTGCATTTGTGTCTCCGTTCTTCTTCACGTTTATCTTTTTAATGACGGCGTGTGTTTGTCCAAATGTCAATGCGCCTTCTATGCCACTGACGCCTAAATTGTTGGGAATGAAAGGCCTTCTCCTTGTCTAATAGATCGTCAGCAGTAGATCATTCCTACAAAATGAAATGAAAAAGGGTCCGCCCCTCTTTACTTGTGACAATGGACGAAGCTTGGAACCAGAGGCAAGATGATTCGTCGATCGAACCCCCTCTCAGATAGAACAAACAACGCACGGGACAGTCCGAAATAAAAAAAAATGACAATCGAATGAAGATGAAGCAGCATGCCAAGGCAAGAATATTCTAGATTTTGGTGGCGCATGTTAATCCTATTAAAAGAAGAAAAATGACGATGATGCTTGATGTTTGCTGGTACCCAGTCAAACTATGACACCGCTTGGAGCGAAAAAGCTTTGGTTTTCCTTCGTCATCATTCCACTAGAGGGCTACACGTTGGTCATTGGATCCTTCTTTGTCTTCTTTCCTCTTCTTCAATGGCATCATATTCTCGAATGATGAAAAGAAAAAAAACCCTCGGCGCGATCCTTGACAAAGGGATAAGGCACTAAACCTATAGGAGTGCCAAGAGCTACCTGCAGCTACCCTGTCAACTTCTTTCTTTCTTCAAGGCAGTATGCCCAAAACATGTTGTATTTGATATATTCAATTGGAGATTCCCGCTCCTGCGTTCTAATCGTTGTCGACGTCGTCGGTGTCGTCGGCAACATCAAACTGTCGAAGCACAAGCCTCACTCGGCCATCCTTACTCCGCTTGTCTCGAACTGTCCCATCCGGAAAAAAACTGGCCTACTCGATTCTCCGATGTGAGTGAGGCATTCTCCTCGAGGACCGGCACGCAATTGCATAGGCGAGCTCAAGTGCTCCAGCGTCAAGTGCTCTGATATGTTGAATATTCCGTGCTAGGGCGTGAAGGGCAGGGGTGGACGTGAACAGTATGACCCAGCGATAAAAGGTCGTGTATCCTTCCAACATTTTTTGGTGGTGAGGAAAACAAAGCGCGATAGGTCCGCCATTGCTTTTTATACACATTAGTGTCTGGGTACCACCCCTACAAACTCTTCTTGAAAAACTCGGTCAACTTGGGGACACAGTCGTTGACCTTGCGGTCATAAAGGTCTATGTGTGTGGCCCCGGCAATAGTAAATAGCTCGCTCGGTTTTCCTGCTTTAGCAATCGCGATTCGACTGTGCTCAATGGTATCTGCATCCGTTCCTGCAATCACCAATAGTGGACGAGGGGAGATCCTTTCGATCCTGGCGAATGCATCGAATGCGACCAGAGTATCATAACTCCAAAGAGCAAACTTGTTGACAGACCGGCTGTGGGATCCACGAGACGTCAAGTAGTAGTCGTGAGCCTCCTTCATCAGGACCGGGCTGTCCTTCTCCACCGGGGGGATGTACGGAAGGTACTTGACCTCGGCCCCCTTGGCGTACTCTGTCCTGTTCTCTCCAGCTTGAGCAACTAACGAAGTGAGGGTCTCCTTCGGAATCGATCGGGCGAAAAGCAATCCGGTATCGACCATACTGACAGTGGCAACGGCCTTGACACGAGCATCAGCAGAGGCCGTAGCAATTGCGTATCCACCTCCCGCGCAGATACCTAAAATTCCAATCCTCTTGGGGTCCACCTTATCACTGGTCGCGAGGTATGTCACCGCAGACTTAGCGTCTTCAATGGCGGCATAGGGGTCCTCGACACATCTGGGAGTACCCTCACTAGCTCCTTGAGTTCGACGGTCAAAGGCCAGGGTGATGAAACCGTGTTTGGAGAGCTCGGCAGCATAGGTACCGGAGGTTTGTTCCTTGACACCGCCGCCTGGGTGGAGGACGACAATTCCGGGCAGGCTTTCACCTTCCTTGTACGAGCCCGGGACGTAGAGGTGGCCGGCAAGCTTGATGTTGTTGCTTGGGAAAGTGACGTCGATTGGAGCCATTCTTGATACAGACCGGAATGTGAGAGAGAAAGAGAGAGAGACAAAAAAAACGAAGTAAGATAAAGATCGGTGCGTGAGTGTGTGTGGAGAGTAAAAGAGTGCGTTGGTTAATGTGTAATAGCAACAGAGGGAACGACAAGGGGTCAGGCAGGATTGAAGATGGGAATTGCGAGTGTCGTTGAGAAAAGGAGAGGTGGAAGTATTTATGTTTGGAGAGTAGGATTGAGTCTAGGAATCGTCGAGGAAAGTAGCGGCGGTCTAAAGTGGATTAGGGGTGAGTATCGTCGAAGAAAGTAACGTTGGTGAAGATAGGAATAATGGGAATCTTTTCTTTTGTTAGTACCAAACAACCGGTAGCACTCCCGCAAGGTGTTTCTTTTCAACGGCGGATAACTATTTCACGCTCGAGTTGCAACGCTTTGGCCGAAGATGCTGCGATAGTTCTTTTTCAATCCTGCGAGACACTCGATACGTTCAATGTTTCGACTTTTTCATACCAAAGTTCGCTTACCCAGGGCCGTGAGACTATACCAATGCTATATATCTCATGTATTTCACTGTGAAGGTGCAGTTTTTCAAGTTTTATGCTAGACTGTGTTTCTCAACCTAACATGTCCAAATAAAAGTGTCCCTTACCCATCATCTCTATGGTTCTGCTTGAGCCATTTTTGGTAAGATGTTGGACTTCAGCATCAGAAAGAACGAGGGGACTTGTGCGAGTGTAATAAGGTGGTACATCTACAGATCCAGAGTGTGACCCATCTTAGATTATTGCAGCCTCAGGTGGGATCAATTCCCTTCTTCAGATCGACATAGGATCCCGTGCGGTCGTCGCATTCGATGTTGAGTTCGTCCAAATGTCTGCACTCCCTGAGAGTAATCGCCGGAAAGATCCTGCCAATACTCCCTGAACGGTCGATAACAATTCGTCGCAAAGGAGAGATAATGTCGTTGGAAAGGGGGGCAGGTTGTCAGAGAGGTCGTCCAATGCGGTTCAATATCCGCGACAGTCAAGGCTGTCCAATTGCTGAGGAGGCAATGCGTCCAGGACCTTGAATCCGGCAGAACAATACTTGAGCGATTGATATCCTCTCCAGTGACTTTGATCTCGTGGTCGCCGATGACAGAAGATATGTCAAGTCTCCAGATGTTGGAGCAATGTGGCAAAAACGGACATGATCTCGGATGTCGAGGCTCCTTCTGTAGCATCCTACAGCGTCAGGGCTTCCAGATAGTTCAAGGGCTCCTGCCTCATCTTACATGGCGCCAACAGCTCATCACAGTCGTCATCCTCTTGGTCGCTGGAAACAAGCTTGTTCCACGTCGGATTGTCATCAAGTCCCTAAAAGGGCGCTTGACCCGACTGCTGGCAAAGAAAAGAAAAGAAAATGTCGGAGTAATACCGAAACTGTGTAGCGTCCTCCGTTTGAATCACAATACCCAGATCTGCCAAAGCTGGTTAAACTTGAGGCGATCCTTCAGAAACTCGAAAGCCGCGATTGTATAACATTGGAGTGACGTCGATGTATAGGCGAGAGAGTTGTGAGTTGAGGCAATTTGTTAGTTTAGGCCATCAATAGATGTCCTTAGACCTTCACTCCTGCGCTTGTCCTCAAGCCATCGAAACTCCTCTCTAACGTGAAAAGAGTAATTGAAAAAATCTGCTTGCCGGAGCTTTGGCCAATTCTGATCCATCCACTTGGTCTCAGCCCACCCCATTGTCGCCTTGGTCTCATCCGTTTCTGCACTGACCGAACCGTGAAGTGCTTTCAGCTGCTTCAATCCTGAGAGGTGGTGTAGAAATCCTGGTCGGTTTGTCGAGGTGTTCCTGATACTGAGCATGGCAGGGAACGACGTGCTCGACTTGTGCACCAGCAACATACCGTCTAGACCTTCGTCGGGAGGAACCATTGCCAAATCCAGCTCCCGCAAAGCCGTCAAGGAGCCGATCTGTCGGTACAAGAACTCCAGTCGAGAAAAGTGTTGCGCCTCGACCTCGGTAAGTGTGATCGGGGTTGGGCGATGGTAGTATGGCTTGACCCCGGGCTCGACGGGCAGCTCACATCCACTGATCCCGAGGGCGAGGGAAGTCAACTTGGTGCAGGCCCAAGGGGTCTGCAAAGCGTCGTCGAAAGTGATGTGAGAATCCGAGCAACGTCCGAATCCGATGAGAAGCTCGTCCAAGTTACAGCATTCCTTGACAATCATTGGAAACAAAGCCTGCGGGAGAATGCCATGTCCACTGATGATAATTGATCGCAACGTCGTCGAGTGCCTTTGGAACGCCACGTCAGTCTTGAACTTGCTGTCATAGGGAAGAGCTCCACGGTACACAAACTCGGTGATTTGTTGAGGAGGCAACGACCCCATGATCCGGAAAGGGAAAGGCTCGACCGAATCCATGTAGTAACCACAGAAATCCAACGACTCGATCCTGGGACAGTGCTTGCTGATGAACTGCTCGATCTCGTCGGTCTCCTGATGTCCCATGACGACAGACAGAGACAGTTTGTTGATGTTGGGACAATGTGCGAAAATGGAGCGAATGTCGGTAGCCGAGTTCCAATCGTGAATGCCCCGAATCAACAGCTCCCTCAGGTTGATTAACGCTTCCTGCTTTCGTGGCACCGCTATTACGTTTCCTCTCTCATCCTCATCAGTCGAACGCCCAGGAAAGTACAAGCGAAGGCGCTGGAGGGACGAGGGACAGCTGAAGAAAAGCCGAGAAAAAATAGCGAACCTCATGTTGACCTCAGACTCAATCGAAAGTTCCAGTTTCTTTATCGCGTGCAGTTTAGCTATGACGTCTTCTAGGCGTCGACATTCGGCCATGTCTGCAATCGAGACTTCCTGCAGTGAAAGAGAGGTCAGGCGCGGGCTGAGAGAAATCAACAAAGTCAACTGGGCCAATGTCCCTCCACTGTTGTCGGCGCTTGGCAACTTGTAAGGGGGAAGGGGGTAGTTTGTGCGATGGGAATGGAAAGAGAGTCGCGACAGGCGGGTCATGGGTGGTAAGGCGACCAACTGATAGGCGTGGATGTCGGGTGGCGGCAGCCAAGGGGGTCGTGTTGGTGGTGTGTTCGAGAGATGTGAGTTCATATCCTGGAAAGTAAGGAGGCAGTTGTAGTAGAAGACGAGATCGTACAGATAAAGGTTCAACTCCCTGACATGCTGACTGTTCCGTGAAAGAGCGAGCAAGGCTGGGGTAGATGTGAACAGTCTGGGAATAGAGCCATCATCAGCCAACAGAGTCCTGAAGAGAGAAAGGGTGCACCGCGTGTGCATCTTCCTGCAGGTGCGGGCGAGTTTCGAGATGTCGTTCTTGGCGAGGTATGGTGTCAAATGGTCGACGAGCTCTGTTATGTTGAAGAAGCATCCAAAGGCGTCCGGCATCATGGTGGTGGTGGTGATGAATGAAGATCCATTGAATTAAAAAGAAGTGAACTGGAAAAAAAAGGCCAGTTCACTTGATTTTTGATGTCTGTACCTGAATATGAACATTTCAGGGGCATCAGCAAACCTTATCAGTCGATCAGCTGTTTTGTTTCTTGTGAAATGGGTGTTGCAAGTCCACACCCGTCCTCCTTTCACAATATCTATCGCTTCCAAGCATGTTTCTACAAAAAAAACAATAGTAGGACTGATACTCCATTCAAGCCATGCAACAAAGGGGGGAAAAACAAGGTCACAAGGTCTTTATTTCATGAACATTCAGTCAAAAGGTGCAACATTCACGCTACCAAGTCGATATCCCCTTTTCATCTCCACGAACGGCACACTGACATCCTCCCGCTTCGCAAAGAATCCAGCATGTCGAAGACAAGGTCACTGTCAATAGATCCAATTCGTTTCAGAAACCTTCATCGCCTTCCTAATCTCCTCCGAATCTGCCGTGGGCCAATCCTTACAGTACTTCGAGATATTCTGGCATGCCTGTCTGTGGGTCTGGAAGACTCAGTATCGCGGGGAACGACATGCAATCATCCTGCATTCTCTCAACATCCACTTCGCCACTCTCGCACAGCAAGGGAATCATCCTCAAGTTCAACTCCTTCAGCGCGGTCAACGCACCGATCCTCCTGTAAAGATCCTCCTGTAGAGATCCTCCAATCGAGAAAAGTTCCGCGTCTCGTTCGCGGTAAGTATGATAGGAGTTGGGCGACGGTGGTAAGGCTCGACTCCAGGCTCCTCAGGCACCTCACATCCACTGATCCCGAGCGCGAGGCGAGTCAAGACCAAGGGCGTTCTAGAGCATCATCTAGAGTGACGTAGAATCCGCTAGCGCGTGTGCATAGTATATGAAGCACTTCCAGATTATAGCACTCCTTGAGGATGGTGGAGACTGATATGTCGAACATATAGTTGTCCTTTTGAAACCGTAGCTCCCGCAAGGATGTCGGGTGTCACTGTATGGCCAAGTTCATCATATGCCGATCAATCCCGGAACGTCCAGCGCGCAACTCAACACTGACCACCTGCTGTGCGGGCAATGCGCCCATGATCCTGAGTGGCAACATCATCTGGTCCCCCGCATGGTCCGCTCCATACGCAAACACTTCAATCCTGGGACACGCCTCCGCAACGAGCCGCGCAACAACCTCGACATCCAGGACCCAGTTTGAGATCTGCAAGTGCGCGTGGAACTTCTTGAGTCTGGGGCAATGAGCCAACATCGCCGCGAGATCGACCGTTTCCCTCCACCAATGACCCCGTCCCACGAAACGACAGCTCCTCGAGATGGAGCAATGGCTCCAGTCGCCGTTCCATAACCGCGCCTTATCCTCGCGATGCGAACTGTCTTTCAATCGCCCCACTGCAGAGACCTGTTCGTATCGCCAAACTCTCCCGTTCTTCTTGAAATCCACGGCAACTTTTCGAATCGACGACGGGAGGCAGAAGAACAGTTGTCGCCATATCTCTAACCAATAGTGGTTCCTGCAATGGATGTCGAGAGCCAATGTCCCCAACCTGGAGAGCCCCGCCAATATCTCAGCCAAACTCCAGACTCGATGCTCTAGGATTGGGATGCCAGACAAGGTCAGCGAGACCAAACCGGGATTTCGGGATATCGGCCATCGGGTCTGGGCCAGTCTGGCTCGAAAGTCCTTGACGCTGGGGACCGAGTAGGATTTTTCGCTGATAGGGTCGATGGTGATATCGAGTTGGAACAGGCGGGTCATTGAAAGTAAGGCGGCCATCTGGGAGGAGTGGGTGTCGGCTGGTGGCAAACGCGCTGGTCCTGAAAGTCGAAGGGAGTCCATGGTGGTTTGTGACTGAGGGTCCTGCTCGAAGGCGAGAACCCATTTGTTGTAGTAGGCGACTTCAATTATACCGATATCCAGTATCCTGACGTGTTTTATGTTCCACGCAAGGGCGTGAAGGGCCGGCAAAGTATCGAAAACCCTGAAGTCGCGGCTTTCAACAGCCTGGCCTTCAACACACCACAATTCGTTAGAGAGTGATGGCGTGCATCTGGCGGTTGGTGAGGATGAGGCTTAAGGCATGCCATCAAAATTTCGAGGAGTTCCGGCAAGTCAAAAAACCGTTTGCAAGCGTCTGACATGGTGGTGGCGTTGGCAAGTGAATGAATGGAAGATGTTGAACGAGGAATCACCTGTCGTTCTTTTTTTCTTGCCTGTTCCTGCTGCGTTTGTGGCAACCACATGGTGTTTAATAATAAAAAATCCCTTGTGGGCAAAGTGGCCACTCTTCTAGCAAATACCCTTAAGCCAAAGATTCCCATTGGCCCGTCTTTCACTCAGCCATTTGAACGGCGCTGACAGTTTGGCAGAGAGGGGGTAAAACGCGGCGTATTTGAGAAGAGGCCAGTGTCTTTCCATCCAGGTCACCTCCAACCAGTCAATCGTCCTCTCTGTCTCCTCGGTATCAGCCCAAACCGACCCTCGAATCACCCTCAGGTTCTCCAGTCCAGCCAGGTGGTGAAGAAATCCTGGCATGCCTGTCCGCGGGTCAGGTAGGTTCAGCATCGCAGGGAATGATATGTGGTTATTATCCAATGCATCATAGTCCACCTCGCCGTCCTCGTCCAGTGGCACCATCTTCAGATCCAGTTCCTCCAACGCCGTCAATGATCCAATCCGCTTGTACAGATCCTCCAGTCGGGAGAGGTGCTCAGCTTCGACCTTGTCAAGGGTGATCGGGTTTGGACGACGGTAGTACGGTTCGACATCAGACTCGTAGGGTATCTCGCACCCTCCAATTGCGAGAATGAGTTGCTTCAGCTTGGTGCAGGCCCAAGGATGTTCCAAAACATCATCCAGGGGGATAACGAGGCCCTCGGTCTTCCTGCATGAGGCATCAAGGATTTCCAGGTTAACGCACTCCTTGAGAATGGTGGCGGCAGAGAACCAATTGACACCTATGCGTCCTTCGAGATGAAGCACTCGTAGTGTTGTTGAGTGTCGATGGATGGCCAAGTTCACCGCAGACATGTCGAACTCGGGAGACCCGATCCTCAACTCCAACCGGGCAACTTGTGCGGGCAATGAGCTCATGATACTGACCGATAACCGCTCGTCATACTCGACCATCCCAAACCCTAGCCATTCGATCTTGGGACACCCTTCTGCAATAAATCGCCCAAGAGCTTCGATCTTGCCGTGGTCTGCAAGATTAATATCGCCATTCAATCTCTTGAGATTAGGGCAATGAGCCAACATCGCACGGAGATCGTTCGTCGTCTCCCATCGGTACCCCCTCATGCCAAGAAACACCATGTCCGCCAAATGAATCAATGGCTCCTGTCGCTCAGCAACCGCTTCCACTTCCGCGCCCTTCCACCCGTTCGCGTGCACCACTTCCTCCAGTGCATCTTGGTAGTGCGAATGCCTCTCACAGTTCTCGAAGTTCAAGAATAGCCATCGGATCGAAGATGGGAGGCGAAAGAATATATACTTCCATAGCTCAACCCAATCGTCATTCCTGCAAAAAATCCAGAGTGACAACGTCTTCAACTTGGACAGTCCAGCAAGGGCTCTAGCAAACATCCGTCCGCCTCGAAGACTCAGAAGTGGGACCGAGGTCAAGGTCAGATGGGTCAAGCCGGGGTTTTGGGACATAACCCAACAGAGTTGAGGCAATGCCGCTCGAAAGTCGCTGGCGCTGGGCATCGTAAGGGGTCCTTCGTCCAAAGGGTCAAGGTTTAAACGAAGAGACGACAGGCGGGTTATGGGAGGCAGAGCGACCACCTGGCATGTGCGGATGTCGAGGGGCGGTAGCCAGGGGGGTCGGGGGAGTGGAGTGCCCAAGGTACGTGAGTAAAGCTCCTCGAAAGCGAGTGCGCAGTTGTAGTAGTAGGTAAGCATAACCATTCCGGTGTCCAGCTTCCTGACGTGCTGGACGTTCCGTGCAAGTGCGAGCAGAGCCGGTAAACTCTCCCAAATCTTGCACTCCATGCCGTGACTTCGCTCCAGGCTCGTGTAGAGTGAGGGTGTGCAAAGACTGTTCATTCTGCGGTTGGTGCGGGCGAGTCTCGAGACATCCTTCCGGTCGAGGAACACCGTCAGAAGCCTAGGAAGCTCCGGTATATCAAAGAACTGCTCGCTGGCGGTCGAGATCGACATGGTGGCGAGTAATGCGCATTGAGTTTGTGAATGATCGCAAAACGGAGTCAGCAGGAACCTTTTTTTTATTTTATGATTTGTATGCGTGACTGACCATATCAAAAAAAAAATCTGGTTGTTTAAACAACCAGAAACAATCGAAGGGATACCTTTCCCTCTCTGTTACTTATGTTTATCGTAATGTCTATTCGAGCTGCAGGAGCTGTTACCAGAGATTTTTTCTTTGATTAAAAGCTCTTTGTGATCAGTGAAACAAAGTGATCGGTGACGGGTACCTGAGATCGATGCCAATATCAAAACAGAGAAGGCTATGATGCCTTGATGTAGGCTCGACCTTCTAATGATCGACGATAACTTTTTGAGTGAAAGAAGAAGGAGCTCGTCAGCAGAAGCCCGTGTAACTCTAGTATGTCGATGAGCTGGTCCTAAGTGGTCGAGGTCGAGGTCGAAATGGTGGTAGGTGAATGCCGTGCTTGAAGGGTCATCAACACAATAAAAAGACTGTTCGTGCGTTTGAAGCGCAAAGCGGGAAAAAATTAGAGAAAGAGATAAAAGACGTTTATTTTAGGGCATACATTTCTACACAATACCAACCTTCCCTCTCACTCTACTCGGCATCGTCGTCGTACTTATCTGCCACAATACGAAGTTCCTCCACATCATCATGAACACCCCCTTGCCGCCTATTCGCAAGCCAGGCAAACGGTGCACTAACAAGCTCCTCTTCATGAAAGAAACCAACATACTTTAGTCGGCCAATCATACTTTCTGGTCGATCCATACCGCTTCAGGCCATTCCATCATCACCTCCGTCTCGTCCGACCATACACAGACCAATCCTCGAAGCGTTTCCAGTTTCTTCAATCCCAAAAGATGCTGAAGAAATCCTGGTCGACCCCTCCGTGCATCCTCGAGGTTCAACATGGTCGGGAACAACATTGGATCGTCTAAGCAAGAGATATCCACCTCGCCGGCTTCGTTGAATGATGGCATATGCAGACCCAGCTCCCGTAACCCCTTTAGTCCTCCTATCCTCCTGTGCAGCTCCTCGAGTCGGGCGAAATGCTGGGTCTCGTCCTCGGTAAGGGTGATGGGAGTTAGTTGACGATAGTATGGTTGGACTCCAGGCTCATCAGGCAGCTCGCACCCACTGATCGCGAGGGTAAGGTGAGTCGACTTGTTACAGCCTCAAGGGTGCTCCAGAGTGTCATCCGAGGGTAAAAAGAGTCCACCGTCGTGGAGGAACGGAATACAGAATTTCTCCAGGTCCGACACTCTTTGAGGATGGTGGAGGCAGAGATGTAGCAGTGGCCGTCGGCTCTGGCGAGGCGAATCTCTCGTAGGGATGTCGAGTGTTGTAGAACGGAGGCGTTGAGAGTTGGAATGTTGAAGGCTGAGAGGATGCCGCTGTAGCTGAACTTTATGATTTGTTGTGGCGGAAGCGAATCCTGAATCCTGAACCCGAGAGGATCGTGCTCCTTACAGTTTGCCATTAATGTTGTGTGGCTTTTATCACCTTGTGATACCTAATTTGAGGTGGAGGAGGAACTTTCTCCTCAAAGTGGTATGAAATCAATCCACTTATTAACACCAATGCTTCACCATCAAGATATCCTTTTTGTGTGTGAAAGAAAATAATTGTTTATAGAGCAAGAAAAGATGAAAACTATTTATGAAAAAAACGCAAACAAGCACCTCCTGTGAATGTGCCAATGGATAATATTACATGAACAAAATAAATATTAGATGGCCGAGAATGAACAAAAAAAAAACGAAGTAAAGGTATAGTCTAAAGAAAAAGCTAGAAAAAACATCGCATCACAAGTGCGCAGGTCTTTGTTTCTTGCTTCATCTTGAAGACAAAGAAAATACTCCTGCTTCTTTTCTTTGTGAGGCAAAAGTGTCCTCTTTGAATCGTCAAATCTCGTTATTTTAATCCTGGTGGTTGCGGGGAGCGCTTCCGATGAGTCCCTCTTCTTCCTCAGATTGCTGCGCTACAAGGGTAAGCGAAAAACAAACGCATGAGATATTTTAGACCTCAAACAAACAACGTTTTAAGGCGCCTCGGTGATATCCATGGCCCGCTTGTCAAACATTGTCAAGTAAATAAAACGCGACATTAAAAAAAGCAAAAGAAGGGGATCACAAACCTTTGGGTCTGGGAATAGACAGGCACTTGATGCCAAGGTAGGTGCAGAACCTGTCAATGACAACAACGGCCCATTGGGCATAGGCGACTGCGACAAAGATGAAGTAGGCCCAAAGGAAGTAGTACTCGGTTTCCGCGGTGAAGATGGGGTCCCATCCGAACAGCACTGGGGCGTTGGTGATGAAGGCTCCAAAGATGAGGGGAATCAACTGGACGGTGAAGTAAGGGAAGGCGCTCTTAGTGACGTGGGCCAAGATGATTTTGGTGGCCATGCGACCAAAGACAATGCCGATGGTGACAGCAAAGAGGATAAAGTGCTGCTCCTGGAAGATGTACGAGTAAGGAGACGAGAGCCAGGCATAGGCGCTGACAAGGAACAATGACATAGGCAAAAGCTCAGAGTAGGCAGCAATGACCGACTTGTTCTGCTCCTTGCATGACTTGTACACAGCAATCAAGCTATAGGCATGAAAGAGTGAGGATTAGTCAATATCATTATTGTAGTAACAGTATTGTTCACAGGAACTGAAGAATCGCTGATTTTTACCAAGGGGGAATGTGACCGACAACCATGAGGATGGTCATACCGGCAACCATGAGGTCCAAGAGAATCCAGTCGTCGGGGATGATGCCAAAACCGGTGCCAAAGAGCGCGACGGCGTTAGATCTCCAGAAGAGAGGCCCCATAAAGCCAGAGACCGCCATAACGAGGCAGGCAAGGATAAGACCCTCGGTGGGACCGTTGACATATCCGAGGTAGAGGACTCCAGTGTGGTACTCCTCCCAGGTGGACAGGAAGAAAGGGAGGGTGGTAAGGAGCAAGAGGAAGGCCGAGTACCAGGAGTGACCCATCGACATACAGGCGGCCTGGTTGACGGAACCAATGCAGCAGTTCAAGGCGTCACATCCGTGATCAAACAACTCTCCCAAGGGCGACGAGGTTCCAGTGCGACGAGCCTGCTTTCCATCAACATTGTCAAAAGTCGAGTACAACCACAATCCAATGGAGCAGCTATTTGTTGTCGAAGATGACGAAGAGGAGTGGAGTAGGGCGCAGGGTTAGATCATGATCATTCGTCTCACTTTCATGACATTGTTTACTTTCTCCTTTGTTTTAGAGTGATTCGTCCCGAGATAGTCGACCGTGAACAAGTAATAATTCCGAGGGGAGAAGAAAGGGGAAGGAAAAAAGGTCCGTGGCACTTTTTTCTTCTCTTCCCATTCCATTCGATGAAGAGTCCTGTCGAGGAGTCCATGGGAAACCCAGTAACAAATAGCACAACCACTACTTTTCTGAATCCTCTGCCGTCTCTCTCCTTTTTGTCCTGCGGGTCGGCCTGTGTTTGTTTTTGCATAGACCAGTGAATCCGCTCCTGATGACCGCATGAAGTGAAGCATAGGCTGAGAGACAATGTCGACTCAATATCGCTGGGGAGAAAAAATAGATACCGACGAGGGTTGTTGAGTTACCTGAAGTAGACCCAGGTAGGGCCGGGGGAGTACAGATCAGGGACAAAGTACATGACGACGAACAAGTTCGAGACCACGAATCCAAAGCCGATCAGCGTAATCAAGTTGGGGCTATTTTTGCATAAAGAGGACAATGGGTTAGGTATTGTGCAAAGTTCAATGGTGTAAGGAGAAAGAGGCGAGCCAAAGCGATCACCTCTGCCAAGGCCAGGGCTGTCATATACATGCACAAAAATAACACACACAATCTCTCTTTTGCACTTTCGGACTAGTGAAGTGAGAGATGACTTGGGCTGTTCCTTGTTGCCGTCATTTGTTGTTTACAGCGATTCCTTCCCCTCCACAAACAACCAGCGACAACCAAGCATCCTTGCTGCTTCAATTGATCCGTATCGCACTCTGCCTTGTCGTCGCTGTTCACTTGAATAGTCCATCAACCCATTCTGCCTTGCTGCTGTTGTTGTTGTTGCTTGTTGTTGCTTCTTCTTGTTGTTGTTATTGTTGTTGTTGCTGTTCGCTCCGTAAATAGGGTTCTTGTTTATGTCCGCAAGAGTTCTTCCTTCGTCGCCATCCTTGCTAAAGTCACTCTTCAACCGCTTTGGAGCAAAAAAAAGTAACTGCTGCCTGTTCAGTTCTACTCCGCCGAGTTAACAGGGTGAAGGGGACAATAAAAGGCGAATCGAGCGCTTGTCCTTGTAGTGCTGAGAGACGGGGATGTAAACTGTGCGTGGTTCCTCCTTCCAGATGATGACCGAGCGACCACAACCAAGAGATGATGATGCATTCCCGCTGAAGCCTCCTTGATTGCTGAATTGAACAGACTGACTGTTCACAACAAACAACCCCATTTTTCTCATCTCGCTACTTCTACCCCACTCCAAAAGAGAAGTAAGGCTCTGATGGACCAGTCGGGTGGACTCTTTTACGCTTTTTTTTTCTACTCCAAAGGCTGAGCGAGCTTACACAAACAAGAACAAAAGTAAATCCAATCGCAAATAGCAACAAAAACAACAGCTCGAACAGAGAAGTAAGGATACTTACGCCATCCACATGGGGAAGAGGGTGACGGCCCAGTTCCAGTAATGACTGAGGACGTATTTGGTGACGGGCGACTTGTCGACGCAGCCGTACTTGTAGAGACGGAGGTTAGCCAGACCGGCATCGCTCACATACTCTGACTCGTGGATGCGACTTCCGAACCCAAACATTTCTCTTTATGCTGTTGTCGATATGGAGGAAGGAGAGGGAGAGGGAGAGGAGAAGGAAAGAAAGTCGAAGGGGAAAGGAGGAGGGGGAGGGTCGTTAGGAGAGTGGGGAGTATGGGAGGAGAGCGAGAAGAAGGGTAAAGAAGAAGAGAAGGAAGAGAAGAGAAGAGAAGAGAAAAGAGGAAAGGAGAGAAATCAAGAAATGATTTTATTTTTTTATCCTTGATCCCAGCCCCCCTGTTCGCCCTCTCGGCTTCCTCGCCTCTTGTTACTCTCCCCGACCGACCGAGACGGACTTTTCTTTTGCTGTCCCTTGGGGCAACTTTTCTTCTTCGCTAGCAAGCTGAACTACGAGGCTAGTGACATTTCCTCTCCTACTTTCTCCTCCCTTGCACAGTATCAATTGGCACTATCCCTTGACACGGACCGAAGGACACTCAACATCACTTTATGGCATCCCTCGGTCTCCTTACAGTACTTCACCCCTGTTTTATTCTTGCAACCAGTCGCTGCCTTGATTTCATTCAAACAAGGCAGCCAAAGCGAAAGCCAAGCTAACCAACCACAGCCATCTCCATTCAACAACCTCGTCTCGTCTCCGACCAAGTTGTCTGTGGTAAACAGTCGTTTGCCCAATCAACAGCCAATGCATTCAGGTACCATGTGCAGTACACCATCTAATTAAACATCCTTATCCGCCTTCATGACATGAGAGTATCCATAGTGATGGTTTACCACGGATTCATATGTATCTCAATTACTGGCACACGACAAAGAAGAGACAATGGACTGTCCATCTGCCTAGGTTTCTACAAGTTCATGTCCCTTGTCTTTGTCACTGTTCGCTCTCACATGGAGAAGTTCAAGTCCGATCTCTGTGAAAGAAAAAAAGGTTTTTTTTGCCCCAACAACTTCCCTACACTTGCTCTCTTTCTTTTCTTTTCCCGCTCATCCTTTCATTGTGCATTCTATGTGGCTTCCTTCCTCTCCTTTTCCTTTCTCATTTTCTTTTCTTTTTTTTGATACTTGGGTGCTTGATGCCATGCAATGCCATGCGGTCTTCATGTCTATTTTTCACTCTCTCTTCTCCCTCTCATTTCACTCCCCCCACAAAAATATCTCTGAAAGGAACATGCAAAATGCTCGTGCTCGCACGCACTCTCTTACATCGTGCACGCACTTTTTTTAGAAGTCGACACACAGACCGACAGGTCGACGATTGTTATTATTGAAGTGACGAAAACTAGCTCAACGGGAGAAAAAGATGGTTGAGATACAATGCCCTTTTCCACGCGAGATTATACAAGATCCCATACAATCCTCTCACCGCCACTCTCCGGTCATCGTCATCGCCATCTCTCTCATCCTCTCCGCACTCAGACCGACAACCATACACTTGCCTGCCTACGATTCCTTCTTACTGCTCCTTCCTCAGTTGTCAGCATTTGCTTCCTGGTGGATATCTGTTCATTGCCTTACCTCTGACCCTTTAGGAGCCATTTTTCTCTCTTTATTTTCACACCTCTCTTGACCTCCCAACCCCCTTCACTTTCCATCCTTCGCCCCCTTTTACATTTTCCACAGGGCACATCGTTCATCTCTGTCCACCTTTCAAAGCAAAGCACTTCTTGGGGCAATTGACTCCTCTCCCCATTGTTCATGCCTTTGTGTACGTTATTTACCTCTGCCGCGTTACACAACAACCATCTTTCACGATCTAAAAAATTGTTCACGTTATGTTTTTGTTGACCTTCCACTCTTTTTTTCTCTTTTCCAAAAACCCTTTGTCCGCCCAGCCCGCTCCACAATCTCTTTTCTCCACACGCACATGCGAAAAGAACCTACAGCAGGAGGAAATAACCTAAACTGACTATTGTGATCCATCCTTTCCTTTTTTTCCTTCTCGTTCGCTGACCACAACAAACAATGTTTACTTTACTCACCCAATGTTTCCGTAGACCGAGGGTTGGCTGGCAGCTTGACTGACTGACAAGGCAAAATGAATGCAGGTATGCCCAGAAGTATTGACATGAAACGAAGCATGGTATAGGAATCACAAGAGAGGAAATCAACTACTTCCTTCCCTGTAAGGTGTGAAAAAAGGTACATATTTCGAAATTGAGGTTCATTTCGACCATGAACGTTGAAATGTACAAGTCTGTGTACGTGCGTGCATAGTGTTGTTTTTCTTCGTGTAATGCTGCTTAGCAATAGATATGTGCCTTGTTGGAGTGGCTTTGAATGGACAAGGTGGTCGTGAACACAACTATTTTTTTCAAGATGGACAAATTCACAAACAAACATATCACGGTTGCCGCGTGAAATAAACTACGATCGCCATACTTTCTTGTGTTTTTTTTTTCGCGGCTGCTGCTGAAGTTACTAGGACGCATATAATCTACTGGCTTTAAGCAAACAAACCAACGCAATGAACTATACTGTATGCACGATACTATACGTAGGATACTTATACTTTACGCACCGCATACGCACACCTAGCAACCTTGCCCATGGACCTAATATAAACCATTGAGAAACCAATTAGGCCAAAGCCCTGGTCCATGCGTGTCCGCAATAAACAACCTATTACATCATTACCTTCCTCTTTCTTCTTCAACGAGCTTGCTCTCAATGCTGGAAATAAAGCAATATGAGGATAGTGAATAAGAAAGTCGGGTATTTGACGGCTTTCAGGGGTTAAGGTTGCCATGGTTGGAGTGGATACCAATTAGCAAAGATTGAAGGCAAATAAAAGTAGAGCAAGAGAAATGGACATGCCGTTTTTATACCAGATTCCTGGAAGAGAGCTTCTAGATCGGGACGGTGGAAGGAAACCCATTCAACAAAGAAAAAGATGAAAGAGCAATGGTTGTCCCCTATATACGACCGTAGTCGCCTCTTCTCCACTGAGCGTTAGCTATGAGCAAATAGCATAAGGTCTTGAAGGAAATAGGTAGAGAAGAACGTACGAAAGAAGTAAATGAGGCGGACAGTTGGATACGTTTGAGCCTTTTGGCGATATGTTCATCTGTGAGAGCATAAGACAAGGGTGTATTTTCGAGAATCGAGATAGACGGCACCGAAGGGCGGGTTCCAGACCCGCACACGTTTCCCCCTTTCATCTCTCTATTTCTCACGTCGGTTTCCCTTGTCCGCCTATCCGTCTGTTTACGCCATGTTTTTTTGTTTACTATTTTTGATTTTTATCAGGGAGATATGTGCGGCATAGACAAATGGACCATATCTCTGCTCTTTGCAACAACAGTCACCCGTCCATTCTTCTTCTCAGTACCCATCTCTCGCACTCGTGGTTGCTTTTCAATATTGAGCTATCCAACGTTATGGGAGCTAGACATTGTTCCAACTTGGCTCTGTTCGAACTCTGTCTTTGCATTCATTCCAAATCGTGGGAATCTCTACTAGCCATTATTTCTCAGAGCTAGTTAGCCTGGTTCACACAAGGTGAGCCATTGTAGCGCTGTGGGTAACGAATAAAAGATGATAAAGAAGGTTAGAGACACCCTTTAGTTCTCTGTTCCTGAACAGAGGATAGTGTGAGTTGAACAAGGACGGTAAAGGCATTTTGATTCAGGAACAACCAAGGTCAAGGGGCTTTATTGAATGTCGGAAAGAGGGGCGCGGACTTGAATGAAAGGAAGTGAGTCCTGCTGGAATGAAAGGAAGGAAGGAAGGAGAGGGATGTTGTCGGCAACTGACTTAACCGGCACGGCAACGACAGCAACAACAACAACACCATGCACAGTAGCAACAAAAACCCAATCTTTCTTTTTTTTTCTTTCTTTCATAACATGACCTGTTTACTGTTGTCCGTCTTAATTGCGTTCCCGATGACTGAGTGAGCCCTTCCCTTCATGTCCAAGGAGTCAAGGGGTACATGATATCTCCTTTCATGAGCAGTCGACTCTCTCTTCTCTTTCCTCCTTTCTCTTCTCTGCCTCCTTCCATCTCACTCACACACACACACTCTCTCTCTCTCTCTACCCACTTTTCCCTTCACTTTCTCTCTTTCCTCCACTCACTCTCTTTGTCCACTTTCCTCCACTTACTCTCATTGTCCACCATCCTCATTTCATTCCTCTTCTCCTTCCTCTCTTCCTCATCTCCACCATCTCATTCCTCACTTTTTATTTCTTTTCCTTGTGGAACCCATGATAAATCAAGCCACCACGCGTCAATATTCCTGAACACAAACTATTTTCTTCTCCACTTCCCATTCAGAATACAACAAACCATACCATGCGAATCGAACATCCTTCCTCTGTACGACTCGCAGCCGCACTCCTCATCATGACCCTCGCCTCCTCCTCCTCCTCCCCTTTCACCTCAGGCGTCAACGCTCTCAACATCAACAACCACGACAAACTCTCGCTATCTCACAACGACGACGAACCATCCTCTTTACCACCCTCACTCCCACCTCACATCCAACAATACCTCCACCACAACCAGCACCAACAACTCCTCAAACGCCTCTTACCCTCCTCACAACCCCCCATCCTCTCCAAACGAGCGACCCCACAAGGGTGGATAGACTACTACACTTCCTCAGGCGCATTCATCGACGAATCAACCCTAACCTCAGGCTCCTGCCTCACCCTCCCCTCCACCTGGGGGATCCTCGACATCACCCTTGCAACCCGCCCCAACCCCGCCAACAGCGAACGTGATGTGCTACAGCTCTTTAACGATAAGAACTGTATCACGGTCAATCGGGAACCGGCAACCCAGACGGGTTGGGTGATCATTGCGATGTATTTTAACAAAGTCCCTCAGAGCTTACAGTGGGCTCGTATTGGGGCTTCGGCAACGACACAGACGACGACGACGACGACGACGACGGCGAGCTCTCAATCTACAGCATCAACAGCATCCAAACCAGCATCTTCTTCCTCTTTTGCATCAACACAAACACTCTCAGTTTCAACATCTTCAATACCCTCCCCCTTACCAACAGACCAACTCATTCCACCAGATGGCCTCGCAAACCCACAACCCTCGCACCACACAACCTTCCCCAGCGCCCTTATCCCTCCAAAACCTGTCCCAGACTCCTCGTCCTCCTCCGCATGGGGCGACAACTGTGGCGGTCCCGAAAACGATCCCGACTCACCCGGTTGCAGAGGCGCCCGTCAAGTATCGCACATTCTCATTACCGGGATCACGATCGCCCTCGTGGTTGTAGCGTTGATGGCCGCTGGAGCGTTTTATATCTACAGGAAGTTTTATGCGAATGCCTTGCCGACCACCACGACTGGGAACTCGTCTTCTTACCGACCCAACCAACTCAACAATCAAAGCCATACCGGAGGAGGAGGAGGAGGAGGAGGAGGGAGCTACGCGTTCAGCGGAACACACAATATGAACAGCTCGGCCTCAGGTTCTGGAACCCGCTTCGGCTCCGGAACTGCAAGCGGCACGTTAACAGGAACAGGAACAGGAACAGGAACAGGAACAGGAACAGGAACAGGAACAGGAACAGGAACAGGAACAGGAATACAACTAGGAGACGACGCGAACCCAGACTACGAGTACTGCCACGACCAGGACGAGAACGAACCACCCCGGTTCATGTTTGATCATCGCCGCGATAACGTGGACACTAACCGCAACCCCCTGGCCGCGCCACCATCCTCGGTTCCTTACCCGAACAATTCGTCGGATATCAATCTCATCGAACGCGTTCGAAAATAAACCGCCATACCGGCATTTACTATCTTTTTTTTTTTTTTACACACCGCAGTCTTGCTTATTCATATTGCCAAGCACCCCCCTCTCTCTCTCTCTCTCATAAAGATAAATGCAATGCAATGCAATGCAACGAAAACCTCTATTTTTATTTTAAACCAAAAGAGTAATACTTTTTATCTGCAAGACATGTCCTGCGCAGAAACAAAGAAGGGGGTACTAATATTATATTTTTTTTTATATCCAAGGGAAGGACGCGTGGGGGGCAATAGAAAAGAAGTGAAAATGGTACAAGGGGAAGGAAAGAAAAGGTAGAAGCACATGTAGAAGGGTTTTTTTTTCATATTGTTTTTTGCTGTATTTTGTAAATAGGTTTTGAATTTCAATTGAAAGTGTTGTTTTGTTTGTTGTTTGTTGTTTGTTGTGAGAGATATGTCCAAGTAAGAGAGAGAGAGAAAGAGAGATGTCAATTGTCGATCGCGTCGCGGAGGGTATCAAAAAAGGTCCGGGGATTCCAATGCACCAAAGAGGGAGAAGGAACAAGAAGAAAGTGGAAAGTAAAACAATGTCGGAAGAAGAAAATGTAAAGAAAAAAAAGATATCCTGTTTCTCCTGTCAGATTGAAATTCCATGCTGGCTTTCTTGCTAGATGTCCTCCCCATTTACGCCTTGATCTTGCGTTCCTCCACCTCGACCTCAACAGCGGCAACCCAGCGAGCCAACTCGTCAGCCTTCTCAAAGACCTTGCCAAAGTAGACCACGGCCTGTTCGCCATCCTTGGCAGCCTTCTCCTGCTCGGCGCGGCGTCTCTCGTGAGCCTCAATCTCCTTCTGGAATCGGTTCTGGATCTCCCAGGCGTTGCTCTTGAAAACGCGACGGCAATCCTTAGTGATGCGCATAGCCTCATCGTGGACCATAGTGCCCTCGCGAACGTGGGCGCGGAGCTTGCGAGCAGTCTTGCGGGCAAGGGCGTGCTTCATGTCGGCAGCAATGTAAACCAACACTCCCAAACCAGCCACCGTCACAACGGGCACGGCCCACTTGCGGACATTCGAGACACCGACCGTGCTGGTAATGTCAAACAGGCTGTGGATCAACGACTTGTAGCCAAGGGCCTTGCTCGAAAACATCGTGACAGCTCCGAGCGAAACACTGGCCATGCCCAGCTTGTCCTGAACCTCAAAGATGTCAGTGAACTCGAGAGAGAGCTCATCCTTGAGCTTTCCGGTGGTGATGCGGTTGGCGTCGGGCTTGGTGAAGAGGGTGAGGGCATCCATCTGGTTGGCGGCCGAGGCATCGTCGGCAAGGGTGTGAATATCGTTGACGCAGTTCTTTGCCTTCTCCTTGGCCTCGACCTCGCAGCTCTTGACGCGGTCGACAAAGAGATCGGCCATGACATAGCGGAGATCGTTGGCGTACTGCCAGATGTGCAACAATCCGTTCCAGGGAACCAGGGCAGAGACAACATTCTCGATATCGTCCACAGCGTTGGTCAACTTCTCGCGGGTCATTGTATCAATCAACACGCAGGTCTCCTCAGCAAGACGATCGACTCTCTCCAAAACAACTTCGCGACGGATCAGCGTATCCTTGTACTCGGGCTCGCCACGCTCCAACTCCAAGCGGACCTTGGCCAATTCCTCGGCAGCCATGTGGCGGTTGGACTCGGAGAGGACGCTGACGTCGCTCAAGATGTTCTCAAGGTAGACCTTGGCAGGGGCCAACTTGGACTTGCAGCGCTTCTCGAGAACGAACGAACGAAGGCACTCCTCGAGGCGGAGGAAGTCAGCGGGGAGATCACCACCCTGGATGACCTCGGGCAAGCACGAGCCAGCAGAGACAAAGTGGACGAGCTCGTCGGCATCCTCGTAAGTCTTGGCGGAGAGCTGCTTGATCTGGTCGAGAATGACGCGCTTACAGCGCTCCTTGTCACGGATCGAGTCGAAGCGGTTGACAACGATGAAGATGTGAGTTTTTTCGTTGGCGGCATTCCAGAGGAACTCCTTGCCCTATTGATCATTGTAGATGAATGTACGAAGGAAAATGTACCATAGATGAAAGAGAAATATTGTCAATGTCAATGAAAATATAATAATGACTACAAGAGCGTTGACTCTTAAAATCATAAAAAAACAACTGATGGTCATAAAAGGCAGTTCCCATGAAATAACGTGGTAACACAAGAACTGTTGTTTTGCTGTCGTCGATGTTGTGTTGTTGACCCACTGTGCAAAAAAAGTGAGTTCGAGATGGTATGGATGTAACTCAGCTCGAGAGACAGGGACGGAGGGAAGGGTGGTTGAGTGACATCAGCGTCAACACAAGAAAATACCTCTCTCCCCACTATCCTCTCTCATTCCCCATCTCCTTTGATACTACCAGCTCATTTTACCCTCCATTCTGAGTGCAAAATACAAGTTTGTCAGCCTAGCAGTAAAAGCAAAGACTGACATCCAGCCAGTGCAAAATAAAACTCATTCTCCCTCCATTGCTCACGATGGTGTTCAAGTGGCTCACCCGCCCAATCAACTCTATTGCCCTACCCTCAACACATCGCCCTCTGGCCATGTAAAAAATGTACCCTCCGCCGACACGAGGGAGAATCAGAAGGGATCGGAGAAGAAGAAAGGGAAACAAGCGGGGGAAGGGGGAATACATCGGGGTCACTCACTCACTTCACTCCGAGTCCAGTCCGAGTCAAAGAGAATAAGCCCTTTTTCCAACTCACGGTCCAATGTCCATTCAGGTTAGGCTGACATGAATTGGGGTCCTCCTCCCTTCACCGTGACAAAGCCCTGACCTTTTTCATATACTCTACTTTCTGCGTCATCACTTACTCATCCACGCGAGAAATCAACACCCATCCCCACAAACACACACACATAACACTCACTCACTTGTACACATGCCCCTGCCCAATAATACAACAAAGGAACTACCCCTGAGCAAGAGGCACGTCGACTCATCATCACATACATTCAGCCCTGACAGATACATATCACCCCCTCACAAGCACATACACAGCAAATTCACATATAGATAATTCAAACAAACTTACAGAAAGAGTAAAGTGGTTCTCGGCAGAGACGACAAAGACGACAACATCAATCTCCTGCTGGCGAGCAAAGAGGGCAGTCGTCTTGACAGAGTCGCGGTTCAAACCGGGCGAATCAATCAGTGCAATATCGACGACTCCGTTGTGCAGCAAAGAGTCGTTGACGAGGCGGCGATCGGTGCAGTAGACCTTGACCTGGGCATAGTCCTCGTAACCATCAATGACATCGTTCATGAACTTCTCCAAATGGCGCATGTCCACAACGGTGAACGTGTTGGGGTCCTGGCGGTTGTAGGTCGAGGCATCCTTAATAGCGTGGACCGCCTCCTGGCCCTCATTTTCCTGAGCGTCCAAGACCTCGCAGAAGAGCGACGTGCAGGGTTGCTGGTCAATGGGCAAAATGGTACGCTGCATCAATGCGTTGACAAGGGTAGACTTGCCGGCGTTCAAATCTCCAGTGATCAAGACCTTGGAGCTCTTGTCAGAGACACGCTGGTAGAGGTTGTCGAGGTGCTTGACGCTCTGCTGAATGCGTCCATCGAGGAGGTGGGCGATGGCGTTGCGCTCCAATCCACGGAGGAGGGCATCATTGCCAGTGGCATAGTTGCCGACCTTCAAGTCCAGCTTCAGAACATTGAGCTCGGGGAACAGGCGACCGACCAAGGGGGTGTGAGAATCGGCGGCGTTGTTGTTGTGCTGAAGGGGGGATCCAGGTGCAGAGGTGAAGGAACGTTGGAGACGCTGCTGGAGAGAGACAGGCGAGGCACGTTCGCTGTCGTCCTCGGGATGGAAGGATGTGGAGCGACGGAGGGGGTTGGACGAGGCTGCGGAGGCTGTGGCTGTGGAAGAGCTGTTTGCGGTGGCGGCGGCGGCAGCGACGGAGGGGATCTGGAGGTTTGGGTAGTAGGTTTGCCATGGGCGGGTAGCGTTTGTCTCGCGGATCTCTTCGAGGAGGCCCTTTGTGCTTTGGATCAAGTTCAAGAGGCGGTTGGACTTGTCAGCGAAGACCTGTTGTTGGAGGAAGAGGTTCTGGTTGAAGGGGTTCTCGTGGGGGACCGAGGTGGCTGCTGCGTAGGAGAGGGAGGGGAGGACGTGGTGTGATGGTGTGGGAAGGATGGTGGTGGTAGGTCTGTCCGAGTCGTCCATGCTGAGGCGTGGGAGAGAGTTCCTCCTCTGGGTCGAGGCTGTTGACTGGGCGGGTTGAGCAGAGAAGTATGAAGTCATGATTGGATTGATTGGATTCTATTGTTGATGGAGTGATATGTACAGTATGTGTTTTTTTAGATTCGAGATCGAAGGAATGAGGAGAAAGAGAGAGAAAGAGAGGGCGAGAAGGAAAGAGTGAGAGTGAAGGGAAGGGGAAGTGTAATAGTCAGAGTAGAGAGTGGGAGTGCAGAGAAGAAAGTGAGCAGAATTAATAAAGAAAAAGAGAAAAGAAGAGGGGAGAGAAAGGTGAGTATGCCGGAAGGGAAGTAAGGAACGGAAGGAAGAAAAAAAAAAGGGACGGAAGGAGGAGGAAGTGAGAAGTTAATCAGACAAGGACGAGAAGTGAGAGACAACAAAAAAACCAGAGACAAAAAAATAGTTGAGCCCTCTTTCGGTTGATGTCCGAAATGGAAAAGAAGGCAGACAGGCACAATGCGAAACGGAGGGTGAATATTTGGACGACAAGAAGACAAGGATGAGATAAATAATAGGATGGAGGATTACACAAACAACGAGGAAAGGAAAAGGACGAGAGCAGATAGAGAAGGGAGAAGGATAACACACATACACCATAATGAGAAACAGAGACAACGGAGGAATGATATGAAGACAGAGAACACAAGAGAGCAGGAAGGAGAAAAGGAATGAAAGGTAGACAATGGTCGTCTTTCGGATAGTATCATATAATATTAGGAGACAGAAATTAGAGAGTGAGATCGACAATCGGGTATGTGATATGATGGATATCAGGAATGAACACTGATGATCAGCGTTGATGGTGAAACTGGTGATAACTGGTGATTAGGAAGGAAGGAAGGAAGGGGGTGGCCACAGTGGATATGTATGGATCAAACGGAAGGTGAACACCACCACATTCACCCAGAAGGGGTCGGTGCATGCAAGGGGTGTGTGAACTGGATGGTGTGATTCTATAATGATGAGAACAAATCGCTTCAATGGTGTATGTTGTGTGTGCCTGGCTGGTGAGTAAACAAGTTGGAGTGTGCATTTCTTTGCGGACAGGGCACCCCGGAGGATGAAGGGTGTAGTGACTGTCTTTTTGGCTCTCTTCTCCCCTTTTTGTGCGCTTAGAAAGCTTTGCGGGCTAACTGGCCTCCTGGGTAGAAGAAGGACGAGTGGTATGATAGGCAGGGAGGGGATGGAACAAGAGCAATAGGATCTTGTTTGACAAGGAGTGACAACACTTTGAAATAAAAAAAAATCAATAGGGGAGTGAAAGGCAGGACAAGGAGGAAAGGGAACAAAAGAATGGGAGATAGATAGGCTCAAGGGTATGTGTCTGAGTTGCGTGTATGTCTGTAAGGTGGCAGGGTGATGTAAAAACCTGATCATACTCTTATTGTTTTGTTTGTCGCAAGGGGCGAATGTGTACATGTGTGGTCTGTGTGTGTGAGAAAGAGAGTGTTGGAAGGTGTGCAGAGTGTGTTGTAATCAGGAGGTGAGAGTAAGGACAGATCGTTACCTGAGTGAATGTGCACGAGTAGAGAGAGTATCGTTGTTTGTTGTTCGTTCGTTGTTGCCCCGTCTAGATTCAAATATGGTACGTGAACCTCAAGCGAGAATCGGGATCTTCTTTCAAACGAGTGGGAAGGAAGGAAGGGCGTAAGTGTGTGCGTGAGAATGAACACCCAGGGGTGTGTGAGGTGGATCCCTGGATACGAGAGAAGGATGAGGATGTGAGGGATGAAAGGGATGAAGGATGGATGAAGATTCCGACAAAAGAGAGAGGTAAAAGAACAACGACCTTTAGCCAAAAGTGTGGAAAAGGGAGGGAAGAGAGAAAGAAGGATCAGCTTCGTCGTTGAGCAAGAACCTTTTTTTTTCTTTTCTTTCCCTTTGTGTCTCCTGTTCTTGTCGGACTCACTCTGGACGGAAAAGTGACAGGCTCTCTGTCCATGCGAAAAATGAAGACAGAGTGGCTTTGCTCTTCAGAGGCATCTATCCGGCCCCATTCAACACCCGAGACACCGAAGGGGTACCACTCACAAATCATGCTGTCTTCTTCTACCTCCTGCAAGCTCGCTCACTCCCGACGACACCCGCCTCGGCGATGTATATGTATTCGTAGCGACGATGGAAAAGTACGATGGTGAAGAGTAAAGATGGCAATCTTCTTACTGTTGAATGGCGGTAGATGTGATATAGATCAAATGCTTGTTGTCTTTTATTTCGGGAATGGTAGTTGCAAAAATCGCTATTAGGTGCATGTCTTCTTCTTGAACAACCCACTCTCTCTCTCTCTCTCTCTCTCTCTAGACACCCTGGTTCTTCTTCAAGCGGTCCTCAAGATCATCGAGCTCCTTGGTCAACTTGGCTGGGAAGCGATCGCCAAATTGCTTGAAGTAGTCGCGCGCCTTGCCAACTTCAGACAGATACGACTTCGCGTCCACCTTCAACAACTTTTCCATCACTCCACCACCAACATCTTTCTCAATTCCAGAAAGATCCAATGACGATACCGTGGGCACATATCCAATCGGCGTTGACGTAAACAGGTTCTTGTCCTCGGGCTTTTCCAACCGGTCAACAATCCACTTCAAAACTCTACAAAAAAGGGAATAAAAACAGTCGGCGATAAGTGTACATGTTACTTTACGTCTCCATTGGGGCTTGTGGTCACATTGAATCGAAAGGTACCTGGAGTTGTCGCCGAATCCAGGCCACATGAAGGATCCGTTGGTGTCTTTGCGGAACCAGTTGACGTGGAAAATCTTGGGCAGTTGCGACGGATCGTTGACGCGACCAGGCATCGACAACCAATGGCCAAAGTAGTCCCCCATGTTGTATCCTGCAAAGGGGAGCATCGCGAACGGGTCAAACCTAGACAGACAATTGAACATGCATGATAGTTGCAACAGTCAGACATGTTACACACACACGTGTGACTCGCTTTGTAAAAAAAAACCCCCCCCCCCCCTTAAAAATCATGATTGACAAAGTTACCTGAGTTGACCAATATCGCTTCCATCAGCAGCTGCAGTCTTCTCGCTGGCTACGGTTGCACCAACAAGGACACCGTGGTTCCAGTCCTTGGTCTGGAAGACAAGGGGCACAGTCGTCTCGCGTCGACCGCCAAAGATAATGGCTGAGATTGGGACACCGTTGGGGTCATTCCAGGCTGGGTCCTTGGCGGGGCATTGGTCCACAGAGACTGTGAAGCGAGAGTTAGGATGAGCCAGAGGCGTACCCTTGTCTCCCATCGAAGGGTCCCAGACCTCACCCTTCCAGTTCACCACTTTTCCATCAGGTCGCTTCTTGGTCATTCCCTCCCACCAGACATCGCCGTCCTCGGTCAATGCGACGTTGGTAAAGACAGTGTTCTTCTGGATCGTCTCCATGGCGTTAGGGTTCGTCTTA
The DNA here is from genome assembly GCA_019671135.1 of Linnemannia hyalina. Lineage (NCBI taxonomy): Eukaryota > Fungi > Mortierellomycota > Mortierellomycetes > Mortierellales > Mortierellaceae > Linnemannia > Linnemannia hyalina. The sequence goes on along the minus strand of JAHRHY010000018.1, from coordinate 699,679 downwards.
CCCGAGGTGCCTGGCGCCACCCCAAAGAAACCAGCTTCGGGGTTGATCGCATACAGGCGTGAGTCATTCGGGTTGAACTTCATCCTACAATAGTTGTAAATGCAATGTAGCAAATGTACATGAGTGCCTTCATTTCGTAAGAGATCATATGCAAATATAGTATGTATGCATCGAGGATAGAGAGACAACTCACCAGTTAATATCGTCCCCAACCACTTGTACTTTCCATCCTGGTAATGTCGGCTGTAACATGGCCAGATTCGTTTTGCCGCAAGCGCTATTTCAAGAATTTTTTCTGGCATAAGCTCTCATTGTCCTCAAGTACATTGACGGTAATAAATCATTAGAAGATGAGCGCCATGTGGACTATAGCATGGCCCCTTTTCGTATTTCTCACCTTGGGAAGGCTGCAGCGACATAGTACTTCTTTCCAGCGGGGCTTGTCAACCCCAGGATGAGCATGTGCTCTGCTAACGAACCCTCATCACGGGCCATCACGGAAGCGATTCTCAGAGCAAGGCATTTCTTTCCTAACAAGGAGTTGCCGCCATATCTATTCCATTGAGGGTCATGATAGGAGGGATGTGAGTAGCATTGTCAGCTATGCAATGAGCTGTGAAGTTGAAAGAGGAAAGGTCTGATGTTGAGCGACAGGGTTGCAAAAAAAGATCGTACCCACTACCAAAGCTCCAGATTTCACGTGATTCGGGGAAATGCACGACCTTGCGTTGGGCAATGTTGCATGGCCAGAGTGAGTCCTTGTCTCCGGACTCCAAGGGCTTTCCCACAGAGTGCACACAAGGCACAAACTCCTTGTCGTCACCTAGGACATCGAGCACAGGCTGACCAATGCGGGTCATGATGCGCATATTGACCACGACAAATGGGGAGTCCGTGACCTATTTCAAGAAAGGGTAGGTACGATGTGAGTGCTCCAATGCTACGATTTCCGGTCATTCCTAGTCGCACGCTCCATCAACCCCATCACCATGTCACAATCAAGTCGATATTGCATTTTCTTACCTGCACACCAATGCGGGCAAGAGGCGATCCGATGGGACCCATGCTGAACGGGATCACATACATCGTGCGACCTGCATAATATCATTTGTGGAGAAATGAAGTAAGGGGGTTATTTTTGTCAGTCAATGAGGACACTCCGTCGCGTTAAATAGACACCAAGAGAAGCAAGACTGCATGTGAATTACCTCGCATTGAACCGCGAAAGGACTTTTCGAGCTCAGTCCTCATTTGGTTGGGATCGACCCAATTGTTCGTTGGACTGTGCGCGCGTAAATGAAAAGAGCAACAAAAGGTGGGAAAATGAGGATTAGTTAGACTCTGTCGTCACGTTCAACTCCTTTTTTTTCTCACTCTCTGTTTATCCTTCTTTCGTCCTTTCGTGCTGTAAGCATGATGTCAAGGAGCATCCTATTTATCCCGATCCTCGCTCTCCCCTTTGACAAAACATTCATTCCCGTCATCGAACATGGTGTTTCTCATTCAATGTCTCCTCTACAATAATAAATAACTCTTCCTAGTTGAAAGGACTTACCCAGCATCGATCTCCTTCTCACTACAGATAAAAGTGGAACTCTCGGATCGGGCAACATCAGCAGAATCAGTTCGGGTGAGATAGGATCCTGGGCGAAGTTTACTGTTGAGCGGGATCATGACACCCTTTTCGACCAGGTCGCCCACAAGGCTGTCGTATTCTTCCTGGGAACCATCGCACCAGTGAACATTGTCGGGTTCGAGAAGGGACTGCTGAGCTCGAACCCAGTCGACGAGCTTCATGTGGGTGGTCGGAGCCGGGTCGTGGTGGATAGCGGCTTCTTCGGCATGGGAGTGTTGATGAAAGGTGGCGGAGGCCGAGATGGGAGAGGAGTGGCTGGCAAAGAGGGCCTGTCTGGCCAATGGTTTGGAGATGGCACCCAATAGGCGGACTTGAGAGGCTAAAAAGGGCGAGCGAAAGTGGGTTGTCCCCTTGCCGGTTGTCCAGACCGAGCTTGTGTGGAGGGTGCGAGCGGCGCGGACAGAGCTGGCTGTTGCTGATGGGTAAGTCCTCGTTGCAAGGACAGACACCATTCTTGCAGAGGCTGAAGGACTATTTGTCCCATGGTTTACGAAGGAAGGAGAAGAAAAGGCAGGTACGGGAAGAGTTGACAAGGTGTGAGTAACCACAGACCACCCTCGGTTGTGAACGTTGTGTGAGTGTTTGAGTGACGGACATTGAAAAATGACAAGGGAAAAGGCGCTCACAACCACAAACCAGCCTTTTGTTCCCACACACACAGTCGCATGCTCATGTCTAAGTTCATTGCAAGGCGAGGAAGAATGAGAATGACGACATTCAAGAAGCAGTAGGGTAGGTACCTTAAGAAGAGCATGGTCGTAGTATTTCAAAGAGTTTGTTTTGTTGTTGTTATTGTTACAAGAGTGAAGGTTGCTATTGTTTTGCAATGCAGGCGCGTGTGAATGGAATGAATGAGGAGTGAAGCAGAATTGGACTATGTACAGAAAGGGAGAAGGAGAAGGAGTTAGGAGGAGAGGAGACAAAGAAACAAAGAAACAAAAGGTAAAGAGTGCGGAGCAGGGTGCATTTAACTTGAAGCGAAACCGTGGAAAAGGAAAGCCCTACACCTTTTTTGCATTCATAGGGTCCATTGAACGAACAGAGGTACAAACAGGCGCACATCCACACCGAATCATCAACAACAACGACGGCCACCTGTCTCTCACCCTCGCCATCCATATGCAACTCCTCTTGCAGATGTCAGTAATAATAAGTTCACTCTCGTTTCTTCCATCTCCTTTTATTCTGCAAAGCGAGTGTCTCCCACGTAACAATCTGAGTGTGTCTTCTGCCACTCCGCCTTGTGCTCGAATGTCCAACCAACACAGTCCATAATCCACGTCAATTGCTGTAGCTTTGGCCCGTTCATGAGTCGTGTGCCTCTTTTTTTTCCCTATTATTTACCTTTCGGAATCAGACGATCAAATCCTTCATCAAAGGAAACACTCAATCCCAAGTATGTCCTTTGTTTTACCTAGTCATCTTTTGCTCAGCTAACGAAACCCTTGGTCGGTCAGGTCAGGAGTAGCTAGCTTTTTTTTTTGGTGGGGAGTAAAGGAGGAATAACAGGGGTCAAGTTAGCCATCCTGGCATTCAATGAAAATGGATTCTCTTGATTTCCCTTGTCCATTTGCGTCTTGGCTTGTCCTCGAAAGCGTTTGAAGTTGGATGATGAAGCCCGAAGCCAGCAACGCCGACAGTTTTTTATTCTCACGGGTCCTTCGCCTCTTGGTGTTGTTGTTTATAGTGGTGATGGTGGGTCCAATAGAGGTGAAGCCCTCAGCATCATCATCATCGGATGTGTCGGTCGACCCTAAAAAAAATACAAATACCGAAAGGAAAGGACGAGCGCATTGATCGTTTTTTTCGTTCATTGGCACAGTGGTATTATTACCCCAACGGAGTCGCCCGACATGGTCTTGGGCTTGGACTTGACTTGGCAGGGTACGAGTATTTCAAGGGGTGTATTGAGAAAGGGGTTCGATGAAGGTGAGAATGGGATAGATGGAAGGATGGAAGGGATGATTCTCTCTCCTTGTGGTCATCATCAGCAGCATCCTATTCAATGAGTAAAGCCTTGCGCTGTTTTACCCCGCACTCTCTACACCAATGGGCCAGCGCTTGTGCTCACAACCCAGTGTCAACAAAGTGGGCACAAGACATGGCGTGTGTTGGTGGTTTGTAGAAATGAAATGGAAGGAATACCTTCTTCTTCCACCTTTGCCCTTTCACTTACCCCACAAAATGCCGTTTATGTCTTCATCACATCCTTTGGGGTTTCTTTTTCCTCGTCTTGAAAGAGTACTCTCTCATGCGCAAAAAGAGAATTGCTTTCAAACTCCCTCTACAAAGAAAGCACATACCACAATCTTTATTTTTACTCATTTATTCACACATTCGTAATTCTCCTAGGCACATAACAAAAACAAGTGAGTAGTGTCTCCTTTGTTTCGAAAAGTGTGTCCGTGGTCAGTCTTAAGAACACACCATCTCTCTCCCTTCTCTCTCCCCAACGTATCCCTGTCTCTTTCCTCTCGCTGCCTTTGCGCTTGCCCTCAGATGCAAAAGCACAACCATACACAAACCTCACTCCCTTCTCCTTTTTTGTTGTCATCCTTACTTTTTTTCACCCACGGCACGGACAGACACAATGGTCTCAGACTATGACTCGGAGAGGCGTCTGGAAAAGAAAAATCACGAACGAACAGACCTTTTCGTCCTCCCTCCTTTCCTTTGAGGCCATTTTTTTCCTTACCCTTTCGGAATCCGTGAACAATTGAGGATTGGGTGTCAATCCCTTCCCTTCCTCTTTTGTTCTTGCAGTCGTTGTCAAGTAATTTCTTTTTATTTGGAGTTTACAAGAGCAAGGTGCCCTGATGGCAGTTCTGCCTACTCTTCCTCCATGGAAGACTGAGACCTCATCAACGCGCCGACCCCACTCTCAGGTCCGAAAAAGAACAAAAGAGAGTGTGTTCGGATGCATGGATGACACGAGAATAACAAATGAACCGAGCTTATTAAAAAAAGGCGCAATTGGCATGATCCTCCACCCCTTCTCTCCCCCAATACACCCTTCCTTCATTTCATTGACCCCTTCGTAGATGGAGAGGGAGGTTAGGTTTGAAAGGAAAAAAAAACAATCCAAAAAGGTCTTGTCCGCGTGAGGGGTTAGACCTATGTCGTTCCTATTTCTTCCACTGGTTCGTTGGCCCAAGCTCAAAAAGGACTGGGTAAAAGAACAAGTGGCGAGGGATGAAGAGAAGGTAAAACAACAAAAGTGAGAATAAGAAGTAAGGTGGAGGTTCATTTGCATGTGTGTTACGTATCTCCCGCTCCCTTCCCCCACTCCTCGCTCTTCCATGATGGTTACTCCATTCTTCCACCAAGGTCAGGTTCCCTTCATCCTCGTTTTCATGAGCTTGGCCCTATTTTTATTTTGTTATGGCAGTTGGGCCGAAAATATCCCGATGGTTCTAGGAGGTTGTTGCTCAATAGGTGTGGTGATTTCTATCCATCTTAAACTGAGTGTGGAAAATGGCCATCAGTGACGGAGGCAAAGGTGGTTTTATGCAAACAGGCATGAGCAAAGTGGTGAGGATTTGACAGAGAGAGAGAGAGAGAGAGAGAGAGGTCATATCGAATTGTTTCCAGGCTGGTTGCGGAGCGCTTTGCAAGGAGGTAATTGGGCAGTCATTCTGTTTCTCCTGGTGCGGGCACATCTTTGCTTTTTTTATATATATATATAGACAGTGTAGACAGTGCGTCTTTGACATGCCTGTGGGAGATATGTAGAGTGAAGTTAGAGTGAAGTGAACAATCACACGCCGCCTTTCTATCTTGTCCGCCTCAATTAACGAAACAAGATAGGAATTCGGCGTTAACCATGTTTGTGATTGTGAGAACGTAATACATAGGACACGCCGCGCTCTTTGTTGCTTTGAGTTTGCTAGATTTGAATTTGTTCCATGATCGAACCTCTTTGACTGCTTTCTCAAGGTAACATCCTGCCGTCTTGGGGTGCACAGAGGTGGTTCCTAACGTTTCATTTGTTCAATAACCCCATCATAGGAACACAATTGCTCTCAGTTCTCTGTTTTGAAATTGCCACACACACCTTAGTTTGTGCCAGAGAGAGAGAGAGAGAGAGAGAGAGAGAGAGGGGGGGCCTAGGCCGTTGGATCTCCAGCACCACTTCACTGAGCATTCTTATTTTCCAAAGTCAGAAGCCACCCAACAGTCGAAAAAAAAGGATAGTGGGCTCCTTCATCTCATGCCCTAATGTGGAACAAATTTAAGCGTGATCAGTCTTCAATCCTTTATGCATTGGAAATAAGCAAAAAGAGGTGAAAGGAAAACCGTGGCAAAACAGGGGGTAAAGGTGAGAGAAGAAGGTCATCAGTATTTTTTATTACACAGAGTATGGAATTATAGACAAGAACGAGAGAAAAGTAAAAAGGCAAATAATGCAGTGGGCGAGGACATGAAAAAAAGAAAAAAAGAGCTTTTTTTTAAAGTGGCATGGTTATTAGAAAAAAATAAGAAAAGGGAGATAGAAGGATGGCTCGGAGAAAAAAAAAAAGTGAGCCGCCGTAATTCTAAAAACTACGGCAACCTCCCAAGGAAGCCTTTTTTCAAGGGTCACTGGCTGATCACTGCATTTAGTGCATCTCGATGGTCTTGCCACCCTCAACATCACCGCCGCTCAACTTGGCCAAAAGGACTCTCTGATAAGAAACCAGGCAGCAGCAGAAGTAGTACTGGAGAGCCAAACCGATCAAGAATGGGATAATCCAGCCAGCCCAACCGAAACCGCAGGAGTAACCATAGTAGGTGGAGAGGTTTGAGCAGTAGTTGGAGTAGTAGGCGACACTAATACCCATTTGGATGAGCTGGATGATGGCCCAGACAAAGTAGCCGATGACATAGAACTTGACAAAGATATTGACCCACTTGGGGTCTTCCCTGTATGCGCCCATGAAACCAGCGGCGGAGATGGCGGCGACACCGAGGTAGACGATTCCGAGGATGATGAAAACGATGCCATACCAAGCTAATTTTTTTTGGAGGGTGCGGTAATGGGTCGTTGAAAAGATGAACGAGGTTAATATACAGTCAGACTTGTTTTTCTTCATTCGTGGTGAATGAGCGACACCCGCTTACATTCCAAAGCAAATCACTTACTTCCACTATAGGTGCTAGAAACCAGGAGGGCGAGACCAAAACCTCCATAAAGGAAGACACTCAAGATAGCAATGATCATGGCACCAGTGTGAAGAGGAATGAAGCCACAGCACATCTCGAACTGGTGCATCTTGCCCATCAAACCACGGCGCTCGATACCATCAACATTAATCACCACAGGCTGGGCGGGGTGGGCCTCGGTCGCGTAGATGGCTGCGGGTTGTTCCTTGAACTCGGGGGAGATCACAGTAGAGGGTTGTGCGAATCCAGGGGCGGGAGACTGGGCAGGGTAGTAGGGCTGCTGGAGGATTGTTCCGGGAGGGGATTGTTGTGCGTATTGCTGTTGTTGTTGGTATTGTTGCTGGGAAGGGTCGAGGGGTTGTGGGGTGACATATTGATAGCTAGGGGTGCCAGGAACGGGTACTTGTCCTCCAGCGGGGGCGGGGGAGTAGTAGCCGGGTTGTTCTTGAGACATGGTGTAAGATGTATGTAAATGTAAGGTTGGTGGTTGGTGAGGGAGGAGGCTGAGGGAGAGTCGAGGAGAGATGAAAAAGTTAGTTTCAATTAAGGATTTTGCTGTTGGTTGGTAAGAATGATGAGGACGAGGGACAATGAAAGTGGGTGGGGATGGGGCCACCTTTATAGAGAAAAGATGGAGGTGAGTAGAAAGGTGGCTCTAGGGACTGGGGGCTGAAATGAATTGATGCTGCGGGAGTGTATTGAGATGGAGGAACTCAATGATTACAAGCAAAAGTAACAAAAGGCTCAACAAACTAAACAAGGAGGTGCATGCATACTGCACTTGTTTGATGGCCAGGTTCGAGTAGATGATGATTATGTGCCTTGTCCTTGATGTGGCAACAAACAGACGGACCGAAGAGGTGAGGGACAGTCAAGACAAGGCAAGGCAGACAAAGAAAAATCTACTCTCTCTGTCTGTCTCTGTGTATGATAGGTGTCCTTCCTAAAAAAAGATTGCCACTTTTTTTTCGACTCTTGCTCACGCTCTCCCTTCCCTCACAAATCAACAACATGGACACTCACATACCCACACATACTCAAACACGCATACACGGGTCAATGCCCATCAACAACAACACCGACACTCTTCCTCTCTCGCCGCAAAAAACTTTATTGCTTTGCCACAATGTGAAGAGAAGGGCACTGTTCTTTTCTTTTTTTTCCTTTTTGCTTTTCTATCTCTGTCATCGTTAATAGCTTTCTGTTTTTCCGGTAATCTAATCGGTTATGCCCTTTTGTATTTGCCACTAAAGGGCGTTCATTTGAACGCAGTGTCCAGTGGAGGCACTTGTGCACTCACGCACAAGTAAAGAAAGAGATCTCAGAAAGAGGAATGTGCACTAGTTCAACAGGGGGATAACAGTGTCCACGAAACAAATAGAAGGAAAAAGGTGTTGGAGAAACATTTTTTATGCAATCCAACCGTCGTCGTTAAACTATTCTTCGAGGCTTCTTCTTCACGTTGTTCACATCCATCCATTCGTGAAGTATGAGTGCGGGTTTGCCTTTTCATGCAAACTTGCAATATAAAACAACAAACTGTGAACCAATTAAGCATGGTCGTCGCCTTGTCTTCTTTCTGCTCTCCACAAACAGCAGCAGGGACACGAGGTCTAGTACGCCCTCCTTCTTACTGTTCGCTACGCTGACAATGCCATGGTCAAGCAGTCAAAAAATGAGGCTGCAAAAGAAGAAACGTTTGCTGGTTCTCCCATTCTGTTCGATCGCTTTTTTTGCAATTGCAAGAACAACAGTGGCACACAAAACGTATCCTCGTGTCATTCCTCCATCCATATACACTGTACGACGCAACAAAGGAAAAAAAAATGGTAGGAAAATCTGCTCTCATAAAATATGTTCCTTACCGCTCGCCCACCACCACCACCACTGCCACCACTGGGACGAATGACTGATCCATTGAGGAAAGATATGGGTCTAGTGGCGGGGCGGATGGAGACCCATAAACAACACAACCATGACGATAGACTAATCTATTCAACAGGAAAAATAAATGAGAGCATTGTTCTGTCATACAACCTCCGAAGGTAGACGGAGAGGACAAGGGCTCGTTGCAGAAATGGGATGGGTGAAGGTTCGAGACCGCAGTCAGTTCATCGAAATTCGATGCAAATAAAAACCTTATCGTGTTTTGGCTGGGAGAGAACAGTGCCGCTTGGTGTCCCAGTAGTAAACAAAAAGGAGAAACCCAACTCAAAAAAAAAAGACATGCGGTGTGTGCCTTTTCCCCCACTTCGCCTTTTCTCTCCTACTCTCAAATCCTTTTTTTTCATGATCGAGGGTGCCATGATGAATCAATTGCTATCCTTCAAAAAGTTCGAGAAAGGACGATGAGAACATGAAAGCGAGCGAAATTGCCTCTTCACCTAGACTCTAATTTCTTCTTGCGCCGATGGTAGTTATGTAGGCTGTCAGATTCATAGAGAACGTAAACGGACGCATTCTCCAGTTTAGCTTTAAGCTGCTGTTATTCTCCGAGAACTCCATCCTATCCACCGCCTCCATTGACTCTCTTAATCTCTACACTACCTTCCACCTTGAAGTAAGTAGAGTACAGAAAAATATTCCCAGGCGTCCCTTTGTGGTTGCCCTTTGTTCAATTGCTATTATCATATCAAAAAAGGGAGGGGGGTTGGGGAGAAATGAGTTTGCAGGAGGGAGACAAGGTGGTCGGACTTTTGACGATAATTTTGCGGTCGACTCTTACAACCCTGCAAGTACAGTACAGTACAGTAAAGTGTGATGAAAAAATGGAAGAGCTGCTCGTTCGTCAAGACCGACAGGTGGGCGCTCAATGCCATAAAAAAAAGATTTGGAGTTTGTGTACCCATGGAGTTTCGAGAAAGTGTTTTATTGATTACTGATACTGCGCATGGCAACAGAGGAGAAGGGAGGACTGTGTGGATATGATTCGGGCGATGTGTCGACAAATAAATGGATGCCGAGGAGCGGCGGGCGGTGACCTTTTGCTCGAAACAACAACAAAGTGGTTGATGAGCAATGAAATAATGAATTGGAGCGACAATTTGAAGGGGGAGATGGTGAGCCTTGACAATAACGGACAAAAGTTATTGAACCCACTTCCAATGAGTCCAATAACGAGAGTGATGTTGGGTGACCATTTGCCCGAAAGTCCGTTTTTGCTAGCATTTGTTGACGCCACTCTCTCCCCCACCCCTTACTCTTTCACTCAGCAGACACAATAAACAAAACATGCAAACAAATCGACAAACTCTAAAGTCCACGCTCGCCATCACCCATACTTTCTTCCGCTTTCTCAATAGCTATTTGTTGTTTGCTTTTTCAGCCTTCCGATCACCTTTTCATCGTTGCATTCAGCCACGCTCAGACTCTTCCTTGAAGGGGGACCAAAATCGCGGTTATTTTTGGTAGACTTGATTCTCTTCTTTTCGTATCGACCTTGTCCTCTGTCACCCAACAACTAATAAACAACACAGGTCATTTCCATGTTTAGTGGCTGCATCAGTAAATATAGGTTGTTCTATTGAACCCAATAAAGAAGAGCGAGAATATCTATCATTTGGAAGAGTAAAAGTCTAAAGAATCCGTAAGAATGGCACGAACATGGACGTGTTGGAAGGATCCCGTCTCAGCGGAAGCATTCGTCTCGTAGATCACTCCTTCGCGTGTCTTGGTTTGGTTGGGTGCCAGGTAGTAGACTTGTTGAATCTTCATTTGGTCCAGGTACTGCTTCAATTCGGGGTTGTAAAACATGCCCACGTCATCTGGGCCGTGAGAGTCATCGGAGAGGGTTACCCTTCCGTTCCTGGACAAGATATACTATTAGGAAAGGAGAGAGCTCTGTGTTAGCGCTTTTGAACCCGCTTCTTTTTCTTTCTTTTCCCTTCATGGACACTAGTTTGATGGATCGTATTGTTGGTGACACAAAATGATAGGATAAAAGAGAACTCACCTCGAGAATATCGCGTTGTGGGTAGGCGTCAGCAAGACCCTTCTTCCAAGCCCGCGAGTTGAGCTCAAACAATCCTCCATACCCTATCACAAAGTCAACATTCCGCTTGACCAGTGTCCATAACTCCTCCGTCAATCTGTTCTGGTTCAACTCCTGTCCACTTTCCTCGCGTCCATCCTCATGACCGTGACCATGACCGTGACCATGGCATCCTTTGATGGCTCCGAAAAAGATACGGACCAAATCCAAATGTCCCACAACCTCGGGTTCCAGTCCCTGGAGCATCTCGTACTGGGAATCAAAATATTCCCGGAACAAGGTCTCCCATGATCCCTTTCCGACAGTTTCCAATGCCTTGAGGTACAATTCTTGAGAGAAATCCAAGGGCACGCCGTGGACGTGGTGCAGCGATCCGACAATGTACTGCACTTGTGGCAACTCAACCGCCGTCGCTCCTGTTGTTGTAGAATCGTCCTGTGAGGGTCTCAGCTTGTACTGTCGGCGGGGTTGACGCAGTGTCCTGACAAGTCCGACAGAGTCGCGATTGAAATATTCGGTCTCGAGTCCGATGAGGAGGCAGATCTGGTCCTGGTATTTGGATTGCAGACGGACGGCTTCTTGGAGGAATTGGTCGTACATGTTTTCCAGATCCTGCACCGTCAAGTGCGACTATCGATTTGAATGATATATAAAGATAATTCCTCGTCATTAGCTTTTGTCTGTCCATATCTTTTGTGTGTCCAATTGCTTCATATACACACTGTACGCAAAGGTGTAAGAAAAAAGAGTAAGGGTTACCTCCTCGGGATAAAGCTGATCAGGGCTGTATCGGGGCATGTGTTCGGAGAGACCGTAGGTTGTGAAGCGCCTGTCTATGGCAGACTGGATGACCTGCTCCAGGGTGCCCTTGGCGTGCATGCAGAACTGGCCTGAATGAGAGTGGAATGAGAACATGGCAAGGGCGAGTTGAATGAATGAATGAATGAGGAAGAAGAAGAGGTGAGTTGGTTGTTGTCGGAGGTGTGATTTTTTAAAGAGTCATAACTGATAATTGAGCTGGGCAAATTGTTACGTTCGAACCATTGTCGTGACTGCCGGTCATAAAGTCGTTCGTGTTTTTTTTATGTGGTGGAGAAAGGAGAAGCGCGTTCTTGCCTCTTACAACCAACAGGAAACGCCACCCTCCCGCAGGACCACACAGGACACCATTTGCGCCCTCAGGAAGGAAAGAAGGAAGAAGGAATGGACTTTACGGAACCCTACAGGCACTCGCAGTTCCTGACGCTCTACTCGCCCAATGGCAAATACCTCGCCTCATACCATCTCGCCGAAGAGGGCTTCACCCGCCTCCATCCCTCCACACCGATCCAGCCCCACGAACAAGGAGGCCGAGGAGTGATCGTCTTTCGCTTTGCCGCAACCATGCAGGTCATGCGCGTCATCGAGATTCGACTCTTCCGCGACTCACTCCCGACCATCAACGAGATTGGCTGGTCGCCCGATTCCACAATGCTCCTTGCTGCTTGTCCCATAACGGGGACTGTGCTTGTCTTTTCAGTCGAGGACGAAGGATTCAAGGCTACTATCACTGCACCTGGGATTGTTTCCGCAGGAAGTTACTCAGGAGGTGGTGGTGGATCACCGAATAGTTCTGGAGGAACAGGTCATAGGGGCGGCAACACTCCAAAAGCTGAGGCAGCGGCAGCCAAGGCGGCGCAGGCACTCAGGGCGTTGGGATATACACCTCCAGGAGCGGAGATCCTGCGCGGGGTTCGGTTCAGCGCTGATTCTCGACATGTCCTTATCTGGGAAGACAACCTCCTACGCCTCTCCATCTGGTCACTAGAACACCACAACGTCACCATCCCCACATACTCCATCTCGGCCCCACCGCGTTCACCATCATCACACGTACAACTGCATCAGCAACCTGAGCGACAAGTAGGAGCAAAAGTCTTTGGGATCCAACACCCAAAGGCAATGTCCAAATCATTCGTCACCTCGGCATCCGTACCACCTTACAGCACTCTGGGGACTACTGCCACTTCAGCAGCAGGACCACAATCACAATACGCTCACAGTGTCCGAGGAGACCTTCAATACTTTGCAATCGTCGAGCGGCACAAAAAAGAGTGTCGGGATTACGTCTCGATCTACGCAACAGAGAACTACTGGAACGGACCACCGATTCACTCGTTTGGTGTTGCAGAGGGCGAAGGAGGGCTCAAGGATGTGGATGGCATTGTCTGGAGTCCTGACGGGCGATACTTGGTCCTGTGGGAGAACCCTTATCTGGGGTTCAAAATGGCGGCTTACTCAATGGACGGTCGATGTGTAGGGTCGTATGAAGTCAAACCAGATGGCGAGCACCAACAGCCTACTCATGGTCATGGAAGCGGGGGGCTTCCTGGATTCAGTCATGGTGGTGGCGGAATGGGAGTCAAGAGTGTTTGCTGGCATCCAAAGTCCAAGCTCCTGGCATTAGGGGGATACGATCAAAAGGTACAGTTATTTGCGAAAGTAATTAATTAGAGTGTTGCGTTTCAAAAGTCGACCCTGGCGTGTTTATTCACTATCCTCCTCCCACTGTGCGTTTTTCACGCATCTTGTCGTAGATCCGGATCTTGAACCACTTGACATGGAAACCCATTTTGGAGTTCAACCACGTCGCTCACGCTCACTATGGACCAAAGACTGTTCTATGGCGAGAGTCTGATTCAACTGTTGCTGTGACGGGATCTGTACGACAACAAGGAGGCATCGAATGTAAGGAACATTTTTTATTTACGAAGCCGATAGATCACCGCGTCATGGTCGCAATGGAAGTAGTATGCTCACTTTTGAGAAACTCATTCACTTTCCCCAAAAATACCATAGATACCATGGTCATTGAACACTCAGCGTGGGTGCTTCCGACAATCCGCATCGATACCCAAAAGCCGAATGCAAAGATTGGAGTCGGCTGGTGTGATTTTAACTGCGACGGTACTCTGCTCGCGTCACGGAATGGTATGTTCTTTAGCAATAGGAAGAGAATTGCTCTGAATGTCAACTGAGAGCGATGGATGACAAAAAACTCTAACGCTTTTGTACCTTTTTTTTTTTTTTTTTTTGTATCCGCTTCACAGACAGTATGCCGAACGTACTCTGGATTTGGTCAATGACAGAGCTGAGACTGATCGTCATTATCCAGCAACAGTCTCCGATCCGGGTGATTCGATGGGACCCTACCACGCCGTCAAGGATAGTCTGGTGTTGTGGCTCAAATCGAGTATATACCTGGCGGGCAGGCACTTCTGCGACAACAGCAGCAATAGGTGATGCTCAACAGCAGCAGTTGGGTGGATCTGTGGAGGCAGTTGAGGTGCCGGCGGAGAACTTTGTGGTGTCGTCGCTGAAGTGGTGTCCTGATGGGAAGGGTCTTTTGCTGTTGGACAAGGACATGTTTTGTATTGGATTCCCGATCGAAGATGGGGACCAGCACACCATCCATGACAACACTGCGTCCATCTTTCAGCGACTTCGGTAGATACTCTCCATTCATAAACATTCATGTACACTACAAATTGTTTTTGTGAAGTGGGTGGTTTAATATGCTTTAAAAACGATTAGAAATATGCAAGAAAAAAGAAGAAAGGTATAGCGATGAAGAGTAGGAAAAGGTGCTACGAGTGAGTTTTACTCTTCCTTGGAGTGTTGCTCTCCATAGACAGGGACCGAGGGGTTCTTCTTCTGAGCCTCGACCTCACCTCCAAACTCGACTACAGCCACACGCATCAAGCTAAGCAAGTTACGTGCAGCGTTGCTGTGGTCATACATCCCACCGTTGAAAGCCGCCGTCATATCCTTGCCAATACCAATCTTGATATATTTCTCTCCACCAGGGTGCTCGGCCATGAAATCCGCAACATCGTACACAACACCCTCCAACAGAATCCACTTCTTGTTGTCGTTCTTGAAGGCGTGCTCGAAATCTTCAAAGGACATGATGGGCAACTCTGCAATGGGGGTTCCCCACTGGAGCTTTGTCTTTTTCTCCATGACGCGCTTCTCGATCATTTGGAGCTGACCCTTGCGGACTTCGTTCTCGGGGAAGGTCTTGAGGTGGGAGGCGAAGCCGAAGAAGGCGCAGGTAGCGATTAACCATTTGGTGGGGTCGTACTGGTAGAATCGAATGGCGTTACGGTAATCCTGAGGGAACTGGTGATGGAAGTTGTGGTAGCCCTCACCGAGAGTCACGAAAGCCGTAATGAAATGATCGCGGGGGGAGTGGCGGTCATCAAAGGGACCCTCACCGAGCCAGTGGGCAAGCGAGTTGACACAGAAGGTGGCATGGTGAACAAAGACCAGACGCAAGATCGCCGCAAAGAAGTAACCTCCACGCCAATCACCCCAGCCCAACCCAGCGACGGCAGTAGGGAAGACGACGCCCATAAGGATGATGAGGGCGACGTAGTTGTTGTGTTGCCAGACGACCAGCTTGCTCTTGTTGAGATCATCGACATCGGCGTGGCCGATCTTCCATCCGGGCCGCTTGACAAGCATCCAGCCAACGTGGGAGAAGAACAGGCCGCGATGGGCAGAGTAAGGGTCTTTCTCGGTGTCGGTCCAGCGGTGGTGGGCGCGGTGGCCACGGGACCACCACTTGATTGACCCCTCGACGGCTCCGGCGCCCAGTAGGGCCAGGATGAATGACATTGCGGGACCTGCGCTGTATGAACGATGAGCCCACAAACGATGGTATCCTATTATCATTTTTAGGTCAATGCAATAACAAAAGAAATAAGTAACCTGATTTCCTGGCACTAAAGTGTCATCCTCCTCGCCTTGTATATGCAAGTCTATCTTACCGGCGGTGATGCCAAGACCGGTGGCAAAGTAATAGATAATAGACCAGATCAGAGTCTTTGTCTGGACCTCGGTCGTCAAGATTCCATAAAAGGCGATCAGAGGGGTGAGTCCGAGGGCGAGGACGTGCTTCCAATCCAGGTTCTTCCAGACGTTCTTGGCAGTGAGGCCGCCTTCGAGGAGTGGCGGCAGTTCACCGTGTTGAAGAGGGTCCCGACGGGTTTCTGTGGTGGTGGCGGGGATGGTGAATGAGGGGGGGAGAGGGGTCGCCATTTTGTGAAAGGGGGTGCGTGCGTGTGAAGGAAGAGGAAGGCGGGAAGTGGGAGAGAGGGTAGGAGGAATGAACTTTTTTTTTTTGCTTCTACTGTAAGGGAGAGTAGAAGTAAGAAAATAATTCAAAGGTGTCTGGGAGGAGGAGGAAACAAGAAAGAGTAAAGAACAAATAATTGAGGGGGGCATGGAGGATCTTTATATGAAAGAGGAACGCCTTTGTCAAGGTCCAGGAACCAGCTGGGCACGATTGGATATGTCTTACGGCGAGGTTTTTTTATTTTTATTTTTTTGTTGGGTGAGGATAATGATTGCGATTGTGCTGCATACAATATTTGATCGTTTTAGCTTTGGTGGCGTCTGTCTGTTTGTCAATTAGAGAAATGTTGTAGGGGCAAGAATGGAGTAAGCGGAATTAAAGCGCGTTGCCTTTCTCGGAAAACGAGTTACAAATTCCCAATGCACCGACTGAGACATACCCCAGAGCAATGAGCACCCTCGGAGGGAGGGAGAAGGGGACATTGACCGGAAGAGGGCACATACACATTCAACTGCAAAGCAGCAGTTACCCGTTCTACCCAGGAGGATTCAGGTCAGTCATCAAATCATCAATCATGTCATGGACACAAAACACCCTCGGATGTTGTTATTGTTGTGTTCACTCTTGGCAAAAAAGGTACAACGTCGGATGTTTTGTAGGCTTATCAACCGCCAATGATTTTATTTGGTCTTTTTCTTTTTCCTAGACAAGGCGGGTGTGAATAGACACTTTGATATCAACAATGTTTCTCGCTGAACGACGTTGTTGGTTGACTGGCGCTAAGCGTAGGAAAGGACACGCATATACCGAACACGCACGCACGTCTACGCATTGTGGCGGATGCAATTGAAGACAATACATGAACCGAGAGGTGGGAGGAAGAAAAAATAATCTCGGATATGGCAAGTGGAGGGTCATCGGGGGGTTTGGGTTCCAAACTTAAATGCAATCAAAAGATATCACACATCCAGTACTAGGTTATCGGATAACAACGCGCTTGCAATGGAGAGACCATCGCCCATTGCCGTTGCCAAGCCTGGCTATGTCAGGGGGGTGGAACAGGTTGGCAATAAATGCGTTTTTCGACAACCAAATGGACCGCTTCCAAGGAGTGACAAGCAGTATAAGCGTGTTGGATCGTCGAGAGGAGACATGCTTGAATGTCAACACGAAACTTGTTTGATGTTCCTTCGTGTCGTTGTGACCGAACGTAACGGAGAGAAGGTTTGTGTTTCTTCTTAGTGAAAAAGCGCCACAGGGATCGGCACCCCATGACTGATAGAAGGTAGGAGAGTCAAAGCAGAGGTCATGTACAAAGTTGGTTATAGACGAAGAAGAGATGGGGATAGTATTCGTGGCGCTTGTATTACCCTAACTTGAAAAATGGGTAATTCCCATGCCTAGTTTCAGCCAAGAGGCGAACTATGGCGTCCATTGTCCTCTACCCAATAAGAATTTGATGTCATTAATATTTTTTTTGTTACATCTTTACCTTCTCATGCAAACACGTTCACTCTTTTTTCCATCTCCTCATTCTATCTCTCGCTCTTGCATACTCTTCACTGCCTTCGCTGTTTCGCTCTCACACTCACGCTCACTCGCTCTCTCTCCCACCCACACACAAAGGTACTGTTACTAGGATCTCTGAATCTTATTTTGCTTCGGATCATGCAGGAAGACCTCAATTACACATACCCTGGTCATAACAGACTGGCTCATTCTTAGCTGGCTCCTGCTTAGCTCCGCGGCGGGAGGGCGGAATGTGGGGGTTGAGTGGGGTCGTTATTTGGTGTCAGAATGTTACAGCATACCGCTACTGGTTCTTTCTTAGCTGGCTCCTGCTTAGCTCTGCGGCGGGAGGGCGGAAAGTGGAGTGTGGCTTATTAGATCGACATCAACATCAATTGTCTCATTATTTCACGGTTGGAAGTTAACTTGGCTGCTCGTCTTAATCTTTTTGCAAGCATCATTAGGACATCATGACCAAGACATCCAACAAATAACATCAATAACCTTGACGACATTAATTTGCGGCCAGCCGCAGCCTTGGCGTGGTTCAAGAAGAAGTTGACCTCAAACGAGGTAATAAGCATGCCTGAATTTTCCAAGGACTTTGGATACACACACGAGCAGGATGCCCACACAGCGCTCTCGCACGCACTTTGCTCAAGCGAAATACCGCAGTTAGCCAGGACAAAGTTTTCCAAAGAGTACGAGTCATGGCGTCGAAATGAAGGCGCGGATTACTGGGCCTCGCGTATCACGGACCACAAAATTCAAGTTTCAACAAAAAAGACAGCTGAACAATTTTCAACAAGAAATTGCGAGAAGAGACGTATCCAAGATGTCAAAAATCTATTGGCTGATATTCTGGCCAATAAACCCCACAGGTATTTGTGTATGGTCTCAAGACGATTCATTGTGGAAGGAAAGGGTGGTTTGAAAGAGAAGAAATACTCCAAGAAAACAAGAAGATGGAGAAAAGTACTATATAATATCATCCGATTAGTTGATTTTAGACATGTTCTTGAGTAAAGATTTTACTTTGTATCCTTTGAGCCAATTTTGGATATATATTCAAAAAAACCTCCTTGAAGAGGGTTTCCGCCGCCGCGGTATGCCTCGAGTATCTGTATTGGCTTTACCGGGTTGCTGCCAATCTACACGTTTCGCCGTCAATCGCAGAGAAGCCAGTCCTCACATCCTTGACTCCCGCCGGACACTTTGGCGCTTTAGCGGTTCCCATCTGGTGGACCTTCCGTTCCTCGAAGGCGTCACCCTTCCCTTGGTGCCGAAAGCTCCGCCTTTTTATATCAAACGCACCAACACGGCCAGCAAGCTTCGATACAAGAGCGAAGTAAGACACGAGGACAGTACCGTGGCGCCAATACCGATCTCGCCTTCCTCGAAGTTCATTCTCTGGGCAAGATGCTTATTCCGAAATTCTGGCAGCAGGGTTCCATATGGATTCTGGTTCTTCTCTAATGAGCAGTACGCTGGCTCTCTTACTGTCTCACTGAACAGTGGCCCATTCCAGCAGAGAACAAGCGCAGAGGGGAAAAGATTGCCAGCGATATTCGTCGCTGCTTTCTGCGAGGACACAATGGCATTCCTTCCGACCTCAAGGGCACACTTCGCATTTACTCCTGGCGTCCAGGAACATCCAATGACAGATGAGAAGAAAACCAGGGACGGCGCTGGGAATGCGATGGTGCATATCAATCATTCCAACATGGACGGCTCCTTACACGAAGGTTATGTGGCAAACAATGATGACATTGTCCTCCTACAAAAGACGATCGCGTTTGTCGTGACACAAGGGTATTTATCCTCACATATCTGTGTGAGACGCTAAAGCCAATAGCGAAATGTACAGATGAAATAGAAAGGGAAACGCGTTGCGGACCAATTTTTTTTCTTCGCTTTGGTGAGAGTTACCAACGTTTTATTTAAGTAGGAGGAAGGGAATGGAGAGGGAATGGCATGCACCGTCGTGCTAGTGAAAGATAAAAATATACAGATATGCTACAGTGGCCGAGGTGCGCAGACGAGATAAATAACATGACCATTCCTTCTACAAGGAGAGCGAGTTGGTGGTTGCATCGAGAACAAGCGGAGGAATGTCCTCGATTGAGGTGGTAGGCTGGCTTGTGGAGGTGTAGGGGGGCGATATGAGTGTTGCAGCAATCCAGTTGCCGTTGTCGCTGTCTTCAGGGGCACTACCGTCAAGGGGCAGAGCAGTCCAGTCAAGAACCCGACCTGCTATAGCCACGATGGCCTTGCGCATCGCCAGAACCCGGCCAGGACGGCCAGCAATGACTTTGCCATGGTCACATCCGTCCACGAAGCCGGAAGCGAGATAAGCCCTTCATCGCGGAGCTGGCTGAACCAACCTGGCCTCTGGCGCAGAGTATAAAAAGGTGGCGGTGGGTCCCGCGATGCGCATACCATACACGACCAAGCAATCGCGGAAATTCACCATGGCAAGCTTGCGGATCTCATCTCCTATGTCTTTCATCATCTTGGCGAGTTTGCGAGTGTCTTTCAAGGCCTTGGTGGTGAACTGCCCCTGATCCTTCTTGGCCATTTCCAGCACGCAGTACTCCAGACCCTTGGCGGTGCCATAGACGAGGCCGTCGGCTTTTAGGCCAGTAACCTGCTTTAAATCCAGTGCACGACCGTCGTTGCGGTGATGCTGCGACGCTTGCGGTACTATCTCGCCTGGCTCAGTGCGGGCTGAAGAGTGCAAGACTCAGAAACCACCAGAGCCGGTGGTTAAACCACGACTCGCTGGATCCACGCGGCAGGGAAAAGTCCACCTGTCGATACGCCGTCAGGATAGCCCACATGCACTCATGGGTCGCACGACAAAACTCCTCTGTCGGCTTCTCGTCCAGCTCAGCACCCATTGCCCGAGTGCCAGCAGCCTATCTTGCTTGTCTGGGGCCTTATTAAGGGTTTCAAACGTTGACATGCCCACATTCGAATCGAAGCATATTTCAATGGCGTATTTGAAATACATCAGCCATCGAGGAAACGTTATTCCATGGCGGGTTTCCTTGACAGCGCATTTACTTACACGTCAAACGTCAAGGTTTAAGACTCCCTATTACATCGCGGCTGATGGATCCAAAGCGTGCTTTGACATTGTTGGATGTTGTTGATCTGTTTATCAAATTCACAAGTTGATTGGTTAGTTAATTGATATTGTTGATGACTTATGGATGTCGTACTGGTTCATAGCAAATTCAGGATGTTGGAGCCTTACCGCGCGGATATGAGTTGCGCTCTGATGAGCGTTCATGCATTCAGCATCGGCTGGATCAATGTAACTCTCATACAGGACAATGGGCGCGAAAATTACGTCGTACCATTTCGGTGACGTAATTTTCGCGCCCATTGTCCTAGAATCTTTTCAGTCATGAGCACAAGATGATAATGGATAACGTTCCCATCTTCAGCAATACTCACCATCAACACTATTCTGCAGCAACAAGTATCGCGCGCCGATTTGGACAAGAACGTCAACGACGATGAAAACAACGGCAATAATCAAGAAGGTAATGGTAGTCTCTTAGAAGGTCAAGCATGGCGTGTTGAACGGATTTGGTGGATGGATGCGAGCAGGGTCCTCCGTGGGTCCATGAGAGGCACATAGGCTAGGCGCGCCTCTTGCTATGACCTCTCCTCGGGCGTATGGCTGCGATTTGAGCGGCTGCTTGGGATTGCTCCTTGGGTCCATGGGGAGCTATAGGCTAGGCGTGGGCGCTGGACTGCTCCCTTACTATGACCTCTCCGTGGCTGGGGTTATCTCCAGCCATGGTGGTGCTGCATTTCAATCAGTTTGTTCTCCATCAGACTCGTGGGTACATGAGGATAGAGGATGAAGGAGATTTCCTCCATACGACCCCATCCGTTCTCGAGTCCGCTTCTCTCTGGGAAGAGCAGGGATCTGTATCGCAACAGTGAATGGCCAGTTCCTTGGGTCCATGAGAAGCTATAGGCTAGGCGTGGGCGCTGGACTGCTTCTTGCTATGACCTCTCCATGAACCATTCCTTGGTTCATGATGGTGCTGCTGGTCACGAGCTGTTGCGTGTTGGTTGCTCCTTGGGTCCATGAAAGGCGCATAGGCTAGGCGTGGGCGCTGGCTTGTCTTTCCATATGACCTCTCCAAGTAACCAAGGTGTCAAAAGCCGCGGTTCACTTGGTGGTGCTGCAGCCGATGCCGTCCTCTTGAGGACAGCTATAGAGAACAGAAGTCTTTGCCCAGCAGCGGTTGTTTTCACCGTTGGGTGACTGGGACCACCGTATTTATGCGGGTTAATAGCTGTGCCATCGTGTTTGTCTCTTCTATTTGCTAACCATTACACCTTTTTTTTTTTGCCCTTTACAGACCTTTCCAGACCCATCTTCTAGGCAATGGTTCTTTTGGTGTCGATGAAGAGTGACATTTTACACGGATGGATCGAGCATGGATATGACAACGGACTATGGATCCATGACAGATGATCGAATGAGAAAGGAGCAAGAATACGCTCTTCTTGGGCCAGCTCTGCGGATGTGCTTGTGTCTCTTCCGTTCCCTCCGCCATTGTAATTAGTTTTATCTCCTACGTCTTCGGTATTCGTCAAGGTCATGGCCTGTATGAACAGTACGAAGGATGTATTTGAGGTCACACTTGCACCCACAGGAAGTGGAATGCATTCTACAAAAACAACACGTCGCCCACGACTCGTCGGCACTGGCACTGTGCCATGGAGAGCCCTATCCATGACCAACATTTTCTTCGGTAAGATTCCTCTGTTTAATGGTTATGTGTGAATCGTAGGTCTTTCTCGTCACCAGAAGAGAGCCCTGACGAGCATCTATCCAGTGCAACTACTCATATCACGCTCGCGTGTCTGTAGGCTGAGCAACTGTTCGCCCAAAATAACCTATGTAAACTGACATTCGTTTAGCACATATAAAATATAAATTGAAAAAATTCCAAATCAAGGTTACGAACAACTTCTTCAAATTGAAAACGAACAAGGATTTTTTTGAGCGGACCTTCTCTTCTCTTTCATCCATCAACAAGTACATTCACTCACCATGGCAACACAATGCGAACAGTTCTTCGGCATTCAGGAGCTAGTCGACATCCTCACGTCTTTTCTCACTCAGCTGGACCTCTCGAGGCTCGCCCGCACCAGCCGGACTATCTACACGTGCTGCACCCCGGCGCTTTACAAGGAGCTGAGCATTGTTGTGAGAAACGGAAAACTCAACGTCTTCAACTCAAAAACCGGCATGGCTGCCCTCGCACGGAACATTCAGCATGTCAGGAAGGCATTCTTTGGAGTAGAGGAGCAAGCATACTACTACAATTGCGTCCTGGCATTTGAGAAGCTCCAGTTCCACCAACCCACTGACATGTATCCTCCGCAGCAACGACCCAAGTGGTTGCCTCCAGCAGATCCCCTCCAACACGAATTGGTCCCCCTCCCACCATTGACCAACCTGCAGGACTTTTTCTTTACGTTCGACACAGCCAACAACCCCTACAAGCTTCCAAGCAGCCTTGACCACCGAGCAATGGTGGCACAACTCTCGTGGATGATATCCCTCAACCACCGCAATCTCGTCAACCTTAGTATAGCTGACATCCCAAAGTATGGCGTTCGCGAAGGCGAGTTTCGGGATCTTTGCAGAGCCATCTCAGAATTGACAGAGTTGAGGGAGTTGGATGTCTCTTTCGAGACCCGGGAGGTCGATATTTTCCAGACAGGCTTAGATGTTTTCTTCTCTTGCCGCCCGTCGATTCGGCACTTGATGATACATGTGTTTGAGGGTGGCGAGGAGGATGACGAGGTGGAGGAAGAGGACGATGGAGACGATGGCACCGAATCGGACAAAGAAGGTCAGCAGGAGTACCAGAGCAGATCAAGGAAAGACAGTCACAAGGTCCGAGATTTGGTGCCTTTGCCGAGGAGACAGGAACCGTTGAGTAATCTGGAGATGCTAAAGTTGTGGGCCATTGGAGCTCAGGATTCGACGTCGGACATCCTATCAGTTTTCGCGCATTGCCCCAACATCGAGGAGCTGTCGATCTTCTCCTTGGCTGGGTATCACGAGGTTGATGTCATTGGAGAGTATATCGGAAAAATGTGTCCCAGGATCGAGTCGCTCAGTTACGGTTCCAGATATGACTCAGCGGCGAACGACTCTTTGCCTTTCAGGATCATGGATGCGCTACCCGCTCAGCAGCTCCGGGAGGTTCGGTGCTATGGGCGTTTTGCAGAGGCTACGACGCTCTCCGACAACTTCCCACGGCTTGCTCGGCATTTCGACACGCTACAGCAACTCGCTCTCCATCGCACTGGGAGCATTTCTAGGATATCTATTGCCAGCGTTTTCAGAGAGTGCAACAACCTGGAGAGCCTCTTAATCGAATGCCTCGGCTGTATAGGCTGCTTTATCGAGCTGTCGGATGCGATCGATGGCCCTTGGAACTGTTTAAAGTTGAGGCAGCTTAAAGTCAGCATTAGCGAATGTGGGCTTCCTGTGGAGGCGGGCGTAAAGCCGTACTACTCTCGTCCTACCCCCATAGCACTTAGCGCGGACGAGACGCGGCATTTTGCCCGATTAGGTTCCCTCTACCAGCGGATTGGGGCGTTGACAGAATTGCGAGAGTTGGATCTAAGGATGGTAACTCGTATCGGACAAAGTCACCGCGGCACCAGACTGGACAGCGAGTGGGTGTTTCATGCTATGCTAAGTCTCGGAGACGCCGAGGCAGGTCGACCAGGGTTTTTGAACCAACTAGCTGGGCTGTCCAAGCTGGAGATACTTAATGGGTCTGTCTGCCTGGACGAGGAGGAGGCCAAGGTCACGATCGGATGGGATGAGGTCCGTTGGATGGACATGCACTGGCCGCGACTGGTGAAGGCGAAGTTTCTCACGCACAGGAAGCATATTACAGCGCCGTTCCAATGGTTTAGTGACAGGGGCAAGGACAACCAAGCATAATCACTTTATGGGTATCTGCAGTAGTAACCCCTCCCCTACTTGTTTGATACTCCTTTAGTTTTATTCTGTAATAAAAAAAAGCGTTTTGAACCCTGTGCTGTCGCATTCGTTTGTAGTCGGTGAAAAGGGCAAATGTCTAGCACTTCAAAGGGTTGCCAGGACCAGTAGAATACCTGTCAGGCAAGCTGCCAACATGGATACGGATATGAATACTGCAATACCCAGCGCGTCGTTCTTTGCACCCCAAAGTACGTCGGCCACACCCTGTCCTGTTCAAAGTCCAGCATACAATTCCAAAAAAAAAAGGATATCGATTTTATTAGCTCAACATAGGCAGGGCACTGTCGGTTGTTCTCTACCGCCGATTCTTCTTGAGCTCCTGGTACTCCTGGTCCCTCCGCTCATCTGTGCGCTGCAAGAAGGCCACCTTTTCCATGTAACCATCCTTGTTATGATGCTTCAATTCATCCTCAATGCCTTCTTTGCCCACAAAGTTCTTCCAGTCGAGTTTTGATTTCTCGAGCGTGTTGAGTTTGGGTGGTTTCTTGACACCGTAGGTGGCCGCAAGTTCGTCGAGGTTGGATTTCTTGCGGATGTAGCGAACGGGGGCTTTTGTCTTTGTCGCGAGCGAGTCGAGGATTGAGGGGCGGGTTGTGATTTTGGGGCCTCCTGGTGCTGGATTTGATCTTGGTATTGATGATGCATCTGAGGCTTCTGAGGGTTCTATGCTAGATGTTGCTGATGATGATGACGATGATGTAATGCTTGTGGTGTCGAGGTTTTGTGCTGTTGATATTATTGAGTCCGTTGTTGTTGCTGTTGTCGTTGGTGCGCTCGTCGTTGTACCAGATCCAGATCCAGAACCAGACGAATTAGCGCCAACAGGGGCTTTGCCGTTCTTGGCCGCATACTCCTTTGCCTCCTTCGAGTCCTCGGGAACATCCTTGGTCACCGTAACCGTCTCGCCCGCAAAATCATATGTCGTCGTAATCGTCACCAACCTTCCCGACCCCCCCGTTCCTCCCGCTCCTGCTGCCTTATCTGATGATGATGTTCCAAGGCCTGAAAGTTCAAGTCGCCGTGTAGAAAGTGGTGGTTTTGAGGCAGGAGCGTTCATCTCTGCCCAGAGGGCGTCAAGATGAGACTTTTTGTTGGTGGCTTCGGCTTGTTCCTGGGGTGTTGGGTCCTGTTGAGGTTTGGGTTTTTTGTGTGAAGAGGAGGAGGCGTCGGCGCCGGCACGCCGTTTACCGGATCGTGATGTAGATGTTGGCGTGTCTGCGTCGTTTGTATGATTTTCGTCATCGTCACTGCCGTCGCCCAAGTCCTCTCCGTCACTCTGAAAGTCCTTCTCTATTATAATTAAGAAAAGGAGGGGCATGTTAGTTTATGAGAAAAGTTGGGTTGTTCGAAGCAGAAGGCGGAAAAGAGGGGGTTGGGTTGGTTATTACCATCGGGAGCGTAATCCTCGTCGTCGCTCTCATCGTCCGAATCTGATTCCATCTCGTCTGGTTTTGGTGGTTTCTCTGGTACTTTTGGTTTTGCCATTCCTGCCTTTGCTCGTCCTTGTTTGTTGATGCGTGTGTGGGGTGTCTGTAGTGTTTGATGTAATGAAGAGAGAAAGTCAGTGAGTGAGTTGATCAAGGTTTCTAAATTATTGGTGGCTAAACTTTGACTGTGGCTTGTACCACTCACCCCCGCAATTTGTTCGTTCCTGGACCACCCCCCAAAACTGATCTCTCTTTTCCTTTCACACAATCCTTTAATACTTCCATTCACCACCGAAACCCCACATCACAGCAAGGAGAATGTCATCAACAAGCACGACCTCTCTACAACAGACACAAAAGGTCCTAGGCCTTTACAGGAAGCTCCTTAAAATCGGAAAAGCCATGCCGACCGAGACCCGGCAAGCCCTCGTCCTCTCCCGCGTCAAGGGCGACTTCCGTGCCAACGCTGCCGAAAAGGACCTCCAGGAGATTGAAGGCATGATCCAATTGGCAGAACTCCAGGTCGATAACCTTGAAGTAAGTTAGTTTTTTTTTGTTACTATTAATTAGCATTGATGAGGAAAAGGAGAAAAGTGGGGTCGATTTTGACTAAAGTTATTAACGACACGCGTTTTTTTTTCTTCTTCTGCGGATCGCGGATATGTGCATTTTATAGATCCAAAGAGACCACTTGACGGAACTGTCAAAGAACCCAAACCTAATCATCCCAGTCGACATCCACAAGAACGCTAAACCAAGGATCTCGAGGTTCATGCGTGGACCGCCTCTCAGCTGGGAACGGAAAGCCGCTCAGGAAGCAAAGGATAAAGCCAAACAACAACAACAACAACAACAACAACAACAACAACAACAACAGCAGCAGCAGCAACCACAGACACAGAAGGCGGACAACCCACGACATGGGTCTCCAGGACACGTTTGCAAGAACCACAAGCATTGAGGAAAAAAAAAGAAAACATTTTTGTTTTGATTCCGCTTTTTGCTCAGGATGTGTAGAAACTCGCTGATTCAGTCGGGATGCTGCACATAATCGACCTACCCCCTCCCCCCTTTCTTCTTCCAACCAGCACAGCCCCGGATTCACCCAGCTCTGCTCTCAGGAGAAACAATCATAATGCAAAAGTGACAGGATCTGCACGCGTGAACCAGGAATCGGGGGACCAGGAACTGAAAGTCTTCATTTCGGGCCGTGACAATGCTGGCTTCACCTGTCCTATCGCGTCGGTCAGTCGCCCCTATCAAGCACCTCCAGATCGGGCTATTCAATGAACTCGATTCGTTTGCATTTTAACCAGCGACCAGAAAAGTCAGGATGTTGTGTATTAAAGATTTTGTTTATTAGTGTACAAGGTGTTTTTGCTTACTGTTGTCCAATGGCCAAACAAAGACATGGAAAGTAAAAGCAAAAGACATAAAACGAGGTATTGGGTTTTGGGCTTCACAAAATGAAGAGTAGGGAGGTGTGGCCATTAGAGGCTCAGAAAGGGAGAAGCAAGGAGTAAGTGGGCAAGTGAGAAAGTTGAGAAAGAGATGATACGATGTGTATGAGAGGAGTGCCTTCTATGAAGAAAAGTACTGTACAGGAAGAAAAAGAGAGGTGATATGAAAGTAAAAAGAAATGAAAGGGTTTTTACATTGTACAATTCGAAGGGGGAAAAAAATCAAGACTGAAAAGCAAAACTGAAAAGCATCGACGCTTTTCTAGATCTGTTCTTCGCGTCTTGCGATCACGCCGGTGGTTATTGAGGACGTCGATGACGACGAGGGGGACGAAGAGGAGGAAGTGCTTTCGTCCCTGGGGTGGAGGGTGTGGGAGGATGATTTGGTGGCCTCGACTGGGCCTGAGCCCTCGATGAGTTGACGCTTCAACATGCCCAAGAAGACAAATGTCAGGGTGAAATGGGGTCCGATACGCATAAAGTGTGTCGAGAAGCCCTTGTAGAACGCCATGGGGCCTTCGGTCGTCAGGATGTGGCGAACTGACTGCATAGTCGTCTGCGATGAAGACTGCGACGATCGGTTGTAGAGGCGGATGCGACTAAAGGTTACAATAACGAAAGAAGGGTGACATTAGTCACTGGCTTGCCAGAATTACAAAAGCGGGCTCAGCTGAGAAGTGAAGAAAAAAACAACACTACGACGACTTACACAACATCCATGGGGTTCATGACGACAACACTGATAAAGGCGCTGACGAGGGAGCTAGCCATATCCAGCATGATTCCGTCCTTTGCGCCCCAATTGTTCCTGGCATGGTCCTTGAGGAGTGAATAGGTCGTCAAGTTGGCAGCACTTCCAAGCATCGACCGAGCGATCGAGATCACAGATCCACGGTAGAGGGTCATTGCTCCGTCGTTCACGATAATGGTCCGGAGTGCAGAGAAAGTGCCAGTGTAGGCGTATTGGTTCCCGACAGCAAGTCCTCCGGTGGAATGGGACTGGAGTCGGGTCTTGATGAGCTCAAAGGGGTTCGCACTGATAGCTCCCATTGCACCACAGGCCGCTCCCGCGATCATCCGTTTCCATGCTGGAGCAGTGCTTGCCTCTCCGGGGTAGTTCAGTGGGTGCATTGCGTTGAGGATGGGGTCGTAGAGTCCAAGTCGGAAAATGTTTTTCGATGACTCCTTGAGAATGGCAGGGAAGAGACCCTTTTGCAGACCACGGATTCCCTCGTGTCGAAAGGTCTTTTGCAGGCAGTCGAGAGAAGATTTATAGACCTATTGTTGATTTTAAAATGAATAGGAAGGAGGTCAGTGGATGAGAAAAGAAAAGAAAACGATGAAGGGTGTTGTTGTCTCCAAGGGGCGAGATGTCATATTCGGAAAGGAATGAATGAAAAGCGCAACCAATACCACACTCCAACAGTGTCAGTCTTTGACACCCGTGGGAGAAATACATGCCTTTATCGTTCCCTCCCCTGACTCTCATTTGTTGCAGGGGGTGGCATTATCGACAAAGTGCACTTCCGTGCGTCCGTGTGCACACAAACGAAGAAAAAAAAAAAAAAAGGGTCGAGGAAAGTTGCAACTCCACCTGGACTCCACTTGGCCATTGTTTTTTATATCCACCTCTCTTCACCTTCCTATTTGTCCTCTTCCGATCGATCCCCCAACAAAAAATAAAAATATCTCATTTGCACGACTTGTCCATACTCAGACGCATTGACAAAGGGTCAGGAAGGTGCCCCGTTCCTGTTGTCCATGTTGCTGTTGATGTTGTTATAGATGTTACTGTTGTAGATATTGTTGTCCCTCATGCTGTTTCAATTGCTTTCTGTGTCTTTGTGAGACATGTTGCCGATGGTATTTTTTGAGTTGCGACTGAGAATGTCTATGCGTACATAGGCTGTTTGTTTGTTGTTTCTGTTTGAGGGTGCATGTTGGGAGAATGATATATTGGGCAGTATAGGCAATGTTGAATGTGGTTGACATGCATTCCTTGTCCAATTGGCATGCGATTCAATAAACAAGATCCCGATCCTTCTTCAAGTCAATGTCGTGCTGCGAGGTTGGTGGTGGTCGTGTGTGCCCCTTGTATGCATGTGTTGTGTATGTGTGTGATGTATCGTTGTTGTTCTGTCGATTGTAATTATGTGCTCACACTTCATTTTCCTCCTCACCCTCACGAGGAGTGTAAAGTAAAAAAAAAAAAAAAAAAAAAAAAAAGTTCAAATGGGCCAAAGAAAACAAGAAAGTGGAAACACAAAAAAGACCCCGATTATGGTGTGTGATGGTGCGGGGTAAAATCTCTTCCCGCGTGTTTGCTCCTCCTCACACAACTCTCACTTTCTTTTGGCTCTCACATCCATCTCTCTCTTTTGTCCATAAGAGTCACTCGATGATTACCTTCTCAGACACTCTGACGACTTCTTTGCCATTGCGGCCGGGCTCCCTTGTCTTGACAAACTCGCCTTGGAGCTGGAGGCGGACCTTGACGGTGTCGAAGGGGTTGGTGAAGAGGACGGCTATGGAGGGAGCCAGGGCAGACACGCCAAAGTTCTCTAGCTGAGTCAATTCCTTCTTGACGGCGACCTTGTTCTCCAGGCTAGTATTGGGCGAGGTTACTTTGCTGTTGTTGTCGGCCAAGTCGTGGAGGTTGTCGGAGGAATTGGAGCGACCCAACAACGGGGTACTTTTTGTCGTAAACGTATTCATTCTTTTGTTGGTTGGGCTGAAAGAAGGAGGAGGTAAGAGTAGAGGAAGAGCGGAAGTGTGATGAAGGGCGAGGGAGGTTGTTGATGAGTTAAGTGACCTTGGAGTCGAGAGCTGATCAGTTGAGAGAGCAGTGGTAGTTGATGGAGTAACAAGTTAATTTTCGGTTCGGCGGAAGGAGAAGTTGCGTTGTGTTTGTATGCAAGGAGGGTGAAGAGTTGAAAGGGCAGGAAGAGTAGGAGTGGGGCGGACTGTATGGTGGCAAGTCGATGAGATGATGGGAGTGAATGAAGGAAAGAAAGAAAGAAGAAGAGAGAAAAGATGAATGAGAACCAGGTCTCTTTTTGAGGACAAAGACAAGAGAGTGAGGGGTGACACCCATTTCGGGACAGCCCGAAATCTAGATATTTTATGTTTTCAGGGACCACTTGTCCCTGGTCGATGTCACCCTGACGGACGGACATCGCTCACACGGGCAGACATGTCGGTCGACTGTTGTGCTTCTTCTTCTTCTTCTTCTTCTTCTTCTTGTTGTTGTTGTCCATCTGTCCATGTTTGTTTGTTTGTTTGTTTGTTTTTTCTTTTTTTTTTTTTTTTTTTTTTTTGCTCGCCTGAGTCACCTCATTATTATCCCTACTATTGTGATCGATGCATCGGATTGACTACTCCCCTCGCATGCCCGTCTACCTTTGAACCTTCGACTCTGCCTATGGCTGTTCCTAATGAAACCAACCAACTCATCCTGCCATCTCCTCCCTCAAGAAAACGCACTTCGTTTTGGTTCCTTCCTGCGTCTTTGAAACCATCCTTTGATCTCTCTTCAACTCCCAAGGATACCTTCCATACCGATCACCATCGGAAAGAAACAATGGAAATATGCAACGTTGCCCACGGACACAAAGAGAAACACACACAGACTGACGAGTGGTTTTGTTTACTTGGGCTGTCAACTGTTGTTTATTTTTGCGTTTGTATTTCGAGGGACAAGGTAATCATTGGCTGGTATAGTGTGGGGGACATGACATCCAACTCTTCATTAGCCCACCTTGCCAATTCAACGAGGTATCTTTTTATATATATGTTACTGCTTTATTCATGTTGGTTGGACGGATTGAAGGTGTGCTACGCCCACCAACAACGAGAAGGGATGGGCAACCCATGATGACATCAAATAATAGAACCTGGAATCCAGTGCCGGTATTTCCAAGAAGAATCGATTGGCAGCGCTTGTTTATGAAGAAGCCCATTGGATATGAGTGACGGAGAATAATAAGCCGCGTGGAGCGATTGCTCACTGGAGCAGAGTGTACATATGGGTGTATGCCCCCATGTTTCCCTTTTAGTAATGTACCGGTACATGTAGTGTGAACTGCACACAATAATACAAGGGCAGCCAGTGGGGGAGTCAGTGGACCACTGACAGAGGTGAACACAAACATGGACGGATGGCCATGTCATCCTGTCATCCTCCAGGAACGCATTCCATTTTTCGCACGTGAAACCTTCAAGATCCAAGGCGGCAGAAAAGCAGTCCCCACCCGCCCCTCCCTCACTTTGTCCCGTCGCCCTTGAATCTGACTGGCTGGGCCTGCAGTAAGGTTCGCTCCTCACCTCTCCACCTCTTCCACGGACAACAAATCATTCGAAATAACCCCTTCCGCTCTCCTCTCTTTTCCCTTTCTTCTTTTTCCCATTCATCCATCACTCACTCCCCACTCTTCAATCAACAATGTTCGCCGCCATCCGTCCCCGCCTCGCCTCCGTCGTCGCCAAGCCCGCCGTCTTGAACGCCGTCCGCCCCAGGTAACAACACCAACACTACTTTCAAAATAAAATATCATACTCAGCGCCATTCGCGACTCTCCCGCGACATACGA
This sequence comes from Linnemannia hyalina, assembly GCA_019671135.1. NCBI lineage: Eukaryota > Fungi > Mortierellomycota > Mortierellomycetes > Mortierellales > Mortierellaceae > Linnemannia > Linnemannia hyalina. Next base: position 667,746 of record JAHRHY010000018.1, on the reverse strand, counting down.
AAGCAAACAGAGATGAACGGGATCAACTCACCAAGGAATGGGCGAACATCAGAGGAAAAAAAACATATACGGGACTGATCAGCTTCCATGAGAGTCTACTTCACAACAGGAAATAAACAGAACAAACCACAAGTGGACGTTTCACACACATACGCACAACAAGACTCTACATGAAATACATACGTTGGTTTCATTGCTGAAGAGACGTGACGGAAGAGAAGTGACAGAAGGAAAAGGCTACTGCAGAGATCTGACACTCTTTACTCTTATAACCTCATAGATTCTTCTCCCAGGCTGCCGTTGCTCGCTCCAACATTGCCTCGCTCCACACCTTGACCGAGGATGAGACACTCTTGAAGGAGTCCGGTAAGTTCTGACTAAAACAAGAGATCAACCCGGACACGCTGTTATCGATGATTTGACCATCCCTGTTTTTGGTTCTGTTTGCCACACTGGGTTTCTCTGTACTCATCTCGATCGACCTTTCAACTCTGAACGACTTTTCACCAATTAGTTGCTCGCTTTGCTCAGGAGCAGCTTTTGCCCAAGGTCCAGCAGATGGACGAGGCCGAGAAGGTCGATGCTGATGTCCTCAAGGGCTTGTTCGAGCAGGGTGTAAGTTTGCATTTCCTTACTTGTGGATCGGAGAACCGAGGAAATTATTTTTGTTTTCCCACGCATATTCATATTGAGGGACACCTCGGGTGAGTGTGGCCCTGAGTATTTTATGTTCCGACGATCGCACCAAATAACTGACCTTTATCCCCCTCTCTTCCCACACCAATAACTAGTTGATGGGTATTGAGACTGATGCCAAGTACGATGGTTCCGAGTCCTCTTTCATGTCCGCCATCTTGACCATCGAGGAGCTCGCCAAGGTCGATCCCTCCATCTCCGTTCTTTGCGACGTCCAGGTACCTTGATTCTTTTTATTGCTTTTCCTGTTTTTTTTTGTTTACATATTCATGCACCCTGCATGTCACCCGGGACCATGTCGAAGAAAAGAAGGAGTACTAATGCACGCCGACATCTTATTAGAACACCCTGGTCAACACCTTGTTCCGTAAGTACGCCTCGGATGATATCAAGGAGAGATACTTGCCCCGCCTCGCCACCGACACCGTCGGATGCTTCTGCTTGTCCGAGGCCGGATCCGGCTCTGATGCCTTTGCCCTCCAGACCCGCGCAGTCAAGGACGGCGATAACTACATCCTCAACGGCACCAAGATGTGGATCACCAACTCTGGTGAGGCCGAGATCTTCCTCGTTTTTGCCAACGTTGCCCCCGAGAAGGGCTACAAGGGCATCACTTGCTTTGTCGTCGACAAGTCGATGGGTGTCAAGGTCAACAAGAAGGAGTCCAAGCTCGGAATCCGCGCCTCGTCAACCTGCACCCTCAACTTTGACGACATTGTTGTCCCCGCCGCCAACGTCCTCGGAGAGGTCGGAAAGGGTTACAAGTATGCTATTGAGATCTTGAACGAGGGTCGTATCGGTATTGCTGCCCAGATGTTGGGTCTTGCCCAGGGCGCCTTCGATGCCACTCTCCCTTACCTCTTCCAGCGCAAGCAGTTCGGTCAGAACATTGGTTCCTTCCAGGGTATGCAGCACCAGTATGCCCAGGTTGCTATGGAGATCGAGGCTGCTCGTCTCTTGACCTACAACGCTGCTCGTCTCAAGGAGGAGGGCAAGCCTTTCGTCAAGGAGGCTGCCATGGCTAAGCTCTATGCTTCCCAGGTCGCCGAGAAGACCGCCTCCCGCTGCATCGAGTGGGCCGGTGGAATCGGCTTCACTCGTGACTTCCCCATCGAGAAGTTCTACCGTGACTGCAAGATCGGTGCCATCTACGAGGGGTAATTTCACTTTTCTTCTTTCTCTTTGCTCTGGCTTGATCGCAATAGCTCCTTTTTTTTGACTTGAGGAGTACCGGCTAACCATGGTTTCTTTCTTTTTTTCCGAACAATAGAACCAGCAACATTCAGCTCCAGACCATCGCCAAGATCGTCGAGAAGCAGTACTCTTCTTAAGTGTCTCTTTCTCTACCATCTCTCAACTTGTATATCCTCTAGAACGCCAATGAAAACCAATCGTTTTTTTTTTTGCAAAATACCTGTTTTTATTGCTTTTTCATGGTGTTGTTTTGAAAGTATGTACACGTCGTTTTTCTGTTTGCTTTTGTGTTAAAAAGTACTGAATGCTGAAGAAAAGGGAACAACTGCTGGTGGCTATCGAAAGAGTGATCGTGCTTTTTTACTTGCGAAGAGGATGGGGGCAGACCTTGAGTTGATCGTTCTCGACCTTGACATCGACTTGCTCTCCAACCTTGACCTTGCCCTCAATAATCAACTTTGCCAATGGCTGCAACAACTGCTTCTGGATCACACGGTTCAGAGGACGTGCACCATATGCAGAAGAATAACCCCGGTTGGCCAACCATTCCTTGGCCTCGGGGTCAGCCTCAATCGAGATCCGACGGTCCTCCACACGGGCCTGGACTTCCTTCAGACGAACATCGACAATATCCCGGATCGCACTGTGGGAGAGGCGGTTGAAGACCACCATGTCGTCGATACGGTTCACAAACTCGGGCGCGAAATGGCGACGGACGACCTGCATGACGGCCTCCTTCTCCTCCTCTGTCACCTTACCCTCATCATCGGCCGACCCGTGCGTCCTCTTGGCCAGCTTACCGGCCAAGGAAGGCGTCCTGGCTGAGGCATCATCCTCAGCGAGGGCCAGCATATCGGCTCCCAAGTTGGATGTCATGATAATAATCGTATTCCTGAAATTGATGGTCCGGCCCTGCGAATCCGTCAACCGACCGTCGTCCAAGACCTGGAGCATCAAGTTGAAAACATCCTTGTTGGCCTTTTCCATCTCATCGAAAAGAATGACCGAGTAGGGTTTACGACGGATCGCCTCGGTCAGTTCACCACCTTCCTCATGACCGACGTATCCGGGCGGGGCGCCAATGAGACGAGAGGTCGAGAACTTTTCCATATACTCCGACATGTCGATTCGTACGATCGCATTCTCGGTGTCGAACAAGAACTTGGCAATCGCCTTGCACAATTCCGTCTATTAGCAGGCGTCATTCATAATATATATATATATGAGAATATGGTAAGTACTGGTATCTATGCATTACAAGACATCCACGTAGCGGAAGAAAAAAGAAGACCATAGAGATGACATATTTCTTTACCTTTCCGACACCGGTAGGTCCGAGGAAGAGGAATGAGGCAATGGGACGAGTAGGGCTAGAGAGTCCAGCACGGCTCAAGCGCACAGCCTCGGCAACCGCAGAGATGGCCTCATCCTGACCAACCACACGCTCTGCCAGCGCCGACTCCATGCCCAACAAGCGCTCCTTCTCGCCTTTCAACAAGTTCTACAAAGGAACGAAAGAGAATACACAACGCACATAGTTAGTACTCATATCAGCAACATCAACCAAGTGATCGTTCAAATAAAAACGAGATTCGTACCTGGACAGGAATGCCAGTCATGCGAGCAACGACGCGCGAGATATCGTCGGCGGTAACACGCTCGTGGATCAAACTCTCGACTTCCTCCTGAGTTCCCAAGGGTCGCATAGGCTGTTCAGGCGCCTCGGTGTCATTCAATGCTCCCTCAATGGCCTCCATAGGGACCGTCTCCTCCTTAGGCAGCTTGGCTTCCAATGTGGGGATGACTCCATAACGAAGCTCTGAAGCGCGCGTAAAGTCTCCCTTGCGCTGAGCTGCCTCCAAATCAATACGGGCCTGCTCCAATTCCGCCTTGGTGCTCTTGATCTTGTCCAGCTTCTCTCTAGTAGTAGAGTTAAATAACAAATAGACAATGTCAGATAATTTGTCTCGCAACTCCTCTAGTCAACATATTAATTACAACTCATTTTTTGCATGTCCTTACCTCTCCTCCTTCCAGATTTGCGTCAATCGCTGGGACTCTTGTTTCCTCTTGGTCAGATCATCCTCCAGCTTGTTGCGTCTCGAGACCGAAAGTGGATCAGTCTCCTTCTTCAAACTCTCGAGCTCAATCTCCATGGTCACAATACCACGGTCCAAACTCTCAATCACATCAGGCTTGCTCTCCTGCTGCAGTCTAAGCTTGGAGCAGGCCTCATCCACCAGATCGATCGCTTTATCGGGCAAGAACCGGTCCGTGATATATCGGTGACTTTGAACTGCAGCCGCAACAAGAGCAGAATCCGCAATTCGGACTCCGTGATGAACTTCATACCGTTCCTTCAATCCACGCAGAATCGAGATAGTATCCTCGACAGAGGGCTCGGTGACCATGACGGACTGGAATCGACGGGCCAATGCGGGGTCCTTCTCGATATACTTGCGGTACTCATCAATGGTCGTGGCTCCACAGCAGTGCAGAGTCCCTCTGGCCAACGCGGGCTTGAGCATGTTTCCTGCATCCATCGCTCCTTCAGACTTTCCCAGTCCCAACAAAGTGTGCAGCTCATCAATAAACAAAATGATCTTACCCTCCTGTTCCGTCACATCCTGCAACACCGCTTTCAATCTCTCCTCAAACTCGCCCCTAAAATGATTTGGGAATGGTACGGACGATTGGGAATTGTTATTCCCAACAACAAAATAAATGCATAGCACATTCATTACATTTGAACATAACACCGGCTTTACCTGTATTTGGCTCCAGCAACCAACGCACCCAAATCCAGCGAGATGACTCGTTTGTCCTTGATCGACTCGGGGACTTCGCCATTGACGATTCTCTGAGCGAGACCCTCTGCAATACTGGTCTTTCCCACACCAGCCTCTCCGATCAGCACCGGGTTGTTCTTTGTACGACGCGACAACACTATCCACATTAAGAAACACCAGGACGATGGTTAGGCACTCTGATCCAACCAGCAACTGTCTTTTGCAGCAGAACATAACTTTCTGCTGAAGAAAATGGGGTGGGCCATTTTATTTTTTTTTTACCTTGAATGGTTCGACGAATCTCTTCTTCGCGTCCAATGACGGGATCGAGCTTGCCTTCACTGGCGAGCTTTGTCAGATCGGTACCCTACATGGGGGGGTCAATGCGTCGACGAAATAAATGTGGATCAATATCCCATAATCTCATTATCATATCTTTTTACTTCATTCATTATGTCAGAGTGATGAGAGATCGACTTACGAACTGTTCAAGGGCCTTGCCCTTCTCACTCTGCTGGGGAGTAGGCTGAATCCGAAATCCCTGTGGCCCTCCTAATATATATTTTGTTGCATTAACAGATTATCATATAGTAAGTATCCCCACTCACTCCCTTTTGACAACGGTATGGACACTATCCTTCACAACACATGAAAACTTTAAAAAAGAAAACTTTTGGCTTACCTTGCGCGTACAGGCGGATAGCACCCAAACGGGAAGCCATCTTTGGCACAGATCGGGATCCTTGGAGGGCGTACGCGGTGACCAAAAGACCATGTCTGGGAGCTGTCGAGATAGCCGTCGTGTAATTGTTGTTGGCAGAGCCTGTTGTTGTAAGAGTTCTCTTGTTGGAGGCTCGTCGAAACGCAGCGGTGGTGGCGGTAAAGGGTGACCTGACCACGCGAACTGCAGTCGAGCGCGTTGTGAGTGACGAAAACATGTTGTTTTGTATAGTGGTTCTGTAAAGTTTCTTGTGGTTGAAAAAGTTGTGTGTGTGTTAATTGCTGCTGCTGCTGCGGAGGGGCAAGCGTAAAAGTGGATAGACAAGCCAACTGTCTTTATAGTTGTTGAATGGGGGTGTTTGGGTTGAAGGGAATGAGAACAAGAATGAAAAAGAGCGAGTGAACCCATGGCGCTCCAGTCCCCCCGACGCATGTCTCGCAAAATTCTCACTCCGCTCACAACAGTCACTGCATGATTGGGGAGGGAGATTTCCAGAAGACACTTTTTTTTCGGAGAGCTCGATCCCACGGTAGAAAATGCTAGAAAGCTTCTTTGCGAGGTAGCCATGGGACCTCTTTTCACTCTTCTCTTCTCTTTCCTCGTCATACCCCCCTTTCTCTCTTCTGCAACATATACCACTCAAGGCCATCCTTGGCACCCTTCTCTTTCGCCGATCCTTCACTCTTCCACCCTCTCTTGACCCTTTACAACTCTCTCTCTCTCTCTCCTCATGCTGTCCGTTACCACGACTCAGCGTCCTTTTTGACTGTGCCTCCACATGATGACACCCAGCAGCCAACAGCAAGATCCCACGTTAAAAACAACGAGAAGGAACCAGAAGGAATTGTTTAAATAGAAATCGCGTTATTTTTTATTATTTGTCGATAAGAAAGAGTAAAGAAAGAAGGAAAAGGTGGTGTAGTCCTAATCTGTTGTTGTTTTTTTAGGCAGCGACCTCGATAGCGACTGCGACCTTGGTCTCCTCGACTGCGACCTCAGTCTCGGTAGTCGTCGTCGTCTCTTCAGCAATGACTTCCTCCTCGGTAACCGTCTCCTCGACCTTGACCTCCTCGGTCGCAGCCAGCGTCGCGCGCACCACTCCACTCAATCTGTAGATCGATGAATGAAAGAATGTAAGAACGTTAGTTTCAGAGAAAGCATAAATAAAAAAAAATTGGTGGCAAAAAAAACCATTCAACAGTAAACAAAACTTACCGCTTGAGAAGAGAAGGCTTGCGTTCAATTTTCTCCTCTGTCGAAAGCGTCTCATCGGTTGTCGAGAGGTCAACACGCTGCTCGCCATCAGAGATAGCAATGCTGGCATCAGTGCCCTCAATGTGCTGCTCATGCGTGATATTTTCGGCCGTGATCACATCCTCCGAGCTAACCTCGCCCGACTTGACTTCTACCTCGTTCTTGTCCTTGCCCTTGGTCACTCTGGAGAAGAAGCCGCCCGAGGATTGGGAGGTAACTTCTCCTTCGGCGGTGACTACATCTGAGAGGGTCTTTTCGGATGAGATGACTACAGTCTCTTCGTTCGCCACTGGTGGTGGGGCTGGTGCGGGTACCTATTGATTGGAGAGAGCGAGGATGAAGTGGATTAGCATTCAAGTAGAATAAATGCATGATGCGAAAATGGAAGACGATCACGAATAAAGAAGAACAAACAACAGGAGGAAGAGAAAAGGCGAAGGTGACAAAGAGAGAGGGAGAACGTACAGGTTTCTTGCCAAAGAGGCCGGCAAGGAAACCGGGCTTCTTCTCGGGAGTGGGAGGAGCAGGTGGGGTCTCTTTCTTGGCCTCGGCCTCCTTGGCCTTGCTAGCAGCAATAGCATCATCAACAGCCTTGAGGGCTTGATCCTTGGCTTCGTCAACAGTCAAGGGGTGAGGAGCTGGAGCTGGTGGGGGAGCAGGTTCCTCCTTGACAGGCTTCTTTCCAAACAACTTGAATCCTCCGCTCTTGGCCTTGGGAGACTTGGGAGACTCTGGAGCAGCAGGAGGGGTGACAGCGTCAGTGGTATGGGAGACGGCGTTCTCGGACTCGTGGGTCTTGAGGGCATCGACATCTCCTTCCTGGACGTGGGTGAGGTCCTTCTTTTGCTCGGTCGAGACCTCGGTGGTGATTCCGTCGGCTTTTTTCTTCTCGTGGGAGGTGGCGACGGCGGAGAAGCCAAAGAAGGACTTGCGCTTCTTGACGACGGGGGTGCCGTTCTCGACCTCGATGTCGTCGGGCTCGCCGTCTGAGTTGATCTCGTTGTCGGAGATGATGCTTGCCGCGTTTTTGGCGTGATCGAATGCCTCGCGAGCAACTATGTGAGAAGAAAAAGGGGGGGTACACAATGGTTGTTGTTGTTGTTGTTGTTAGTGAAATTGGGCAAAGTATGGATGGCACAATAGAAATGAGAAAAGAGAAGCCCCTATTTTTCGGATCACACCACCACCGCCACGCCCTTTTGTTGATTTTTTGCTACTCTTACCAAGCTTCTTGTAGACATCCTGGAATGCAGCGTTGGAGTAAGGATCAGGCTCTGCCTTGGCTTCATCCGACTTCTCCTTGATCGCCTTGACCCACACTTTGGCCTTCTGGGGTGACTCTGCCGAGAAGTGATAATCGCGGTTCTTGGTGCTGACCTTGAACGATCGGTTCTTGGTCGACTTCTCAACATGCTCCACAGAGTTGACATCCCGCAGGTTAATAATTCCCAACACGTTCTGGCGGCTCAGAGAATCGTCCGATTTGTGATAGTACAACAAACCCTTTCCGCTGGCGTTGGCCTGCGCGACATTCACCAGAAGGTCATGGTTGGCCTCCTCGTAGATCTCCTGGACCGTCTTGGGTGGTTCAGCTGGAGCAGCAGCAGCGGCGGCGGCGGGGGTCTCCTTATCAGGGACCTTTCCAGCAGCAACCTCAGAGGTAGGGACGGCAGCAACCTCGGTAGTAGCAGGGGCAGCGGCGACAGGTGCAGCGGCCTTGGGGGCAGCCTTGACACGACGCTCGTTACGCTTGTGAACGGTCTGGAGGTTACTCAGACTGACGGGCTCTGTTCCAAAGGCAAAGTAGCGCTTGTTCCAGGGGTTGATGGGATTGGATCCCTTCTTTTGGAGGTAACCGCCGTCAATGTCAATATCCAAGTCTTCTTCTTCCTCGGTGTGGGAGGCAGCAGGGGAGGCAGCGGAGGCGGCATCAGCAACAGGTGCCTCGGTGGCGGCGACTTCCTCGTTCTTGGTCATGGCTGAAAAGTAATGTGTCGGTGGTGGTGGTTGAAGAGAGGGGGGATGGTTTTTTTTGTTGACTTCGTAAGTGGGGAGAAGAAGAGAAGGGAAAGGTGAGGTTTGTATAGAGAAAGTGCTAAGAACTGTGGAGAGAGAGAGAAATGATTTTCCGTTGATCTGCTGAGAGGATAGTAAAGAGTGCTCTGGCAGTAGTTTTTTTTTTGTTATACGTTTCAGCAAAGGAGAAAGAACGTGAAGTAATTGAGGGTTGGAAGATTAAATGGTCAGTGAGAAAGAAAGAAAGACAGGGAGTAAGGGGAGAAGAGGAGGAAAGGATGAACTTTTTTGACTGTTAGTGAAACTATTTCGCGCCTTGATCGCTCGCCTTTTAAACAAAGCGCCCAACTGCAGTTAGAAAGAAGGCAAGAAATAGGGACATGCAGTTTGAAAGGGGAAGAAGGGGGGGGGGGGGATGAGGGGACCACGGGGATGAGGAAGGGGAAGGAGACAACAAAGGGGCTTCCCTCGGACAGACATGACCTCCACCGTGTCCAATGCCCATTTCTGTTTGTTATTGTCCCATTGTTACTGTTATTTCATCAGCTCACTTTTAGTCGACTAGTGTACTGGCTGGTAGAAAGAGTGAGTGCCAGGGCAAATACAATCCCTCTCGTCTTCGTCACCCACAACGACAATGGCTTGACCAATTGACAATAGAACACCTCCTCGACCATCAAGGAGGGCATGCCTGCTTGTTTCTTATTTGGCGTAGATTGAACGAGATGCATGTCGTCCTTTTTGTTTCTGACCCCTATGTTGCTAACCTCCAGTCCATCATCCATTTAACAGTAGTAGCGAAGGAGGAGAAGGCAAGAAAGAAGAGTAAAGTTTATTTTGAACTTCTTTAGGTCAGGAGAGATGTTCAAGTGGCCACCTCGCCTCTCGTTTCTTGTTCATGTTCATGTTCCCTGTTCCCGTTTGTTGATTTTTTTTTCATTCACACGGACAGCCCAAGAGATTGAAGAGGTATGTACTTTATGTCAGTGCATCGCATTTGTATGCATGCACGCTCATCATCATCCAGGCACATGTATTCATGTATTCCGTCCCTGAGTTCTGATCCTCCCTTCTTCAACCCCTTTTACCCTGCTCCGCTCCATTTTACTCTTCCTCCACGCCCACTGTTGTCACAAGGTCGATCATCTGTTACCTCCTACTGTTCGTTCACCGAGAAGAGGACAAGAGAGAAGAACAGAAAAATAAAAAATAAAAAAAAGAAGGGGTAAGGTCAGTCAGTGACCACAACGCGTGCTCTCCTTTTTTTTGTTACTTATTGTTCACATCCGTTACCAGATATCGCCTTAGTCCTGAGGAGTGCATGATGGGCAAATGGAAAAATAGAAAACGAGTGGAAACGTGAATATTGGTACCTGAATAGGAAAGGGGAAGAGAGAAACGTTGACATACTTGCTTTTGGTTGGGTGTGGTTGATTCAGCCGAGAGATGCTTTGTTCTCCACCTGCTCTGTCTGTGCTCCTAGGGACGTAAACAGCTACCAGTGATTCCTGTGGAGGAAGAAACAGATATGTAAAAGCACCCGTACTTGCTCAAGATCACGCCCTTGTACGCGAGAAGGAACCAGGCACACCAACACCAAGCATAGCTACGCCTAATAAAAACGGGTTGGGTCAGTACACTAATAGAAAGACGCGTGTCACTCTTCCGTTTTTATCTATCCCTGTAGCACAACGTGCTCTCATCGCCGCCTTGCATGGACTGAACGTCAATTGGATTTGACGTCCAAAAGCAACTATCACCATCGTGAAAATAAGACTGCAATTTCTCTTTTTTAATCGACTCATCTCTGTCAAGGTCTGCCATCCTTACTTCCCCCTTATACCCCGACAACTCTGTTCGCATAGGGGTCAGAGATCTCCGACGCTCCAGGACATAATGTGGTCTGTCCGAGTCGCCCAACACGACGCCAAGTACTGTTCCGTCATCCAATCGACTTTTACTGCACTCGAACACCTGGACATCTATGTCTCCTACTCCCGCACCACCAAGCCTCATATGGCTGCATACTCACACATGAACCTTGACGCAATTTTCAGCATTGGGTACGCACTCGAGCACCGATTCAACCAGCTAACTCTCACTGTTATGACAGAGGAGCGCCAGGAGTGGGACCCTTGGTTCCTGACAGGAACTCATCGAGAGCCAGACAGCAGCGAGAGAACCGCCTTTTCTCAAGTCACCTCCCTTCATGTCAGACCAATTGATAACATGGACAGACTATAGTTTGATGGTCTACCATCGCCAATCTCGTGCGCGACATCTTCCCAAGCTTGGAGCGGCTGGCCTTTCCCGGCATCATATCGAGTAACGATAACACGTTCGATGACATCCCTGAGTTGGAGGGTGGTGGGTTTGTGATCGATGGCGTTACCTCGACAAAGCTGACGCACCTCGACCTTGCGGACATGCGTCTGTCGTTGGAGGTGATCTGTCGACTCAACAGATATTTCCCAAACCTCGAGAGGCTGACTGTTGGAGGACGGAACCTTACAGAGCCATTGTCGGATCAACAAAATACTGACTTTGTTGCGACCCCCCTCTCTGTCAAGTCGTTCGCGCTCCACTTTGGAACTGTAGACGATTTGTTGGTACTCCTCCCGTTGATGGTACTTGATCTTGCTGGATCTGAGTCGAGGGTCACCCACTGATCTCGTTGACGGGTTTTCAAAGATTGCAGGACGGAATCGATTCAAAGCAGTTTACTTTCACAGAGCTGAAACACGGTATTATGAAGCAGATGGAAATGATCGCGCGTCTTCGAGCCAAGTGTCTCCAAGATCTCGAATGCCTGACGCTCAAGTGCCACTCCGCATGGGCGTTTCTGAATTTTGCGCCAGGAAACGTCTCACCTCATCCATCCATTTCCCTGAGCACTCTCGAACTTGGAGTTATTAAGACCAAACTTCAGTAAACCCATGTCCGAGGAGAGCGCTATCAAATTTAACCCCATGCTGAAGTCCAAACCTCGCCTCAAGCACCTTGTCGTTCGCACGCCTTTGCTTGGATTTGAGGTTTTCGAAGGGTTAGGACGGGTCAAAACAGGGACAGGAATGCCTCGCTCTACTAACGAATGGGGTCCAAGCCAGGCATGGTCTCACTGTCTGCAAGAAGAGTCCACCGGACCCTGGCTGGAGACGATCGAGATCTTTTAGTGTTATCAGGATGATAAGCCGGAGGAATTTGAGGAGAACATTTTTAAATCGGTTTTATCTTGGTTAGAGAAGCTGACAATCTCGATGTATAGTGAGGAGACAAGGAACTCATCATATGAGGCACCGTTGGAGCGCCAGCAGGAATGGGGAGATACCACGACAAAGGAGCGACTCGCGTCTGACGGAGTTCAGGTCTCGGTCGTGTTCCAGTGCTGAGTTTGACTTTGAGTGAGTGCACACAGCAGCGGCGATAATGGGAGCTTCGAATAGTGGTCACATATCAACACATATAAAAAAAAATTTTCTCGTGGTTGTTTTCTTTTCTCTTCTTCTCTTCTTCAACCCACTCCCCCACACCATTACCTCTTCTTTTTTCTTGGTAAGTAGTCAGTGACCCCTATCTTCCATCCTCATCTTTACAAGAGTGCGTGCGCGCGTGTTTTGATCGGCTTCATCTGATGAAAAGTTGTACGTAAAATGATACCCCGAATACACGATGTGGATCTTTCGTAAACAAATGGAATTCCTCGTTTCTGACCACTCAAAAGTCAAAACACCCTCTCATACTCCTCTTTGCAAAGAGGAAGGAACTACATATTCGCGGTCAAAACTTCAGTCTCCTAACGCGACTTTTTGCTTTTTGTTCTTTGCTGAATGTAGATCTCGACTCGAGCTGTTTTTCATTTCGCCATGGAACGGAATTCACTTGATCGGAATCTGGAAAGAAAAAGGAATGGATCTTGATTCAGTTCTGATCTTCGATCAGTTTTCTCTTTTGGTAAGTCAACCAACCCACTCTCTTCCCTTCACCCTTCTCAACAACGAGGATCATTGATTCGAATGAGGATATCTCCATACCGTTTCCTAGTGAGCACCTGAGCAAATGAAACATGCACTACCATCTGACGATTCATCAATTGACCTTCAACTCTTGTTGTGGTAACATTGAACCTATTCAACAGTGCAAGAAAAGAGATGTTAACCCTCATCGTTCTTTTCTATCTTTTTATCTTCCAGATGTTACTTCAATCGGCGTCTATTTGATCGGGTCTGACATTAAGTCGTGAGCGATATCAATCGTCATTTGTAAGTTTTCTCCTTCCAACGCGTCCACCTACTCTTTCTCTTTCCTTCGACATTGGCGACCGTTCGTCTAAAGTGATGACACAATTTATTCAGTTCTGCTTCCGACCTGAGACCGTGGTGGATAACCCTTTTATACCAAAACATATTCTGATCTATCGATTCGTTCGCCTTTCAATGACGACGAAGAGAAGAGAGCAACCAGCGACTTTCACTGAATAAGTGCGCGCTCTTTTGAATGATATTCTAACGAAGTTTCATCAATTTTTTTTAAATTTTCTTTCAGGTTGAGCAACACCTTCAATTGGCATATGTCATTCGCATGCATGCCGCGTCAAGCAGACACAAAGCGTAAGTCATCCCATCCCCTTTCATCCTCCTCTTACCCTTGGCGCTCCCCGAGTATCTAAAGTGATGACACAATTATTCAGTTCTGCTTCCGACCTGAGACCGTGGTGGATAACCCTTTTATACCAAAACTATTCTGATCCATTTACTCGAAAGCTTCTCATGGCATTCAAAGTAATACGATGCGTTGATGCTTTGGATCTGATCATTAACGTATTTTCTCTCTTCTTCCAGTCTATCATATGCTAGCCTCTTTAGTGTCTGTCTGCTCGCGTTCGTCAAGCGTGTTGCCATGTTGAACAACTTTTGTAAGTGTCCATATCTCCATCCTCGCAACACCATGTTATGGAAGGGCAATATGATGTCTAATTCGATCATCCGTGTTTCATCTGACTCAATTGAGAAGACAAACTTGATCTCTGATACCCTTCACATCCGCATACAGCTATTGTATTTGCATTTCATGATGTTTCTCGAGTCGCGTATCTAACCAGTTCTGTCTGTTATCATCTCGACTTTAGATTGTTCTCCAATGGCATGTGAAGTCAAGCTTCGATCTGTCTGGTCTCCATTATTATACAAGGTATGCATTGTCTCCATTCTTTTCTTCCATCTTATTCCCCATTCCTTTCAACATCAATATGCCAAATGATGAAAACTAGTTAAATCCATTCTACGAAGACGCTACATTTCTTTCTGATCGTGGGTTGGCAATTCTTTCGAGGTTTTCTTGACTGATGCGTTGGCTCATGTGATGGGGAGGTGGGAGTCTTTTCATTGTCAGTTTTCCTCTCGATCGTCGTTGTTGGTGGCCATTTGAAGTGGAGGAGGTTCTTCTTTTTCGTGTTATGATTTGCGGAACTTGATTTCGTGAGTGTTGGGGCTGTGCTCTCTGGGGGAACAGTAGTTCCTCGTCAAGTGCAGTGGGTGTTCATCTTTTTCTCTCTTCTGAGAGATTGAGTGGGCATTAGTGGGTCTCTAGACCTGCTTCGATGCGTTAAAAGCGGATCTTGGTATCGTTTGATTTTAGCATGGAAGGGAAGGGCTTTTTTCTCTTTTGGGTCGTTGACAGTTAAGATGGTTGTCCTGGGTTCTGGCGGTGGATTGACTTTTCTATGCATCTAAAGATTAAAACTAGCTCCTGACTCCTTCATATTGAACACTACTTCTTGTGAACGGTTGAGCGTTTTTTTGTTTTTGAATCGTTTTCTAACGTTTTTTTCTCATTCTCTTTGAACTTGTTTCTTAGGTAAGTGCCTTATTGTAGACCCATCATCGGTTCGAGAAATGAATAAATTAGGACTTTTCCAGGTATTTCTCTCATTATGGTAATGTCTTGTCTCCCCTTTCCATTCCCTTCCCACACACACACACACACACACACACCATGCCGATACTCTAATGACCAGCGGTCTACAACGTTGTAGATACCATCGCAGGCTATTTTTTTTTCACGGCAAAGATTAAAAGCACCTTTACTCACGCACGGTAACTATCTATTTACCGATGTCGTCTACGAGAAGTTCGATATCCCTTCCCCTCTCTTTCTTCCTCCTCTTTCCCTCATTTGTCGCCAATGTTTGTACAGTAGTTGAAGGAAAAAATAAACAAAGTGTCAAAGAAATCAAAGAATAGTTTGAAATGTGTTATGATTATTATGATTCATGAACGCCCAAGAATGCATACCCTTCTGAATCATGACCCCTGCTGCGTATAGCATGGGTGTCTTAATTCAACTTCAAGGAAGCGTTTATCTCGTATTCATGATGTCAAAGTAGAGTAGAATTGAGCACACAGAGACGCGGCGTTCACATCAAGGACTTCACCATATTTAGAAAGAAAGCTGTAGGATGCATTGTTGCTGTTTGTTGTGTGACTCAAGGTGTTGATAGTCTCGGCGTTTGTTCATATCCGCCGCTCGCCCGCAGCATTGCCTTTTCTTTTGTTCGTGTGAACTTGTGTTCAGCAGACAAAAGTTGTGGAGTCACCCGTGTGTCAAAACATTCATTTTTTTTTATGACCATGACTCGAGCGAATGTTTGTTGAGAAAAGCGATGACACAGAGAGAAAGGTGAGATACGACAGCAAGTCGTTGTGAGAACCAAAGTCCGTGCAAAGAAAGAGGATGATAACGAATGGGTACTATTGGCTGACTCCTTCCCAGGGAGAACCACGCCGTCTCTGATCGACTCTAATGCTATCCCGCAGAACTTAATCCGTGAATGAACCAACAAACGAAGGGAAAAGCAGAGGGTGAAAGGGACAGAGGGACGGCGGGTGAGGAGCAATTAAGGCATCGAAACTGTCACACTCGCCACACTCAAAATAAAAGGAGCTTGTCCATCTCTCTCTCTCTTCTCTTTTCTCATTCCTCATTCCCAACTTTCGGACGCACCTCTCCTTTCTCGTAAAGACCTAATCTCCCTTCTCTCACTCTCACTCCTGCTTCCGGTCTTCAAGGACACTCCAGCACGCACTGCTTTCCATGGCATAAGTTTCTCCTTACTCTCTCCTTTATCCATGCCACAACCAAAACCACCCTTACAACCCGCCAACGCCCCTCTCCTTCCAGAGGGCAGTGGCCAACAACCTTCCAACGGTCGAGGGGACTATGGCACATCCACCCCAACCCCTTCATCCAACTCTACTACTACTGCCACACCTTCCACCTCAAAAGATACCTCCACCGCCAACACCAACCCCAACAAGGACACTTCCAAACCATCCGCAGCGAGTTCAAAAAACAGATGGAGCCGATACGCAAAATACATCTATACTGAAGAAGGCGCAGAAGAGAGTCCGGAGGCCCACGCATCGATCTGGTCATTGATGTTTGTCACCTGGTTGACCCCCATCTTCCGACGTGGGTACGATCATACCCTCCAAGAAGAGGACCTTTTTGCGATTGTGCCTGAACGGAAAACAGAGCTCCAGGGGCCGCGGTTGGAGAGGCTCTGGAAGGAGGAGCAGGAGAGGGTTAGGAAGAGAGGAAAGGGAGAGACACCTTCGTTGATAAGGGCTTTGTTCTGGTTCCTTTTGCCGACTTACTGGTCGGGAATTGTGTCCTTGCTTACTTTTGGTGAGTGTGCAGTTACAGTTACAATTTGTACATTGGGTTAAGACAATGCAGGGAACGATGTTTATATTCTTTGGCATCACAAACTGACACTTCATGGGTGTATGGGACGTGCGGACTAAATAGATGCATTGGCCAAGGTGATCCCCTTCTTCCTCCTTTGGGTAAGTCATCTCCAAGCTTTCGATTCAATGGAAACACCATACGTTTCCCCTTTTGTTGCCAATTCATCAACTCACCATGTCCCTCCCCTCATTTCTCACTTAAATAGGTGATCCAATACTTGAAGGACAATCAGTCTGACGAGACACCAAAACCCTCAGCATGGTATGGTTACGGCCTGGCGATCTCATACCTCATCGTCTGTCTTGCTCAAATAGCCCTGACCCAACTCTGGGTCCGCTCCGTCGTCGGTTCAGGAACCCTGTGCCGTAGCGCGCTCGTCGATCTCATCTTCCAAAAATCTACCAGGATTTCGTCAAAGGACCGACTTGATTACCCAGACGGGACCATCTTCAACATCATATCCAGCGACGCGACCCGTGTCGACTTTTGTCTCGAGGGACTAGGTCTCCTGTACACTGTTCCCATGACGGTTGTGGTGACTGTGGGGTTGTTGGTGTATTGGATGGGCCCCTCGGCTCTTGTTGGAGCTGCGGTCTTGATCTTTTCGAATCCGTTGCAGACTTGGGCGATGACGTTGTTGAACCCGATTCGGATCCAGGTTGCAAAATTGACAGATTCGAGGATGGGCTTGGTAACGGAGATTTTGCAGGGTATCAAGGTCATCAAGTTCTTTGCATACGAGCCCAGGTATGCAAAACATAGCACTATGTGCGGAGTAATTGTTCGTTTGACATGGGTGTCTATGTTATTTCTCTCAATGTTCGCCACAGCTAATATGCATGCATACATTATGTTCGACGCCTGTAGTTTCTGGAAAAAGTTGGCGGATATTCGTCTTTCGGAGATCAAATGCATCTCTTGGCTCCTGCAAGTCCGTGGATTCATCTACAGCACCTCTTCGGTAAGTGTCTGACAAGTGCCACGTAATCCACATGCTATTCTCCATCCTAAATAATAATATCCATTCTCAATCGTCACTCATCGGTATAATAGTCGCTGCCTGTGTTCGCTAGTGCGTTGACATTCGTGTTGTATGCAGCCCTCGGAAACAAGCTGGAGCCAGAGATTGTCTTTCCTTCATTGGCGTTCTTCACAGGATTGCGCGTTCCCTTGTTGGTCTTGCCCTACTGCTACAGTGACGCCATGGATGGTTATGTCAGTACCAAGCGTATCCAAAAGTTCCTCCTTACTGAAGATATTCAGCCTTTGCCACCCATCGACAAGTCTCACGACAGCGCTCTTAGCATCAAGGACGCGGACTTTTACTGGGATCAGTTGCCTTCCACAACAGTTGCTGTCGCTCTATCGGCCGATGGGAAGCAAGGAGCAACATCTATAGGTTCAGAATTAACATCGCCTTCGACATCACCTAGTTCGTCACGTAACTCGATCACAGAGGACAGTGAGGCGGACGAACGACAGCCACTTTTGAGTGCCAGCAACACAGCACAGGAATCGACTCCAATGATTAGGCCATTCTTGAGGGACATTAACCTTCATGTTCCTCGCGGCTCTCTTGTCGCGGTTGTCGGGCCAGTTGGAAGTGGCAAGTCTTCGCTGCTGCAGGCCATGGTCGGTAACATGATGAAGTCTCAAGGAGAGGTTATTCGCGGCGCGACTATCAGTTATGCATCCCAAACGCCCTGGATCCAGAACGCCACCATTATGGACAACATCCTGTTCGATACCCCTATGGAAGAAGAACGATACTGGCGAGTGATCAAGGCCTGCTCGTTAGAACAGGATCTGACCCAGTTCACGTCCGGAGACAAGACCGAGATTGGAGAACGCGGTGTCAACATGTCGGGCGGCCAAAAGGCTCGTTTGTCGTTGGCCAGGAGTGTTTACTACAACGCGGAGATGGTGATCATGGACGACCCGCTTTCGGCAGTGGATGCACATGTTGGCAGGCGATTGTGGGAGGACTGTGTACTCCATGAGCTGAGCAACAAGACTAGGGTTATTGCGACACATCAACTCCATGTCCTGCCGGATGTCGATTACGTGATCTGCATGAAGCACGGCCGTATCGCCGAACAGGGAACTTTCCGGGAGTTGATTTCCCACAAGGGTGATTTCTTCAAGTTAATGAAGCAATATGGCGGTCATCATCACGACGATGATGACGATCATCGACCACGCAGGCGAGTTCTCAAGAGGAACAAGTCATCGACGGGCAAGGTTGTTATTACGTCTACTGCCGGATCGACAGTGACGGCGACTACAACGAAAAGCGACGATGATTTGACGGTACTGCAAGAGTTAGAGGAAACTGTCTCGGAGGACGACAGCGAGTCGACCAAAGAGATTCCCAAGGGCCAGATGACGGATGAGGAGAGGGCGAGCGGTGCAGTGTCGAGAAAGGTTTATCGCGAGTACTTCCGCCTGGGTGGTGACTGGAACTGGGTCGTTATCGTCTTTTTGCTCTCTGCCCAACAGGCTGCTGGTGTCGCGTAAGTCTTTCAAATCGTTTTTGCTATTTCATTATTCACCCAGTGCCATGTGTTGTAGGTTGGATGGGATAACAGAGATACTCATGCCATCACTTTCTCCACTGGCGAAATAGCATGAACGTATGGTTGAGCTTCTGGAGTTCGGACAAATTCGGCTGGACGGTCTGGGAGTACATCAACGTGTATGTGGCAACGGCTGTGATCCAACTTCTCATTGTTATGCTCGGATCCTACATGTTGGTCTTGGCTATCCTGAAGGGATCTAGAATGATCCACGACAACGCGTTTCTCAGTGTTTTGCGTTCACCCATGTCTTTCTTTGACACCACGCCTGCTGGGCGCATTCTTAACAGGTACGCATGTTTTGATATTACCTGCAGTTTTCTTGACTGACTACATGCATCTGTGCTAATGTAATCGGTATGCCTTTTTCTACTTTTGTTTAGATTCAGCAAGGACGTGGGCACGGTGGATAACATGGCAGCGGTCAACTCTCTCCTGATTACGGCGACAGGGATCTTGAGTGTGCTCATCCTATCAGCGGCGTTCTTGCCCTGGATCATCCCTGTCATGGTGCCCCTGTCAATCATGTACTACTACATTGCCTTGTACTACCAAATGACCAGTCGCGAGCTCAAGCGTATAGACGCCCTTGTCCGATCGCACCTGTTCTCGTACTTTTCTGAAACTCTGAACGGTATGGGCACTCTCAAGGCCTACCACCCTCATGGAATCGACTGTGCGATTGAACGGAACCGGGTCAACATGGATCGATCGCATCATGTGTACTATATTCAGATCCTGGGCACGAAATGGATCGGGGCTCGTGTATTTGTGGTCGGCCATGTGTTGAACTTTGTGGCGCTGGTCTTGATTATCTGGGCGCGTGATGATATTGACCCGGCGACTGCGGGGTTGATCCTGAGTTATTTGGCGCGTTTGGCCTCAGAGATGAGTTGGGCGATTCAGTGTGCGGCTGATCTGGAGAACAACATGACTTCGGCTGAGAGGCTGTTTTATTACACCAACTCGTTGGAGCAGGAACCACCCGCCGAGATTCTGGATCGCAAGCCTGTTGCGAGTTGGCCTCAGCAAGGACATATCTCATTTCAAGAAGTATCGCTGAGGTATCGACCTGAATTGCCTCTGGTGTTGGACAAGATTTCGTTCGACATCCAGGCTGGTCACAAAGTCGGTGTTGTTGGCAGGACGGGCGCCGGCAAGTCCTCCTTGATACAGGCCTTATTCCTTTTGGTTCCCTTAGACCCTGGCAGCAAAATTGTGATGGATGGTGTCGAGACGGATACGATTGGAACAGCAGATTTGAGATCTAGGATGTCGATCATCCCTCAGGACCCCGTCCTATTCCAAGGGACATTCCGGTATAATTTGGATCCGTTGAACAAGCATACGGAGCAAGCGTTGTGGCGGGTGTTGGAGGCGAGTGATTTGAAGGGGTATGTTCAACAGCAGGAAGGTGGATTGGATGCGGTTGTTGCGGCCCAGGGCGAGAACTTGAGTGTTGGGCAGAGGCAGCTTGTCTGTCTTTCTCGCGCATTGTTGTCCAAGTCCAAGGTCGTGATTCTTGATGAAGGTAAAAGATCCTATTTTGGATGTTTTTGTTTTGTTTTGTTTTGTTTAGTAATGATCTGTTTGTTACATCCTTGTTTCTAACTTTAGTTTTTGGTATCGTTCGTTCTTTGAAATAATAGCGACGGCGAGTGTGGACTTGGCGACGGATAGTTTGATTCAGAAGGCGATCCGGGTTGACTTTTCGGATTCGACGGTGATTACGATTGCGCACCGCCTCAACACCGTGATCGACTATAATCAGTAAGTTTCCATCCTTCATAATCCAATCCATTCAGAGAGAGAGTGTGTGTGTGAGACATGATGGCCCCATCTGGTTGGTTGGCCCTAGCGTTGTCATGTATGTTCCAAAGAAATTAAAACTAACCCGATTGTCTCTTTTGGTGGCGTTCTTTTTTTATTTTCTTGGCATTTTTTTTGCTTTTGCTGACATAGCATTCTGGTGATGGACAGGGGCCAGGTGGCTGAATACGATACTCCGCGTGATTTACTCAAGAACCGGCAGTCGCTGTTCTCGAAGATGGTCGATGAGACCGGCGAGGCCAATGCGGCCCTTCTTCGATCTCTTGCCGGCTGTTAGAGCGGAAGGGTGTTTAAAAAATAGATTTTCTTCTTTTTCCTTTTCCTCTTGTGACACATGCCAGCAGTCGTTCGTGGTTTGAACTCCCTCTAAAGTGAAAGAAAAAAAAAAAAAGAGTGGGAAAAGAAGGAATGGAGGGAAGTCTCAGATGTAGGCTCCCCCAAAACTCCAAAAGCAAACTATTTCTGTGCTCCCCCCCTCACCCTTTCTTTTGTATTTTCTTGGACTTTGGTTGGGAGCTTCCATCGTAACCCTTGGCACTCTTTGCTTTCTCATCACGGCCATCTTTTTTTTCTTTTTTCTTTTCCTTTCCATTCCTCATCACAGTCTAATTGATCTAACTTGAACCAACAGTTCATCTCCAAACAAACGACAACTGTGACATAGACCTTTTGACCAAAAAAAGGGTGCTCTATTCCTATTGATCTAGCCTTTCTCGTATGCTTTCATGGTCACCTTGACGTAAGTATGGTATAGCGGGAAATGCGACACTGGAAATGACAGGGGCAAGGGAGAGTCTAGTCCAGATGTAGCCAGTGGGAGAGCAGAAGGAATTCAAAGCAAGGCATTCCTGCACCCTGGAAATTGTGTTGTAAGAGTGTGCAACACTCTCAAACAAATAAAAGCAAGGCAAGGCAAGGCAAAGCAAAGCAAAGCAAAGCTATATATTGACCAAACTCTTTTCTATTCCCCTCCTCTTTTCTTCTTCTTCACTTTCTCTCCTCCTCTTTCCTCTCGCTCATTCCTCTCTCATCTCCACACTCACACACACACACCTCTTCTCCCTCCACACATTCGCACACTCACTTACCCCTGTCCATAGTTGGCCCTCATTCCTCACAACCCCTTCCTCTTCCTCTTCTTCCCCTACTTCCTCATCCCACACCTACACCCCTCTCCCAACAACCACTCCCACTCCCATAACCATGGCAACCACACAACACCAAATCTCCCACCCCGCTCAAGTCGAACCCAAGGGCTCAAAATTCAAGAGCTTCTTCACCGGCGGAAACAAGAAGAAACAGATTGTCCTCTCGGCCCGTGATGCTGAGATTTTGGCACAGGTCAAGAAGAGGGCCAAGGTCCTTGATACCGCCATTAACTTGGGATTTGCGAAGATTGGATTGGATCCCATCCTTGGTAAGTCTGAACGAAAGGGAAATACTACCCACTCTCCTTTTTCTCTCTTTTTTTTTTTTTTTTTTGCGGATTTCACCCTCAGTCTCTGTTTTTGTCCTCCCTCCTTTCTTTTTTCTTGCTTCACAGATCTCTCCCTCAATCTCTCCAATCCTTGGTTTTCTTTTCTTTTTTCTTCTTTACCGTTACAATATGTGCTTGCCTTTTCACTAACCGAAAGCAATCCAAAAATTCATGCAAACCTTCCTTCACGTAGGTCTGATCCCCGTTGCAGGAGATGGCATCACCTTGATGATTGCCATGCGCTTGATTCACACTGCCCAAAAGGCAGATATCCCCAAGTCGCTCTCTCACCAGATGTACTTCAATGTGCTCATTGACTTTGGCGTAAGTTTCCTCTTGAAACGTCTTTGCTTGTTCTTGCTTAGGAGTATTGACATTCTCATTTCGGTTTTTGTTACGAAATCCCCCCTCGTTTTGCTTTTCGCTTGATTGCATTGGAAATAATACCCGAACATTTGATTTCATTGGAACAAGAGACATACGCTAACGCATGCCTTTTCACCCTCCTTTTCTCACTTTTCTAAACCCTTTCCGTTGGAACGAATTAGATGGGTCTGGTTCCAGTGGTAGGAGATTTCGCAGATTTCCTGTTCAAGGCGAACCGGAGGAACGCCAAGCTGTTCGAGGATTACTTGTACGAGCGTGCAGCTGAACAGGCCGCCGAGGCCGAACTTCAAGCAGCAGCCAACCTCCGCCACCAACAGTTACATCAACAAGCTCTCGCCAACTTTAACGGAGTGAATGGAGGACCATCGGCCCATCAGCAACAACAGCAGCAACAGCAGCCTGCAAAGAAGGGCTGGTTCTCGCGTGGTGGCGGCAAGGATACTGTTATTGAGATGGGTTCTCCTGCCGGCCACGTCGTCAAGTAGAATAGATGTCACTACTTTCTGCAAACCTCTTTATTGTTTTATACCACACCCCATCTTGTCCAAAGTCATCTACCTTCCCCATTTTAATCTAGTTCCTCATTGTAATAAAAGAATCATTTTTCCACATGGATACTGTGTACAGGTCGTTCGTTTTTTTTTTATTTACAAGGAAAGGGAGGGAGGAAGTATCGTACAAAAGAGAAAGAGAAAGTCGTGGCAATGAAAGGAAAATAATAATAATAAAAAGAGGTATGAGACGCGAGAGATATCTGCTATGGGATCATTGAGGGCGTTCTGTCTCAGATGAGAAACAGCCCAAAATTCTTGTCGCCCTATTCAAGCGTCACCGCCACTCGTGCGCCAGATGCAGAGGTCGACATGGTCGTTGATTGTCGCTTCTTCGACCTGTTGAGCACAGACTGGGCATGCTACCATTGACACTGGAGATTTGTCTTGTTCAGAAGATGACTTTTGGTGTGGTGGGGGAGGGGAGGTTGCGTTAATAAATATCACGTCATCCTCGTCATTGTTCTTGTTGTCAGACTTCATTTTCTTCCAACTGTCAGTGTCGTCATCGCTGTCTAATGACAAGGCTCGTTCCAACTGCTTGCGCTTAATTTGCGCGGTCGCTATCGTCGGTGCTGTTGGTGTTGTTGGCGTCGTTGGTATAGCAGTGGTCGACGGCGAAGAGCGTGATGTCGACGGGCCACTGGTTTGGTTGTTTGAGGCGAGGTGGCGCTCGAATCGAGCTAGTGCAGCAGCTGCAGCAGCCTCCTTTGGCGAGATGTGGTGGCTCGTTCCTGGTGAAGACTCGGAGAGTTCCTTTTTGTCGTCTTGCCCATTCTCTACTGATAATGACTTTCCGTGAACACCATTCCAAAGGCCTGTCGCTTTCAAGTGGTCCTCTAAAGCCGAGATTGACGGCGACGACGTCCGAGGAGTCGATGGTGTTGAGGAAGATGATGTTGACGTCGAAGGGGATGACGAAGATGTCGTCCCTGGCCCCATCTGGGGGACCAGAAAGTTGTCGAGCATCGTCCGTGGTTTCGGTTTCGGTTTTACTTTGGGTTCTGTCGTCGCATCTTTTGTCGTCTTTGTCGATTTCTTTTTGGGAGTCGGGTCTGGTTCCGAGATCTTTGTGTACGTACCACCGCACGATTCCTGGTGCTCCGCGTACCATCTGTCTGCTGGCTGTGGTGGCCTATGCCCAAGTAACATAAAATGAGTCAATATCCAGCTGGCAGTACTGTCAAGAGCTACGACATACTAATACGGAATGAAAAGCGGCAAAAGGAATTACCTGTTCATAGATCGCTTTACGATTCCATAATACGGCGGGCGGTGTAGACAAGGCCCGTCGCACTTCCAGACATGGGTCTTGTAATACCGAACCTCATCATGAAAAGTATGGTAAATTGTGATGGTCGTCCCTGCAATCGTATTGATCCTGTTCATGTGACGTTGAAACTACGAGACATACAAGCAACAAAACCAAGAAAACATGCAGTGGTTAGCTTGCTGCGCGAATATCACAGTATGATATGGGAGGGCGACCAAGAGTCCCTGTAAGCACACTTACATCAGCTCCATGCCCGTCATGGTCCTGGATCGCTTGGGTGACGAAAAGGTACGCGCTATCAAAAAATTTGGTGGCAAATTAATTCAATGAAGCTTGAAGTCGGATCGCTCGCTTCCAATACCAACTCCCCACCATGACAGCGCAACAAGAGGCAAAAGAGAAGAGATACTCACTGGATCATCTCATGCAGCAGAGTATCGATGTAGTCAGACTCTGGCCGAAACTTGAGTAAAGGCTCCGACAGTCGAATCGAACAGTACTGGGCTGCCGACTGGTACACGCATAGTCCTGCGCTACATTGCCCAGTACACGAAAAGAAATATGGCTCTTAGTTGATTGACATTTTTTTATGCGAGGAGAGGAACGCCCCCCCTGGAGGAGAACAATGCTGCGCTGGGCAAAGTCAAATTAAGTGTACCAGACGGTCATGCGAGGACTCCACCGGACTTCGCAGGCGCTCAGTTTTGATTCAAAGTAGAGGTCGTTGAAGGCAAGGAAGAGGCCGTGAAGATCCTTGAATGGTGCGTCAGTCTGGAAGGCAAGCGAATCGTTGTTGTCAGCAAAGTCGATGTCGTTGCTGATGGCAATAGGGGTGCTTGAAGACGACCCCTGAGCACCGGCAGCCTCGTATTCCTGAGACTGGAGCAAACGAGCCAATTCTTCGTCTGACTGCTCCATGGCTAATTGTGAACACAGTCGACAGGGAAGCAACAAGGGTTGTGCGTGGAAGACAAGAGAGACGCTGTAGACAGGGTTACTTTGGTAGTGAGTAGGTGATGATGTTATGAAGAGCGGAGAGAAAAAAAAAAAAAAAAAAAAAGACGTTGCGGATGCACAAGAGAAAGAACGAACGACGCCACCAAATTAATGTATGGAATAGGAGTAAGTGGTGTGAGAGGGGAGGAGGAGGGATAAAACTGATTTGAGGCGGGGACGAATTGGAGCCTCCTTTCCTCTATCTCTTATTCCAAAGGTAGAGACCTTCAAAAGACAGTCACAGAAGGCCTCTTGGGCGGACGGATCCATTGGAGGAAGGGGCGCATCATACACACGCAGGAGGACCACGACCATCCATCGACCATACTAGCCATCTATCCATCGATACTCATCATCCCTGCAGGAGCCGTCATCAGCCAACCCATCGGGAACATATGCACCCGATTTTTGGGACAGAGGACTTCATGAGTTTTCCATGGCGGTTGGAGGCAAGGTGTGAGATGGGAGGCGTCTTACATTCTGTCTGACGGGGAGGGGAGTTGATGGAGAACCGATCGGGGAGCTTTGTTGGTGGAGTATCCGTTAGGTGGTACAGCATCAACCCGTCAACACCGATTCTCTTGTCTCCACAGGAAACACAAGTGGCCACCAACTTCCGTCAGCACAGACATCAGTTGAAGTGAACGGTGAATCTATGATGCAGGAGGCAGTGGTGGATAACAACCGCTTCGACGGTTCAGAGTGAAGGGTGGAGGCTTCAGGAAGGACGGCGGATACCCCCCGCAGCACTACAGGATCCCATCAACCATCGTCAAACTGGACAGACCTCTAATCGAACTGCTCGACCTTTGCTTCTTTCTGTGTTTGTAGGACAATATGGTGAGATACGCTGCCACCCCAGCCAACAGCTCCAAGAGTAAGTAAACCGACCCAGGAAGACAATCTGATCAGGAGCAGGAATCTTGTTTTTGTCTTTTGGCTGGAAGAACACAGCAGCAGGAAGGATGAACCCAACATCAACTCGATTCAAACTGGACACACACACCCACCTCTCAAAGTCAATCAGATCTCTAATCGATCCCCCACCAATACCCCCTCCCATCAACCCCAATAGCTGCTTTGTCGCGCGGTTCGTACCTCCGCGTTCACTTCAAGAACACCCGTGAGGTCGCTGCTGCCATCTCCGGTATGAAGTTGAAGAAGGCCCTCACCTACCTCGAGGACGTCAAGGAGCACAAGCAGGCCATCCCTTTCCGTCGCTTCCACGGCGGTATCGGTCGCACTGCCCAGGCCAAGCCCTTCGGCATGACCATGGCCCGCTGGCCCGCCAAGTCTTGCGAGTTCGTTTTGGACTTGCTCAAGAACGCTGAGTCCAACGCCGAGGTACATTTTTCTCCTTTCAGTTGAGCGGACATACAAACGGGAGCATCAGGAGCAACAAAGAGGAAACGAAAATCGGGAAAGTCAACACGACGATGTGGCTAAACGACTCACATTCGGGCGACGTAAACGTTGTTCGTCTGTGGGATGTCAATTGCTATTCCGCGCCCCAGAAGAGGAGTTATTATCCACCGTTTCCAAAAGCACACGCCGCACTCTACGAAATTCGGCAGGATCACATCGACTCGAGAGCACGCTTGTTCATTGCACATTGGAGTATCACAAGTAGTCCGTCTTCTCGGCACTTTTTCAACATACCGACATCTCCAAGCGACGCATGACAGGATACTCTATCAAAACATGGCCCAAACAAACACCTTTCCGTTCAACAAAACCTCCCTTTCAACGTTCCAGGAATTAACATTTCTTTCCCACTTCTATATTCCAAAAATAACAGGTCAAGGGCTTGGAGCAGGAGGCTCTTGTTATCAAGCACATCCAGGTCAACCAGGCCCCTCGCCAGCGTCGCCGCACCTACCGTGCTCACGGTCGCATCAACCCCTACATGTCGTCCCCCTGCCACATCGAGATCATCCTCGCTGAGGAGAACGAGGGCGTCAAGCGCGAGGTTGAGGCCAAGAAGCCCAAGCTCAACGCTCGCCAGCTCGCTGCCCGTGCTCGCCGTGCTTAAGCGATTTGATGAAGTCTCCCATTCATTGCAATAAACTACACCACCCTCCTGCCGTTGTCCTTTTCTTTGATTAAAAACCAAGCAGATATCACTCAGAAACAGTTCTTTTCATTTTGCTTTTTGACGCTTTGTGAACGTATTCAAAGGATTCATATGGAGGAAAAAAACGTGTGTGTGTGTGTGTGTGTGTGTGTTGATGCACGGGTCGGGTGATTGGGAATGCGGGCGACCGTTATTGAGAAACACCCTCGTGTTCAGAAATAATGGGCGAAGTTGTTTTGCTATCGTTTGGAGTGTTAGTTTGTTACACGGGTAAAAGGGGGTGCCTTATGGTACAAGTGTTTTTTATTCGTCATAGTTTAGGGGTCAACCATCATGTCCGAGTTTTGAGTATCATCATCGTCCTCCACTAAGGACTGGAAGGGCCGATAATGCGGATGTTGTTGTAGCTGTTGTTCCTGTACCCGCAGTTGATGTGCCTGCTGCTCCACCAGATCCAAGGTCACTCGACTCAAGAACGCAGGGATGCTTCCCAGTTGGTTCACCCAATGGTCAAACGACTCCTTGTGCTCCTCCATATACTTTTGGCTTCCGGATCCGATCAGTTGCATCGTGCCCTCGTCGTTTTGACCAGACGTAAACACAAACGATTGTTGCTCTTCAGCATTGTAGACTGAGATCAATTCTACCCGTCCGTTGTCCAAAAAGTTGACCTTGTAGCCCAAAAGCGACCGAACCGCATCCAAGAATTCGTCTGCCTTGAGTGTCCACGACTGTTGAAAGGAAAATATAGCAAGCGCGTGTTAGTTGTTTACGCGGTTCGAATCAATACACGCACGAGAAAGGCGAAAGACAAGTAATCAAAGCATTACCTGCTTGAGACGTTTGGAGCGTTTGTCATTATCAGCGAATTCCTCCTGTAACAGCTTAAAGTCTCCCAAGAGACGATTGTAGCTGGCAGCGGGGACAACATTCTTGTCTTGAAGGGCAACCTCCTGATCACCAAAGGCTTCCTGCTGTAGTCCAAGTAGGTGTCCAGCTGACTGTTGTTGTTGTTGCAGGCCAGTGAGGGACTGCAAGAGAGCTGCATTCTCCTCCTTCAGGGCATCAAGCATCTGCTGTCGGACGGCCTGGTGTCTAGCTGCAGGACTATCTTTGATTTCCAAGACTCGGGATATTGCTGGGTTGAAGGCTCCTGCTCCAATGGCGATCTCGTGCTCCAGAATCTTGGCATCCAATGAAGAGTTCTCCTTGCGCAATAACTCCAACTCGCTTTGAATCGCCAGCTTGGCTAATGAGGGTGAAAATGAATACGGTATTAGCAATCGTATGAGACCTTTCATCTCAGCGCCTCCCGCGTGCAAGTTGTACGTGACTTACATTCCACAAGGGATTGTTTCTCGGCACAAAGCTTGCTGAAGGTGACAGAACTCTGGTTTTGAATTGTTTGCAAGAATGCTAGCGTAGCAGCTGATCCTGCAGATGACTCCTCGGCCGCGCTGTTGGCGCTGGCAGCCATGCTCTCCAACTTAGCTTGGCACTCCTGAACTAGTTTTTCCAGTTGTTCAATCCTGATATTCTTTTGGTTATCGTACGAGCCTCCCATCAACTGAACCTCCTCCGTATCATACGATTTCTACGTTGCATGAAAGATTAAAACACAAGTCGGTCAGCTTCATACTTCGCAAATGAAAATTATAGGTTCTTGCGCCATGATAATTTTGTTATCCACATACCAGCTGTTCCTTCAGACTCTCGACTTGACGAAGAGCGAAATCCTTGGTCATCTCGTGTCGACGCGCGATAGAGCTCAGTTTCGCACAGAACTCCTCTTGTTCAACCAGTTTCGTCTTGAGTTCTGAAAGTTGCTGCTCCAACTGCTCAATGTACGCGTCGCGTGCCTTGAGGGCCTCCTGAAACTCATCCCTGACCTCCACCAATGCCGCCTTGTCTCCGCGCAGAGTCGCAATCATCTTGGCAAGTTCATAAGGCGAGTTGTAATCCGTCTTGTCCGACTTTTCCAAGAATGCAGTCCTATTCATCAGTAATCAAATATGCGTTAGAGCACTCATATTTGCAGATATTCTTTCCTTGAGTACGACAACTGCCGAATTTTTCCAGATGGCGTGCTGCTTTACCATTGCTCTTTTTCCTTGAGAAGAACGCCGTTCTGCACCTCATATTTCCCGCACTTGATACGAAGGTCGTCCATCAACTTCAGCTTCTGTTCCAAACTCAATTTCTCCTCCTTGAGCACCTCAACATTCCTGTACGTGTCCTTCAAGTGCTTGCATTCTGTTGTCAATTGCCGGTTGGTGCCTTCGAGCTGCTTGATATAGGCGACCTGGTTCTGAAGCTCCTTCTGGACTCGTACGACATCCTCCATCCCTTGGGTATTGAGCTTCAGTTGTCTGTTTTGGTCTTCCAGTTCCATAATCCTGTCAAGAGCCTCGACCAGCTTTTGGTGTTTTTCTGCGACAAGGCTGCTCTGGGAATGACTACTGTCCTGAGTCTCTGCGAGCGTCTGTTGTTGATGTGTTAGGGATGCGGCGAGAGTCCGGACTCGTTGGGTCAATTCACTTTGCTTCTCGCGACTCTCCTCCTGTGTTTGCGAAAGGCGATCCTTAATGCTCATGTTCTCATCCCGCAGATCCTTGATAATCTCATTTGATGCCATCTAAAATAACACGAGAAAAAACAATGATGGTCAGGATTTGTCGTCAACTTGAAAAGTCTCCTGAGTGTACAAATGCGATGCAAGCGCTTATTATTATTTTTTTACCTTGGACTGTATCGAGTCCTCCTCAAGAGCTTGGACCTTCTTGGTAAGACTCCTCTCCTGCTCGTACAAGAACCGACGATCGCTCTCCAACGAGTCGACTCTAGCCATCAGCTTCCGCTTCAGAATGTCGGATTCACGCGCAGCCTGCTCCATGGTGACGATCTTTCGCTCCAGTTCTGTCTTGGTGCTTGACAATTCGTACTGTGTGTCCCTCAACTTTTTCCGCGTCGACTCGTACTCTATTGCAAAACAATGATCCAACGAAAAATGGCTGCTTGTCAATTAATCTTGCCGTTGTTTTCGATTTGGGGGTGATGGGGTGAAAGGGACGCGGACCGTTGGAATCACAAGCTAAAGTCGGCTCATACCATCAGGCTCAACGGTACGGGTTCTTATCCTTGACGGTGGGTATTGATTCTCTTGATCCTGTTCTCCTGCTGCTGCTGCCGGGGATCTGTTTGACGCGTTCGTGTATTGTCCAAAAATACTCTATTGTGAACACCATGAAAAAAAGGTCATAGTATGAATTGAGTGTTCGCGAAGGAGGAATGGCACCTGGACAGGTCTGATGCAAACCACTTATTACGTAGAAAAGCAAAAAATAATACCATAGCAGGGCTTGCATTCTCTGACCCTGACCACAAAGGCTGAAATGAGCTTCCAGGACCGAGTCGAGAAGGGGTCGGGGGTGTGGCAGAAGGCGTAGGTCGTTTCTCGCTAAAGGGTGTCCTGACTTCTGCAGAGCCTGGTGCTGCTGTGTTTGAGTTCCCTGTGAATGGTGAGTGCTGAGGTCTGTTCATGAAGCGACGCACCAGGTCTGGGTCGCTGGTTGGTGAACTCATCGTAGTATGGATGTGTGTGTATGTCTGTGGAGTTGAAGGTCGAGGGGATGGAAGAGAGAAGGCGTTGTGAAAGTTCATGAATGAAGTCGTGACTGTTTGGAGATGACCAAGATGCTTGACCCCTTAAGCAAATCGAGTAAACAAACTGCACCACATATTCCACCCCCGGATATCACTCTGAACACAACTCTAACCACTCACAGCAACCAACACTTACAACAACCATGTCCGCCATCGCCAAGGAGGTCCTCATTAAGACCGGCAATGCCCTCCCCATCATCACAAAGTCCACTCAGCCCAAGAGCCTCTACAGGGCTCTCAAGGTCATGGACAGCAACGGCGTCGGAGAGGCTGTTGTAAGTTCCGCTCTCCCTCTCTCTCTCGCCTTACAACACAGTCGACAACTTGCAGTACACTCAAGTGCTTAATATCGGAGGACAGGGCGACTCAGCGTTATCAGCACACAATAACAAAGCGTTGGAGGTCTTATAGTTGCCTTGTTTGCCGGCAGGAATTCGTCGAAAGGAGGCAACTATAGGACAAGGAGTGGTATCGAAGGCGCATTTCTTGTAAATCCTCAGGCCAATGTGTTCAGGAACGCTTCAGGAACTCTTCGGGAACGTCCCGGAACTCTTCAGGGGGGAGTCAATACGTATCTATCACCACCACCGAAGCGCCACCGCCTCTCGCAAATGCTCACAATCAATGTGACAGGATACAGCATGGGATCAGGATCAAAAAAAAACACGCACAGCAATTGGTCAGGAGCCCCCATATCTCACAGACCTCTAACCCGGTCCCCCTTACTACCTCTCTCGCCAAACATTAGACAACGACAAAGCTCTTGAACAAGGGATTCACAGACTGCTACTATAAGGTGACCTCGGTCAAGCTCCGCGGGCCCGAGTTGAACCACGGCAAGGCATACGGAGTCGAGGTCTGGAAGGGCAAGGTCTTGAACGAGGGCAACCCCGTCGAGATTCGTGGAGGATTGAAGTGGAACTGGACCAAGTACACCCCATCAGTGGAGCACGTCCCAGCAGCACCGGTCAAGGCATAAAACATACTCATCCAGCAACAACAAACCAAAATATCCCAACATTAAAGCAGTAAATCTATAACGTTAAAAACTATAACATGGCACATCTTTTGTCAATTGCAAGTAGGTGCGCCGTGATGGTATCATGGTATTCAAAGATTAATTACATTTTGTAGTATAGAAAAAGGAAGGTGCGTCTATCTGTGGAGGAATGACCAGTCTAAACGAGCTCTGAGTGGGGTGGTGGTAGTGACAGTGAAGCCGTATGGCTTGAGGTATGGCTTTTAGTAATTGTAGTGTGAGGACATGTCGTTCAGCATGTCGTTGAGAAGATCTGCTCCCTTCATCACTGCGTTTCCAATGGCAGCAAAGTCAGCGCTAAGTTGATCAACTAGATAAACGAGAAATATCAAAAAAATCAACGTTAATAAATGCACGAGTTTTTATGTCAACGATACAGCAGACTGAAAAGAGAGGGATGATGTACCTTCTTCATCTTGAGGTGCAGACTCGTCACGGCCAAAGTATTGGCTGCTGCTGATAGACGTAGCTCCTGAGAATGATTGGAGGCGCTGGTTAGCCTCGGACTGGGCCTTGGAATCGTAATTGTTGCGACCAAAGTACTGGTCAGAGGAGATGGCCTTCTGTCCACTAAACTTGTCACGAGCGGTCGTAGATTCAACTATTGGCAATTGATAGTAAAAGTGAAAAAGAAGCGAATTAGTTACTGTCTTCGGCAACGTACAACTCACGTTCTCACCAACCATCGAATTTGAAGGCTACCTTGTGGTGCGTAAGTGTTGGCGGGGCGTGCGCTGGGGGCAGCTCCGAATCCCATACGACCCATTCCCATGCCAAGACGAGCAAGACCATCCTCGTTAGCCCTGGTGTTGGCGTTTCCTGCACCGTTGGCCTGGTAGTAGTTGGTAAGTTGTGGTGCAGTCTTGGGCTGGTTTCTGGCGTTTTCCTGATCAGCAACTCTTTGTGAAGCTCTTTCGGCAGCAGCCTTCTTCTCCAACCTCTCCTGCTCGGCAGCCTCAGCACCCAGGGTGGCAATGCGATCAGCCTCAGCCTTGGCTCTGGCCTCAGCCTCCTCAAAGCTGACACCAGCAACCTTCTTGACACCGAGCTTCATGGGCTTGGTGGCTCCGAGGGTTGTCTTCTTGGGGGTCAAGGTCGAACGTGCGGGACGGACCAATCCGGCGCGAGGAGAAGCAGTTCCAGCCATACCCAAGACTGGAGGAGGAGTGGAGGAAGATGTTGGGGTCGACGTTCCAGATGTAGGCTTCTTGGGCTCGTTCCAGGTGTTGAAGAAGTCGTCCTCGTCGGCAGCAGTGGCGGCGGCGGGCTTGGCTGCCTCTGGGATCATACGGCCAGGGTTGCTGGAAATTGA
Source organism: Linnemannia hyalina (assembly GCA_019671135.1). Lineage (NCBI taxonomy): Eukaryota > Fungi > Mortierellomycota > Mortierellomycetes > Mortierellales > Mortierellaceae > Linnemannia > Linnemannia hyalina. The sequence continues at coordinate 634,152 of JAHRHY010000018.1, read as the reverse complement.
AGTGAGACGAATAATGTGTTGGTTAGGTGATGTGAGATCTGATCAAAAACACAACCAAACGGCCACCCTGCATGATCATTATGGCACAGTAATAAAAATAAAAATGTTCTGGATCGCCCCTGATTCTGATTTCTTAATGGAAATGTGCATACCTGGCTGCATCCTCAACCTTGCGCTGCTCCAGCTTCTCCTTGTACGTAACGGCAACCTTGGAGGTATACTTTGTCTTGGCGTCCTTGCTGCTGCTCAACGGCGACTTGCTGAAGAACTCATTCAATGCCGCATTGCCTCCAACCTTCATCGTACGGAGCTGATCCCATGACCACGAGTCCAACACGGAAGAACTATCAATTGACAGCAACCGAGAGAGAGAGAGAGAGAGTGGTTAGTTATTCACCTTTCATCGCTCTAGAAAGTGAATTGTTGCACAAGGATATCAATCAAACAAAAAAGATATCACCTTGCACACTTACCGGACAAAGGAGATGTGGACGCCCAAGTTGCGGTGGACTGAACTGCAGTCATAGCAGAGGAAGATACCAAAGGGGATACTGCACCAGTCGGGGTTCTTGGAGTTGCAGTCCGCACACATCTATTTTAAAAAACGGACATCGTTATTTCAAAAACTAGCATTAGTCTTTCGTCTTCTTTAAAAGTTCATCTGAAGATGAATAGAAGTTCCTTGGAGTCCTGTCATCAGCCTCCAGTTGGTCGCGAGACAAATAAGGAGGTGCGTTTGTTGAAGGAATCTCGTTCTTCCGGTCCGTCATTGCGACATAAACTGATCAGGAGACAAGTGTGCTGCATTCAAACGACAGGTTTTTGGTTGGCCCTCTGTCCTTTGTAACGCTTTGACGCTTTTATCGTATTGGTTATTCTTCGCCTTTTGTCGTTCGAGAAATTCTGGCACTGCCAAAGGTATTGTTTCCTGTTCTGCTGTCCTTCGGTGCCTGTCCTGTTCGTTGAGTCGATAAGAAAAAAAGAATTAAAAAAAAAGTGGAAGGTAGCTTGCCTTGTTAGCATGCTGGGCTTTGAGGCGCTTGAAGAAGTCGGTTGTTTCTTGTTTTGTGGGTTCAGAGATGGTCATGGTGGGCATGGTCGGTTGGTTGGTTGAGAAGAGGGATGAAGAAGAAAAAAGAGGAAGAAAGGAGCGGCAAGCCGGCACTGAAGAGACTTCACATAGGAGTCACGTGTAGATAATGAATGAATGAATACGAAAGGCGAAATTGCATTCAGAAAGAGTGAACGAGAGCCTTGTCAACCTCCGACAGCCCTCTCACCTTCAAGGCTGGAAGAGGAAGCACCAATACCAGGGCGAGAAACTCTATTCTTTCAGGGCAAGAGAACAAAAGTAAAACAAGAAAGCACGTTTGTGCTGACAACATACAATCCTCTTCTCTTTGCTGGCAAATCAGTGTCCTTTGTGCGATAAATGACATGGCTGTATCTCTTACTTTATGCTTTGCCCCTGAACTAAGAGGACCCGGTCCGCCGCCGCTCTGTTCGCCCTTTGGCGATCGAAAGTGTTCTTCCCAATTGCCACCGTCAAAAATAGTTTCTTGCTTGCAGCTTGGTCTAAAATGCTTTGGAGTGTGGAATCACAAACACAAACCATCGGTCCTTTTCGATTCATTCCTGCAGCTCTCACGGTCAGTCATTCGGCTGTTTTGCCACATCATCGCCACTTTCTCTCGCTATAAAATGGTGAGTGTTCTGGGGAAGTTTTCTGCTCTTTCTCTTGCTTTTCTTGACCCCCTTCTGACCCCCCCCAAAACTTCTTTTCAACTGTCTCGTCCTCGCCAACTGCTGCTCTGATTCCCCTTACCACCACCCCTTCAGATTAAAAGGAAGGAAAGGGCAATAAGCCTGCCTCTTTTACGTCCTTCTGCACCTCCAAGGTTCTTTCCCTTCTTTCTCGCTCTTCTTTGCACCGCCAACCCTTTCTTGTTATTGCTCCTTCACACAAAAAGGCAAAAGAAGCCAGCGGCAGGAAAAGACACTTGGACTTAAAGGTGTAGTCGGATAGTATTTTTCGCTTGCTTTCCCTCTTTTTTTTCTCCCCTCTATATCTGTCGGAGACAAGGGGAACCAACTTCAAGAACAGCCGAGGACTGAGTGCCGTTAACGAAAGGAACGTCGAGCAAGGGCAACCACCTCAGAATCAACAACCCTTAGAAACACTTAATGCATCCTACCTCAGACATACACACTTTACAACCACGACTTCACGGCGACCCTGCTCCTTCTCTCCCAACACCGACTTCATCTCCTCTACTCCGCGACACTTGCTCTCCTCCTCCCGTACCGACTCTTCCGCTTACGGCTCTGACGCGTAAGCGGTCGCTGTTCGACGAGCCTGAGTTGAACAAGCGTATCCGACCGGACATAGCACATTGCTTCCAGGCGGTGCAGATGAGGGATGAGGTCAAGGATGTCCCTGTCCGAGAAGACGATGATGGCCTCCCTTATGTTCTTGTGGAGGACATCCTCGATGCGTTTTCTGCCTATGGAGAGGACTTCCTGCTTGATGGCCAGCCTGTGCCGTACCTCCTGGACCGCCATCGACAAAGGTTTGTTTCTTGTGGCCCTCTGATATTCGATAGAGCTGATTGTACCTGAAAATGAAATTGCAAGTCTGTTTCCCTTCGATACTAATCTGTCGTTTTATTATCCGTAACTACATCACTCATAGACACTCTCCAAGGCGGATTGCCTACCACCCGGGCCAGCTCTTGACCATGTCTCCCTCCAACACCGCCGCCCTCGCTCCCTCGCCGCTGCAGACTCCTTTGATGATGACACGCAGTGTCAGCCCCGTCACCGAAGAAGTCCTCGTCAGCATGTTCGACCGCGTGCACCAGGACCAGGACATGCACACCGTCATCCTCAAGGCAGAGGTTCACTCTATCCAGGTCAAGCTCGATCAGATGGAGCACGCCCTCCTCGCTTCCAACGCCAAGAACGCCGAACTGCTCCAGCAAATCTTCGATCTCCACAGCACGCTCCATGTACTCGTCAACCGCTTGAACGAGGTCCAGACCCTGACCTTAGACCACCTGGTCGCCCTTCAACAACAGGTCCATGCGGTTTTCACACAGTCGTACGAGTTGCACGAGTACTCGTCCCCGCGGTTGTTTATTGTCCTGCCCGAGGTTGACTACCAGGGCAACAACCCATTGTCGATCCTTTCGAGCCATACCCATCAAAAGTTCCGGTTGTACTTTCTCTGTGAGTGCGGACTTCATACGCACCCAACAGGACCTAACCAGGCGAACTATGTCCATGTCGCTCGCCATGAAGGGTATGAGATCACCCGCCCTAACGAGTTCTTCCGCAAGTATGGACACCGAACCTTGCAGATGCTCCGGATCCTCAAGGGTGGATTAACTGTTGCCGGGATGGTCATCCCTGCCTTGAAGACTATTGCTGCCATTGATCTTCCTGGCGGCATACTCAAGGATTTGGACGCTCGAGTGACCGACTCAATCCGTTACCTCGATCAGTATCAAAGCGGTCTCGACAAGAATGCCCCCGGTATGGACAATGGTGGTGGTCTCACCAATAAGGTCAATGTGAGCCAGCTGGCGAGTTCCGTCCCCGCCACCGACGGAAGTCAAACCGTCATCGACGCACTCTTTCAGGAGTCCTTTATCCAGATGGAAGGCGCTGATCTTCGTCGTCTCCAGTCGTTCTTGAAACGTAAGGATCAGGATGGCGCTCACGGCAACCTCTTCCGAACTGTGGACGCACAGGGCCATGTCCGCTGGATCTGTCTCGACCACTACCGCGCGACCTACCACCAACGACAGGACCGCGAGTTTGAGAACGAGATCACGTTAAACCGGGGCGTCTACGACAAACACCTGGGAATTGTCAAAATCACGCTGTCCTCTGGCGAGGCCTTTGACCGATTCATGGGCGCGATGACTCGGGCTGGAGCTTTCAACGAGTTAGAAATCAACCTCCGGAACTATTCGTATCAGGAACTCAAGATGTTGGCCGAGTCCCTCAAGAAGACCAATATCTCAAAGTTGACCCTGACCTGTCACGAGTACCGCGAGATTGCATCCATGGGCAAGAAGAAGCTCCTCGGGATCCTCCGGATGATGACCGCAGGGAAAGTGAGGTACTTTCACTTCAAGGATATCAAGGACCTGATCCCCAGTCGTGGTCTGACCATCCCCAAGGAGCTGCCGTATGTTCGATCCCTGGAACTGACCGAGGTCTCGCTTAAGGACGGTCATGAGCTGCTTGGTGACTTGTTGAGTGTGTGTACCAACTTGTCGATCTTGCGCTTGACCGACATCTCCCTCAAGTCCACCCGCCTGGTCTCGGTGTTAAAGGGTCTCCTTGGTTGCCGGCAATTGACCGTTTTGTCGCTTCGCAACTGTGACATCTCAGAGGCCCATTCAGCGATCCTTGCATGCCACCTTGAACGGTACGCATCGTTGAAGGAGCTCGACCTTGGTCACAACTACTTGGACGATGCGGGATGTTGTGCCATTATCGAAGCCGTCGGTGATCGTCTTGAAAGGCTTGCTCTGCCTTCCTCTGGATTCGGAAATGAGTCGGCCATGGCATTGGATCGGGCCATCAGCGGGAAGAACCTCAGGAGATTGGATATTTCCGAGTCCGAGAACGAGCTGGACCTGGAGGCGATGGAGAGGACTATCCATCTTGTGAGTCGACTCTCCTGTACCGAGTTGATTTTGCCTAGGACTGCCTGGCCGTCGGACGAACCTTGCTCTAGGATGGTTCGTGCGATCGATACAGGCAAACTGGAGCACCTGGAACTACAGAACGGAGGATGCGGTGACCTGACCGCAGAAGCCCTTGCGAGTCTGTTCTCTCAACCAGACGGGCGCTGCAGCGCGCTGTCGTGGTTCGAAGTCGATTTGCGCCGTGCTACCTTTGCAGGAGCACAAGTATTTGCCAGGTCGCTGATTGACTGTCCACATGCCAAGGTGTCCTTCAATGGCTCCATGCTCTTCAACAAGGCTGTCCTCATCCCTGGTGACCTTCAGGGAGTATTCACGAGTTTCTGTTCCCACTTGTCGATCCTCCACCTGAAGGGCACCTGTATGAACGACCAGGTGGTCTCGGTTCTCTGCAAGGCCCTCGAGGAGACAAGTTCCCTCAGTCGTCTCAAGTCTCTAGACGTCTCTGACAACGAGATGACCGCCCAAGGAGGAAGCAAGCTTCTCGACTGCCTCGTCTACCATCCGACCCTGTGCGCCCTTCGGATGGAAAGTCCTTCCTTCACCCAGCTTGGAAGCATGGGCCCCGCAGTCCAGCGATTCCTCGAGGCGAACCGCACCCTAGCTCGCCTCTCAGTCTCACATGTGAACCTCCGGGAACTCACCATGGGTCTGAATCGGAACGCTAGCAAGCTGCTGTCGATCGAGGTACATGCTCTGGACGGAGATGCTGCCGACGATATCCTCGCCTTTGGAGATTTCCTCCGGTCGAGCCACAACACCCTCTTGCGTCTGTCCGTCAAGCGCGCCAGGGTCTGTGACAACGAGCCGTCGTTGGAGCACCTAAGCCAGTGTTTGAAGCAGAACCAGACGCTCCTCGACCTTGAGTGGGAGTTTGACAAGGGCTATTACGATGCTATCGATACCCATGTTCTGCAGCGCTACATTGATCGCAACCGGGATCTGTGGCGCAGAAACGCTGGTGCTGCTGCCAAGGTCGAGGATCTGGTCCTGACTGGGATTGACCCTTGGACTATGCGAGTCATTGGTCGTAATGCTGAGCATTGATGCTGTTTTTCTTAACTGTTTCCCGTCCCTTTTTGTTATGATATTATGAAAAAAGAAAAAAAAAATTGTTCTGGTTCTTTTAGTTTTTTTCTCCTTTCTTTTCAGTGCTTTCAATTGTTGAATGATTAAAATGCGACGTTTCTGCTCGCCAAAATAATGCTCGATCGTTAAACGTCTTGCCGTGGTATTGTCTATTATTTTTATTGCAGACATGGGTGAGGGTTTACACTCGCCTTGCTCTCCAGTCCATCATGGCTTCAATGTCCTCGTCGTCCTCATCACTCTCATCCTCGTCGCCATTCGAGTTATCATCGCCACCGCCCATTTTGCTGTCTCCTCGATCCGCATTCGCCTTAGCGAACGCTGCAGCCGCTTGACGCTCCTTTTCCTTCTTGGCGAGTTCCTGCTCTCTGACAAGGTCCAAAATCGACTTGCCTTTGGCCTTCCTCGGTTTGCTCTTTGTGCTAGACGAAATTCCCGAAGGTGATGATGATGCTCCGACTGCTGCTGTTGTTGCTACACTGGGTGACTTTTGGAGTACAAGGAGACGGTTCTTCTTTTCCCGCAACGCGTCCAGTCTCTCCTGCATCTCCACAAAGAGCAGGTACTCTTCCTCCGAACGCGCCATGATACTCTCCTCCAGCTCCTGTTCTTCCAGTTCCACTTTCTCCTCATAAGGAATGTGTTCGCTGGACGCACTATTCGCAGTCGTGATGTGTTTCGTTTCCACTGCCTGACCAGCTCGAATCTGAGCATCCTGCCTCTCCTGACGCTCCAAATCCCGAGCCAGCTCGGCCTCCAGAGCCTTGAACTCCACATCGACCTGACGTTGCTGCTGATCTGCCGTCGCGCCTCCAACTTCAACGCGAACCCTCGCATCCTCCTCTGGGTTATCAAAGAACCCTGCAGGCAGCACACCCTCCATGTTCTCTGGCTCTGGCTCTGGCTCCTCCTCCTCCTGGGGTATGCTATCTTGTGTTGCCTCTGATTGTAATGGCGCTGCGTCAAAGAACCCAGCGGGTAGACCAGCCATAGTTTCCTCTTCGTCCTCAATATCCTGCTCCTGTTCCCGTCGGTGGTCCTCCTGCTCTGGTGCCTCATCGTCGATTTTGACACGTTTGAAATCTGAGGTCACTGCGGATTGGCTGTTTGTTGCAGGCGCTGGTGCTGCCGATCCAGTCTCTTCGTCATCACTATCGCTCTCACTGTCGTCCGCATAGGCGACCAGTCCTCCAGCAGCTTTCCTCTTGACGCCTTGTCCCTGTGCCTGAGCCTGAGCCTGCTGCTGTTGTTGTTGTTGCTGCCAAAGTTTCCGTTGTTCTGCAGCCTCGGCCTCTTTCCGTTGCATCTGCTCCTTGACGGCTCGCAGCTTGGCGACGGCTTCCTGATGAGCCTTGGAGACCAAATGGGCGTTCCAGAGACTGTCGGACTTGATGGGCACGGCTGGCCCACAAATGGCACATGTCAGGCGAAAGGTCTTGGGGTCGTATTTGGCCAAGGGGTGGGTGACCCGCTTTGAGACTGAGGCTGAGAGTGAAGATGGCGAAGAAGAAGATGGTGAGGCGGCTGCTGCTGCTCCTGCTTTGGCTGCCTTCTGGGCGGCGAACAACCGGCGGACGTCCTTTGACATGTGTAAGGAAGGTGGAATGGCGAAAGGGTGTGAAGGGAGGTGGGAAGAGAGAGAGAGGCGATCAACTGTGAGTTATTCAACAAGTTTGTACCGAAAAAAGCAGTCGTTTGAGTCACGTGAAAAATAACGTTGTTTTCCCTGGATAGTTTGACCCTCTTTGCCCAACGCGACAAATGCACAAACGGCACCATCTCTTCTTTTTACATCACCCAACAAACAAAAAAAAAAAGAAACAGGACGCCATGCCCGAACCAAGAAAGAGGCGGATGATTGAGGAGGAAGAGGAGGAAGAGGAATATGTCGCCAAGAGAACCCCGAGCAATGGAACAAAGTCAGCAAAGGAGAAGGTGAGTCCAAAAAGACTCCTTTTGTTGATTTGAACCCTTTGCCACCAAAATGACAACTTCACCAATCTCGGCGAAAACCTCCATCTCGAACGTTTGAGAATGTTGCAGGGATAATGTTTTTGCTAACAATCAATTAATATTGTTGTATATTAGGCACCCAAGAGAGCAAAGCACAAGGAGGTGGCGGTAGAAGAAAGCCCGGAAGAGCTCGAGGAAGAAGAGGAGGATGACGATGAAGTCGGTCGAGAGGAACCTGAGGGCTGGCATGATGTCGAGGATACTCACGAGAAGAATGCCGATGATTTGGAGTGGCTCGAAAAGGCGAACCGTGATTTTGAGACCTCAAAGACCACCCCCGGCCGCCATGGTGTATGTTTGCTGTTGTACTTGTAGGGCAAGGGCTTAAAGTTCACTGTCTCTTGCAGAACTTAACCGATAATCCTTCTATCGTTATCATAGGCCGTTGCAGAGATGGGTGTCATTGAAATGATTGAAATGCATGACTTTATGTGCCATCGTCATCTCAAGGTGCCATTCGGACCCAAAATCAACTTCATTATCGGACATAACGGAAGTAAGTGGCATGGCCTACACAGGAAGTACGTTGCTACTTTTCTGTGCCTGGATTGGAACTAACAAAATTACCACTTAATCATTTGAATACATAGGTGGAAAGAGTGCTATTTTGACCGCTATCATGGTCTGCCTTGGAGGAAAAGCATCCGTCACCAACCGTGGTCACAGTCTTAAGGCCCTTATTCGTGAGGGTGCCACCCAGACGGACGTTCGGCTGCAGCTTCGGAACAGAGGCAACGACGGATACAAACCAGATATCTACGGAGAGAGTATCATTGTTGAGCGCCGCATTTCTCTGGACGGAGGCTCGAGCTACAAGATCAAGAACGCCAAGGGCAAGACAATTTCGACCAAGCGCGATGATCTAGCTGCTATCCTCGACCACATGAACATCCAGGTCGACAACCCCATCAACGTTCTCTCACAGGACTCGGCTCGTCAGTTTCTCCAATCTTCCACCCCCGCAGACAAGTACATCTCCTTCAACAAGGGAACTCAGCTCCACCAACTGAGCCAGGACTATGAGCACATCCGCGACTGTATCGACATGATGCAGACGACCATGAAGAAAAAAAACGAGGCTCTTCCTGAACTCCTCCACCTTGCCAAGGAGGCCCAGGCTCGGTTCAAGGACAGTCAGCAGGCGGCGACATTGGAGCTCAAAGTCGAGGAGATGAAGAAGGAAATTGTATGGGTTCAGATCGAGGATTTGGAAGGGATAGTGACTGAGTTGAGGAAGGAGCTGGAGGGTCACGAGGCCCGAGTTCCTGCCATCGAAAACAGACGCACAGGAGAGGAGCAAAAGCTGGCCACACTTGACGAGGAAGTTCGCGCTCTTGAGCTGACTGCCAGGGAGCAAACAGACTCGACGGCGCCATTTCAGGAGGAGAAAAGGGGTTTGGAGTTGAAGATGCGCGAGAAACGGGAAGAGCTCAAGACGCTGCACGAGGAGGAGAAGACGGTCAATGATGAGATTAAGGTTCTGAAGGATCGGATCCGCGGCTACGAACAAACAATCGAGCAGGAATTAAAGAAGCTCCAGTCGAATGGCCAACCACGCAAGGCCGAGATCGAGAACAACATCAAGCAGCTTGAGGACGAGATGGAGGTTGGCAAGCGGAGGTATGCAGAGACCAAGGAAAACCTCGCTTTGCTGGAGCAGAAACAGGAAGATCTTAACAATCGATCCGAGCAGGCCAACTCCCTTGTGGCTCGAGCGCAGAGGGAGCGGAAGGATAACAACGAGCGAATCCAACAACTCATGAGTCAGAAGCAGAATTCGCTCAGAGCATTTGGACAGTATATTCCCGATGTTCTGCGAGATATCGACGAGGTGACCAAGCGGAGAGGATGGAGAGGCGAGCCTCCTACAGGACCCCTCGGTCGTCATGTCAAGTTGAAGGAGAAGGCCTACAAGGACATTATTGAGGCGGTGCTCAGCCCAGTTATGAACGCTTTCGCTGTGACGCATGACCAGGACAGATCTACTCTTCTGAACATCCTCAGGAGAAACAAATGGTACATTTCTGTTCACAAAAGCGATTTTTTTTTATATTCAACATGTTGGTAGGCGATAATCTCATATTAATGCGACCTTCTTGTTGGTCATTCTACTAGTCAATCGGACATCATCCTGACCAGAAAGGTCATCTTTGACTACAGAGACAAGGAGCCATCGGACCGGTATCTCACGATCAATAGAGCCCTGGAGTTTGACGATGAGTGGGTTCGACGCCTGATGATTGACAAGAACGCCATCGAGTCTACCATTCTAGTCGCGACCCGTCGCGAGGGTGATGTTGTGACCAGCTCAGGTCCGGGTGGTCGGTTCCCTACCAATGTTAGTGCATGTTTTTCGATGGACATGTGGCGTGTCGGAGACCGGGCAGGTGGTGCCTCCAGTTCGTCGGTGAACAGATACCGTGGACCTCCTCGTCTCGCCGTGAACGTGGAGCAGGAAGCGCAGCAATTGGAGGGCAATGGCCGACGCCTTGAAGAGACTCTTCGCTATCGGATGAAGGAATTCAACGAACTTGGCAAGGAGGTTGAAACTACGGATAGGGAGCGCATCCAGACTAAGAGGCAGTTGGCGAACATGGAGAAAGAGTTAAAACTCAAGACCAAGGCCATTGACGAGTTGAAGGTGGGCTTGGAAGAGGACGAGCCTGTCAACATTCAAATGTACGAGGAGTCGAAGCAGAAGGATGTGGAGGAGATGGAGACCATGAAGAAGCAGTATGAGCCTATTCTTGCCCAGAAGCAAGTCATCAAGGACAGTATGAGAGCCCTCCAGCAACAGGTGGTCGAGCTGAACGAGTCCATCCAGTCCCAGGAATCCAAGGCGAACAGGCTTCAGGTACGTCGTTTGTTTTTGTGATATTTTGTATTAGAACACAGTCGGTATCGATTTGTACGTATCTCGATTGACTGACAAGATTCCGCGCGTAACTTTTGACGTTTGTAGGATGACCTCGAGACTCTCAATCAAAAGCGTGAAGAATATCTCACAAGGATCCAGCACTGGGATAAAAAACTGGATCGGGAACGAGCTATTATCGCGCAAAGCGAGAAGGAATTGCAAGCTAGCATCCAAAAATTGGAAGTTTCGACCGAGCAAGCACTGGAATACTGTGAGCGAGTCGAGGTCACTAAATCGAAGAAGGATCTGGAAACGAAGATCAAAGCGATGCAGGCGAAACTACTAGCGCAAGAGAAAGCGCGTGGCGCCACTGTGGAGGAGATTGTCCTTGACATGCAACGCAAGCAGGACGAGTACAAGACAGCCAGGGACAGCATTAACCACATGAACCAATTTATCGACGTAAGTTCAGTGTTGCCTTTTCATTATTTTCTTTGTTGTGGTAGATGTTTGAGTACGGTCAAGGGTCATGTGTACCTTGTCTTTCCATTACTGACCCTCGTTTTACTATTCCTCCTTTTTTCACTTTTTTTTGCAACGTATGATAGCATCTTAAACCGACTCTGCATCACAGAATTTCGCGCTGGCGCGAATTCCGGAATCAAATGTCTCTTCGTTCTGCGATCAACTTTAGTCTCTTGCTTGCTTTTCGCAAGTATTCTGGCGAGCTCCAGTTTAAGCACCCGGAGAAGGAACTGACCATCAAGGTAAGAGCAAGGTTGTTCATATCTTGTCATTTTTGGCGGGCTACTACAGAATAGGGGAGTAACGACATATCTTTGCTTTAATAGGTTGAGACGGATGATCCAAACTCTGCCCAGGCGGGTGTCTCGAGAGACAAGGATCCCAAGTCGTTGTCTGGAGGAGAAAAGTCGTTTTCGACCATCTGTTTCCTTTTGGCCCTCTGGAACTCGATGGCCAGTACCATTCGCTGGTGAGTCTCGACATTTTTTTGGTCTCTTTCTATTGTCAGTGCGTGCCTGACAGGCCAAGCCTTTGTCATGCTTACTAATGTTTTTTTTTTCTACTCGAACGAATAGTTTGGACGAGTTTGATGTGTTCATGGATGCTGTGAACCGTCGAATTAGTATGAGTATGCTGATTGATGCAGCACGGGAAGCTGACGGAGTGCAGTTCATTCTGATTACGCCCCAGGATGCCAGCAGTGTCAACCCTGGTCCAGATGTTCGTGTCCATCGCCTACACGATCCCGAGCGTAACCAAGGTGTCCTTATGTAGGGAGTCCTTTTGTACAGTATACACACATAAAAAGAAATCTAATACAACTTTCCGCATAACCAAAACCCCCACCTCTTTCACACATGTATGCAAAGATACAAGAGAGGCTAGAAAGTGGACGGAGGACAAATGTCGCGTTCGGGAAATCGTGTTTCCGTGGACCTGTCAAGGCAAGGCAGGGAGCAGGACCTCTTTCCATTCCACCCAAATTGATCCCCTTTTAGGTGTCGTGTCTCGTCGTTTGCCATTTTTGTTCCGCCCGTGTGTTACCACTGTTGATGTCATTGCGAGTGGCAAGGTGACTGTGTATTTGAGAAGGAAAAAAAAGGCGTGGTTGGGTGGTCCATGCATTCAGGGTTTTAAACCCTGTCATCATCGCCTTCTCTTTTCGTTTCGTCTTTTTCTTTCTTCACTCTGTTCCTGACTTTCTTCTTCACCTCTTCCTTTTCTCCTCCTCGTCATATTCACACCCACTTATTCTCTTTTCACATACCTTCACTCTCCCTTCCTTCTTTCTTGCTTTCGTTCTTTCACACAAAGTCGCATTGACCATTCTTAACCTCACACTGGCACCAACGGTCACAACTGCTGATCCATCGACACTACCTCACTTTCACTTCACTTTCACTCCTTTCACTTCAGCCTTTCACTTCATTCAAGAACAGTCAGGTACCCAACACAACGGCAGATAACAATAATCCTCCGCCAATTCACCTTATCACCCAACTCTCAAACGCCAACAACAGCATATCATCACGCAATCCTTGCCCCTCTCGCTTATTATTCTACCCTCAACCCACCAAAACGGAGATACAATGGATGAGCATCAAGCATATACCATTTTGGCACTCAGCCTATTCCTCACCCCTTTTCAACGTCAACACAGATCGGAGTCGAGACTACATGCACATTTGTATCCGCAAAGGGGGCATTGTTATCTTCACTTCACGCTATCTCTCTTTCCTTTCTTCACCTCTTGCTCACCTGTCTCTTGCACTGCAATCTTCACGATTTTACTCCGACTCGCCCAATTTTACCTTTCACAATATGAAACAAGAAGCTATTTTATTTTGTGAAGAGCACCATTGCCAATAGGGGTTAGCTAGCTGCTACTCTTATCTTTTTTGTCCGTTACATCAACCTTTTGCAACTTCCACGTTCCGACCATGGCCGTGAGCTTATGGCCATGTTCATACATTTTGTCCGATTTTTACTTAACCCGCCACCATTGATCCATTTTTTCTAATATATGTCCCCCCCCCCCACCCCACCCCTTGTATGTGTCATCTCTTATTGTCCCAATTTCCCTCCTGCGCAATACTACGCCCATTTGGTTTTTTTTCTTGTTCTGCGAAGCGAAGAGTTGTGGATAGGAAAGGAGAATGGGCGGGAGAAAGAGACAGGAGGTAGGGGGAGGGGGGGATCAGTCGAGAGTGGCAGGGGTCTGTTTGTTTGTCTATTTGAGAGAAAGAAAGGGCTGTCGAGTGAGGCAAACACGAGGGAAACGGATGCGTGCCACCAAAATATCTTTTTAAACAGACAAAGGGACAGAAATCATGTCATCAAGCAGCAGGATGATGTTGATGATGATGGTGGTGACCAAACCAAGGTTACTTTACCCTCGTGATGAGATTTATGTATTCAGGGCTAGATACCTTCCCTTGCCCTTTGTCAATTCCTTGATGTCCTTTCCCCTGCCCGATCTGACGCTCTTCTTGTAAAAAATGCAGAGGTGACACGGTGTGTATGGTGTGTTTGTCCTGAATGTCCAAATGGACAACCCCTGGCGTGTGTGATGTGACACTTGGACACAGCATGCAATAACCCCATGCGACATTATCCTATGATCGGACGTGTGTCTACTCGGGCTGAAAAAAGAGAAGGAAGAAGAAAAGTAGATGATGAACGACAAAAGAGAGCGAGGGGAAAGAGCACGACTCTGCCGATGATGATATGAGAAAGGAGTTCTTCGAGGGGGGAAGAGTAAAAGAGTGACTGAAGATGTGTCCAACAGCGAAGGGCAAGATTCTGCCTGCCATAAGCAAAAAAGCGCGTATGCGCGGTTTCACATTTGTTGGAAGTAAGTACAGTAGAAGGGATCAAGAAGGAAGAATCGCGACAACGAGAAGAATATAAAAGGTTCTTACCCTTTTTCTTCACCCTTTCTTATGGTATCATATCCCTTTCTTTCTCTTCTTTCCTCTCCTTCCTCTCTTTCCTTCCTTCCCCGCATCCCTTGCCTCTGCATTGCAATTACCAATTGGATTCTTTGTTGTGTCTCGTGCATTGCTTTTTTTTTCTCCTGGCGTGGCATAGCTGCATGGTAAAATGCTATTCTCGGCAGGGGCATGAAAAAGTGACAGAAACAGAGACAACAAATAAGGGTTTATTTAGGCTGCCCTTTGGAACAACTCCTCTCGAATAAACAGCAAACAACAGCAACGGCTGGCATGTCCTGTTTGTCCGCTCTGGAAAAAGAGACCCTGTCAACAATAATGGGAGATACCCAGGGCCCGATCCTTTTTTTTTTATGCTCCTTCCACCCTCGGGTAATTCTTTTGGTCTCTTGAGATCTGCCTCTCTCCGCAACACAACTTCTCTTCCCTTCTTCTCTATCGTCACTTCTCTTTCCTTCTTCTTGGCGATCGTCGCACTCTTCTTCCCTTCTTTTTTTCTCACACTCCTCCTTGCTCAATTGACAATTCATTCCTCACACATATACTCACATCACTATTTGCTCACCAAAGAACCTTTGTATTTCAATTGCTCCCATCCTTCTAGAGTTACACACACTACCCATATACAACAACATCATCAACAACAACATACCAGCATTAATAACAGATAATAGCAGTAATATGGCATCAACAACAACTGCCATCCAGCAGGAGGTGTTGATCCCAACTCACGACGACGACCAACCCTTTGAATATCGTCGTCATCTTATTCATCGTCTACTCCACACTCCTTCTCCTCCTCCTCTCACTCCTCGAGAGCAGCAAGACGCACAATGGCATGACAACAGCAGTAACAACAACAAAAATTCGCACAATGCTCATAACCGACATCATGGCTCAGACTCCGACCACGCGCTGCAGCCAGTCAAAGTCAAGGATCAGTACCTTCAGGTACCATCAGTATTCTCACCATCAGCGCCAGCAGAGAAAGCTCAGAAACGAGATTTGATCGACGATTGCTGCTGCTGCTGCTGGAGTGGCACTCCTGACGAGCCCGTTGACGACCCGCCACAGTGGCAGCAACTGCATCAACAAGAACAGGGACACCAACCACCACGCCACCTTCAGTCTCAACTAGCACCCCAACAGCAACAGCAACTAGCATCACCGTCTACACAACAGGAATCGTGGATTGGATCCGGTTCTAGATCCTCCTTAGACCCACCCTTGCCCTTGTCCTTGGCGTCACCGTCTCCTTGTTTTCCAACATCCAGTGCTACTACGGTCGTCGTCGTCGACTCTCCTTCGTTATTATTTTCTCCACCATCGTCGTCGTCGTCACATGCACCCTGTGGATATGGCTGCCCGTGTTTATCGATTCCATTGGATGCTGACCAGCAACAGCGACTACCATGCGTTGTTGGCAACAACACCCCCTCGTCTTCTATTACCCCATCTTCATCTAATTCAGCATATTACCCAGCAGCAACAACAGCAACAGGAACAGTTAAAACAGAAGCGGCAACAATTGACTTTTCTCGCTCTGATCCCGCCATCTCACCTTCAACAACAACACCTCCTTTTCTTTTCGCGCAACAGCGACAACAACTGCATGCTGCTGCTGCTGCTTGGACATCCTTGCCACCATCCTCCCCCTCATTTCCGTCCAATCAGCCTTTTCCTTTGACCTCTTCCTCCTCTTCCTTTTCTTCATCATCGTCAACCGAACGAACATCAACGGAGATCTTGCAAGGTAATTTTTCTTTTTATGCCGACAGTTGCCTTGATTTTCTTTTTGTTTTTTATTTTAGACGCTGCTGTTGGCGTGCGTATAAAAAAGATCAAGAGAGTGAGATACACCAAGTGAGAATGGTGAGATTTGAAAAGGGGGGGGGGGGGGGGGATCGATCCGGCAAACAAAACAGTGTTGGTGTTTTATGAACGCGTGTGCCCTCATCCATCCATCCATCCATGTGTTTGCCGACATAATGGCATTCGCACGGTTCAAAATATTTCAGGAGATGAGTCCTAAGCAAAGTGGCATCCGTTCAACCTTTATCCTTTCTTTCATTTTGCATCGTGAGTGTGTTTTTGCTTTACCAGCGAGATGCATGATTTCCCGCTTGCATTCTTCTCACAAGAGAGCGTGAAGAAAAAGTGAACAGGGATCGAGAGGGAAAGGGACGAAGGGAGGACGGGGGATAAAACTAGAACCAAAGACAACCTAAACATAAACAACAAACAACAAGAAAAAAAGGGTGAATGGGATGCTGGCTGACCTGAGAGCACAGATGCAATGGTAATCCTTTGGTTACAAGCTTGCAAAAAGGGACAACAAGAACAAAAGAAAACACCTGAATGGGCTTATTTATTTTGTTCGCATTGCTGGTACCGGATTGAACCTTGTGAGAGGATGGAGGCAAATGGAAAGTGAAAAAGGGGATGGAAAAGGGGAAGGGATGAGGTGGAAAAGAGACGGAGACAGAGTGAAAAGAATACAAAAGGTGAATAGGAAAAGAGAGGGGGCAGACACACGTACATGGTAGATACATGTATATAAGTCAAAGGGAAAAAAAACATGGGAGCGAAGAAGTTCATTTGTCATATTACTTAGGATTAAGAACAAGGAGAGGGGATGTCCATTATCATGGTATGGAGCGTTGTTCTGTCCTTAATGCAGTGTATGTGAGTGTGCGTGTTGAGGAGAGCAAAGCCCAAATTCAATGGCCACCACGTACCGCAGGGAACTCTTTTTTTCCTCGTCAATTTCCTTCTTTCTTCCTTTTTTTCTTCCTTTCTTCCCTTTGCACAACCAGCATTGGTGACCCTTCCCTTCCTCTCGTCTTCTTTCTCGTCTTCCTTCTCTGTTGGCACCTTCGCCTGTCATTGATTGCACCCTCCCGCTGTTCTCTTCACAGTAGACCCTTGCACGTTTTGCACAAATCCGCATTATTAAACCCACACTTCCTTCTTTCACTTCTCATTCATTCGTTCGTCCAATTAACATTACCATTGGCATTGGCATTGGCATTGGCATTGGCATTGTAAGACGTGCATTTATCTCTCCTATCCTCTCTCGCTCGCGCGCGTTTCTCTATCTCCCTCTATCTCCTGTTTCCCTGACTGATAACCACATTCACATACAATCGCACTTCCACAAATTACACCCTGACTTTGCACCCGGCCTCGCTCATATTACTTCATTACTTGACAAGCAACTGACATCCATCCCTCCCCCTTCCTTCATCCTCGCCTCCGCCCCTTTACGATTCCCCGATACGATCCATCCTTTTCGCATTGCAGGATCGCATCCCACGGCAACAGCAACAGAATCATTTTCACCTTCATCCTATCTCCGGCCTGTGCACCAAATTTCACGACCCCATTCGACCAATTCCAGCCAGTCCTTCCTCACATCCTCCTCATTATCCTCTTCGTCTTCCGCCGCATCGTCGTTATCCTTTCTTTCATCGTCAACCTCATTATCATCATCGCCTTCGACAACACGACCACCTACCCTTGCGCCATCCCCTCATTCATCGGCGCCGTGCCACCACTGCACTAGTTGTCCAGACTCGCAGCAGCAGCAGCAGCACCAACCATCTATTGCCCCGAAAGCTCTCTGTTTAGGTAAAATACAGCCACAAAATTTGTCTTTTGCGCACTGTTCACTTTGTGTGTTTTGTTTGTGGTTTTCGAGATGTTGGAATTGATATCGACACAAACGACAAACACCATGTCATTTTATCTCATTTTCTTTTTCTTCTCCTTCAAAATATCTATCGCCCTTTCTCCCTTCTTCCTCTGTATTATCATCTTCCTTCCTGTCTTCCTGTATATTATCGCTATCCCCCCCTTGTCTTTTCCATCTCTTTCTTTTTCATTCCCTCCAATCCCTCAATACCTTTTGCTTTACTCATCTCTCATATCCAACGTGTACCCATTCAAACTCGTATGTGTGCTCGCTCGTGGATGTCAAAAGCTTGCGTTTTAGCTAGCCCTTGACCAAAAATACTGTCCCGTTCATCGCTCACGCACTCAAACGCACAACCCCCATTCTTCACCGAAAGAAAAAAAAACCCTCCGTGCTCACACACAGCAGGTTATAATTACTCACTCTGTCCCTACTCATCTGCTGCAAACTATAGGGCAATCGTCAGGCTCTTTCTTCGCCCCTTCTTCTTCTTCTCCCTCCACTTCCCCTGTCTCAGAAGCAGGAACACCAATACCAACAACAACCCCTACCGAGACAACCGTCACCATCACAACCACAGACATCAACTGTCGCTGTCCCCCTGAAAAACTCGCCTCCTGCCCTCATCAACTCTCATTACCTTCTTCTCCTTCTTCCCCCTCCACTGCCACTTCCCTTCCGCATCAACAACAACAACAATTAACAGTAACCCCGTCATTAATTTACGCCGACATCCAGCCCTTGCGTTACTTTCGTCCCCAGGAAGACTACTCGATTGAGCCTCCATTCCCAACCGACCTGGAAATTCAAGTCCAAAACTCGCTCGACTACCTCTCCTCACTAGAGACTTATCCCTTGTCCGAGCAGGAGGTCATCAAAAGGTCCCTTTCGAAACGCAAAAAGCGCCCTCAGAGCTGGATTGCCCTGAAAGAGTTTGTCAGTAATCGCGTCCTTGGCCACCACAAAGAAAGGGATAGTAAGCAGCAGCAACAAGATTGTCCTACTCCGACGGACCGACCCCCTCTTCTTTTTCTTGGTCACAGCCGTAACCACAGCACACCACTTCTTGGGAATCACCAGCAGCAAGAAGGCCAGCAAGAGCTTCTTCTTCGTTCGCCTTCTCCTTCTCCTTCGTTACCTGTTACTTCCTCTGGTGTTACCGGTACCCCTCGTTCGGCACCGAATTCGTTCTCGCGTGCAACCTCTCGTCTTTTGAGGACAGGTTCAGGTCGTAGGTCAGAAGACTCTCAGCGTCAGCAGCAGGTAAAGAATGGCGATCCAAAGAGGTCATAACAGGTCATAAAAACTGGGTTTGTGACCCCAAATCAAATCCTCATTTTTTATGCTCCGAGACAAGCGCGTCCTTTGGTTTTATCGCACGAGCCAATCAGCTCCCCACCCACGATGTTCCACCCTCGTTAACCCTGATTGCGTCTACCTATCCTCTTTTGCCAACTAGCTACCCTGTGCTCGTACCCGTTCTCCTTCAAGTTCACCCGCCAATTCTAGCACGGTCTCCTTACCCAACCATAACAACAACTCCTTCTACCACCACAGCTTTGGTGGTCACGCCTCCGCCACACGCCCATCCATGCGAGACTGGACTACAACCTCCTTGGTCAACATAAGAGCTCCAAGCTCCAGGGCCACCTCCCCCCAACCATCCATCATCTCTCCTTCCCCCATTTCCCTTTCATCTTCACCTCGCTCGTCTTCTCCTCCTCCTCACTCTTACACCTCCTTTCAACAAAGTCCACGCACCGAGTCAGGATCATCGCCTACACACAAAACCGCCACTTTTAGTCCCTCGACTTCGTTTTCCCAGCTTCAATCTCGCTTTGAACCCAGCACCTCCTCAGTCACCTCAACCGGTTCTATCACATCGTCGTCATCACTCTCCTACAACCACCCTCCTCTACCTCACACCTCATCTTCGACTTCCATGTCCAACTACGCATCGTCTTCGATGAGCTCACTTTCTACTCTCTCAGCAACTTCCAACGTCTCGCCCATGTTAAGTCCCAGTCCTTCAAACATCTCGTTGTACGCGACATTGCCCAGGAGCCCCCTGCGCAAAACCGCAACTGGAGGCCAACACCCTTTGGCGACAGTATCGACATTCGAGTCAGACCCAGCAACAGCAATCAACGAGGCCACTGAGAGTGTCGAGGCGGATAAGTCTTGCACAGATACTCAACAGCCAACAGTCGACTCATCAGCAGCAAAAGCACCGTCGACCCTGAATGAGAGCATCCAGTTATCTTTGAAAGTCGCTGCTCCCAGTCTGAAGGACACGTCATTGGACCATCCCAAGAGCCGTCTCCTCAGTGAGGGACAACGGCAAACTGGATCGTCTAATATAGACAAGAAACAGGAGGACTTAAGGGTACTAAAAAGCGCTGTTCTTTCAGGATCTCATAACATCCTGATGCTCCAAATCAAGGCCGGTACCCAGAGCAGGAATCTCGAAATGGCCGCCGCTGTCGAACTAGGCGATAACCAGGAGACCAGCGATCCGGATTGGGAAAGTGTTGCCGTGACATCTGGAGACACTCAACCTCTGTCCCCTCTCACCGCCTCATACCCAGTCTCGATTCATTGTCCTCTGGCCCCTTCCAGCACATCAGTCGATACCTCTGCCGATGAAAGCACCCCAACTGAGTCGGTCGCTGAATCAGAGCCGCAAACACAAACGCTTGCAGAGACTACGCGAACGACAGCTACACCCTCGCCAACAGGAGCAACCACTGTCACGGCGCCATCTGAACCAAAACGGGAGTTTGAGATGTGGATGCCACCACCACCCAGACCACGACAGACACAGGACACCCATCGAGCTCAGCCCCAACCCCAGCACCATTCTCGACTTCATTTCCCTCGACTCTTGAAACAGCGCTCGTTCAACTTTCCTTTTACAACGTCTTCATCATCGGCTTCTGGTACTTCCTCGTTGCAGAGTGGATCTGGTGCTAACCCAGCTTCGAGGGCATCAGTCGATGGCGGCTCTTCCTCGCAGGCAGCAGGGTCAAGGTCAGAGGGTCAGGATCGGGCAGAACGAACGTCGTCATGTGATATCCCTCGCCCTGTTGGACCACCAGATCCTATCCCGCCGCACTACCAGCATCTTCAAAACCGCCAGAACCGGAGAAGTTCCTCGTTCCGTCGACGGTCACACGCCGGAGAGCTGGAGCGGTTCTCACCTGGATGGGTCGTCGTGGAGAACTCTCATCAGGGTAGTGGCCAAACAGGAGGAGCAACGTCGCCCACTAGGGCTTCTATGAGCGACGATCAAGCGGCGGCGGCTACTTCTACGGAGGCGCATCAGCGACGGAGCTCAGCAACTACATCTCGTCGTCATGTGTCCTTGGGAGTACAGCCTCACTTGACGTCCATGTGGGGTCGTCTGTTGACGTCCATTCTTCCTTCAGGAAATGACCATCATCAGCATGCGCAGGATACCGACAGCGCACCTCTCAGGGACCGGGACAACTCTGCAGCAGCATCAGCACTTCCGTTGAGTGGAGATGTCGACCCGTACCTGCAACAACAGCGCCTGCTCTTGACACCTCTGAGCCAGCAACAGCAGATCCACCCTCTCTACCAACAACAGCTGTTCTTCTATGCAGATGAAGTCGTGAGCGAACCTACGCGACGAATTTCAGAGTCGTCGGATCCTCCCTGTTTCCAATCAGGTTCCGAGGACGCCTCTAACAACCAGCCAAGGCGGTCTATGGCCAGCGAGAGTCTCCGAAGTTCAGATTCCCTTTCATTCTTCCCAGCCCTGGCCCACAATGCACATCTGCAAGGAGAACTTGCCCAAGAAGACGGTCGTGAGAGTCTAGAGATGAGCTCATCGGACTCGGGAGTCTCCATGAGACCCGATTCGTTTTTCGGTCCGGCTGTTGTTGTGGGTAGCGACACTATCCTGTCACCGAGGTCATTGTCAGCGGATGGCAAGATCCCCGTCTCTAGTCTGGCATTGTCGCAGCCTCCTTCTTACTGGGAGGCCGAAATCAAGTACAAGGGTTGGCCCAAGATTGTGCCCCGCCCCGAGCTAGGTCAAGAAGCTCTACCCCGGTACACGTGCTCGGTCTTCCGAGAGGGTTGTGTTAATCGCAAGACGGAGCTTGTTGGCAACTGGCGACCTTATCGCCGTCCTTGGAAGTAAGTCGACACATCGTTTGGCTGTTGTTGTTGTTTTTAATGTAACACGAAGGAAGTACTGACTATGGTTTGGTGTATTATCTGACATGAATAGGAGGACGTTTGCTCATCTTCGCGGTACGGCGTTAAGGTTATACGCTGTCGATATGGAAGACGTGCCCCGACTCCATGTCCGCAACATCAGTCTCCAACTTGCGAAATGTGAGATTGCGACCGACTACAAGCAACGACCCAACGTGATCCGAATCCGAGCCTGCGATCGTACTGTTTTGATCGAGTGCAAGGACAGGGTTGATGCCTTGACCTGGTTGGAGCACTTGCAGGCCGCTGCCAACATTGCGACCAGTCTTGAGGATAGGTCTATGCCAAAGTTTTATACCTTGCCTCGAGCTCCGCCACAGTCCCAACATCAGCAACAGAGCAGTCGATCTGCGGCGTCGTCGAATGCACAGTCGAGCGGTGCTGGGTCGAATGTCTCTGCACGGAACCATCAACAAACTCCTCAGCCACTGCCGCCAGTTCCGCCATTGTTGGCACAGCAGCAGCAGCGTCGTGCGTCTGTGGTGCCGATGGTTGCTTCTCCTCGTAGCAGCACTGAAGTGGATGCAGGCGCAGGTTCTGAGCGTCGAGTTCGACGATCGAGAAGTGGTGGACTCTTGGCGACGACAACGACAACAACACGGTCAGAGCGGAATTCTTCAGACCAAGAAAGAAGGAGGAGGGATCGACGAAGCAACAACGCGTTGAGTGACGAGGCGGTACTACGGAATGTTCTCCATGCTCTGGGTCATACGCCGGAATTGAACTCGGGCTCCTCACCTTCGACGGATGAGAATGAGGTTGATGAGGAAGATGACAGTGAGGATGATGAGGATGACGGTCAGGCCACGGATGTTGAGGCGTATCCTTCTTCTGCGGCTTCCATGACTGCAGCGGCGGTTGCGGCGCAAGGGTCAGTGAGGCTTAGGAGATCGGCTGGGCATCGGTGTGGTGGCACCTGTCATCATCATCACAGCCACAGTCGCAGCCACAGACACCGGGGTCACCACCACCATGACCATAATATGACGGATGCTGTTGCGGACGGTCCAGCTATGGTCAGTGTTATTGCGACGGATGATGAAGGAGGTCATCCTCCTGCTGGTGGAAGGCGGAGTGAGGGTCATTCGGGTCTAGAGACACCTACATCGACGCGTGGTCTTCCTCGACTTGTGACTTCGCCCAGCGCACAGACTGCAACACGCCAGCAGCAAAGGGCGAGTTGGAACAGGAGGCTGTTTGGAGGTCTCTGGAATCATCACCATGAATCTTCCTCTTCGCAGCAGCAGCAGCAGCAACATACTCCCGAGCCTTTGACCGCTGCAACCTAATAGAAGGATGTTGGACGAGTTTTTTTTTTTACTATTTCTAATTTATATTTCTTTTTTTACACATCTTCTCCTTGCCAGTAATACCTGCAAGTTGCAGTCAATTAACCTACCAATACTACAATAATAAAGAAAAAAGCATGTCGTTTTAGTAGTCCTTGTAAATACGGAAGGAAAAGAGAAAGGTAAAGCCCTCAATTGTCAACAATCACTGAGAAAGAAGCAAAGAACAAAAAAAAAAAACGCGAAAAACAAGAAACCAAAAACAAAAGACAAAGAGAAAGCAAATTACAAGACAAGAAGGAAAAAAATAAAAAAAAGACAAGCTGTCAGTTGCCAAAGTTTATCGCTGCTACTTTCAGAGACTTTGAGACAAAAGTCTCCTTTCTTCAATCAAGGAAAGAAGAAATCAAGAGTAAATGAAAAAATGAGAATTCACCCTTAAGAAAATTGACGGTCAAACAGGAGGTGGTCGATCCCATCACTGGTAACTTTTCCTGTGCCATTCAACGGTCGCAGTCGAAGGGAAAGAGAAAAAAAAATGCGCAACATTCACTTCTCTGTCTCTCTTTTACTCTATTTGCAGTTCGAATGGACAGAAAGGCAATTGCACTGAACGAAGCAATGAGGAAAGTAGTTGGGGGGTAGAAAGGATTAAAGAAGAGAGAGAGAGAGAGTGAAAGAGAGAGAGAGGAAATTTGACGGAGAAGGAGGGTGGGATGGAATCAGGACAAATATGTGCACGATTCCTCTCAAAATAGGGTCATTGACTAAAAGCGTGGTCAGGAAAAAACAAGGGGGTTGGTTGTGTTGACAGCAAACCCAGCAGGACAATAGGGGGAGAAAGAGAAAAGAGAAAGGGGAGGACAAAGAAATAGACCACATGGGACAGGATAAAGCTAACATTGATGCATGCATACTTTTGGTCCTTGGTGGTCTAAGGATTGAGAGCGCGCTCGAAACTATTGAGGTAAAAAAAAAATAAAAAAAAGCGAGAGATGGAGAGAAGAGATTGACGGAGGAGGGGTGGTGTTGAAGACAGAGAAAAGGGGGGAGAGAGAGGAAGGAGAGCATTCCAGGCGGCATTCCTCCTTTGCCTCGACGCCTCAACAAACATGAGAATCCTAAAGAAAGAGCAGAAAAAATGAAGGTTGAGCGGATGGTGAAAAAATAGAAAAAAAAAATGGAGAGGAGAATAAATTTGTCTGCCGCATTGGACCATGGGCACCATTGAGATTTCTTTGTTTTGTTTTGTTTTGTTTTGTTTTTTCTGCATGGAGTACCACGGTGTAATGTGGATGGGCGCTGGATCGGTCTCTCCGCTGTGGTTGTCCTGTATGGTTAATGGTTGCATGCACTAGGCTTATTGATTGCCTTTTGTTCTTGTTGTTTGGACGATGGAGTGCAGTCGTACAATGGTGTATGCCAGGGCTGTCTCGAATCCAACGGTGCACACATCAAAAAAAAAAAAAAAAAAGTGTCAGCTCAATTGCATGTACGCAGATATACGATTCAGTTGCCCCCAACTTGTCTTCCTGTCTTTCTTCTTCGTTTTCTAATTCTTTCTTCTCTTTCTTCATTCTTTTTTTTTCTCCTTCATCTCACTTTCATTCCCTCCTTCAACTAATCCCAATACCCTCCTTCATTCACTCCCTGCTCTCATTCACCACACACTATACCCCTACACATGAACAGAGATCGAGACCCTACCCAGGTGATCGGCTCTCCTGCCACACCGACACCCTCCTCTATAACCATCACAGATACACCCTCAATCCCACTCCAAGCACCAACACCCTCAACTCCAGCAGAACCACTAACTGGCCTCTCAAAGATCAAGCAAACCGCCCTCCTCCTCAAACAAAAGGTCGCCGGGACCAACAACAAACCCCAGAAGCAGCCCAACAAGATCTCTCACCCCTGGGCCATCAATCCTTCCTCTCGCTCTGCCTCCTTCCCCTCCCCTACTAGTTCGCCTTCTTCTCCCTATTCCCCTAATCATATCCCAGCCCCTTCACCCTCCTCTTTACCAACTAGCCCTGCGCATTCTATGGGAGGGAGTGGAGGGAAGGCGGTGGGGATCAAGGCCATGATTGCTGCGAGGGAGGACCCGTCGTTGAGTTGCAACAAGATGGCCCCTCCTGGGACTCAGCCCATCCCAGCACCGCAGAAACGTGAAGCGAGAGCTGGTATGACCAAACTTCAGCT
This sequence comes from Linnemannia hyalina, assembly GCA_019671135.1. Taxonomy (NCBI): domain Eukaryota; kingdom Fungi; phylum Mortierellomycota; class Mortierellomycetes; order Mortierellales; family Mortierellaceae; genus Linnemannia; species Linnemannia hyalina. Next base: position 608,566 of record JAHRHY010000018.1, on the reverse strand, counting down.
GTCACAGCCTCCCTCTTCTTCCCCTTCTTTGACTATTCAGTCATCTTCTGCTGCTACTGCCATGGCTGTGGGCGGACAGGATCGAAATGACGGAGAGAGCAAGGAGGAGGAACAGAAGGAGAGTGAGGAGAGGGAGGAGAGGGAGGGGCGACGGAGGCAGAAAAAGAGAGAATCTATCCAGGAACAGCAGCAGCAGCAGCAGGAAACAACACCATCGACAACTGCCACAACCACACCACCCGCTGCAAAGGTAGCAATGTTGGAAAGTATACCCACACTAGACTTTGCCACGACAGAATCGACGACAACAACAACAGCAGAGAAGAGGTCAAGCAGACGGAGGAATGGAGGAGTTTCCTTGATCCCTAGTCAGTTCACCTCCACTCCTTCCCCTTCTTCGTCGTCGTCGTCTTCATCCACCCCTTCGCCCCTATCTTCAACCTCGACCACCACGCCTTCCTTGGATTCACCTGTTCAGCCTGCGTTTATGAAGGCATTTGAGGATATCCGACCAATTGAAACCGTCAAGACCGCCAGCGCCAGTGAGGAGAGACTTTCCACGTTATCCACGACGACGACTCCAACAAAAACAACGACGACGACAGGGACGACCACTCGTTCTCCTTTGACCTCGGCCCTTCCGCCTCTGTCACCTTCATTGGCATCCCCTTCTTTAAATACAACAACGGGAAAGACGCAGCCTGCCTCCCTCTCTGTATTTGACCGCCCCTCAATGTCAGCCCGTCGTCATACGACCACCAACAGTCCAAGCTCCCCCTTGATCTCTTCACCATTTGTCCCAACCCGCCACCCGACTCCTCCTGTCCCTGGCCTTCCCGCTGCCGGGATGACCTCCCATAATCATCACCCTATGAGTGTGATCAACCCGACCCTTCGCCAGCTGCAGACCCCCAATATCCCGACCAACCTGGTCCAGGCCCGCATCTTGCAGCAAGAGGCGGAAAAACGGAAAGCCGAGGAACTGGCCAAGATCCCTATCACCGCAAACTTGCGGCAGGTGAAGAAGATCCAGGCCGTCCTTGTCTCGGACGATGAAGATGATGACCCTAAAGCAGGAAGATCGTCTTCGGCCGGTTCTTCGGCGTCCTCTTCACTCAGCGCAGGGACTTCGACAAGACCTCGATCCAAGACTGCGACGGCGACATCACAGACTTCGGTGCCTGTGTCAGTCTTGGTGGGCGGAAAGCGACGAGGCGATCGGAACCATGTCGAGCCTGTTGCGATCCCGAAGCGATTGGCGGATCAGGTCGAGCACATCTTGGGACGCAAGCTTGCAGGCAAGGGAAGCGTCCTAGACGAGCGCGAGCAAGAGCGCGAGGTAACAATAAGCACTGCTCGATTTTTTTTGTTTCATGTTCTTGAGACTGGTTTCTATACTCGCTTTTTTTTGTTTGAAATTGGCTTTGCAATTGACTAACTGATTACTGCTAATTAGGAGGAAGAAGCGCGAAAGGCAGCCGAGCCATTGCCGCCCATTGTCCTGGGCAAACCGCGCAAGCGTGCCGTCACATCAGCCCACATCCGCAACCTGGTCTCATCGTGGGATACCAAGGTCGAAGAAGCCAAGGAACTGACCTCAGAGGCCGAACGGATCCGACTCTTCTTGGAGGCACGCAGTACGGCGCACGCAGAAATGCCCAAGCCTAAAGTGGCCCCTACTGCTGAAGAGTTGTTGAGACCCCTTCCCGCTCTCCCACCACCTCCTACACCCTCGGAACTCCATCAACTGCTGGTCAATGGTGGAGTGGCTTCCTCAGGTTCTAATTTGGATGTTGCTGGTGGAAGCATTGGAAGGCGACGTGGAAGGACTGTGGCGACTTCGAATGGTACTGGTAGCAGTAGGTCGTTTGGACATTCGAAGGGCGCCAGTGTTGCGTCTGCTTCTCCGTCGACGTCAGCACAGCCGCTGCAAAAGACAAAGATCCTGTTGTCTACGCCCTCTCAGAGCAGTTTTGTTTCTACGACCACTACGTCAAGTAGTGACAAGGGAGCTAAGCTCTTGGAACAGGTACCAGACCAGAAGGATGTTGAAGCTAGCACTCACCGACCAACTCTCTCGGTAATTGTTATATTGCTTTTTGTGTATTCGACTAATCGACAGGAATCGCCATCAGGAAAACTTAACTTACCATCCACCTTTGTATGTTTTTGGTTTCATCTTAGACGGAGGCGTTGGACACGTCAAAGAGGACAGGCGAGTTGTTGGTCAGCAAGACGGCAATCAATCGACCCCGTCGTAAGCGCAACCCTACCATCACCCAAGAAGCTATGTAAAACTACTTACCCCCTAACTCTTCTCCCGATCCCTTTCCCATTTCCACCCTTTCTCCTCCTCCTCCTCCTCCTCCTCCTCCTCCTCCTCCTCCTCACCCCAATTTACGACAAAAATATTTTGAAAACGATGCCACCTTGTAAGAAACGAAAACAAAACCAAAAACGCAAACAGTAACGCTCTCGAGCATCATGAATAATAAAACAAAAATATGTTATGAATATTTATATACTCTCTTTTTTTCTTATTTGGTGAAACGTTGAAGAGAACAAGGGTACAAGTACAATGGATTGAGGATGATGGGTATTTTTGGTGTGTGAAGGGTAAAACAAATATGGGCAAAATGAGTGAGAGATGAATGAATGAAGAAAAAATAAAGCAGGGGAGGAAAGGGGGGCGGGGGGTGAAATCCCTAGGGAAAGTTAATAGCGACGTTCTTGTTGGCTTGGATCATCAACTGTGCCGGGATCGAGGATCCACCAGCACCCAGGGCAGAACCCCCCGGAGACATCGTTGCCGCAGGAGCCGTCATCGTCACCGTTGGTGTAGCCGAAGAAGACTTGGTGACCGTACCAGTAACACGGGGAGGTGCTGACGCAGATGCTCCACCTTGGGGTTGGAACGACCCCGTCAAGGAATGCTGGCCCTCAGAAGCCTTGAGTCCATTCACGTTGACGTCCGTCTGGTTATGGGATACACCAAAGGGCAAGATGATGCCCCCGGCCTTGGACAGCTGGATATCGGGTGAGTCAATCTGGAAGGTCGAGGATTGGTTCCATCCATTACTGATGTCCAACCGAATCTGGCCGTCCAATGTGTTCAAATTCACTGTCGTCGGTGTCGTCGATCCTCCTCCTCCTCCTGAACCAGAAGAAGATGAAGCACTGGAAGAGACGGCATCAAAGCCAACGGTGGCATTGATATCCCCACTTACGCTCATAACTGCCAATTGATCCCTCACAATAACGGACTGTAGCACCACACTCGCCGGAGAACCGGAATTCGACGTGTACGAAATCGAAAGCGCATTGATGTTGAGGGATTGGACAACCATGTTGCGGTTTGAGACGCCGCGGAACTTGTAGGTCGCGTTCCTGTGTAGGGTTTGGTCCAGGTTGATGAGGACGTCTTGCTGGTCCAGCAGGATATCCAGTCCTATTTCGTGGGTGTAGTTGGCGGAGGAGGATGAGGATGAGGATGAGGAGAGGGGTTTAGGGCGGGGCATCTCGATGGTGAGAATGGAGTCCGAGCAGAGGACCGAGGATATGAAGAATTCTCGGTGGTTGTTCGCCTCGTCCTATTAGAAGTGGTAAAAATTATAACATGCTGTGAGTAATCAAACGCGCAAAGGACAGAGTTAACAAAAAAAAACATTGAAGAAAAGACTTACGTCCATGACAAAGCTCGAGAAGCCATTGTCGAGTGTCGAGACCTTGAACCCAGTCAGATCCTGCCGATTCTTCATATTGTAGAATTGGCGACTGAGTTTCATGATCACCCTTGTCTCTGTCAAACTTGGCGAGTCCACAATATTAATGACTCCTTTCTATTAACGACGTGCATCCAAATAGCATTGAAGAATAAAGATGCGTAAGTCAGGGGTGCTTGAAGTAAAGAGGTTGTGGAACATGCCATAAGGAGAAAAGGATGAAAAATGGGCGTACGGTGCGGGTTTGGTAGTCGAGGGAGATGCCTTGGACGGTGGCGGGGTCAATGGTATAGATAATGGGCTCAACGGTGTTGGGGTCAATTGCAATGCATACACGGAACCAGTGCAATAAGAAGGCCTATTGCGCACACATTCATAAAACGTTAATTAAATTTTACATAATCCCCGATATGTATTCAATATCACGAACAACACAAAAGTGAAATAGCATGCATGGCAACATTGAATGAATAGTTAACGAACTTACGGTGGCGACGGCAATGAGACCGGCAGGAATGAGAATGATCAGCAAAAGCACCCACCATCGACATCCTCCACAGAAGAATTTACAAAACTTGCGCTTGGGTACTCGGGTATAGGCGGGCCCCTGCTGGAAGGGCGGTAAGGGTGCGAGGTAGTTGTGTTCGTCAGTAGAGACCACCGTGTCATGAACACTCCAGGCATCAGCGTTTCCATTCTTGGAACTCCGGTGGTTGTAGGGTTGGTAGTTGGTGGCTCGAGACCCGGCCTTGGCTCGAAGGAGTTCCGCGGCCGTGGCTGCTGTCGAAGAACTGGCTGTGTTGTTGTGATCGCTTCCGTCGTGGTGCTGGAAATAGATGTTGGTATTGTTGCTATCGTGGCGGTGATGACGCGAATGACGCGAATGGGGTCGATGGTTCGATGTGGACGAGTGGATGTTGGAGTTGTCGGGGGAGGTCGATCGGGCGTGGTGAAGGTACCGTTCTACACGCGGGTCCTTGTACTTGGGGCCTCCTCCTTCACGTCCTGCAGTGTACCGACTCATGCTGGAGTGGGGCCGGATGATATCCTCACCACGCCCATCGAATTCTGGTGATAGTCCGGTGACGACTCCTGTGGTCGACATGTTGTTCAATGGCCAAGACTGGTGGTTTGGCTTGCCGTCGCCACCGATCTCATCCATTTCTAGCGAGACGTGGTGTGATTTGCTCGAGTCTGGGTGGATCTGTTGGGAGATGCTATTCATTGTCGACTGATGGTGAGGATGATGATGATGGCTCCTTGACTGAGAGTGGCGAGAAGAGGCGACGGAGGACGGGGAAAGGGGCCGTTCTGGAATCTGCCAGACGATAGATGTGGAGCCATTGGTCCTGTAACTGCTGCTGGTGTCGATGGAGGCCTTTCGTTGACGATCCTCTGATTCCCTTCCTTCTTCGCGATCACGGTCATCACGGACGCCTTGATTGGTGTAATGGCTCAGGTTTTCATCGTCGTTGTCGCTGTTACTGTCCCAGTGATCTGACAGCATGCTCTCAGCGTCAAGACCCTCCAAAACGTTCATGTGAGGGTGGGTGTGGAAGTAGTCCGCGGGCATGGCAACAATTTCGCCCAATGGACTGGTGGGACGACTGTGACCATGCCCATTCCTGTGTCCGTTACCGTTCCCGTTCCCGCTTCCGTTCCCGTTCCCGTTATGATGAACGTAACTGCCATTCCGCGAATTCGTATAGAATGACGATGCCGAGGACCGTGTAGAGGCTCGCGAGGCGGATCTGGGTTCGGGCGAGACGACTCTGCTGGAGCTGACACTACCCTGCTGGTGCCTGTTGCTCAATCTGCTGGCAGACCGCGACCGTTCGATGTGTTGGTGATCATGTTGGTGTGGCACCCGGTGTGTATGTACCTGGCCTTGGCTGTGTCCTGGAGGATGGTACTCGCCGTGTTTGCGTCGGATGGCCTCGTTGGCTTCTTCCTTCAACCGCTGTTGCTCTCGCTCCTCCTCCTCTCGCTGCAGTCGCTTTTTTTTCCTGCTCAAACCAAACTTACTTGAGATGCCCTCTGATGATTCTTCTATCTTTGCTGGTGCTTTTGATGCTGATCTTGTTGTTGGGGATGTTGGAGAGGTAGCTGAAGAAGTCGAGGGTCTGTGCTGATTGTAATAATGGCTATTGTTGTGGTTGTTGGGGTCTGCGGCCGAGGGTGTTGCGGTGCTAATGGTGATGTGGGCGGCGGCAGCAGAGGAGGAATTTGCCCTCCGGACCTTGAGAGTTTCTGTCGAGGACCGATGGCTAATGGTTTTGTTGTTGAGACGAGGGGTCTTGTCGACATACTCTTTTGATGACCGATGCCCGATAGTCTGGTTGTGAGGGCGAGGAGTTTTGTCGAGGGTTTCTATTGATGGCTGGTGACCGATGGTCCGGTTGAAAGCACGAGGGGTCTTGTCGAGAGAATCTTTTGAGGAGCGATGGCCGATGGTTTGGTTGAGGGGACGAGGGGTCTTGTCGAGGTCCTCGGCGTCGGAGGTATCGACACCAAGAGGTCCGACCGCAGCTGGAGGCGGCACCATGGTGAGACTGGTGTGAAATCAAAGGTATTTGGGGTATGAGACGAGGGGACGGGTTGGTTCCTGGATTGAGGGTGGCTGTGCTCTGACTGATGGCGCTGATAGATGGAGCTGATAGATGGTTGGGTGTGGGAAAGATGTGAGGCTGGGACGCGGTTTGATGTGTCTCAGTCAGTTTGAGAATTCAGGTACAGAGTGAAAGACGAAGAAGGTTGTCTGTCCTGGTTATGGAAAAGTGGAGGAGATAAAATGAAAGTTGAAATTGCTTATGAAAGCGATGTATGTACAAGTCTCCGGTCTCCGCAACAATTGGTATTTGTTGGTGAATGGTGTAAAGGAACGAGAGTTGTCGTTGTTGCTGCTGTTGTTTGTTGTTGTTGTTTTTACTGTTGTTGTCGTTGTTGTTGTTGCTGTTGTCGATGGGCACCAGGTGGTGGGAGAGAGGGGTATATAGCAATGGGGAAAGAGGAAGGTTGACAGAAAAAAATATAACGGAGAGAAGAGAAGAGAAGATCAAGTATCTAGTGAATGAGTGTCAATGGAAAAGGGGAGAGGAGGGAATGAGCGAATGAGTGAATGACGCAGAAAGGATAAGGAGGATAGGGGATGATGAGAGAGAAAGAGTAGGGAGAGAAACAATGAGCAGAAAGAGCAAAGAGACTAGTTGAGGAGGAAAAGTTCCCTTTGTTCGGTGGTGCCTATTTGTATGACTGCCGTTGTTGCTTGTACTTGCCCCTGCCTCGTTTCCCAATCCCTTGTCCATGTTTTTTTGCAATGTATCTGGTGCGACATGAATCACGTGAGATGAGCCTTCCTTCCTCACCTTGCAAGCCAACGAGGGTGAGTGAGCCTTTGGGTGTCAGGGGGATACACACACGCGAACGCCACACGAAAAAGAAAAAGACATTAGGGAAAGGCTTGTTGATTAAGTTTTGGTTGTTATTTGTTTTAATGCGCAATATTACTTCGTGCTCAAGTGCCTTTTCAACAGTTCCATCTTGTTCCTGAGATGCGTGCTGTCCGTTGGGTAGTAGGTGTTTCTTGGTTGTTATTTATTACTCACTCTGAGTCTGTGACAAGTGCATTAAAAAAGAAGCCCCTGCGTGCGCGTGCTTGATTCCTTTACTTCTTCATTACTTCACGCCACTCTCGCTGTCACTACGTACTTTACTGTTCACGGAAGGGTCAAAGCATGCCGGAAAACCGAACAGAAGAGAACATCGCAGAACTTCCCCCACTTCCCCCACTCCCCCCCAAAAAACGTCGCCTGTAGTATCAATCGACAAGAGAGACAGACAAGCCCTACATGCATGACCTGTCTGCACGCTCTGTCTGGTCTTGGCGCATAGCTCTACCATGCCCCGACTCTTGCATCTATTATGTATCTCTCCCTCTCCCCTCTTGGTCTCACACCCAAACGAAAAAAGAAAAAAAAAACCACGTCTGTTTTTTTGAGATTGTCTTTAGCCCTTCGTTTGGTTTTGCTCTCCTTTATTCCCTCTTGTTCCTTCACTCTTCCTCGTACTCTCACTCGCTCTCTATCCATGTGCTGGTGTTCATGTCGGTGTTGGTGTTGTCATTCCCCTTCGGTGTAACTGTGCTACCAAAAAAAAAAAAGCGAGCAGCGCTTTTTGAACACCACAAAAAATCGTGCCCTGAGAAGAGTATACAGCGTTGCAACCACGCGTACTGCACCTTACAGACATACCCATTTTTGCTTACAAACGTACTGTACACAACACCACGCACCGACCTCCCTTATTTTGCGTTCGCGGTTAATGATTCATTCTTCATCACACACACACCTCACTCTTTCTTTATCCTTTACAATCACAAAACACAAACGCAATGATCTGGGTCCCCTCCTTACCTTGTGATATATTAATTTGTGTCTTGGAGTCATAGCTTCATAGGCCTAAGAAAACAGGGATCCCCTACAAACAACAAAATCGCGAGCAGCTGGTTGATTTCTTCCCGTTCTAAAACAAAAGATGCATGTGCATGCACACTCATCTGCACTGTCTCATAACAAAGTTGGGACGAAAAAAAAAAAAAGGAAGGAAGGAATGTAAAACGATCTCACTCTCCTACTCTATCAGCCCCAATCTCTCATACTCGCGCCGCGGAGTCCAAGTAAAATTGTAAATGCAATTGTATAGCAATGGAACAAGACAAAACGATAGAAACGTGAAAGGGGGATAACGGATACAGTGAGATACGAATGTGACAGAAAGGCTTAGTCTTCTGGTCTACTGTTTGGTGTTTATGAAGAAATAGATCTATGCTGTTAAGAATAATAAAAGAAACGTGCTACTATACAATGTGTGTGGTCAGGATGACTCCTCCTCCTCCTCCTCCTCCTCGTGCCCTGCCCCTGAAACTGCAAATTACAACTTGCGGAGGACTTCGATCTTCTTGATGCTCTGGATCATATCGCCTTCCTTAAAGTCCTGGAACCCTTCAAACTCCATACCACACTCCGTTCCCTTTTTGGCCTCCTGGATATCTTCTTTGATCCTCTTCAGCGTCGAGAGTCGTCCCTCCCAGACAACTTCGCCATTGCGAACAATCCGGACATCTTCCTTCCGGCTCACTCCTCCATTGGTAATACGACAACCAGCCACATTCTGCACCGCTCCGCCCTTCATCTTGATCGGGAAAATCTGAGCAACCTTGGCCTCTCCCGCCACCTGAATCTCAATGTCCTTGGGCAGCAATTGTGCCATCTCGATCTTGACATCGTCCAGAAGCTTGTAGATGACGTTATACGACTTGAGAGTCACTCCCATCTGTCGAGCCGTCTGCATCAGCTTCTTGTCAGCCTTCACATTGAAGCCCAGCACCATGGCTATTTTTGAGTCGAAATGGTGGCGAAGAGAATGCAATTGATGGATGGTTGATGCAGGGGTACAAAAAAAAAGGATGCGTAATATAAAACACCAAACGGTTAGACCTCAATTTCCCAAGGAATGCCTTTGTTTTTGCTTCTCCAATTGCCCACAAGATCGCATTAATCAGTAGTAGTGCCACAGAGTGGACACAAACGTTCTCAATCTTACCATTGCAGGATGACGCAAATTGGATATCGCTCTCGGCAATGTTGCCAACTCCAGACTGAATCACGCTGACCTTGACCTGGTTAGCAGGCAATCCCGAGACTGCATCGCATACGGCTTCGACTGTTCCACTCACATCGCCCTTCACCACCATCCGCAGGTGCTTGATATCGCTCTCCTCTTCCTCCTTGGCGGCCATGGCGGCCACAGAGAGCAGCCTCTTGACCTGAGGAGCGTCAGGATAGACGTCCAGCATGCCCTGATGGAAGAGCCAAGCCTTGCGCTTGTGTTCTCGGACGGCCATCTTCTCCTCATCCTCCTCCTCGGCGGTGATACGACGCTTCTCGTTGATCGCCACCAAGGTCTTCAATTGCTCTTGACGCTCCTTCTTGAGGGCTCGAGTCGAAATCGCCTGCTTGGCCTGGTCTTCCGACTCGGCTCCGAGCATCTCATCTCCGGCCTTGGGCAAGTCCTTCCATCCCATGACCTTGACAGGTGTACCCGGTGGTGCCTCCTTGACGTTCTTGCCAGTGTCGTTGACTAGAGCCTTGACCTTACACCACGCGTTTCCAGCAACAATGGTATCTCCGACGCGGAGTGTTCCACGCTTCACCAACACCGTGGCAACGTTTCCGCGTCCCTTTTCGATCTGTGACTCGATGATGTGTCCCTCTCCTTTCATATCGACCTCGGCTCTCAGATCCAGAACCTCGGCCAGGGTCAAAATGGCTTCCTCCAGCTTGTCCAAGTTCTTGCCCGTCAATCCCGAGACCTCGATACACTGCGTCTCACCTCCCAAATCTTCAACAGTGATACCGTACTTCAACAATGCCTGCTTTGCCTTTTCGGGCTCTGCGCCATACTTGTCACACTTGTTGATGGCGACAATCACAGGGACACCTGCATCCTCAGCATGCTTGATCGCCTCTGCAGTCTGGGGCATGACACCATCCTCAGCGGCCACCACAAGGACGACAATATCGGTCGTGTGAGCTCCACGGGCGCGCATGGCCGAGAAGGCGGCGTGTCCAGGAGTATCCAAGAACGTGATGCGTTGCTTTGATGGCAAAACAACAGAGAAGGCACCAATGTGCTGGGTGATACCGCCAGCCTCCCCTGCAGCGACCGAAGTCTTGCGCAGCGAGTCCAAAAGGGTCGTCTTGCCGTGATCAACATGTCCCATGATAGTAACAACTGGTGGGCGCAATGGGTAAATCGACATGTCCTCCGGCTCTGGCCTACATCATACCATGAAAACCCAATTGAGATGGTTAGATCCTGAATAAAGAGTCCCATAAAAAGAAACGGCTAGACTTGAAAAGATACGTACTGGGAGGTCAAGTCGAAAAGGCTCTCCGTGCTTCCGACAACAGGGTTAACATTATACTCCAGGGCCAAAAGCGATGCCTCCTCGGCAGTCAGAACTATAGTTGATAATGACAGTGTAAATATTAGAGCTTTTCTCGACAGAGATCCATGTGGTATATAGTTCCGCTATGTCTTCGAGGTTCTTGACTTACTGTGATCGTGACGGGTGATCGCCATGCCCATGGCCTTCATGGTGTTCTCAAAGTGACCCATGCGTGCTCCCAAGAGTCCAGCCAAATTGGAGACATTGATCGCCCCAGGGATAAAAACGTCCTTGGCGGGCTTCTGTCTCTGCTTGCGCTGTCTCGATCGCTGCTCCACCTGTCTCTTGGCGTTTTCCTTGGCAGTGCGAGTCGACTTGACGAATGTCTGTGCTGCTGGCGCTGCTCGTGTAGAGGTCGAGGCTACTGGCGCTGATGCCGGCGTAAGTGCTGGTGCTGAAGCGGGTGTTGGGTTTGCGGTAGTTGTTGCAGGTGCTGAGGGGGCCTCCTTCTTGATCACGACCTTGGCGATGGGCTGTGCTGTTGGTTGAGGGGTACCTTTAGGAACAGGCTGTTGTGCTGCAGGACGAGTGGTCGGTGCTGCGCTTGGCTTGGGTGCTCCAAATCCAAAGCCCGACGATGTCGCGAATGAGGACGGTGGTGCTGGTGCCTTAGGGCGGGCAGCAGGAGCAGGTGCTGAGAATCCAAATCCTGAGGATGTAGCAAACGATGAAGGAGGGGTAGGACGTGACTGTTTCTGCTGCTGCTGATGTCCCTGTGCTGCTGATCCCTGTGCTGCTGATCCCTTGGAGTTGTTGTTGGCATCGTAGTACCGTCCTGCTCTCCGTCCATCCTGACCTTGCTGCTGCTGCCTCCTGTTTCCAGCGTTGTTGTTTCCTCCACCGGAACCGGAACGAGACGAGAAGGATCGGTTTTGGGCCTCCTCATAAGCGCGGCGATAGGGGCTATCCTGAGATCTGGCAGCGTGATCGGGTGAGCGGGCCCACTTGTCGCCTCCATTACCGCTGTTACCGGACGATTTGGCTCCATTGCCATTGTTGCTCATAGCCTCCTTGCGGATCTCCATACGCAGCTTGGTCTGAGGATCGATCGTGATCTTTTCACTCAACATCTTTCCTCCAACAAGACCGTTTGCTCTATCATTGCCGCCGGTGTTCATCATGACTCTTGGGGTTCCGGTCTGGAAGGTGCGGTGATGGCCCTGAAGACCTCTTGACCTGGAGTGAGACGCCCAAAGGACGAGGCGCGATTGTGAGGCCGCCTGCCCACAACCGACGGTACCTCGACAACCGAGACCTCCTGCTGCTTTCCACATTCTTGTTGACGTGATGTTATCCTCCTGAGGTATGTATGGGTGCGGGAGGTATGGTATCTTTGTGCTTGGTATGTGTGTCGCCCTGCTGTTGTCCGGCAGCAAAATTCTTGAGGCGGGTTTCGAGGATGGATTCCGAAGAGAGATTCCGAAGAGAGATTCGAGAAGGAATGGAAGATCGCGAAGTGCGAGGAAGGGCGGGTGAGGCGTGGGGGAGGGGGAACGAGAGTAAAGGAAAGGGGGGAGGAAATCGCAGGCGAAGAATAGGGAGCACAGTCAAGAAAGGCAATTCCCATTTTATTTGTGGCTTGGTGCGGATGATGGGGCCAGAAAGCACATTTTTTAGTGGCACACCACCCATTGTACCCAGCAAAAGCAGTCCGCTTGTGTTGTCTCCCAGGCAGCCTGATCACTCCCGAAGCACCTATTCTCAGGCACACCCATTTGGTCTACTTCCCTCTCTACTCTTCCAGTCGACACATTCAACACTAACAACACACACACAGCCATGTCTCAAGCCATTGGAAAGACTGCCCTCGCATACGCCCGTGTCTGGCACCTCGTCGACGCCAAGCAGAGAGTCCTCGGACGCATGTCCGTCGGAATCGCAGAGACCCTCATGGGAAAGCACAAGCCGATCTACGACCCCGCATGTAATGTCTCCTTCCTCACTCTTTCTCGCTCTACTTGATCTCCTTCACAGCAGGACGCGGGAGTACAGGAACTGGGTGAAAACTACAGAACACTTGAGCAGCACTATCAAGGACCATTACACAGCGTATAGGACCTGAAGGCTATCACTTGTTCTCCTCGGATCACGACACAGGACCATCCTACAGTGTACTAGGCGTTACTTTGATCCCTGTCCCTCACATTCAGCAAGAGGCATCAATTCCCAACCAGAAACCCACCAAATTCCATACCGTACCCCCTTTCAAAGACATCTGACCGAACGCCAAAACTTATCTCTTTCTCCAAATTCGTCCCTTTCTTAATAGCTGACTGTGGAGACTATGTGGTTGTGATCAACGCCAAGGCAGTCAAGACAACAGGAACCAAAGCACAGGACAAACTCTACAGACGCCATTCGGGATACCCTGGAGGACTCAAGGAGACGACGTTCGAGAACATGATGGAGAAGGACCCCGACGCAATCATCCGCAAGGCCGTCTCGGGCATGTTGCCCAAGAACCGTCTTCGTGAACCTCGTCTCGGACGTCTCTTTGTTTTTGAGGGCGAAGACCACCCCTATGAACAAAACATCATCAAGCGGTACGATGCCCTTGGAAAGGAGACCCTTCTTGACCCATCAAAAGTTGAGGCATAAGTCGATCGCAGAGCGAAGGATTTCGGAAAACGAGGAAGTGATTTGTTGAGCATGGACAAAGGATAACAGCATACATTTTATATATTAGACATTAAATTTTTTAACCAGCACTCTCTCATCGCCTGCTTTTTGTGTTCAAAAGGGGTCCCACCTTTCAAGGAGCAATCCAGAGGGGATCACCGACAACTCCGCCTGTAATTTCAATGGGTAACAAAAAAAACGGCGGAGCGAAGAAACACACGACCACGACATAACAGGACCACAACTCATTTCAGCTACCTTGTATGTGTATGCTCGCCACAGACAAGTCTACCATATTTCGGGTGAGAGTGGTTGACTAAGCCGGTTGTCATCTCCAACGTGTGGTAAAAGACAGGTGAGGAAACCAAATCCTTACAAAACCTTGATTTTCACCACAGTCATTAAATGAACACGTTGGTTTCCGATGACAATAGGAGGAGGAGTGGAAATGTCGATAGTAATGGGCGAGAGATCGAAACGATCCCACCCATCTTGGCGCGCTCTTTTTTTTTTCTGACGTCTTTGTGAGGTAGTAGTACAGTAAAGAAGAGAAAAAACACCGAGGAAAAAGAATATCATCTGAACGGGCATGAGTCTGCGTGCCTCCTCAAAAAGAGACAACAACTACAGGACAGACGCGATTGCTTCGTTTACAACAGGAGTGATAACTTCTGAGAATTGATCCGACGCGCTAAAGGTATGCATTGGATACTGCGCTTTTTTTCGGGATTAGCCTCGAACACTGAAGGGGAAAGCAAAGAGAAGGGAAAAAAGCCCTGGTAATGAAAATAAAAAAACTGGAGGGTCCAAAGGGTACAAGCAGCCAAACTAGGAATAAAAAACGAGGTGCAGGGGTGCAAAACCAAAGGACATTCAAAGATCACGCCAAGAGGAAATCATCCGAACGTGCATGAAAATTTGCAACAAGAAAAAGACGTGAATAACCCCACGAGTCCCCGCCAGTGCGTTCTTCTTTTTCGTGTATTTGTTCGTGTTGCAGCAGTTCAAATCATATCCTCTAATACTCTCCCCTAATCATAAACACACTTCAGCGCGTGATACCTACTCACACAAAGGATAACGTGCGTCCGGTGTCGTTGGTTGTGAAAAAGGACCAAGTTCAATAGTTAAGGAAAAGATATAAGCGCGTTCTTATTTTTTATTATTAAACTTAATTCCTTCGCCATTACCATGACACTCATACTTGTCCTCTCACCACCTCTCGCCTACGTCGATCGCCAAGCAACAGACCCATCAGACGCCAAGATTGCAACATGTCCATCGTCTTCAACAACCAACACGTACTGATCCTCCTTCTTGGCCGTCTCCGTAATACAACTAACCCGCGAATGAACCGAGGCAGTCCCCACACACAAGTTCCCGTCCTTCCCCAGCTCAATCGTATACTCCCCCTTCACTAGCCTACCGCCTAACTGCCACACCGTCGTCGCGTCACTGGTCTTGCGAAGAACGAGACCACCGGTCTCGGTTGCTACGAGCGAAAACTGTCCATTGGCGGACTTGATTTCTTTCAGCATGGGTTTGAACTCTCCTGCGCGGAGGGTGTTCGTCTCCGACAGAGTCTGTACTCCTCCACGTTGCCAGACCAGTTCCTCGGCACTGTTGTAGATCTTTAGGAATCCATCGTTGTGGACCACTGCGATGTAGGATGTCTCGACGCCCACGTTTCTGGAACAGCTGGAACTCAGGGGTCCGCCGGTCGTGCGCAGGATACAGATGGACCCACGAGTTGTGAGTGTAAATCTGACCTCGGGGTTGTCGCCTGCAGGTGGAGGGAGACACCATGTTTGGAACTTGAAACTGTTGTAGAGACAGAGTTTGGCGTCCTTGAACTCGAGCGTGGTCTTGCCGTTGGTCGATGTCAACTTGGATTCGGTTATCGAGTCGAGGGACTTGAAGCTGTTGGTCTCTGTCAGGACCGTGCCGGCGATTTCATGGGAGGTAGGGGTGGCTCGAGGGTCGGTCGTCCAAACAACCGTCCCACCGTTCTTGATGTACACGGCTCCCATCTTGGAGACTGTCAATTGGTAGGTGGGGCCCAATGGAGACACAGGGCCAGCACACTTAAGAACCACACCAGCAAGGGTTCGACTGCAGATCTGACCGCTCGCATTGACTTCAGCAATGTAGGAGGAATCACGAGGACCATTGGCGCCCAGTCTCCAGACCGCGATACTGGACGGCTCTGAGGATCCGGACGCGGTGTCATAGGCAATCACGTCGCCGGTGCTTCCAAGAACCACCAAACGGTAACGACCGCCTTCCTCACTAGCAACAAAGTCGGTCGTAACCAGAGTTTCGCCAACGTTCAACGCCGCCTTGGCTGTGCCCTTGACACACTCGGCCCTTTTCTTCAACGTGTTCTCAATTGTGACCATGGCATCAGGGCCAAATTCGAAGAGCCGAAGGGTCAAGAGAAGAGGCTCAACAGTCTCAGCAGGATCCTTGTCTCCGACCTTGGCAGGCTTGTGGACGACACTTACAGCGTTGTTGTTGACGATCCGATAGCACCCCGTGTCGGAGATCGACTTGCAATTCGGGAAGAGCGTATGGGTCGTCATATCGCAGTACCGTTCCTCCTCTATCGACAGGTAGTTGGGTCCACGCGACGAGGAGGACTCGCAAAGGACCTTGGCAGACAAGGGACCAAAGTTGGCATGGTTATACCCTTCCGGCTTCACGTCCACATCGCGCTTGGTGGGTGCCGTCGCTGCTCCTGCAGCTTGTCGAGCAGACCGCGTAATTTTGACACTCCCCGGAGCTGGCAACTTGGCCTCAGGCGCCGCCAACAGCGCAACATACTCTGGGATATTATCCAGCTCGATCGAATACACGGGGGTGTAGTCCTTCTTGACAAACTGGGACAGCCAGAAGCAAACACCAGGGATTCGAACGGGGCGGCAATCATTCGATGGGATGTGAGCGTAGGACTGTTGGCCCGAGTAGTACCAGGGGACACTGTTGTCGACAGAGACGATCAATTCCGCGGAGATGGCGTAGGTTGGGCTGCCGGATAGCTCATCAGGGCTCACGGCGATCGACGAGATACCTTTTCGTTGGTTGTTTGTTTCGCGCACAGACAGAAAAAACAGTTTGGTTAAAGGTTACTTTGATTCAAGAAAACATGAACACCAAATAGAAGAAAAATAGGGTGAGACAAAACTTACAAGCAGCATTGGGGTTCAGAGCACCATCATCCCCCGCAGTGACCTTCATCCGATAATGCTTTCCACCCGCAAAAACAACCTTTGAACTCGTCCTGTTAAACTCCCCTGAATCCAGATACGGCTCCCTCTTCCCCCCCTCCGTGCTCGTCAAAACCGTTCCCGTACTATCAAAAACTTCAATCAAAGGGAACGGCCCATCCATCCCAGAGCTCCCATCACTCTTGACGGGTGTTCCGGTGCTGCCGATACCGTTGGTACCGACTCGTGCGAAATAGTTGGTCTCGGCCTTGTTGTACTTCTTGTGTTTGGTCATCATCTTGGTGGCCTCTTGGGCTGCGGTGGTGACGATCTCGTAGACGTAGGAGAGGCCAAAGTGGAGGCCGAATGCTGGTTCGGGGGATGTTGCCTGAGCGTTACTTGTGGCAGCGACGGCGAGTAGGAGTGCCGCTGTGATGTGAAGGGTCTTCATTTTGGGTTTGGAGGGCTTAAGTGTATGGTGCTTGAAAGGAAGAGTGGGAGGGGAACCGCTTACGACCGGCAGTGATAATGTATGAATGTGGATGTGAGTGTCGAAAAGAAGAGTCAAGAGACAGAGGTGACGGGCAAAAAAACACAAGTAGGACCCAGACACGGTCTCCACCATGGCGTTACTCCACCCCCTCTTCTCCAGTCTCGGCCACAGCATTCTCTTTTGCTTCCTCCTTAAGTCAGGAGCATCTAAAATAGAAGCAGCCCCTACCATACAAAAGAAAAAACGGATCTCAATCATCAATCTCGGGGGATAAAACGCATAAGAAAATCCTAACACAAGCATGTCACTCACCTCCGCATAAAAAAAAAGAAGGGAGGAGGAAAGGCAGGCAGGAGAAAGATGAAGGGATGGAAGGAAAAATGCAGAACCCTTGTTATTGTGCAGGGGCAGCTGTTTGAACCATTGGTTCCGTCTCCACATTGGACATAATGAGTATTTAAGGTTCAGCTTCATCCATCTCTCGCCTGCCGCTCGGTCTCACTCGTAAGAAATGTTAGTGGCGTTCTTCGCGTAAAGCGCCAGATTCCTGGATTACCCTGAAGGCCAAAGACGCAGAGAACAAGCAGTGTACTTTATTTGACAGTTTGTTCACTTTCTTACTTCAGGCACTTGCTGTGAGAGAGCTCCAAAGGAAGCCTCGGCCATGAAGCAGAGACAGTTCCGCAAGTTGGTAACAAATCCAGTATCATTATCAACCAACTGCACTAAGTCAATCGTATGCAACTGTTCCTTGATGGCAATGAACCGCAGATTCAGGTTCTGACAGGTCAATGGGTATAACGGACTAAGAAATGGAAAAGATGGACAATTAGCATATAAGCTCATATTCATGTTACGAGCCGATGCATCCTCCATTGACATAAGAAAAAGAGAGGTTACCTCAGGCGAACATTGTTCTCCAGACAGATGATATCGGCTTCGGTAGTCTCATTGTCCACATGGCGGCGAAGGAGCTCGGGCTCTTCCATATAAGGGTCGATCGGCACATTCTGCAAAACTTGCTCTCCAGTAGGCAGAGGGGGCAGGACCTTGGACCCTTGACTTGGGTCGCTGCCCTTAGCACGCTTCCTGTTGGGCACTACGAGAGTGTAGCGCCGGATATGTCTTGACCGGTTGACAATAAAAATCTCCAAATTAAAAATTTTACCAACAACCACGCGATCCGTGACTATGTGAGAGAACGATGAATTGAAACTATGGTTAGGACAGACTTCATCAAAAACATTAGCAATAGTCAACAACAAGCATTCACAAGGGCAAAATACTGACCAGCAAAGGAGACAACAATGCCGTCGCCAGTGTCATTTTCCCTGCCCTGAGTGACTCCACTGAGAGCCTGAGATACCATGTCGATTCCCAATCCAGGCGAGAGGCCGCCTTGGTTCACTGCGGGCCGACCGCTGTTGTTGTTCACAGGTCCATGTGGTGCGTCATCCTCATAGCTAGCAGTCTCGCCCGTTGGGCCGTTTCCGACACGAGGCGAGTGATGTGAGGATCCCTCATGGACAGGTGCAAGACTTTGACCAGTCTCTGACCGTCCGTGACCCCATCCTGTAGGGCCGCTTCTCCTGTTGGTACTGTGCATAGCACCACCACGCTGCGATCCTGGAGCCCCTTCAGAGATAAGCGACGAACGACGGGCTCTAGGCTCTGCTGGACCGCTGTTTCCCATAGATTGGCGACCGCTTTGGTTTGGCGACGCACTTGCCGAGACGCGCCGGACCAAGGATGTGCCCTTGTTCATGGCTGCCTGAGGTTGTGGGCTCGATGAAAGAGACCGATTCCTGTGATGCAGCTGGTGATGTTGGTTTTGTCCATTAGGGCCTGGGTGTGGAGGGAGCAACGTTGACGGATGTGAAGGCTGGGGTGCGTAGAGTTGCTTCTGTCCTCCATAAGCGCCCAGTGGATTATCCCGCTTGGTCATGTCTGAGACATCCAAAAAGCAGTTCCAGCGCGAATGGATGATTTGTCCTTGAACACCATCCACCTCGGGAGTACCCTGAAGGATAATAGTCACCTGGCGCTGAGCATCTCGGGGCGATCCTACCTGTGTCAAACCATCGCTAGAGTTCCGATGACGCGAACCGTAGGGGTCGTTTCCGTTAGGTTGATTGTCGGCATTCCACTCTGGGTTGTCAAGCAGTGAGATTGAGAATAGGAATGTGACATGATCTGAAGAGTGTAACACCATAGGAAGCTATGCGATATGGGTTTTGTATAAGTGGCGATAAGTGATTAATACTGTGCGTAAATAATGTGCGATCCCGCCTCAAAAGCATCTTGCCTCAAATATTGACTTACTTTGGTGAGCTCTGCAGAATCAAGAGGCGTCACGACTGCGTTGGTAACATCAACTTCCAGCTGGGTCATCTTGAACTTTGCTCCGTGCTCCGAGTTGTTTTCGACTTCAATTGACATCATCAACGGGTTCTCCATGGGCGACACACGCGTTGTCCGCATCCGCACGTTCAATGCTGAACGAACAGCGATCGTTCGTCTCACACTCCTTCTCAAAACTGGTGCCATGGGTGGAGGTTGAACTCTGGCGCGTGGTGTATCAGGTCGGTAATGATGCTGTGGAACGACCGCCGAAACAAAGTTGGGATCTGTTGAACATGATAAGAAAGCGAAATGTCAACGGAGTGTCCAAGATATGTTACTCAACGTGATGAGAAAATGGTGGTGCCTGTTCCTTACCATCTGATAAGCCCTCCAACAGGTTGACCATACTGAAGCATTCCAGATTGTACTGATCGTCCATGGGCACTGCAGCGGGCACGACCTGATCCGTTGGTCGGAGAATAACGTGTGTGCTCAGCATCAGCATTGTGTTTGCGCTCTTGGTCCTGACAAAGGCTATTCAGAGAACGGAGTTGTCCACGATATGAACAAAGAGCGACCAACGCTGTCAGATCTCGACTTCTTACTCGAATGCACCCTGCAGATAGTTACGACACTTCCTATTTGGTTTCGCTCATCCCTTGGAAGCAAACTTACAGACTGGGACGGAGAAGGGGAAAATTGCAGTCCAGAGGCCGTTGATGGGTCTAATCTCGGGCTCCTTGCCAGGCTCAGCCGCGTTGTAGGTGTAGGAGGAAAGAATGGTCGAGTCCGTGCGTCCTTGGTCATATCCTAAATTGCGTCCAGCAAAAGGTCCAGGCGATCCTCCTGCTGACGTGCGCTTGTCGACGGCACTGCCTGGGCGCGAACCATTGGGACTCTTGTACATTGTGTTCTGGACTGTGGGAGCGGAGGCCACAAGGGAAAGAGAGTCGACAAAGGCAGCCTCGACCTGGATTTCCAGGGTCTTGAAGAAGTCTTCCACTTGTTTTGCAGTCTCCTCGTGCTGAGTTGAGAGGTCATCCGGAAGGGAGATCTGCAGGAAGAACAACACCGTCTCATCTATTTCGTGGCAACACAAAAAAGAAGCTCATGTTAGGGCGACTTGACTGGACCGTGGGGCCGACTGAACTCATCGTCTGACGAAGGCGACGGCGTGCAAAGTAACAGAAGACAGCAAAAGAACGTGCCATAGAAGACGTGTGTTCGTGGCTTTGCCTGGATGACGGCCTTGTAGTCCTCGCTGAGGTTGTCGATGCGAGCGTTGGGGATGCGCACCTCCCAGTGCGAGTCGTTGAAGAGAGAATCAATGGACCTCATCTGGAAGTATGGTGGGTTATGTGTCCTGTGTATTTGGTTGCTGACGCTGAGTGTGTCCGCGGTTGTTCCCTTGTCTGTGTGAGCTTGGTGGTGCTGTCCTGTGTCAGAGTAACAAGAAGAAGGAGGGAGAATGAGGATGTGGTCGAGCGAGGGCGGAGATGATGGAAAAGAAGGAACACCAAAAAGTGGTAGAAATAAAGAAGCGCGAAGGCATGGTCCACAGGCACACCAAAGGAAAACTTGTCACGGGATCAATTCGTTGCTCTTTGTCTTTTTTTTGCTTTTCTTCCTCATGAACAATCCTCCGTTCTCATCCTGACTGCAGCCTGAATTCTCTATTCTCTCTCTCTCTCTCTCTCTCACTCACTCTCACTCTCTCACCTCTCTTTCAATTCACCAAACAGCAGACACAGCTACATTACAGCAATGTCGTCTGCCATTCCAAGGAGAATCCGCCTGAAAAGCCCCCTCGCCATCATAGCCCTCTGCTTCATTGGCCTCGTCACAATACCCTCCCTCTTCTTCCTCAATCCCAAACCCACTTTCTCCCTGCAGGAACAACCGCAACAACAACAACGCTCAAGCCCTGCTAAAGGAGATATATATGTCGACCCGTCCCTCAGCGAAGGAGGGATCATCATGCCCCAGTTAGGCAACGCTACCGCTAAGTACGATACTCTTCCTTCCCTCTTTACACCTCAGCCACAAGGGAGCAAAATGGGCCTGAACTGACCTATCCTT
The DNA here is from genome assembly GCA_019671135.1 of Linnemannia hyalina. Taxonomy (NCBI): domain Eukaryota; kingdom Fungi; phylum Mortierellomycota; class Mortierellomycetes; order Mortierellales; family Mortierellaceae; genus Linnemannia; species Linnemannia hyalina. The sequence goes on along the minus strand of JAHRHY010000018.1, from coordinate 587,095 downwards.
ATCAACGTTGATCTTTTATGAAAAATAGGGCGGAGCTAGGCAGAGCAACGTGGAAGCTGCTCCACACAATGGCGTCCCGATACCCTCTCAAGCCCAAGCCAGACGAACGTGCGGCCGTCAAGCAGTGGATTTATCTCCTCTCACGCCTCTATCCATGTGGTGAATGGTAACTTACAACTTCTTTCCTCTTGTTTGGATTTGCCCCTTTGTGCTTGTGCGATTGCTTCGTCACACTTGTTCTCTTTAACTTCAACGGAGGCGGTTTGTCCACACACTCTACTCTCTCTCCCCTTTGTTCACCTAAAGGAGACACGCACATCTCCTTGTCCCTGACTCAGCTCCTCTCTACTCTTCTCTTCATGTTTCTGTGCATATTAAACCTTTCGGCCCTCCCTTCTTCTTTACCTTGGATCTAACTCCCACGCCCTTCATTTCTCAATCATAGTGCTGACCACTTTCAGGAAATGTTGAAGCAGCACCCACCACAGACGTCCTCCCGTGCGTCGCTGTCCAATTGGACATGCTCTGTCCACAACATCGTCAATGTCAGATTAGGCAAACCCGAGTTTGACTGCAGCACGCTGGCCGATGTTTACAAATGCGGGTGTGCAGATGAGCCTGAAGAAGGTGGTGTCAGACCTGCCGATGCTGCTGCTGCTGGTCTTGTAGAAGGAATTGACGCTCTTGCTGCTTTGGCCTCGAGCCAGCGGGATCGAGATACTATTGTGGATTCTGTAGCGAATGAACAGGAGGATGCGCGACGGTAATCCCCTTTTTGACTGTATTTGATAAGTTGAAAGCAAAGTAAAATAAAAAGCATTTTGCCCAAAAGTTAAAGGGCTGGCAGGAAGGTTAAGGGGCGAGCCTGAATCGGTAAATTGAAAACGCGTGCCTGTGTGGCCACCAAAAAACACAAACAACACCACTTTCCCTCTTTCTGCATTCACTATTCACATCCATGACCACCGCAGTACAGGAAGACAGCGCCATGGACCAGGCATTGCAACCCCAAGAACAACAGCAGCAAGCAGAACTCACGGAAGCAACCATTAAACCGGAACGAGTCTTCGATGCACGGCAACAAAGAGTCAACGAGATTCGCCTCAAGTTTTGTGTCCGGGACGAGTTTCCCATCACCAAGAACATGATTCATCCCGACGGCACGCTCAACCAGGAGTACGTCTCTCTCTCTCTCTCCCCCTTCTTCTTTTCTCCTTTCTTTCTACCCTTGAGTTATAGCGGCGAATCGTATATGGCAAAAAAACTTGGCGGATCAATGGGAGCATATGTACAATCAATAACTAACGAAGCCTTTTCTATTTCGTCTATTTAATTAGTTACTTCCGACCACCAAAGGGTGCAAAGGCAGAGGTGGCCCGGAAATGGACCGAGAAGGAGCGTGAGCTGCTCATCAAGGGTATTGAGAAACACGGCATTGGACATTTCAGAGAGATCTCGGAAGAGTTCTTATCTGCTTGGGTAAGGGTTCTTCTTTACCGTTCTGCTTTAATTACTGATCAATTGGAAATAATTATCCGCATCTAATCATCACTCACTCACCCTACTCACCCCCCCCACTCGCCTGTCTCATCCATCAACTCCTTCAAAACCAACAACGTACAACAACAAAAAATAGAGTGGAAACGACCTGCGTGTGAAATCAATCCGATTGATGGGCCGTCAGAACTTGCAGATGTACAAGGACTGGAAGGGCAATGAACAGGACATTGCCCAAGAGTTTGAACTCAACAAGGCCATTGGATTGAAATACGGCGCTTGGAAGGGCGGTTGTCTGGTCGCCGATGACGAGGGCCTTGTCGCCAAGGCTATTGAGGAGCAATGGCCCAATACTGCAGGAAAGGGTTCCGCAGTTGTTGCGTCGGCTGGTGGATCAGAAGAGAATTCGGTCGTTTCTACTCCCAATGATGAAGACATTGAGATGGAGGTAATGACGGTCATGATGTATATTTGTAGAAGATGTAGAAGCCTGCTAATGTTATTCGCGAATCCCACTAACCCTTGTTCCCACCCTCTGTTATTTCCAATCGTACTAGTAAACCTCGGCATATCATCTAAGAAACAGGAAATAACACTAAACTTGTATTTTTATCAGAAAAATAAACTCATCAATGAACAGGATCGTCTGGGAAACATGTTTATTTTTAATGGGTGGCTCTCCTCTCCAAACAAGACAAAACAAGACTCTACTGAGCGGCCTTGGTGTCCTCAATACCCTCAGCCTTCTTCTCGTCGACATAGGAGCTGTTGACCAACATATCCGAGAAGGGCACCAACTTGTCAACACCACGGATCTCGGTCGTCAACAGGGGTAACCTGGTAATATGGAAATCGTCGTAGAGATCATAGATCTGGTCGAGGTACTTCTTCTGCATCGCATGACGGACCTGGCACTGCTCACAGTTGGAATCCTTCTTAGGGAATAACAACTGGTTGACGACAATGTTGTGGGTATCGATGTGGTACGAGGTCAGCTCCTGGATCATACGCTCGGTCTCGTACAGCGACAAGAATTCGGAGATGCAGACACAGACAAAGGTGGTCTTGTCAGCGTCTTTGAACTGATTGTTGACCTCTGTGATGACCTCGCGCATGCCCTCCAGCTTGCCAAACATGTCCTCGGGGTTGCCCTGCATGCCCATCATGCCCGACATCTGCTGCATCATGGGGCCGAACCGTCCGCTGAGCTGCGCGACCTTGGCCAGAGCCTTTTCCAGGACGCTGGGGAAGGAGAGGAAGCGAAGGGTGTGTCCCGTAGGGGCGGTATCGAAAATGATCACAGAGTACTCCATTGACTTGACCTGCCTATTGGAAAAGGAAAAGGTTGAGATGCCCCCAAAGAAATGTGAAAATATCACATGAATGCATGGACTCGTTAGATTTTTTTGCCAGGTGTCAGAATGAATGACTGAGCACAACGGATATGAACCACGTTTATCCAATGACACACGTACTTCATGACCTCAGCAAAGCCCATGGCCTCGTCAACACCGGGAATAGCGAAGGCAAGATCCTGCATCATTGACGAAATACCGCTTCCTTGATCGTCCGCTACATAACGATAAAAATGGCCAGAATGTACGTCGGCGTTAATGACGACTATTTTCCTTGTGTACGTTCCTCTCATACATATCCATGAATGCCGAGCGCAATGATCACTGCTTTCAGCAAGTCTTACAGTTATCAATCATCTCCTGGATCGAGGAGTTGGGGTCAATTTCCTATTTGTTCAACAATCAACACAAGAAGAGAGGTTAGACAATTTCCACACCTGAATCATTTAATACAAAGAAAACGAACAAGTGTTCAGGAACAAACCGATGCCTATTGCATACCATAGCAGAGAGGTTGGTGAATCCATTAACGAGGGTGGCATCCTTGCTGAACTTCTGTCCAAAGGCATCAGACAAGTTGTGGGCGGGATCCGTGGAGATCAAGAGGACACTAGGGCGGACCTTGGCCAACTGGATAGCAAGAGAGCAAGAGGTGGTCGTCTTTCCTATTGCCGTGCCAGAGATGATAAAGAGAAGCTCGGATGAGTAAAGAGTGGTTTGTCGTGGTCATGTCTTTTCTGTCCTGAGGGCTTGCGAGTTGTCACGCCCTGCCAATAGTTGAGAGCCATCCGGGCCCAGGCTGAGTGCGAGAAAGAGTGAGGAGATGCTCTCATGGGAGAGGAATGTTCCGCCATCTGTCTGTCCGTGTCGCTCGTGTCCAGTTGTGCTGTAGACTTACCGACACCTCCCTTTCCTCCGACAAAGATCCACTGGAGCGAGGTCTGGTCGATGACGTTCTGGAGGGTGGGGTCAAGGGGCTCGAGATCTTCAATGTCGGACATGGTTGTCAGTGTATATTGTTGGTTGGTTGGTGAATGAGAGTAAAGAAGAGAGATGACACCAGTGAAGGGTCCTTACTTTGTGGAAGTTGATGGAAGTAGAACGACAGCGAAGGTTTGGGTTGGGTGGCTTGGCGCAGCTGCATACCTGTCTCACCTGCACAGGGGAATATCCGATCCTCTCAACTGACTGGTTTACTCGATAGGCTCGTGTTGTCACACGCGTCAAAACGCGGTTTGTTACCTCTTCTCTCACCGTGCAGAGTAAAATATGACGAGTTCTTCTCTAGGTTTCCTAGAGAAAGAAAAACAGAAGTGGTCCGCCATCTAACGCGCAACTTATCTTGGCCTCCAGTACCGTCTTTCTCATTATTTCATTCTCCCTCAATTTGGACACGATAGTCTCGGCTACGTTCCTGTATGTGTTTGTCCTTCTTCTTCTCTCGCCTACCACTACTTTGAAGAACCGACGTAAGTTCAGGCCCACAGATATTGCGCGAATATCAGACAGTACGCGAATATCAGACTTTGCGCACATCCGCGATCATTGTCGTTGTCGCCGTTTGTTACACCGGCAGCATCCTGCCGGAGAAGCATTCGCGACACAAATAAAAAGACCAAAAACCCACCCCCACATGCAACTGTTCCCCTCCTTCATCTAGCATTCTTCAAAAATATCCGATAGAAAAAATACAACGTTCGTGTCAACCTGCAAAATTTTGAGGGCGCTGCACAGGCTACTCCTCTTTCTCTTTTGCTCTCTCCCATTCCTTGTCTTTTTTCCTCGTTATGTTTTCTCTCGCTCTTTTTCTTGAATGCCTTTATTAATTTGCGATCTTGCCTCAACCCCGCATGGCATATATGTTTTTTTCTCTCTCTCTCCTCCTTCGTTACTCCTTTAACGAACAAGAACACCTCCTCGCGACAACACTGTTAAAACTAAATACTGAGGAGTTAGTATATGTTAGATAAGTACTTGTTCTACACCTAGGTGAGCCACATCGAGCTCATTTTCATTACAAACAGAATGAGGATAAAACTGGTTCCGGCAGGTCTTTTGGGGTGGTGACTTTCTCTTCTTCCTCCCCTAAGCACAGTAGTTCATAGACAGTCCAAACTAGACTAATGTCATAAAAGATAGCGAGGTAGTAATAAATCTGCGCATGTCACAACAAAAAAAGCAAGAAGTGGGCACGAGACGGATGCGAGAACACGAGGGGGCGATTGGAAAGCAGGTTGAATGTTTACGGAAAAAAAGCAAGGAAGGTAACGCGAGAAAAGGTACAGGCAGGGCTGGACTACGCCCGCACTAATTCATGATACATAATAACATTATTAAAATTGTACACAGAAGGTGCATGGAGGCGATGAGAGTATGACAGGAGGTATGGGAGGAATCAAGTCGTACAAACAGAGGAGGTGGTTGTTCACTACCATCTCAAAAATGAGGAGGCGAAGAGAGAGATGTAAATGTAGGAAGGGGAAGGGAGAGGGAAGGATAGAGGGATAAATGGAGGAGTAAAAAAGAGAGGGTAAAGGAGAACGGCAAGAGACCCGAGTAGAGTTACTTGGTTAGAGACTGCAATAAGGACAACAGTCAAGATGTGGAAGTGAGATGAAAGGAGAAAAAAAATGAGCTCAGGGGACAGAGGGGGGAGAAAAGAGGGGCGAGTGGGAGGGCTATTCCTAGCTTCCGTGGCGCCGCTCTTCTTGACGTGAAAGCAATCCCAAAGCTGAAGGTGAGATGTGGAGAGAAGGAAGTAAACGAACAAAACAAGTAGGTTGCGAGCCGCGAGAGAGATAGAAAGAGAAGGAGAGAAGGAGAGAAGGAATGAGAAGACGAGAGAGAGCAAGTGAGCACAAGAGGGGGAGAAAGAAAAGGGAGACGAAAACCGGGAGACCCAAGCGAGAGAGCGTGTTTAGTTGAGGATCTCACCTGGTTACGGAGCAAGAAAAAGAAGGGGAATTGCTGGAAAAGATAAATTGGGAAATTGGAGTTGGGAGGAGAAAAGGGATAGAATAGACATAGGAAATGCACAAATTAGAACGCAGCCAGGAAAAACAGCTTGGCTATGTTGAATGAATAAAAATCGTAGACCGCAATGAATATGCGTACAGTGCATGACTACCTTATACTTACGGGAGGTATGTCATGGATACGTGCCCAGTGCACGCCGGTTTGGGTAATTTCATAGAAAAATCGCTTAGAAAGACACGATGATTCTCCTGTTGCCCGCTACTAGTTTTCCTGGTCTTTTACTTGCACTTTTTTCATCATTGACAAATGGTTCGAATGAATCAACTGCAACGACGACATTGCGCACAATTCCAGCAAAGCTATTGAACCCAACGAGATAAAAGGGCAAATGCTTGCAATGCAATCAAGGCATGAGGTTGACAGGTGGATAGCTATCGTTTATCGTGACAGAGCTTCAACAGCAAACCGCCATCTGATTGTAATAAAAATACATGAGCACCGTTAACTCTTTTCTCTGTCGGTGTTGTTTTGTTACCGGTTGTTACCTCTTGCAGATGGCTTGTTTTTCTTTCATTGCTCTTCATTCGAGCTATTGCTTTTTCCTGGTTCTTTCTTTGTCTCCCAAATTAACCTCTGTCGGCTTTTCTTCAACCGCGATTCCTTCTCCGTGGAAGCGCGGTGGTCATGCTAGATGCTTCAAGCGTGAAGGAAGCATAAAAGAATATCGTTATGGATAAATTGATAAGTTTTATGAGCGAGAGCGTTACAATGGTTACTAAAAGGACATTTCATTTCAAACAATACAACGATGGTCGTTTCTTTGTCCTTTAGACCTATTAGGAAACCGAGAGCCAGAATATGTTCATTGATGACCACAGTGGGACAAAGGACTTTCTTCGCGTTCATCATTCACGCGGTATCTTCGTCTCGTTGACTTTCTGTTGGCTACCTTTGCCCCGTTTCCTTTATTTTTTTGCCCCGCCTTTTTTTTTTCCCATTCCCTGCGCCCTCATGAAGGACACAAGAGACAAGAGACAAAAAGCTCTTCTCATTCGTTCAATGTTTTGACCCTCGAAAATTCCAGGAGAAGCAAAAGGAGCAAAAAAAAGGAATGCGCCCTTGTTTCCACCTTTGACCTCTGCTCGCTCGTTCGTTGAGAAATATATTATTGAGGGGGGTGCATGCAATATCATCTATTTTCAGAGAGAAAAAGGGATACAGACACACAGACAAGCATCAGGGCAAAACGCGCTCTTTTTTAATTGAATCCTGTTCTGTCCATCCCCTCCACACGGACACTCGAACACATGCAATAATACAAACAAACAAAAAAGTAACACCTGGGCCATATCGAAGGAAAGCCCGATGCATGGACAACTGGGTCCACAGTCATGCAATTATACAATTCCGTCTGTACGCATCTTCCTTTTTTCTTTGTGCAACACGCCCCCGCGTGTCCGTGTAACAGTCTCGAGCCTCTGTTGTCTGATTCATCCCCACCGCAATATCGAAACTCAAAACACAATAACCACGAAACGTATCCTCAAGGAGATCCTATAATATACCAGTTGCTCAGCAACATGAAAAAAACTCCTATAAAAGCTAGCATCCACCCACGATTTCTTTTTTGTTCCTCAGCCCAACAACACTCCACAGCTTCCACAGCAACCAAACCCTTCCCTACCTACCTTACCCTCTTCAACCTCTCTGACTCTTCCCTCCCCCACCAACCCCACCAACCCCACCTCTTCCTTCCAACATGAGAATCGCCGCCTTCATCCCCGCCGTCTTGGCCCTCACCCTCTTCTCCGCCACCCAGGCCGCCCCTGCCCAGCATGACACCACTGCCATCTCGATGCTCAAGAAGCGTGGTCCCAGCGGTATCGATGCCGTCATCAACTTGTACACCAAGGTCGTCGCTGACGTCGCTGTCGAAACCTGCGACAAGATCGAGGTCGACCTCTGCGCTGATGTTGTCGTCGACCTTGATGTCGAAGCCAAGGCACTCGGTATCCTCTCCGCCAAGGTCGATGTTCCCAAGCTCAAGATCCAGACCAAGGACAAGGTCGATATTGATGTCAAGGCCGAGGCCAAGGCTCACGTCAAGGTCGAGGCTGTTGCCCCTATCAAGGTCATCGTCCACGAGTCGATCGTTGCTCTCTGCCCCCACGTCAACAACGACTGCCTCATCAAGCATGCCAACGCCATCGTTGCCGACATCAATGCCAAGATCGAAGTCCACGTCTCCAAGGTCTTTGTCAACCTCAAGACCCACATTGATGCCCATGTTCGCCTTCGCATCAAGGCCATCGTTAAGGAGGTCTGCGTCAACCTCGGACTTGCTAATGTCACCGTCCACGCTCGTGCCTGGGTTGCCTCCAACATCGACATCCACGTCCAGCTCTGGGTCAAGGTCTGGGTCAAGCTCTGGGCCAAGGTTAACCTTGCTGCCAAGATCCGTGCCTTGTAAAAGAAGCCTCTGCGGTTTCCTTTCTATCATAGTGCATATGGCCGTTCATACCAAAGCATATCGCATTGTTCCATCGTCCTTCTTTACGCACACACCTCGCATCACCCTCCTCCTCCCTTCGCCTTTCCCATACTAGAGTCAGAGTTGAACCTTTTATCCTTCCTTTCCTCCTTCCTTCTCCGCTCCTCTGTTCCTGAACCACAACCTTGACCCAAACACATTCGATTGGATTGTCCCCCCTCTAGCCAGTTGTGTTTATTCTTGAACGCATACGCATATTTACTTCAGAGTTTTTTTTCCTACAAATAAAATTCGCATAAAATCAACGCGTCCTTGTGAATGAGCATTGGAATTAGCTGTCTTGGTCTGTGCCTCCTCTGCTCCTCCCAGATAGCCAATCAAAAAATCCTTTGCTATGTAGCCGGTACGATGATGATTGATGGTATGGTGGTCATCAAGAGAGACTCGTGACCCGCCCTTCCTGAGCCAGGGTCTGACTTGCTTGCGCCCAAACGACTATTTGCTTGTTCTCCATTTTTTTTCCCTTCTCCCCCTTATTCGTTCATTCATTCATTCCCGACCCCTCCATCACTCCAACCTTCCCTCCTCCTCCTCCCATTCACTTTGCTAATCACTCACCCTTCTTTCTCCTCTTTCTCTCTTTTCTACGCCTGCTCTACTTCTACTTTGAACAGAGACAACGACAACTGCAATAACAACAACAGGAAATAAATTCACTCTTAGCCTCCTTCAAACCCTCCTTGTTTCCTAACCACCTCTCTTTACTCTTCCTCCAACTCACGTCCTACCTCTGCACATATTACAACAAGAGCGACAACAACAACAACAACAACAAACCTTCGCAATGCTCTCTTCATGTCACCGAACCCAGCACATCAGCAGCCTATGCCTAGGTCTCCTCCTACTCCAACATACACTCGTCCTCGTATCAGGCACAATCACCATCTCACAACCAGCAGCAAGCACCACCTGGTTTCCTGGTGAATCCTACGACATTGTTATATCCTCAGACTCTCAGGACACTGCCGTTCAGACCTGGCAAGTAGACCTTGTTGTCATTGGAGGCGAATGTGATGGGTTCTGTCTCCATGACGGCGTTGTCAAGGAAATTTCTCAGGACCACAACCTCCAGTCTACCCTTCGATTCAAGGTTCCAACAGATCTTGTACAACACGGCGAGGTATATACTAAAAAGCCCTTTTGTTAGCCCTCGTAAGCCCTGATGATTTTAACTTATTTTTTTCTCACGCTAATGTTGATGTGGTTTGTGATACTTCATAGGGATTCCAAGTGCAGCTCTCGAATGGTGGGTCGGTACCTGTCTACCACTCGGAGACATTTACGATCGAAAAGGCAAACAAGGGACCGGCGGGTACAGCCACGGTCACAGCAACAGCCAGAGCAACAGCCACAGCAACAGCGTCTGTTGCACCAGAGGGAGCACAGGCGACGACGACTGCTCACAACGAAAATGCCGCCTCGTATGTTCTCCCTGCGGCGCTTGTTACCGCGTTCTCTTGCGTCTTTGCCTTCATGCTGATATGATTCGTAGCTGATTGATTTAGAGGAAAATCAAACGTCAACCGTTATTTCCACAATCAATTAAAAGCTTATTTAAATCCCATCAGATTCAAATCAGTGACGTGTGTGTCATCAAAAACAATGTTTTCTGCTGCCTCCCGCCTATCCGATCCCCGTCCCGCCTTTGAAGGAAGCCATCCTACTTATCAGGCACACTGCGTCTTTTCTCGCTTCTTCTCCTCTCTCCTCATCACCCCCTCTCCTCATATCCGCATTATCCACCATGCTCAGATCTCTCAGCCGTGCTGCCCGCCCCGCTGCCATCGCCTTGGCCCGCAGCGCCCCCGTGGTACGTTCAACTTTACTCGACTCAGCTAATCTACATCGATCATCCATCCATAACAAACGGATCGAGATCGACAATCAATATTGTATTTTTATTATTTTCCATCATCCAAGAGCTCCACCCACATACCCTGTCACCCCAACACCCCCTTTTCCTATGGCACCCCAACCTTTCATATCCACTCCTCTCTCTACAACCTGAAGCCTCCTCACCTCCACCTTCAACAATAAGACCAACGACAACGACGACTACCTCAACAAACAACAAGAAACCACGTCCCATCACACATATGCCGTTCACATCATCACGTCTCCACCGTGCGTAGTGCCCCCTGGATACATCATCACGTTAAGAGTGATCACTGGTATAAAGAGGAACCCGACTACGCTTTTTTCTATACGACACGACAACAAAGACAGCGCTGACGCACCCGTCGCCCTTCAGCCTGCCGCGTTGCAACAACTCACACGCTCGCTCACACGCAGGACGGATGGTGTGAACTATTTTGTGCCTGAGATCGGCCACTTGTTTTGATCCACCGCGTCTGCAGACGTTGAGCGGCAGGACATATGAGTAGAACTGTTCCTCCATACCTTCCTTCCTTCCTTCCTGATCACCAACGTTGTGGATGATCGTCAATACCTGTTATTACGTGTCATTATTGCTTTATTTTATTTTTATTTTTTGATTATGTGCTGATTCGGGTCCAGTCGGATCTCCAATCGGGGAGCTCGATCTGTGGGTGATCAGAGCGACCACAACCCTACACATTTTTTTTCTTGTCCTCTACAGTTTCAATGGCCCCTTCGATTATCTACATTCTACATATACCCATCGATATATTCTCGCGACAGTGGCCCAGCTGCGAACTATTCGCCTGTACTACACCCTGCATAGACTAAAAAGACTAACAATTGCTTCTCTATATTGATTATATTATCAATTCAATAGGTTCGCGCCAACGTCGGTGCCTTCTCTGCCATCCGCAACTATGCTACCGCAAAGCCTGGTATGAACCAACAATTCCACTCAGTAGCCAACCCTGCTGAAAGCACCGCAACCATCTTTTGCAGTCTGACTAATTTGCAAATATGACTTTTACCTTGGCAATTAAAATAGCTACCTCTGAGGTCACCTCTATCCTCGAGGACCGCATCAGCGGCCTCAACTCCTCCGTCGATATCCAGGAGACCGGCCGTGTCTTGTCCATTGGAGACGGTATTGCCCGTGTCTACGGTTTGAAGAACTGCCAGGCCGAGGAGATGGTTGAGTTCTCCAGCGGTGTCAAGGTAAACAGCATGGCTGGAAGATTCTTTGCTAAAAAGTGATCAGGAACCTGCTTCGCCCCCAGGCGTCGTATGGATAACTCCCCAGCTGGAGGCTGGAACGATATGATCCAATGTATAAGAATCATCGCTAACCCTACCGCCTCTACCAATTGCAATTTGGAACTTGTCAATAGGGTATGGCCATGAACTTGGAGGCTGACAACGTCGGTATTGTCGTCTTCGGTAACGATCGTCTCATTCGCGAGGGTGATACCGTCAAGCGTACCGGTAACATTGTCGATCTCCCCGTCGGTGAGGCTCTTTTGGGCCGTGTCATCGATGCCCTCGGTAACCCCATCGACGGAAAGGGCCCCATCGCCGCCTCTGAGCGTCGCCGTGCCCAGGTCAAGGCCCCCGGTATTCTCCCCCGTGAGTCCGTCCGTGAGCCCATGTTGACTGGAATCAAGTGCATTGACTCCATGGTCCCCGTCGGTCGTGGTCAGCGTGAGTTGATTATTGGTGATCGTCAGACCGGAAAGACCTCCGTCGCCCTCGACACCATTCTTAACCAGAAGAAGTGGAACGATGGCACTGAGGAGTCCAAGAAGTTGTACTGTGTCTACGTCGCCGTTGGTCAGAAGCGTTCCACCGTCGCTCAGTTCGTCCAGACCCTCGAGGAGAACGATGCCATGAAGTACTCCGTCGTCGTCGCTGCCACCGCCTCCGAGGCCGCCCCTCTTCAGTACCTCGCTCCTTTCTCTGGATGCGCTGTCGGAGAGTACTTCCGTGACAACGGCAAGCACGCTTTGATCGTTTTCGACGATTTGTCCAAGCAGGCCGTCGCCTACCGTCAGATGTCTCTTTTGCTTCGTCGTCCCCCAGGTCGTGAGGCTTACCCCGGTGATGTCTTCTACCTTCACTCCCGTCTTTTGGAGCGTTCCGCCAAGATGAACCGCAAGCTCGGCGGTGGTTCCATGACCGCTCTCCCCATTATTGAGACCCAGGGAGGAGATGTCTCTGCCTACATTCCCACCAACGTCATTTCCATTACCGATGGTCAGATCTTCTTGGAGGCTGAGTTGTTCTTCAAGGGTATCCGTCCCGCCATTAACGTCGGTCTTTCCGTCTCCCGTGTCGGATCCCACGCCCAGACCAAGTCGATGAAGAAGATTGCTGGTTCCATGAAGTTGTACCTCGCCCAGTACCGTGAGGTCGCTGCCTTCGCCCAGTTCGGTTCCGATTTGGATGCTTCGACCCAGTTCTTGCTGAACCGTGGTGCCCGTCTTACCGAGTTGCTCAAGCAGCCCCAGTACAAGCCTCTCCCCCTTGAGCACCAGGTTGCCATCGTTTTCGCCGGTGTCAACGGATTCCTCGACAAGATCCCCGTCAACCGTGTCGGCGAGTACGAGCGTGCCTTCATCCCCCACTTGATCTCCAACCACAAGGAACTCCTCGAGGAGATCCGCAAGTCTGGTGATTTGAGCACCGAGTCCTTCGCCCAGCTTAAGGATATCACCACCGAGTTCACCAAGAACTTCTAAGGTTTCTGTCCCTAGCTCACTCCCCTCTCCCTTCTCTGCCTCCAACAACAACACCACTCTCACTCTCATACAGATAACAACCACTACCACACCCTCCCCATTTGTCTCTTGAAAAACAGAATCAAAAAAACAAAAAAGGCTTTGGCCACCATTACATCCTGCAGGCTACTGTGTTTACGAAATAAATTGTCCAACGTTTTCATACAACTTTGCGCGTTCCATTTTTTCATCTCGTTCGCGTATGTGTTTTTACGGCATTCTTTGGTGTTCGCAGTCACGGGGGACCCCTTTGTGGTTCTTCTCCAAGTATCATTCTATCAGCTTCTTGTCCTTCTCATCAACTCATTCAACAGAACAATCAAAAACAACAACAAAAACTCCATCATGGATGACCTTGACATGGAAGAGGATTTTGATTTCGGGGGCCTGACTCTTGGCGAGTTCCCAAGAAGCAGCACCTCCCACTCAACCGAAGTCCTCCACCTAAGCGACTCTCTCTCAGCAGCCACCCTCTCAGACCAGAGTTCTGCTGCTCAAGCACAACAAGCACAACAAGCACAGGCGGTGTCGACGTCAAGTACGACGCCTTCGACCACCGTAACGGCGCCACCTTCTGGAGAACGAGAGGGACTAACACCCGATAACGGACCGTGGGCAAAGTTGCCATCCGTTGATGCGGGCGACATCAATCCGTACTTGCCTGGAGTCACGCCGCAGAAGCTGGACGCCATGGCCATGGACCCATATCATATCTTCAAATCTGCCCCACCCCAGTCAGGGGATTCTCCTTTTTCTATCCCGCCGCCATCGTCATCATCAGCATCATTATCGCAGGATCAGAAGGACAAGGATAAGAGTCGGAAACAAGACAAAAGGACCGATGACGGGGGGAAGAAGGACAAGATCCCGGATTGGATGTTGGCAGACCCAGAACTCAAACCTACCGCCACCGATCTTGGCTGGTCCACCACAACAACATCGCAGAAAGACGATGGGTTGGGTTGGGGGGACCCAGGGACGTTTGGAGGGTTCGGATATTCGGGTGCCGATCTGTCGACGACTGTGGATTCGAATGCGCTGTTTGGGTTCTCGTCCTACCCGACCTACGAGACTTTGTCGTTTGCGAACGCGATTGCGGAGGAACAGCATCGGAAGCATACTATCCTTGCCTCGGGGGGCACCTATGATCCCTTTTCTTCCTCTTCTTCGAATTCTTTAGGAGCTGATGGTGGAGGGGAGACGCGGACGACGCGGGAAGGCGGATTTGCGAGGTTCGGAAATACGGTGAGGGGGGATGGACAGATTGCACCCGTGTTTGGACGGCGTCCGTCCTCATCTTTAGGTTCTGGTTCTTCTGGGAGTGGAGTCGATGGTGGGTCGGGTAATGAGCATGGATTTACGTGGGATGACCAGGATCAAAGGAAGAGTCCGAGTGCTGCTGCTGGTTCTGAACAGCAGGGACAAGTTCAATGGCAGACGTGGCGGTCGAGAGGTGGACCTACTCAGGGTGTTCAGGATCTGGATCAGCTTATGGATGAGGATGATCTCGAGGAAGATCCCTTTGATGGGCCCCAGATCAAGTAAGTACTCTTTCTGGATTAACTCGTGTGTATTTCCCGTGTGGTCTCTTGTTTGAAATGTGTTCTTGATATGGATACATGTCAGGAGTTGATGCTGATATTGAGGCTTGCTTGTAATCTGATTTGATCTGATTTTGCATAGGGCGACTCCTGGCTTTGCCCCTGCACAGTACAAACATTAATCTTACACCATCACAACCAATGTACAACACACTCTCACACAAATACATATCATCATGGGTATCGTAGTCACCTTTGCTCTCCTGCAAAATAAAAAAGAAGGAAACAAGGCTGAAGAAAAAAAAATGTATTATTGTACATGGGGTTTGCTCTCTTTTCGTAATGGTTTGGTAGGTTGTGCTGTAGTGTTGACTAGTCTCCCGATCGGTAAATGTCCATCAGTAAAAGAAAAAGAAGGCTGATCCCGATCCAAATCCCAACGGTCTCCATTCATCTGTTGCAAACGGCGAAGGGAGGCGAAGGTTGTGCAGAGAAGCAAATGTTAACGGGGTGGCGAAGGGGGGTGATGAAGGGGCCAGTTTGCTTTTACTCGGACATTTCTGAACCAGAGTCAGAGTCTGCTTCCCTCTCCCGTTTTGCAGCCGATGCTGAGATATTAGTCGTCTGATCTCCTGCCCCTGAGCCGATCTTCTTCATGGGTGGTTGCTTGAACGTTCCATCCAGCTTGGCGATAGCATCTGATTTCGTCTTTGCATATTGGATCTCCTGTTATATCATACGGAAAAAGTAAAGTGTGTTAGCCATCAGACAATATCTACGCTTCATCATTAGATCATTCCGTCATCAGACGCGAAGAAAAAGACAACCATGTTGGAAGAAACGTACCATTGGCCGATCGTAAAAGTTGAATCCTTGGAGTCCACGAAGCGCCGCTGTTGCAGAGACGATATCTGAGAAGGCGATGAAGGCTTGTCCACGGTCCCGTTTTGTCTTTGAGGCGACAATTGAGATGACCTTGCCGTAGGCCGAGAATAGACAGTACAGACTACGCTTCAGCTCTGTTTTGTTTCGTTGGTTGAGTTGAGTTGAGTTGGAGTCCGATTGAGTTATGGTTGTGGTTGCAGTTGAGAAGTCGTTGATATCGATTGAAGATGACAGAAAGAAAAGAGAGTTAGTTTCTGATCTGGTGGATACGCGTTGGATTATGAGTGAGGAAGAAAGGGATATCTGAAATAGTGGCAAATATAATAAGGGCACACGACAGACAGACAAAACATACCAATCTTGTTGATCTTTTCGTTGAGGTTGCGGACGTAGATCGTCTGGTTGGGGTCGATGACGGGGGCGGTGGATGCCATTTTGTAATGTATTGTGTTGATGTCTGTGCTGTTTATCTTCCTGGCCTTGATTGAGTTGTCGCGGTGGTGGGTTCCTTGTTGTGGACTGAAGAGGGATCGCTTTCCTTTCCTTGATGGCAAAAAGAAAGAATGAGAGTGTTGGAGATAACTTCTAGAATTAGAATTCGTGTGACGTCACTCTGGCAGCTTGGCTGCTGTTGGACCTGATCGGACATGCCCGTGGACGCTTTCTTTTCTCTTTTCCATTCACTTCACTTCTTCACTCTCACACTTATCCTTCTATTCACCATGACCAAGTCTGCCAAGGTTTTCTTCGACCTCGCCATCAACCAGAAGCCTGGTATGTCTCCCATTCATTCGCTTTTTCAATTCACACATCTACAACCACATGACAAATACACCACCGCGCAACTCCCACTCTGATTTCCACGGCTTTCTCTCACTCGTGGCGGAAACGACAAAAACTAAAAGCCGCCGCCAGGACTCTGTCCCCTTTCGCCTCTGGTTCCTAAACGAAAATTCTCACACTTTTTTTTTCACTTTCGTATAGCTGGTCGTTTGACCTTCAAGCTCTTTAACGAGACCGTCCCCAAGACTGCCGAGAACTTCAGAGCTCTCTGCACCGGTGAGAAGGGCAAGTCCGCCCTCTCTGGCATGCCCCTCACCTACAAGGGCAGCAAGTTGTAAGTCTTCTCTCGGATGCAGTGGGTTGACCTTTCTCAAAGGAAGGGATATCCCCGGAACTAGTTTAACAGAGGAACTTGACTGACTTGTTTACTCTTTTCTTACTTTGCGCTTCTATAGCCACCGTATCATTCCCGGCTTCATGGCTCAGGGTAAACATTCGGGACTATGTTTTTGCTTGATTTTTCGAGAGGCTCCTCGGGACAGACAGCAGGACCAAACCAAAAACCTTGAAGCGCGAGAAAGGAATACACCAGCCACGGATCGAATGGAACTAACGTCATTTTTTTCTTGCTCTTCCTCTTTTACTTTCGCCTACGTTTTCTCCGCTCTGTGACCCATTGTACATTTCATTCCGATCTGGATAGGCGGTGGTAAGTGAAGCTGCCACATACACATGAAAACTTCCTTTTTTGATTTTTCTTTTTTTTTGGTGGCAACCTCAGGCTGCGGGCAAACGTGACATTACAGGTAATCTGATATGAACACGTCTATTTGCTCTATTCAACTTTTACAGACTTCACCCGTGGCGATGGACGTGGCGGTGAGTCCATCTATGGTGCCAAGTTCGCCGAGTAAGTGCTCTCTCTTCTTCTCACCGCATACATGAATGTCACGTCGCATCAAGGAAAATGTCTCTAGCCCTACCCAGCCAACCGATACAACTTTCTAACGAAATCTGGTTTTGACGTCCACAAAAAAAAACAGTGAGAACTTCAAGATCGCTCACAAAGGCCCCGTTCTGTCGATGGCCAACGCCGGCCCCAACACCAACGGCTCGCAGTTCTTTATCTGCTTCCAGGACACCCCTTGGTTGGATGGAAAGCACACTGTCTTTGGAAAGATTGAACAGGGTGAGGAGCTCTTGAAGAAGCTCGAGTCCATCGGTACCCCCAGCGGCGCCCCCACCGCCACCGTCGAGATTGTCGACTGCGGTGAGATCCATGAGTAAAGACGTTTCACTTACACATAGGATACGAAACGGATTGACGGATTTTTGCATTTTGATACAGGAAGTTAATAAACACAATACAATAACTTAAGCGACACATTTGCAATTTTTAATATGGTCGAGCAGCGTTGGCTCTGGCAGCAGCTCGCGCACTTGCTGGTAGTGCTACAACCTCACCCTCACCGTCATCGAAATCGTCGATAAAGATGGGGGCTGTACGAGTTCCGACGCCCACATTCCGAACGGGACCCACATCACGAACTGGAGTTGCTGGAGCTGTACGAATCGGAGCTGGACCAGAAGATGCAACTGCAGCGGCAGCGTGAGTAGTCGCGACAGCAGCAACCTGTCGCCTCCCTTCTGCTGCTGCTGCTACCACGTCTCGTCCTCCTCCACCTACTCTTCCCTGTCCCTGTGCCTGTTCTTGGCCCTGTCTCGCCCTCTGCGCTTGTCCCTGCGCTTGTCCCTGTGCTTGCCTCTGTCTCGGCGCCGGCGCAGCCTGACCCTCCCTCGGGGGCCAATGCCCCCCAAAAGCCGGCACCTTATAAAATCCTCTCCCACTATCCATCATCGTCATCGGATACCGCTTCGAAATCTTCTCCGCCCTCTTCCTCTCCGAGGCCTCCAACCGACTCCCTGTCTTCAATTTCGCCTCCAGAAAACTTTCATCCAAATAATACAACTCTTCCGCAAACTTCATCAATTTCGTCGTCTCCATATCCCCTCCCCCTCTCCCAGAGGCCAACATGGAATGGACCTGACCATACTTTACAATTATCTGGTCATACATCCAAAAGAGGGCTTCGCCAGTGACGTTATGGAGGCAGGGTTCTAGTGCTGCTAATTTTCCCGCAAGGATTGCGAAAAAGTCGCCGTCGCTGGCATAAGAGTCGTATTTGTCACCCTCGATCGTGTTGACCCAGTCGGATTCGAGGAATTGGGCTGCGAGGTAGATTCGCGTGGCGTTTGTGCCGGCGTTGTCGAATTCTAGGCCGTGATAGACGCCGTTTGCGTCTACTTGGACCGGTGCTGGGAATTTCATTGCTGTTGTGATTTTTTTTTGTTTTGTGCGTGCAAAGAAAAAAAAAAAAAAAAAAAAAAAAAAAAAGAACAGAAATAGGGTTAGTTTTAAGCCTGGACCTAGGGAAGACGCTTGTTTTGGTGTTTTCTGGTCGTGGGAACGGGGGAAGAGAGCAGAACCGGAAAACGCGCGTGTGTTTGTGAATAAAACTTACGGTTGCGTGGCTTGCCGTTGTATTTGAACCCACGGGTGTTGGGTGGGTCCTGGAAGAAGGTCTCAAAGACATCAGAGATATACCAGACCATTGCGAAATGACAAAAGGAAACAATGGAGAGTGTTGTAGCAATTCAAAGTCTAATGTCAGCTTTTTGAATTGTCATTATTGTGAAAGAAATCCCTTATGTCCAATTTTCATGATGTCACACAAAATAACTTGCAAGGCGATCATGTGTCACTGCAAAGTGCTCGAGATAAGACACCATGTGTATGCGCTTTTTTCATATTTTTTATTTGTAGGGCGATGGGACAAAGGAGTCGACCAAAGCGGAGAACGAGTCAAATCTCCACCTCTGAAAGTAGAGGAGATTCGACATCAGTGTTGTGCAAGAGTATTGTGCTTATTGTGTTGTGTGTTGTTGGGTTGTGTACAGAGAAGGTGTTTTGCAAGAGGGAAAGGTGAATATGGGAAAAAGAAAGAAAAAAAAAAAAAGAAAAGCAAAGCCAAAAAAAAACAAACTGGAAAAAAAGTATAAAAAAAAAAACTATCGGTTATCGAAGAAATGTTTTGACATTGCTTATATCCCAATATCTTGATCGGGTCAGTAAGAAGAAACAAACTCGTGCATCTTCAATCGTGACGACAACTTAAGGCCGACGCGTGGGGATGGGGTTGGTGACAGGAGGTGCTGCAGGTGGAACAGCTGCCGCCTGAGGTTTGGGTGGCAACGGGATAGGGCGGTACGATGTTGCCGCAGGTGGTGGCGCCACCGAAGCACTTGGCGGAGGATGACCTCCTCGAGGCTTCTCTCCTCGACGATCATCGGGATTGTAGCCGCCGCCGCCGTTGTTGCCGTGGCCGCGGTAAGGTGCGGCACCACCGCCGTTTCCTCCACCTCCTGCTGGCAGACTGGACCCATGGCGTCCTGAAGGGTGATGGCCATGTGATTGTTGCGCACCGTGGAAGTTGGCGGTAGTGTTGTTGTTGTTACGACGGTCTTGGTGCGCCTCATTTCTCCTCTGGCGGTCGTATTCGTGACTCGCCTCGTATTGTGGCAACCTAACATTGACGAATGATATTGTTAGTTACTGTGTCTCAACTTTCTCGTATTCGACACATGGCAAACAAGACAGGGTCGGTCGATCCTTACATTCCGATCTCGGCAGGCAATGGCTCCGTCCAAAGGTAGTCGTGATCCGAGGCTGCAAATGCTGTCAATCGCTTCTTGGGATCCAACACCAGCAGTTTGTCCATGAGGTCGGCACCCACGATTCCTCCATAGCTGAATCGTTTGTTGATTAATCCGTAAGCGCAAAAAAGAGTATGAGGAAGAAAGTGGTAGCGCAATAAGTAAAAAAAACACGTATCCCAAATGAATACCATGAAACGATTAACACTGATATACATACGGGAGGAAGTAGTCATATACGCCGCGTGAATGAGGCTTCACTTGGTAAATGACACCCTTCTCCTCCAGGCCAGGCAGAGATGTCCATCCAGGCATGGTCTCTTCCGTTGGTGATCCGCAAAGATTAAAGATCTTGTCCAACTGGTCCTGATCCGAGTTTCCTTGCAGAATGGGTCCCCCACACAACATCTCACCAAACACACATCTATTTGAGTGAACAAAAGCATTGTCAGAAGGTATATCTTAATTCACGGATCAAATTCACAATTGCAGTTAGATATCAAATACAAATTGGCTTGGTAACGTACCCAATACCCCACATGTCAACTGCGGGACCATACTTCTTCTCTCCCAGGAAGAGCTCTGGTGGGCGGTACCAACGAGTGACGACTTTGGATGTGTAATCTTCACCCTCGGGCTTGAATGGTCTCGCAAGTCCGAAATCGGCAATCTTCAACGTTCCATCGTTGCTGATCAGCAAGTTTGCAGCCTTCATATCACGGTGAATGATCTTGTTCTGTGATAAGGACGATTGAAGAAGAAAAAATAAAGTCAGCATTCTCCATTACTCGACAAAGATAAGCCGCCTTCCTAACACATACATGTCGACAATATTGTACAGCAAGACTGAGGACACTTACGGCGTGCATGTAGATGGTACCCTCCAAGAGCTGCTTCATGTATAGCTTGATCTGAGGCTGCGTGAGTCGGACACGGGGGTTGTTCAACAGTCCACTCAAGTCGTGATCCATGTATGGGAAGACCATGTAAATGCTTGCCCTGCTTCGTCCACTTCTCGAACCTAGATTAAAGTAAACAATGTGCCAGCTAGGTCAGTAAACACAAGGAAGATAACACATAAGCAACAACGACGTCAACGACAAGAGAGAACGATCATTTACCTGGGCTGACAGCAATATCCAGCAAGGGAACAATGTTCTGGTGTCGCAACCGTTTCAAGATCTTGATCTCGCGCAAAGCAGTGATGGGAACTCCCTCGTTCTCATTGTGCATGAGGATACGCTTCATCGCCAAAACTGGCTGTGGTGTCGGTCCAGCCACGGAGTCTTTCCTGCGCGCCCTGTGTACCTCTCTGTTGTTTGAATAAGGTCAGTCCAGCGATAATCGAAGGTCAATGTCCATGTGGTCCATAGGTAGGCGAAGTCGAAAGAAAATGTTGAGAGCGGAAGAGCAGGAGAAGGTTGTTGAGCGGTGGAGTTTCGTGGTAGAGTGTAGTAAGGTGGGTGGCGAGTTGCGAGGAAGTGGTGCGTTACAAAGAACAGAAAACAGTTAGGAGACATAAATCGTTCATGGTTGTGGCATAAACGAAAAATGAACCCACTCCCTAAAATTAAAAACCACACAAATATTGACTTGCCCAAAGGTTCCCTCTCCTAGCTTGTTCACCAAATCGAACTCCTTCAACTGGGAGCAACCCACATAGGACTTGAGCTATGTAAGGTACAAGGAAAATAGATTTGAGGAGGACTATGTCAGCATATTGAATTCTTTCTTGGAAGCACAATAACACGGAGTAAATACGACAAAAGTTCCGCCACCAGCACAAGGATGGGCAAAGAGGCTAGACGCTCGACGGCGTCCCTGCGTTTGTGAAGACATCGTACCTCCTTTTTGCGTGGTGGACTAGGGCTTCCAGCACTCAAGTTGGGGCTCACGGGCAGCTGGCTGCCGTTGTGAAGCATTGTGGGTTGGCTTCGCTTGACCGCATGGTCCTGCTGGTCCTCGTTAGAGCGCTTCATCGTTGGTTCTTATCGTCCGTTCCTATCCTGATTGAGTTGTTATTTTTGGTTGAAGGGGAGGGTTTTGCAAGAAGGGGTGTAGACAATCAGGCCTTTCGATACTGAGAAGGCGCAAGGCGGGTTGGGAGATAATTTTTGTTGAGATGGGGGCAACTGTCGATTCCTGGCAGCTTGGGAGGTCGATCCTGTTCTTGCTTGACTTGTCCAGACGAGAGAGAGAGGATGAGAGAGGTGGTCGGTGGTGTGTGGTGAGGGACAAGCACGAATAAAGTCCATGAGGTTCAAGTTCAAACCACACCAAAAAAAAATCGACGTCACTTTGGATGTCTTTATTTCCACACTTTAATTCTGTGCGAGGAAGTAATACTGGCCCAACGACTAGTGGGAGGCAAAGGATGATGGTTCGAACGTTCCCTTCCATTTTATATTCGACCAAAACCTCCCACTCTCCGCCCATCAGGAACAACCAGAAGGCACACCGACACATCATGAAACTCAACACATTTATTCTCGCGCTGACTCTTGCCGCATCAGTCCAGGTCTACGCAGAGGTACGCCGCACATGGACACCAAGGAGCAAAGCCCATCATCTCACCAATTCTTATGGCCGTACCATGGATATGCACGAACTCTTGGCCGCTGGGAAATATCCACATTAGTGCAATCATCTCACACCTCGCTTCTTTTATCCATGAACAAAAACAGGAGGTCACCCTCGGAGTGTGGCACAAACTGAGCGACCATGAGTCGTTCGAGAAGCGTGGCGAGATCCGCTTCGACGCCGACCAATGGCACGTCCTCAACCAGCAGCGTGTCCAACACTCTGGCCCAAATGCCGCCTTCAACGCCGCCACGGCCGCCAACTCCAAGGCTTCTCGACTCCAACAACAACAAGCGGCCAAGCAGAAGCAACAGAATGAACTCCAGCTCCAGAACTTCCC
This sequence comes from Linnemannia hyalina, assembly GCA_019671135.1. NCBI lineage: Eukaryota > Fungi > Mortierellomycota > Mortierellomycetes > Mortierellales > Mortierellaceae > Linnemannia > Linnemannia hyalina. The sequence continues at coordinate 564,218 of JAHRHY010000018.1, read as the reverse complement.
TATCACTTATGAGAACATTGTCCCCACGGCCCCCTCGGCGATCGCGACCCTCGCCGACGACTTTGTCCTCAACGTTCGCGCCCCCGTCAAGCACTACGAACGTGATCCCAAGCCCGAAGGACCTCATACCTACGAGGACGGCGTTACAGAGACCCAAGAGGAATTCGATCAGCGACTTGAGGAATGGACTATGCTTCAGGAGGAACTCGACGAGGCCCCCGAGAAGACCCCTGGAACCGTTGCATTCTACCAGATCATGTTGAAGGATGAGAGCCGAGGCTGGGAGGCCTTGTCCTCGATCAAATCTGTAAGTCTCTCTTTCTCAGAGTGTATTTTGTTTCTGTTCTATCCGATCGCATTGAACACCTTTCGATCTCATGTTCTAACCCATTCGTCTAATATTTCGTGAAATATGGTAGTGCTTGTTGGTTGCCTCGGATTTCCAGGAGAGGATCGCACTTCACTTGGATCATGATCGCAAGGTGTTTGCCTTTGACTACTACACCACCAGCGACCAGTGCAGCGAGGAGAGCGAGAAGGAGTACCCCATCAGGTCTCTTGATGTCTTCAAGAACGTCGAGGTTACTATCGACGGCCCCCAGACCGCACCCAAGTACGCCTCATAACCTTCGCTTTTGCTAATTTGGTCACAATTTGTCTGATATATGTGTCTATGTGCCTGTGGTGTCATGCAGAGATACATTGCGGAACATCGCATTCTAACCCAACCGCCTTATTTTTTAATTGCCCGAATTAGGTCTATCTTCCACAAGGCTCAGGCCATCAAGGTCGATGAGACCGGCAAGCCTGAGGCCGAGAAGACCTTCTTCCAGAAGTACTGGTACGTTTTCAACCACCTCTTCACTCACTCAATCTCATCAACTGTTAAGTATTGCTGTTGATGTACTGGCCATCCGATCCAATGCCGCCACTAACTTTCATTCATGTCCTCTCTTCATTTAGGGTGTACATCATGCCCATCGTTATTATCTTCCTGTTCACTGGTGGTGAGCCCGAGAAGAAGGCAGAATAAAGCATTATGTGGTTCAAGGACATTCCTTGAATTGCGAGAGTTACAAATGAAAAACATAGAGTTGGTAGTACTAGTAAACAAACACCCATTTGCACCCCATGGTTACATTACCCCCCATGTTTCAAATCAGACCCTTCCTCGGATCCAACTATGCACCCACTCATGGATAGCATCCCCTCCGCATACACACATACAAGGCTTCGTTTTTGAAATATTATTTCGTTGTTGAAAGAGAAATGACTAGAAGTACAATGGAAGCTGTCGAAAATACCAAAGCTGAACGAGAGAGGAAGAAAAAAATGCAAATAATATGAATGAAGTGAGGGGGGAAGTGGTAGCCAAAAGTAAAAGGAAAAATTGAAAACAAAAAGGTTCGGGATGATCTAGTTCTTTTAGTGTTTTCCGTAGTGTCCGTTTTTTTTTTCTGTTGTCAGCCCTTCGTTTACTTGTGGAAGCGGAAGAAGGTGGACTTCTTCTTGAGCTCACGCCCGGTCAACTTCTCCTTGTTCTTCTTTTTCCTGTCCTCCTTGGCCATCTTGTGCTTGGCGTGGTTGGCATCCTTGCGGCCGCTGGTCGAAATCTTCTTATCATCCACCATCTCTGCGTCCTGGGCTATTTGATTCATGTGTAATAAAACCAATTGATTCTGTTAGTATAAGCCAACATATCAAATCAACAATACTAGTAACTGAATCAGGACATTATGAGAAACTTACTCTTCTCGACCTGCATGGGCTCCTCGCCGCGGGCAATGGCCTCGAGCTCAGAGGTCTTGGGGCCCTGGGCGTCCTTCTTCAGGCGCTCAGCCAGTCTGTGGATACGGGCATCCTCCAAAGGGCCGTAAACGGTCTCTCGCTTGATAGCACGGAATCTGCGTGCGGACTTGGAACGAAGACCCTTGGCCATTGTGTGATATGTATAAGTTTAGAAGGGGGAAAAGGTGAGAGAGAGAAAAGGGGTAAGAGTGTAGGATGTGCGAAGGGAGATGATGGCGGGTTAAAGGAATGAGGGGAGCTGTTTGAGGGCCTAAGAGGTGGAGGACAAAAAAAAAAGAAAAAAAAATAGAAAACAAACAATGGTCACGTGTAATGGCCGTTCAATGGATTCACCAACCGTCACACATCTGCCACCCTGGTGCTGGAAAGTGGACTTCAAGCCCCGCCTGAGTGGCCTTGGCAGCGACCACGTTTGCCCTTCCATTTCACACGCCGTTGAAAAACGAACACACTGACCACTCTCTCTCTCTCTCAAACCTTCCAACAACCACACCCGACCATGAAGTTCACCACCATCGCCGCTGTTCTCGCCACCTTCGTTGCCGTCGCCTCGGCAGCCCTCCCCGTCGAGCCCGCCATCAACGGATTCGTCATCCAGGACAACCCCTCCGTCTCCCAGCAAATCGTCATCGACACCGACCACAACAAGCCTGCTCAGAGTATGTTTTCAACACACAACACACTCTTTCTCCTTCCATAAGGAAGGACCCTGCCTCACTACAGCACAACACCCTTTTCCTCTCTGTCATATCCAGCACCCATACTTCTTTCCCTATATATCCGTCTCACTAACCATCATCACCTCCCATCAATACCATTACCAATATTCAAAAATAGCCCAGGGAACAAAGTCCTATATCGTGGTCTTCAAGGACACAGCAGCCGCCCATGTCATGGAAAACGTCGAGAAGGAGATCCTGGCCTTTGGCGGCAAGATTGGTCTGCGCTACTCGGCCGCTCTCAAGGGCTTCTCCGCTTGGATTCCGGGACCCATTGTCACCGCCCTCTCCACCAACCCCTTTATCGATTACATCGAGGAGGACAGTGAAGGTAAGCAAACACCTTTTGTTCATTTTTCATTTCACGATACTCTCTCCCCCTTGTTGTTTTGGGATATTGACCACCTGATGTATTGGATGAATGTAACGTGCAAGTCGTAAATTATGACGCTCACCTCAACTCCGTTTCTTCGTCATTGCACTTATTTTCCTATACGACACCCGCACCCTACTCTTCTGCCAACTAGTCACTGCCTTCAATGCTGTCTAAGCGCGTCTTTCTCCCCTCTCAGGAGCACACAAATATAACAATGGCGGACAAGTATATTCCCGCCACAATGATCAATTGTAAATATCTGATAATCAAAAAAAAAAAAATCGCAATAAAAGAAAGACATCTTCATAACCCCGAAAACAACGTTGTCTAATGGCTACCCAATTTCATTGCGCCCAATTGGGTCGTCGTGTCTCTACTGTCTCTTCTCGCAGGCATGATACCCCAACGCCACCAATTGAACCTCTCCAGACTCATCAGCTCTCTCTCAGGTTCCGTCTTTAAAACAATCAGACCTATCTATACCTTTCTTCTTCGTCCTCCTTCATATCTTCTTTTTTTTATTCTTTATCGAAAATGAATTATTCGAACTGAACAGAAAGAATTCCTTCAACTGTCAAAGAATCCATTCTCAAAAAAAGAAAAAACATGCCCTGGAGCAAAGTTTAATGAAAAGGGGGAAATACAAGGTAAAGGACGAGGGGTGGGGAGGGGGGTTGCTTTATTTGTACTGTACTTAGAACTTGGCAAAGTTCTTGGCACCCTTGACGACCTTCTTCTGGACCTTGAGGACGTTGAAGCGGACGGTCTTGGACAAGGGACGGCACTGACCGACAGTGACAGAGTCTCCCTGCTGGACACCGATGAAAGCGGGCGACATGTGGGCGGCCAAGTTCTGTTAGGGAAGAGAAGGGCGAGGGAGGGGGGGGGGGGGGGGGAGAAGAGAAATGTTTGTTAGACCTTTGTTACTCCATCATTTGTTTCTTTCGGTGCCTCTGTAATTGCTACGCCCAACCCTAGGGATCGCGTTAGCTGCCTCCTCTCTCTCTCTCTCTCTCTCTCTGCCTTTTTTTTCCAATGCGCCCCATCGTCCTTGACACACAAAAAAACGAGCAATTACCTTGTGGCGCTTCTCGTAACGGTTGTACTTGGAAATGAAGTGGAGGTACTCGCGACGGATGATGATGGTGCGCTTCATCTTGGTCGACATGATCTCGCCGGTGAGGATACGACCGCGGATCGAGACATCGCCGGTGAAGGGGCACTTCTTGTCGATGTAGTGGCCCTCAATAGCCTCCTTGGGGGTCTTGAAGCCAAGACCGACCTCCTTGTACCAGCGGTTGTTCTTGACGGACTTCTTGCCGGCAACCTTGGCGTTTTGGAAGATACCCTGCTGCTTCTGGAAAGCCTTTTCGATCTATTGGTTGGTTGTATAACGGAAAGGTGGGTCCTGGTGGGTCAGCATTTCTGTTGTCTTTCCTTTTTGCTTTCTGGGTACACTATTGCTTTGTGTGAAAGGAGTTGTTGGCGGGTTGGGTTGGTAGTGTGTGTATGAGGAAGCCGAAATTCCATGCTGTAGGATAGGTTTGGTATGGAGTTAATCCAAAGCTGTAACTGATGGCGGTATCAGGCGTTGGTTGTCCTGGTTCAATGGTTGGCGTCCTGTTTAATCGATATTCGATTGTCCCGCGCGATGAAATGGTGGTGCGTATATTGCCCCAGTGTTCAAAGGCGAAAACAAAAACCTCCTGCCCCACCCCTGTAAAGCTGTATAAGGGACTCGGCGAGGTTGATGGGTGGGTGCAGGCGGAACAATTATTTAGCTGGTTTGGTTGGTTGGCTAGCTATCGGTAGTGTTGTCTGTTGAAAAAAGGGCCTCCCAGGTCGGTTGTGGGGTCCAAGCAAGCCATGGACCTCTTGATCCTGAATTGATGTGTGAATGGTCGATGTCGGATCACGATCACCCCACGACAGACTTGGCAGGAAAGTTCCGTCAAGTGGTTCCGACGACCCTGGTGATGTCCGTTCAGTGATGGATCATAGTTTCTGCATGCGATTTAAACATCGACAACTATGATTCTGTTGTGCAGAGTCCTGATTACAGGTGTGATGTCGCAAGTTGGTGATGAAAAATTGCTGATGGTCGATGGTCGTCTTTTTGGTGTTTGAAGGGTTGTTCTCCTTGGGTCTCCTCCTCGTTGAGCGTTTTCGTTGCTGCTTGTCTTTCAAGCTTGGGTTGAGTTGTGCTTCCGCAACTCAAACGCACCTGCTCAGACATGATGGGAAGTTGGTAAAAAAGGATTTTCAACACAATGCGAACGCACACAACTTTTATTGTGATGATTTACATCCGTCCCGTGATTGGCTGCAGCACAAGCCACCCACATCCATCCACTTCTTTTTCTGATTTCTCCCTTTGCCCAATTCGCACGCGTGCACACTCACAAACACACACAAACATATACACACCAACAACCCTTCAACCTCATTTACAACAACCATGGTTCAACAAAAATTGATATTAAGATGAAAAGTATTATCACCAGGCAGCTATGGTACAAGGATAATTGAAAAGCAGAAGAGGCAGAAGTGGCAGAATAAAATTGAGTAGTGGGATATGTACAGGGTTGTAAAGGGAAGAAGTCCAATCGGTTTGGGAAGAGTGCAAAACAAGAGTGTTTAGAACGCACTGCTGTTGTAAACCAGAGAGGACGCCCAGTGGACAATATCCCTGACATTGTTGACGAGATCGTATGCCTTCTGTCCAAGACCGCCGCTCTTCTCGCTCTCCGGGTGGTTCGACGGTGACAAGGACCGCGCTGGTGGCGCTCCTCCTGCCGTTGATGCCTCAGTACTGGCAGAAGAGCGGGTATAGGAGACCTCGGCGATAGCTGCCTCGTCGTCATCGTCAGTATCAACTCCATCCTCTTTGGCAGGTCGGACATAAGTCGTCTCGGATCCTGTGTAGGGGCTGCCTTGGTCAGAACGAGATGGCTCCTCTTCATCGTCCGAGTCGTCTTCGATCTGCATACCAATCATGTTCCCTGCCTTCAGCTTGGTGGGGTGGATCCTGACAATACTCCTGGCAGGGCGCTTGACAGAGATGCGCATCAACAGACCCGCATCCTCCTCATCGTCCTCGTCCAGTTCGTCGGCAGAGAGAGCATCCGTGTCGACTGATACACACTGCTCGACTGAATCGTTGAAACGCAACTTTGGCTGACGATGTTGTTTGTAGACGGCTGTCTCCTGTGCTTTGCTCTTGGGCTCAATCTTGCGATCGAGCTTGAGATCGGACTGGACATGGAAGAGAGTATCGGCCCTGAAGAGCTCTGAGGCGGTCTTGTGCTTGAGAGCTGGCTTGAGTCCGTTTTCAGTGGTCGGTGTCGTTGGTATCTTGGTGCCCCCCGGTACCGTCTGAGCTCCAAACCGGGCCAGATCGAATTCGTCAATGTTGGCCTTGTACAGAGGACCATAGAGCCATGTTGTATCGCTGTCTTTGAGCCTAAAGAATGAGGGAGAGATAACGAAAAAGAAGAGAGTTTAGTTTAAACTGTGTTGCTACACATGGATTGAACCAGAGTTGGTAAAAAGAGAGTTTCGACAAAATGCCGAGAAGATTGTCGATCGGGTGAGAGGGAGGAATGAGTACTGTATCAAGTAAACCGAGTGGTTGCGAAGGAAAGAGCGAAGGATGAAGATGCAGTGTGAGGGAGAAGTGGAGGGAGAAGATAGAGAAGAGAACATTGTCGACAGAGAGGCATTGTTGCACAAGCCAGCCACCATCCCTCTTCTCGTCTGTCTGGTCTGCCTGCACATTCTTTGCGTCTTCTGCCCAATTCGATTGTCTCTCATTTTGCACAGGCCAGCTGCTGTCTGTGGTCATTTCTCGTCTATTCTGTTCTCTGCTGCCTCCATTTGTTTGTGTCCTCTGCAACATCCATCCTTATACAAGTATTTTTTGTCTATCAGTACGTTCATTTCTCCTCCCTCTTCCGTCTATCCGATACAACCATTTGGCCCGTGTGTCCGTCGTCCCTTTCCTTTTTTTATCATCCCTCGCTGTCTCCTCAGAAGGATTTGAAAAGCAAACAAGGATGATAACAAACAACGAGGAGAGATTCGATAGCCCTTATTATTTTTGATCGGATCAGAACATCAATGATAAAAATAACAATAACAATAACAGAGGTAATCCAAGCTCAACGATGATATACAATTCACTTCCGATTTGTATGAGACACATGCTTAAAAGCTTACCAGTTAAGGGTCTTGGGGCTGACGGTCTTGAGGTGATGTCGCTGCTTGGCCCAGTTGCGCCAGGAGGCGTTCTCGAGCCGCAGTCCGTTGATAAGATCGTTCTTTTGCTTCGTCATAAACTTCCATGACGCCGCAATATCATCCTCGTTGCTCCATCCATTGCCCAGGTAATCGATCGCGAGTGCCGGCCGGACGGCGGGGATTAATCGGCCGGCGTCGGTGTCGTCGTGCATCGGGGTCGTCTTGGCAGAGGCTGGTTTGCGTCGGATCGGGGTTTCTGGGTTGTGAGCTGGCTTTGATGATTTCGAGTGGTTTTTGGAGGATGATCTGCGGCGGGATCGTTCACTGCTGACGGAGGAGCTTCTTTGGCGGGAGGAGGTGGAGGAGGTAGAAGGGTTGTTGGAGGAGGAGCTCCTGTTGTGATGTCGACTTGTCGTGGAAGCCATATCAGTCTGTTATTTGTTTTGGGAGGGAGAGTGAAGGAGCGAGGGAACGAAAAGGGTTGGAGTGGAGAAGGTGAATGAGGGGGAGAAAAGAGAGGGTCACAAGAGGAATGAGAAGTAGAGGTGAAAGTGGATGAGTGAGTGAAAAGCGGGAAGAAGGAAGAAGGAAGGAAAGAGAAGGATGGAAAGAGAAGGATGGAAAGAGAAGAAGGAAGTGAAGAAGACAAAAGGGCTGATGAACACAAGGATGATATAAGAAGAGTCAAAAAAAAAAAAAAAAAAAAAGAGACAAAATATAAAAAGTTTATCTTTGTGTAGTCCAAGCCATCGTTTGAAGAGATAACGACATTTCATTTGATTCCGAAGTCGTACATACAACATGCTTGCCTGCCTGCTGCTGCTGCTGCTTGATATCTTCATCTTCTTTGTCCTCATGCTTCTGCTGGCTATTCTTGTACCAATCATCGTCATCCGGCACACATATCCACTACTACCACTACTCTCGAAAAAAGTGTGGAGGAAGAAGGAAGACTCACTCATTCATCTCATCTTTTTTTTTCCTCTCTCTTTCTCTCTCCCTCTCTCTCTCTCTCCATCCTCCTCGTCGCTCAACCAATTCTTTTGTTTGTGTTCTTCCTGTTGCTGTCGCCCATGCAAGGTAAGGGCACCCTCTTTCATATCCCAATCCTTGTATCTCCCCTGTTCAAACAAAATAAACATGTGGGCTCGGGCCAGTGCTTTTTTTGGCCACAGGTTCATTCTCCTTTTTGCCCTGAGTCAACTTTTTTTTCACTCACTCGACTCAGCCAGCCCATTGAGCACACAGGGTAACAAACCACATTCTACTCATTTGCACAAGCAAAACACAAGAGAGTAAGCACACCCTTTTCTTCAATGTTGTGCTTCTGCAAACACACAGAGGACGATTGATCTCCTCTTCTCCTCTCCCCACTTTCTGTGTCATCTAGCTCCTCCTTCCTCCACAAACAAGCACACGACTATCCTCATCCCATCGACACATATCGTTTTTTTTTCATTTCACATCTCTTTTTTTTGTTCTCTCTCGCTCGCTTTTCATCCCCTTTTTCTTTCTTTTCATTGTCTGTTCACGTTATTACAGCCCCCAATGGTTGTCAGTAGCTAGCTCATTTTTCGACTTGTCTCTTGAGTTGACCGGTGTTGTTGTTTATGCTTAGAAAATATATGATCTCGTCTTGACGCCTTTCTTATCCTCCTATCCTTAGGATTCGAAAAGACGTTCAGGGCTGCACTTTGATTTTGGTTGGTTCAGGCAAAACCCAATAAAGGAGGGCAAAAAAACGCGCGCATTTTCTATTTTTTGCCTTCACCTCCTCTTTTTTATGGTAACACGTTCATCAGTTTTTATCAATCGCCACCCTACGAAAGAGTCTCGTCCATGTTCCAACGAGAAGCGATCAAAAGTCCCAATTCCATAACCCACAGCCTGGCAACCTATTGATGGATATGATAACCCGGCGATATACACTCCAGACCAGTCGAGATGCCAATTGCAAATGTGTATGCTTTTTTTTATGACGGGAAGAAGCAGAATTCATCCAGCCTGCACAGCAGTCTTTCTATGCCTCTTTTTTTTTTTTTTTTTTTTGATTGACTTTTCTTACAGTTCCCTTATCTCTGGGCGCAAAGAAAAAATTGGAGATACAACAACGACGACAAGCTCCTTTTTTTTTTAGCTTGACTTGCATTTTTACCACTGCTGCATCGTGACAGAAAGAAAGGGGGCAATACCATTGTAGCTTGTTGCTGAGGCAATAATGGACCTCCCCATTCTTCCTCACTCACAAAAACTCAAGCCCAGACCCTTTGCTAGCTTTGTTCCATCTCAACACCTTTTTCTTCTTTTAAATTCCCTAGATCTGAACAATAACAGCAACAACAACAACAACAACAACAACAACAAAGCAAATCAAGGTTGGAAACAATATCGATCAGGTTCACACGTGTCTGTGGCTATGGCTTTGGTCATCGGTCCCCCTCTGGGGAAAATACCCTTGCATGCGGGGTGAGTCTTTATTTTTTGATTGGTCTAGTGAGGTCTGGCCCCTTCGGTCTTCTTCTCTCTTGGACGCCTGTTAGCTATCGGACAAACCCGGTCAATTCCTTCTCAGACTTCTTCCGAATCCTTCCTGTATTCTTTTCTAACTATATATACCTGCCTCAGTGGCGTGCTCGGCATAGAGCGGACTCTGGTCGTCAACCCTGTGCTCCTAAGCGCGATTATTATTATTATTATTTTTTATTTTATTTTTTTGGCACTAACAAGTGTCAAAAATATGCGCATTACAAAACAATACATAATAATACACGCGTTCTTTTTGCTGAAATTTTTTATTGTTTGTTGTCTGCATGCAAAAGCTGTGAAAAAAGAGTTGTCCTTGATCTTGATTGACAGACACTCTGCTGCTTTATTCAGCACGCTTATTGGCAAGAAAACGCTTCAAGGACTCGTCTTCCATACGGTTGCGACGTTCCTCCTCCTCAATCCGGAAGCCCTCATAATCATCATTTTCCGAGTCGTCGTCGTCCCTGTATCTGGGTTCCCGACCATCATCATCATCATCATCATCTTCCTCCTCCTCCTCGTCATCCTCATCAACAGCCATACCACGCAATGGCTTCTTGCCCTTCGTAGACGTATGACCCCTACCACCAAAGCTGACCTCTGTACCCTTCTCGTCCATAGCCATATCCTTCATCAAACGAGCCATCTGCTCCTCCTTCTCCGCCTCCTTCTTCAACCGTCTCTCTTCCAGTACCCTCTCCAGTTCAGGCTTGTATTCTTGATCATACTCCACAACAGCCTCATCCACAGCCTTCAAGAAATCGTCCATTCCGGCGCCCGTCACAGCACTGACACCGACCACCTTCAAGTGTGCATAAAACTCGTCCAGGACCAGCGACATCGAGTTCATCAGACTGCTCATGTACGTCTTGTCCTTCTGTAACGCCTCCTGGAACGACTCAAAGTCTGTCATCCACTCGACCGCGAAATCGTGGGGCTTGACATCGGTCTTGTTGAAGACCAGGATAAAGGGCACCTTGGTCTTATAGAGAATACTGCAGGCGTACAGCATGTTGCTCATGAATGTTGCTGGTGCTGCTGTGCGCGGGGTGTCGATGATGTAGGCGATCATGGTCGGGTACGTCGCTGCCAATGTGTCTGTGATGATCGATCCTGAAGCCGACCAGGTGAAAATCTCGATCTGTCCAGGCGTATCCACCAAAATGTAGCTAGTTTGTCACAGAGTGAAAGTATAATCCAGGTCGGTTAGCTTACATGATCTGTCTGACGAGTACTCGATTCCTGAGACAGAGTATCAATAAAATGAATTGTCGCTTACTCCAAAGAAGGCGCTCTCTTATCGACGAATCCAAGAACCTGGTCAAACTTTGTGGTAAATAGGTTAAGTGCCGTCAAGATTCCTCCGTTAGGTCCAAGGTTGTACCTAATTGCACGTATGGGCATTGTTACATGTCAGTGCTAGTTAGTTGACGAGCTCATGGCAACATGGCAAACCTGTAAGCGCAATCACGCCAAGTAAATAAACGCGCCGCCGCCGTGTTTCATCCCGGACTAAGAATGATAGATAGACAGATATCAAATAGGGTTGCATAACGTACTGCTTCATGACCTCCTTGTAGTTGACAGTGTCGCGGATATCAATGTTGGCAGTGAAGGGGAGAGAAGCGACAGCAGGGTCCAGGTTGAGGATGTAAGGTGGCTGCTTCTTGGCGTGCAAATGGGCATTCAAACGCTATTATTACAGTGCAGTTGTCAGCGTATGATAGTTAGCATTCAGGTTTCTTCAACAGTGATAGTTCCTGAAACGAGTTTCCCATACAGCGTAGTGAGCCTTGTTATGGCGTCTTGGTGTTATCCAGCAACACAAGGCAAGGTCGTGCAAGTACCTGCATGAAGGTTGTCTTTCCAGAGCCAGCCATTCCGATGCACAGAATGACGGGAGGTCTCTTGTCTCCTACGGCGGGAGCCGTTGTGTTTGTGGCAGTCGACATTGTTCTTTTGTTTCCTTGTGTGTATGTTTGTCCTGATGAGTTGGTCGTGTCTGATGCAATGGTCGAAGAAAAAAAGCGCAGCGTGTAAAGAAGTGCGAAGAACAACAAAAGAGAAAAAAGAAAAAACAAGTGCGCCTTTTGAATGTGTTTACAAAGCAACTTGGTTCGCAGTCACAAGGTTGGCTCTAGTTTTTTTTCAAAAATGCATTTGGTGGCAATGCTTATGCATATACGCTGAAAGACCCTGCTGAGAAAAATATACACACACTTCTGACTGGGAAAAACAACGACGAGGGATAGAAACAACTACTGCACATAGAACTCATCACATTCACCAGCCAGCCACTTTTTCATTATTTCATCTTGTATACACTGCCGCATCGTTCCCCGGCATTTGACCTTTTCTTCAAATTGCGCCTGTACTCCTCAATCCGCAGGTTGTTGCCCCTCTGTGTATCCCTCCTGCGAGTAAGTGACAAATACGAAAGGAACAAGGTAAAAAGAATGAAAAAAGTGGTATGGTCGCATGCATCGATGGACAGGAAGAGTCCTTCACCAGGCTGATCTTTGTACGTTACATCATTATGCCTAGATCACAAGGGAAGTGAAACTAGACGTGACGTGCGCCCGATCAACGATCCATTCAACCAAACGGCAGGTAAATTCCTTGACGAGTACTTTTGAGGCCTGGGAAGAGGAGGGATCCCACCCCGGTATCGCATTCACCCACGCCTGCTCCCTGAGACAGGGCAAAAATGAGATTGAAAAAAACTCTATCATCCCAAGAGGCTTTGCTACATGCTCACCTTCTATCGTTCATTCCTTCGCCCCACCCCTCGCTTGCGTTGACTATTTCGTCCCTCCTGCCTCTTCGTTTCACTTCGTTCTTCAAGGACACTTGAACACCTTCACCCAACCGCGCCTCTTTCTTTTGTTTGATATGGGCTGTGCACCCTTTCTTTCCTACAAAGCGTGGGACCAGAGTTTATTTTTGGCGACTTTTGTTCCCTTCTGATTTCTTCGACCCTTTTTTTTTCCTTCAAGAACACCCTGAATCAGAGCCATTGATGTGAAAGGTATAAAGATAGACTTTGTTGCCCACTTTCTCAACACAACACTTGTTCGTTTTTACCATCATCTTTTTTCTTTTATTTGTTCCTCTCTCACCTCCTTAACGTAGAGCGTACATTCCTCTTCTTCTCACCTGCATCTATCCACACGTACATACACACACACAGACCCTCTCTCTTACCTACAAACAAGCACAGAACAATGAAGACCTCACCACATCGATCCACCAAACGAAGACACCTCCGCCGCAACCATCCCAACAACCAACTCCTCATCATCGACACTTCCCTCGGCAGAGAAAAACAACCTCTTCCTCCTCCTATCCCTCGTCGTCCAGCACTCAACATCACAACCCTTGCTCCTTCTACAATCGCTGCCGCTCAATCTTATCACCAGCAACAACAACCTCCTCATCTTCATCATGAAGGCCCACCTTCTCCACCTGCCCACCTCCGTGCATCTATCATCATCGCCCCTCCACCATCATCACAACAACAACTACAACAACTGGCAATCCCGGCTCCAGCCCATTTTATCTTATACACACCTTCTGTACACCATCAGCACCAGCAAATGCAACAACAGCGCCAGTCCATCTTCCAACAATGCGCAATCCACGCCCCCGCTATTGCTGCAAAAGACTCTTATTCTTCAACTCACTATGTCCCAGCATACTCCCTCCGCCCACACCAACAACAACAATACCTCACCACCCGAAACTCAATCCGGAAACCAGGACATCGCTACTCCACCCGCAGTTATCAGCCTAGGATGAATCAAGCCCCTCCTCTCACAGAGTTTTGGAATGATGGTAGTAGTATTGATAGTAGTAACCGGGCTTCAACTTTATTCGAATCGCCAATGAAGTCCTCGAAAGGCTCCTGGAGTCCGAAGAAGATCTATCAGGCGTTCAGGAACAACGGTACTGCATACCAGCAGCAACAGCAACAACAAGTGCGTCTTCGTTCTGATCCTTCAGCCCCCGTCAATGAAGACGTGACGCAGCCCATGGCGAAGACAAACATAAGGTATATTAGGAGTGTAATCCACGATTACTATTGATAGGAGAGGTGGTTTTGGCGTTATTGTTTCTGTTTGTCTGTTTGTTTGTTTGTTTGGATTTGGTTTGGAGAAGGACCATTTCCAAGGTGTGAGCAACGCGGGAGGTTATACCATAGAAGAGGAAAAAAACTAATAACAAAACGCGTGCGTTCTTTCTATTATGTATTATATGTTATCTGCGCCGTCTAGCTGCATTCACTTGGGCTTTGCGGCATACATGATCACAAGCGTCATGCTCGCCTACAACGGAATCATGTCCGTCCTCCTCCTCCAAGCCAGCCGTGTGCCCGATGGTAAGCTTTTGGTTTTCGTAATGAATAAGAAATGAAATAATGGCAATGACGAAGAAGTGTTTGCCTAGCGAGCAAGGGGGAAACACGCTGAATAGAAAACAATAGATAAGGGGGCCATGATGTGCTTTGTTTTTGTTTGTTTTTGTCTTCATCCGCATTGCCCAACCCACTCACACTTGTCTGCTTCTTTGCTCACTTTACTCTTACTTGGTAGATACAAACGTACCGATATTCATCTTCTGGTTAGTCTACCTATTCACAGCCATGCTCTCCATCTTTGGCTTCCTCGCCCTCTCCCTCTCCTCCTGGACACTCCTCAGAGTCTTTCACATAATGTACCTATTCACCGCCGTCCTCACATTCACTCTTATGCTCGCTTGGCTCGGCGTCAACAAACAACAGACTGGGGCCTGGGATCGCATCTTACTCGACCATTCCTTTTATCCTTCGTCACTTTTTACCCCTTCAATTGCATTTGAACAGCATGAGATTTGGTTGAAGAATTTTTTGGTGAGGGATGCAAAGACGGGGACGTGGATTATTTCTGTGGCAGAGTGGATCTTGGCGTTCCTGGGGATCTTTTTGGTCCAAGTTGCTAGTTGGTACTGGGTACTGTTGGCTTATGATCGTCAGATGAGGGATCGTAGATTGAAGGAAAAGAATACCAATGCTGGTGGTGGTGGTGGCGCACCTCGCTCTCTGCCTACTGTCTCTGAGAAAGTGTAAACCCCATCTCGCACTTTCATTTTTTTTTTATGATTTGTACATGGACGAGTAGTTCGAGACGCGAAACGCGTCCAATATTGCCTATTCTTTTGTTTTCTTTCCTTTTTTTTCCCCATTATCATTTGTACATTAGCCATCACGTATATACCCTCATTGCCATTATGTTTTTCACTCCTTCATTGTATTCGTATTCAATCGAAATAAAAACCTTGCTACTACTTCACTAAGATAATAAAAAAATAATGGATCAAAAGAGACAGAGAAAGAGAGCATCCTAGTTCTCCAAGGCAGCAACAACAGGGCCACATCGTCCACAAAGAGAATCAGCCCTCTGGGCAGTGAATGTCCAGCAGCGGGGGCACTTGAACAGACTGGCCTTCTTGACCATCAATCGATATCGAGGCCCATTTGCGTCAGCTTCTCCTTCAGAGAACGATGTCAATTCCTTCACAAACACGCCTGCGCCAGCGTTTGATTCAGGCGTCTGAAATTCGTCCTGCTGGTGCTTGGTGACCTTGACCTCTGAGGTGATGAACAGTTTTGAGAAATCCTCGGCATACGTCTCGACAACTTTGCTCCAACCCGTCGACGAAGCTGACTCCTCTTTCCCTTTCTCTGACGACGATGGAGAGAGAACTTGGATCTCAACAGCGGCTTCAAGAGACGGTCCAATTACCTTACTCGCGCGCGCCTGTTCCAGAAGCTGATTCACCTCCGTCCTCAACTGTTTCACCACCAAAAACTCCTCTCTCACCTCAGCATTATTCCACTCCTCGGGGACAAAATCCAACCAGCCCGTACGGAAGACTGTCGGCTGCTCGGAGGTGAAGCATTCACGGTAGCGGTCATAGACCTCTTCGGCGAAGTGTGGGGCAAGTGGCGCAATGGCCTTGTTGAAGGCTGTGAGGACATGGAAGAGGACCGTCTGGATTGCTCGGCGGGCGGGGCTAGACTCGGCGTTGGAGTAGAGGGTGTCCTTGATAACGTCCAAGTAGAATGAGGAGAGCGTCGTGCTGCTGAAGTACTGCAGCTGGCCGTATACTATTGGGCGTAGAAAGAAAAAGCAATGAGGCGCGTCAGTAACTTTTTCTCCATCCAGCTCACATTTCAACTGAGCGAGTAAAGAATAAAAAATGTACTTCAATGTTGCCCTGCCCTTTGCTTACCTTTGTTGAACATGAGCTCGTCGTAGCCGGCATTGACGCTCTTGCAGAACTGGTATACCTCCGAGAGCATAAACTTGTCCAACCGACTCAATTCCTCATAGGGCACCGCCTCGGATTCCTTGAAGCCCTTCAAGTTACCCAACATAAACCGAGCCGTGGTTCGGAACTTGCGCATGCCCTCAGCAACCTGCTGCAAAATAGTCGATCCGATCGCAATGTCCTTGGTGTACTCGGACGACGCCGCCCAGAGTCTCAGCACGTCCGTGCCATAAGCAGGTTCCTTGGCCAAGTTCTTGCCACCGTTGATGACCACCGCCGGGTCGACCGTGTTACCGACAGACTTTGACTGCTTGAACCCCTTGGCGTCCAACAGGAACCCGTGTGTGATCAACGTTCCAAAGGGTGCCTTGCCAGTTAAGGCGACAGAGGTCAACAATGAAGACTGGAACCAACCACGGTGCTGGTCCGATCCTTCACAGTAGACATCTGCAACAAAAGGGAGGTGAGGGCGTGGCATTTTTTCCTCGATCATGGTCCAGCTGGTGCCGCTGTCGAACCACACATCCATGGTATCGGTACCCTTGCGGTACGTGTTTCCATCATTCCTGTACTGGGGCGCCAACAACTCCTCAGTCGACAGTGACCACCAAACATCGGCGCCATGCTCCTTGACCAGATCAATGACATGCTGGACAGACTCCCTTGTCAACAGGGGCTCATCCGTCTCGACGTTATACATCACAGGGATAGGAACACCCCACGATCTCTGACGCGAGATACACCACTCCGACCTCGACAGCACAAATCCCTCCAAACGACGACGAGCGCCCTCGGGGACAATTCTGACTTTCTCGATCGCCTTGAGGGCGTCCTCCTTGATGGTGCCGACATTTGCGAACCACTGCGAGGTCGCGCGGAGAATGACGGGTTTCTTGGTCCGCCAATCGTACGGGTACTTGTGGACGTAGACCTGCTCCTGGATCAAACTGTTGCGAGTGACCAGCATCTCCAGGACCTTGACCGTACCGTCTGTCTGAACAGGGAGTCCCTCGAGTTCAGGACCGGCCTCGGCAGTGAAGACACCGTTACCATCAACAGGACAGAACGCTTCAATGCCAAGGGGGAAACAAGCCTTGAAATCATCCATACCATGACCGGGAGCGGTGTGGACAACACCAGAACCAGAGTCGGAAGTGACATAGTCTGCCGCAATGAAGGGCAACGACGTCTCGCCCGTGAGAGGATGCTGGTAGCGACTTCCGACCAGATCTTGCCCAGACAACTGCCCAAGGGTCTCAAAGACGACTTTGACGGCGGCGTCACCGGTGGTGGTGGTGGTGCCAGTCTTGGGCTTGGGAGGGGTGAAGCGGACCTTCATCTCATCCATACGATCGGTCGCGGCGAGGTAGACGGTGTTGGGGTCCGTGGCAATGCTGGACTTGAACAGGGTGTAGTTCATTTTGGGGTGAACGGCCACACATCTGTTGGCCGGTAAGGTCCAGGGTGTAGTCGTCCATACTACAGCCTGTAAAGATACCCCAGGCGGTAATAGCGATAACAGCTTGTCCGCTATTGTTTAAGCATGAAAAGATGCATTCAATGTTAGTGGCTAGTTCATGAGCTACACATTTAAGACACACGGACATCCTGACATTCCAATAGCAACAAACAGAAACTCACAAGGCTGATCAACGAAGAAGGCAACCCAAGCCGACCGCGATCGATGATCATCCTTGTACTCCAACTCGGATTCCGCAAGCGCAGTCTTGGACGAAGGGGACCAGTACACAGGCTTATTAGCCCGATAAATCAGCCCCTTGTTCATCATCTCATAAAAGACCCTCAACTGACGGGTCTCAAAGTCCTTGTCCATGGTCTTGTACCCATTCGCCCAGTCGCCCATCACTGCATAGGACGAGAACTCTTGACGTTGAGAATCGACGGCTGATTGGGCGGTTGCCTGGGCTACTGCGCGGACCTGGGTCGGGGAGAGGTTGGACCGGTCCGTGACCTTTAGTTCTGCGAGTGCCTTGAGTTCAATGGGGAGGCCGTGGCAATCCCAACCGGGGCGGTAACTATCGTTGTTATTTTTAAAGATTTGTGTAAGCAAGACATCATGGAGCGCACTGATCACAATATTGAAACTCCTCACTTCAAAAAGTGACAGAATGACAAACGAACAAACGATAAAACAAGTAAAAAAAGACACATACTCGACTTGAAAGCCCTGCATGACCTTATGGCGGTTCACAAAGTCCTTGATAAGTTTGTTAAGTGCATGACCCAGATGCAAATGTCCATTCGCATAGGGGGGGCCATCATGCAAGACAAACAACTCTCCGCCATTGTTTTCGCGCTGCCAGGCGTACAAGTCTGTGGTGCAGCGTTGACGGAACTGATGCTCGCGCACAGCGGCGTCGGCCCGGAGGGGGAAGTCGGTCTTGGGGAGGAGTAAGGTGGGCGCGTACTTTTGGTCGGGCTTGTTCTTCTTCTGGTCCCTCTTATTGGAAGTGGTAGTCATCATGGGAATGGCGGCGGGAGCGGTGGCGGTGGTGGTGTTGGTCGCCTGAGGGGTAGTGGTTGCTGCTGCTGTTGGGGGTATAATAATATCGTTGGATGCCATGGCGGTCAAAGAAGCAGAGTTCAAAGTTGTAGTGTTGGGTATGTGTGAATGTGCGTAGTGGTTGTATGCCTGACTGATTGTCTGGATGGGAAGAAGGTGTGTATGAGAGTGAGGGAAAGAGGGAAAGAGGAGTGTGGGAAAGTAAGCCGACCTTTATACTTTTTGTCAGTTTGGTGGCGAAACATATGCTTACTCACCAATGGCCAATGGAAGGGTGAAGAGTGGGAGAGGGAAGGGAAAGGGGGCTGCGCCGCGGATGTGTCAGTTGAGTCAACAGCGTCAGCAATTGAAATTACACACTTTTGGTCGTCGTTATCACGACATGAAAGTCCGCTGCTGGTTCAGGTTCAGGCTGAAAAAGAAATATTAATACGAGGAAGGGAATTAAGGGCGCTCTCAACTTCCTCTTTTCCTTGTTTCCTTCAAGGGGGGCTGAGGGAGGAACACGATCGAGATGACGGTTCGACAAGGTGGGAACTCTATTGTCTGTTGAACTAATTCACTGCTTACTCAGCGGCATAGAACAAAATAAGGTCCCGCTCTGGGAACTGCCAACTGCATCTCCTATCCCATTCACATCAATCCTACATTGGGACAAGAGGCACACCACTGCGAAAGGGAGCGGAAAAGGAAATACCACCTACACGTCTATCCTTCATGTCATCGATATGTGTCACTATATAGAACCACGTTCTAGGGCGCATTTCTTTAAACATTTTTTTTCCATACACAATTTATTTCTCTGACAAACAGCACGGAGACGGCATTCAGAAGTAAAAAGGGACTACAGACCAAACTCTTCAGTACACCATCCGCCAGTTGCAGTCCGGTCCGGAACTTGGCTCTGTACAACAATAGTCGCAGCTTCTAGCAGCGTAAACGGAGGACAGAATAAAACTAGATACGAACAAAAGGGATTTCTCCCCATCCTCTCCATCATTGACAACCTTCTTCCCAACAAACTCTCCAACAGCCGCTCGTCAGCAGTGCGTGGGTCCTTGGTCGCTCCAGGGCACGTTCCATCGTCATGTGTGGCTAGTGAAGCGCCACACGGGCAGAAAGCATCGTGGGTGATGTAACTGTATCTTTGACTCTAGTTACCTCTGGGGCCTGCGTATTTGGATGCCTTGTCCTTGGCTGAGATGCCTTGGGTCTGCTCCCACGCGATCGTCGCGGAGCGGATCTCTCTAAACCCAGCTCGCATGTCTCCGTACTCAGTCGGTCCAATCAATCGCATCACGATTCTCCAGTTCTCTGTCTCTCACAGTGTTCTCCCCTGAACCAAAAAAGCGAGTAGGCGGGCGAGCCTTTTTAGCGTACCAGTCAAGGGTGTCAAATACGGCTTCCAGAAAAACAGCACCATGGATTTGACTGTGAGCTCAATTCCGGCTTGGTGCGATTGCATTTTCGACATGGTGTTTTTGGTATGTTACTAAGGGTTTATTCTCTCTGCAGTCGTGAACAAAACATGATGAATAATAAGTTTGTTTTTGTTGTTGTTCCTCCATGTCCTGCAAAAAAAATGTCAATCCGAAGCATTGAGATATTCTATTGTTATGGTTTGTCGTTGTCGTCCTTTAGTTGCATCCCCGTACAGCTATTACATCCTGCTCGTCAAAAAAAGATGGTTTTCGTTTACTTGACGAGAGTGGCAAGCTTCTGCTCGATCTCCTTTGCGCTGAGTCCGTCCAAAACGATCTTCTTCTCCTGACCGTGCTCTATTGTTCCACGAAAAGTAACAAGACAATATATTTAGCATTGGCGATTCTGTTTCTTCGTTTCAAATTGTTGCAAACTGCTGCCAAAAAAAATGTGTCAATGGCACACCCGATTCCCATGGCGACTCTTTGTTTCCCCGCCTTTCAATGTCACATATCGCCTTGATATTTTTTTTCCTCGACTGTAAACCCACTGATTCAAATGACGAAAAGATAACGTACCGAAACGAGCAAAGATCTTAGCCTCAGCACCCTTGGCCTCACGGATAAGGATGGGGAGGTTGGGGTTGGCAGCCTTGACCGCGGTGTAGTTGGAAGCAACGAATTGCCTAAAAAAAAGTAATACCAATGCGGACCACAGGGATGGCGTTAACTTATGTTGCAAAAGACGACATTCTCCTGTAACCTTGATGATCCTCGTCCTGTAAAAAGGCAGCTTATAAATCCAGTCCTGAACAGCTGTCCAGCACCTTCCTGAATGATTTGAGTCGTTCCCTGCCCCGTGAAAAAGTTTGTTCGTCTTTGACAATTGCCTCCCTTTCGGATTTGTCCAACGGGAGAGCTGGGGTCGGTGTATGTGGTTTCCTGCTTTGCCACGATACTCTTACTCTGACTCTGAACGTGAATTCATCCTCCTCCGGCTAGGGTGATGAAAAAGACTCCAAGTCCTGCTCCTGCACCTCTCCATCAGGAATAAGAGCAACAGGAATGAATAAAGTATCTCCTGGGTGTGTGCATGCCTGTTGCTTCGAGCTGATCCTCTCGCCCATGCTGATCCGATCCGTGTTTATTTTTCCAGTCTCCTTGTGTCCCGCTGATGCCGTCTGTCTTGTCCTACTGGTGCTTGGCTTTTACCTAATGCCGTTGCTGGCAGGCGAGGTCTGGCAGAAGTGGACACGAAGTTCCTTGAGGCTCTTTGTGAAGGCGGACATGGTCGGTTATATAGAGTAGAGTGGGGATGTGTGAGTGGTGATGAGGGGACGGGATCTCGGAGATGTGGTCAAGTAACGAGGCAGGAAGTCCGAAATAGGCGAACAGATTACGTCACCGAAGACGCATCTGAGCGTCCACACCCTCTATCCGCACTAATTGTGTGTGGACGAACACGCAGAACTAGTGTCTAGATAATTTCACTGAGGTGCTGGTGTCGCTGCTTCTGGAAGGCGCACCGGAGGAGCTGCCGGGCACCGTTCTGGAAGACGTTGTGGCGGTTGACGAAGAGGTTGTCGGGGTTGGGTCGGATCCATCACTTGGCACCACTTTCTATGGGAGAGAACCGCCAGCGGCCACGGGGTGTAGATACTCAGGCCGCTCTTGTCGACAAAGATATATTGGTCATGTTTTCGGCAGCCATAGCGTCGCGATGTTGGTACACATGGCAGTGAGGGCAATAAAACCTCCGCATGTCAACTTACCCAACGAAGTGTCCACAGACTGGGCACTTCTTGCTGGAATAATACTCATTCAGACGGGACCCCTTGTCGGCAATAGACGGCTGTCGGCCCTCAGGGATAAATTCCTTCTCCTGCTCAAGCCGCCGACGGAAGTGAATGGCGAGCTAGTAAGCAGCCTTACTCTTTACAGTCAGGTTAAAGAATAATGATCTACATGGCTCGACCGACATAGCGGATGGGTCTTGTAGTGTCCCGGCAATGACTGGACCCAAAGACATTGCAGAGGAGGCGCGCGGGTCTTTTAGTATAGTGCTATCGGACTCATCGCCAGTTACCAGAACGCCTTCCATTTACCCATCGATCCTATTCGACTCTTTGGCGGCTCGAGAGTGTTCCAGCGGTAAGGGTGCAAAGGCTCCAATCTACACGCCTGTCCGGCATCAAGGGTCAACGTTTTAATCTTGTCGACGGAGACTCTGCCAGAGCTTCTCAATGTCGACCTTGCTAGAAAGAACATCCGAATCATTTGCAAAAAATGGTCCACACCACCGACCGTTGAGGTTACCCTTAGCGGCAGGCGATCGTCGCGCCATCGTCCGTATCTTACATCCTCCAGCTCCCGCAGCCTGAAGGCCAGAAGTTGTACTCGAAACCCGTCCGTGCGGATGGGGCCACGTCAGGCATATCCTTTTTTTTCGATGCGTGGGCGGGATCTTTCGCCGCTGTACCGGACACGGATTGACTATTCTCGGTTGTTCGGGACTGGGCCGACTTTACATCCAACAAAGGGTTCTTGACAAACTCCAAATCCCTTCTGATGTCCACTGGCGACCTCAGCTCTACCGCCGCACGATGTCCTGCCTTCTTGCGCTGTCGATTGGAGAGGCCTTGAGGCGCGACAGTACAAATAAACCGCTGAATAATGAATCCCGGTGGTTTTCCTGATATCCAACTGTAAAGGTCGTCGGTAGATATCACAACTGTGCTATCCATTGCCGCCAACTGTACAAGCATTCCCCTCAGCTGTTCTTTCTTCCAGAATGCCAGCTCGTGTTCACTGAATGTGATAGAGGGCCGCGTGGAAGTTGTGACCAGCACAATATTTCGACAGTTGTCTGTAAGTTGGCTCTTGTTTGGACAGTCGCTGCCAGAACTCCCTATTCCTTCATGATGACCATCTAAGATTACTGCAAATGCCACCAACATTTGCAGGGAGTTCAACTTCAGGAGCCGTTTGAGCTGCGCTTCACTGGAAGAAAGCCATGCACTATACAACGTATAGCGTCCTGCTCCCAGCACGTCGTCGTAGCGACGCAATGTGTAGAAGTCCATGACTAAGCCCCGCCCTTCTGCTATAATAGGATAGCTGTCGGCAATATTTAGTCCTCTTTTCTCCAAATCCAGAAGAATGGCGGCATTGAGGCAAACGGACTTTCTCTGCTGTTGTTGACATACGGCTTCGGAGACATGCGTTGACTTGAACTCAAAGACGCAAATCTCGTTTTTCCAAGTGTGATCCGCGTGTATCCGAATACTAATATCCACTTTTCTTCCACAAATGTACTTATTCGTCCGTCCCAAACTCCTCCTCGACTACCAAGCGGAAATATCGAGCTGCCGTCGACACCAGCTCCCCCCTACGTTCTATAACGATTTAAAATACGTTAATGTGTCAATTCAGTCATAACTGCACCTGGTGCGTTTTCTTGATATCAACTTACGGTATGGGGCGTATTTTGCTGCCATAGAGAAGTACGTTAATATGTGTCCAGGTAGACACAAAAACGTGTTCAGAGGTTGGGGGTACGAACTGCTCTGTGGTCAGCGATGGGCAGATGTGGCACACGCTCATGGGCACCGCGTGAACTGCTTTTTGTTCTTTGGCTTTTATGCCGGTCTCCTTGACTGAATTTCCAAGAAGCTCCCTGATCTTGGCTTGCAATCCTGTAAGCATTGTCTCAGCATATAAATCTTTATCCAGACCAGGACACAACCCCAACAAAAGTTCCGACAATAACGCTTCAATGGCCGGCAGCCTTAATGAGAGCGAAGGTACTAGTGACTCAGACTTAATCATGGGTGCAAGGGTGAACGCCTGTGCTCCGAGTGAGAGGGTATTGATAATAAAGATCACTAAATAATATTTTAATCGGACAACTTGAATACAGCGCTTGCAAAGCAGACCATTGAAACAATAAAAAAGCTACTGAAAATAACCTACAGCGCGCCCTAGCTAACTTCAGACGCGTCTTCAAGTTCTTTTTTAGCGCGCTTGACCATTTCAAGGTGGCTTAGGAGGGAAGAGACTGTGGAAAAACAGGAAGAGCCACGGTCTTGCCTCGTGTCTGTGAACGAGAATACTCAGTTTTGATATATTGGTGGAAGCGTTTAAAGCGTAGTGTGAACAGGAAAGCGCCACACTAACCTTCTTGAAGACATAGGGGATCAGGTCGTAGAAGGGGGTCAACTTTGCACGCGTAAGTTCCTCGTTGGTCACGTCAACCTCACCAGGGTCTCCATCTTGCTCGCGATCAACGGATATTTTGCTTTGGCTTCCGGCAGCGAGGGTCTCATATAAACGTAATTGTCCCCAAGGAAAAATGATGTAAGGATTAAAAGACGATTGAATGAAATTAGAGAAATCAGGGAACCTTACCTGCAATCTCGGAGGTGACCTCCGCCTCTATCTCAGTCACAATGTCCACATCCACATAGTTGGAGTTCAAGTCAGAAGGGTATCTCTGGAGCCCAGAGTTTGCTTCCTGAAGACTTGCTTCCTGAATCATAACCGCCGACTTCTTGGCCGCAATGGCACTGTTAACAAGCATAGCGCGATCTGCCCAAAAAACCTTCCTTGTTCCGTGCTCGAAATGTGTTGTAGGCTTCACGAAGTTGTTTTCGTCGACTTTGGCGAATGTGATGGGATTCAATAAACGATAAGTACGCCTCATCTTGAAGAGGCAGCACTTGGGATACAAGCGTGACCTGCGCGGGAATGATTTGATCCATTTGCTACAAGGCGCGGTGGAGATAGACTTTAGGGCCCGCCACTTCAAGGCTGTGTATGGATTGAGACCCATGGTACTCTCGGAATATGGCAAGGGCATAAACATGAAAGCAATGGCGCTCCCATTCGAGAACGCCAAGGATACGGTTACCGATATCAATGATGATGGAGAAGTAATAACATGTTGTCATTACTGTACCTGACATCATCTACATTATTAGTAAGAATACGGATATTACCCACCTTCTTTCCTGTACCTGTGCTAGTTACGTCCAACGCAAGGTGCCATGCAAACACTTTCATCTGGAATTGCGGATTTGCAAAGATATGAAGATCTGCTACGATGGAGGTGTAATGCCTTCCCAGCTGTCGGATAGTTTTGGCACTGGCAACGTCAATTGAACATTGGTGATTTTTGTAAATTGATCTTGGTTGACTAGTTGCCAAAACGCGTGTACGGAAAATTCCCTGATCAGGGCGAGGCGCGTTGGGTGATCAAGACCTATCGAAAACGCAAAAGATAGAGCAAGAAGAGGCTGCAGGGGGAAGAGAAGAAGAGAAGGGTCCAGGCACAATGGATATCTATGATATATGATGTATGATGTATGGGAAGGAGAGAAAGAGAGAGAGAGAAAAAGGCGCGGCAAAACGCCCCCAGTTCTCCTCATGCTTTACCTCCTGCCTAGTTTTTTGTTACTGTCCTCCTTCCCTCTCTCTTCTTGCATCATTCCCTTCCTCTTCCTCTACTTTTTTCGCTCATCTTCGACGCAGTAGATCCAGGCAATGGTCCGATAAGTATTTGTTGTCTGTCAATCCTTGACCACATCCAATTCCCCGTGTTTTCAGAAGCACGATGACAGAATCAAACAGCATGCAATGCACAGAAAGTCAATCTCAAGAACACCCAAAAGAAAACATC
This sequence comes from Linnemannia hyalina, assembly GCA_019671135.1. NCBI lineage: Eukaryota > Fungi > Mortierellomycota > Mortierellomycetes > Mortierellales > Mortierellaceae > Linnemannia > Linnemannia hyalina. The sequence continues at coordinate 538,618 of JAHRHY010000018.1, read as the reverse complement.
CGACAATGGGGGGACGGTATGCGTGTAACACCCATTGTTGTTGCTTACTATTCTCGAATCGTTATGCAGAAGTAAAATCAACATACATACACATACGCAAAAGATCCCATCGTACTAGTTATTTTTTCGTTACAACAAAAGCGCGCACACACTGCGCACGAAAGCGCCCGGAAGAAAAATAAAAAAAGAGAGAAGATAAATATCTAGTTTGACATGGAAGTGGTTAGAAGGTGTTGAGGTGTGTGAAAAAGAAAGAAGGAAGGAAGGATGGAGGAATGGAAGAAAAGAGAGCTCAATGGCCAAGGAAACATTCTCGATGCAAACAGTGCACTCTCTCGCTTCTTATTTGTATTTGTTTGCGTTTGTGCACGGTTGTTGATGATGATGCTTTTGACCCCTAAGCTTTAAAACACGGGGCTAGACGCCCTTCAAAACATGGATCCATGTGGGAAAGGAAAAGAAGTGGGAGGAGAGAAGTAGGAGGAGAAAGTAGGAGTAGGGAAGGATCGCGAAAAAAACAACTCAAGGTGAATACGCCCTCTCGGCAACTGTCGTATATTGTTGTCGCCTTTTTGTGGAAATGCTCTTGTTTTGAGGCGTGTTGTGCCTGCAAGGTGCATAGAAGAAGAGAGATATCTGTTTTTTTTCTTCAGCTCGGGCGCACTGCATTGCTACAAAGCGAGTGAGCGGGATTCTAGAGTTTGAGCATAAAGAATGAAGTATGAAAGAGTTCAGGGTGCCTTCTTTGGCTCTTTATCATGATGCCTCATGGGCCAACAAAGTTGGCACGAGCCATGGTCATACTTCATGGAAACCCTTTTTGCTTTGTTTCTGGGTATGCGAATGATCAAGGACGACAAAACTGAGCAGAGAATAATATCGAAGAGAAGAGGAAGCCGTAGCGAACAAGATAGGAAGGACAAAATAATGGCATAGTCGCGCTTTTTCATTCACACTTTTCACGTTCCACACCATCAGCTTGTCAGAGCAAAAAAAATGGAAACGCAAAAGTAAGGAAATGATATCGATAGCTCCGAGACAATCACGCCTCACGTTATTTTCTCCTCGCAGGTGAACAGGACTCTTAGAAGGACGTGACAATGACAGGGGGAATGGGATGGCGAGGGCTGTTTTCTTATTTGACAGTTCTTTGGCGGGTTAGTATGTCCTAGCTCATGGCTGCCTATCATTGAGCATCTGCCATTTATCAGTGACCATGGACCATGGGCTGATATCCACATAAAGAAACGCCCTGTTAATGCAATGGACCTTTTATTGACAGGGAGGGGTGTTTTTTTGTTCTTTCCTAGATCAGCACTGCCTCGACCATGGCCTGACAGCACAAGCATTTATACAACCTCCTTGGCCAATTTCAGTCATGTCCGCAGGGCAGATCACAGACAATCAGGATTCAACGGGACAAGGAGGTTTCCTAGATTCCAAACAAGCAACAAGGAGCCAGCATGAGCGAGCAAAAAAAATGCTAATTGGAAAAGGAGGTTTGAGTGGGAAAAGGACAAACAACAACACAATAAAAAAAACCACACTACCGTTCTTATTGACCTGTTACCTGTTTTTTTCCTCTCCTTTCTTTTCTTCTCCCCCTTGTGCCCGTTCAACGCTCACTGCGTTGTTATTGCGTCTCGTTGTTTATGTGTGTGCGTGCATGCGTGCGTGCGTGGCCATGCCATGATATGTCCACATAGTCCACCATCTCGTTGTATTCACCCTCTCCTTTCTCTCTTTGTATGTTTTTCCTCCCTCTCCTCATTTTTTTTTATTTTGCGTTTGATTGTCCTCGACGATGGGTCAATCCCTTTCTTTCTCCTCATCTTGCCTCATGGGATGTCAACGTGCCATGGTGTGAGCTACTTCCTCTCTCTCTCCCTTACCCTCGATATACTGATGCTGTGTTTTTGAACCCCCCTTCATTGCCTCAGAGACAACGAGGCAAAGAAAGAGAATCAAGGTGAAAAGGAAGCAATGATGAGGTCTCAGAAAGACGTAGGAGAAGGACGAGGGGGATGAGAAGAAGAAAGAGGGGCGATATCGTGGGACAGAGGCAGACTACACTTTTTTTTTGTAGAACTGTGGCCATGCAATCACCCACAAATCTCACTCGAGCATCCGAGTTCCAGTTACACCGTTGCGCGGATAACAACAGCAGCATACATTCACTCACATAGGTCATTGTTTAAACGCTCTTCGTCTTCTCCAACATCCTTCTGTTGTTCTTTGTTACTGGTTCAATGGCCTACTTGACTCTTCTTGTTGGTGGCATGGCGGATGATGATATAGAGAACAACAATAAAGGCTCTCGTTATCCATTGTTCTCTAGCCCCATCCCATCTCATCCCATGTCCCCATCCTGGACTTGCTCCGTGCTTTCGAACACTTTCTTTTCCGTCTGTTACATGTTCACTCTTTCGTTTTTGATTTCATGGTTTTCTGAGCCATGCTTATTTGTTTGTTTGTTTGTTTGTTTGTATGTGTCTAGTGCTTGGCCCCTTCTTCCTTATCCCTCCTCTCCCTTCTCTTTCCCTCTTCTCCCGTCCCTCTCCACCCCTTCCTTCTTTTTTTTTTCCTTTCTTCAAATCCACAACCTCAATTCACCATTACTTGTTATTTCTCTTCTTCCTCTTCTTTTCTTTTATCTTTGCTCTTCCTCTGCAAAGTACCAATTGCTCGCAACACCCTTGCCTTGTTTGAATCATTGGATGCATGCTGCAACGTCTTTTCTGTAGTTGCTTTTTTTTACAAAAACCTTGTACAAACAGATCCTAAGGAAGGAGTTCTGCTATCTCTTTCATTCTTTCTCTCCTTCTCTCGCCGGAGGCCAAATGCATATACACACACTCACAAACAGATTTACATATTGTGACACCATTGTAAATCTGTGCATGGTACTTTCTGTTCTCTTGACACTTTCCTCATAAATGAAGGTCGGAGTACATTTGTCTTTCTTCTCTTAGAATCTCCTTCTCTCCCTCTCTCTCTCTTCTTCTTCTTCTCTTTCACTCTCGTCTTCTCCTTCTCTTTCTCCCTCCCTCTCTCTCTCTCTCTCTCTCTCTCTCTCTCTCTCTATTTATCTATCTATCTTTCTGTCCCTTTCCCGCCTTCCCGCTCTTACACCCCGCACATCCCCTTTGTGTGGTGTGGATATAACTCATATACCCTACGTATCTTTGTACATTCCTCTTCATCCCCTCCAGGTACGAAAAATGGTTCACTCGCGCCGCCATGCCAAAGCAACGTCCATCGTCTTCGATCAGAGCGGGTTTCTTGTCCTTGTGGATATTCTTCCTACTAACCCATCTCCCCCTCCTTTCTTATCTCGCTCTGTCCTCATCAATTACAGCTTTCTATCCTTTATTCCCTTCACTTAATATATAATCCTTATCCCTACCTAATAGGCACCTCATTCTTTACTACAATGCAACGCTTTCGATCCAACTCGTCATCATCGACGTTAGACAGCCCCCTCTCACCGACCTACCTCTCCCACATCAGTCCTTCACAATTCACCGCAACCAACACTAACAACGACAAATTAAGCACAGCAAACGCCAACATTGTGCCCAACAGCACGCGTCGAGGAGGCCCTATCAATATCTCTGCGCCTTCACTAACCTCACCTCCTTCGAGTCTGCCTCGATCAGCCTACGACCCTCCACCAACTCCAACTTCTCCACGGCTACCTCAGTCTCCCATTAGCAGCGCAGCCGGCGCGATGAAGAAACTCTTGCGGCGGCGACGTGACCACACCGGCGACGAGACTGGACTCGGCATTGTCGGTGTTAGTAGCGGTGCTAATAATAGGAGCACGGGCTACGAAACTGCTATTAGATCGCCAGGTGGCCCAGGTTCGATCCACTCGTTTGTGATTGTTGGCGGTGAGGGCGCAGTGGCTGCAGGCACCACTATTTACGATCTCGAGCCGCCTTCACCCATTTCCCCGTCAACAGTGTCGACAACACACATGATCTCACCCCCGTCATCATCTTCCGCTTCTACATCCTATTCATCGACTACTCGCCCCTCCTCTGGCTCTATGGGCCCCCTTGTCGGTACGACTGGAATGATTAGTCCCAGAAGTCCAACCTTTCCTCAGTCGATGATGACCCGTTTCTCCGCAGGGAGGGATCATCAGCAACAGCACATGCACATGCAGCAGCAACAACAGCAACAGTATCAACAACAACAGCAGCAGGCACTCCCTGCAGCACATGTAACACCTTCCCCCACTTCAACTTCACCTATCTCCATTCCTGTTCGAAGTCGGTCTCGTCATCCCTCAATCCCAAACGCCACCACCGCCACTGCTCCTGCTACTTCCCCTCTGGTGTCGGTCATTAGTTCTCCTGGCCAGGTCCAGTCTTTGTCACTCTCCGCTGCGCACCTTCATCGACGCCACGATCGACGTTCCCTCTCGACCGACAACCTCTGGTCTGATAAACATCAACCGCCCTCCTCTATTCAGACTACGGGGTCGAATCCTTCTGCAGCAGCCATTGCTCCTGACATGCCAATTCAAGTACCTTCTTCTGTCGATCAACAGCAGCAACAACCAACTGTCTCATCGAAATCTTCATCGCCCGTATCGTCGGATCAACATGGTCATATCCAAGGAGATGTCGAGTTTTTCAAAAAGTCTGTCGAGTTCTTGAGGGCCCACCATAGCCGCCACAACACCGCTGACGACTGGGCCAACAGAAACAAGCGCAAACCTCAGGTGCCTGTGAGACGCCAGTCCGAGTCTTGTCTGTTGGACAGGATTGTCGATAACCATATCAACGACAGGGACAGCTCTTCCAACACCAACAACAGGAGGACGGCTATCCTGTCATCGTCTGCCCCTACCAATGAGGAGGGTGAGGACAATGAGGCGGAGGAACCTAGAGCGTTCGGGCCTGGCAGTTGCTGGAAGGATCTTGACCCGACATATCCGAGTATGATGGACTTTAGCCAGCTTGTTGACGATAGCAATCGATCGTTGCTCTCCTCTGTCGACATCATTCTCATGCCGACCATCTCGTCTCCCACCCGGTACTACGACTGTCCCCTATCTCGAAAACTCGTGTGCACATACCTGACCTCCAAGGGCCGCGAATTTGACGAGATGATCGAGTTTGGATTCCCCTTGACCTCCATTGTCGATGACAATAAGACCTTGTCGCCTTCGTCTTCGAGGGATTGTCGCTTCTTGACACTGAGATTGACATTGACACCATGGCATGCTCGCGCGGACGAAGCCAAGCTGTATGGATCGGATGATGCTGCCGTTGTTGCTGCTGCTGCTATGCCGATCAAAGATATGGTCAACAAGTTTTTGTCGAGGACTTCTGCCAAGCTGTCGTGCTCACCCCCGCGCATTCTGTCGCTCCTGCCTGACCGCAAGCTGAGTCTCACTCCCGATTCGTCCTTGGCCCATCAACAGCAGAACTCATCTTTGGACGGCGGTGCTGCTTCCCCTTCGTCAGCAACATTTCCATCCATCTCTCAAACGCCTCGCAACTTCTTCGATATGTCAGCAGGCACAGCCACCACTACCTCGCAATCTAGCTCTTCTCAGCTCCCACCCTCTGGTCCCAGAAGCGCCAAGATCACCAACAGCGGCGCTGTTTCTCCTGCGGCTACAGGAGGTGCTCTCCCCCCTTATCGAGACAAAGGCCTCTGCATCATGGGTCCTTCGATCATGTCCGCCCCGATCCCACTCTCGCTTTCAACTGCTTCGCCATCTCCATTGTTGAGAACAGTCAACTCTGCCGACTATCTGAGCATTGATCCTTCTTCTCCTGTGATAATGTCGTCCCCACCCTCGACACCATCACCTACGACTGCCTACTCTTACCAAACGCAACACCCTTACAGCCAACAGCGCCTCTTACCTCCTCGCAAAGGTTCCTTGTCAGCCATGTCCAGCTATTACTCTCAGCAGCAGACACTTTATTCGACTGGCTCTTTTGACGACTTGACTTCTCAGCTGTCACCTCCACCCGCTGTTCCTGCACGTCGCAAGGCTTCCTCCCCCGCCATCTTCAACACCACCCCTACTGCGACAGCCGTTGGTGTCTATCCTGGCAATAACAACAACGACAGCAGCAGCAACAACAACATCACTCATAGCCCTCGTTACCAGCACCTCGCACCAACCCCTCCTCCCGAAATGATGAACCCCTCACCCCGATCCAGATCCACAACCCCCTTGGTCAACACCATCAACAATAACAACAGATCCAACAAATTCTCAACCTCGCCTCCCTCGCCTCAACCCATGCCTGATCTCACAGCTACTACAACCACAGCGACTCCAATCCCAATCCCAGGCGCCAGCAGCGGATACCCTCACCACCGGCCCCCCATCTACGGCACCAGCACACCATCACCACCTGTAGTTAACACTGCCCCATCAACCACTTGGTCAGAAACGGATGTCTATGGAGCACCTTCTGCCCGGATCGCCCGTCCGCGCCGACATGATTCGCCTGAGCAGCTTCACTCTCACTCCCACTCCCACTCCCTTCAGCAGCAGCAACAGGCTATGTCATCTCCTCCATCTTCAGCCTCAGATGGTGCCACGGATGCCTACCGAATGTACATTTCTCGGACGCAATACGCTCCACCTGTCAATAGCCATTAACCCTCCTCCCCCCTCTCTTTTTTATTTTTGATATGCCTTCTTTTTTTTTTCGTATGGCATGAACTTAACGAGTCTGCGTTCTTTTCACCTTTTAATGCATCCTTCCACACTTTTGTCAAGGCTGTTCGTTCGTTTTTTTTTTTTGGTTCACTCTTTTCACACATGCACACGCACACCCTCTTTTCTTTTTCTCTTCAGAAAAATAAATTATGAAACAACAAAAACAAAAAAATATCTGTGTACCCTTGGGTTGATCCGTGCCAACCTTTAAACTTTCAGGCACCAAACATATCCCAGATCCCCCTCACCTTCAAAAATGAACAATGGCGACCCTAGGAACCCCCTAACCAGGGGTTCCAAAAAGAGCAAAAAGAGAAGCTCCCTGGCGGGGAATTGAACCCCGGTCTTCCGCGTGACAGGCGGAGATACTCACCACTATACTACCAAGGAAATGAGCTTGTTGAATACGGTGCCCTGGGGCCAATATTTCAAGTTGGAAGCGGAAAGTGAACGTTCTTGATCCCAAAGTTCGGTATGTCACGTGATCACTCGCACACGGCGGCTGCCCCTGGCTACCTGGAGTGTGGGTCAAAGGACACAGCAACATCCATGGAAACGAGCTTGCGGATCAGGCGGCGAAGGTGGCAGCACAGAGTGGTTCGGTGCCCGTGATGGTGGATCTCACTCAACAGACGGATATCACAACCTTTGCACATTGTTACGGCGGGCTTGTTGAAATCGATCTACGTCAGCTCCTCAAACAACAATCGACAATCCGTCACCATCAAGCCTGGACATCACAGAGACGGGTCAAGATGGCGATCCCTGACATCGAGGACGTGGAATGGAACTCGACCTTGGCGTATGTCCACGACAGACATGCAGTCTTCACTTTTTACAGCAACAGCAAGGACACCCATCAACGAACACATCACATCAAAAAGCTGCATGGAATGCTGCCCACTCTGAACTCCATGCAGGCTCGCAAGCCCAACCTGTACCCAACATGCGTGTGCCGACGATGCGAGCTCGAGAAGGAGGATAACGATCACGTCTGGAAATGCCCTTCGGCAGCTGAGACCACCACTGAGATCTGGAAGGAGGCCATGGGCAAGATTAATGAGTGGGGTGTGCAGGCGACAAACAGCTACAACGCAGCCAGGAAGCGAGAATACAAACGCGCGGTGGACAGAGGTCGTCAGGTACCGAGGCCAGTACCCATACACTGGTGGCCCCCTTCGGATGCGGATCATGTAAGAGGATTTTCCTCCATCAGTGGAGCTCGAGTCGTGCACAGCGGTAGTCTTGCTCCCGATCGAGACGAGAACCCGATGTGGAAAGTGTCGGATCTCCTCCGCGGCATTACCCCCATGAGCATGTTGACTGAATGGTTCGCGGTCTTCCGGACCCCAATGTCCATCGCCAAGACGGTCCTGCACAGGTTTATTGGCTACCTGGAGGCGCAGGCCTCGGAGCTGATCTGGACACCTCGGTGCTCCGAACGATCGCGTGGGAACTGAGCCAGGGTATCTCTGCCAAGAACAAGATATCCAATTACACAGGCCTCCGAGGTGACTGGAATCAAGGATACGGTTACATCACGCACGATGGTTTCTGCCCGTGTGGCGCTTCGCTAGCCACACATGATGAAGGAAGGTGCCCTGGAGCGACCAAGGACCCACGCGCTGCTGACGAGCGGTTGTTGGAGAGTTTGTTAGGAGGGAGGAGGTTGCCAATGATGGAGAGGATCTTTGCTGGTGATCAGCACTGAAGTAATAAATCTAATAGCTTGCTAGGCGTCTCCTTATATTTGTTCGTCTTTCCCCTATCGCCGTCAATGCCGCTGCGGAACTTTTTTCTGTTCCACGATGTTAGACTTCTGTATACTCAATGAAAAACAACGAAAAGAAACTCGACACCCATCGTCATTTTTCCTTCTTTTCCTCCTCCTGTATTCAGAGAAACGAATGTTTTATAATTTTTCTTCTCGCCCTGGGTTCAAGGCGTCTCCTTGTCTACATAGGAGTTTGCTTTCCCGCCTATCGTTAATGCACGTTGAAGATGTAGCCGGACCTCGTGGTTTTGAGGAACACAATCGCACGCGCTCTTTTGGTTCCCTATATTTTTTTTTAGCCCTTGTAGCATTAATGGAGAGGACCGCATTTCCATACATTCTTTGTGGTCCTTGATGTTGTTACAAAAAGATGTGGTGGCTAGGCAGTGGCGGCGATGCCTTAGGTTAGCAGTCATATTCTTTAGTAGACATAGTATTAGTAGTGCGCCGAGCCCTCTTGTCTGCTCTTTGTCCTTTTACACATCACTTCTTGGACGAGAGCAGTATTGACAAGAGTTTCGCTGGCGCGCTGCATTGTATCGTTTCGTGTGATTCTTTTAGGACGCTATTATCACTTCCCCCCCTTCCAACCTACAACCCTCCTTCCCCCCCCCCGTACCAATTGAGGACTTAACAGCGGTCCTACAACTCTGGCCGTCGACCCTCTCCCCTGAGTAACAATGTGCCTCCTTATTTTTTCGGTGCTGTTCCTTTCTCATTTTTGCGCACTGGCTCTTTTTCTCTGTAAAAAGAGGGCGTGAGCGATTTGACGCTTGGAGATAAATACCCAGACACCCAACTCTAAAAAGTTCAAGCAATCAAAATTCCCTCTCCCACAACTCATCCACTCAAACAACCAAACAAACAACCAAAAACACTCCCCCTTCCCTTTACTTCAGGATATACGACATATATTTTCTCTTTGCAAGGTCCTTCTCCTGGTCGTCATGGTCGCCACCGTCGCCCCCTTTGATCTGATCAACAGCAACTACAACAGCCTCACGATTGCAATGGCCGCCCCTATTTCTGCTGTCGATGGTGGTGCTGGAGCAGTGGGTGTATTTGAGGAACGAAGTGTTTGCGACAACAACCAACGCCGCGATGATTGCGTCAAGGACAAGGACGTGGATTACAGTGATGGATCCTGCTACGAAAGCGTGTGTCAATGTGTTCCTCTCTGAAGAAATAAATAATGGAAAAAAAAAAGGACACAGAACAATGAACGAATGTACTGTACAGTGCAAGGAATAGTTACGTGTACCCTTTTTTTTTTTTTTTTTCGGCGATGATCGTTTTTGAGACTCTTAAAGTTATCAGATAACCATCATAATCATCACACCACCACCCCATCCGTAATTCGGCAACTTGAGTATTATGGATCAGTCGTCAGCCCAAACACAATTTCAGTAACTCCTGATGCCCCAAGCATGCAAAACAGTCTCTCTCTCTCTCTCTCTCTCTCTCGCAAAAAAAAAAAAAAAAAAAAAAAAGCGCGCAAAGCCAACTCTTAAAGCTACGCGCAACAAATGAACGTGTACAGGCACGCACGGACCCAAAGACATGAACAAATGCAAAAGTCTCATAACCCCTTTTTTTCTCTTCCTCCATCAAACTTGTCGCCAACGCTATGGTCACCATTACCACTCTCCTCCTTGGCACCCCCACCAATAATCGTAACCAGAGTGTTAACCACTAGCGACCCTGAGTCAAACGATGACGTCTGCGAGCACTATTGTTACGACCCAGCTACTGAGTTTTTTATTTGGCGCATGCAAGCGATTTTACACGTATTAAGAATACCTAGGCTATTCAATACTTGAAAGCGCAACCTTCAGTTGTTTTCCATCACTTCCATTCCTACCTTGTTTTTTTTTATCTTCTTTATCTATCTATATATCTCTCCAAATACACCGATGCTAGGGTCCCATACATGTTTGTTATGATACAGCATTTATTGTTTCTTGTTATTTTCGAAAATAGTGAGTCGTGATATAAGGAGGAAGGTTGCTAAAATACATGAAGAAAGGTAGGAGTAATAGGGACGAGAAAACAGGAAAAAAAAGGAGAGGGGCAAAAGGTGAAAGAAGGGGGGGGGGGGGGGGGGGTAGGTAGGCAAAGCGATATTACCAAGGTATGGAAGGGAGTGGATATGGAATCCACCGTTTGTGTATGTGTGTTTGAGAAAGATGCATAGCCAAAAAAAAAAAAGTCGAGAAAACTCTTTACATGACCTCCTCCTTGATAGGGTGGGGGACAGCGTCAGAGTTCTGAAGTCCCAATCCTGCAACAATCTCGGCGCTCTCGCCACGCTTCTTGCGACGACGGACAGCGTTGCCTTGAGTCGAGTTTGCAGATCCCATGCTCCGCTTCAACGGTGCATGGACACCTGTGCTCTGGTGATGAAGACGTTCATCCTCGCTGTCATCCATGCCGCCAAGTATAACATCTTCCTCCTCTGTGCCCGATTCCTCGTCTCCAGACATGTTGTTCTTCTGTTGACGGTAAGCGTGGCGATGGTTGTCGGTACGTCCGCTCATCCGAGGAGAGCTCTTGAGACTGCGCGAGGGAGATCCAGTTCCGCTGCCGTTAGCTGTTCCATTACTGTGTCCGTTGCTGTTGGCGACAGAGGAGGTAGTCGAAGAGTTGCGCAAAGAGTACTGCTCAAGACCATTGGACGATCCAGGCACGGGAGCGCCAGGGAACCCGCCAGGCATACCACCAGGGGGTGCGCCGGGGAATCCAGTAGGCGCCCAGCTGGGCAAACCCTCGCTGTTGTTCTGAGGGTTCATTCCGACATATCGCAGCTTATCCATCCAGTTCTCGGCCTTGTCAACCGAATCCTTGAAGATCGAGGCAACCGACTTTAACATATCAGACGATTCATGAGCCAGGACCAGCACCTTGGTGGCGCGTTCGGAGGTTTCGTTCAACGCCGCCTGTTGTTCGGGACTGCGGTCGGATTGGGGGCCTAGCGAAGGCGAGCCCATGGGAGTCGAGGGAAGGGATTCGTTGTTGAGTGTTGCCCAGCGAACGGGCATCGAAAGAATGAATTGGCGGACACTGATCTTGGCCTGGTCGGGCAGACAGGCTCCTGCGTATCGAGAGACGACGTTGATGACTTTACGAAGCGTCTCGACAACCTCCTTCTTAATCGACGCCAACGTTGAAGCCGCCGTCGAAGGCACCATCGCTGTGCTGGATGATGGGCTGGCCAACGAGACCAAAAACGCACGCAAAAGTCCAATCTGATGATCAATGTGTTGCACCGCATACTACACATAAAAAAAGATGAAATGAACATGTTAGTTTGGAAGTTACACGGTCGATAACACTTTCTTTTCTTGCTCCAAACTCGAATAAGATGGTTACCTGGAGCCATTGCAGGCAGTACTTGAGACTCTTCATGCTCTCCTCGCTAAAGATGGCCACACCGGCGGCAGAGGCTGTTCCGACTGTAGCAACGACTCCCCTCCAACCCGAAAACTGCTGCGAGGGTGCCGACGAGTGAGTGCCGACCTGTTGTTGTTGCTGCTGTGATGGTTGAGATGACTGCTGCTGTTGTTGTTGAGGGTAATAGCCATTGGCAGATCCAGGGTACTGGAAGCTACGCTGGCTAGATTGCGAATCCGAACGCTGTCTCAACGTGGCTAATGATTGATAAGTGAGAAAAGACATAGTGGTGAGTTGCTTTCGCTCTCACTTAAGGTACATGGATGTTAATTCTCATAGAATTCCTAGTCCTACCTTCTTCATGGCGTGTGTTGCGAGCGCGGAGGACATCAAAGCTGGGTCTAGAGCTGGTGTTGGAGGATGTGCTGTCAATGCTATCGCCGCGTGACCGATAGGCATAGTAGGCGCCGTTGTTATCTGGTCGAAGGATGTCGTTTGAGGATCGCGCCGAGCTGGTAGGCGATGGCAAGGCCTGGGCATCTGATTTTGCTGGGTAAACCTTCTCGAGCTATTTCAATACAAGTAAAAAGAAAAGTGGTGAGCAAAAAATTATGAAGAGAATGTGTAGTCTAGACTCATGGCCTGCACAGCAGTATGGACAGTGACAAAAAAGGACAGAAAGGGCGAAGGATAGGAGAGTCAACTGATGATGACCCATGCACACATAGACATACACATGAAAGAAAAAAGTGATGCTGCATGCATAAACAAGTCCTTCCTTCTCCTTTTCCACCCCTGGATAATGCTGTTGTCACATGCGTCTCAAGTAGGTCTCTGTAACAAGTCACTGTGGACCATGGAGCGTGGTGAACATATCATCATACCTGGTCAAAGACTGGCTTCGAGAGCGACTTCACACTTGACTCGACCATCTCGGCACCGTACTAATTGAATTCATCAAGAGAGAGAGAGAGAGGAATGGATAACTGGTTAGTTTGCAGCACAAATGGCAGAAGTGGTAATTTCGAAGAGAGGGCGCGGCGCACAGCAGAAAGATAAGTAATTTGACACTTCTAGGAATGTGCTCCCAGGTTGTTGTGTGCTTATCGTTGGCATTCAGGAATAAATGAATTGGAAGGGATAGAAGAGCAATAGACAAAGAGAGTGCAATGCCCAGACCACAAACAAAATAACAGCAGTACTGCACCACACAATCATAAAATCCTTTCTAATTATTAAGTGGACAATGAGCCATGAGAGCCGACGCACAACAACGATGACAGCAGCAGCAGCAACAACAACGACAACAAAAGTCAGCGACGATAGATTGCCCTTCATCTCTGTCTCCGCCTCTCTGTTCTGGCTGTCGACCCACGCCCTTCGTCTTGCTGCATCGATGGGCATTGGTACAAGCCGGCAATTGCTCACAATGAAAAGAAATCTCCCTATTATTTCTCTCGTTTATACTCTCGTTCCATACCCCCACGGGAAATAAAAAGCTACCAAGCCAGACGAGAGCATGCTCTCTTTGTTCTCTCTCTCCACTGATATGGCCCAGTGACTCCGCGGGTAAAAAGACAGAGAGGAGAGAGAGTATGCGTGTGTGGAGAAGGGACGAGCGGGAGGGAGGAATTGAGGAAAGGAAGAGTAGGGTGCTGGAGCGGAGTATGTCGTTTTACCAGGCCCAATGGGCTATGGAATGAAAGCATGATGAAATTGCGTGATAGTGATTGATGGGTGTGCAATGGTGGAGGTGGAGGTGGAGAAGTGTTGTATGTGGAGTAGAGTGAAGGAGGCTGAACACACAACGTGTGAGTTTGTGGTAGGGGAAGAGTAGGTGTGCGGATGAGGGTAATACAGTCAACAAGAAAAGAGTAAAAAAGAAGAGGAGGTGGAAGAGAGGCCAATGCACAATATCATGAATGTCGACAGTACTCTCTAGAGAGTGCGAAAGAAAAAGAAAGGCTGTCGCCGGCGACGCATTGAATGGTGATAATAATTCAATGGGAAAAAGGGGACATGTGTCTGCCAAGGCGCACTCTTGTTGGTTGTACATGTGTCTCTGGGTGGGAAATCGACTCTCACTGTTTGTTGATGTTGTCATTGTCGTATGTGGATGTGCACATGTGTCTATATGGTCGGTGGGTTCTTGTTCCTGTTGTATACGAGGGAGAGAAAGTGTCATGCCATCCTTGCACTCACCCTCTCCAGCGCAGGCCATGGAACAACAGACACAGCCAGACCCCCACTCACTATCCCTCATACACTCTCATCATTATCCTTTTACCCCTTGCTCCTTGTCCTCTTTGAGAATCATCCGCCCTACAAAACCCTTTTCCACTAAACCCCCTTCTTCCCGTCTCTTTCAAGGCCTCCTCTTCCTGTTTTCTTTGAATAAGAAAAGTACATGACAAATCGGGGTCTTTTGGAGAGAAAACAAGATAAAGGGAATGAATGATGATGATTACCTTCATGACTTTGCTGTTCTGCTTTCCGGACTCGTAAGCCTTCAAGGCCGAGTTGACGAGGGGCAAGCTTGACATACGAGAGATGAACGGGGTAGCGGGAGCGACAAAGGAGGAAGAGGAAGAAGTGGTTGTGGTAGTGGTAGTGGTAGAGGAAGATGATGAACGGGGAGCAGCATTGGCCATATCGCCAAGAGCCTCTGCGGCGAGTTGCTCTGCAGGGTCTGGCACTGACTGTTGTTGCTGCTGACTCGATCGAGGGGTAGTGTCGAATTCTTCAAACTCGTCGGATGAGTTGCTGTATCTGTGTTGGTTATTGTTGTAGTGGTTGTTGTTGTTGTTGTTGTTGTTGTTGTTATCGTTGCCGTTTCGATAGTGCTGTTGCTGTTGTTGTTGATAATGGGGTTCGGAGTTGTTGAGGTCAAGGGGATCCTGGTCAAGTTCCTGCTTGACAGTGGTAAGGTTGTTGCGGTTGAAGTCGTCGTCCGAGTCGTTCTGTTGGCACAGCTGCGATATGGACATTGGCTGAGCCTTGGTCGATGGAGCTGGAGGCATTGTTGTTGTTGTTTGTGTTGTGAAGGTGAAGGAAGAGAGTGTGTATAAGAATGTGTATAAGAGTGGTATGAGTGAGTGAGCGAGTGAGTGAGTATAAGGGAAGGTGTGTGAGATTGGGTTGTTGGGTGAGGGCAAGGAAGGAAGAGAGGGTGTGGGTGTGGAGGGGGAAGGAAGAATAGAGAGGGCAAGAGTGATGATTCGACTCTGGGTGAGGGTAAGGAAGGAAAAGAAAGCTGAGTGAAAAGAGAGGGAGGGAAGGATGGAAGGAAGGAAGGAAGAAGGACGATATGGACCGAATCAAAGTAAAAAAAAGTGTGAGTGGAATAAGAAAGAAAGAAGGCCAAAAAAAAAAAAAGGCGGGTGGGTTGGATGGGGATTGAAGTCAGAAACGACAAAGAGAGAAGAAAAGGAGCCGATTTTGTGTGCAGCATGTACTATGGGTGTGGGAGAAGTTGGCAAAAAAGTGTGGGGGAGGAAGAGAAAAGACAACGACAACGACAACATTAACAGCAACAACAAACAACAGCAAAACACCGACAGACAACGGGCTTCTCTTCCACAACATGGATACACTAACTCACTTTCTCAACTAACACAACCGACCACCCTCAAATAGCTACTCCACACTGCTCATTGCCTTCCTTTCTCTTTTAGTCTCTTAGCGTGCTACGGTATGGTATGCATCATCAACCCCCCACAATGCCTCCTTCGCTTTCATTTCCTGCTTTCTATCATCTCTTCATTCATTTGTCTCCATCGGTCTCGTTCTCTTCGTTGTTGTCGCTCATTTCAGAAACTGTCGTTATTCCCTTTGGTTGGTTGAGGGGGATCCATCAATCTGTATCTCGGTATCGGAAGGTATCCTGCTCGTCTTCCTCCAAAGGTGTCCAAGATGGACATCGTAAACAAAGATGCAACCAACCGACCAACAACAGGTTGCCGCAACAGATAAAAAAAGAAGAATCCCACATGAAAATAAGGGATCTCCTCACACCACTTGTAACAGCGACAAAGGGGAGAGATACAAGTGACAAGTGAAGCGAAGACAAACAGCAAACAACATCAACAACACAAGACACATCAATGTCCCGATTGTTCATGCGTGCAACCCATATGTCCTTCTTTCCCCCTTCCTTCTGGCGAGGGGTGCTTCACCCCACATGCCGCTGCCAATGGCAATGACATCGGCCTAGCCGGTCGGTCTCGTATGCTGTTTGCCCATCTCGTTCACTTTTAACATACCGGTTGAACCTAGCATCTGACGATAAAATAACGTCCTCTTGAACAACAGCAACATTGACTAGTACTGGCGATGATGATGGTGTGGTGGGATCGGTCTCGCTCCTTTGTCCGTCTCCATTGGAGCAACCCAAACTGAACACTCTTTTTTTGTTTTTTTGGTTGTCAAGCAAAGGCAAGTGGGAACATTTTTAGTGATTGACACATGGGTTCTTCCCCTTCTGGACAGAGAGTGTGCCCAATCTGTGGTGGGGGGTTTTTTTGGACTTGTTCTCCATCGTTGGTGGTAATATTGTTCGTTGTTCGTTATTCGTTGTTCGTTAGTTCTTCGGCTGAAGAGAAGGGCCAGTTGTCTCTTTGCCACTCCAGTCCTTTGTCTATTTTGTCACAGAATCGGGGGTTTCCCCTTCTTCTTGCCAGGCTTTCCCCCCTTCGTAATGTTGGGGGTGCGAATGAGAATCCCTTCCCTTTTGATTTTTTCACATGCCATCTCTTACACACACACACACAAATATTTCAATTAAGGAGCGCAAGGGACACTGGACACGTGTCCAATGCATTTCATTATTCATCTTCCACACAAACCCACATCTCCCACACGTCTCTCCCACACAGGGACCAACGACCAAGCTCCAGATTCCTCAACCCTAATTTCTCAAGGACCAATCGACACCCTTTATCAATCCAATCTAAGAACCCGTTTTTGTTTTTCCTCCCTCTAACAATCCTCCGTATCGCCGCTTGGCCCCAGTCCCTCAAGCCTATAAGGCTCGTGCGGGGGCCAGTAGGTATCCTTGGCTCATGTATTTCTCTCCCATCTAATCAGCTGGTCCCTTGGAAGCAGGGAAGCCCATTCCATCTGTCAGACGATCTAGAACTATTTGAACATTTGGACACCTTGCGATGCAGGAAGCCTCTATCATTCATAGTTTCTTCTCCACTGTCCCCCACCACCACCACACCCCCATCCATACAGTGAGCCCTGATCCAAACCCTACGGAAAAAAAATCATATCCTGTTTGAAAGAAGAACCATAACATACACATGCAAACAAAAAAAGACAAATGCCTGCGGAATACAAAAAAAATCCAGGAACCAAAAAATGAGTTCAGTTCCCCACCTGTCCATAAGTGATATGCATAATCCCGGTTGTTTCTTCCCGCCTGGTTGTTTTATGTGTGTTTTTAAACGGTATGTTCTTCTCTGCGCATTTTTTCCCTTCCTTCCTTCCTTGCCTTCTTTGCTTGCTTTCTTACCCTCCTTCGTTTTTTCCTATGGCACATACCCCCGGGAAACACACCAAGACGGGAACAAAAAAAAAAAAAAAGATAAAAGAAAAAAAAATCACAAAGACATGCAGAGAAACGCGTGTATACAAGAGCTCGGAAACAATAACCGAAAGAGCACAAAGGCTTCTTTCATGCAAACAAAAATAAAACACGCACTTTGCCGTCCATTCGTATCTTACACTGAAAGAGTCCCCGTCCAGACCACCGTACATTGTTAATTGGTAGCAAATTTTATATTTGGTACATTTTTTGGATCTCGAAAGGGTCTCGCTGCTCGGCAAAGTGAGAAGCATTGATTTTACTGAATAGAGATCGAGTGAGAACCTCATTTAAGAAAACCCTGAAGACTTGCTGAATCCACCATACTCCTTGACAGGCGTCCGTCCCGAAAAGTCCTGTAAGCGAGGTCTCTTCAGCCGTCTCTGCTGTGCAGCCGCATGGATCGACGCCAAATCAGCTCCAGCAGGAACAGGGGCTGCACCCGCAACAATCGGCACCGGCGGCACTCCACCTACCGATGAAGAAGCTTCAAGAAGAGACGTGGAATCCAAAGAGGTCACAGAGTTCACAATCGCAGCCACAGAACTGCCCTGAGCACCGCGCGGGCCCCAATACGTCCTCAACAGACTGCCTTCCTCACCCAACTCTGACAGATATACCTGGTCTTCTCCCTCAATCTCCTCACGCGTCGGGGGTGTCGTCTCCAGATACGGCACGGGTTGAGTTTTTCCGGTCATGCTGAACAACGGCAAAGTAGGGTCTGAAAGAATCTCTTCCGTGCTACTGGTCACATTGTTGGCGTTTCCGCCCTGGCTGTTGCGGAATCCACCCGGCCCTCCGGCATTACCACCAAATCCGCCTCGTCGGTTATTACTGTTGGCGTTGTTGTTTCGGCTGTTGTTGTCACTGAATCGAGGACCTCCACCTCCTTGCATACCTCCTCGTCCACCTCGGTTGCCGCCACCAACATTTCCACCTCCTCGTCCACCCCAGGCATTACTATTCATGCCCTGTCCTTGGTTCGGGTTGGGACTGCTTCCGTCTGGGACATTCACTATACCAAGACTGGGA
Organism: Linnemannia hyalina; assembly: GCA_019671135.1. Taxonomy (NCBI): domain Eukaryota; kingdom Fungi; phylum Mortierellomycota; class Mortierellomycetes; order Mortierellales; family Mortierellaceae; genus Linnemannia; species Linnemannia hyalina. The sequence continues at coordinate 520,135 of JAHRHY010000018.1, read as the reverse complement.
TCTACCTCCTTTGCATTCAAGAATGCTCGCAACACCGGTGCAACATATGTCATCTTGACCGTATTATAGTCCAGTCCCGTCGGCGAAATCATCTCTCCAATTTGTCTCGCCACCTAACAAACAAGTATTTGAAAACAAACATACTAGTGAGTAGGCCGCATCAAAATATTTACGTGCACACCTTTCTCACAACCACAGGAAAACAAGCTAATATACTTACGCTAGCATGGCTAAGAGAGACGGACTTGAAGCGCTGTGCAACCAACCACAGGTCCGCCAGGATCGCTTGAGCACTCTCACGCAGAGCTTGATCCTGATGTTGCTGTGTCTGTTGGTACGTCTGCAAGGCTTGCTGGATAATCTTGATCTGAGTCGGAGGGAGGTTGTCTGGGTGGTTAATTGGTCCCGGTAGAACAGCAGGGCGAGCGTCGGTAATCAGTTTTTCAATAACAGTCGTAATCGTGTCCGGATGCGAAATACTGGGTTTGCATATCGCCTGCCTGAATTGTTCAAGCAGAACACTATGCTCAGGCTAATGTTGGAAGAAGAGAAGACGTTGCTAATGTCAGCCTAAAAGTGGAGGTAGAAATCATAAAGCCGAGTATCGAGCAACCTCAACGGTATGGCCCTTGAATACTTACAGCGATGGGGTGCACGCGCTCTCCTTGCCATTGCACGAGCCAGCGCGTCTCCAAGTCAATCTTACTCGTCGAATGCACAACCGCCATATCGACTCCAACTGTCGCCTGATCTTTCCGTGCATGTGACTTAACTCCTCCGCCACCACCACTAGTCTTGAATTGAAGCGCGGCTGTAGTCTTCAAGGCAGGAGGCGTCACCTCAATGAAACTACCGCCATTCCATTCCCCGTCTGGCTTTACAGCATTTATCTGAACAATGTTTCTGATAAAGTCCTATGCCAGTGATGAAGAATTGATATAATACCAGGAGTGTTAGTCATGACTTTGAATGGAGGTCTTTCCCATCCTTTCATACGGAGGAAGACATCATATGGTGGCATACCTGTACAATGGGCGTAACGGTCCGACTGTGAAAATGGCGTTTCACGACTTCCGACACAGTACTACTGGTGGTAGAGCTAGAGTCATCCACTATAACAGAGTCTTCCCGCTTCGATCGCTCGTCCTTTGGTAATCTTCCCTTGGGTGGTAATGGTTGCAACTCTGTTACTCTCTTGGGCATGCCGCTCTCATATTCTGTAGACATGCAGTGAATAAAGAGTCTCCCGCCGTGATTCACGACCGTCCTTGTTACGACGTCGTCAGTAGAGTCCTTCTCGACCAACGTGTGTATCCGTGCTATAATTAATAATGCCAATAAGCGATAACAATGTCAGTCACCATGCCTACACAACATCACTTTTCAACATCGTCTCCTCTTTGACTTACGTGCTATACCTTGAACAAAAAATGTTGTCACGAAGGTAAGCGGGTTCAAGGACGCAGCATGGGCACATTCCGTAGGTAGAGCCAGCAGCACTAAAAGAAAAAAAAGGCGCAGGTGATCAGTGACGAGCCAGAGGGTCGAGATAAAAATGGAGTAATCTAATGGCAAGAATGCACCATACATGGCTTGGCTCGTGTAATGGCGTGCACTCTCCCGTAATCAGCTTCGATGGCATTCTCAATAGCTGGCGGCTTTTCCTGTAGAATGGACGTAGCGGTGTCCTCTGTGTCTGTTTTCCGGACGGCGGTAGGTCCTATGTGATCCGATCTATGGAACAGCTCCGCTTTCTGGTCACAGAACTTTCCTGAAAATGGCATATCGTGTATACGAAGAACTTTCACGTCCTTGTTTTGAAGCAGAAAGTAGTTTGTGAGAGCTCGCAACGGTGACAGCTCATCCTCTGCAATCACCGTGTACACTGACGCCGTGCATATCCTTGAGATCTACGCGTAAAAAAGTAAAATAATGATTGACTCTCAGTACCAAAAGCAAGCGTGTCGAAATATGCACGCTATCTCTCATGCGGATTCTCGATAATCAAGCGTACCTGCTCCGCGATGATATCTCCTCGCGCTTGACTCTGGCTCGTCGCTATCCGTATAAGGTCCAAGTGAATACTGGTACTAATATTTTTCAAGTAAATAATGAGAAAATGATACCCTCTGTTAGTAAAATATTTCTGCATATATTCAGATTCCCCACGTATCTCGATAATAAATGACCCCGACAGTCTGACTTACTTGCGTTTCTTGATGGAAGCCTCCATGCTTCGGGTAGCTTCATATAAGATCCCGCGTATGTCCTGATCGCCATAGAACCAACCCTTCTCGTCTTCCCCTGTCATTTCTGCATCGCCATCTTCTTGGCTGCCCCCATGGGGAGACGTCTCGGGATCCACGATAACAAACACGATCTTGCATGTCGAACGCGGTTGTATCATCGCAGTGGCAGGCGTTGTGGTTGGTTGAGGTGCGCTAGGTGTGTTGTATACTTCGTCAAACTTCTTTCCTGCTCCCAGTTGCATCAAAGCTGATCCCGTCTGTTCCTGGGGTGGCTCGACAATGTGAGCGATCGCTTCCTTCAATGCCTGCTCAAACCAGGTGTCTGGTACCGTTGGCTCGCTCTCTGATACCTCCTTATCTTCCTGTCTGAGAAGCTGTAGTTGAGCGTTGATCTACAGGTGATTGTAACGCGATCAAAGAGGTAAAGGCACAAATTTAACAATCAATCGCAGTTCTTCCCATGTCTCTTGATGAGAGTGATACCAGATGGTGGCAAAAAATCAAAGGCGTTGTTCTTACCTCGCTCATGTTTTGCTCTTGGGAAGCCCACGTATTCAAGATGACGTTCCCGCCAGTCTGTCGATCTCCTGCTGCGACATGAACCGAGTACTATCGAAGCCAATGAACAACGGCGGAGCAATTAGTTTTCCTTGCGCGTTCCTTCAAAGAAACCTTCCAAGGTATTTTGTTAAAAAGAAAAAGAAAGTACCTGTGGAATTTGAGCAGCCGGGGTAAGGTCCAAAGTGATGCGTGAGAAGTGCAGGGCGGCATTCATAAAACTTGTCCACATGGAACAAGGCTCGAAGTCAAACTCATCGTCGTCTATTTTGCCATGTCGACAAAGCAAGAGGGTCGAGGAAGTAGACGTTTTTGCGGGAATATGCTGTTAGTAGGGTGTCTCGAATGTAGGAAGAAAGTAAAAACGAAAGGGATGACATGCAGCATGGTGTATGTGTGTGTTTTGGGTGAGTACCATCGCTTTCAAGGCCGTTGTTGCCCTCTGAGGGGACAAAGCATGGTTTCTGTCGTGCGAGGGGACTGTGGTCCAGGAGGAGAATGGTTCTCTGCAAGCTCATTGCAGTACAATTGGACAGACAGACACGTTGAGCAAAAAAAATATAAAGGGAGAGAGAGAGAGAGAGAGAACTTGGGCGAGTCAAATGAGGGAGGAGGGAAACAAGTCCTTTTAAAGGATGCCCGTTTCTTGTGGCTTTGCTCTTCAATCGTGATTTCTAGCTATTACGACAGATCATGCAGCACAGTACTAACTTTTTTTTGTGTTTATTGAGTCTCTATATACAGCCGTCTAGGTGTGGTGTGGTGTGTTGTCTCCTTCTACTCGATGTGCCCATCTTCAAAAAATCCAGATGTCCATGAGGATAAATAACCGACAGATTACCACAGCATGTGCGTTCGAGACTGCGGCCAAGAAAAGAAAAAAAGGAAAACAGACGAAGGAGAGGGGGCGGTTTGGAAGATAAATAAGAAAATTACGCCTCCAGCATGTTAATGATGGTGTTGTTGAAGACTAATTTACTTCTTTCCAAAGGTCAAGGGCGAACCAATGTCTTTGCCACGAAGCTTGACGCCCAAAGCGCGCTCGAGCTTTCCAAGAATCTGCTGGTTGGGGACAGCACGTCCAGCCTCGTAGTCGTTGATCTGATCGGTTAGAAGGAGAAGAAAGAGTAACACAATATACGAGTCAGTGAGATGAATATGACAGACAGTTACAAAAAATGGTGCAAAAAGGGAGAGTCCAAAGGGGGGAGGCGAAGGAGGGGAGCATGCATAGATAAGAGATAGAGCTAAGGCAAAGTCGGAGGCGCAAGGAGGAAAGAAGAGGGAGAGGGGAAGAGGGAGGGACAAAGACAAAAGGGCAAGACGGCATTCAAGACAAAAATAACAAATCGAACAACACAAACTGCGAGAGAAAAAATACTTACGACAGTCTGCTTCTCGTTGACCTTGACACCAAGATCCTTCTGGTTCAACTTCAACTCAATACGGGCCTTGGCGATGGCCTTTCCAACATCCATCGAGACGGCCTTGGGGGCAACAATCTCATCAGACTCGGCGAGCTTGGCGATGCGACGGAAGTCCTCACCGACATGTCCAGCGTTAGTGACGACCTTACGCTCGGTCGAGACGACGGCACCGGCACGGCGGGCGGCGTTGATGTCGGAGGAGGAGCGGGTGACCTTGGCGTGATCAGAGCGCTTGCGAAGAACGATCTCGTCGTCCCATCCAATGTTTCCAGACATGTTGATTGTAGTGTGTTGGGGGTGAAAGTGTGTGTGTTGTGTTGATGAAAGAAGGTGAACGGGAGCAGCCCACCTTTTTATCCTCTCCAAAGAAGCCAGAAGAACCTTTTCAGTACTAAATGCACGTGACTCGTCGCCCACTAATTGCATCACCGATTTTTGGTGGCAAAACGTTTTTTTATGAGCATATTGTACAAGGGTCGGGCGAAAAAAAGGTCAAGGGCTTGGAAGAGAGTGCAAAGGATTGCTGCTGCTTAGATTTCGAGGGAGTTCACTTCGTCGGCAGACTCTTTGTAGGCAAGTCCAAGCTGTGTGTATGCCTGGCTATCCTTCAGCAGCTGCGCCTGATTCCGGAGAAACATTATCCTGTCCCGATCGTACTTGATGGTCGTCAACTGGCACTTCTTGATAGTTCCTAAAAGCAAGCATAGTAGAAACAGCCAGTGAAATTGTTATTAGTTCCAATGCAGATGTTTTGTTAACGGCAAATGACATCAAGCACAACGATTTAAAGAACTGGCGCCCTGTTCGTACCAGATGTGTGAATGACCTTGATGATGCAGGGGCGTCCCTTCAACTGATTGATGAACGTCAATGCTCCCCAGACAATGTGCATTTCTTCCCTTGATATCCTGAAAATACCCACATTCGTATGCGGAGAGAAGTATTTTACTAGGTACCGCAAAAGCAAAAACAATTTGACGTTAATTCCAATTGTAACCCACATCCCAATGGCTACACCTCACGCCAATAATACAGACACACAAGGGATACTCACAGGTAAGGGGCCGCTGTGTGAGTCCTGCGCCATAGTCGCCAAAGTTCTCCGCTATTGAATCCTTGAGCGCAAATAAGAGGTCCTTGTTGGCTAGCGGCGGTAACCGGTAGTTATTTCTCCCCGTGTCGCCAAATGGACTTTGATCAGCGGCCTCTCCTGGTTGAGTGGCGTTGGGTAATGCCAAACTGGTTGAAGCAGGAATAGAGGTCCATCCTAGTGGCGTGTCGGCGTAGACGATTTCGAAGAGAAGGTATCGATTCTTGAAGCGCACCATTGTCCTGTCTGCCCGTGATGTCGGTGGTGATGTAGAAATGAGTTGCGCATTGGAGTCAAGGCGGACAAACACTATTTTTTTTAGACCTTTGCACGTCACATTCAGAGGAAATAATTGAAATGGACAAACATTTATTTCCGAGCCAGGTTCCATTGCTCGGTCTGTTGTTGAAGATCAGCCTCGCCCAAGGTCCTTCCTTCCCCCTCCTTCTCACCCTCCCTTCTCCCTCACTCTTCACGACATGTTCGGTCTTCGCACAGTCCTCCCCGGAGCACGCTCCTTGGGTAAATTCTCTTTTCCAACAACTCGTCAATGGGCACCTCAACTAAGCAATGGGACAAACAACAATAACCGCGGATCAAAAGACACCTTGCCTAGTCAATCGGAGCACGGAATCTGATCCGACCTACCAAAATATTCAGGGGGACAACACACTCCACCATCGCTCACCTTTGGTTCAGTGGACTAACCTACACTTTCTATCTTACTCTCAACAACACTAGTTGCATCGACAAAGTCGACTCCCACCAATGCATTCCACACATCGGCCTCGGCTCTCGCCAGACCCCGTCGATCCAGGAAGGACATTGTCATTCAGATCCGCAAAAACAACCTTCAGAAGCAGGAAAAGAAGCGCCTCGACTTTGAGTCTTCGACCCCAGACTATATCATTGGAAAGCAGACCGAGTTCACACAATCCCTTCTTCGCCCTCAATCCGTCTTCCAAGCTCCCCTTGCCGCCATCAAACCCGCCACACCTGAATCCAACACAACCACCAACAACGAGGAGGATGCCACTACAAAGTCATCCGGCTTCGCCTTCACGACCTCATCATCATCACCCTCTATCTTTTCGTCGTCTTCCAGGACTCCCCTCATTGTGTCGACCTCGAACCCCTCGGGATACCAGCACTTTTTGACCGAACAGGAGGCCGATCTGATCTTTGAGAAGGTGCCCCATGTCCAGGTCCAGGAACTGATGGTCCGCTCAACCCTTGTCAACGAGAAGCTCCAGCTCCCCATTGAGCAGCAGAAGGCCGAGCTCGTTCGCCGCATCACTGCCCTCGAGAACGGAAACGCAAAACAGGTTACATTGGAGAACGTCAGGAGGGCCAGGGAAGCTTTCCAGCGTGCCGAGGGCGATACTGGAAGCCCTGAGGTTCAAGGTACATTTTTTTTTTTTTTCTTATTCATGGCATCCTGGAGTAGCATTGACAATCTGAACATTGGATTCGATACATTGCGCTGGACGAAAGGAGAACATGAATATTTTACGGTATAGTCAGAGACCCTACGCGAACTGAAATACTCATGCTAACATTGTGCAATTTTCTGATTTTTAACTAACTTAGCCGCTGTGATGACTGTCAGGATCCAGAACTTGCACAACCACATTCTTAACAACAAGAAGGACAAGCACAACTACCGCCGTCTCCGCATGTTGATCCACCAACGCCAGACTGTCCTCAAATACCTCAAGAAGACCTACCCTGAGCGCTACCACGTCTGCCTCGATCGTCTCGGTCTTGAGCCCCGTGCCATCGAGGACGAGATCGTCGTTTAAATCTCTTTTTGGGATGAAGTGAGATCATTATCGTCAGGCATTTGGAGACAGTGAGGAGGAGGAGGAAGAGGAGGAGAGAGAGAAAGCATATTTTTTTTATTATTACTTTGTTTGCATTAAACCCGATAGACCGTCGAACTTTTTCATCTTTTATTTTGACAATGCTTCGTTCTATCCCATCGACCAAGGAATGTAAACTGGGCGGGCAATTAAATAGGCAAAAAAATAGGGGAGGACCATTATCCATTACATTCATGATTCGGGAGATATTTCAAATAAAAGAAAAAAAAATGAAGTAGCTGAACCATACGATGTCTTTGTTCAGGCATCAGTAGCTCCAACCCGACTCCCAAATGACCCAAAAAAGAGCAAAAGAGAAGCTCCCTGGCGGGGAATTGAACCCCGGTCTTCCGCGTGACAGGCGGAGATACTCACCACTATACTACCAAGGAAATGAGCTTGTTGGATACGGTGCCCTGGGGCCCATATTTCAAGTTGAGAGCGGAAAGTAAACGTTCTTGATCCCAAAGTTCGGTATGTCACGTGATCACTCGCGCACGGCCGCCGCCCTGGCTACCTGGGGACGCGGTCTTCCGGGCCCCAATGTCCATCGCCAAGACGGTCCTGCACAAGTTTGTTGGCTACCTGGAGATGCGAGCCTCGGAGCTGATCTGGAAACCTCGATGCTCCGAGACGATCGCATGGGAACAGACCCAGGGCATCTCTGCCAAGGACAAGACATCCAAGTACACAGGCCCCTGAGGTGACTGGAGTCAAGGATACGGTTACATCACCCGCGATGGCTTCTGCCCGTGTGACGCTTCGCTAGCCACACATTGTGAAGGAAGGTGCCCTGGAGCGACCAAGGACCCACGCGCTGCTGACGGGCGGTTGTTGGAGAGTTTGTTAGGAAGGAGGAGGTTATCAATGATGGAGAGTATGGGAAGAAACCCCTTCATTCGTATCTTCTTCCGTTTAAGCTGTGAAGGCAGCGACAATTGTTGTGCGGATGTGCACTGAAGAATTTGGTCTGTAGTCCCCTTTTAATTCCAAATGACTTCTCTGTGCTGCAGACCAGAGAAATAAAATTGTGTTCCAAAAAAAAAAAAAAAAAAGTGATGATCCCTGACATGCAACCCTCTTTAGCACTGCTACTACACAAAAAAATCCCCCAAATAGTAAGCGCCTTGGCGACCCCTACGGTCGCTTCCTCATTTACTGCCATCGATTTTTTCTCTTCTTCCTTTCCTGATGCAAGGAACGAAAGCACCCGCCAAGCAAGGCGAAAGATTTCTGAAATTGGTCTTCATGTTGGTGTTGATTTTGATGCTCCCTATTTTTTCCTTTTTTTCTTCTCCTCGGTCTAACCAGCAGCAACTACAACAGCGACGGTCCTTCTGTCGCCATGGCCGCCCCTGCTGCCGGTGACCCCACTCGCGTCCGCGCCCATGCCTTGGGCGCTCCCGCAAGCGGTCGTCGAGCGCTTGCAGTTTTTAACAAACGCGAGGTGTGCGCCGACGACAGGTAATGTCAACAAATTTGCGACAAACTCGAGGTTGGTCAAAGAGGTGCGATAGTGATGGTACGGGTTCTTATTAAAAAATAAACAGCCGAGAAAAAGGCACAATAGACCACTCTACCTCTTGGTGGGGATAGAGGGAGTTTTTTTCTCATCTTTGCCCTTGGCGTAAGGAAGGGAGGGGTTGAGGGATTCGGCTATCATGGGTCGATTCTATGGAATAGTGGAGGTTTATGAGCTAGGGAGGAAAGGGGGGTTCTTGGGCATTTCTGGAGGTGATGGCAAGAACCTTGGGTGAGGTTGCTAGTGTTGGCTATGGACATGTGGTATTGGCTCTAGAAACGAGGGTTAAGATCGTCAGAAAGCTCCGTAGCATGGCTCGATATACATTTGGAACAAGATTGTTGCAAGTACAAATGATTATTTTTTTTATTGGCTTGGCTTCACTCTCTCCTTTTGTTTACGCGTTGGTGGTGGCTGTGCGCTGCAAGATCTCCTCCAACTCATCACTCCAAGACTCGATACACTTTTGAGCATTCAACGTGATCGCCAACGCATTGGGACTCATCATTCCCTCCAACGACCCACCATCCCCCCCACTACCCGTCGCCGTCACAGCAGACTCTGAAGACATAGACAACGTCGACAGAAAGACCTTGACATCGTTTGCACTCGCAGGCCCTCCACATATCATCTCCGAGGCGACCATGACCGTCGCCAGGGCTTTATCCAGATTCCAGGACCAATGTCGCTGGTCGAGCGGGACGACATTCTCGCCCAAAACGGCGATCCGGTTCATCTCGGTGAGACTTTTGGCGGCCAGGGTGTGGGAAAGGATGAGGAGCTTTGTGTGGTGTACCCAATGGGCGATCCAGCGAGACCATTCTTGCCGCATAAGGAGTTTGTCGGCTGAGAGGAAGTATTCGCGAGGGGCTGTGGAAGTGGCCGTACCGGATGAGGGGGGTGAGGGCGAGGAGGAGGAGGTGTCGCGTCGGAGGAGCCTGGCACCATTCTTCTTCTTGTGCTTGTTCTTGTTCGTAATAGCAGCAGACGCGTGAGTGGATTTGTGCACGAGAGAGTCGTCCTCGTGATCCTCATCGTCATCGTCGGCGTCTTCGAAGCTGAGACTGGCCATATGGAACCCCTCGTCCGAGCCATCATCCTCCTCTTCTTCAAACTCATCCCCATCCAAGAACAACCCCTCCGTCTCAACCATCCCCTCCGTCTCAACCACCCCTTCCTCGTCGACCGACTGAGTACTCTCCACTGCCGAAGGTCCAGACTTTGTAGCACTATCAACAGTACCACCAGCACTAGCACCGGCACCAACAGCTTTCTTACCACCAGCGGCTTTCTTACCACCACCAGCTTTCTTACCACCACCAGACCTGGACGACTTGCGACCAACACCGTCGACCCAATCGCGCAGATCCTTTATTATCCGGTCCTCCAACTGCCCAACCAGCTCCTCCTGTCCAGCCATCAAAGACTCCTTTGTTTGAGGAGCAGTCGAGCTCATCATGTGGACAAGCGTGTGTCGACTCCGGAGATGATCCATGACCTGTCGGATCTGGATCGACAGCTTTGACAGGATCGAGTCTCGAAGACTGGGGAGACAGGATTTCGACGAACAGAGCAGAATGGGTCCGTTGCCGCCGGTGCCTCCCAGGTTGGCGTTTTGGTGTTGGTGCTTGAGTTTATGTTTGTTGGTCACCTTGCGGCCGCCGTTTTTCCCGCCGCTCTGGTTCTTGTTGTTGTTTCTGGTGTTGCCGTTGTTGGTGGTGTCTTTTCCACCCTTCCGGGGCGGTTTTTCGCCCCGCTGGTCACCCTTGCCATCGTCGTCTTTTCCGATATTGGTCGGGAAGTGATCCTGTTCGTCCTCATCCTCTTCCTCTTCTTCGTCACCTCCATCACCGTCATCGTACCTGCGGAGTGACAGCAAGACGACAGAGTCACCATCACCCATACCAACCCCATCTTCGCTCAGATCCAAGTTCATCTCATCGTTGTCGCTGATAGTATCTGTGACGGGGATTGTTAGGTCGATCAGGGCTTCCAGCACAGCGACTTGTTCCAGTATGACCATGGCGGCGGTGGCATCGTCCTGACCTTCGACTCTCTTGTCTTCGTCGTCTTCTTCCTCCTCCTCGTCCTCCCATTCTTCTTCGTCGTCATCCTCATCCTCATCATCATTGCCATCCTCGCAGTCGCCCTCTCGCAAGCCCTCTCTCGCCAGCTCAGCATCAACCTCAACCACCACCACAACCTCAACCGCCGACGTTACTACAGGGTCCACCACCGAAATAATTTCAATTCCGCCCAGTCCCATCTCACTCTCGGACGTCCTCTCGTCTCTTCCATTCTCATTCATCCCAACTGCCTCCTCTATTTGTGCTACCACCGCTTCCACAGCCGCAGGCGAATGAAAAGTTGTATCCCTGTCGCTGCTACTGCTGGTGTCCGAGATAATCGAATTCGGAATGGGGGCAACGTCAAGAACAACGACAGGCGACAGAGGATTCCGAGGCCAAGATGAGGACGATAAGACGCCGCCATCTCCACCAAGCGGGAAGCTGCTCTCCCATGTAGCACACGGCTGGTCCTGTTGCTGTCCCTGCTGTCCGATCGCGGCAGGATACACCGACGCGACATACGCCGACGACGAAGAGGAAGAAGACATGCAGACAAAGACTCTGGTCGAGATCAGAACTGCGATCGCGATGGGTAAGCTGAGGATGACCCAAGGTTTCCGTAACGCTGCCGGGTACTGTGGTGCTGATGGCGCGGTGGCGGCAGGAGAAGATGGGGAGGATGGAGGGTATTTATCCTCATGCTGTTGTTGCTGGTTGTGGGATTCATATTTGGGTGGTGGTAGTTGCGATTCGACGTCTTTTTCGTTCTTTGAGTTTGTTGTTGGAGCTGGAGTGGTGGTTGCTGAAGGAGGTATGTCGCCGGACTCTAGGTCGGGGATGGGTTGGTAGTGATGCATTCGCGCACAAGGTATTTTAATAATCGTAGCCTTTCTTGAGGTAAAAAGATAGATGGGGTTGTTGGATATTATGAAAGAGAAAAGGGAATTGAGAACGGTCCCAAAAATGAAGTGACCCTATTTATGACAATGCCGCGAGATAGACGTTAAGTTTAGAGAGAAAGCAAGTGTAGGATGGAATTATGAAAGAGTAGTTGTAGTCCATATGAAAATCTCGGAAGGTCAGGCCCAACAGCCAGGTAGACAATGACACCCCCTTCGATACGATGCCTAGTCAGGGTGGAGTTGGATGGACGATAGACAAACAATTGGACGAAAAGGATAGATAGGATAGGATATTTACTGACCTAACTCAGTCTGCTTTGCTATGTGAGGTAGTGGTGGAAGAGGAGGAACCACGATCGGTCTTCTCTAGGACACTGACAGTCGGCAGCCATCCCCACCCCCTCACCTCAATCACCGGCTTCCACCCTTGGACGATCAGAGCATCCAGCATAATTACGGTCGAGAGAAGAAAGAGTCCCACGCTGACAAGAATATGCCACCACGCATGGAAATACAAATCCTTCACAATCCACACTAGCGACTCCTTTTCCTTCTCCGAGTGATCGTCCTGAACATGGTCGGTACCGAACGAAAAGAACGAAAGCAGCGTCCTCTCACAAAAGTTCAAATCCGTCATCCAGACCGCCACCGCGACCACATACAGCCCGATCCCAGCCTCGAACACCCATTTGATATCCGGATATGCTGCCTTGCGTGCAATGTAGACCTTGAAGATCAAGAACAGGGTCGTAAACTCCAAGGGTCCAAAAGTCCCATGGAAACTGTAAAACTGGACCGACCCCTCTGTGAAGGCCACCAATCCTGTCACAACCACCCCCACGACACCCAGCAGTTTAGGGAACCATGCAGGTTGGGGACCAAACCTGGATTCGATTAGACAAAAGAAGAGGACGAGGACGGAGTAGAGCATGGGCAATTCGTCGAGCATCTGCATGTGGTGGAGGAGGGTAGCGTGGAAGAGGAATGAGCCGATGCCGACGACGGTGATTGTTCGGAATGCGAGCTTGAACCTGAAGAGACTTGGTGCTTTTGCGATTGCCGTTCCTGATGTGTTGGTGGTGTCACTGGTTGAAATTGAGTTTGAAGAAGCAGCAGCGATGCGTTGCATCTCGGACTGGAGACGGTTGACAGAGTAGCAGGCTGTTTCTCCGAGGATGATCATTGCAAAGGAGGAGAACGAGTTGAAGAACTCTGCAATGTAGTATGACCAGACATAGTTGTCTATCGTCGTTGTTGTTGTAGGAGGAGGAATGAGTAAAAGTGAATCAGTCGTTTTGGTTGTTGAGTCCGAGGTCAAATGAACAGCAGTGTTCCTGAAGTCGGAGGAGTGAAGGTTGGTTGGACAGGGGAGGAAATGAACAGAATGACAGGAAGAGATGAAGGAGGGTGAAGGTACCTTCGCACCAGTCAATTGAGGAGGTAGGAGGACCCCAGTAGCCGGCCTGGCTGCCGTGACTGTGGTTAGGGACACTCATTGGTGTTTCGGAGGAGTGAAGGGGAGTGAAAGAAGAAGGAAAGTGAAAAAGACAATTGAGCAACCTGCGCCAATTGGGCAATCCATGCCCTTCCTTCCCTTCGTCTTGACTGTTTTTTTGATGCAATTGCCTCAGACCTCTGAGCCGCGAGAAAAATGACCAGGACGACCTCATTTTGTCAAAATAACTCAGGTCCCTCAATGAGACAGATAAAGTGATCAGTGATGGTGCGTGGATAGGGATCGACCTTCTTTTGACCGTCAGTCATTCTTTAGGGGTGGAGGTGGGAGACGGCTAGTGAGAACCGAACGCGACGATCAGTCCTGCAACCATCGCAGAAAGAAAAAGAAAAGAAGAGAAAAACATCACGCGTCATGTTTCGCAATTTCCCTTTTCGCGCCCTTTTTTTCGTTCGCGTTTTTTGTGATGCTGTAATCCATCGCGTTCCAACTTGATCCGAACGAAATAGGGTCGAGGACAAAGATATGTAACTACAAAAAAGCACGATCTCTATGATATCCTTGTAATAGTTGTCGTAGAACAATTCCTCTCGCCCCTTTCTTTTCTACATTCTCTTCTTTGATCATTTCCACTTCGTGATATCCCTTTCTTCTCTTGTTTTTTTTGCCACCCTTACCTCTCTTTTACTTCTTTAATCGCCATCACCAACAGCGCCATCATCACCACCATCCCCAAGAACCCTTTACATCTCTTCTCATATAATACAAATGGTCTCCCTGGTACTCTTGATCTTGGCCCCAGTCCTTATCTTGACCGCCGTGGTCGTTACAGGCATCGCCCTCTTCGCCCCCGGCGCTTCAAACCCCAAACCCAAGGTCACTCCGACTCTCATCACCCCTCTCGCTCCTATTCCAAAGGTCATATTCACGACGCGGATCCTACCAGAGAAGGGAGAGGTCACTACAACGTCACTTCTTCCCAGCAACATTTCCACAACCACACCCCTCCATCCTTTTGTTGATAAGATCCCGTCATCGTCCTTGTCGTCTGCTAACGTCATTACTACAACTAAGGTCCCTGACGTTGTCACCACCACCTCCAAGGGGCCAGAGGTTATCACCCCCACGAGCGTCGCTCTTCCACCTCCACCTCCTATTGCTGTACCCACCACCACCGCCGACGCCAAGGTGATCCCCATTCTCGTCCCTGCCTCTGACCCCGCACCTGCTCCTGCAGTCCCCTCAGTCAAAAGCATCAAGGAAAAGAACAAAGACGACAAAGAAAAGAAGGACGAGGACGAAGAGGGGGAGGAGGAAGATGACTGGGAGGAAGATGAGGAGGATGATGAGGAGGAAGACGAAGACGAGTCGTCGAATATTAATGGCACGACCGCCATCCCGGCAGTCAATGCTTCTGATAGTCGTCATGTCGAGACTGTCAAGTATGAGAGTGGTTCTGACAAGCGTAAGGGTAGCATTAACAGGAAGAAGAGAGCTGTCAGGATGAGACGATCTGTCGCATTGAAGCAAGGTAACTAAAAAACAATTGTTGTTCGTAATTATTTTTGTGCTTGGTCGAGAAATGTAAAAAAAAAAAGGGAGGAAGGGGTCGTTAGGGTAATGCGGAAGATGAGGAATGATCATTCACCTTTATCCCTTTTCATTTTTCATTTGGGGACGATTTCGATATAGGTGAACAGGTGATTGATTCACAAGCAAAGTCTACCAACAAAAACAAGGACAAGAAGCCCGCGGTTGTTGAAGAGCTCCAGAAGCGGATTGACGGGATTGTCAGGGAGCAGAGTGCGCCCTTTGAGGCAGAGCTCTTCAGGATCATGACCAATCTCCTTGACAGCCAAGACGCTGTCGAGTACCAGGACGTCCTCAGTTACATTGAGGCTACCACCAGGCAGGAGGACTCAGATTCGTCTGTCAACGACAATAAGGATGCTGCCACTCAAGCAAAATTCCACGCCCAAGACGAAGCAGCCCACGCGCCAGCCTCTGGCTTCGACCCACGCGCGCTCCTCAACACTCTCCTCCAACCCTTCGTCATCCAATTCCGCACCGACGTCCGCAACACTGTCATTTTCATCTGCGGCAGCCAACACGACGGCCTCATCGACGGCAAGATCAACGGTAACGACGACTATGCCAAAAAAGCCGCCCAGGACGATATCATCTCCACCACCCATTCGGACGGTGTCCACTTCACGGACCTGTACGATCCCAAAACTGCCGCCCTGGCGCTCGACTGTTTGAAGACCCACTTTGGGCATTTGACGGCGGCGTTGGGCAAGTTGCTGGTGGATCGGTTCGCGGCTGCGAAAGAGTTTTTGTTGAAACAGGTTGCGGGATTGGCGGGGGTCCCTCGGTTCTTGATTCCATTTTCGGAGGAAGGGGAGGAAAAGGGTGCTGCAGATTTTGTGTCTGCTGTTGCAGTTGCAGTTGGTGACGCCTCGATGTCGAGCGAGGAAGAGAAGGAAAGCGTTGAGCGGTCAGGAACGTTTGCGAAGTGGTTGGTCGATAGTATGGTGCACGAATTCCAACTCGCCGTCGAACATGATCAGGAGCTCGCTAGCGGTGGTAGGAGTAACATTGCGTCGGTCGCGAATCTACCCGATGCTGAGGAGAAGGAGAAGGAGGAAGAGGTGAGCCGCCCACTGGTGGCACCACGCGAGCCATCTCAGCCTAGAATTTGATTTCGGCGAAGCACCAACAAGATCTGATAACAGTGTACCACACAGCTGCGGGAAGAGGAGGAGGGAAGTATGAGCATGAGGATACATTACTCATTTACTCGCACACGCGCACGCACATGTTGCAACTGGCGGCTGGGGAACAGGAATAAAACTAATATAACATATCAACTTGTGTGCAAACGAAAGGAGGGGAGGAGGGAGATGAAAGAAGAAAGGAGAGGAGAAAGCGGGACATCCTAATTAGGTTGCTGTTCGTTTCTTCACAACCCGGTAACCCCACAAAGGGAACAACGCCCAGTCCTCTCCCGCTTGTTGGATCGTTGGATTGTTAGGTCCTGTATGCAAGTGTATGTTGAGTATGTACGTGTGTATGTGTCCGTTGATGGACAATCAAAACGAAGACGCTTCGCAGTTGGCTGACAAGCGAGGAAGAAAGCGGAGTGTGAGTTTAGCAAAGTGATGGTGAAAGTGAAAGTGAAAGTGAAAATGAAAAAAAGAAGAGATGCATGCTTCAAGGATCAGATCAGGGATACTGCTTTGCCCATCTTCTTTTTCAAACTCCATGCCATGGTGCACAAGACTAGACTGTTCGAAAGAGAGATGACACACAATTGTCAACTCTTTGCCCTGACCCCAAGGCCCAAGGGTCAAGAGACGAACCCTGCTTCAAGCTAAACTAACAGGCAAGCAGGTACTCTCTCTATCGTAGAGTGTATCATTGTGTATAGAGTTCCCAAATAACATCAGACAATCTGAGTGATGAATTGGCCACTGTTAAACAACAGAAGGAAAAGTCGCTTATCAGATCGTTTTTGTTATTTGGCCGATTGCGCCTCTCACTGGTTCAATTCCTGTTCCTGATCTCAAAGTCAGGTATATATAGATATATATGTCTTCGCCTGTTGGGCTAATACTGTGGCTTTCATCTTTTGCTTGCACTGTTCGCTTTGTGCTTACATACGAGTGCAAGGCTTCTAGCGCATACCCCAGGGAAAAGTTCTAAAGAAGCATGCTTTTAGATACGATACGAAAAATAGTCCTCTTGGAATGAAGTTACGAACTAAAAAAAATCCTATCTTCTAACGTGTTTAAACAATGAGCGATAGCAGCCACCACGCTATGGCTTTTCTCTCTTTGAACATTCCTAAAGGACGAAGAGATAGAGAACCAAACGAGATAGGCTTTGTTTTCGTTCACTCTCATTTGTTCCTTTGGTACAGCTCATGTGAAAAGAGATAGAGAAGGGGTAGGTCGTCAGTCAAGGGGAGAGAGAGGGGGTGAGAAGGAAACAAAGGGATGTTGGCATATTTTGATTTGAAGCAGGCAGAAGAAGAGGTTTGACTAACATGCACACGACCAGCCACTTCACTCATGTCCTGTTTCGTGAGGAGAAAATATCCCTTGCATGGTATCAAACATGTGTATCGTGTGTACCGTGCCCGAAAAATAAGACCGACGTTGTTGATTTTTTTTTGTTTCGCAGAAAGACGTCCACTGCTGGCCGATGCATGATGTTTTGTCGGCGGCCTCGTCTTCTTTGCGGTCTGCCGTGCCTTTGACTCATATCACACGACATATAGAAAGAAATGTCTAGGAGACAAGTAACATCCTCAGGAGCAAGGAGAAGGAGGAGCAAAAAAAAGTCGATGCAATCATTTTTTCCTTCTTGACTTAAAACGTATGGTGCTCATGTTGATCCCTTTTCTTACTTTCTTCTCCTCTCCTTCATATCTTCTTGTGACATTTCTTCACTTTGGGTTTTGTGCATTGTTCTGGACTCTCCAACTTCATGCACCTATTCCCCCTACAACCCAATCGATACAGAATGCACATGCAGAAAAAACACGATATTGTGAAAGAAATAAAAACTGAACGAGTTCTTGTTCTGCTCTCCTTACATGAAAATGTAAAGGGCTACTTTTTGTGCCGATTCCGGTTTTGCCTTGGAGGGGAGTCCATCAGATGTCGATCTAGAATAGTAAAAGACGATTGGATTGACTCAATGGATATGATAGGCCTCTTTACAACATGGACTGATGCGATAAATGTTTTGCATGGTGCGGTGGATCTTCCTGTTTACACGTATGCTAATACTCTAGCCCTTTTTCTTTTGCCCTCAACCCCTTTGCCCTCAATCCCAGTCCCCTCTTTGCTGCACTCTTTTGGACATATCTCCTTACTTGTCTCAACTGTATAAGGTGTTGCGGGTGTGAGGACATCCATTACTCGTTCGTTTTCGTACAAAACAATGACCCATGCTCTGCTCCGTTTTTTTGTCTCCACGTATTCCATAACAAAAGGATATTCTTTGTATCGGATCATGCGGATCAATCGTTATTTATTTTTCAAGGGTACCCTTTCTCTTAAACAACAAAGCCCATCTACCTGACGACGGAACGAGTCCTTGATGATTCTTCTAAGCAAAGGACAGTCTTTTTCAATCGTCCTTTGTTGCGTTTGGTCCTTTGCCACTTGCCTTTTTGGCTGAGCTTTGATCGCATCTTGTTTTCGCGCCTGTGGATTCCAATGGATCGATACACGCGAACCACGCACTTGTGGAAACAAGTGCTGTGAGAGACACTACACTAGAATGCAAGGGACAACAACAAAAAAGCAACAGAAAGGGTTCAAACGAGTCTGACCGTCATTCATCATCATCCTCATCATCATCTTTATTGTCTACCAAGCCGGTTTGGGGTCCATGGTGAAGAAGAGAGAATGTTCAGAGTTAAAAGGAATGACTCGCGGTTATCTCATCGTATGTGCCCGTGGGTAAACGCGTCCGTTTTACGTGCACTCTCTGTCACAGTCCGTAAACAATGCCAACGAATCATCATGACCCTTTTCTCCACTCCTTCGTTTCTGTGATGATGGACAAAGTAAACAAAAAGAACAAAAGAGAAACAAAAAGAGAAGGAAAAAGGGAAAGGGGTATGTGTAATGCTGTTGTCACTCCATTTCGTTTTTTTTTCCTAGTTCCGTTACAATCGTTTCTATTCATATCCATTTTCTTGTTTCTTTTGCCCCATCAAATAATAAATGGATCGGGTCAGGGTTTGCGGATTGCGCACGAGTACCTTCCTACAGGTCCTCATTCGAAGGAAGCAAAACAAAGTGAATACGCCCAGAGACGTAAAACCTTGCCCAGGCTTTCCCTTCTCCTGTCCCTCTCCCACACAACCATCCATCCCACCCAACCCGTTTCCAAACAAAGGAACACCGGCATGACCAAAAATCCACTTTGAGCTAGCTAGCTGGCCCACGACTCTGCGCCGGACCGGGCCGTGACTGTAGGAAGGTAAGGAAGTGGTGGTTTATCCACCTTTTCTATCTCTGCCTCTGTTCTCACGCAGAACCCTTATACTCCCTCCTTCCTCCACCCCTTTCGCTTTCGAACCCTTATTGGGGGAGAAAAGAAATAGGGAGTACGTTGGCAACAGACATAGGGGGTTCGCTGGCTGACTGGCCTCTCTTGGGAAAGGGAGGAGGGATCCGTAGCTGTTATCATAATTCGCTCAATGGCGAGATGAATACAATGAGGTGGCGGGTGGGTCAATTGGATGTGGCCAGAGAGATCCCGTCTCGATTTCACCCCTTCTTTTGTTTTGGATATATGAAAACTCCATGCTCTCCACTCCCCAATTCCCTTTGCTTTACGCTTTTGGGCATTTGGGACAAGGGGTGAACTGAGGATGAAGAGGAAGGGGGTGGAAAGAAATAAGACGCGATCTGCGCAAAAACTAATTCGTTCGCACAAAACAATAGGGAGGCAGAGGGACGACAACGAAGAGAAGGATAAGGATAAGGCATTTTTTTTTTGTCTCCTCTCATCCTGCTTAGTCGCCAAAGGAAGGAAGGAAGCGAGCCCAAGGTCAATTATTCCATTCAATCGTGGCATGCTTCCATCAGGGTATTTTTTTTTCTTTTCAATAGCAAAGGCAGACAGGTGGTTTTGTGTTTGGTTTGGTTTTCATCCTTCTTGCGAAGGAAGAGGTATTATTGATAGATTAAAGAATGAGTGTCTAATGTACATGGAGCTGAATGTGGGTATGAAAGGCTAACTAACTTTTTTTGAAGGTTTTTGTTATATACAGGGCGATAAGAGAGTAGACCAAGAGGAAGAGACTAAGTACAGCAACTTAGGAATGCAAGGGTGATGTTGTTGTTTGGTTTCGTTGTGGTGTGGGTAAGGTTAGACGAGGAGTGTCTACCAGAAGAAACCGCCCTTCTTGTTCGTTGCTGTGCTTGTTGTCGTCGTGGTCATGGTGTACTGAGGCCCTGTGGCCGACTTGCGGCGCAAGTCAGCATATTCAGCTCCATGGTGTGCTGCGGGGTGACCGAGAGAGAAGGAAGGAGGCGAGATACGACCGGAGGAGGTCTTGTTGTAGAGGTAGTTGGTCATGGGCGAAGTTGGTGGCGAAGGGTAGGCGTTGTGGCTGGAAGAGTTGACGCCAGACAGGGTGGGTGAAGACATGGGGGAGGAAGAGGCAGACTTTTGGCGAGGAAATCCTTGGAGGTCGGCGGGGTACTTGTAGCCAAGGTCTGTGTGTGAGGCCATGGCATCAGCCTTTTTGCAGCGGTCTGAGCAGTAGAGACTTGACTATTGAAAGGAAGGAAGGAGAAGGGGATGGGTTAGTTTTCAATTGCTTTAAAGTATTGCACATGGCTGGAAGGAGAAGTGGAAGTAGAGCCTTACCTCCCAGGCGAGGGGAATATGCTGTTCGCAAACGGGGCACCAGTTAAGATCCATTGTAGTTGTAGTAGTAGGTGTTGTTGATGGGTATGAGCGAGAGAGTGCAGAGTAAGAAGCAAGGGTCCTTTGAAGTTGTTGGTTTGAGTGAGAGTGAGAAAGGTCTTGTTGAGGTAGCAGAGAGTGTTGAAGGTAGTTTGTGCTGTGAGTGAAGAACCAGAACATAAAAAAGTAGAAACAACAAGAGAAGAAGAAAAGGTTGTGGGGGAAGTGCCTTTGTATTTATAATGGCTTGTTGACAAGTCAATCGAGGATGGATCACATATGAATGAGAAAAGACGCAATAATCGTGTATTATCGTATCTGACTCGACTCGACCAAGGGTGACAAACACGGGTAGCGATACGATTGAATTGAAGTCGAGAATTGAATACAAGTGTTCAAGTGAGTAATCTGTACGCAAGAAAACGCAAGGCACGGCACGGCAAACAAAGGGGTCGTGATTGAATAGGCCATTCAATTGAGAATGCTATTGTATTCGCCATTCAATGGCCCTTCTTGGCAAAAGAAGGTGACTAACTGCGTTGCTTGTTCACTCCTGGCTGGGGGAATCCTCGTCTCTGATTCGTCCATTGACCCGCGATGACTCTTTTCGAGCAGCCGAATCCATTTTGTTATGGTTGTTTCCTTCTTTATACATGTACCTGGCCTTGGCCTTATTCCTTTTCATACAACTTTCTTTTTTTTTCTTCCTCTTTGGTATGGTATGACAATGACAACAGCAGCCAAGCAAACCGCACCATCCCCCCACCTTGCCTGGTCCATTCGCAAAAATACGAACATATGCACAACTCCTCTACTTAGCCGCTACGAAAGTAAAAAAAACCCCCTACCTGGCTCAAGCGAACATAAAAAATAAAAAAAGCCAGTTGCCATTGTGCCTGAATACTTAAAAGAGTGGACCCAAAATAACAGAAAGAAAAAAGAGATACATCAGCACATCTAATAATTCTCCTTGCTTGTGTATTGTCCAATTGCTCCACTCGTACCAACATGCTCTACGGTTCAATATCGGCCATTCTCGCTTGCACGAACCATCCCTGCCTATCCTCACTGGGCGAGATCCAATGACCCACTCACATCAATGTGTCTGATCGATGTGCTGTCCCTTCAATCCCTTGTAACGTGTCGTGATTGTTGTTACTGTTAGCAATAAAGGGCTACAATCATTCCATACCCAATTGCTGTGCCCACAAGCTGCGGCCATCCTGTTTCTAATCATTTGATTGTATGTCGCCACCACCACCTTCCCTAACTCCAAAGGATCATGCTACCGATTGCTAAAACAATCTCAAGGGTCGCTTAGCCGCAGTGCAGAGAAGGATTGCGGCAAAGTAATGCTTAGCTGGAGGCGCTAATTGACCCATGGTGTTCTCCACCTTGTGATCAGCCTCCGATCGTTGTTCGACTCCAAGGGAGAGATGAATCGCCTTTCTTTTTACTTTCTCACGCGCCAGTTTAGCTCTACCCTCACGCAGAGACTCATATGCTTTTCAGTTGGCGGTGGCCCAGTTCCTTCAATCTGTTTGTTCCGTCTAACAAAATTCCTTCCAGAAGGTGCTTTCTAGAGATGTACACACAAAGAAACCATATTGATTTATTTCCTTTAAAGTCGACGATGGCCTGCTACTCGATTCTGAGCAAAGCAACCATTTGGGGAACATCCGTGTGCAAAACAAAGGGAAATATTAATCATATGGGAGAATAGTCCGCCTCTTGCCTCATGTCTTCTCTTTGTCTCTGGTCGCCGACAAGAAAGGCGGAGCTGCGGTTGAAAAAAACTGAGTGTAGCGAATCGATGGGTAGCAAAGATGAGATGGCCGCCAACAAAAGCAAAACCTGGGGTAGAAGCCTTCCCTCTTCTCTCACACAGACACAACTCTCATCCTCTCTCTCTGTCGTCGCTATTAACTTGACTGGGTCAATCAAGCCATTAAGCCGCCAGCCACTTGTATGGCCCCTCTATGCCCACGTCCCCTGTTGCTTTCTTTGCCTGTCTTTTTTCCTTTCTTGTCTTGCCTTGTTATTGTTGAATCCGAACAAAGCACACCCGGATCCTTCCTATGTTTGTTCAATTATATATCGCCCTTTTCATATGCGTCTATGTCCATGTTTCTCTTTTTTCCTTTGCCTTTGTGTTCGCGTTAAGATGCATGTTTAGTCAGAGGCAGTAGTGGACGAAAACGGCAGACAATAAACACAGGCCACCCGTCAGCGTCCGCCGGGCAGGGTAGGGCAGTGTTGAAAAAGAAAAAAAAAGTTGCCTATTCCGGTGACCAGTTCCTGTTTTTGTTAATCTAGAAGACTCCATGGTGGCGTGTTTGTCTGTCTCTGCGGGTTGCGTGTTTATAGGAATAGGGGTGACGATGACAGTAGGACCAAGCTTGGATAGAAAGGAAGTGATGGGTACCCCTGCCAAGTGTTGGACAATTAATAATACCGCGGATACTTGTTTGTATGTAGCATGTCATCGATTACTGCGCCTATTACCAACCAAAGAAAAAACAGCCTGCCTTGTCTAGTTACAAACAAATACAAACAGAGAGGAAGCATACGATGATTTCTTGTTTTCCCCTCGGCATGATACGATGGCGATGGCGACACACACGCTCAGTTATCGTGCGTGTGTATTCTCGATTGACCGTTGCCCCTTTGTTGTTGTTAGCGGCGATGTGCGATGATGTCGATGATGGTTTATAACTGTGCCTCTTGGAGGGAATGACGCGACTACGGCGAACATCCAGGAACAACAACAACACTTAAACTGATTCATAAGCCTCAAGGCCGTCCAGGTTGTTTGCCTTCAGCTTCTAGCACACTCTAATGCCATCCTCGTCAATTAGTCATGCAGGAACAGGGGTGTAATAGAAAGTGGGGGTCAGAGTTCGAGGTGAAGTGAAGTGTCAAATGGTCGGTGTCAATCGATGGTGGGGTGCCATACAGCCCTACCCTTTTCTTTTTTCATTTCATATTTGATTGCCCACCCACCCATCGGCTCACTCATTGTGCTCTCTCCCTTGTGTTTGTTGTTTTTTATGGACTCAACCACTTTTCATACAACTCAAAAACAGGTGAGCACCCCCATGGTGCCACTCATTCTCCTCCCCCTTCATTAACCAATCCCTCTCTCTCCGTCTCTAATACCCCTGTTTGTTATTTGTACATTGACAGCCAGCCTAGCATGCAACAACAAATGAATGTACCTTTTTTCAAAAAGGCTATCCCATTCCCGCTCGAGTTTGCACTTTGCAATATAACCTTGTTGGCCCATGGCCCATGGTGTTGCATGGTCTTTTCAGGTCAGGGTACCCTTGGAGGGTCCTCGCTTCGTTGTTTGTTGGCGTTGGCGCCCAGATCGACCAGCCTCTCTGATTGTTTGTTTTTTGCCACATTGTTTTTGATACCCCTATTCTCAAGGAAAAAATGATCCTCCCCTGTTTGGGAAAGGATGGGCTATCCAAAGGAGATGAAAATTCAATCACCTAAGCAAAAGGGAAAGGGAAAAAGAAAGCCCCATCACCATGTGTATGTACCAATTGAAAGCACAATACACCATCCACACCCACACCACATACACGTTTCGCATCTCTTTTGTTATCGTTGTTATGTATTACAATATACAAAAATAGCACCCATGGGTTGTGGATCAAAAATAAGCCCTTTTCTCCATCGAACGGGATGAGCATTGGACAAACAAAAATCTAGGGTCCTCATGTCGCTCTCTTTTCTCGTTACTTGTTATTCTTTGATGACTTTCACGTTTTGGTAAGATGGTGCATGGGATGCACGCGGATGAGATGGGCAAATGGTCCGGCTTTAGTTCCTTACACTGAATAATTTGCTTGGCCCAATCCACTCCCCAGAAAGGGCCTAATCCTGTTTGCATACGCCATCATGTCGCCACTTTTGCACCTTTTCTCGTGTTTGTTTGACATGCTTTGTTTTTTGTGTACCATATATGTGAACCATGATGGGTTTCATTTTCTCGATTGCTTTGTTTTACCTCTTCCTATTACTTCCATCACACGCATAACCAACCCGCCGACTCTCCCCGATTGCTATACACACACTCTCTCTTTCTCTCTCGCACACACACGCCACCTACCTTCAACTCCAATGCACCTTTTCTCCTAGGTACTACATACTACAATACGTTCTCGTTAATTGCTCCCTCTTCCTCCCTTGCTCTCTCCTTTTGGGCACAGGGCACACAAAGGGGCAAGGGACGGATGAATACGAGTAACAGAAGCGGGAAACCCTGAACCCCTTGTTTTGTCTCCGTCCATTCCTGTGCCCCCCCCCCCCCCCCTTCCATCCCTTCCAGACTCCCCTCCTCCCCTTCTACTACCCCCACATATTTGTTGATTTTGTGGTCGCTTTAGCCATTATGTGTTCTCAGTCCATCTGTCAGTCCGTCTGCTTGCCTGTCAGTCAGGCCGGCAGTCTTCAGCCAACGAAAATGGCGAATGGGTCCTGCAAGGATGATACCTTATTTTCCCTATTCAAACCGCATTCACAACAACAACCACAATCGCACACAAGGCAAAAGAAGAAAACACATGTTAGCAATTTTTTTGATGGTGTCACAATATCTCACCCTAAAAAATCAAACGTGCAAAAATAGCCTTTCCACAAGCACACACGACACTTTGAGAAAGCTAAGCACGTTATTGCATCTTTGATAATCACGATGGCGACATATACTTGTGGTTGTTTTTGAGCTGTTGGACGACTTGTTTTCATGAGAAATCACACCTTTTTCTTCTTTTATCGGCTGCGTAAAACGGTTGATGTCGTCTGTGCGAAGGAGGGTGGACGATGAGATGTATCACACGCGTAGAGTTGGGCGAATGGTTGACGTTAGGATGGCTAGAGAGATTGTCCTGGCTGAGTGGGTATGGTGCAATCGTCGTGTCTGTTTTCTTTTCCCCCTTGGGCGAAGTCCTCCCTCTCTTTGCTATCACAGCTATATAAGTGGTACATTGAGACGACATATCTGGCTGACAATGGCGTTCTTTCCCAAGCACAGAAAGTCTCCTTGTCAATTATTTCTCATCCTTATTTGCCTCGAAGCACCCTTACCACTATCTTCGTCTTTTCACCCCAGGAGTTGACACGTTCGAGTCAATTTTGAACGGGTCGTTCTCCTAGGATGGCTCGAGGGTAGACAACTATACTTTTTTTTGGACCCACTTTCCCTCCTTGAAGTTTCCAATTGATCATTCTTTATTGGTTTCTGTTTTAGCTAGTATCGATCGTACTCTTTACTCTTTACTATTCACTACACACTTTACCCCCAGTCTCTGTTCAGGACCTTCGAGTGAATGAGTTCAAACTTACCCAGTCAAAACAGTTTGATCCCATTTTTCGTAAAGTTATCAAAGAGTCAAGAGCGAGTGGGAGGGAGAGTCAAGAAGGACGTGCCTGAGTGGGTTATGTGAATGGACAGGTGTCAGATCTCAATTGACGATTGTCCATTTGTCCAGTCAAAGCTGCCTTGTAATTTTAGGCTTTACTTTGTTCTTTGTACCAAATAACCATTTAACCTTTGGTTGGTCAGTCTGAACACGCTGTCTGTTGGTGAGCGCAAAGAGAGAGAGAGAGAGAGAGAGAGAGAGAGAGAAGAGAAGGGGAGGGGGAGAAAGATATAGGTGGAACGAACGAGAAAAATAGAAAGTGAGGGCTTGAGGCCAAGCCGCTCCATGTAATATCAACAGTATCAGAAACAAAGAAACTCATCGATCAAACAGGTGGACCTATCGTCTACAGTCACTCTATCTTCGTTTATCGATAAGTGATTTGCACAGTAAAGTGGACAGCATTTACTTTCTGACCAATGCAGTTCCCATAGCTTGCCATGAATCTTATGATTGGTAGAAGTGAGGGACGAGTCGGGCCGCAAGGGCAATGGTGTATGTGGGAGATATATAGCGGAATACAATAGTAGTGGATGGTCAAACGAACCAACTGGAGTACGGGTGCCGGCATGTGTCTGAAAATAAAAAGAGAGTTTACTTTTAGTAAAGGCTAATAAAAGGTTGCATCAATGCACAATGGGATGGGTCCAAGGAAGTTGAAATACGAATGGGTAAATGAAATAGGCGATGATTGGGATTGGAAGGACCATGGGGACTGAAAAATGAACCCAAAAAACATAACCTAAGTGAGAAACCGAGGCAGCTGAACTAGGAGATGGTGGATGAAAAAAGGTTGAGTTTGTAGAGCAGAGCGGGTTAGATTCGACAACACAACGGCATCCTTATTCACAGCAAAAGCAACAGCGCAACCGGAGTTTCTCTGTTTTTGTTTTTGTCGCTTGCCGCTTCGCTTGGAATGGAGTTTGTTCGAAAATGAAGAACTAGAAATGAACACTCTTTTTTTCTCACAAGAGAACAGAACAGAACAACAGGAAGGAATGGGCAGAGCGGCACAAAAGTCATTTTCTTCGTCTGTTATCCGATGAAGTTGGGAGAGATGGATGGATGGGTGGGTGGGTTGGCTGGTTGGGAAATGAAAAACCTTGTTTTCTCTCTCTTTCTGCTCTTTATGTTCGTACTACCCAATGGCCCACCCACCCACCACTTGTTATCCATCCATCGGCTTGTGTCCATTTCATTTCATTTTATGATTTCGTCCTCAGCTGAGTGAGCATCTTGGCTTGACCATTTCTTTTTTCATTTTATCGTGTCGTTTGTTGTTTGTTGACATCGGGCTTTCTCTTTCTGTCCTTGTTTTCGTTATTCTTTCTTCATTTCCCATGCTACCATCCACCAAGTCCGCCTTGACATAAGCTCAATGCAGCAATGCCCATGTCCTACGTGAATTAACTATCCTTCTCCTTGCCCCCTTCCTCCTTTTTCACCCCTTTGCCCCTATACTTGTGCCAACTCATTTCATTTTTGTTGCCAATCTCTTTTTCTTCTTGAAACTCCTTAACATAACAGATGGATGGAGGAACCAATCAAC
The DNA here is from genome assembly GCA_019671135.1 of Linnemannia hyalina. NCBI lineage: Eukaryota > Fungi > Mortierellomycota > Mortierellomycetes > Mortierellales > Mortierellaceae > Linnemannia > Linnemannia hyalina. Next base: position 492,582 of record JAHRHY010000018.1, on the reverse strand, counting down.
GCCTTCTTGCCTTGCCCTGTGCGTCCTTTTTTGCTAATATGCTAACTCCCTTCCCTTCTCTTTGCACCCCCTTTGCTTCTCTAGACGACCTAGATTTTGCCTAGGTTGACGAGTGAGCGTGTTTCGTGGGGGGTTCTCTCTCTCACTCGCTCTTGAATAAATCCAGGTATGCATTGGACCATGTTCGTTCGGATTGTTAGTAGGAGGTAGTAAAGAGAGGACACGTTTAATGTGGAAGACGTGCAGCGAGAGGATGGAGGAGAGTAGAGAGAAAGGGCGATGAAGAGGTTCCAGGCATAAAAGTAAAAGGATGATGATATGGAGCTAGAATGTGCAGAGGAAGGGTGTAAAAAGAAAAGGCATGTCAGAAGAGAGAAGAATGTGAAGGCAACCAAAAAAGGTGGGTTTGCAAAACGAACGAAGGATGAAGGATGAAGGATGGAGGAGGAGAAACGAAGATGAGGTAAAATATCGAGGCATGAAGGCCTTCCCCCCTTGTTGGGAAAGACGAAGGAGAATGGTCGTCTATAGCCTGCGATGGGGAGAACAGGTTTCTCCGTGTCTGCTGTGTATGGCCACAACACAGTTCAAGTGACGACCAACCCATGGCACCTTTCTTATCTGATTGCAAGAAAATTAGTGGCAATCACGCAGGGGAAGAAATGTTGATCGTTAATGTTCCATATCCGAGTGACAGTTTCGCAGACGACGCGCTTCAAAGCGAGAAGGAAGAAGAAGACGAAGAAAAAGAAAAGCCCATGGGCATGGGTGCGCGGGTATTTTTAGGAAATGGCACTACCAAGTAGCTCTTTGATATGATGGGTGTGGTACCTTTTTCTTTGATCTTTCTTCTCAGAGAAAAAAAAAAGGATGGAGGTTAGCGTGGGTATACAATGGGATTGTTGAGAAAATGAGATGTAGGACAAAAGGGGGGATTGGTCAAGGCTACTCTCTGACCTTTGGACTAACAACTTGGGCGTACGATAGATCATGTCTTATGAAGGAAAAACAGAAGAGGTTCCCTCAGGAAAGAGGGTATACAAGGATGTGTGAGAATAAGGGTGGATACATCGGCTGAACAAAAGAGTGTTTGGTAAAGGCAAGACCCTCCCCCCTCCTCCCTTTGGACTTGCAAAATGAGCGTGCGATCGATCAGGTCCTTCAAGACAACATACAAACCCCTTGGTGGATGTTTGCTAGTTAGTTCATGTGCTTCGTCATGTTCAAGCAACAGTGGATAGCTGTTACCATTATATACAAGCCAAGCATAATACAGACACCAAAAAGTAAGCAACCCTTTATGGCCATGTACACTCGAAAAAGCCAAACAGTTGGCGATATTGGGACATTGGGCGTTTGGCTATTTTTTCACCATTGCCCTTTTTATTTTTACTCTCATTGCGTTTAAAAATACATGTGGTGACAACAATTGGAGAGAGGGGGTTCAATAGGATGGGACCATCACGAAAAAAGGACGGTTGTTGCAAACATGGACAGGTGGTATTGTTTTTTTTTTTTTTTTTTTTTTACGCCTTGTCCTTCCCGATCAAAAGTACTCGTGGCGGCGATGAAAGTGGCGGCGCAAAGTCTTGTTTGCTTTGTCCTTGCATCCTTGACCACCTGAATGTCTTGCCCTTGCATTTTGCATTTTCAGAAGAACGAGGGTAAGGGAATGTCATTGAAACCATGCCCTTTTTATGCCTTCTTGCATGGCTTGCGATGATTTTAGGAACAAGAGACATAAACTAAAAATTAATGCTTCCATCATCGTGCACCAGTGTGCCAGACCAGAACAAAATGGTTGCGGATGGGTCAAAACAGTAAGCCGTGGCATGGGTGTGGTGTGGTATGGCATTGGTCCATTGGAGAGTAAGAGAAGAAGGTGATCGAGCAAACCAAGCAATCCCTTGGATTGAAGAAGACGAAGTAGTAGGTGCAACGCAAACGCGCTCTCATTTTTCTTGATCCAAAGAAGGGATAGGACCAAGAGGAGGAAGAGCGAGAGAAGGAAGGGAGGAAAGGGTAGAGGGCAGGGTTGGGCTGTAGGAGTATATTTTTTTTATTTTGGTTATTCGCCTTCAACTCCATCAAAAATACTAGCAAAAAACGATAACCTAAACGAAAACGAGAGACGATTCTGTGAAGAAGAACTATTGATCGCGAGCTCGTCATTGATTGAGCAAAGTAAAGGGTTGGACAAGCTGGCAAAGGGGGCGGGTATCCGTTGGGGCCAATGTATAGACCGGATGGATTGTTGTGGAGGTGACTGTTTACCAAGTCAGACAATGGTATGAATGTCATGTATGACCCGAAGGAGGAAAAGCAGAAGGAAAGGGGAGAGCGAGAGAGAGAGAGAGGGAGAGAGAGAGAGAGAGAGGGAGGGTAGGATGCCCGTGCCCGTGTGCTTTTTTTGTGTTTTGCTTCTGTGAGTGTGAGGTTGTCGACAGAAATAGAACTTGAATGGCAATGACATGAAATGCTCACCTTTTTGATCGTTGAGCTCCCTTCGTTCGTTCTTCGTTGTTCTTCGTCGTTGTTCTTCTTCCTTTGAGGGTGAGTGGTGAAAGAAGGATGACCATGACCATTGGCCATTAGGAATAGCATCCATCAGACAGCCGTTTCGTGATATTTTCAGCAACTGATGTTCGTGTGTGTGTTTGTGTGTGTGCCCCTTTGTCTCTCAATCATGTCTGATAAAACTCTTTTTTTTTCTTCATAATTGATCAATTCTTCCATTTTTGATTTCCGTTCATTGCTCCCTCAAGTTCTTTATTGCTTAGCATTCATTTTCTTTTCTTTGCCTCTTCTTCTCTACACTTCTCTTCTCTCACCACTTCCCTTCTCCCCTTCCCTACCCATAGTTCACCCTCTCTTTTCTCTCTCTCTCTCTCTCTCCACTCCCTTCCTGTCTTTTACTCCATCGACACGCTTTCCTCTTGCTCCTCCTCCTCCTCCACTACCGCCACTCACACGCCATACCCTCACCACAGAAACGAACCCCTCTCTTCTTCTTCCTCTCTCCCTTTTTCTCTCCCTCTTTAACGACTTGTCTTTCTCTTTTAACCTCTCAACTTCAACAAGTGATCTGATTTTCGAAACCTCTGCATTCCTCTTTCTTTTTCTTCCTTGCATTCCTATACATTCGTCACCACTTTTCAACTACGTTCTTTTCGATCAGGTAAACAACAATCAACAAACACGAATGCATCGCACTTGCTTCCTCTTTCTTTGGTCGTCCCAATGGCAAATGGTGGTTCATTCCACTCATTATTATGTACTCCACCGGACACTCGCCGTCATTCATAACTCAAAACGAACAAAAGAGAGAGCTGTTGTTAACAAAAAGGAGAAACAAAAAGGAGAAACAAAAAACAGAACATATAATGGAAGTCAACAGCAATAGTACTCGCAACAGCAACAAAAGCAACAACAACAACAACAGCAGCAACTTGCACTAGAGCAGCTGTAGATAGGAATAAGTAGAGGAACTGCGAACCTTTTTCTCTTGTTTGCCCGTCTTGATTGAGTCTCTCCTTCCTCTTTCCCTTACTCCTCTCGGCTCCTTCCTCCCTTCCCTTTGCTCCTATATTATCATTCTACTTGCCCCATGGTCCAATGCTACGTACGAAGGCAGTCATTTATCCCAATAGTCCATTACGAGACATTATGGATATAGTACCCATGTCACATCCCCCTTTATATGAATCCCTTTCATTTTCACTTTTGCAATATGCAAGTGAGGATTCATGAGCACCATGGAACAGGAGACATGCTTGTGTCTTCTTTTGTATTGTACGTTGTAATTGTTGTGTATTTTTGAATTCATCCACTCCTTTCTTGTTCCTTTCTTGCAAAGCAAAGCCAGCCAACCAACCATTCGGCCACATATAGGCGCGTCGCCCATCGATTTGCTGTTTGCCTTGTTTCTTTACTTTGTTCCTTGTGGATGTTGTGCAAACAGAAGAACCGTTGGCAGTTGAGCCGGAGAGTATGTGTCAAAAAGGGGTGAATGAAAGGAAAAAGAGGGGAAGAGGTTTGTCAGTACTCACACATCTTGCTGCACCAATCCGCATCCTGGTTCCCTTCCTTGTCCCTTTTCATGTGCACCCGTTTCCCTTTTTACCCCTGTTTCCCTATGATTACGATTATGAAGACCCATATCCACACACTCATTCCATGGCGACCATTTGAAGCCAGGATGAGTCTGAATGGGTGCATCATATTGCAACTTGCACACCGAAGGAAAGGAACAAGTGTGGCGTGTGTATTACTAGCATTGTGATGCGTGTGTGTTTGTTTGTGACATGCCTTAGTTCAGTTGACTGACAAGCTATGGGTTGTTGTGTTGTTTGTGTGAGTCTCGACAACCGAACAGCCTGCAACAATCATTTTGTTTGTTATGTTATGTTGTGTTATGTTATTTGTATTTTCCTTTCTCCCTCTCTCACACCATTTCGTTCCTTTTCCCTTTCACTCAGCTCGCTCTTTTTCTTTTCCCCTTTCCTTCTTCCCCGCTTCCTCTTCACCCCAACAGCCCCTCCACCTTGGAAACATACTCTCCCTCCTTCTCCCTCTCTTTTCTAACAACGTTCCTCGACTCTCTTTCTCCTTACCTACCCTATTTACCAGTCGACCACACCCCCACAGCCACTCCTCCCAGACACACCCTTAGACACCACCCCCGTCCATGGCGTCCCTGTCGATAAACACCCGCAACCACGTTCGCTCCACCTCGGGCGAGATGCTCAACATGCCCCCACAACACTACCAGATCCCTCGTGGCGCCAACAGCATGTCCAACCTGCGCGACAATGCCTTCCACCCTCCACCCAACCGTCCCATGAATGGCGGACATGACCCCCACCACCGAGGCCCACGACCCAGTAAGCACACGAACAAAAAAACAAACAGATAGGACTCGCTCTTCTATCCTTATCGAATGGATACACAATCGCTGTCCAGGATGACCTTTGCTTTCCAAGCAGCCGGAGAAACTAACCAGTTGCTCTCTCTTTCTCTTTTTGTTACCTACTGTATATAATAATTATGCAAGTGATGGAGAGATATGGCCCGCCACCACCACCGCCAGCAGGGGGCCAGGTCCCTCCCGGCCCGGCCTATGATGATATGTATCGCAGGGCACGACCCAAGACTTTTCAGAACAACACTGTATCTCCGCCAGGTATGATTTAATAGATATTTCTGAATTTAATAGGGCGGACGATGATGATGATTGATGATAATGAGTCCGTCCGTCCGCCCTTTAATGTCGATGGAAGGAAGGACGAAGGAAAGAACGACTAAAAGGAAACGAGTACGAAGAGCACCAGCAGGAAAAAAAAGAAAGAAATTGGCAGCTTTTTTTGCTCCCGATAATCCCGCGCCCACCGTCTGGACTGAATGGACGAAGCGGATTCGTCTCTTTCCTTTCCCCAATGCTTGTCTGCGAGCGTGAATGATATGTGAATGTGAATATGAGTGGTTTCGGGAAGGAATGGGAAGGGAGAAAAAAGCTGTTGGGGGGGGGAGGAAAGTGCAAATAACAGACATGCATCCTCACAACCTCACAACGTATTCCTGCCCTCTGCCACTATTCAGCGACCTTCAGCTAGCAAGGGCTGGAGGATTCGTTAATCGCCAGGAGAAAGATATATCACAAATGTCGTTGGACCCATTTTTTTTCTTCCTTCTTTTTTGCTAACACATACTCTCTGTTTGATACCTTATCTTCTAGCCGCAAACGCTAACGACAACATGCCATGGCGCCCTCAGGTCAATCTCCCCAACATCGAACGACCTAAAATCAACGTCGAGGAACTGGCCGGGAAACAGATGCTACCCCTCGAGCCCAGGTCCATCCTCGAGCAGGCTGTCGACGAATCGACCATGACACCAATGAACCGGTTTGCAAGCATTATGGAGGTCCTGAGGTTTCGCGGACTCTACATGGCCAGTTCAAAGGCGTTCTCCGTCGTCGATATCAAGGGCAGGGAGACAGCCTCGTGGACATGGGAAAAACTGCACGGACGGGCGGAGAAGATCAGCCAGACCATCCTCGAAAAGACGCAATTGCGCCGCGGGTCCCGTGTGGCGTTGGTCTATCGCAAATCGGAGATAATGGACTTTTTGGCAGCCTTTTACGGATGCATGATGGCAGGGATGACCGCCGTACCTATCAACGTCATCGAGGAGTTTGCAGAGATGACCTACATCCTCAACTACACCAAGGCTGAACTCGCACTGACGACAGAGTACAACCACAAGGCATTGAGCAAGGACCTGGCTATGCACAAGGGCGTCGACTGGCCCTTGGGAGTCGCATGGTGGAAGACAGACACTCTCGGCAGCTGGCACCCAAAGAAAAAGGAGGGCTGGCCCGATATCGAGCTTCCAGATCTCGCCTACATCGAGTACAGCAAGTCTCCCAACGGCGAACTGAAGGGCGTTGCAGTTAGCCATCGGACGATGCTCTCACAGTGTCACGCCATCAAACAATCCCTCGGAGCCAACCCCAACAGGACCTGTGGCGCCGCCCCTTCATCGCCCACCAGCGCCTTCGCACCTCGTTCCGCCACCGAGCCCAAAACACCTTCAACCCCTACACAGCCAGCATCCCCTCCCTCTCGACGATCAAGCACGACCCTTCCTGATGGCAAAAAGACCGACGTGATCCTGACCTGGCTCGAACCTCGACAACAGGTTGGACTTGTCTTGGGTGGATTGTTGGGCGTGTACCGCGGAAGCCACACCATTTTTATTCACAGTGGCGTCACAGACACACCAGGACTCTGGGCACATTGCGCTCAGCGATATCGTGCAACGACCGCCCTGGGCGATTACGAGGGTGTTCGAGAGTTGTTGAGATTCAGGCCAACCGAGGGCGCCAAGCGAGATGCACCGCCGCTATCGTGTTTAGAGACGTTCTTGATCGACGCCGTGATGATCAAACCCATGTTGGATCTTCAGTTTGCGAACGAGTTCTTGGGAGACTTGGGAGTTCCCTCCCCCCAGCAGGTGGTTGTCCCTATGTCCAGTCTACCAGAGCACGGAGGAATGATTCTCAGCATGCGTGACTACTTGGTATTCCCCAGAGGAGCGGATGTGATTGACTTTGGATTCGAGTACGAGTTACCACGCGGCCCACTTCCCGAACCAGGAACCAAGCGGCGGCCACAAGGATACTCACCCGCCTCCAACACCATCTGTCACTATTTACTGGACCGCGGAGCGCTCAAGGCCAATATGATCCAGGTATTGGCGACGGGGGAGGAGGCTATTTCAAGAGCATCAGAACGTGGCGTTGTGCTTGTTGGTGCTTTTGGATATGCAATGCCACGAGGTAATTTCAAAAAATCAAATTGATATTGGGGATCAGGCACATTGCTTTTGGGTCAATTTTGATTTGTTTTTCTTGATTGTTTTGTTGGGATCGATTTGATGACCTAATCATTGTTGACCCTTCTCCGTTTGTCTTGCCGTTTTCTACATTCATTAGCCACACTCACCATTGTTGATCCAGAGACAACGGCATTATGTCAGCCTAATCGCGTCGGCGAGATATGGATTGATTCACCTTCAATTGCTTTTGGATTCTGGGAGCTTCCCAAGCACTCGCAGTCAATTTTCCATGCGCTTCCCCTGATCGTGCCTGTGGATACGATGATACCTGAGGTGTATGACCCCGTCCCCGCGGGATTTTTGCGCACTGGTCTCCTGGGAGGACTCATCGAGGGACGAGTTGTTATTTTTGGATTATACGAGGATAGGATTCAGCAGGAAATCGTAGATCTAGTCCACCCAGAGATTGTCGAATTTGACTCCCATTACACGGCAGATCTCTCCAACACCATCCTTGACCGAATCGTGGGTTTTACTTCCTGGTAAGAGACTTGCCAAGAACACGCGACGTTTATTTGTTTCTGGATCTTTCTGAAAAGAAGAGACAGATTGTACTCACCCTTATTTCAATTCATATATTCGATAGCATTTCATTTGAGTGCTTTGTGAACAATGAGCACTTGCCAGTGATTTGTGCGGAGACACCCAGGAGTCAGCGTGTTGATCTGATCAAGCTGGCCGACTTTGCCAAGCAGGCGATGATGGACTATCACGGGTTGCGACTGTACTGTATTGCGATTGCGCCGACGGGAAGCTTACCACGAGCGTTTAAGAACGGCAAGCGGGTTTTGCATCCGGTGCTGTGCCGGAAGATGTTTGAGCTTGGACGACTTCGACTGATGCATATCCACACATCCGTGGATGACACCATCTTTAATATCTCCTTTGGAGATGATACCTCCGGTGGCATTTGGGGTGTCGGTAAGTTGTTGTAATATGGACTCTACTGTTGTTTTCGTATCACCCAACTGCTGTGATCAGTGTATCAGTGATATATGTTCCTGATGGAATCTGAAACTAACACACGCTTTTCATACTAATCATTTGAACGCTCCCAACAGAGGCATTGGCTGTTCGTGAGGCTGCTCTGCCATCACATGCGCGCATGGTTCAGTTTTCGTGCTGCGACTATCCAAAGGAGGTTCTGGATGAGAAGACAAAGATCAACCTTTCCCACTTTACGAGTCTCGCCGAGATTCTCGTTTGGCGCTCAGTCATGAACCAGGATGAGACTGCCTTCGTCGGTGTCGACAACCGAGGCAAGGACACCAAGGGCCTCACATTCCGCAAGTTTGGTGCCAAGGTCGTTTCTATCGCCAACTACATCGAGAAGCGTGGAGGCTTCCATACAGGGGATAAGGTCGTCCTCTTGTTCCCCAACGGAATCGAGTTTGCAGCAACCGTCTATGCCTGCTGGCTTCTTGGTCTCGTCCCTATTCCTGTCCAGATGCCCGAGGCTGCACGCTTGCACGAGGATATCACATTGCTGATGGGTCTCTTGGCTGAGTTGAAGGTCACACACTTGATTGGAAACACCGCTACGGAGGACCTGATGAAGCAAAAGACGACCTTGATTCATGTCAAGGCGTGCATTGGGCCCCGTCAGGATGCTGTCTTGCCAACGGTCTTTAGCGTGTCTAAGGCGCCTAAGATGAGCAAGAACTTGGGCAAGGAATCGGGATACATTGCGCCACCACCTGCTGCTTTGGCAAAGACCGCACCTGCCATGGTCTTTGTACATTACTCGACCGACATGCGACGGACGTTGGTCAAGGTCAGCCATTCAGCGTTGATGGCGCAGTGTCGAGCACAGAAGGTCCAGTGCCGTTTGAAGACAGGTCGACCCATTTTGTCGTGCTGGAGGACATTTTCAGGCATTGGACTCTTGTACTCTTGCGGGCTGGGAGTTTACGCTGGCGCACCGACCGTCATGCTCCAGTACACCGACTTCTCAATCAGCCCTCAGATTTACTTTGAGGCTCTTGAGAGACACGGAGGTAACCCTTGCGTTCTTTTCTTTGATGGATGGCACGGTGTGAATCTTGACACGATGACTGACTTAATATCCCTGTATTTTACACCAACAATAGTGAGGGATGCGCTTCTCAACTATGCTATGCTGGAGCAGGCGACCAATACATCGGAACCGATTACGCCAGCTTCGTTCAACTTTACGGGAGTCAAAAACTTTTTGCTAAACACTGAGGGTCGACCACGTACAGAGGTGAACCAAGCGATCGAACGAAAGTTTGCTCAGTCCCGCTTGGAATCCACCGTCATCAACGCCATGTTTGGACACATGATCAACCCCATGGTGACGACTCGTTCGTACATGAACATTGAGCCTGTGAGGTTGCATCTCTCCTTGAAGGCGCTGCGTCGTGGAACTGTCCAAATCACGACCGAGCAGGAGGACCCTACTGGTGTCTGGGTTGAAGACAGTGGCATTGTAAGTGTCCCTGACTGTTGCTATTTCGTCTTGACACGACAAAGTCGACATTTTTTTTCCAGCATGTTTAGTAACTCATTGGTTGCCATTTTTGCTTGTAATAGCCTATTTGCGGAACCACGGTGGCCATTGTGAACCCAGAGACGAGAGAAATCTGCTTGTCCCGAGAGATTGGTGAGATCTGGGTGTCGTCCGAGGCGAACGTCCAGTCTTATCAGGGTGCAGCCCGCGAGCATGGACGCAGTTTCTCGAATGCATCGCCTCTGACAGTCGAGGCATCCAAGATTCTACCCAACGCAGCTACGGACAAGGTTACAAGCGAGCCTGGATCGCCATCTGACATGAACAGTCGTTACAACGTGTCAATCGCAGGAGGAGACGCTAGGATCAGCTATGTCCGCACAGGAGAGATTGGATTTTTGTGGAACTATTCCAAGGACACCTTCAACGGCGGTAAACCGACCAGTTTGCTGTTTGTCTTGGGTTCGATTGGAGAGACGTTTGAGGTCAACGGATTGATGCATTTCCCCAAGGATGTCGAGGGGACCATTGAGCGTTGCCACCCTAATGTCGCTCCTAATGGAAGGTAAATTTGAGATCCTGTATTGCGTTGCGATGTTAGTACCATATTGTTCAGTTTATGTTTTGATGACACGGGAGACTAACATGATGACCATTTGGTGTTCTTATTACATAGTATTGTGTTCCAGGCGGATCAGGCTGTTGTTTGTGTTGTTCAAGTGCGCCAGCCGGATGTGACGGTTGTCAACCTGACCATGTCGGTGATGCATCAGGTCTTGGAGAAGCACCAGTTCATGCCGGATGTCATTGCGATTGTTGGAGAGGGTGTCTTGACCAAGAACCGATTAGGCGAGAAGCAGCGCGGCAAAATGCTCAGTCTCTTTATGAGCGCCAAAATGTAAGTTTTGTTGTCATAAAGGTCTCGAGAGGACCATGTTTAGTTAATGCTTGCACTTGAGTGTTCATTATGTTAAATATAACTGACATTTTTCTTACTTGATTTCAAATAGGCCTTTGCTTCATATCCATTACCCTCGTGGTTCGTTGCCAAAGTCAGTACCAGAGCAGTTGCAGCCCACCATGCCTATGACGCCCGTGATGAGTCGTCTCAACAACGGTTATGGTGGCTCGAACTCTATCCCCTCAGTCTCGGTCGGTGGACACCAAGAGAAGCCCAGCTCTATTCGGTCGAACCGGTCGAACACCTCCATGGCGTCGATGCGGTCTGTGCGGTCGTTCATCGGAACCATGTTCAATAACCTTAAAGGAGGACATGGAGGTCATGGCGGAGTCGGCTCTGGATCCAGTGGCAACGGTGGCGGAAGTTACCCGGCAGGATACAGTAGCCATCATTCTCATGGAAGTACCAGCAGTATTGGCGGGTATAATGGATCGAGGCCAGGATCCGGATCCTCTGTGGGACTGACGTCTTCGTTCACGGGGGTGATGCCCCCGACAACGCCCAAGAGCAGCAACATGTCTGGCAATGGTGGGAGTGGGTTCGGTGGTGATGATTCACCTGCGCCTGCGCGGTGCGAGTCGCCCGTCTCTTCGACCACTTTGTCATCCCTTACTATCGGAGGAGCAGCAGCGACGGCCACGGCCACCCCAGCAACGTCGGTTTCGATCACTCCATTGACAAACACGAGTCCTGTGACGAGCAAGAAGGCACCCGCGCCTGGAACTCCTGGAATTGGAGCGGCGGTTGTCTCTGGATCTGGACCTGGATCTGCGGTCAATGGAAGTACGATTGCTACCAACCCTCCCCCGGTAACAGAGCCAACAGCAGCACCTGCATCAACGCCTGCGCCGGCAATCGTTGTCAACACGGCTCATGTTCCATTCTCGGAGTCGATGAATGGCTTCCCCTAAGATATTATTGTTCGTCATTTTATTGAGCACCATACCCCTTCCTCGCATTACACACATGTAAATAAAGCATTGTCTTGTAAACCACACTCACGAGGCAGCATTTACGCGAACAAGACGAACTGTCCTAAGCATGGCGCTCATAACTGTCGTCAATGCCGCCCTCCCATCGAACAATGGCTTCAATTTTTTGTTGCCGTCCTTTTGTCGTTGAGCAAAGAACTCTTGGGAGGCGTAAAGAAAAGCCGTTATATTGGTCTTTTGCTTTGCCGTCTTTTTGAGCATCCTGTTTACGCTTTATGATCTCAGCCTCGTAAAGTCCATTAACCTTGCATTTACTATCGCTGTTTTGGTTGTTGGGTGAATGATGATTACGTTTTTTCGCTGTCGTTATCCGTCTCCTTCATAATTAACGTTAAAAACCTGTTTTTCACGCCACCTCATTTTTTTCATGCTCTGTTTTCAATGCTCCGCCATGGTTTGTGATCCTTGGTTGTTATCGTCAATTGTTTCGTTCTTGTTGTGTCCTGTTCTTTTGTCGTCTCCAGTCTACATTTTGTCAATTTGTCCTTTTGTGTGTCTTCCTCTGCAATCGACTCCACTCATGTTGATGTTTTTGTATGTCGCGCCTTCCTTGGTTCGTTCCCGCCCGTCGTTTTTTTTTGTGCTAGTCCAATTGTTCCGTACTCTCATTTGGACATTGAGAGTAAGGGGGCCGCTTGATTGTGTCAGATGGGCGATGGAGAGATATTTTTTGATGACCCTCTATTGTTTCGTGGATTCAAGTGCATAACAAACCCTCGTACGCAAAACAATAAACAATACGCGTTTGCTCCCATTGTGGATGGGTCATCCTAGCTCTTAGCTTATTAGTACGAAAAAGAGAAAAAGAAGAGGTGGCGAACGAAGGAGGGAGGAGGAGAGGCAGGGGTACAAAAGGGTAATAAAACGGAAGGCATGATGTCCCAAAAAACAAAAAAAAGGAAGAAAGGAAGGAGATGAAGGGAGCAAGTCGATGTTAGATCCTCTCTGAATGCAACCTCTTGACCCCATGGTTTACTTCACCCTCCTAATGCCCCGTGTCGTAGGTTGTCTTCCCAAATTTGGCGACCAAAGAGAAGTGTGGAGGATATGAAAAGGGGGGTACGTTGACGCAGGTTGGTCCATAGCCCTTCCTCTCTTTGATATCTCCTTTTGTGCATGTTGTTTTGTTGAAATGCTCTTTGCCAGTGGTTGTTCAATGTTCACCGTTCACGATTGAATAAACATAATGCATGCTCGAACGGCCATGCACCATAGACTATCATTGCACTCCGATCCTGTTTGTCCTGGCCCTGTCCTGTTCTGTCTGTTGTCCGTTGTGCCCTCTTTGTCCTCCGTTTGCTGTATTGACCTGGCTTCAAAGTATTTTCTTTGTCCTTATTTGTCCTGTCGAGGAATGGCGAGAGAGAGAAAGAGAAAAAGAGGAAAAAGAGAAAAGTCATTAGATTGTTATTATTTTCATCTTGTGATTTTTTTCTCACATTCTTATTGTTTCGGGGATTGCAATTTTGGGATTGTGTTGTTATTGTGTATGGGTTGTCCGCCGGGCCACCGGCTCACTCCATCAACTTGCCTTATCTATGCCTGGCCTGACCCTTTCCTTCTTACGTTGGTGGAGGGTCTTGTTTTTTTTTTTTTTTTTTTTTTTTTTTTTGCCTCCCTTTCAGCTGGGGGTTTGAGATGGATAAAAAAGGGAGGGAAAAGAGAGTCAAAATGGGCCTTTGAGAGCGCGAGGCTACCCGAAAGAATGTCAAAGCGTCGTTGGTGGCCCTTGGACCATTCACAGCGAAGGCGTTGCTCAACATCAAGTTGTGTTTGGTTTAGTTGTCGAGCTGTTGATGAACGGAGAATCCAGGTAAGAAGTCGTTATTTTTTCAGTCGTCCAAGGACGTGCATGTATGGAGGCGGAGAACGAGAGCGAGAGCGTTGTTTGTTTGTTGGAGTAGTGTTTATGCAAAAGTGCAAAGTGCAAAAAAAAAAAAGGAGGGAAGGAGAAGAGATCGTTTGGATTGTATTTATGGGCAATGGTAGTTTTCAGATAAATACAAAGGTGATTTCCTCTTTTGGGGCGTTCATTGTTCATTCTCCTCTTCTCTTCTCATTTCTCTTCTTCTTTCTTTATTCTTCATCTCTACAGCTGACCATAGCTCCATCTCTCCCTTCTCCTTGCGCACAATCATCGCCCATATCAGGCAATTGTACCCATTCACACTTCCTTCCTCTTAACCAACCAATCTCAAAACCACACACAAAAATGGCCCCAAACCCCTGTATCGTCATAGTCGGCGCCGGGATCGCCGGGCTCTCGCTAGCCATCATGCTTGAGCGTGCTGGGATGCACCGCTACGTGATTCTCGAACGTGCAAATGAATACCGGTCCCTTGGGAGTGCTATCGTCCTCAGCGCGATGATGCTCCGATGCTTTGAACAGTTGGGCCTGTTGGAAGAACTGATTGCGGTCTCGAAACCGACGACGGGGGCGGTCTTCTTGGACGAGGATATGAAGTTTATTGGGAGTCTGCCTTGTATCTTTATTGGGCAACGGTATGTTCTTTTCGTGTTTTGTGGTTTTTCAGTGGTGCTTGTAGCAGTGTGCAGTTTGTTGACATGATAGCTGACTTACACCTGCTCTCTTGTTTTCGTCCACTTTTTTTTCTCATTCTCCACTCCCTTTCCACATCCCCCGAAACAGATACGGATACTTCAACATCATCCTGACGCGTCCAAATTTCCACAAAATCCTACAACGCCACGTCCCCATCCACAAAGTCCACTTCTCCAAGAAGGTTCTCGAGGTCACCCAGACCAGCGAACGGGCCCAGATCCGTTGCTCAGACAACTCAATCATCCATGCCGATATTGTCATCGGCGCCGATGGAGCCTACTCGGGGATCCGTCAATCCATGTACCGGTCTATTTTGGCACAGTCTCGGAAACCGAATAATGTCCGGTTGGAGAAACGAGGTCTTGTTTCGACTCTCAAGAAACTCTCATCCGCGGCTACTTCGTCGTCGTCTTCGTCATTGTTGCCTTCGTCTGCTTCGACATCTGCCGCGCTGTCATCCGCCGGGGTATCGTCGCTGTCGGGTTTAGGCGGTGCGTCGGTATCATCGGCAGCCTCGATGGCATCCTTCTCAACCTCAGCTTCAATCGCCTCAACCGCGACGGCGATGACCGCCGCTTCCTCTGCGTCCAAACACGGTGGCGGAGTGAACCGTCGTGGCGAGGTCCGATTACCCAAATCGGACCAGGAGCCGTTGCGGTTCGACCAGCATGCGATGGTGGGAATCACCAACCCCTTGGACCCGGAGAAGTATCCGTTCCTAAAAGATAAGAGTTGTCAGGCTATTACTATTCTACCCAAATCTGGGTTCTCGGTAAGAGCGGGGGCGATGTCTTGGATTAATATATCACCTTTCATCATGTTGTCGCGTTTTAACCAATCCGCGCGTAGACTGATTTATTCTTTCTTTTTCCTCCCAACCCATTTTCTCTTTTCTCTTTTCTCTTTTCTTCGCCTTCCCTCCTAAAACAATACAAAAAAAAAGGTGTGGTTGTTTCCGGTGACAGAGAACAGAATCTGCTGGGGTCTAGTCGCAAAAGACTTTGTACCCTCGAACGAAAAGGGTGGCCAAGGTACTTCTGGCGCGGGTAGCAGCAGTACCCGCCAGCAGCAACCCAACTTCAAGGTCTCCGAGTGGGGACCCGAGACGGTCAACGAGATCATGCAGCTCAAGAGTGTCCGTGAACAGAAGAGTCCTTACGGTGGTACCATGGCCGATATCTATGACCAGACACCTAAAGGCACTCCCTTACGGTTCATGATCGAAGATAAGGTAAATATTATTGTCGTTTTCATCAGTTCTCTGCGCACATTGTATATTACTGTTCACTTCTACCATGAAAAGATTATGTAGCTAAATCTTTTTTTTTTGTGTCTCCTTCTTTCACCTGCAAAACACAAACAGGCCTTCAAGACGTGGTACTACATGAGAACGGTGTTGGTCGGAGACGCATGCCACAAGATGGTACCCTTTGCAGGCGTTGGAGCAGTGAACGCGATTATGGACTGCATCGTGCTCGTCAACTGTCTCTACGACATGCCCGACGGTGACGCCTTCACTTTCGCCGATATCACCGTCGCCTTCCAATCCTACTATGCTCAGCGCGCCGATGCCGCCATAGCCGCCGTCAAGGGCTCCAACAAGGTCTCCGCCATGGTCGGTTCAAACAGCCCCCTCAGTCTCATGCTTTGTAAAGCGAGCATTGCGAGCATGCCCGAGGCGTTGATTTCTTTGGCGGCGGATCGGATCTTTGCATCGAGGCCGATTTTGACGTTCTTGCCGTTCGTCCCGGATTATGGGGAGCGCAAATCGAATCCACAGCCGTTAGGGAGACGAGATCGGGAGGAGTTGAAAGTCTTGAGGGAGAGTGAGAGGGTGGATCGGATTGAGGCTGCGAGGGTGAAGAAGGAGGAGAGGAAGTTGAAGAAGGCAAAGTTTAAGCCGGGTGCGAACCTCCTCCGAATCGTTGGTGTCGGTGGCAGCGCTTGTGGTAGTGGTAGTGGTAGTAACAGCAAGCCTGGTGGAACAAGTCGGATCCTGAAGGCGTCTTCTGCAGCGTCGCCTTATATGTCGACGCCATCGGTTGCCACGATCACTTCATCTGCATCTCTCTATGCCTCGCGCCATCATCATCTACCACGTCCTTTCCAGCAGCAGCAGCGGCTCCCGGGGCACAACTATCTAGATGGCACTGCACCCGTCGGCGTCAACAGCCCACTAAGTTCCTCCTCCTCGCCCTCCTCCTTTGATCGACTCAGCTACGACAAGAGCCCTTCATCTACCGAGCAACATTTCTCCTCAGAGAGCCGAGATTCTTCATACGACAACAGTTACGATGACGGCGACACCGATTCGATGTTCTCATTCTCCAGTCGATACACGCTCCCCTACGACTCGGAAGTTCTCTCCTCCCAGTACTATACCGGTCGACGAGGCATCTACCCCTACCTGGACCCCAGCGGTCGTTCTCGTTGGTCTCCATCGCCATCACCCTCACAAACATCCTTGGCGTCGTCCACTGCAATGAAGTCTTCTGCGACGGCGCCTTTGACGACAGAAGCGGTTGCCTCGCTGAACCGGAGGGACTCTTCTGCTTCGATCTTGTCGACGTTGTGGAAACGGTATGGTCGTCGGAATACCAGCCGGCCTCTGTCGTCAGTGTCAATCCAGTCGTCGACCATTAGTGGGGTTGGCTTCCGTGGGTTCACGGGTGGTGCGTTCCTAGTCAATAATGTTACCGGCGCCTTCGGTGCAGATGATGACAACAACCGACAGGCGCCGAATATGTACGACGACGGTGATGACGAGGTGCTGATGGTGGTACAGAACCACTCTGCTGCTGCTGGTTTGGATGTCCAAGGTGGGGTCGACTTTGATGTCTCCCCTCCTTCGTCAGAGTCCTCCTCGCTCATCTCTTCAAGGCCCCTCAGTGTGACCGCCAGCCAAAATGATGTCTGTTTGTCGTCCTCGTCCTCATCCTCGTCGTCGCCTTCATACCCTCCCTTATCCACCGGCAGCATAACCACCCCATCTGCTGCTGCGTTTGTTCGAGATGGAGAGAAGGAAGCGGTAGACGAGGAACTCTACAATCGAACGACGATGACGAACAACGAGGAGGAGTACGAAGAGCAAATGGAGCATGCGGGTCGGGCCATCTCGCATTACTTTGGCAACGACTATCGAGTGGAATTTACGCGCAAGGCGACCTTCAAGATGCCATCCCATCCTCCTCCTCCTCCTGCTCCTGCTTCCAATGCTGTTCCCGTTGCTAGTTCCGGGGTTAGTACAAGTACCATCACCGTCACCTTCACCAGCACAAAACCACTACCGTCATTACCCAAGACTATGATGACGGTGACTCCTCCTCATCCCCCTTCTCCTACAACGATGACAGCAACAGCAATACCACTTTAAACGTGCCAAAACTTTTTCCCACTATGATGAACAAAGACAGGCCTTTTTTTTTTTTTTTTTAACCAAGAATAGCATGCATGAATTATAACAAACAAAAAGCAAAAAAGTTTTTTTTGTCTCGTTATTGTTTTGATCGTTGTTGTCTCGATTATCGGTATCGTCCTTTGTTCGTAACATGTCCATCACAAATATCCACTTTCCAAGCCGCTTTATTCGAAGCCCCCACCTCCTTTTTTTCTATTTTTTGCAACACACACTCACGACTTGCCTCAATAAAATGACTGGCAGTAGTGCAGTAGTGAAAAAAAAATAGGAGAGGGGGAGAGAGAGAAGTGTCTGTTCTACCCTTGGACCAAACGCACTAACGGTAGAGCAATGAATATGGAGGAGGGGGAGGAGGGGGAGGAGGAAGAGGAAGAGGAGGCAGTGCTGCAGTGCTTTTCCTGAGGATGGAGGGCTACCTTATTCTTTGACTTTGCACTCACTGCCCAGCCTGTTTATTTTGCCACCTTGAAGTTGTAGTGACATGGGTGTGTTACAGGCGTGTGATGTGATCGGGATAGATGTAAGGTTGAACAAAAAAAAACCCCCTTTCCTCCCCACCTCACGCGGAGATTTACAAATTGATTGGAAAAAGAAAGTTTAACGGACACACTGGATACAAAAACGCAGGTCAAAAAAGAAATGAAGGAAAAGGTATGAGAGAGAGAGAGAGAAGTGTGTGAGCACCAATATTTCAATCTGTGTTGTGATAGGTCCTTGTGCACCACTCTTTTGATATGGTGTTTTGTAGGCATGGGCGGCGTCTGCCCTTGAGGTGCTGTATTGTAAGATGAGGGGGAGAGAAAGAGAGAGAGAGAGAGAGAGAGAAAAAAGAAGGCGAGCGTTGATTGAGGATTGTTGCGGGTGCGAACGTTACAGGAGGTAGGTGCTATCTGGACGGGGTTCCTCTGAAATCGGGCAAGCAGGTGGTCGTTTCTTTGATCGTTGAAGTGTGTGTGAGCTGGCCAGGAGCAGGAACCCGGCAACGTTGATCGGACCACAACGATAGCTTGGTAACTTAATAGCTTAATGGTTTTGATGGTTAAAAAAGGAGAAAGAGACGACGTGTCAGAAGGCATGAGTGCGCTAGAGATAAAAAAAGGAGGGGGAGGAGGAGGTCTCCAAGGAAGAGGAATTGCAATTTTAGTGATGGTTGGAGGGCCTAGTTCTAAAGATAGGCTTACAGGCTATTGACAGCAGGCGAACTTCGTTTTGTTCCTGGGTGGAGTAGAGTTGATTGAAGGGTTGGTTTTTGATTGCTGTACATGTACTGCACCAGTTGGTTATGGCTTAGTGCGATTAGACTGCGCTGGAAGCCTGAGACTTCCTTCTTTCTCTCTCCCTCTCCAATGGACCACGGGCTAGGTCTCTCTTCCTTTACTCTTCCCGTCTTGTGAGCCTTCACTTGTCCCACGTTCTTTCATCCACAAACAGTCTTCACTCTTCCTTTTCTTTCTTCTCTCTTTCTCTTTCTCTTTTTCTTTTCCTTTTTACCACTCTCTCCTCGCTCAACCCCAACTGGTCACCCCTCACTCCCTTCCCCCTTCATTCATCGTCTATAATATCCTACTAGCCCTACTCTTGTCAAGAAGAGTTAATATAACCAATGGCTCCCATCCGATCCCTCCTCGCTTCAAGGGCTGTCATCGCCGGTCTGGCCGCCCTCGGCTGTCTCGGTCTCCTCATTTCCACCCTCGACAGCGACACCCGCAACAACCTCTCCTGGAAGTACAACAACAACGGCGGCAACAACCAGGACAACCGTAACATCGTCAACCCCGAAAACAACCAGGCCAACACCATCTGGGAGGACGCCGCCACCCCTTCCTCACAATTGGGCAAGACCCTCTCACAGTACCCTGGCCGGAAACCCCGCACTGTCCAGGCCATGATCGAGAAGGCTGAGGGTTACTACCAACGTATCGTCCGTCAGCGTCATGCTAACTTGCAGCTCCAGCAGTTTGGAACGCCGTAAGTTATTACTACTCTTTTTTATTTGTTCAGGAAAGAATTGAAAAAGTGTTCCCATGGTGGCGATGCTTGGAGGGACAAAAGTGTGTATCTCTGGGAGTTTGTGTTCAGTGCTTATTACCATCAGCCCTCTTTAGCTTCTTTTTCATGAATGACAGGAGAGTGTGGATGTGTTTAGTGTTATTTTCCCCTCAGCCTTTAGTTTCTTTCTTCTTTGGGTTTCCCCCGTCGTCTTCCTCCGCCTCTCCTCCACCCATCTGACAACCACACTCTCCTTGCCGACATAATGTATTGTGACTCGGCCTGGTGCAGTTGGTTCAAGGAAACCTCTCTTTTGTTTGTCACTTTGTTATTGCAGTCGTCCTATTGTCTCTCGTTTTGATTTAATCAAAACAACAGGACAGACCCAACCAACCAACAGGAAAGGTATTCAATGCTCTCAAAAAAAAAACCTGTCGGGAAGGAGAATACAAGGAACGAGGGCCCTGGGACCCTGCTTTTCCTTTCTTTCGCCATGCATACCCTATCCCTCATACCTGCCCCACCTATGGATAGAACACAAAAAAAAAAATCAAATGGGCGCGGCGGACGTGCTGGTTGTGAAGTATTTAGAACAGATGCATCTGTCTGAGTTCTATCGATGCTTACAAAACAAATTCTCTGTTCAAAATCCTTTTAGAAACTTCAACCCATGGAATTCTGTGATGTACTACTGGTGGTACTTCCCTGCCAGGTAAGAAAGAACATGGCTTTTTTTACTTTTCTGTGGGAAATATTACTCCACAATCTTGTTATCATCTCCAATTGATACAGCCACACGCGCAACTGGAAATTAACGGCTCAGGCTCTTTATTAATCCTTTCTCTCCTCTCTCCCCCCGTTGTTTTCATTCCATTTGTCAACAGTTTCGTCTGCCCACACGATATCCAGCGCGTTGGACCATTAAGTGACGGAGGAAAGTGGATCTGCGGTATGAGCTTGTACGAGGAGCAGCCCCGTGCCAAGTGTGTCATCTACTCCTTTGGTGTCAACTACGAGACCCGCTTCGAGGGTGAGATGTTGGACAGAACCGACTGCGAGATCTTTGCCTACGATGCCTCTGTCGCCTCCATGGGTCCCGGTAAGCTTTCTGTTTTCTTTATGTGTAATTGGAGGAGTTGAGAGGAGGAAACATAAGGAACTGTCACTCACCACTAGTTCCTTTTCTTTTCCTTTTAAATGTATTCTTGTAACCTTAAACGACCATCTCAATCAAACAACCATTCAACCGCTATCGACAAAACCAACAACAAAAAACAAAACAGAGGCAACTGGACCCCGCTCGACCTTCAAGCCCTACTTCGTCGGCCGCACCAACCACGTTGACCCCCAGGGTAAGACCTGGAAGACTCTCAAGACCCTCATGCAGGAGAACGGTCACGACTGGATCGACATCCTCAAGGTCGACATTGAGGGTTCCGAATTTGAGACCTTTGACGCCATCATGGACGATTTCGGCGATGTCCTCCCCTTCTCCCAATTGCAGATGGAGCTCCATGTCCGTGAGGATATGATCTCGTTCCCCGACTTCTTGAAGTGGTGGGAGCGTTTGGAATCCAAGGGTGTTTACCCTTGGTGGACCGAGTTGAACTTGAACCCCACATTTGGTGGTGAGAAGGATTGGGCTTCTGAGTACTGCTTCTTGAACACCCGTGGTGGTTCCAAGAACTTGCTCATCCAGAACTACGTCTAAAACCAGTGTCGTCCTTTTTGTGCCTCATGCGAGGTGGCGGGATGAAAAAACGTAGTATTCAACAACTTTCCCCCCTGTATTTTTTTCTTTGATCTATTTGGCTTTTTACATTACAAAAACAGGGAGGGGTGGGGGGGGGGGCGCCAACAAAGCCCCATCACTCCTTTCTTAGACCGGATATCTTAATAAACATGTATTTTTTTTTTGCTACATTCATTCAATGGATCCTCGTTCAACGTCAATTGATTTGTTTGTAGTGCAGAAGACGAAACATACTCTGCATGCTAGAGAAAAGCTATTGTGGCGTTCTGTCGCGGGGATTGGATGTAGGGCTGTAGTTTTGGTGACCCGTATCCAAAAAAGTAAAAATAAGGCAGAAAGTACATTGGTACTCTTTCTCCATATTCATCCCATCACTCGCATATCATACCATGGGGCAGTGCGTTTTTTTCATTCCATGCAGCAGTTAAGGGGAGGGGGGGGGAGGGGAGAGATGCAAAGGACACAAAAAACGGTTCTCCGAGGGGACGAGCGTCCAACGCGCCATTTTAGAACGCCGCTGTTGCATAATAATACACTAAAAGAAAACAAGGAACCAAAACACGCTAATAAAGCAAACAAACCAAAAATAAGTGTTAGGCTTGTGTGTGTGAGACGCCTGCCGCTCACTCTGCATTGTACTGTACTATGGGTTGTATCGGCGTCGTATCGTGTTGTTGAGTTGTGAACACTGGTAAAGTGGGAGGGCACCGCGCGTATCTGACCTAATTGAGAGAAGAAGAAAAACACTGGGATGCTGCTCATAAATAGAAGAGATAGAGAAGTGCCAAATGTCAAAAAAGTGGGCGTTCAATAGACACAAGTGGAGGCGTAAAGTTGTGGGCGTTGTTTGCATGTTTATTAGCATTCAAATTGAGTTAGTCGTAGTAGGAAGATGGGTAACGAAGGGCGAAAGAGAGAGAGATGAAGTAATACAAAAGACGAAACAAACGAGGGTGATGGTGACAAAAAGAAGGTGAGGTGCTAAATAGTCCAGGGATCAGCCTAGAAGGCAAGTATCGTCGGTTTCTTTACTTTAATAGCAGAGGAATGAGAATACGAAGATGTGGTTTTTAACCAGAGTAGGGTTCAATGGAGCGTCCGAGGGAGAGGCATCCTCCTGGTCTGTTGTTGGCGTCCTTGGGGATCCAGCTACAACAAAAAGAGAATTATGGTTAGCTAACAGGACAACGGACGCGTCTTTGCATTCAACAACAACAACAAAAAAGGTGCCCATGATTACCCCTGTTCAGCACCATCAAAGTACGACCAAAGGGCATTTGTCTCCGTCTTGAAATTCCAATAAAACCACCCCATCCCTTGCTCAAAAGCATCCATCTGCGTCTGCGTAAAATCTGACAGGAACTTTCGATACTCGGGTGTATAATACCCAATCCGGTTCTGCTCCTTGCACGAACAATACCCATCCTCTGCCCCATGCAACTTTGGCTGGCAGGCGGCTTCGTCGAGGGGGAGGCCCTTGATGCGGTCCTCTTCGGGTTGGAAGGATCCATCCCAACGGTAGCCGACACCGATCCCGTTGAGGTAGGTGGCGCAATCGTTGGTGGCGGAGGAGAATTCGCCGACGAGGGTAGGGCCAAAGGCGGCGGTGGATTTTTGCATGTTTTTGGACCAGACGTCGCAGGGGAAGTTTACTTGGTCATTTCTGCTGAGACGGATTAGGTTGTGGTCAAAGATCAGGTAGTTGTGCACATCTTTTGGAATGGTAGAAGAAAGAAATAGAACAGAAAACAAGTTAGTCGTTGCTGTTGATATTAGCAGAAAATACCATGTCTTGGTAGTGCAAAGATGAAAAAAAAGTCAAGCCTTACCAAGGGCGAGGCGGTCAGAATTGGGCATGAAACCCTCCCACTCTGTCAACCCCAAGAAGCCATCATGCAGAACCCCCCAAGGCCCCTTTCCAGCGCCCGTAATGTTCCTAAACTCCTTAAACGCATTCTTGTACCACTTGTCGATCGGTGGGCGTTCCAACATAAAGATCGCGGGCTCATTCAACAGTCCAAACATGGGCGACACATGTTCCATTCCAGGGCCTTGGAGGAGTCTTGTCAGCTGTTTGATGTACTCGATCGTTCGCTCGCCGTTGATCTCGCCCTCGGGGGTCCCATTCATCCACCGGATCTCGCCACTTCTTCCGGAATGGTTCCATCCGTTCTGTGATCCAGGCGCTCCGTGGATCTCGACCATGGCTCGGAGACCGTACTGGGCTGCCCATTTCAATCCTTGTAAGAGATAATCCAGCGACAGGTCAGGAACATATGGCTCATCCTCCGTCAACCCACCCAAAGCCCAGAAACCCACAGGGATACGAACATGGTTTAGCCCCAGATCACGAATCCGCTTGAACGTGTCTTCGGTGACCCAGGTCGAGTAATGCTTCTGGAGGTACTCTTTCGCCTTTTCTTTACCCAACAGTTTCGTCAACGTATACTCGTCCGTCACGTTCTGGGAGATGTAGGGTTCAAACATCGAGGGGGTGATGAACGGTTCTAGGACGAGCCATCCACCAAGATTAACGCCACGGATGGGCTGCTTGCCATACTCGAAGGGCTGGTCCAGGGGCGGGGTATGGGCATTACATCGGACGGAGCTCGAAATTTGGACCACTGACTTGTTGTCGAACCTGGGTGGGGATCCATTATTGTTTCCTGCTGCATTGTTCCCATTGCCATCTCCATGTGTACCGCCACGATGCCCACCAAAGAACGACGACGACGACTCATCATTATGGTTCCAAGGCCTCTTGACAAGCAGCGCAATTAAGACACCGACCGCGCTAAGCGTAAGGACGACAGTCCCAACAAGGATCTTCTTACGATGCCGACCGACGAAGGAGCGAGTGCCATTGCCGCTGCCATTAGCGGAGTCTCCTCTAGTGCCGGTGCTGGAGCCGACCTGGGTTCCTGAGGACAAGGGTTTGACAGGGAAGCCGTCCCCTTGGTCATGAGGGCGGGCGTTGTTGGTTGCACCGTGAGGGGTTTGTAGCATTTCGCGCGACATTAGGTTCTGAATATTCGATGATATGTTGTTTAGTTGAGGCGAGGTATGAGTTGTATGTGCGTTATCTAGAGGGCATGTGGTTGGTTGACTGGCTGTCAGAATGAAAAGGATGACCGTTGAGATGAAGAGAAGAGGGTAAAAAACCTCAGAAAAGATACCCTTTTAAAGGACAACGATGTCCATTCTAATACTGCCTAGAAAAGAACGGTTATGGATCGACGATTAATCAGTGTCCTATTTCCTGAACTGAGACATCTCGGGTCTATCAATCACTCATCAGAAATGGCCCGATTTACAACGGTCCGAGATTGGAACAGCGACTGAACTATTAGCATCGTGGCGAAGAAAGAGATCTACAATACGCGCTCAATGGTTGTGCCCATACTACCCTGTGCCCGTTCCATCTCTACGGATCAATTAACCAAATAAAGATCTGAGACAGTGCATGTGAGGTGGATGGGCAGGGACCACCATTCGACGTTTGAAAAAAAATGTGCGGGCGGGTGCATTTTGTTTGTTTGTTTGATATTTGCTATTATTTTGAGACATAATATTATTGTACACGGAGAAAAAGCAAATGCGTAAATGCCGAAAAGAAAATGTATGAACACACACAACTACTACTGCTTCTATCTGCCAAAAAAAAGCACACATAGAAAGCGACATAGAAGAGAAAAAAAGATAAATTACAACGTCGCAAGGTGCTGCTGAAGACTGTCAGTGGCCGCCAATATGAGGCCAGTAAAGGGAGGCGAGGGCTTGAGGGGACGGGTCAACAGCTCAGGATGGTACTGGACACCAACAAAGTAAGGGTGGTCGGCCATCTCGATAATCTCCATACGCTGACCGGTCTCGTCCTTGCCGACAAATTGTAGGCCCTTGGCGTGGAGCTTGTCCACCATCTCGGGGTTGACCTCGTATCTGTGGCGGTGACGCTCCAAAACCTCAGATCCGCCTCCGTACAACTTGCGAATCGTCGAGCCTTCAGTGCCAGGTTGGAATAACGTGGCTTTTACGCCTACTCTGAGCGTCCCCCCCAGGTGAGTTTTGCTGATCTCAGGCATGAAGACAACGACAGGGGTGGTGGTGTTCTCGTCCAACTCGATGGAGTGAGCATCAGGCATACCGCAAACGTTACGTGCAAACTCGATGACCGCGATCTGAAGACCGAGACAGATACCGAGGTAAGGGATCATGTGCTCACGAGCCCACTTGGCAGCGGCGATCTTGCCCTCAGTTCCACGGACACCGAATCCTCCAGTGACGAGAATACCTTGGGCACTGCAAAGATCCCGCCAGGCGTTGTGGTACTTGACAGGGTTGACGGGACGAAACTCCGGTTCGAGATCCGAGGCCTCGATCCACTGGATGACCAGCTTCTTGTGGAGGGCCAGGGTGGCATGCTCCAAAGCCTTGACAACAGAGGCGTATGAGTCCTGGAGATGGGTGTACTTGCCGACAAGGGCGATCGTGACGGCATCCGAGTCGTGGAGACGCTCCTGGTTGGTGGTGAGCTGGTTCCATTTCTTCCACATGTCGGCGCCTTTGACCTTCAAGGCCGGGGTGATGGTGACACTCTTTTCAATGCTGAGACGCTTCCAGAGGTAGTCGACCATACCCTGATCCTTCAATAGCTTGGGGACGTGGTAGACTGAGCTGCAGTCGCGCACGGCAAGGACCTGGCTGGGCTGGACGTGACAGAACATCGAG
This sequence comes from Linnemannia hyalina, assembly GCA_019671135.1. NCBI lineage: Eukaryota > Fungi > Mortierellomycota > Mortierellomycetes > Mortierellales > Mortierellaceae > Linnemannia > Linnemannia hyalina. The sequence goes on along the minus strand of JAHRHY010000018.1, from coordinate 466,310 downwards.
ATCTTAGCCTGGATACCCTCGTCAAGTCCAGTCTTCTCGCAGCGACAGGCAATCAAGTCGGGAGTAAGACCCAACCCACGGAGGTCGCGGATGGAAGCCTGAGTGGGCTTGGTCTTTTGTTCACCAACAGATCCGATAGTGGGAACCAAGGAGACGTGGATCAAGGCAAAATTATCGTGACCGACACGGAATTGGAACTGGCGCATAGCCTCGACAAAAGGAGCAGACTCGATGTCACCAACGGTACCTCCGAGCTCGATGATGCAGACATCGGGCTCTTCGCCGGTGTCGTCGACGGGGATAGTGGCAACACGCTCGACCCAGTCTTGGATGGCATCGGTGATGTGGGGGACGACTTGGACGGTCTTGCCGAGGTAGTCGCCCTTGCGTTCGCGCTCGATGACATCGCGGTAGATCTTGCCGGTGGTGATGTTGTTGTCACGGGTGAGGGTCACATCCAGGTAGCGCTCGTAGTTGCCGAGATCGAGGTCCACCTCTCCACCGTCGTTCAACACAAAAACCTCACCTTGAGAAGGGGGGGAAAAAGGGGGAACGAAAAAAAATAAATTAGCGCAAGGCTCACTGTTTTGTGGCGGCTTTCTTTCTTGCTTCTCTCTCGTACCTTCTCCATGCATGTTTTCGTTCAAGGTGGTGAATCAGAATGAGAGGAAGTGAAGAAGGGAAAAAAGACATACCGTGGTCAAGAGGAGAGAGGGTTCCGGCATCGATGTTGAGATAGGGATCGATTTTGATGGAGGTGACCTTGAGACCCATGGTCTTCAGGAGGAGGCCGGTGGAGGAGGCGATGATTCCCTTGCCGATGCCAGAGATGACACCGCCAGAGACGAGGACGTACTTCTTGACCATTGTTGACAGAAAGGACTTGACTTATTTGAAGAGAGGCAAGTGAGGTGTAGGACACAGAGACAGGGTCTTGGGTATAAGAGTTAAGAGTTTATTATGGAGGAATGAACGTAGCCCAGAAGGGAATGAGCAAAAGTCAGGTAGCATGCACGCTTAATACGCGCAGGGTTTGTGGCTTGGCACGAAGAAAAAAGTGCTGCGAAGAAAACCCAAATCAACTCCGACACGGCGTCTCATTCGCCATTGGGTGATGTATCACTGAGGAGTTTCAACTGTTCAACTGTTGCTGATGGGCACCTTTTGCCACCAACACCCAGCAAAGGGTTCAAGCTGGTTTTCCCCTGGTTTTGTCTTTCCCAAGCTAGTTATCACCCGGTTTTGTCTGCAAAGAAGAGTCTTTTGTTGAAGAAGGAATAATAACAACTCTACCTTTTATTAGCGCTCAAAGTCGATAGGTATAGTGGATATTCTCATCATCCTTCTCGGCAACATAAAATCCCTCAGACTTGTAGATCTGCACCGCGCTCGCCCAAAGAATCTCCGTCTCGACAAGGATCAGTTCAAATCCTCGTTCCCGCGCTTTTTCAATCAAATGTTGGATCATCTTTTTGGCTAGCCCCTGCCCACGACGGTCCGCCGAGACAGACAGGCGCATCATCCTGCATAGTTTGGTTAGCCCTGCGGAGTTGGCTTTCTCCTTGATCGACTCTGGTTCCGCACACCAGGTCCCGTACACGTCCTCCGCTGGCAGTGGTAACAATACGCCGCAGCCAATTATCACAGGATTACTGGTCTGTTGTTGGTCCTTAATAATGATGGCACCCTCATGCTGTTGCTCTTCAATGACGGCGACGTTGGCATGGTGGCGGTCGATGTAATAGCCATAGATATCGTCCAGGTCTTTGTTATAGGTCGGGTCGAATTCTTGGCCCCATCGCTCGGCCAGTCCCTCGAGGACAATCTTTCGTACCTGGTCCTGATCGCTCCTTTGGAGATCTCGAATCACGACTGTCATGGCACACTTCTGTTGGTTGTTGTTGATTGCTTGTTGGTTGTTGTTGATTGCTTGTTGGGTGGTGGTGGTGGCGGGTTGATTTGAAATGGAGTTGCGCAACAAGATTCAAACGCTAGTTATTTTTGCCCACGAAATACACTTTGGGGTGTCTCAGAACAAGAATTAAATTTTTAAAATAAAACGGGCAAAAAGGGCAGACGTCATTCTTCCTATTTTTTTCATTTTATGTGCACCGCCCGGCTCAATTGACAGCAATTGAAATTGAAGACAGGAAGATAACAAGAGCATCATGGCATCAATGGTAATGAGCAGCAGCTTGTCATTGCGGCGGGTTTTGCCAGCTTGTTATAAAAAGTGAGCAAACGTACATCTATTTATCTACAGACTACAGTACACAGGACAGCTAGGATCACTTCTACCGGTACTTCTAAATACAATGAAACTGACACCCACAAAAAGAAACTGACGGGATGAATTACCCCAGTTTTTCCTGTGGCGCGGATTGGATTTGGGCGTTAGACATTCAAGGAACCTTCTGCCCTAGATGTTTTCATTTTCTATCTCTTCTCTCGTTCCCTCGGTCTTCTTCTTCCAATAAAGGATTGCCAGGAACTGGGCCATAGAACAAACTTGAACGAACGAGCGAGAGAAGGTGAGGGATAGATGGAGATAGCGAGAAAGACAAAATGAATTATGAAAGACAGAGAAGGAGGAGGTAGAACCACAATCACAATTCCTCCTAACGGAAAAAAAAAAGATGGAGAGCACATGGATCCATAAACACACACTCGCTCAAATATCCGAAAACGGTCCAGGCACAAGCACACAGATCCAACATGGACATGGGCATGGACATGGACATGGACAACCATGCAGGTCTAGGAAGGAACCTGAAAAATTAAAACATGCTAGAGCGGAAATGCATTGAGCACCTATTTTTACGCCCATTCACTCACTCTGCCATTTTACCCCTTTTGAGATGGGGGCATGGCGCTTTGAAGCAACACTTTGGGCACCCGTTTGTGCCTTGTTTAAGGACAAGCAGCAAGAGCACTCAGGGGGGAGGAGGGATAGACGACGGCGGAGAAAAGAAAACCAAAGGGGGTGCAAGAAAAGGCGTGTGTCAGTCAAGGCAAGGCAAGAGAGCCAAGGTGGTTGAATCGCTGATGGATGGTCAAATTGTGAAATGAAAAATACGTGCGTCAACAATGGTCTCTCTTTGTTGGGACGGGCAGGCTATGTTCGCGCCTGTTTATCTTTTTCTTGTTTTGAGTAGTTTGTGTTCAGATGCATGGTGGCATACAGGGTCGACCCAGGGGCATGTGCGGGATAGCAGTCTTTCTACTCTGCTTCTGCTCTCTGTTCTTTGTTTATACTTTTGTTCTGTCTTTTGGGGCAAAGTAACACAGAAAAGATCCTGAAGACTTGAGGAGGCGCATAGAAAAAAGAAAGATGAAAATGGCACAAGGACCAAGCCCCTGTGTTTTTTGTCCATGGGGTAGAGTAGTCGGAGTATCTCCATTTTCTTTTCTTTACTGCGTTTCCGGGTTAAAAAGCGAAGAGAGACATGAAATGGTCAGAAGGAGCAAAGGATTTGATAAAGTCAAGAGAAGAGTAGTAACTGGAATGAACATCTTTCTCACCATTTGCGTGGTAAGAATAGGATTGGCTGACTGACTACACTGGGTGAATGCGTGAGTGTTTGAGCATGGAACCAAAACCAATTCAAACGCAGGTCCCAAACATCTCACACACACACGAAGACACACGCACCACTCTTTTTTTCCCTTCTCCTGCAGGAGACAGGCAAGGACTGAATCTCTCTTTCTTTTAACGCCTTCCTTCCCGGTGGATCGGGTGGCAGTGGTCAGTGGTTGTGCTAATTGCGCCCGGGTAACAAGGTACCCCGGACCTGTGTATTGAGTAAAAAGAGAGGAGATGAAATAATAATGCGGGAGATGGACAATTCAGGCACACACATGGACGCAGTAGTGTCTGAGACGAGGAGGGGATATGAAATATGTATCGACGGAAGGAAGGGGAAAAAAGACAAAAGCCGCAAAAAAAGGCAGACGGGCAGGCGGACTAAAGAGAGACAACGAGAGCGAGAGATGGACAGACAGACAGGGATTGACACCCCGTTCCTTCGTCATTGCTTTTTTTTGTTTTTATCTTTTCCTCATCTTCCTTTTCTTCCTTTTCTTTTCTCTTTCTTAACTTTCACGCCCTCCTCTCTTCTCCTCCTTCTCTCTCCCCTCCTCCTCCCACTCCTCCTCCTCTCTCTCTCCCCTTTTCCCTGACCATATTTTCCTCTAATACCTCCCTCTCCCCTCTTCCCTCCTGCCTCCTTCCTCCCTTCGTTTTCTCTCCTGCATAGACACAAACGGACTCACATAACCACAACCACCTCCTAGAATACATACTTCAGCCGGGAGAACCCCTTTTCCCTTTTCTCTTTCTATTTCGCATCTCTGATTCACAATCATTTTCTCCTCTTTACTCATTCCGCCCTAATTCCATTCACCATGATCCATCTGCCATCAGCCTGCTTGTCGATTGTGCTCGCCCTGGCCCTTGCTGTTCAGGCACAAGAAGCTCAGGTAACACCGATAAACATATTTTTTTTGTTGTTTTTGTTGTTGTGATCACTGATCCTCATATCAGATGTAAAATATCCTAAACACAGCACAATGTGATCTGATCTAACGGTTTTATGTGTCTTGTTACAACAGGAACCAGCTGCGACCCCAGCGGACACCACCCCAGCCCCTCCATCAACCACGCCCATAGACCACACTACGACCGTCGAGCCACCCACCACCGTCCCTCCTACTACCACTGCCACTCCCAGTCCCATCACAACGACAACCAAACCCCCAATCATTACCACTACTACTACTGCCCTTCCTGTCACTAAAACTACAACTACACCCCCTCCCGTTACTACAACCACTCCACCGGCCTCAATAACTACAACCTCCAAAGATGTTGTGCCTCCCGTCACTCGACCCACCACCAACCACATCACCTCTATTTCTTCGTCTGCTATCCTACCAACCACCAGCGCTGGATCCAACAATGCCAACGGTGGTTCCTCCTCCTCGACCTCCTCTACGAACGTCCCTGCGATCGTTGGAGGTGTGGTCGGTGTCCTGGCATTGGCCGTCATTGTTGCAACCTCGGTGATCTGTTACAAACGCCGTAAGCGCAACAACCGCGAGTTGACTTTTGATACCTTGGAGGGTATGAGTGGCCCCGCCCTGTCGTCCCGCAAGCGTGCCAGTCTTAACTACCTGACCAGCTCTAGCCCCGTCATCACCTCGGGCAATGTCGGTCTTAACAGCGTTCCCTCGGCACATGGTGGATACGACGACAACTATGACTATGAAATGCAGTCCAACGTCGGCTACCCTACCCCTCTGCAGCCACATAATAATAGCGCTTACCACCAATCGGCCTACAACAGCAACGCTGCCTACGACGGATACGGATCGCCTCACCAGGGTTACAGACCTAACCCTACCATCTTCCAGGAGGAGGCCCCCTACGCAACCGCTAGCTCGATGGGACGTGATCGTACTGGCTTTGACCAAAACCTGCCCGAGGTCATGTACAACCGTGGCGAGATTGATCATGACCCCACTGCGGGATTCTACCAGGAGGAGGATATCTACAACACGGCCGCATGGAGTCAAGACCAGCAGCACCCTCATGGAGGATATATTGCTGAGCAAGGACAGTGGGACGTCGATGCCATGTTGCACCAATACGACCACGAAATTGAGATGCCCCTCCCTCCCACCCATCAACAAGTCTTGTCGACCCCATCCTTGGATTCGACATTGATCGGTTCTCCCGGACGGCCCAAGCACCAGAGTGCGACGGTCCATAACCCCCAGGCGATTGTCGAGTCTCCGATCCTTCAATCGGCCACCCTCCGCAGCGGAGATATCTTTGGACAGGAAGCAGCTGGCGCTGGCGCTTCTCTTGGCTCACCTAGAATTTCAACCAAACAGGCAACTCAGGAATTGGAAGCCGTCGGAGGAGGAGCAGGACGTCAATCGGCCAGCAACAGCAGCAGCCCGCGGATAATCAATGCTAGCCGTGAGATGCGAAGCATCGAGTTGGCAAGTCAGTCACCCACGTTTGGAGGACCTTCGACAGAGGCGATTAACAGCTATGCGACGGATTACGATCAAAGTCGACCATCGATTGATCGCACTGCTGGTGGCGCGGGCTCTCCCTCAAACTTAAACGCAAACAAAAGCCTTCGCTCCTTTCGTCGTGAGGACTGGTCATAAGTTCGATTAGACATAGCATTCTCTTTTATCTTTTTCTTGCAGGTTACTTATCATCCATTCTCATTCATCATTCATCCACTTCATTCGTTAATACCACTTCATCAAAGCATCTTATTAAAATGCATCACGCGAAAGGCAGCAGGTATTGCTTATTCGTATATTCTCATACATACACTGTCTTAACTTTTTCGACCGCCTTCTTTAATCGATTAAATTATGAGTACAAGAGAGAGAGAGAGAGAGAGAGAGAGAGACATGGACAAAAATTAGGTATGCACCTTATTATTTTTGGGGACACACCTGTTCATAGACGCATTCACATTCACACAGCAAGAGAAGAAAGGTCGTTCTTAAGGTTTGGATCTTTGAGATGAACAAAGAGTCGAACAGTATGAGCAAAAGTAAAGAAAAAAATCCATAAGAGGTGGTGGCAAAGTTTTCTGATGCCGACTTTCAACTCGTCGGGCAGGGCTGTTGATTGTGGGCTGTTGGTGTGTTTTGCTTTTCCTTTCGAGGTGTTTGTATTTGAGTGGGTTTTACGTGCTGGCTTTTACGTCCGGTGCACACTTAACATTCAACTTAGAACTGCTGCGGACAAGGGGGAATCTGACTGTCTACATGTCATTAAAACATAGCCAGAAAGTGATGTTGACGCATTATGATTTGTGCCCAATTAAGCGTGGGGTAAACAGCGAGAGTACCTTTGAGCTCTCTCAAGGTGGCCAAAATGCCTCATCATCTTTAGCATTTTGTTTCCAATTCACATTGCTGGCATTTATTTTCTTTTTTTAAGGGGCCATCAAGCTTGCTCTCGATACCATATTATCCTGTCCTGGGTCTTTCTGTTGAAAGCGATGTCACCAACAACATTCCGCTTACTATGACAGGATTTACACAGCCAGACCATCCAGCCCTTATTGATTTCTTCTCCCAGGTATATGATTTCGCCCTTGCTCAACGTTGGTAGATCCGCCAGAACTGGTTGCAGGTTCGCTGGCATGTTTGGATTGAACACGAATGGCACCAGAGCGAGACACCCTTCACAGACATGAAAGCTGCTCGCGCACATATAGAGCATGTAGCTCTTGGATTCGGGCATATTGCGAAGAGTGCGAAGTCGCTTCTTGGGTCCATAGACTACCGAGAACATGCGGGACCACACTGAAAGAGAGGACACGATCTTGTTAAGGTTGCTGTTGACCATCGACATCCGGGAGAGCTGTGATGGGTAGAGGTGTTGGAAGATCTGTTCCCAGATTTCTGGAGGCACTCGCTTGTCAATCTGGTCCTGTGATCGGAGCTGCGACTGGGGTTCGGTGGTCATGTTGAAGTGGTGTGCGAGCGGTCTTGGGGCTGGGCAGAGAGGAAGGATAGTAGGGGAAGAATACGAAAGAAAAAAAAAAGAAGCGGAAGACTCTCCTCTTTATATGCTTATCGTCCAGCCCCTAATTTCCATGAAAAAGCATTGTTATCATATTGCCCCAGTTCACTGCAAAAACAGCGTCGTCATCTTGCGTGCATTATGCCCCGATGTATGCATACAGACGACTTTAATTGAACGGGGTATTGTAAGCTTAGTAGAGTAGCCCTGCTCGGGTTAAGGGCAGTTCAACCTATGCCATGGCGGGCAGGTTAATTTCCGGTCGGTCAAGCCCCTATGCGGGTACTTATGTCTCTGGGCCGCTTACGGCGACACCTCTCCCCCAGCCTGAAGGGAAAAAAAGGCATATCTACTATAAGGTAATCGTGCCTAGAGACCTTGAAAATAAGGTGCAAACGCAGATCGGAGGCATATCCACAGAGTAATGGTAAAAACAAATGTTCATTTGGCCATCATCAGCTCATATGATCTCGCCGCCCTGTCTGCTCTACAGCATCGTGAACGCCACTCAAAGAGCGCCCAAAGGCACTTGTTTTATGGCGACTGACTGAAAACTGACCGACTTGCACAATGACCAAACTTTGGCACTTTAGTGTGTCACATCTGATATATAGAGGGCGACAAATAAAAGGATAAATATGGAGATAATTAAAAATGGTATTATTATTACAATGCTCTATGCTAGTAAAATGAAGATATTGTGGAAGAGTGGATATATGATACAAAGAATGGGTTGGATAGGGGAGTGGTGATTGAAATTCTAGTGGATCTAGTTGCTGTTCTCGGCATAGGTATCATGTCCAGCCCAGTTCTGAGTAACGCGCGGGCACTGGTCGATCGAATTCGGGTTGTTACCCCACCAAGTGGGCATCTTGATTCCATTGTTCTGCAAGGCAAAGAAAATCACCAATGCAGCAATGGCCACACCGGCGTCGAGGGCTGCAGACATGACATAGTTGTACTTTGACCACCATCCGAAATATCTCCGCTTGATCACAAAGTTAAAGATGAAGCCCGTCAAGGCCCAGGTGGGCATGATCGAGGTACCGGCAGGGGGGTAAGGACCACCACCGAGCATGAAGGCGGCCATGTTGACGTTGCGGACCCAGGAGTTGGGGTACTTGAGAGTCCAGAGATAGAAGGGCACGGGGATGAAGAATCCGATGAAGAAGAACCAGACGATGGGGTAGTAGATCGAGGATGAGGAGAGGAACTTGAGGGGTCCGATGACGCCCCAGACGACGGATGAGGCGCCGAAGAGGGAGGCCGAGGGGCAGGTGAAGGGGTAGGCAGCTTCGGTGCAGATGCCATCAATGTTCTGCATCATGTAGGTTGTGGTGCCCATGGCGACCAGGGCTGCGACCATAGTGCCGACCATTTGGAAGACAAACATGTCGCGTGGGGGAACCTTCATGTAGTGGCCGAGCTTGAGGTCTTGGGTGAAGGCGATGGCTTGTTGGACGGTGATGAAGCCGTAGGTCTTGAAGATCATGTTGCCGATAGGGCGACCGGGGGAGATGACTCCAAAGACCCACTCGGAGATCATGGAGATGGAGGGAGCCTGGGAGGTGATGGCGGTGAGGATACCGATGGGCAAGGTCCAGATGGCAGCGAGGCCCATGGCGACCAGGACGTGCCACCAAGTCATGTCAGAGGAGGGGTACAACTCGACGGTGAGGATGGAAAGACCGCAGGCGACAACAAAGACGAGGTAGTACCACCAGTCGGGGCACTCGGGATAGGCATCCATGAGACGAGCGTGGATATCCTCGTTCTCCTGCTTGGCGCTGCGGACACGGGACAAGATATCTTTTCCGTGGTAGAGAATCGCGTGGGAAACAATGGCTCCGAGGGCGCAGAGACCTTGACCATACATAGTGGCAAAGAATGCAGTGATGCGGACGGGGGAATAAGAGGCGTACATCTCTTCGTTGAGGGCGTTGTTGACAAGGACGCGCTTCAAGTCATAAGGCTTGCCCTCGACATCATACGTCCTGGTGTTGTAGATAGGGAACTTCTTGCCCTCGTAGCGGTCAGTGTAGTACATGATGGGAATCAAAATCCAGACAAAGAAGACGAAACCAGCCAACATGTTGGCCTGAGCCCACCAGGGGATGGCAAGAGGGGAAGGCAACCAAGCGGACATGGAAGACCAGTCAAGAGTGAAGGAGCCATAGCCGATACCCTTTAATCCAGACCCGAGCTGGTTCAAGAGGAGCGAGTCGCGGTTGATCCAGCAGAGCCAAGAGATGGATGTCAAAAGGGGGAAGATGTATCCAGGGAACCAGTAGTAGACAAACGAGGCTGAGGCGACGATAAAGAAGAACATGTTACGGGAGATCTTCCAAGTCTGGGCCTCATCCTCATGGGTGCGGAGGACACCGTTTCCGGGGTTGCGACGGTGGAGGGTATGGAAGAGTGTGGCGTTGACCAGGTTAACGGGCCAAATCATCGCAGCGGGGCGGACCAAAAACCGACGAAGAGCACCAGCGAATCCATATCCGACAAACTGGGTAGAAATAACCAGAAGAAGACCACCACCAAATCCCCAAGAGTCATTATAATACAACTTCTGGATGACAATGATATCGATGGCGGCAAGGGTAGTGGCGGCAGAGTTGGCCATGATGGTGATGAGGACATGCTCCTTGATGTTGAAGGGACCCGGGTTGAGGCTGAACTTGAAGCCAAAGAGGTTGAAAGTGTTTGTGGGGAGGACACGGGCCATGAGGAGACCGAGGGGGTAGGCGAGCAACTGGGCGACCATCACACGGATCGTCAGGGGGTTCTCACGGAACCAGAAGAACTGGTTAACAAAGCCCAGTAGAGCGGTGAAGAAGAAGCCGAGGAACCAAGCGCGGAAGGTGCCCGTGGGGAGAGAGGTGTCATCGGTAGGAGGCACACTTGCTCTGACTTCCTCAATGGGCTGGATAGGATAGAGAGCCAATGAAGAGGATAATGGTTAGGAACAAAGAGATCAAGAAAAATTTTCTTTTGTTCACAACCACTGCTAGATCAAAGAGGCCGAGGAGTGAGACTTACAGAGTCATCAATGACATCGTCGAGACTGTCGATGGACAAGGCCTTCTCGTTGTGGCCAAGCTCAACTGGCATATCGAGAAAGTCGGCCTTTCCGTCCTTTTGCAAAGCTACTTCAGCCATGGCGAAAAGGGGTTATGTATATTATGTAATGGGTTTGGAGAAAGGGAAGCTGATTGACGAGAGGAAGGTTAATGTGGAGCGGAAAAAAGGAGGGAGGACGTGGAGGAGAAAGGTGAGTGTGATCTGCTGAAGACGGGGTATTGTGCAGATGAGAGAAGTGTACACACACACAAAATGGTAGGAAGGGCGAGAGACAAAGGAAGAGAGGATAAATCTGTAAAAAAGAGGGCGGCAGACCCTTCCATTTTATACATTCGAAGGAATGGTGCTAGCTAATGAACCACGAATCCATCGACCCCGGAGATTTTCTTTGCCTTTGTGCGAGATAACGTTTCCTCACTCAGCCAGTCTCCCTCAATTTGTAAACGAGGCGATGATGCGATGGCACACATTTGTCTTTCTTATTTTTACTTTAGCAACCAGCCAGTGTAACGGGAGGCGGCCGTTCACCTTTTGTTTCTCGTGGACCCTCGTTCGACCTTCTTCTTTGTAACTCTCCCCGGGGTTTGAATCCGACTGAAGGATTGGTTAGAAATCAAGAAGTCTTAGTCCATCCTAACGTATGAGGTGAAGGTATCAAACATGAAAAACGAAGAAAAAAAAAAAAGGTTCATGTCAGCGAGTAGGAAGAATCTGAAGCTGAGTCCCGCACCCCAACTGCACACACCACTCACAACCCACTTCCATTCCTCCTCCTCTCCAGGCCTTCTTTTGCACTAGAAAACAATTAAACGAGGAGGAGGAGACCGCCAACTTCCGTTTTAGGGACATGGAGGGCCGTTACGATGGCGTGCTCGCTTCTAACCCAGCCAGGCTCAATCGAGTAGCGAAATTTTCAACGAAGCGGCCAAAGGGAAACCCAGTGTCAGTGTCATTGACATACAGACACATAACCCATTCCGTAGCCCAGAGACCAGAGAATCCAGGGGGAAAGGATTAATAATGCAAGGTATAGTATGGCGTGCTTTTTTAGTACTCCTCCAACCTCCTTGTTCTTTTGCGTTTCTATGCGTTTTGGGCGGATGACCGCTCCACCTTATTTTTTTATTTTGCTTTTCTGTTCAGCTCTGTTCCTGTTGCTTGACATTACGCGAGGTTACACGTACGCTCACTCACCGCCCACACTGCACTGTACGCGCAATATGATGCGATCCAGGACAACCTGTTCAACTCGCCACAAAACACAAACGACAAAACACATGCAAGTCTAGAAAATGTTTTGGGTTCCGGCTCTTTGACTTTGGCCCTTTGACCGCCAACCCTTACCGCCTGACACATCGTTGTCACATCCTGCAATCCCAACCCTTTGTTCTATGGTTCTAACTTTTTTGGATCCGATCAATCTTTGCGCCCTAGTCCTTGAACTGTAAGGCGTCAATCTTGCGAGAAAGAAAAACAAATAAAGAATAGTGTGTAGCGCCTTGTCACTTGGACCGAGCCCCTGCAAGTTGTTTACTTGATTTGTTAATGTTTTATGTTACCCTTGACGAAAAGTGAGCAACAAAACAAACCAAACTAAATCCCTCCACTCGGAGAAAAAAGGGCTAAACGTTGTTTTTCTGTGTGTGTGTGTTCGCCCATCCGTCCGTCCATGACTCTTTCAGGAAAGCTTTTTTTCTCACAGTCTCTTCCTCTCGCGCCTTCTCGTTCTCGATCACACCTTTGGGCTTTTGAGCTAAATAGGTCTAGGAAGAAGACGACGCAATGATTAAAAATCTATTCCGCTGGCACACAATCCTCCTCCTTTATCTAATTTGTTTTCGCTTCCCAATCACATTTTATCCGGCCTAACTGTCCTCTCATCTCCCGCAAAGACGAGTACGTTCGCTGCTGACATAGGGGTATGATTCGTTTTTTTCTCACACTAGAGACGTAGGAAATCCATACATATTCATTTTGCGCCACTCCGCCGTTTCTTCTCACCATTGCGGTCTGCGCACGCACTAGTCTGCTTCTTTAGGGGCGGGATCCAATCGCAAGGGAACTCCTTTTGTTAGTCACTTGCACACTGCTTACCTTCTTCGTTCACCATTTTAAAAGCCTTCTCTGTCTTTAGTAGGAATAACTAAAAACGATGAAAGATAAACATGATGGTATGTTTGGAGAAAGGGACGATCTATAGGAGGAGATTACCTCTAAAAGAAGTAGGGCTATTATGCGTTGATCAGAGCCGTTATCTATGATAAGGTTTGCTAACCAATCAGAGGACTTGAAGTGTTTGCCACTAATTCTTTCACACCTGAATGAGTACCGACAGCGCAGATCAGATCAACACCAAGGTGGGTAGTAATCATCACCCTGCCTGGACGGTTGGTAGTATTACCCTGTTAGCTCCTCTGCATCCAATATGCAAACAGTTAACCATCTGCCGCTGTGTAAAAAAAAAGAATCAATCCGTGTCTCCTTTACGTCGCTTTCGTTTGTAATCATTCATGTTTCCTTCTGTCGAACATACCTGATTCAACACACAGAAGAGGTTAAAAGTACAACAATCTGTTTAAGATGTTCAATCACATTTGTTTTATATAGTGAAATCGTTAAATACTGACTTTCCGCACCTAGATGACAGTTGCGAAGCCAAGAGGCAGGGTTTGTAATGCAATATTGGTGATCTCAGAATGTGTTGTAGATACCGACACTCCTAGGCACACCACTTACGAAAGTTCCCCATCTGGCGAAAATGCACCCAAAACATGGACGCTGGTGAGGAGTTCAGAGCGTGCAGGTCTATGAATAGAGTGACCCCATTCAAGTCTGACGATCATCTACTGGGACGCAAACACCTTGGTCGTCTGCTCCACTGAACTTTGTGTAGGCTCGGAGCAAGGCCATGGCGGCGTTCACTGCAGTCATATTCGCTAGAAAAATCTGACTTGGCCGACAAAATGAGCGCGTACAAGTGACGCTTGAAACCTGGCTGTCTTAGGACTTGTTCCGCGAGAAAGTCGATAACTGATGATTCTTGGACAAAATTCTTTCAGAACAGTGAATGGTCACTAATTGAGATCAGAGTGGCGACGAAAAAGCTTGCGGGCCATCATCAGCGGTACGCCTGATAACGGTCCCAGATGGTGCAGGAGAGAAAATAGTCCGAAATGAATGGATGATGGAAGCGGCGTTGGTTGCCGCCGCGACTCAACAGACTAGAGTCTCAAAGGAGGCGTCATACAGGATCAGGACCAAATTTCCGCGCCTTCTATGTCTGATTGTCCCACAGGTGAGAGTAATCGACATCGGGTTGACCCCCCTTGTCGCTGGTGGATTGCCATCGCCAGGTCCTTCTGGTATTTGGTTCCGTGTAGACGCTTGCAAATACGACTCGATTTGGTTCTTGGAAAGTGGTGCTATGACAGCCTCGTGGAAAAGATTGTTGGCAGATCGATTAAACAGGCCTGCCGCCATTGGAACAAAGCAATTGCGATAGTCTGGTCCGAGATACTGAGTGCGACAGATGATGAGTAGCTTGACGTCCCATTGTCGAGGTCGGCTGAAGAGGTTGGTCGTGTAAAGGTTGCAGGTAAGCAAACTCTCGTCGTACCCATCGCAGACCAATAAGAGCTTGCGGTGATTCTTCAGCTCCCATATCAGCTCCTCCGAAAGGCCAACCATCCTCAGTTGCTCTGCTACCAAGCCCTTATGCGGTCGGTCTAGGACCGGTAAGTAGATGAAAAGGGGGATACGACCACTGGGCCTGTATTCCTGCCATAGTCAGTCCTCGAGGTGTTGACAGAATGTTGATTTGCCGGTTTGTGTTTCAATATTAGAGCCAAGCCTATGTTTAGTCCTTCCCCCCCTTCCCCCACACCTTTGCGCAATATACAAAAAACCGTTCACCACACCATATATCTGTTCCTTGTCGCCACGATCGCTACCATGGGACTCCTCAGCCAGAGCAGCAATAAGAACAAACAACGCGTCTATCGCTTTTTTTTTTTTTTTTTTTTTTTTTTTTTTCGCGCATTTCGAAATCTCCCCAATTTCCGGCACGCCACCAAAAAAAACACAGTTAAGGGTCAACAAGGCATCTCTCACTCAAAACAGACATAAAAAAACTTTCACTTTTTGTTTCTGTTGTCCAAAACACTTCTTTCCCCCACTTCCCCTTCACCCTCCCCCCTCTTCCTCCCCTCCCTCCACTTTCACGAAAAAGGTAAACAAACGGCTCCATGCCCTTTTTATAAAACAGATCTACTTTTCTTTCCCCAACGTGTGTTTTTAGCAATGATGCTTAACGATTAGTCTTTATGACGTCTCTTCGGAGCCATGGATCCAACATACCCATTACCTGAGCCACAAACACATTTTTTTTTTTCAGATCTCTTTTTTGGAAACAGATCTCAATGAAAAAAAAAAAAAATGAAACTTGTGATCTAACTCAAGTTTACTTGTTGCTTTATTTTTCCAGGTAGTATTCATGACGACGACGACAAGGCACAGCACCAAAAAAAAAAAAAAAAAAAAAAAAAAAAAAAAAAATGGTCGAAATAAAACAAACGATAAAAAAACAAAAATAATAGCTGAAAGGTCGAGTGTTTTTTATTATGGTACAGAATGTTTTTTGGTATGACATTTGAGGTTGGATAGGTATAAAGAGTATTGACAAACGGGGTAGAGAGTAAGAGGGGCCATGCTATTTTGAACGCGCAAAGAACGTGACTGACAGTCGCCCACTAAGAGGCGTTTTCCGCGTCGAAGAGGAGTCCAAGGCAAACACGGTTCAACGGAACTCGTACGATCCAAACGACTTGCGCTCCTCCACATGGCTCAACTTCAATTGCTGGAACCTTAGAGAAAAGAAACAACACAGAACAAGATGTCAGAACACGATTCAATTTGGTATCTCCACCATGTCAATTGAACAACATACTTCTACAAAACCACGAGAAAACGAAAAAAAAGTTGAACCTACTTCTCGCTGGACTGGTGGAAATAGTACCCATTGATATGTCCAGTCCGCTTGTTGTAACAGATGTAATAGAATCCTGCAAAGCTGGCGCCTGTGATCCCCTCGACACGATGATCGGGTACCAAAAAGTGTTCCTTCCATCGCATGAACACCACATCGCCGTCCTTTAGATCATCCTGGCGCGACTCCATGTTGTACAGACTACCCTGGAACTGTTGGAACAGGGCCTAGAAGCGAGAGCGAAAGGGGCGAGCGGCGAAGCGAGAAAGGGCGCATTGGAGATGCAGAGTTAATAAATTGAGATATTGGCTTTCTTTTTTGGTCACACATGCCATACATGCATGAACGATATCCAATTTGACCACAGACACGTTGTTTTCCCTTTCTTCGAGTTGAGCTTTGATCGTTTCCAGTGTTCCTTTTGGTCCGGTTGTTTCCTTCCATGATGCTTACCCAATGCTCTTGGTCGGTGTCTTCGGTGGCATCCCACTTCTGTGTCAGAAACGAGTACTGAGGACCGATAATCTCGGCGTCAAAGAAAGTCGTCAGCTCCGGGTACTCCCTTGTCAGTCCCCTGATGTGCAGGTATCCGCATAACGTTGAGTCATTCAAGTTGACATGCTATTTCATCGAGTTGGAGGAAGGGAGGATAGGGAAAAGAGAGAGAAAGTCAGTCAGTTAATGTGCCGATTATTATGCATCGCATCTTCCTCTGCGCTCTTCCTTCTTTCAGAACAAAAAAAACGTCCAGGTTATGAAATCCAAAAGAGGAGTGTAGATTTTACCTTGATGTCGACGACAACATCATAGCTGTTGGTCCCCGACTGCTGCTTGCCTCTAAACTTGCTCCCTGGATACAAATGACAACTCCTGGTCGGCAGCAACCTCACCCCCTCATATGGATCCTTCCTCCTCAACCTCTGCAACCTCATTATCTGTTCCTTCCTCTGCTTCTCCAGCTCCTCATGCTGCTGTTGCTCCTCTAGTTGCTCCTGTAAACGCTGTTGCAACAACGCGAGCTGCTGTTGTTTCAGAAGCGCTTGTTGTTTGAGCTGTGCAAACCCTGGTTGATCAACATCGGCAGGGCAGTGGAGTGGACAAGAGACCAGGTGGCCTTGGAAGAGGACTGAGGACGTGGAAGACTCGAGGAGGGTTGCGAGTTCTGACTTGCTTTGGTGACCGTTTAGGATTCCATCGATGAGCAGCATGTTGTCGGAGGAGATGGTGGGTGATGAGGGGCAGATGCATTGGCAGACGACATCAGTGTCAGTGGTCGAGACTGACAGGGGGGAAGAGGTTGAGGTGGAGGCCGTTGAGGACGAGGAAGAGGATGACTCGGATAAAAGGGAAGTGTCGAGGACAAGGTCGAGGGTGGTGATGGCGGTGGCCTCGACTGGGTCAGCAGTGGCAATCCTTGCAAAGACTGGCATGGTTCAGAGCTCTTTTTTCTTTTGTATTCCGAGCAAAAAGGGTGTTGTTGAGTTTGAATGAAGGGAGGTAGTGTGCCGAGGAGTGCTGTGCAGGGAAGGGAGGAGTTATCGCTGAGCCGTTGTTGTTGCGGGTAATGGTTATAGTATTAATACTGGTTGCGTGGAGGAGTAGTTGCGGTAAAAGAGATAGGTGGTTGTGTGAAAGAAAACAAGAGAAGAAAAGGAAGAGGGGAAAAGAAGGATGGAGAGGGTTAAAAAAGAGAGAGAGATAGAGAGGACGGGAGGACAGACAAGGACCATTGATTCAGCCACAGTGCACAGAGACCAAAATGAATGACACTAATTCGATGCAAAGGTGGGACAAGAAAGATGAAGGTGCACACCTGACAAACAAAGAACTGAGAGCACCTACTTCTTGAAGGTGAGAAGATGACGACGAAAAGAAAACTGCAGTAGGGGAAGGGTGCTAAAGTGACCATTCATCTCTCGCTCGCATGGGGACGAGTAACTAACCAGACGATCGTTGAATCAAAACACACTGTCCTTGTCCTCTGTTCTTTTTGCTGTGAATACTCTTTCACATCCTTCTCTTTCTCTCTTTCTCTCTTTCTCTCTTTCTCGCCATCTCAAAAATCTTGCGTGCTTCCATCTGTCAACATAGACACGCCGTCACCACAGCAACCCCTCATGGCCCAGCCAAGCAAAAGTCCAAGATCGACTTTGCCCACTGGGGTGAGTTAGGAAGGTTGGGGAGACTGCAAAGCGGTGAGTCAGGCAGAGGCATGAATTCGAGTGCATGTCCTTCCTCCCTTCCTTTTTCCTCGTTTTCGATCTTCATCCACGCCCCCTTGATTTCATTCTTCTTCTTCTCTCGTTGCTCTATTTCTCTGAGGACCGCTTTCTTCGTTTATTTCATTCATGCCTCTCCCCTCTCTTTTTCGGGGTGCCTGGGTTCCCCCCTCCCTACCTTCCACCACCAACAACAAAGTAGTCGAGGAAGGGGGATGAGACACATCTCTTCATCTCTCACACGGTACACCCTCATAAGGCCATTAGTCGGTATCAATTGGAATCCAAGAATAAACCTGTTCTCATGTGCCGTTGCGAAGGAAAGAGAGTTGTGGTTTGCTTGGTGTTCGTGTTGGTGTGGACGTGTGACACCCCTCCAATTGCCAATAATTCGGTCGTGGGGAATTAGAGCAGTCGTAAGCAGCTTGAGAGAGAACCCCGTGGGACCAGTCAATAAAGGACCCGCGCCGGTCGTGTGGGTCCACTGTTCGCTTGTTTACATTTGTTGCTTTGCCATGCTTTGCCCAATCCGGGTCATATGTGCACAATGCCTAAAGAACTATAAACTTTGTGTTCATATAGGTCTGTGATTCCAAGGTAATATAAAAGAGGGAGGAAACTGTTCCTCCACAATCCCTCTTTGCCTCCGCATCCGCTTCCGCTTCCACATCCCCAAACTCGGTCATCGCAACCTCCCCCCCCTCTCTATTCACTATCAAGAAATTCAGATTGGTGTTAATCCCACCCGACCCCATCCTTCTCACATGTTTCGACTCCCATCTCTTCAAACGTCGCGACTTCCTCGAGAAGGATACGACGGGTCTTGGAGGGGTGCTGGTTCGGGGAGGGTCGATGATTCAGAGGGGGGGGGGGGTTCCTTTGGGGTCGGTAGTGGTGGTGGAGAAGACATGTTTCTTGAAATTGGAGGAAGAAGAGTGGATGGATCGAGAGGAGAGGGAATAAAGCCCCCACGAGCTGCTGCAGTGGTGGTGGAGGTATGGAACATGGTTGTGAGGAAGAGGAGGAAAAGAAACAGGCGCGATTTGATGTTGCGGCGTCTTCATTTTTTTTTTTTACAATTGTTCGTTGTGGAGTCAATACAGGATAGGCAGAGTTTTGCACGAACCGACCGTCCCTCCCCCCTCCTCCTATTTATGTGAACCTTGACGACAGCACAGCCATCGCCGCCATGACAAGTAACCTTTCCGCCATGATCCTCCCAAGGATCCTTACTCGGTAAAGCAATTGTAGGAGAAAGACCCTAGTTACTGCGGAGTTGTGTTCACCTGAAGGGGACCTGTTCGTTGGACGCCTCAAAGGTCTTAAATTCCCTGTAGCTAATGGACATCCCATCACATCAAAAGGGCGCGATCTCCGCGATGATCCTGTGCTGCCAGTTTTTTTTTTTTTTTTTTTTTTTTGGGGGGGGGGTTTGGGCTTTACGACCTAGAAGTAAACACTGCATCTATGCAAGGAAAAGGAGAGAGAGGGAGAGAGAGAGGCATCATGTAGTCATGCCATACTAGTGGCATGCCAAGCATACCAATTGATGCCTTAGTTTTTTTTTTTTTTTTTTTTTTTTTTTTTTTTTTTTGGTGCATTTTTCAGCCCAGCATACATGCGCTTAGCCGGTGAAAAAGCAGGGTGCACACAGTAAATAAAAAAAAAAAGGTGAACACTCTGTCTATGATGATACAGGAATGTTTTTATTTTTTTGAAAGAAGAAAACAAAAGGAAGACAACAGAATGACAAGAAAACAAAAAGAAAAAAAGTCTACTACTACTTTTGTTGTTGTTACAATCTCTAAGGTAATAAAATGTAAAAGAAATGAAAAGAAATGATAGAAAAGAAAGAAAGAAAGAAAGAAAGAAAGAAAGAAAAGAAAAAAAGGGAAGTCTATATGGTCTCGCTACGTAAAATGTCAGCAACGATAGCAACGCCATTACCAAGCACATAGCGCACAAACTTGGATCCTGTAATCGCTCCCGCCGCATAGATCGAATGGTCCATGCAAGGTTCGATCAGCTTTTCTGCAGGTGTTGCTGGTGGAGGATACGGCAACTCGTCCTCCTCTTCATCATCATCTTCGTCGACAACATCCTCTGTCAACCCATCTTCACTAGTGTCCTGATCGTCGTGGCTGTAGTCAGGTTGGCGCTCTTCCTCCGTAACACCCTTCCTCGCAATGGTAGCTGTGACAGCGACTGTGGCAGCGCCGCCAGTGGGCTCAACATCAGCCACCCCAATAGCAGCGACAGCCTGTGTACCATCTGCGACCGCAGCCGACGCAGCAACAGCCCCATTGCTCGAGTCCAGCGATGTAATTGTCGAGAGAGCCAAGGACGACATGGACGACGACCTCGAACACCTCGAAGACCGCCTAGACGACAGAACCGAAGACGAAGACGAAGGCGACGACGTGGAAGTGTTGAAGGCCGCCACAGAAGCAGAGATCAAAGAACACCGCGGTGTCAAAGCTGCCATCGAGTTGGTCAATGCATTCGCCGCGGCCGCATAGAGACTAAACAAGGGTGGAGTAGGAAGGGTTGGGCAAACAATCCGGGAACCCAATAGTGGCGAACATGGCATCGAGATGCACGCACTCGACATGGCCATAATGTTCTTGCCAACTCGACTTGCCGCATCGCTGAGACTACCTCCTTCTCCTCGGGCTTCGTCACCTATGGTCGCGGCTCTAGTGATCGTCGTGGCGGTCGCAATCTCGGTACTCTCGTTCTCGGGTGCCGTTGAAGAGGATTCCGCGGTAGAATCAGCAATTGATGGTCGTCGGATGGGGTAACAAGGCAGACGAGTACACCTCTTGGCCTTGGTGGGGAACGTGGGCGCAGTTGTCAAAAGAGTCATCGGCGCCGTGCCTGCGCTGACACCGGAGGAGGGCAAGACTGAAAGAGGCGACGAAGGAATCGTGGCTCCTCGTTGGTGAACGACGACGGGCTCGGCAATACTAGTGGGGATCAGTCGAAAGTTGTACATGTCCGATACGAGAGGCTTCAGGAGAGTCAGCACCTGCGAAGGGTCCGTTTGTTCATCCTCTTCTTTCTCCTCCTCTTCCTCCTGGTCAGAGACGTCTTGTTGCTCGTCCTGACTGCATCCTTCTTCTGATTCCTGAGACGTCTCTTCCCTCTCGCTCCCAACCTTCAATGCGGACGAGGAAGGAGTGTCCGAGGAAGACAAACCCGTGCGACAGCGATGCAGACACTCGAGAGCCTGCTTGTGCCAAAATTGCTGTCGCGCAGTCGTCGTAGAAGCGGACATTCCCATAGGTCGAAGAGTAGGTGAACGCGGTGGCGTACAGGGTGGTGTTGGGATATCGACCGCCAGTTCTTTTGCAGCCTGACTGCTACTCCTCTTCCTCCTCGTGCTCCTTCCACTCAACGAGACACTGCCTGCTTCACCAACACCGAGTCTCAGTCCAAGGGCAGAGCTGTCTCCAAGAGGAGACGAGGGTGAGGACGACAGCATCTCCTGAGCAAGGGAGCCCTTCAGGAATCCCATATGGACCTGCTTGCCAATAAACACTCCAACCGCAGCGACCTGTTCCTGAATGACAACTCCATGGCTCAGAACCAACACGATCTGCCCTGTCACCGGATCCCAGCTCGAAACCGACGCATCCGGCAAACCCTTGTACGAACATGCCGCGCAGAGTGGGGCAAACATGTTGTCGCGGCCCTGGTCCTGGTCCTCCTGAGGCAACAACTGTTTGCACGGCTCACAGGTCGACTGCTTGTCAATGTTCCCAAAAACACGACATGGCTGTTCGCCTTCCTTGGGATGGTGATAGGACTGAACCGAGTTCTTCAGCGTCGCAAATCGCTTCATCCGCATCCAGATTGAATTGTACTCTGGGTAGACATCTCGATGGCATCTCTTGAGCGGTGATGGTTCCGATGCCGAAAAATGCTTGTAGATATGGATGACACGTCGCCAGGGTTGCTTCTCGTGGATCAGAAGAATCGCGTCAGCTGCTGAGAGTCCTGTTCCGACAATCACAATCGGTAGTGTGGACGCTGATGACAATGTTGGCTGTATAATGTCGATAATGGCGAGAGGCTTGGACGGTGATGATGATGGCGAGGGTGGAGGTGAGGCCGCTGTTAGCCGAAGGGGAGCAGATCCGTCATGTCGTTTCATCCATTCCTCGAGCTGGCGGGTGTCATGGAAAGACTGTTGAATCATGGCTGTAGGCGACGCTGGGAGTGCACAGGGGTCGGCTTCTGCCGCTGGCAGCTTCTTGGGCTGATCGAATGTTCCTGTCGCCAACACAACCGACTTTGCGCGGATCATAAACCTTGTTCTGTTACTCTTTGACCCATGTTGGCGGGTCGAGGGCGGATCAACATGTCCTAGGACGACGTATCGGTAAGGTGCACAGCTCTGACAGGGTCTAAGTCCCTCCGTGCGTCCACGACTTTGTCTCAGATTCCCTGTGTGCTTGTCTCTTGTAAAATCCCGCGGGTCCAATCCACAACAGCAGTGGCGCTCCATGTCCTTGAGATGGTATATTCCAGTGACGGTGGTATAGTTGGAGAAATTGGACTGAATCCCTGTTTGCAGAACATGAGCCTTGTAGTATGCAGAGACGGTTGACCGAAGAGGGCGCTCCAAGTTTTTGTCGTGTTCGGGGTTGTCGCGAAAAAAGTCCGCGAACGAGTACAGCGGCAGTTCCATGTGTTCATTGTAACTATTCACGTATGGCGATGCATTACATCTGTTAGTTCTCCAGCTGCAATTTATTGTTCAGTATTGCAAGTAAGGTCAAGAGTTCATACCTGAGGGTCTGATTGTGGTCGTGTCCCATGTCTGCCCAGATACCACCAACGTCCCCGCGACCGAGGACGATGTGAGGTCTGGCTGTGGATGCTTCTGCAGGGGTTGAAAGATGGGGGACTTTTTGGCCCTGGTTCCGGTTTTGGTTCTGGCTGAGTGTAGGAGTAGGAGGTGGGCTGTCCAAGATGGCGGTGTTGTTGTTGTTGTCATCGGTGGTGGTGAGGGTATCGCAAGAAGAGTGGGATGGCGTGGATTGACGCCATTCGAGGAACGTGGGGTATTCACCACGATGGGTATCGAGTTGAGGGTGGGCGAGGGAGTCGAACATGGCGGAGATTGGGTTGGCATCTCTGCCTGCTTCAGCCAATTGATGTTGGATGTGGTTTGTGAGCTGCACAAAGTCCTATTAGGTTGATAATATTGTTGTTGAGTGGTTAGACGCGCTGTATATTTGCAACGCGTGGGAAAGGGGTGTGGAGTAGGGAAATAATAGAGGAAATGCGCGCGAAAAATGAATTGCGATGTCGATGTGCGGAGAGACCGTGATGATGATGTGAAAAAAGAATAAAAACAGTGTTCACGGTTGTCTTTGTTTGTCGCGCAAATATAGACGTACTCGTACACAGACAGAGACAGACACTCATGCAAAGCACATGGCAATTGGACTGCAAAAAAATGTTTGCTTTATGCACCACTAGGCAAGGATCGGGATAGGAAGGTCTGCGCAGAAATTGAATTTTTTTTTGTACGAGGGAGAAATTACAAAAGTGCTGCTGATACCAGATGGTGTCATCTGAAATCATTACTAATTGCTCTCTCTCTCTGCCCTGCTCACCCTTTTTCTCCCTCCCCCCACTCGCAAAATAAAGAAAAAAAAAGATCCCGCGCGAAATGCCGTTGTTTTCAACTCTCTTGAGCTACACCTAGATGGTATTTTCACTCCAGCTGTGCGTGTTTATTTCCTGTTCTCAGCAGCGGTGATAGGAGATTGCAATGAAAGGGGAGAACCACGATAAAAATATATTCACGACCTGTGCGCATGCACATGTCAACCCAGACAGATAGAGAAAGTGAGGTTCGGATAGTAAGGGCGAATGGTGAAAGAAATGCGACCAGTCATATGAAAAGGAGGACAAAAAAAATGATGGGTGAACTTTTCGAGCACGGAGGGATGTGTATCTGTTGTGCAACGACATTCAAGGGGTTTAGAGGAGATGGAGATTGGATAGGAAAGTACAAGTATAAACAAACAAAACGAAAGAAAAAAAAACTTCACGCGTCGGAAATGTTTTTCAGTGGCCAACAACCAATGACCCATAGCATAGGCAAGCCAGCAAAGGGGAAAAAGGGGGGAGGGGAGGAGCAATTGAGAGGTGTATTGCGAGAGAGAGCATGGTGGACAGTGGAGGGAGAAAGTTTTTTTTGTTGTTGTTGTTTTTGGTTGGGTCAAGTTGATTGCGGTTATCTGCTCTCCTTACTGCCTTCTCCATACCTCCCTCGTTTTCTTTTGTTAGGCCAGTGCATTTTCTGTCGATTAATAATCCATCGGGAGAAATAGGCGTATACAAACAAAGTATACTTGAAATAAGGAGGCACAGAGGCATTGGAGGAGGAAAACCAAAAGCCGAAGATCGAAATAACAAAGATACATGCGCGCCACAGAGGAAGGACAGGGAGGGACAGAGAATGAGACCCAACCCCAATTATGCATGACACACTGCCCTTCCATATTTCAGCGCACAGGTGCTCTTTTTATCTGTCAGTCGAAGTGAATGGGGATGGGGTGGGGCTTGAAAATGTACAGGGACATTGGCATTGAACGAGAAAAGGAAAGAGATGAGAGCCAATTAAACGACAACGAGATTGAAAAGTGCAAAGTATGTTTACCTGTTTGAGCATGGATCGTGGCCTGCAACCCTGGAGGGATGATGGGGTGAGCATGCGATGGAGGATTGGGTCTGGATGCGGACATGCCCGATCAGCGTGGTAGTATGGCTCGAACCCACTGAGGAGGAGTGAGATCAGGATCCCGGCGGGGCCATTGCCTGTTAAAAGCCAATTGATAAGTGAGATTCGATAAGTGGCGAGATAGCAGTAGCAGGAGGGTAAGACATTGACAGATCTTTCCCCAAGAAATGTGCACGCTAAAGCAGAGTATCGGGTTGAAAGAGGACTGGTTGCATGGCACTCGGGGTTGGTTCAGTTTTGAAGAATAAGGGTATCTTATCGCACTTTCTGGGTGGGAGGGAAGGTTGCTGCAGGTCGAAAGTGGCGGGTGTATATGTGTGTATGTGTATATGTCGTAGCTGAGTTGTATTTTTTTTTTTTCAAGCACCAACGTTCTCAATAGCTTTTTTTTTGTTTTTGTTAAAGTCATTACCAACGACGACGACATCGGTCTCAGCTGGAAGTGTATGATCAGCATGCGATTGTGAATGAGAGGAGGGGTATGGTTGTTGAGTGCATGAAGAAGGGGAAGTGCAGAGGTTGTTGTTGAGCGAGGGTGAATGTGAGCTAGGCATTGTTTCAGTGGTCATGAATGTGGATATGAATGTGAATGTGAATGTGAAGTTGATCTGGATCTGTGGTTCAATGGAGGAGAATGGAGAGGGGGATAGGTGATCAGAAGAGGAGTCAATGAGTCATGCAAAAGGAGAGTGGATGAGTGCAAGAGGAAAGTGATCGGAGTGAATGCGAGGAGTAGGATGAGGAATGAATGAGAAGAAAAGTAAAGTCGAGAGAACCAAAAGAAGTGTTCAAGAAAGAAAGTGAACACAGATTGACTGACAGGAAAGTAGTCCAGGCCAGCAAAACAAGTGACAGAGTCGGTTACTAGGGTATTACTGATCGTCGCTGCACCAGTCATAAAGGAGAGAGAAATCTGACACATCGAGGTGATGCCTTGTCTTGATGGAGCCGGATACTTGTCTCTTGCTGCTTACCTTTGCACTCTCACCTTTGCGCTTCTTCATTGTTTGTCTCCGACCGCAACCTTCTTTTGCCCTTTTGCTTTTCACTATTCTCCATTTATTTTTTTTCTCTTCGGAAAGAGAATTTGAGTTTGCTGAATTTTTCTTCTTCTCGTCTCTGGCATCAAATGGCACGCGCGTCCAACGAACGGGGGTCATTCACTCCGTCTTTAATCGATCGTTTTACCCTCCACATCGCGAGCTCGCAAAGAAAGAACCGGGCACCCCGTGTCCCCTTCCCATTACCACCTGCACACCCATCATCTACACTACATCCACAGCTCACCATTACTAGCATTCACGTTGCACACTTTCAATGGATACTCGTTTGTCACGAACCGCTAACCTTTTAGACCTCGGACACATGGCTTCCTTCTCTTTTGCATCGCCTTTCTCACCAAAGCGCAGCTGCAGGTTCTCTGACCTTTCTTCTTCAAACACTACTCTAAACGCCTCCACACACCCCAAACACTTCATCGCCGCATTGTTTTTGTACTCTCACACTCGCCAAAGCTCTCCTTACAATGCCACAAATAACAACGGACCATGGAGAAAAAGGAGGTTAGGGAGTGGATCGGATCTCATCTACTTCAATCCGTAGGGATGCTAGGTCTGTGATTGGCCGCCACGCCATCTAGTAATTTTCCAAGCAGCTCTTCCTCTCTCTCTCTCTCTTTTGTTTGTTTGCTAGACGCGCATTGTAACCATGCAAAAAAAAAAAAGTCTTGGCTCTCGTGCTGCATGGTTATATATTTATTTTCTTCTTAAATAACACGTCGTTCGACCCTCATTGACAACGTGAGAAAGCAACAAATGCATGAATAAAAGACAATGGGCAAAAGGCAGGAAAAAGGCTACGTGAGAGTAGGACTCCTTTGAAGCTCACGGGTCCATTTGATGTTTTTATTTTTATTTTTACGTGGGTCATTGGGGAATTTCATCCGGTCACATCTACTTCTCACTTGAGAGAGTCATTGTAGAAGAAGCACCCCCGTAGAGGCCTCGAAAAAAAGGAAGCGACACAAGAGGATATCTTGGTCAACTATGTAATGTTTGTTAGCATAGATTGTACCGTACGTGTTTTACTTTTTTTTTTTTTTTTTTTTTTGGTGTTCTGCATAGTGTCGCGTCCTGGCATAAAAGAACCTGACGTCAACGATTTCAAACACTA
This sequence comes from Linnemannia hyalina, assembly GCA_019671135.1. NCBI lineage: Eukaryota > Fungi > Mortierellomycota > Mortierellomycetes > Mortierellales > Mortierellaceae > Linnemannia > Linnemannia hyalina. The sequence continues at coordinate 439,530 of JAHRHY010000018.1, read as the reverse complement.
GGAGCATAAATACGATGTGATCACCGCGCGACTCATTAAAAGGAATATCAATGTCTGATCGTCAGACTACCAAGCACACCACCCCAACCACCACTGCCAGTATCCAGGATCTTCAGCGTTTCCGGAGAAAGTGTTCCAAATCACTCTGTCAGCTGATCGATTCGATCGCTTTCTCTCTTCCCCCCCTTCCGCTTCGCCCACTGGAATACAGCAATAGCATAGTCGATTCTACTTTCACGTGCGCCTCTGCGGTAGGGTTTTTTTTGCGCTGCGGCCATTGTTGCACGCCAAAATAAACAAAGCAGCGTTTCTTTTATCACAACAACAACCCTAATCACCAACAAATGGACATTCCTGGGACAGCAACACAACCCATGGAGGAGGAATCACGTAAAGCCAAGCAGGCAGCAGCAGGAGGAGAAGGAGGCAATGAGTCGGGTGACAACACTGCTGGTGGATCTGGTGCAGGTGGTGGAGACGACCATGGTGACGATCACATTGAAGACGAGGACGGAGACTGGGAAACAGAGACCTCGGAGAGTGAGGAGGAGGAATTGGAGGACGATGACGATGATACCAGTGAGGACGGCACCTACTCCAATGACGAACTCGCCGATCATGATATCAATCCCAACGACCCCGAAAGCATCTTCTACCACCTCTACAACGGCAGCTTGGACGATATCGGCCAGCTTGGCGATGACGAGGAGGGAGGCGATGACGGAAGTGAGGGTTTCATGGATATCGAAGACTTTGACGACAGCGAGAGCGAGGATGAAGAAATGGAGGGCCCACAAGTCATGGACGACGATGAAAAGATTGAAGAACTGAGCCCGCGGACCCGAGCGATCTACCGACCCTGCTTGCCCGACGATAGTATCCCGTCCGATTTCAGTGGAGACGAGAAATACACGCCCAAGGAGTTCATCTCTGGAAACGACGGCGAAGGGGATCAAGACATGGTCGACTTTTCGGCCTACGAGGAGAACAACGAGGATGATCCAGAGTTTTATAAGGTCGCGACCAAGATCCGAGAGCTGATGCTGAACCTGAAGAAGGGCCGTGCCGAACGGGAACGGAAACTCAGGATGCAGCCAGGGTACCAACAACAACAACAGCAAGAATCCCTCACGTATGCCGAGGACTCGCCCATGGCTCCTGCGGTCAACGACGACTTTTCGCCCCTATCTATTGCGGTCGGTGAGGACGTATCAGACATGATTGGTGGGAGATATGTTGATCCAGCACCGTTTTTGCATCGCTTGTTGGTCCGTGGACGCAGTCATCCTCGGGAAGTCGAGCATTCACCGGCGATCAGCAACCATTTCCAGTGCGCCAACTCTATGGTCATCGTGCCGTCGACCATGGGACTCTGGGACGACATTTTCACAATCCACCTTCACAGCATCATTCGCTGCGGTGTCCTCGAACGCAACACCCTCGCCAACTACAACCGACGCACCCTGGCCCATTTTGCAAACGAGGACCCAAATAAGGACGGCACAACCCGGAAAGCGGTTCTCAGACCGTATGCCCGACCGCTCAAGACAGTACACGCGTCAAAATTTATGGATCTCTTCAGTTATCGGTTCGACCAATTGCCAGAATCGGAGGATTATATCCGGCTGGAGGATCGAGACGATCCGATTTGTATCGCGAGCCGGTATGGATACATGGCACATGGAGCCGTCAGCGGGAGTATCGCGGTCTACTGTACACAGTGCAGTGAGGAGCCGTACGAGATCGATAGCGCCTACCTGTCCAGCTCCGAAGACGACGACGGCGTGATGCTCAACAGTCTGCAGATTGTCCGCTGGAACCGTTACTACCGGAGTCGGACCTCTCAGGATGATGGTCTACAGGATCAGGATGGCGACGACCCGTTGACGGATTACGATGAAGAGGATGGATACCCTTCCAAGAAATCGGGTCAGTTTGATCACTTTCTTGTGATGGCCGGCAATGAAGGTGGACTTGTTATTGCTTCACTTCCTGACCACACGGATCCTAAGCGAGCCCACAAGGACAGTCACCATCATCATCACCATCATCATCACCACAGTAGCACGCCAGAACACCGGTTCAAATACAGAGACGACCGCACATGGATCCGCGAGGGATTTGGAGGAGCATTATTGAACGACGCCAAGGCCTCGCCCAACGGACGGTGGATTGTGGCAGTTGGAGATTCGGCACAGGTCTGGATCATTGAGGTCACCCACGTCCCCGAGACGGAGGAGCAGAGGATCTTGCGGGAAGCTAGAGAGGAAGAGTTGGACATCGAGGATCTGGAGACGGACTCGGAGTATGCCACTGACGACGACAACGAGAAGATGAGCGAGGATGAGGTGGTGGATGGATCGGAGGAGAAGAAGGATCTGGTCGCCGAGGAAGCAAGAACAACGACAGTATCGGACAAGCCCCGGGGAGCCAAGCGGTCTCGTGACTCTGAGGATTCTTCATTGGACAACGAAGTCGAAGACAGAACCAACCAACCTAAGAGCCCTAAACCGGCGACGACTCCAAGGTTGTTGCATCTGTTTGGCCAGCCCCAAGAGTTGCTCGTGCCCCACAAGATCTTGTTCACTGCAAAGCACAAGAAGAACCGACAGCCTCGAGGTCCCGATAGAGCCGGACCAGGAAACAGTACTGGCAGTGCCTTTGGTGCGACAAAAGTGACTTTCCAGTATGTCTCATGGAATGCAACGTCGACCAAGTTTGCCCACTCGTCGGATACAACATCCCGTGTCGTCGTATGGTCAATGCCGTCGCGCGAGATTGTCTGCTGTGTCGATACCGGAGGACCGGCGTTCTCGATCGAGTTCCATCCAACACTCGAGAACCTGTTTGCGGTGGCCAACTGGTACGGGTTCGTGCACGTTGTCGATATCACGGGTGCCTGTGTGGGGGACGAGGACCTGGTGGTGAGCGATACACGGTACAACGGCCGTGCTGAACATGGTGGACCCGGTCTTGCGGGTTGTGAGGGTCCACATTACGAGGAGAAGCATGATATCTTGATGGTCTCGTTCCGGGGGCAGAGCAATTTCCGACTCCGGATTTTTGATGGGATCCGAGGATTGGGATGGTCGACGGATGGACGGCACCTGTATGTGTCAACGCTTCGGAGGGTGCTGCAGTATGAGGTTGCAGATGCACGGGTACGTGTTCCAAGCTTATTTCAGCTTTGCGCGAGGAAGGTGAAGGAGTGGAAGGAGCGGGAGATGCAACGGGTGTATACCCGGGAGAAGGAGTCGTCTATCAGGAAGGCGTTTGGACCCTTACAGGACGACTGGGAGTATGTCCCTTATGCGATCAAGCGCAAGATCTTTGGTGATCACTTTCTCATGCGGTCCCATAACGAGTAGCAGAAGGTGTTGATGTAGCAGTGATACTTTATATAATAATAATGGTTCCTGAGAAACATGGTGTGTGCTTATGTGCGATAAGGATGTTGGTGCAATTGGAAGAAAAGGGTGAAGAGGGGGGCTGAAGATAAAAGAGACGATCGATTGTGTTCGTTTCCGCATTGTTTTTTTTCTCTCTCTCATCTTTCTCCGGTATCTGGTTTCACATTGTTGCCTTTTTTCTGCTTTTTGGAGTAGGGGAGGTTTGGGGGGGGTCCAGTCCAACCAACCAAGCAAGAAAGGGCTCGTGCTTGCTGGACTATGGTCATGGAATGTTTCTCCTCTCCCTTTTTTCACCCCTTTCTCAGGCACTCAGACAAGACTAAAAAATCAGGGCTGTCTCGCTCTCTTTCTTTTTTTTTTTTTTTTTTTTTGCCCTTTCGTCCTCTCCGGTACCTCTCTGGCTGGGGATAAAATCAATGTTTTCTTTATGTTGAGAGCACCCAATATGCAAGGCAACTAATTTGCGGCTAATGGGGGAGGAGGGGGGTGGTTAATTGCTTTTTAAGTGTAGGTTTTGTGTATGTGTGTGTGTGCTATCATGGATTCTTTTCGTCGCTCTCTCTCTTTTCTTTTTCTTTCATCTTAAATTGCATGGACAGGGGGGCAAAAGGCTATAGGGTATTAGGATGTGATGCTTGATGAGGAAGAGGAAGGAGAATTCGATATTTTGTGGTATGGCGGCAAATTATTTGGACTAGCGCCGGTCTGGAATGTAGTTGAGGCTGAGGCGGAAGGATCTGACGCCAGGGCGGAGAGGTATGCAGCAGTACTTCAAACTTGTGTGGAAAGAAAGGGAGCCAGGGGTAAGAGGAAAAGGTTCGTTGAGACCTGGCGGGCACCTTGTTTCATGTTTTTTTTTCCTTCTCTCAATGGAGCGAGGGTAGGGGGGAAGTTGGTTGAGAGCTGTAAAGCTAAGGGCATAAGGTGGGAGTGGGAAGGACGGAGAAGGAAAAAAGAAAGATAGCAGACAGAGAGAGAAGGAAAGAAAAGGTGTTGAGCAAAGCAGGCATGGGTCGCCGGCGTGTCCTTCTTTTCCCTTGCTCATGCTTTCTTCCTATGGTTTGGATGTGAGTATGGGTTATGGTTATGACTATGACTATGGCGCTTTTTTTTTTTTGGTTGTGAGCAGCAGCTGCAGCAGACAACAGCTCGCCTTTTTTTCTTTCTCTGGTGCGGCATTTTTTTTCCTTTGTTGCTTTCCTTTATTTGTTGTTTACTGTTACCCGGCTTTGGAGGAGTGCGGCAGTAGAGGAAGAGGAGGGGAGTAAGGAGAAGAAGAAGAAGAAGAAGAAGTAGATAGTTATCTTCCTGATGTCCCATGGTTCAATTGCACAATGCGAGTGTTTAGAAGATGAACAGGAAAAAGATAAAATGAAGAAAAACAACGCTAATGGCCACCGTGGTGAGCAATTGGCATACCGTGCCAATGAAGGTGATGATGATGATGATGAAGGTGGATATTGAAATTGGTACGATGGCGATGGTGTGTGTGTGTATGTGTGTGTATGAGTGTGTCTACTGTAACAAGAAGTTGAGAGCGATCGTTTGCCTGTATTCAGTTCCCCTTCCTCATATGTCTCTCTTCTCTCTTTTCTTTTCTCTTTTCTCTTTTCTCTTTTCTTTTTTCTTCTTCTTATTCTTCTTATTCTTATTCCCCTCTTCTTAGTTCCCCATTCTTGAATCCCCTTCCTATCCTTGCACCTCGCACTGGTCAACTACCCTTTCTCCTCCTCCTCCTCCTCTTCCACCTTCCATCACCATCACCCTCTCACTCATCCCTTCAAGGCAAGTCGACTTCCCTTCTCTCATTCATCCTCATCCCTCACACCTTCTCCTCACTTACACACCCACAACAAACACACCACCTTCTCTCCTCTGCAACCCCCTCCCTTTCTCTGCAACCCCCTCCCTCTCCTTCAGGAACAGGAAAAATAAACAAATCGCTCCCCCTGCCTCCAACCGCCACCAACTGTCGCTTTAACTCAAACAGCCCTGAACTGCTGTCTTCTCTCTCTTTCTCACTTTCAAAGATCAAACAACTGCAACCAACAACAACCATCTCCCTCGTCAGCACTTACACTTATACACCGATCACACATCAACAGCAACCCAACTCAACCCTCTTGTCCATGTCCTCATCACTCACACCTTCCCCCTTCTCTCCCTAATCGAACTTTCTTTACTTCGACCTTGTCTGTCCCCTTGAACTTTTCTTCCCCCCCTTTCTCTTTGCTCAGTGTATGTCGGCTTACCATTGTTGTTTGCCGCAACTCTGTTCTTCCTTCTCTTCACTGTCCTCTTTCCCTTCCTCTCTTGCTCTGTCGAGCAAATTGGTACTCAAACAACAAAACAACAATTAACAACAGCTATTCTAACCTCCTTTCTTATTTTCATCCTTATTTTTAGTCCACCGCTCATAAGCTACTTACCAACAACAACATACACTCAGGAACGACAACCAAAATACTCTTCTCCTAAACCATGACTCAAATCGATTTGGGGCTTGTCCTCGCACAACCATTCTTCTTGTGCTCCTTGATCCTCTTCGCCGTAAGTCTCTCCTTGTTTGTCTCAGTGTCCATTCTTTCCATGCGCAAAAGGACAGGATAATCTCATACAGGACGGCGTCAATCGATGGAGGGAGTGTGAAGGATAAGTCGAGAAAAAGAGGATTGTGTTTTATTTATGTGTTGTTGTGTTTTTCTCTGTACAGGAGTTCCAAATGGGCTTTTTTTTTTCTCTCTTTTCGCACAACTCATGGTGAATTTTTTTTTCGGATATCCCGGAGAGTTTTTTTTTCCTACAAGGAGAGAGATCGCCTTGCATGGATTCTTGGCAGTGCCAATCGCCCCCTTTCTCCGTTTCTTTTTTCTCTGTTCATACAAGAGGCAAACTATCCACCCACCCCCTTTTCGATGGCATGCACGATGGGGGATATAAGAAATAACCTGCGACCTTCGAACCAATGCTTTTCGTGTTTGTCATGCGAGCTGGGACAGTGGTTTCCTTCGGCGATATAAGAGGGTGAACGACAAGATGGACGCGTGGTGCCACTATACGACGATTCGCCGGCATTTTTAAATCCACAAAAAGACCCCACAAAATACTTAAAAACTAATCCTAACCCACGTTCATTTATTTTCGTTCCTTTAGGGCGGCTGGTTCATCTCGTTCATCGCCACATGTGTGATTGGAAACTTGATCCCTCTGTTGTGGGTTGACATCTTTTACAACCTGTTCATAATGCTCGGAGCCACATTGGCGGTCGCCACCAACGCGGTCCACAACTACCGTCTTGTCCTCTTGACCTTCATTGGCGGCTCCTTGACCCTCCTTTTCAACTGCATCAACGCCACCATCTCCATCCACGACCTCCTGAACGGCTCCTCCCGCTACAGCGCCGCCGGTGCCGGATTCATCTTCCAGTCCTTCGTCCTGGTAAGCACTTTGAGCTATTTATTTTTTTTTGATTGGAAAAATGTATACAATACTGGCGAATACTAATTTACGCTGATTTGTTACATGAATAGATCTTCTGGGTGGTGTACTTTGGAGCAGAGGAAGAGTCGATCGCCAAGCAGACAATCAACGGATTCACCATGCCCCGCGCAAACGCAAACTCCACCAACAACCCCACCACCGTTGGACCCACCACCATCATCTCGCCTCAGCCCCAACACGTCCAGGTCAACATGAACAATCACGGATCCCCCATGCCCGGTCATGCCCAGCAGCCCCAGGTCAACGGTCAACAGAACTATGGCTCTGTCGTTGTGGCCCCTGCGGCCGATTATGCTTACAAGGCCCGCGCCTTGTACTCGTATGAGGCTAACCCCGAGGACAACAACGAGCTCTCCTTCACCAAGGGCGAGATCCTGGAGATTGTCGATAACAAGGGCAAGTGGTGGCAGGCTCGTAAACCTGATGGCGCTGTCGGTATTGCTCCCTCCAATTACCTCCAGCTCATCTAAAAGATAAAAAAAAAATAGGGGGACATCCAATGCGCCGGGGGGAGAGAGAGAATGGTTTCGTGCATCGCTCACCTTTCTTTTGTCCTGGTGATGAAGAGATAGATGCACGAACAGCGTGTTCTTGTTTTGTTTTCTCCACCCCCCGAGTACCCGCCCCCCTACCTTTTTCTACCTTCAGTCGCGCTGTTCCTACGCGACTAAATTTTTTACACACCTTCTATCACCACTTTATATCCTACTTTTTCCGCCCCCTCCCTAATGGTCCTTCTTCTCCCAATGCATGGATACTCTTCTCCAGAAATATGTATCCGCAACTCCAACGTCCTTTTCACTTTTGTCATCTTCCAGAAAAAAAAATAAAAAAAATAAAAAAACACCAAGTATTTTTGATTCATTGTTTTCTCGAACCTTGTTACATTTCACTAAATTTGCAAACTATTATTCTATTGCTAAATATCATAACATGGCATGAAGGCTCTGTCTTACAAGACGGCGCAGACGCGCCCACGACTAAAGAGCCAGATGAATCCGACCCACGCGACTTGTATGATAATGCCGCTCAACAGTGCCTGCCAAATCAACTTGATCGACTTGTCGTCCTCTATATCATCTTCACCTGCCTTATTATCGTCGTCGTTATCGCCATCCCGCGTTTTCAGGACCACTGATCCCTCCTCACGACTCCCAACATCGGCGTCAGCAGCAGCAGCATTGGAGGCCGAAGCAGCAGTAACCACGTCGGTGTTTGCAACTTGCTCGTCCTCAGAACCATCACGATCCAACAACCCAATATCCTCGTCACCCATCCCCTCACTCTGCTCAACCCTTCTCCTCCTCTGCCGAGACCCTGCCACCGCAGAACCTGTCTTCTTCCTGCGCAGGAACCGCTCCGAGATCAACGAAAGTACATACCGATCCCATACAACCGTCATAACAAGGACCGGGTACAGCACCAAAGGCCGTACCATAATCGGGGCACAGATCGATAGACACGCCCAGATTCGTACAACAAGACTGACAAACATAAAATGTGCCGAGAAGTGTTCAGGTAGTGCCGATCCGAGTGACGAAACCGAGGTTGTTGGCGGAGGAGGAAGAGAGTGTGGGTGCTGGAGTTGGATCGCCTGCTTTAGTGTTGTCGATTGCTCAGATGCCCTTCTTCGTCGTCGTTGTTGCCGGCGTCGTGAACGTAAAGGCGCCTGATCCAGTTCTCCCGCATGATATGATCCTATCCCGCCTTCTTCCTCGACCTCATTCTCATCCTCATCATCATCAGACTCGGTCCCAGACCTGCTCATCCCACCGTCCACCAACTCCCCTTCGGCTCCATCAACAGGAGCAACGGAAGCCATAAGAACATCGCCGTCAAGTCCTGTTCCCGATTCCGAACGAGACATATCACGCGCATGGGCTGATGCTAGGTTGCTCCAGTAAGCCTTTCCAAGTGGCGCGTGCGCCTTGGTGATCGCCCCTGTCCTTCCAACTCCCTCCTGCTCTGTCTTCTTCAATGGCTGTTGACCCGAAAGGCTGCGCCTGTGTGTCGAAGCCAGGTCATCATTCGAACTAGTTTCCTCAGAGTCAGAGTCGAGATTTTCGCGACGAGGCGGTTGCCTGTCCTTCTACAAAAGGTTCAATTTGTTCAGAAAAAAAATCGGCAATTAGCAAAGCATCAGGGTGAAAAGGTGGTAAGCAGGACCGCAAGGTTTATTTTGCAACTTTTTTTTTTCTTTTTTCTTTTTTTTTCAGGGACTTACATCACGGGGTCGCTTCTGTTTGATGTTGCTGTTGCTGTTGCTGTAGTTGGTACCGCGAGAAGATTTAGAAACCGCTTCATGACTCTTCCTCCTAGCTTCATTTTGCCTCGATGACCGCCGTGGGTCTCCTGAAACCTCTGTCGAAAGATCGGCTCCGTGCCCTGCAGAATCAGGCGGCCCACTGCTATCAACGCTATCATGCACTTGAGGGTTCAACTCGACCGCCAGTCCAAGATTCGATCCCTTCCCACTGGCAGCCTGCCTCCTCGTCTGAAACTGCTGCTGCAGCATGAGATCCGCTTGGCGCTGTCCTACAACAGCAGGTTCCTGCGGTACTCTCATCATCTCCTGCACAGGCGAACGGTCGACAGCCATAGGCGGCGATGAGAGATACAAAGGCTTAGGTGCCCGTGCCCTCAGCGTCATATCCGACGAGCCTTGAGCAGGAGATCTTTGCTCGCTTTGAGGATACTTGTACATTCCCGCTCCCGTGATAGCAGCAGGGTGCATCATCCGTCGGCGTAACATGTGTCGAAGCCCCAGGCCTAAAGGTTTGACCTTTCTATGCAGGTTGGAGCTAGGACTGGCCGTATTCCTGGCAACTGTCGCTGGAGAATACGGAGGTTGTCCTGTACCACCCCTGGAACTCTCCGTGACCAAAGTAGCCCGACTCCGCCGCCTGCCAGTTACCAAGGTGGGGCTGTAGTAGTGTTGACGGTGCGAGGCGAGAGTTTGTGGTCCCTTGGAAAGTGGAAAACGTTGTTCCATCGAATCGTCTCTTGCGTCATTTCCATCGCCACCTTCTTTGCGACTGCCTTCTCCCTCTTCCTGGCGGGCCGAGGACTGTGATGAAAAGGTTGAAGATGTAGGTCGAAACGAGGCTGTTGTTGGAGATTCCATGTTCCCATGCATCATGCGGTCTCGCTGTGGGCTTAGCATTGACAAAATATCATCGCAGCTGGGGCGTTTCGACTTGTCTGTCGACAGCAACACGCGGATCAAAATCTTGAGTTCTTCGGGGACTACCCGATCGCTCGACTCGTCCGCAGGTAGAGTTATTCTAGCAAACATTCGATACCAAATATGACGTTTAACGCGTTAGGCTTCACGAATTGGATTATTGTAACACCTGTCGAGCAAAGGTAAAAAAACGTACGATTTGAACTCCCTGATTTCCTCCTTGAGAATATCCACGTCGTCGATCTGAGTGTATGGCAGGCGAGAGTAGCAGAGATAGTAGAGGACCATGCCCAACGACCACATGTCACCCTTGAATGAGAACTCGTTTGTGTACCGTCCATTAGCATCCACTATATGCAACGAAAAGCGTAGGTAGATTAGTAATTGCTAAAACAGGCAATCGGGTTGCTTTTTCCAATGGACGAACAAGGCAGACATACCTGCTAAAAGCTCAGGAGCTAGGAACTCGAGTGTGCCAGTCGCTCCGGTCCTGTCCCGCTTGGCAGCCTGGTCCGAGATCTCACACTCCCCAAAATCGGTAATCAGAATCCTTGGTCGCTCGCCCTTGGTTCCCTTGATCTGGCTGTTGGAGTAACTCAATAGCAGATTGGGAGGCTTGAGATCACGGTGAATGATCCCAAGTCGATGCAAATGCGCCAAACCTTCGCAGATGTCAAAGAAGAAACTCCAGATCTCCGTGATCGACAAAAAGTGCCTCTGCTGTATGGCCGATCCATCTGCACTCCCGCTGGCGTCGCCTCCCTTGACTGGCGGCGAGTTTAGTACGCCCTGCAGGTGCTGTCGTTTGGACTGCAACCGTTCTCTGGCCGACATTGGCTTCTTTGCTTCTGCTACTTGTCCTGATCCATCAGCAGCTGGTGTCCCTACATCGGCTTGAGGTTGTGTCTCAACAGGTCGTTCGATACATTCTTCCAGATTTCCCCCGTTGGCGCACTCCATCAGGATAAAGAGACAAGTGACCTCTGGACCAAACTTGTGCAACTGATGGTTCTCGAGCCACGCGTGTTTGTAGGCGACAATGTTCGGGTGGTGAAGACGTTCCAGCAAATGAACTTCCCGAAGCATCTGGACCAGCCAATCGTGATTGTCGCCCACCGCCACTTTCTTGATCGCGTATTCTCCCAGATGAATGCCGTCCAGGATGTGTTGACACAGAAAGACAGATCCTCGATAGCCACGGCCCAATTTCATCTGCTCGACAAAGAATCGCTCATAGTAGCCCTGATTGAGAGCGTCGTGTGAGAGATGCGCAGGGTTGTTGGAGTCCCGTGCGCGGCTCTTGCTTTTGTCCAGGGGAGGCGTATGACTGTCAATGTCCAGTGATGCTCTACTTGATGACGTCGGTGAGCCGATCGGTAAGGGCTCCGGATACTCTGGCTCAGCATTGCCTTGAAGCGAGCCCCTCCTCGAGAGCGCAATACTAAGTGAATGGAAGTTGGTAAATATTAGGGCCATATTCGCTCTCATAGAAATTCCTTGGCAGTCTGATGTAGTCGACGACTTACTTGGCGTCGGAAAGCATCCGAAAGTAGTTGGAATCCATGAATCCCGTGCTGTTTGCTCTAGTCTATATGTTTTATAGCGAGTCGATACGCTTCCGGTGTTAGTATTTGTTCTCCGCCTATCTGTCCTTCCGACATCAGCCCAAGACTTGCGAAAAGGCATAGCTGAGCTCTTTTGAAGAATATATACCTGGTCCGATATGGGATCATCCAGATCCAGAGGTCTCCTGCATAGTCTGCATATCCTCGAATCGTTCCGAAGCGACTAGAAGGTTCAACAAAAAAAAAGGGTGCAAAATAAAAGGCATTAGAGGCATTACGAACAAAAGAAGGTTTAAGAACCGAATGAAGGAGCAGTCACCCATTGTTCAATTTGCCCGGTGGTTTTCCTAATCATGCATACCATCGGATGTGAGTCTGGGCCAACAGTCGTCTGCACAACAAGCGATTGCATCTGCGGATTGTAGAGTACAGTCCGACCACGGGGAGGCGACCGTCTATGTCATAGGTAGAAAAACGGAGACAATTTTATGTTAGTTAATATATCCCACAGGTTGAGTTAGAGCAAACGTCATACTCGTCACCAGTAGAAAAAGTTTCACTTACAGAATGACACGCCACTCCTGGGAGTAAGGTACGATTTCGCGATGGTCCCTGGCTGAAAAGGGCATACCCGACGAAGAAGCAGAGTGCTGATGGTCGTTTTCAATAAATTGACCGTCTTGCCAGACATGAGGACTCATCGAAAGTGACATGCTCCTGTTGGTGCGACGAGCTGGTGGGAATACGTCTCGTCCAGATCGATCACTGCCTTCTCTTCTCGTCATGGCAGCGTGAAATCCACTGTGGTGTGTAGGCGGTGAAGAGCTGAAGAGGACAGGCGGTCGCATCAGTTCTGAGGGATCAGACTCGTGGCCCTGATCAGACATGCTCTCGCGGTAGTGCCGCAGTTGCCAGTCCGAATCATCACCAGCACCACCACTGGAAGGTCTTGTGTCGGAGCTGTCGGGTCTCCTTTGACCTGGCTCTTGAAGATCCTTGAACCTCAGTAGATACCTAGACTGTGATGGGTGCTGTCCAGGAAAGCCAGTGTCAGAATAGCGAGGGTCGTGTTCGTGATTGGCATAACCATGTGAGGAATGGTCGTTGTTATGCCATGCGATGGGTAGGTTTGGGTGCGGAATGAGCCAAGGCTGTTGCTGGTGTTCAACTTGGAGTGGATGGAGTTGTTGATGGTGTCGTGCGTCTGGGTATGTTGGAGGTTGTATGGAATCTCGTTTTCGTTCTGAGTCTTGGTTGTCGTCGTCGTCATGTGAGTTGTTGTCCATGGTTGGTGTGGTAGGAAGGGTGGTTGGTGTGGTTGAGGCGAGTGTGGAAAGAAAAAGAAAAGAAAATGAAAGTGGACTTGTGGAGAGAAATTATTTAACGTTCATGTCGATCCTCGTGACATGAATCTCTTTTATTCAAACAATGCATGCAGTGCATTGTCCAACTACTTTTATATTTGCTTTGCTACTGGAAAAAAGGGGTGCAGACCGGTGGACTGGAGGGGTGTTGTTAACGAGCAAAGTCTTGATGTTCTCTTTTCCTTCAAGTATACTAAACCTATACAGCAATGACCCCGAAAACACATGCTGCTTATCGCCGTCATGCTGATACCACCCAAACCACCTCATCACAGATTCCGTGCCCGATATCTGCTCAACCTCTGCGTCAGTATCATCCTCATCTGGACCAAAGCTATCCTCAAACGTTTCGAGCTCCTTACATCCCCACTCCTCAGTTTTCCACAGAACAAAGACATCCGCGAATTTCTCCAATCGGTGATCATGAATCTCTTAAGTTGGCGACACTGCATAAGGAGCGGAAGGATACACCGAGTCCTGTAGATCGATGCTATCATCGACAGCCCATGAAACCTTCAAATCCACAAGTGTCCCGTGCGAGATAATGGCCGATAACAACTCGTTGTCGTGCCATGGCGCGTCCCATGCAATCAACTTGTTCAGGCCAGATGCAGAGCAATCTCGAATAAAAGCAATGGGAGGAGCGATGGTAGCAGAGTCGGTATCTATATGGCTGTGGACGTAGTGAATCGTCAGCTCCTTGAAATTAGGACAGTACTTGCGGAGACACCTTGCCGGCTCGCTTGTCCTGTGTTGGTCGTCGACGTGATGCAGTCTCAGGCCTAGGGTCCCGAGATTAGGGCTGGCAGAAACGAGCTCTCGAATGAGATATGGAGTGACTCGGCGCACGTATTCGTATCGATAGGTGTCAATTACCATCGTCTCCAGACGTGGCAGGGTCACTCGGGTGGTTGTAGGATCGTTGTTATCCCGACGGAAAAGAGTTTAATGCGACGGAGTTCCAGTATCGTCAAAGTGTTGGCCATTGGCCAAAGGACATCGATGAAGGCCGACTATTGTTATTGCATCGGTAGAGCACCAGTTCCCGAACACTTCCCAGCTGGGCAAGTCGTCCCTCTGCAAACCGATCAAGGTTGACGATTGCGGTTCCACCCAGACAAGCGTCCTGAGTCCCGGATTGGCGCTGACGAGCTGCCGTTCCAATGGAAGGTCGAGTATTTCGCGGTAGGTGGAGGACTTGAAGAGTTCCAGGACGACCAGCTGAGTACAGCTGAGTTGCTTTGACAGTTTGTCAAAGACGTAAACGATCCATATGTGCGGAGCCTTGATTGAGATTGAATGTTGAGAGAAGCAGTGCTTGTTGAAGGGTTGTAGGAGTGCCAGAGGATAGGATGAAAAGTCCTGAACCAGAGCTTGGAGACCTGGATGAAGGCGATGAGGGAGATGATTTTGTCTCTGTTGGCGGCCCTCTTGGCGGCTTGCCCGTCGCTGGAGAGGTAGAAGCATTCGCCGATAGCCATCAATATCTCGGGGATGTTGAGTGCACGAGAGCTGGCAGGGATATGTGCTGTTGTTGTTGCTCTCGGGTTTCCTGCATATTGGAGGAAGGAAAAGGTGACGAATAAGAAATGTGAGAGTGACAGGAGGAGAGAAGAAAAGAAAGAGCATGTTGTGTTGTTTTATCAAGAAGAAAAAACAGGCCTTACAGCAGGATACGGATTGCCGTCGACTTTGGACTTTGATTGTTCGTTTGTTTGTTTGCCGTCACCTCGACCCCCTTGCATACTGTCTGTGTTTAGTGTGGACTGGTTGTGGATGCTTTTCTGATGAGGAACGACAACAAGACAGGCCTTGACTCGTGGTACCTCACACTCAACATGCCTTCCATCTCTCTCTGGGAGGTGGTAGTATGTTGGAGAGATGGCAGAGGAAAGGGTGGCTCAGGCGCCAAAGGTCTTGTGGCGGACAAAGGTGCTGCGAGTCCCATGGACTGAGATCGGAATGACACGTTTTCATCCTAGATCGCGCGTTATTGAGGTAAAGGAGTCAGCGGGTATGAGTTTCAAGTATCCATTCTATCGCATTTCTCTGCTTCAATGTCCTGTCCTTGAAGAGTTGCACGTCTCCTATCGGCGGCACCACATTGACGGCATGGTTCGTCTTGCGGAGCAAATAATGTATCTTGAAGGTTCTCGACCTGGTTATCTCTGATCCGGTCCAGCTTAGTTCAGGAGCTGTGTGGCTCGAGCCATCTGACCGTTAGCGGATCTGAAGCGCCATTGGGGTTTTTTTTCCGAATCGCATATTGTGGAAGGAATTCAAGGTCATAAAATCTAATTTTTGCGAATTCCTACTTCTGTGAAGGTGTGAGTTGGTGTTACCCTTAGATGATAGTCCTGTTGCTTACTCTAAGAGCCGAGGCAATGTCTTGGTAACTCGCGGGCGTCTAGCGTCTGCTTGTTGTGAGGTTGGTGCAAATAAAAAGAAGGGGCGGTAGGTGTAAGCAAACGCGTCTTTATTTTTTTTTGCAAGGGTGGTCTTTTCATCACGTGAAGTATCTCTTAGTCCTTTGTGGCCACCAAAAAGCTACAACAAAAAAAAAATTGAAAGTCTCGCTGTTGTTGCAACCACAGACCTCCTCTTTCAACACACCACCATAACCATTCATACCACAGGATGATCATCATTAGGTTGAAGACCCCCCGTCGTCAATGTGTCTGCGGATCTGCCGAGCACTCCGGATTCATGGTACGACATTGCACTTCATCAAACACCAAACAACACCACTTACCCCTGAAACCTTCACTTTGCAATTGCATTGGCATGGCATTCAGTGCTTATTTTTACTTTGCCAATAACTAACACGGAAACTATGTCTTCGGGGTCAACAACAAAATAGATATGCTGTGATGGGTGCAACTCGTGGATGCATGGCGCATGTTTTAATATCACACAGAGGTCCTCAAGAGTATTAGAAGCCTTCTATTGTTCTCACTGCAGATGTGCCAGCGCGACTGCGACGAGCTTGGCGCCGGAACGAGCTTCAACAACAACATCATCATCAACATCAACGTCTGCACAGTCAAAAGTCAGGACAAAGATGGCGGAGTCAAAGGTCACGACAAGGAGAGCAAAATCAACAGCCACGGCATCAACAACAGAGCCAAGCGGTACGATGGCGTGGGTGGAGGTAATAGCTATGGCACCGACAGCTGAACCAATAATACCTACGACATCGATAGACGAACCAAGGGTTACGAGAAGGACGGCAAAGGCAAAGGCAATGGTCACGGCTTCGACAGCAGAACCAAACCCTACGACAACGACGGCGGAGCGAAGGTCTAGGTCAGGGACAGGAAGGCCAATGGCCACGCCACCGTCGCCAGAACCGAAAGTTACGACAACGAGGGCGGAGCCAAAGGTTACGAAAAGGACAGCAAAGCCAAGAGCTACATCACAAGCAAAGCCAAACCCTACGACAACGACGGTGGAACCAATAGCCAAGACAAGGAAAGCACCAAAAGCCTCAGCATCACCGACAGAGCCAGAAGTTACGACAACAACGGCAGAGCCGCGAGTGAAGGCAAGGGCAGCAAAACCAAAACCCTCGGCATCATCGACAGGGCGAGAGACTAGGACAAAGACGGAAGAGTCAAAGGCAAAGACAAGAAAGCCAATGGCCACTGCACCGACACCCACGACAACGACTGCAAAGGCAAAGGTTACGACAACAACAGCACAGCCGAAAGCTCCGACAAAGACAGCCAAGGTGATGGCCCCCTCGAACGTCAGGAAGCAGGGACTCCTACCCACCACCTCCTCCTCAACCACAGATTCGCGCTCTGCAAAACGACGGAAAACAAAAGCCGCAGGTGCACCAGAAGCACCAGGTACTGGATCGGCGATGGTGGAGCAGAGTTTATTGTCTCGTCGTCCGGCATTTGTCTTCGTCATTCAAACCTCCTGGCTGCTGAAGCTCAGCGACGAGATCTTGATTTGGATTCTGATATGGGTTCATTGTCAAAAGTCGATCTGCAGAGTGTCGAGTACCTGCAAACGACTCTGGAGCGTCGCCCAGGACCCATATTTGGTAAACCACCTGTTTGCGTTAAAATTATCATTCTAATTATTTACGACTTTGACGATATGCTAATCATAAGCCTCCTTTGTCTTTGCAATGAACTAGTGGAAATACATTACGCTTCACCACGACACGGCCCTCCGACGGCACTGGGATACGCAACTTCACCCTCGACTCTTGTCATCCAACATCTACGAACTCAACCTCGTCGGCGAAATCTCGTCGCCAGTCCTCATTGATACGCTCAAACTGGACCAGTTTACAGGACTCAGGACTCTTCGACTGGAGGACATTCAAACCTACACCGTCTACCGACTCGCTAGCAGGCTGCCCTGGCTCAAGGTGTTTGAGGCCAGGAAGATCAAGGGCAACAGTGACAGATGGGATTGGTCGCCCTTTAGCAACCTGACCCAGTTGGAGGAATTGCTGCTCTGGAGGAACGAGAAGCCGATGCAGACGTTCAGTCTTTCGGAAGACATGATGATCGAAACGCCCGACGATGTGTACCCAGGAGATGGCGTCAATGGCGGATTTGGTGGGTTTGTGCAGTTGTCAAACCCGAACTCGCCTCTGCTGGATTCTGATGACGAGATGGCTGAGGATGATGTTGAAGACGGAGGAGATGAAGATGGCGCGGAGGATATGGTGGATACTGAGGGGAGCGTTACAGGAGAATTGGGGGAGGGGGCCAGTGTACATAGCAACCAGGGTTTGGGAGCAGGAACGGGGACAGGAACGGGAGGATCGGACGACAGCGGGGTATCGATTACTCCCGTCAATCAAAACCAACAACAAAATCGCAAAACGCAGCGCCGGTTGATGCCAAAACTCAAACGACTGGCGCTTGTCAACATTGTGAGCCCGACAGCCCACCGCGGGACAGATAGTGTTATGCGAAGTCTGGTGTCTCGCGTTTCGACGTTTGTGCATTGGAACAGCTTTAACATTCTCTTTCCTGTGGTGCGGACTCAATTCGACCGACTGGTACATCTCACAATGGTTGAACCCTGTGAACCAGCGTGGCAGGAGGCAACATGGCAGGAACACGCAACCGCTTTCCGAACCATGACATCACTCCAGACGATCACATGGATCAACCCACATATGCAGCGACGGTTCCTGATTCCAATTTTGGATGTTTTGCTGTTGTCGCTCGACCGACTGCGCGTCATCCATTTGGTCTCGACGAACGACGACACACAGGTCCTGCAGATGATCCTGACGCATGTTCTCGAGACGCAGTGGACAGGGCAATTGATGGTTTCGATTCAAGATGATCTGGGAGCGGATCCGATTGTGAGGGGTTGGTGTGACAGTGCAAAGGAAGCTGTAAGAGTTGCGAACCTGGATAATGCGATGAAGAGTCGGCCGTTGGCTTTTGTGGTCAAGCCATTCCGCGCCGAGTGGGATGAGGATGCTGGGTTGAAACGACTTTGCCTTAAAGCCTGGCAACAAACCCATTTTTGAACCCATTTTTGAACCCTTTTCCTTTCCCCAAAACAGGCAGTTTGCTATTTTCGTTTGCTTTTTATTTTGTGCATCGCACCACTAAAAGCAAGTAGAGTGAAAAAAAAAGAGCAACCAGTGCCCCCTCTCTCCTACTTGTCCTTTCCTTTCGTCAATGTCTGTTGTCTTAATATCCTTTTGGGTTCCTGGCCTGCAAGAGACAGAGCAGCTGGATCGAGTCTCCGAAATACGATCGGTCTTCCTCCAAGTTTTCCATCTCGTTCTGGACACGGCCCAGGGCAGGGTGTTGCATGGTCCACATGGCAACCGATGCGGGGGCGGTGTAGGACAGGTCCGAGTAAGAGCGGTCCGAGATCTTGTGGCCGTTTAGGTGATATCCTGCGTGGATCTCTGAGAGGGATCCGAAGAAGTTTGCTTGGGCCATCAGGGCGGGTTGGATCCTTGGGTCTCTGGTGAGCAGGTAGTATACTGACAGGCGCCATCTATCATTTTTGTAGAGAGGAAGAGTATATATGAGCTTTGTGTGCATGTTGTGCGAGTGGTTGCTTTGATGGTTCAGGGGACATGAACTTACGGGACACGGCAAGAGTTCCAGTTGTAATCCTAATGCCGAAAACCCCCAAAAGAGGAGAGAAGTGAACATTGTTAATTACCACATCAAGAAAATTAAAGGTCAGCAAAGCGTCGGAACCATATATAACATTCGTCATCGAAAGCCCTCATCGTCATGACCCTGGTTGTCGGCGTCCCGTTTTTCCATATAGCAAAAGGCGTACCTTATCGTTGTCGCTCTCGAGGATCTTGTGGGCCGAGGGTTCATAGAACCCATTCGCAGACTGCTTCAAAAAATCAGCAATCAGTCCTGTTTGGTTCAGCGCAAGCTGATGCTGGACCGTCATAATGATGCTGTCCAGCACCTTCCTCCACTCCTCACATCGCTCCACATCCTCGTTATAAAACGTCAAGAACCCGGATAAGATAAAATCCGAGGGCCGGGTGACATCCTTGTACTCGCTCTCTTCGCCATACTGCGCTCCACCGCTGTAGCCCATCGCGCCCATCTGCGGCTTTGGGATCTTGACCCAATCACCCAAGGTCGGCATAAAAGTGTAAGGGTTGATCTCGTGCTCAAGAATAGCCTTGCAGAGTGGAACGGCGATCTGGCGGTAGTCGTAGCGACCGCAGGGGGAACGACCCCAGAGTCGAGCGGCGTAGAAGAGGGCAGTGGCGACGTCGATATCGCCGTCGGTGGCCGAGTTGGTACCGCCGTCGGGGGCGTTGGAGTAGGTCCTGTTATGCTTGTCGTCGATCTGCTGCCAGGCAAGGAGTCCGTTATCGTTTTTGAAGTGCAGGAACCAGCGGACGAGGCCGTCAAAGTCCTGTTGGTTGTGCATCAGTACCGAAATCAACATTCCGTATCCAACTGCTACACAGAAAAAAGCAAGTAAGGAGAAAGTTCAGTCTTGTGTCCATTGGGACAATATTTTTTCCACGCTCACAGAATGGGTGCACAAACTGGCGACTTTTGGCTAGTGGTTGTGTTTTTCTTGTGTCCATTTGTGAATACCTTCGGAGCAGGTGATGGCGTTTTTTTGCTCAACTTCACCCTTCTTGTTGTAGTCGATGTAGACGAGCTCGCCCCAGGAGCGCACGTAGTCTGCGCGCCACTGGCTGTACTTTTGTTCGACGGAGGGCATGGTTGATTATTGTTTGTTGTTAAGAGGCGAATGTGTGAGAGTGAATGAGAAAATCGGTTGTGGACGAGAGAGGGGTAAAGTGAAGGTGAATGAGTAAAAGTGAACGGGGGAATGAATGGGGTGAAAGGGTGAATGAAAGTGAGAAAAGACAAAAGGAGGGAAAGAAGGGAAAGAAGGAAAGAAAAGGCTGAAGTTGTAAATCACATACAAAAAATGATCTCGTCCGATGTCACCCTGGTTGTCTTGGATAGTCGCTGCACACGTAATGGCTGTCGGAGGCCTTTGTTACCGAGTGGAGTTGCTATCCATGGAACAACCATTGCGCGTTTTTGCATACATTGCTCTCACCGCTCAAGTCCCAACAATGAGGTACATGCGACTTTTCATGCAAATAGCCCTGTCTCTTGGTTTTTATTTTTATTTTTTATCGTTCCGGACCAAGTTGCATATTCTTGTGAACTCGTTATCGACCCTGAAAGGAGTCCGCGCATTCTCAGGGTCCCATCGCGATGACCGCCATCATTATCGCTTCGCCCTTCACTAGCACTTCATCAGCAAGTATCGGTTCCGGA
Source organism: Linnemannia hyalina (assembly GCA_019671135.1). Taxonomy (NCBI): domain Eukaryota; kingdom Fungi; phylum Mortierellomycota; class Mortierellomycetes; order Mortierellales; family Mortierellaceae; genus Linnemannia; species Linnemannia hyalina. The sequence goes on along the minus strand of JAHRHY010000018.1, from coordinate 418,728 downwards.
GACACTGATTTGATCAACAAACAGAAATCAGGTACGATCAATTACAATAATACATTTTTTCAGCTGCTCTTTGTCCCCCAAAAAACCTCATCCACACAAGAAGACAAGGTGATGCAACAGCCCATCACAACTCCTGTTCGGGACACGCTGTGCAATGCAATGACAAAATATGTTTGTGTCAGCCCTTCTTTCTCAATCCCGGAAGAACGATCTTCACTTCTCCATGAGGTATTTTCATTCCCAAGAAAATAGCCTGCTCACCCCTTCAGCTCATTTTGCTTTTGTTCTTTCCTGTTCTTTTTCTGTGTGATGCGCCACATCCATATCCTCGTTCCATCTCCATAGTCATATCGATGATGAGGTTGGCCGTAGCAAGAGCTGCAAAGTCCCAATAGTCCACTTCCTCGATCTAATTGCGATTGTGAGGAGGCGCGAAAAAAAAGGCAGGACATTCTGGTTAGTAGAGCTGAGCCATACACTTCTTTTTTACTTTCAGGCTGTTGCATTTCAGAACAGGTGCTGCTTTTTTTGAAAGGTGAAATGCATTGTCCGGATCTGACGGCTGTTGTTATCCGGCACTTGCGGGTTCTCAGAGGATGGAAGATGTATTGATAGAGAGAGAAAAAGAGAGAGAAAAAGAGAGAGAAGAAGGGATGAAAAGGAAGAAAGGGAGAAAGAAAGAAGGAGGAAAGAGAGGGCGAGTTGAAGGTCATTCAGTCTCTTCGCGATCCAGCACCCCTTCATCATTTTTTGTTACTGTGGTGTATTGTAGTCGATTCTAACCATCTCACGACCTTTTCTGCACTCACAGCCCACTCTCTCATTCTTTCCCGCCATCCAACTCACTGTCGACTTTTTGCGAAGGACAAAAGTCCGCTTGTTCTCCTCCCCGCACAGCCAGAAAAGTGCGAGAAAACAAAAGAGTCGAAAAAAAAACGCACCGCCACCATCTCTTTCTTTTTTGCCTTTGTCACGAACCAGTGGTTGCATTTTTATTTCGTTTCTATTGTTTTCTACGCCAGACATTACATTCTCTTTTATCCCTTCCGAGGCAACCTTCGCCATTGAATCCCCTGTTCGCCAGTTCAAAAGGCTGACTGCGCCAAAACTGAAAGACCAGGCCAACGCTGTGACATAATCCCATCGGCGGCCAAAAACAATCTACATCTCTGACGATGGCAAGGGAAGACCCAGAACACCCTCAACACAGACAGACAGAATTCTTTTGTTGCTGCAGCCCACGTCGAAGGGATTGTTGGCGTCGATGAGACCAAACACACAAAGAACAATAAAAGTTGCTGCAGTTGGGTGTATGAAATGTATCAACAGACCCACTCAAACACGTCGCGAGAGGTACCGGAAGAGAGGAGACAATCGTATTGGTCTTTGACTCGGATGCTCCCTGTAACGGTCTGTTGGCACTACGTCAGTTATCCCCATCCTCCTTTCCGCCCCAGCCCATCGTCACCACACCTGTAACCTTTGTTTTCCTCGTATGCTGTACATTCGAGGGCTTCTTTTACAGTCGTTGGGGACGAGCGTGCTTGCCCCTATAGCCAACATGGGCGAAGATTACAGTAAACAGCAAAATGACTCCGAGTTGGAGACTTGGAGCAAAAGAACGCGCATAAAACAACAAGTCAACAACAAACAAGCAAACAACAGACCAGCACTCTCTTTCCCTTCACCTTCTTCCATCCCATGCAAAAGCACAATCTCCGACAACCCATCCCCTCTGGAACAGATAGGTGACGATGTGGTCAAGAATGGACTGCATCCCCCATGCATCCTCTTTCCTCTCCTTGCCATGCGTTATCTTTTGACACTCCATTGCTTTTACCTAGTTTTGAACCCTACTACCCAGTGAGGAATGAGATAGACAGGACATGCCTTCACGCCCTATTCTTGCTAATTTATTCTTTGTAGAACACAGTAAGCAATGACAGAAGGAACGAGAGAAAATAAGGCAGGGCAAAGAATGACAGAGGAGGGGGTAAAAGAAATGCAAAAGGGAGGTTGTGATTCAGTAGAGAAGGAAGGGAAGAGGGACAGTCAATCAGCTGCAAGTCTGACTTTCGAGAAAGGGGTGGCAATGTCGAACTCACACACAGTGAGAGAAACACACAAACGTACAAACACAGACATACAAACAACGACCACGGACCAAAATAGCACACAACAACAACGCAAAGCACCACCGACCACAACCTTTGATTTTAAAAATAATGTCGTTCGTTTTTTAGATCCTTTCATTCATATCGTCTTTGACAACTCGTGCCCGACCCATTGCCATCCCTTAACCATCCCTATGAGCGATACGTCTTGAAGTTGGCGCTAATTGTCCATGTACCCTCACGAGTCACTCTCCCTTTCGGTCCAGTTCACCCTCACAGAGTTCTATGTTCCAACTTTGGGCGCATGTTCCTTTTCGGCGAAAAAAGTATCCTCCAAGCCAGCCAAAAATACGAGCTCTTTTGTGAACCTTAGATGTCAGCACTGCCCTATAAATAAACAAAAACCCTGCGGGACTTTCAATGGCACAGGCACGGGGCAACAGGGAGCAAAAAAGGAAGCAACTCTCTTTTTCTAGGCTTGGAAAGCCGCTTGTTTTGTTGATCAAATAGTGGCGAATGGCTATTGCCTGGGCGGAGGGTACGTCTTTTGAAGTGTCGATTTCAAGAATGAATAAAGATATCAAAAGGTGTTGCGTGCTATTGACAACATAGCCGTATTTGAGCGGTGTTGACCCTTTTTTTGTTGTTGTTCTTGCCTTTGCGGAGGATACATTTCGTCTCTTTGAGGTCGGCCCTTTTCACCATCCCCCTTTCTCCCTTCTCCAGGTCATGTCATGCCTTCTCCTTCTCCCCCGACCTTCTTTTGCATTGCCCACATACAAACAGATACAGTTCACTAAGTGTTCGCCAATTGAATGACCCATTCATCCCATCCCATCGTGCCTAACCAACCCAGGGGCGTAAAATGTAAAGAATGAATGGGCGGGACAAATCATCAACTGCATCATAGGGACGCGACGTTGTTATATATAGCCAGCGACATGACATCCCCCTTTCACTCTTCTTTCTTCTTCTTCTTTCTCTGTTCTTCTTTCTTTCACTTTTGTTCTCGACTCAATTTCAGCTTTTACTCGTCCATCGCTTCCTTGCCCTTCCCTCTCCTCTCTCTTTACTCACAATCGACGACCCTGAAAAAGAAGCTAGTCGCTGCAACCCTCTCCTCTCCATCCAATCGTCTCAACATTGCCCTGTCCCCACCCTCAGCGACCTTCCTGAGCACCACCCCCAAATCTCCCTCTCTCCTGAGCGCACATCCCTGCCCTCAATAACACTTACACATCCACAAAAAAGATATGGCCCCATCCTACGCCTTTGCTCTCGACCCAATGGATTTAATATACGACAACAAGCGCTCCTCCCTTTTCAAACGCGCCCCCGAAGAACCACCTACCACCCCTCCCCATGGAAGCGATGACTCTAAATCAGCAAACCCCGCGGTCATCATTGGTGCAACCGTCGGTACCCTGGCTCTCGTCTTTGTGCTCTCGCTCTTTTACTGTTGTATGCGCAAACGCCAGGCCTCCCGTCGGATCGGACAACTCCAACATTTCCTCCCAACGTTTATGGATCAAGAAAAAACCGAGAAGTACTTCCAGCAGCATAACTCGTCCTCGACCCTCGTCGTCCCCGGCACCAACCCTACGTCTACATCTGGATCAAAGGACCCCTCGCAGCTTACGAATGCTCATCCCCGTGTTCGGTCGGCACCTATTGCGTTTGCTAAAGGGGTGACGGATCATCGGAACCGGCAGCTTGAACGTGATGGATCCTTGGGGCAATTCCAGCAGATCTCTTTGGCCTCCGAGGATGCTGTGACCCCACCCCATGTGCATGACCAGAAGGATGAGATTATCCCCCGTCGTTCGCTTTCTAGAAACGGTGGATCTATCCGCGCTCGAGCCTCAACCGTCACTGCTCCCCCACCCGTTGTGAGCTCTCTGCACCGCAGCATTAGCCTCAACAAGCACGGCTCTCGTCCTATCAACAGCCGCTCCAACCTCGAGGATGAGGAGGAGGATGAAGAGGCTGCCAATGCTGACCGCTTCGCCGAGGGTGAATCCCTCATTGCCCCCAACCGGTTCTCGACCCTCCTGGAATTGAGCCCCGCAGATTTGAACAACATCAACAATGCCAACCGGTTTTCGGCAACTTCTTACAATGGCGGGTTGGACCCTGTCTTTGACCCAACCCAGTTCTCGACGGCCTCGGTCATGTTTGACGCCAAGCGCATCTCCAATCTCTCGACTGCTTCTTCGGAGGATTCAGTCTCGACCTCTTCCTCAGACGAGTTCAACGACCACCTGCCCCCACACCAGAAACACCATTCCTTCCATAGTCATCATACCTCGCCCACGATGAGAAGCCGCGAGATTGCAACCGATGTACCCGGGCCTATTGTCCCCAACCACCCTGCCTACATCGGTGATAAACAAGAATTGGATGAGGACGACGACATTCCGACTCCTTCTGTCTTCCACCAGAACCAGAACTTGCCACAGTTCCATGTCAGCACACCTTCGTCCATATCCAGCCAGGGCACGCCTTCAAGCTACCCTCAGCAGCAGCAGGTAGGAGGTCCCCCATCCTTCTACCCCCCACAGCAACAGCATAATACCCCATGGCCCTCGGGTAACCTGCCGATGGCGATGCCCGTCCCGCAGCCCTACCAGCCACCAAACGTCCTCGTCTCGAAGGCTGAAGAGAGCGAAGGCGATGCCCGCTAAAATAGCCATTTGCGCGCGCACTGCCAAGCTCTTTTGAGTCTTCTTTTCTTTTTGTTTATAGTGGCGGTGTTGAATGTAAATATCTTTCTTAGTCGTAGAAGTTCAGAACATGTAAATAAAATGGATATAACATACAGAACGGGTAGGAGGGAGGGGCTGTGTGTGTGGCAAAGTATCTTTTTGACGCTTTTGTTCTATTTTTTAAGAGTGGTGCCTGAATTAAGGGGTAGGGGTTCTTTCGCACTAATCCCATGTAAAGCGAGCGAGCAAAGGTCAAAATAATCGGTTGCTCACAGCCCTAAATTTTTTTATGTTGCTCTTCTCTGCGGCGGTGCGAAGTAAGGGGCGGTGCTGCTGCTCTCACTTTTTCTTTTTTTCCACAAGTCGCCCTCATCAACGCCAGAGCTCGTAGACAAGGACGGTACGATTCCGATCCTCGACCGAAAACTGCTCTAGATCCTCTTCCTCCAACAACTCACTCTCCTTCCGCAACTCATCAGGACTCCTAGTCTCGCCCCAGAGAGGCACCCTCCGGATCTCAACCAGCCTCGACTGGAGTCCAAACAACGGAGAAGTCGCTAGAGCCAAGAATCGTTGAACAGTGTTGTACCCTGTATGGAGTCCACAACAGACGAGGATCTTGCCCTGTCCGTCTTCTCTCAGCACCGCAAGGCAGGACTTGAGTAGATCGGCGTGTCCGTCTGACACCCAGAGCGTATCTGCTAGTAGAATCCAGTCGTACCTCTTCTCATTGCTGTCAGTGACTTCTCCAGTCCCTGTTTCCGATGACTCTGTCGAAGATGATAGACAGTCCAGCATATCCTGGACACTTTCTCCCCAGGCATGTCCACGGACTGCACATCTCACGTGTTGCTCCTCCTGGTCTCGCCTTGATCCCTTGACAAACGGTGCCGGCGTGACAATCTCCTTGTACGTCTCTGTATCGAACGAGGGGGTTCCTGCTATCCGCCTGGCGCTCTTGTCCTGATCAGACTCGACAAGGTTCTCAAACCAATTGCGTTCCAGGTTTTGGACGATAGCTGGGTCCGGGTAGTCGGTGAGTGTTGCAAACTTGGCGCCGCGCTTTACGCAAAGGAGTCCTGGCAATGCTGCTCCTGCTCCAAACTCAATCACTATTACGTTTTAAAAATAATATGCGTGAGAAAAGCGGAAAACAAACAAAAAAGGAACCAGTTTACACACTACACAGAACAACAGCGAGAGAACGTACCTCGCTTGCCACGAACATCAACAAGATCCCCAGCCTCAACATACTCGGCCATTACCAACGCCGCATTCCAGACATAGTGCGACATGAACTTGACCACCCCTCCCGCGACATTGGCGAGATGTAGCTGTAGGACCCCCTGTCGGTAATCAAAGATCTGTCCTGCCTCGCCATTGGCGACTTGAGAATCGCCAAAGAGTCCGATGCTTTGTTCGAAGCCGTCCAGAAAGTCATGTCCTCCTCCTGATGCTGAGGAGGTGGTGGTAGGTGCTGATGAAGAAGTGGACGATTCCTGTTGACGCTTTTGGGTGCGTTCGAGGCGCTTGAGGCGGTCGGCTTCTTGTTGGGCGGGTGTCCTGACAAAAGGAGTTGTTGTCTTTTTTGTCGCCATGGTGAAGGAAGAGGGAGGATGTTGATCTAAAGTATGCGTCGAGAGGGGGTCACAGAAAGAAAGGAAAAAAAGTCAGAACGTCAAAATAATAAAAAAAGGGTCTTGATGTCCAGACGCTCTTCTTTTCCTTTTGTAGCAAATGACGAACATGTTTTTTTTTTCTTTCTCGAACGTACTTGGGGCTTGTGTACGTGTGTGTTCCAATCCATCCGCCCTTCCTTTCTGTCAGTTGCCACTCTGGCGTCTTTATACCGTTTTACTCCTTTTCTTTTCTTCTTTGCTTTGTATGTTGCAATTGCCCTTCACACAGTCCATTTGAACTGCAAGAGGGGTAAAAGAGAGTGACTGTTGCCTTTCAATTGATTCTTCAGGATTTATGTTTGATCAGATTATTCTCCTCAGAGTAAAATAAACAAATTGTGATGGTGCCTGAGTGGATGGGGACTGACCTTCTATTGGTCGTCGATCATCTTTGGCTGCAGGAAGGACTACCAATTTCTATCCCAAGTGTTCCTCTTTTCCTTTTGCAGACAGTCCAGTCGACATTAACATTTCGCTGGCTCTCTTGTTTATCGCCCATCGCTCTATACCTGTTTCTCGGGACGGTGTGTTGTAGAGAATGGCCTTAACAAGTTTTTTTTTACTTGTTGTGTATGAAGCATGCCAATTCATACCTCGCCTTTGTCGCCAATACCCAACAGCAACAGCAAGAGGTCGCTATTTCTCAAGATCGTGTGGACACTGGAGAAGAAAACGAAAGCGAAATGGTGTCATTCTCACTCGTCTCTTCTTGACCCTCATTCTCTTCGGAATGGCAGTCTGGCCAAACATAAAAACAGCTTACGCCAAATTAAGGAACCACAGGCGCGAGAAAAAGGAAGAACCTGTCAATATCCTCTACTCCTCACCTCTTAAAGGCAGGTCTTTGTTGTTAGACTGGCCATGGAGAATAAGAAGTATCTTGTGGACTTGGGAACACTGAGCAACATATCAAAGAGATCTCGGGTCTGTATATAAATGTATGCATTCTTATTCTTATTTTTCATCGTTGTGAACAAGGTCAAAAGGATACAGTGAGGCGCTGTGTCAACCAACCTCCCTTCTAGACTATCAATCCCGGGCCTACTCTCGGGGAGTGTTCCTCGCCTTCGATCTGTCATTTGCAAGGTACATGTACATCGGTTTCTGATAAATATTATTTCTGCAAGACCATAGTTTATCCTGCGCGTCCTAGCCGACTATTGGGGGAAGACGTGTTGGTACTGTACATGACTCGGAGAGAGATGAGCTAAAGCTGTTTGGTTGAAGATCTCTTTTTTTTCAATAAGCGAAAGGTCTGGGGGAACTCTGCTGAGAACAAGAGAGACCTTATTTTTGTCGCCATCGGATGACCCATTCCACAATGTAGAGTGGACTAGCGCGAAAAAAGAAAAGAACACGAAAAAGAAAGCAAAACCTTGGTCTGTACCTCATCTACAGCAAAGTCCGCTTTCCCTTTTGAGAGAAGGACAAGAAGAAGGCTTCTTCAGGGGCAAAAGTATATGGTTTCGCCCATCTTCCTCACGCCGTACTTTCTTAGTCTCACTCCTCTCCTTTCCTTCAAAACTCTAACACCCTCTTGCTCTTACCCTTTTTACTCCGCTTGCCTGTTGCGTACATGTCTCCCTTATATAGCCGACTGGGGCTACTACTGTAGCTCCTTTCCAACAGTGAACCACTCAGAAACCAATCCTCCTCCTTAGTACTTCAATCTGATAACTAATGCCCGCCTGTTCTAGAATATCCTCGGATCAGATAAGGTTGCCTATTTGTCGCCTCGCACATTAGCACTAAGTCACCTTGATGTTTATGAGATCCCCCATTATATACCCCAATCCTGCTCTACTCAATACACATAAACGTACCGAAAAAAAGATGAGCGCCTCGGGGAGAGATCGACATACATTCACCTTTCAACAACAACCCTGCGTTGGTTGGTGCAATGGCTTGTTTGGTGGGACAGCAGAGGGGGAAAAAAAGAGTATATAACATGCACTCTTCCCCTGCATCAGCTTTTTTTCTTCTTCCACCCAGGACTCTCCTCCTTTCCCCTCCTCTCACCCTAGTTCCTCTCTTCCCGCTCGTCGTTTGACAACCACGCAAAGCTTGGTTATCTGCATCCTTCATTCTCCCCATTAAGTTCCATCCTTTGAGAGACCACAGCTAACGACGACAGCGCCATCTACCATGGAGTACCACGCCAGCAAGGAAGAAAGGGCCATCGGCGCCGAGGTCAAGGAAGCTCCTCTCGTGGACGCTGTTCCTGAGACTGAGGAGTACAGCAACATCCTCGAGCGCAAGAACATGTCCAAGAGAGAATTTTACTGGCTTTGGGCTGGGTAAGTTTTTCTCTCTCTCATATTCCTCCTCTCCTTGCTGTCTATTTGCACCAACCGTCATTCTCGAAAGGCGACCATGCATACAGGCGTACAGCAAAAACCTACTCACGCTGCAGCTGTTGCTGTGCATCCCTCTCGTCCTGCCTTCTAACTCTCCTATCTCCTTTTCACTGTCTAAACAAACAAACGTAGTGTTCTCATTCAAGCCCTGTGCATATCGTTCGAGGCATGTCTGACCCAGGGCATCAGTGGTTACGTCGCCAGTTACTTCGGAGTGACCTCGCTCACGGCCGTCCTACCCACCATCCTGGCCGTGCTCGCGACCGCTCTAGTGCCCTTCTACGCCAAAGTCTCAGACGTCTTTGGCCGTGCCGGATCGCTGACCTATGCTTTCACCTCGTACCTCGTGGGCTTGACTATTGAAGGTTCTGCTCAATCGTTCCTGCACCTCGGCATTGGTCAGATCTTTTACGGCATGGGTGTTACTGGTATCCAGACCTTGTCCCAGGTCGTCATTGCAGGTATGAAAAAGAGCACCGGCTCTTGTCTTTTATTGTAATCATGCACTTCTTCTCCCCGCTATCCCTGCTAGCATGTATACTCACCCAAATTTTCGTGTCCACCATGGAAAAAAATAGACACAACTAGCCTGCTTCATCGTGGTATCATGTTCGCCATGTACGATATGGGTAACGTCGCCAACATCTGGGTCGCCCAGGCGCTTATTGATCCCATCACTCTTGGTGGAGCCAAGGACAAGTGGCGCGTCGCGTACATTGTCATGGGCTGCGTCTCTGGGTTCGGTGCCTTGGCTCTCCTCATCCCTCTTTGGTACGTCCAACTATCTCTCAAGCGTCGCAAGGTGGCCCAACCTCCTCGCCGCACCCTCCGTTGGCTCGCCACCGAGTTTGACATTCCTGGTGCCATTCTCATCCTCCTGGCCTTGTCGTTGACATTGATGCCCTTGGTCCTCGCGCGTCGTGCCGCCAAGAACTGGCAAGATCCAGCTATCGTCGGCTTGTTCTGCTCAGGCATCGTCTTCTTCGTCCTGCTGTTCGTCTGGGAGGCCAAGTATGCCACGCGACCCATCATGTCGTTCAAGATCTGGACCAACCGCACCGCCTTTGGATCTTTGATGATCTTGTTCCTGCTCAAGGTCCTCGGCAACGTCGTCTGGCAATATCTGACTCAGTACTTTATCGTCTCGCGCGACATTACCTTTGGTCAGTCTTACTTGCTCGTCCGCGGTTTCCAGATGGCATGGCTCATTTTCCAGCTCATTGCAGGCTTGATCATGAAGCGGTACAAGAAGGCGCGTTTGTTGGTCTGGATCGGTATCTTTGTCTACGTCCTGGGCGTCGGTCTGATGATCCCTGCTCGCCACCAGGATGCCTCGATTTTCCTTATCGTCATCTCTCAGACGATCGCCGGAGCTGGTGGTGGAATGGCCCACTTGGCGTGTTCGGTCCTCGTCACGGGTGTCGTCCACAAGAAGGATGTCGCTACCGTCGTTGGCGCCTCGCAGATCTTGGTCTCGTTCGGTTCGGCTGTGGGTAATGCTGTGGCAGGAGGCATCTGGACCCAGTACCTGCCCTCGCGTTTGCGTGTGCGCGTCACCCGCCCCTACGACATGGACCGCGCCATGAACGATCCACTCGAGTATGTCAAGTTCCTGGATCCCATCACCAAGCAGCAGGTCGTGGACGCCTACAGTGACTCGCAATGGTTCATGAGCATCATGGGTCTGGCCGTGGCTGCCCTGACGATTGTCTGTGCGGCCATGTTGCAGCATGTCAACTTGGAGCAGGATCAAGATACCCAGGATCGCATTGCACTTGGCGAGGAGATCCCTGAGATCGAGGACGAGAAGAAGGAGATCAAGAACTGAGGGCTGGGGGCAGCTACTCTTTTGTAATTTACTTTTTATTTATCGTTCTGCTTTAATATATCTCTGTTTGTTTCAACATCAAAGTGTTTTCCACCAAAGAAGAGGGAGAAACAACAAGAATCCACATATTCTTTGGACCCCTCTCCCCCTCCTCCCCCTTTATTTTCTTCTTCATATACCTATGGAGAACAATACAAACACATCCTAATGTCAATTTTGAAAATTTTGCCGCGATCGATGCATGCGCTGGTCCTTGAGCCCACAAAGAAGCGGACATGCTTAAGCTTCGGCCAGCGTTCATCCATCCAAGCCACTTCCTTCCAATCCATCGTTTGTCCTGGTTCTCTTCTGTGTCCGCCCGGACCGATCCCAGCCTCCAATTTCGTCAGTCCTGAAAAAGTGGCCTCAAGAATCCCCCGGCCGGCCTTTCCCAAGGTGTTTCCGAGAGCTCAATATGGGCAGGGGAACGACATCGGGGATGTTTTCGCCCGTCCCTCATCCCACCTGACCCCCTTTTTCACTCGGATCGAACACTGTGATATCCCCAACTGCCGGGGTCTTTCAGGAATGTCACAAGGGGACTGGAGGAGTTTGTAAGTTCACTCGAATGATCGGAACCATGAATGGCTACATTTACCTTGGGAGGATTCAGTGTCAGGCGGAGTGGGGGGGAGGGGTCTGCTCCAGGATTTTCGTCACCTTGAGATGTCTATCAGGGGTCATGGAGTTGACATCTGATCCCGAGCATCTGTTTTTTTTTTTTTTTTTTTAACTATGAGCAAGAGAGAGAGAGAGTCGCCTTTGGTTCTTTCCGTGGAGGGAGGCCGAACAGTTTTTGGCCATGCTGGGAGAGGTGTACCGACGACTTGGAGTATTGGGAGAGGTTGGAGCATGTGCTCCTGGCACCCCTTATAATCGGTATGACAAGATGATATTTCCCTCGCCATCCTCAGTCTTGGTGATCCAGCGAGTAACCGCCCTGGGTACTTGGATCTCTTGAAGGGCTGGACGAAACTGGTGGATCCATGCGAACGAATACGGATGAGACCAGAGTGACAGTGGGTGAACGGGATTCACTGTGGATTGAGGAATATTGGTGGAGCCCTCGCGGGGTCGACGTTTTTTTTTATGTTTTATTTTTTTTTATTTTTTTTTTGGAAGGCGGGTGATGAGATTGAAGGTCCTTTTCAAGGAGCTCCAGGCCCCGGCGCAGAGATCGTGGACCCGAGTTGACATTGGCGGCGAAAGAGGACCGTTGAGAATTATGAAAGGCAAGATATGTATTGTTCTTCTATACCCAAGGCATATAATACAGCCAAACTTCCAACATCGTTTTTGGGCATTATCACATTTTCGTCCGCATGATTCAGAAAAGAGTATTGTGTTTATTTCTTAGTTGTCCAGGAGAGCATCAAACGGCCACGACCATACTTGCGCTGCTCCTGGAGCCAAGTAAACGGGGCGCTGATATCTTCGTTGAAGTGAAAGAAATAGGCTAGACGGAGCTGGGGCCAGTGTTCGTTGATCCAGACGCATTCCTTCCACTCCATCGTCTTTTTGTTCTCCTTCGTGTCTGCACGAACCGATCCCTTGAAATTCTCCAATTTGCTCAATCCCGCAAGGTGGCCCAAGTATCCTGGTCTACCCTGCCAGGGATCTCCAAGACTCAGCATGGCGGGGAACGAGTGCGGCACGGCCAAGATGTCGTTCCAGCTCCACGAGGTTTCATCCACCTCGCCTTGTCCGTCAAACTTGACTATCGTGATACTCAGATCCCGGAGCTCGGTAAGTCGTCCAATCTGGATGTAAAGCTTCTCGAGCTGGGACAAGAGATCTGTCTCGGCATGTGTGAGAGCGATTGGCGCTGGACGGTCATAGTAGGGCAGGCTCTCGGCATCAACAGGGGGCAGCACGCAGCCACTGACGGAGATTGTGAGACTCCTGAGCTTGGTGCAGCGCCAGGGCGATCCTTGGGCGTCAGCCAAATCGATATAGACTCCACCGCCGTAACCTCCCATATGCAGCTTTGTGAGGTTCATGCACTCGTCGAAAATAGCACCAACGGATATCCTTCTAAAGCCGCCGTTGATTCGACTGAACGAGAGAGTTCGGAGGGTTGTCGAGTGCTTGACGATCGTCAGGTTGGCTGTTGGAAAGCTCAAATCCGAGAACTCGCCCATGTCGATGAAGTCAATGATTTGTTGAGGAGGCAGCTCTTGCATGATCCGGTAGGGAAGAGAGTCGAGTTCTTCAGATTCAACCGAATAATAGGACAGACTGTTGATATGAGGACACTGTCTTCCAATGAATCCACCAATGTCCTGGACATTGTAATGCCCGTTGATGTCGCCTATGACCAGCTTCTGGATGTTGGGGCATTGCGCAAAGACGGAGAGAATGTCGGCTGCAGTGGTTTCGTCGGTGGTTCTCCAGAGGCGTAATTCTAATAACTCGGTTAACAGCCCCTGCCTTCTTGGCACCACCACCAACTCTCTGCTGCTCCCGCCGTCGCCTGTCTCAGAGTTATCTTGTTCCTCGCGCGTATCGCCCAGCTCCATATGTCCGAAATTAAAACTCTGGATCGACGGACTGAGACAGTTAAGCAGATCCAACCCCAATTGAAAGCCTCGGTTCAGATGGCACGCGATCGAAACATTCAGATACTTTAGCCCTCTAAGGTCGGCGATCGTTCTGAACAAAAGTCGGCAGTTGCAAGAGGCCGTGATAGGCAAAGAGTGGATGTGAAGGTTGGTCAAGTGCGGGTTGTGAGAGATCAACCAACAATTCTGGGCCAAGGCCAGTTGGGGCTCGCTGGCACTTGGTAATTTGATCTCCAAAAACCTTGTAAAATAGAAATCGAGGTGCGTGAGGCGGGTCATGGGCGGCAGAGCAACAAATTCACAGGTTATGGGGTCGCGAGCCGGATACCAAGACGGTCGAGGTCCAGGGGCGTCGTCAGACTGTTCCTTGAGCTCCTCGAATGTTTGGACGCAATTGTAGTAGTAGGCAAGCTCGTCCGAATTAAAAGTTAGCTCCTTGACATGCCGAATGTTGCGCCCTAAGGCCTGTGTCCTGGAAGTGGATGTAAAGATTGCGATGGGGTCGAAGAAATTGAGGCTCTTGAAGAGGAAGGGTGACAGGCGAGCGTGCAAGTCTCGGTTGGTGCGAGAGAGTATGGAGACATCCTCTCTTGTGAGGTGCAATGCGAGTTGATTGACCAATTCTAATATATCAAAGAACCTCTGGCAGAACGACGAGTTCATGGTTGCTATGGTGTTGTCGAATGAGAAAGGGATGGAATGAAGGATGAAGAAAGAAGAAGGCGAACGGATGGGCAGTGCTCAAGGTTGACATAAATCTGGTGGGCAATAGTGAAACAGTGGCTGAGATCAAATGACAATTTGCATATGAAATTAGGAATGCACAGATTTGTATGCCAATCTGTTCAGCCCACACCCACCTTTATTTCTGCACCACAATATATAAAAAAAGGACTCTGGTCTCACCGCCAGAACTTGAACATCACCTAAAATAACAAAAAAAAATATGAAGAACCTGCTTCTGTCAGCAGCCGCAACATTATCACTCATCTTTAGCTTGTTCACAAGCGTCCTCTCAACAACCCATGCAATACCTGCCGTAGCTTCGCCTGAACCTAGAGCGGTCACCACCAAAGTCGCGTCAGGTCAGTCTCTGAACAACCGCCATCCTTTCTCGGAATCCTCCTCGGCTCTCAGGGGCGCAGTCAACGATGCTCAAACTCCACGCACCGAAGCAAATGATCTTGAGCCCTCCATATACCATCATCAAGCTCGGTGCTGGCATCCCTTTACCTCCCAACGCCCTAGCACCGTTTTGTAAAAACACTATGAGGACCATTGAGGAAATAGGTGAGGTGGATATTCGTTTATCATAAAAAAAGTGCTTTTCCACGAGTGCTGCCTCTTCACTCTTTTCGTTATTTCTAAATGACTTTTTGTTTGTTGAACAGAAAAATAACTAGGATATCATATAAACTAAGGAGTGGGTTGGGCGTCGGGGGAGGTAGCTGTAGCGGTCGTAGAGGTAGTGGTGGCCGCTGGCACGGCACCTGTCGTTGTCGTCGTGGCAGTCGTAGCAGTCGTAGTCGTTGTTGTTGTCGTAGCAGCTGCGCTTCCAGTAGAGGATTCAGCAGGCGGGAGTGACCCCTTCTTCATCAAAAATACATACGGTCCCGACAATGGCTCTCCGTCCGTGATACTCGAGGCAATACTGGGGGTAGAAGAGGTCGAGGGCGGCAGCTCCATCGGCTCAGACGCCAACTCTGCAACTCCGCTGTGGTTACTGCTGGCGGGAGTGGCCTTGGGCGACATCATGATCGACGGCCGGGGAGCTGAAGGAGGAGAGGCCACCGTGTGGGTAATTGTTGGGACTGCGCTCTCCTTGTCTTCCTTCATCATGTTGTTCTTGATGTAGGCCGCTGAGAGTCTGAGACTCTTGGAGAGTTGCGCCTTAACCTTGTTAGCACGGCTTCCCGACATTGACATCGAGTGTGAGAGCGCATACAGTCCGTGAGATGTTGACAAGGACGACGAATGGTGGTGATGGTGACTGCGCGACGAAGGGGAAGGTTCAAGGTGCTCAGAGTGATTAGTGGGAGATGTGGAGATGTTGGCGGCGTTCTGGAGAGTGTATTCGCCGCCGCTGCCTGATTTTTGTGCTCCAGGAATCACGACAGCTCCTTTGGCCTTCTCGGAAGCCTCGGAGGTCGCCTTGTTGGCGGCAAAGAGAGCTGTTCCGAGTCCTCCATCGCTCTCTCTGCGTTTCACAAAGAGACTCGAAAGATCCTGTTGCATCGACGAAGGTTGTTGTTGACGATAGACGTTGGTTGGGTATGATCCAGCAGCTGAGGGCGAAGAGACAGCAGACGTAGGGGCGCTCACAGATCCCGCCAAGGGTGCTGGTCCCTGTGGACGAAGCCGTGGTGACAGCGTCAAAGAGGCTCCAGAATTGGGTGGGGAACTGAAAGTGGCACCGGCGGATGAGTCACCGTTGATGGGCGGGGATCCTGGCATGGGATCTCCTCGGGCGGCGCTCTTGGATCGGAGATACTCCATGGCTGAGCCGCCTCCTTCCCCTCTCATATGGACAACCTGGCCCAAGCTCCGTCGGTTAGATCGTTGCTGAAAGTGCTTGATGTCCTCAGGATCCACCGTCGAGTCCCATCCATTGTTGCTACAGGCAGATCCTGAGAGGTCAACAACGGGTGAGGTTGACGTTCCCGGATTAGAGGCTACAGTCTCAGTCACGGATCCATCACCAGCAGTCGAAACTTGCGCCGATGTCTCTGTTTCCTCGTCCAGCATCCTGACCTTAACACTAAGGTTGCTTGTGGCTCCGTTCTGAAGCATAAACTCGGCCATGGGGTAAACCTCATACAGATCATCCAAACTAAACTGGACACCGTTCTTGAGTGCGAGGAGCAATGGAGAGGTCTGCATCACCGTGAAGGAAGCCGCCGAACGGTCAGCCTGCGAAGGCGATCGGGCGTCAAGCGAAAGAGGCTGGCTCGAAAGAGCATCCTGACTAGCGCTTGGGGCAGCTCCTGGGGCGTTCAGGATGGAGGACGCGATGGTCGATCGAGAGTAGCGGGAAGATGTCTCGGAGCCCATTGAGAGACTTTCCAAGTTTGCCTGCAGTTGGCTGTCGCTCAGAGCCGAGGATCCCGTGGTGTCATCCGACCCCATCGCAAAATGGCCGGGTCCTGGGGAATTTCCATCGGTCTCTGGATCAACTTCCTGAATGGCGTTCAAGTCGGCGCCAGCAGCAAACGCCGCAATGACTCCGGGGATGTTGTTGGCAGTGACCTCGTTGAAGAGTGCTTTGGTGATTAAGGCTACTTGCTCTTCCTGCGTTTCTGTATCGCCATAGTACCGCTTCCTGTCGACAAAGGCTCGTTCAACGTACTTTTTCTGGATGAACGAGTCCTTGTAGTCACGAGAGTCGTTCACCAGAGGACGTCTAAAGACGATCTTGGTCGATGTATGATCGTCATGAGTCTCCGACTGAACCAGGTTGGCTTCCCAAGTCTTGTTTGAGGTCTCGTTACCAACAGCACGGATAAAGTCGAAAAGGTCGCGGGTATATGATGTTGTGTCCAAAGTGAACGACCGAACCTTGGAGATATGAGTTCCCAGACTGCGATGAATTCCAGAGCATTCTATGTGAATAGAGGCAAACAATTAGAGTTGAATTCATAAAAAGCAACCAATTGTCATATCAGTAACAAGCAAATGCCATGTCATCTTACCAATGCAGATGAGGATGCCGAGGTTGATGGCACACCAGTCAGGGTTCTTGGCCCCGCATTCAGCACAAAAGTTGTTGGCTGGGTGAGAATCCCTCATTATTTGCAAAAGCCGGGTGCCAAGGTGATCCATGTCCGGCGTCTCAAAGGCTCTGCCAAAGTCATGCGAACCGCTGGCGGTATGTCCATGACGGCTTCCAGTCATGGGCAAGCCGTGCAACATCTGCTCCATGCTGGATCGTCCTGCTCCGCTGAATCCTGACATCAATCCGTCGACGCCAAAGACACCAGTTGACTTGGAGTCCTTGCTGTTGGGGGAGTAATAACCGAGGTTCTGACAGCTGCTTGTTCCGTCCAAAAGACTCTGGATGGCATTGGAGATGACGCTGATCCAAGAGTTCATGTCCTCTGCGCTAGTGGCCTGGTAGATCCTCCTGAACTTGGGGGTGATCACCTCAAAAGTGAAGCGTCTATCCTGGTTCCGGCAAGCACGGACGGTCGAAATGCGGAGGTTGATGGGCTCGTTGTGAAGCATGGCGGCGCCCCTCTTCCAGTGCGAGTACTCGTGCATGTGGCCCTCGGAAAGCACACACCAGTACTTGTGCCAGTTGATGTTGGGCTTTTCCAAGACGGCAGAATTGTTGTGCATGCTGGGTCGGCTGGTCGCAAACAAGAATCCCTCCTTACGGCGTCCGAGGGCGGTTCCGGCGTCAATGTCCTGGTGCTCCAAGTCACGAATACCGCTGAACTTTGGTACCTGGTTATTTTGTTGTGCGCCACCAAATTGCAGTGACCCATTGGAGATACTTCCAGTTGTACTCTTCTGATCAGATAGAGTTGTGTTGTCGGCCTGGTCACCGGAGGGCTCCAGAGATCCTCGAAGCATCTCGAGCGGGCTGTCAGAAATGACGTCGGGGCTGTTAGTGGACGATCCTGCGGAAGCGGACGCCATCATTGGGGTCGATCCACCCTTGGAGATCGTAGGTGAAAGGTGAAGTGCATTCACGCTGTCATCCTGTGACTCGAGAAGTTCCTTTCTCCGTTCCTGTCGCTCCTTCCTGACGGTAGCAGCTCGCTTGTGGGACTCCAAAAGATCGGCAGCAATCATGTCCAGACCAGGTTTAAGGCTTTCGGCCAACAAGGCAGTCTCGACCATGTTTCTGCAATGTTTCTCGGAGTAGTTGGTGAGATGGTGGAGGATCTCGTCGCTCTTGCTACCACCAACGCGCATGTCCAGCAGGAATCCCCAGTACTCGAAGCGCTTGATCTCAAAGTGCCTGCGCTTCTTCTCGTACTTGGCATCGGCCTCGCCCTTCTTGCGGTTGCTCTCCTGCTTCATGGCCATGTACTTGGACAGGAACTGGTAATAGTCCTTGCTCTCGTCGTCAAACGTCTTGCGATGAGTCTCTGCTGCCTTGATGTCGTTGCCGTAGAATCGGGTGAGCGGCTCGATCAGCAAGCTCCGCATCTGGTTGGCCAATGCCTCGGACCTCTCCGCCAAGCTCTCTGACATGGGTCGAAGGTAGCTGTTGACCAATGGCTCAGCGGGCCTAAAGGTCTCCATCTCTTTGATAAAGATCTCCTCTGCAATCACCCAAGACTTCCTCGCATCGACGACCGCCTGTGCGGCCTTGAGGATCCTCTTGGTGGCGGCCTTCATATCCCGAATGTTGTTCTCGCACTCCACAACCGTGGCTCGAAACAATGGACCATCCTCTGTGTCGTGTGCGAATGGGGCAGGTTGTGGGTTGGACGGACTGGCAGAGGTGGATCCCGATCCTCCTTGGGTGCCAATAGCAACCTCGGGCAGACTTGGCAGGGAGCCGTGGCTAGCGGGGATGGAGAGGAATTTTGTGTGAAAGGAAGGCAGTTTGCCCACATTGGTGTTGAATCTCTCGGGAGTCGAGGCTCTTCTCCAATGACGTCCGCCTCCCGAAGATGTCAATGTGGCAGGGAGCGAGTATCTTGGTCCAGCAAAGCTTTGCTCGGTTGGTGGACCATCTAAAATACAGAGTAAGGAATGAATGTAGAGTCAGTTTGTGTGATTATGTGTCATATCTAACGGAGAATTTACAAAGAGTGTTTGACGACATACTAACGATCCAAAGAGAAAATTGGGCCACGATTTTTGTAGATGCCGAGGTAGGGTCCCAGTAAAGGAACTAGATAGTAAAAGAAAGGGGAGCAAACAAGTTAGGATAAGGCATAACAACACCGCAAAATCTTGTACGATGATTGGACAATTGAAAAGTTGTTGGTGGAATGATGGATTGTGGGAAACCTACTGCAAAAACGGCCTTGTGCTCCACAACTGTATCCTCGACGTTCTCTTTGGGCGTATAGGTCGCTTCCCACTCGTAATGACCGTCTTTGTGCTCGTTCGGAAGGGCGATAACCTCCGATATGGTATAGTCCTTCATCTATATCATCAAAAAGGAAGTGTTAATTATCTAAACGTTGCAGGATCATCATGATCGACAGCAAAGGCAGCCTGTTGGCCGTTCACGTTTCATCTCGGAAGTAAAATAACAAAAAGAGATTTTGGTTCCGCTACCTGACGTTGAGGATCGAATGTACGGCACAACCCCAGCATTTCTTGATCCGACCTAGCTTTTGCAAAGTACAGCAAAGTGGCATCCAGAGGAGTTGCTGGGAGGTCTTTGGAAGAGACCTCCGTTTTTACGATAGATCCTGAGGGATCATCGCTGTTGATGCACGGCGTCTCCCCTTCTTCTTCCTCCTTAGCTTGGCGGCTCTGCTGCGAGTCTGCATTGCTATTGTTGTCTATAATGCTGGATTGCAGAGCATCGGCCTCAGAAACAACAATTGTTGCCGGTGGTGATGTCGTTGATGTTGCTCCCTCTGTTGGCACTGACACTAGTGGTGACTCGACTGCTGCTGTGGTGATGGTAACGTCGGGCGTAGTGGAGGTAGCGGAGGCGGTGGTGTCGTGTGAACTTGGTGGGGTAGTGGTGGTGGTGGTGGTGTTGTTGTGGCCAAGGTGTTGAGAGCCATCTTTTTTGGTATCGTTTTCGGTGGGAGTATGTTCCTGAGGGTCATGGACGCCCTGTGGCACATTGGACGACGTCAAGGAGTCGAGAATGGTCCCCTTGATGTCAAACAAAAGTCGAACCCCACCCCCTGCTTGAACTTTAAGCAGAAGGGCGGGAATAGTAATAGTGGTTGTTGCTGTGGCGAGGTCTGTCGTTAGTGTTTTCGTTGCTGCTGGTTGCTTTTGTTGTGATTCCTGTCCTGACCCTGACCCTGGCCCTGACTCTGACCCTGACCCTGACCCTGATACTGAAGCTGACTCGACGAGACTGTCGGTCGGTGTAGGGGTAGGAGGGGACACATGGATGTGATGGTGGTTGTTGTCGTGGTGGTGGTGGTGTGGTTCAGGGTCCTGGACATACTCGATCCGGTCCAGGGTGTGGGATCGGACTGCGAAAGTGTCGTTGGGCTGGACGGACACAGTCACCGCGGGTGAACTCGTCGCACTGTGCACCGTGATGCTCGCGATAGCAACTATAGGAGGAAAGTGGTTGAAGGCGGCAACGTTGAAAGTAGGTTAGGATAGGAAGACTGACAACAAAAGCAACTTGGCCGAGAGAATGGGAGAGAGGTGTGAACGAGAGACAAGCTGGAAGCGTGTTTGTGTGTGAAAGTTGACTTGCATTGTGCGGGGTCTGGTTGAGAGAGGGACGAGGGGATGTGAGCAGAGTTGGCAAGTGCCATGGTCTGAAGGTCCGAATGGGAAGAGGTCAAGGGAGAGAGAGAGAGAGAGAGAGAGAGCGTGGCTGTCGTGGCTGTCGGTCGGTCGGTCGGTCCGGTCGGTCTGTTGGTGAAAAGAGGGTGTTTTGGGCTGGTGATGGAGGAGAGAAGACAAGGGTAGGTGGGTGACGGCGGACGATGGGGATGATGACCAGGCAGGGAACAAAAGAAAGAGGATGGCGAGCGGGAGGGAAGGAGGGAGAAGTGGGAGAGGGAGGAAGGGTGTGAGAGAGTGAGAGAGTGAGACGAAGAAGAGAGAGAGAAGGGAATAATAAAAAAGGACGAGGCAGCACACTTTTTTGCACTGTTGGATTGGAGGAGGGAGAAGGACGAAGGAAGGAGAGGGAAACGCACAAAGAGAAATAAGA
The DNA here is from genome assembly GCA_019671135.1 of Linnemannia hyalina. Classification (NCBI taxonomy): domain Eukaryota; kingdom Fungi; phylum Mortierellomycota; class Mortierellomycetes; order Mortierellales; family Mortierellaceae; genus Linnemannia; species Linnemannia hyalina. Next base: position 397,620 of record JAHRHY010000018.1, on the reverse strand, counting down.
AGAGGCCAAATGGCTTATTCGATTATTTAGCCAATGGGTATGGGACTACTGGATATTGGGAAGGGGGTTGCCGCTGGCTGTTGACTAGTCTACGACAGCAAAGATACACACAGCAGGTAGTTCTGTGGAGAGAAATATGGAAATATCGAAGGGGGGCAGGGGACAGGGCAAGAGAACTGGCTATACCGTAGTCAATGGCCATACATATGCCACTAACAAGAACAAACATTCGTGAGCATTTTACCTTGGCTTCACCTGGTCGTCCTTTCCTCTCTTTCTCACATAAGGAGGCATGCTGCTCACCATTTTTTATTTTCTTTTCTTTTTGCCTTCTGGTCATTCGGGGGAGCCCTCATTCTTTCTTTCTTCCTTATGTCTCTTCCCTCTTTCCCTATTTCAACTTTCGATCGAACGTCCTCACCCATGTCTCTCTCTCTTTTTTTTTAAACATTTGGTACCTTCTCAATTGATACCCTAGGAAGACCCTAGCATACCACTCCAACCATTGGAACAAATCGCACCCTTGGACTAACCATCCCCTTTAGCAAGCAGATCCTACTTGACTTCAACGAATACGAACAGGAAAACAAATACAAGAACAATTGGCACCAATGGTTCAACATATGCGAGAGCGTTATTATTATTTGAACACAAGGCCACAACCCTTTTTCTAAAAATTGCCTGCCTTTCTCCAGAGCCCAAAAAGCCATTTAAAGTCAAATAACAAAAAAACCAAACGCAGTTGGTCTCTTTTCTTCTTTCTTTCTTTCTTTCTTTCCCCATTTTGCGATCGGGAAATAGCAATAGGGGAGCTGATATCTACCAAGGGACAATGCTTTAGTGATGACGGTTGGAGGAGGAAAAGCGTTGAATGGATGAGTCGCGTCATTGTCAACTGAGACACAACGCGTACTGGAAAGAAAATAAATATGATTGTTCTTACTTTTCTTTTTACCCGCGCTCGTTGGACACACAGAGGAAAATATATAGCAAAGCCCAGCACCATGTGGACATGCATTGCAATTAATGTTAATGCTGTTAAGCAACGATATCTCAGCATTAGCGGATCACTGTGGGAGGCTTTTATGGTATCCGTTGGACATCATTCCGTGTTGGTGAACCGGATGTCTTTTTCTTGGCCAGAGAGGTGAAGTGTCAGCTCTTTGAAAATGGTGGCAAAAACGTCGCAAAAAGCCGCGTGTGACGTCATCTCGGACTTGCTTGAGGAGACATATTGCTCCATTCCTCCCTTTCTCCCTTTCTCCCTTTCTCCAATCACCAACCACGCACCCTCAAGTCATAAATACGCACCCACACACCCAAACAACCCCCCAACAAACACAACCATGGCGCCACCAGCAAACGAAGTGCCGCACTACCTGCACCCGGACTTTGACCCATGGTCAATCAAAATGAACCAGATTCGCGACATTCTGATCCAGCACAACGTCAAGACCCCAACAGGGGCCGTCCGGAAGCAGCAACTCGTTGACCTCTTCAACGAGTATATCAAGCCTGACGTTCCTGAGCTTGGAGACTCGGAGGATATGATTGAGCACGAGGATACCCTCAATTTCCCCAAGGTAACTACTGGTCTCTTTGAATACGCCTCCAATCGAACGTACGCCCTATTAAAAGAGCGACAGAAACTAATAGATGATCCCTCGCTTTGTACTCTTTCACCGCATAGATCAAACTCAAGAAGACCAACAGTCGCGCCAAGCTCTCCAAGGAGAACGGCACTGTTGAGACGAAACAGGAAGAAGAACCAACTCGAGGCAGGAAGCCCAAAAAGGCTGATTTGCAGAGTGACGACGAGACCCGAGACAGGAAGCCACGAAGTACTGACTTGCAGAGTGACAACGAAAGCCGACCCCGAGGTCGTCCCAGGGTAAGCAAAGAAATCAAGGAGTTGGCCGAACCAGCTTCATTGACGCGTGTCTATCATGAAAGGAAAACTAATTTTTTTGCTGTCAATATATTCGATCGTACATAGAAGGTGACAAGGGAGAAGAGCAACAACTTTTCGGACGAGAACCCATTCCAGAGCGGCAGCGAGTCAGGACCCGGTCGGTCGCGATCACGCACAACCCCTACATTGGTTCGGTCACGATCTAGTACACGCATTGCCTCTCGAAGGGCAGCAAGGGAGAGCGAAGAAGCAGTAAATCAGGATCACGTCTTCAAAGTCCCAGCACAACCTGCATTTTCAAAGTTCATGAAGCCCTCGCCCGTCGCCAAGGAGAAGAAGACGGATTCATCATCGAGATCATCAACATCGCCACCACCAGTAAAGCCACGTCAAATTACCGATACAGAACTTCCAAGCCCCAAAGAGCTCAACATCACGTCTTCACAGGACGATAAGGATGACATGAGGGAGCTGAAGGAGAACCTGCGGCAGACCCTGAAATACCTGTGGGTTGTCCTTCCAGTCATTTTTCTTGCATATGGCGTCTGGTACCGTCAGGCGAGATTCGACGTTGGCTTCTGTACCCCCGCCACAGACGAATTGACCAAGGGCAAGAGTACGTTTTCAATTCTGTCATTGCAATTGCCATGTTTGGTGCATCAGCTATGTCAACTGACAAGTCTACTAACGCGTCTCCGTTTTGGTGTCGATCTTAGGCTGGTTTTCTCCATCATGCATCCCTTGCCCTGACCACGCGACTTGCATTGACCCGGACGCTGATCCTATCTGCCCTCCGGAGTACATGCTGAAACCCCAGCTTTTGAGTTTTGGCAACCTCTTCCCACTCTCGCCGATCTGCGTTCTGAACAAGGCCAAGGAGTACCAGAGTCTTCGGGTTGCCAATGCTGCCGAACAGCTTTTGCAGATCCATGCAGGAAATGTCGAGTGCGGGATGTTGACTAGGGATAAGGCACCCGTCGACAGTGCCGAATATAACGCCCGCCGCAGCATCCCAACCGATGATCTCCAATTCCAACTCGAGCAACTCAAAGATGTAAGCAGGTTGTGGGATGTGTTTTTGGTTTTCAGCGAGAAGATATCAATTTTGCTGCAAATATTTGGTCGGGTTATTAACATCGCCCCTTCTTTTCGTGTTATTAGGCCAGCATTGATAGGGAAGAATATTTGCAGCTCTGGAAGCTGGCGCTGAAGGAACTTCATCGCCGACCTGACACTATTGTTTTTGAGCACGGATTGGCAAAGTAGGTCTTGCTTACACGGAAATGGAGCCTTTTTGATGTTGTCTCCTATTAAGCCTCATTTTTTTCCTTGTCTTTTCATGCACACATGCTAACGGATATTGGGTCTAATGTTTCATAACAACGTTTTAGTGAGGAGCGTATTCGATCATTGAGACCACGCAAGTCATTGGGCTGCCGCCTTCGTCAGGCCTTTGTTGGCTGGGCCCTCAGGTTCAAGTTTATCCTCTTCAGTAAGTCATATACCTACCTCTTTCATTGTATCGTCTCTTGAACTATCCCTTTGTTTGAACCATTACTCACCAAACCCTCCCGTCTTGTTGGACACTCCCGCTTGTAATAGCACTGACGGCGGGACTGATTGGAGCAGCAGCAGTTCATGTGCACATTGCTCGCAGACGCAAGGAGGCACGTATTGTTAATGGCCTAGTCCAGAACGTGTTGGCCAAACTGTCGGATCAAGCACATTACTACTACGTCGACCGAGTCCTCTACCCAGAAGCGTACCTCCCAGAATACCACCTCCGGGATGTTTTGCTGGCTGATGTTCATTCCCCAGCGCGGCGACAGGAGATCTGGAATAAGGTCGAGGCAGTGGTCGAGCGTAATTCGAATGTTAGGGCCACCTCGGAGGAAGTCCGCGGGGAGTTGCATCGTGTTTGGGAGTGGGTTGGGTCGACTGGAGTTTATAATCAACAGAACCAGCAGAACCAGGATCAGCAGAGCTATAGGCATCACGAGCATCAGAATCAGGGGAATAAGGAGGAGGAGCGGTATTTGAGGGATGACCATTTGGGCGGCTCTGTGGGTACTGGTGCTGGAACTGGACGGGCAGTGAGGGGTGTGCCCAAGGTACCCCCTCGTGTGGGACCTCATGGAAGTTTTTTTGGAATGCGACGTGAGGACTCGGAGTACCTTAACCCCGAGAATTCGTTGTACCCTTCTCTCTCCCAGCAGGATTATGGATCCTACTCCCAGAACTAATGCGTATGGGAGAGGGAGGGAAGGGAGGAAAGAGTATGAGACACGGGTGTCTTTGTGAGTGTATCTGCGAGTATGATATGCGTAAATAAAAACGCTTTTTTGATAATATTATTTTAAAAGTAAACTACAAGAATCATTCTGTTTTTAATTTAATCGACCTTCTTGAGGTTGTTTGACTCCAACGTCAAAGCCGGCGCAAAGCCCTTCCACAGGTACACCGAAGGCCTCAACCCCTTCTCGACATAATGCTGAAAAGTCAGCAACAAGGTTGTGAAATACACGCCCGAAATCGAAAACACATGCCACCATGCATGGAACTGGGGGTTCCACCTCAACACCGAGTTTGGGCCCACGCCGTTCACGAATTCGCAGAGGTGCAAGTCAATCAGCCAGATTGTCACTGCGAATGCGTAGACACCCAGTGCGCGTGTGATCAGCCAGGCCGAGGTTGTGGAGGGGGTGTTCCAGGAAGCTATGATGGATTTCTGGCGTTGGTGAAGGGTTGTGGTGAGGTAGATGATTGCTAGTTGAAGGATCCCGAAGGATGCTTGGAAGGTGTAGAATTGCACCTTTCCGCCCGTGATGGATACAAAGATCGTCGTCAATGCTATTTTTTTTGTGTAGGTTTGTTGGTTTGACAATTAGGGTTTTGTTCGTTCGCCGTTGTTTGGGATAGAAAAGTAGAAGAGTGGGAGGGAAAGAAATTGGGCGTATGAGCCGTCTTGGGTTAGCATGAGGGGCGAAGGAAACAAAGGTCAAAGGTACTTAACAAACGTTCACTGATAGGGCTCACAACCCGCATTTGCATATTTTTGTCTCATGAAGCAAAAGAGAAAAGTAAAAGAAACGAAGGTATGGGTTGTGAACTATCAGGCGTCGGGGTTTTTGCTGGTTCCCCATGATCCTTTCTTGCCACGAAAACCCAAACAGCAAAGAGTGAAAATGGGAGAGGGAAGGGAGGAGGACTTACCGAGCCAGGTGGCAAGGCTGATTGGGAACCAGCGTCCCTGTGGTCCATATTTCGTCTCTGTAGAAATAAACAACAACGCCGTCGCCGCGTAAATCATTGGCAACTCATCTATATCGTCACCCAGATCATCCAGAACAATGGAAAAGAAAAGCAGGTCAGTTTTAGTCACCACTTCAACAACAGCATGGCATTGGAGCGTTTTACGGTATTAGTATCCCTTACCGAGTAGCTGCATTTTGTGACGAAGGGTGCCGTGGAAGAGAGTCGACCCAATACCGACGACGCTGATTGTCCGGAAGGCGACCTTGAACCGTTTCTCTTTTGTTGGGCAGAGGTATAGGCCCAGTTCTCCCAGCGCTACAATAAACAAGCTCGAGATCGTGTTCCAGAACCTATTCTCGGAAAGGTTTTGAGAGAATGAAGGATCAAGTCAGCAAAGGCACGAGTGGACATGGTAGAGAAGGGATGACCAAGCAAAGAAGGAGAAGGAGGAGATGGAGGAGAATGAGGGAACGGGGTGCTGGGAAGAGGAACGTACTCGGCAATGTAATAAGAGACGACGTAGTTGTTCTCGCACCAGTCGACGGATGCGGTGTTGGGCGACCAGTATCCGGTCTGGTCAAACGATGCTGTCGTCGGCGCCATATTCCTTGTGTCTTTAGTGTAGAACGATAGACTCTTGCTTCCGGTAAAGTTATGTGTCTTTGATGATCCCGAGACAAGCGTGTGTCGAGGGCGTGTAGAAGGTAAAGAGAAGGGTACGAGTGTGTGTGTGGAGAAGGGAGTTGAGAAGATCAAGAAAAAGAGAGCAAAAACGGGGGGGCGGGCGAGGAGAGGGTTTTATACGATAATTCAAATCGAACCTTGTTCATCTTACAGACGAAAAGGGGGAGAGGGCGGGTGGCTGACTACCTTACAACCTGTCAAGGGAAAAAAAGAGCCATGCATGTGCTCGGACCGAGAAAGAAAGACAACGCCTAATATCCTTTCACCAACACTGTCTTCCTGTTTATGTGCATGATCGCGGCAAAGATGCCAAGAGCGAAAATGAAAAGACAAAAGGGAATCAACACAACAGAGCAAGAGGTGAGGAGGGTGGGTGATTCCTTTGTAAAGAGAAATGACTAAGAAATCGGATATCCACCTGGTAGTACAATGACAATTTTTTCTCACTTGTTAGTACTAACGGTACTTCAACCAACCACGATGATGATGACGAGCACCTAGTCCCTCTCTGCTTCGTCGTCTTCCTCCTCTTCTTTATTGTCATGTTCATGTCCTCGTAGCAGAATAATTAGCGAGAAAGGCAATAAACAATTGGACACGGGGCGAAAGTTCGTCGCAGAGGCAATAACCAGGTGCCATTTCGGCTGCGTTGTTTCTCTGTTGTTTGTTTTGTTTGAGATGCGAATGTGTGTCCATGCTAGAGAAAAGTGCTCTCACTCGCTCCAACACTTACTCTCGGCTACCCCGGACAAATTTTCAATAATGGGAATTGGTGGCCACCACTTGCCAGCTGGAACTGCGCACAGCCCATGCTCACTTTTCCCACCTTTGTCGATAAAAAAACGTCTGTCCCTTCCTCAATGATACGAATCGATGCAGCCTGCTCCAGTCTCTTCTTTCCTCCCCCTCCTCCACATGCAACTACCGACCCGCTCTCTAACCGCCAGGGTACAATCGCTATACCATCCCCAGTATTCAGCTCCCTTCGGCAAAACCATTTGTTTGTCTCTTTTTTTCTCTTTTTTTTATTACAGTAATTGAAGGCCGAGCAACATGCAGAAAAGGAGAACGAAAAAAAAAGGCAAAGAAACTCGCAAAATATCTCTTTTTTTTTTCCTTATGCCTCCTTCCACTCCTTCAGCTTGTCCTTAAAGACCTTCTCAAGCTTATTGGCACACTTGACATACGGTGTCGACTCGCCATTGTACAACCGACAGTTGTCAAAGATCTTTCGACAATCCCGCCCGAAATCATCCAGCGTCGGATACACATCCGCATCCACGTTCGATTCTAGCGTCGACAAGTCTATTTCACAATCAACACACACAAAAAATAATTAACGACTGCAACATAATACGAAAACGCGTGCAGCTCTTTCTTCACGCGTTGGTTAAGCCGCCATTAGGTCAATAGGCTTACCCATAGGGTCCTTGATGTAGGAGTAATAGTCCGTGACAGCTTCGACGTCAACAGGGTGTAGGAACGGCCATGACGAGGCATCCTTGATCAACTCGGCCACAATATGCTTCATCGCGTTGTAGTAGGGTCCATGTACCGGTACTCGAGGCGTAATGTCCATCAACGGATCCCAGCCCGATTCCTCTATTAGATCGCGGGAGAAACATATTATGCAAACAAGACAAGTCAGTGTTCAATTCATACAAATGTCGCAGCTGCATTACCGACGGAACAAGGGGAACGAGTCGTACTTATTCCTGGTACGGTCATAGGGTCGACCTCCTTGGGGCCATTTTTGAAATCCTGCAGTCCGGGATATATGATGTGTGATTTCGACACTTCTTTGATCTTTGTGATAACAGCCTGCAACATTCACAAATAAACATAAGTGGTTAATATCGTATCGACGAAACTGTCCATTGCCCACGCGCCGTTCCTGAGATTTTCTTTTGCCTCAGTACCTTTCGCTGCGTTTGGAGTAGGCTGTTAACCTCGAGGTACTTGACCCTTGGAACCATGGAGCACTGCATGATAGTTCCTCCCTCGTAATCCTTAATGTATCCCATCCATATTGACCGATCCAGCGTAATATCTTTTGTGAATCCCTACATGTATAGAAAGAAAGTAGTGTAAATACATCAGGAACACATTGATCGGCCACTCATTTCAGAATCGGCAAAAAAAAAAAACTCTGAATACAGACATACCTGCTTCTTGAAGTATCCGATGGCATAGTTATCTGCATATGTCAAAAAGTGCTGGACATCCGTGTTTTCCGAAATGTAATCCTTGAGATGGTTCATCAAATGCGAACCATAACCTTTGACCTGCTCTGTCGATGTAATGGCGCAAAACACAATCTCGGCAAATTTTCGGTGGTTGAACGGCCGATATGTGATCCCTCCCAAAACAATCAACGGTGCCTTCACAATCGCCATACTGTAATGGTTTCTATTAGTCCGTGTATCAATCAACATGAAATAAAAAGGTGTTAGTGTGTACTACCTCGGACATGTCACAGCACGTTGTGCTGAAATACTTAATTTCAAAGATGATTACCTGTCGTAGACGAGGCGAGCAATGTACTCTCGAGGCATCTTGGGAAGCTGCTTCTGGAACAGGTTCTTCATGCCGGTCAGCAGAATCATCGAATCCCGCGAGCCGTCGTTAGTGAACACGCGGAACTCGATCAACCCTTGCCGCTCTTCAATGACCGCTGGTTTCTCCTTCTTGATTGGCACCTGTAAATTGAAGGGTTATGAATAAATTAGACTCTAGATTGCAGTTTGACAGGTCGCGTATTGCCTTTTTCAATTCCAACACTGCTGGCAGTGATAACATACCTCGTCTTCCTCTTCTTGGGCGTGAGGTGCACTTGACTCCTGGGTCTGTTCAGTGTCACTCAATGGCTCAGCCTCCTGGTCAGCGACATGTCCGTCTCCGTTGGTAGTAGTGCTTGTCGGCTCCTGCTCATCCTCGGCCTCGATTTTGATCCGCTTTGGTTCCCGTGTTACGTCAAGATCAATATCGCCGTCCATGTCCGTATGCTCGTGTTTGTTAGCTGAACCAAGGTCTCTTGAAGCCAGGTCTTCTGTGTCAAGATTTCCATTCTCCAACGGGACCTCCATCTCTACCGCAGGCTCTGGCACAGAAGCTTCTTCCGCTGGTGTTATCCCGTTCAGCTCATCAATGGCATCTGAGATGCCTACATTGAAATGAAGCAACAATGTTAGCATCCCGTTGTCAGCATCTAATCTGTTTCGTACTTTGACATGTCATGACAAATGGGTCAGGTAAGTGAGTAAACTCCGAGGAAGTGTTACCATTAGGCACATGGTGTCCGTTGACAGGTTCAGGTTCAGGCTCTGGCTTCGAGTCCTCTGCCGGAATATCCCTTGGAACGATTTGCCTATTCAGTGAAAAATCCCAAATGTCGAGTAAGCGCCGGGTTCATCCCTTTTCGCAACTCCTTCAGCAATTCAGCATGTTGGTGTGGGTATACAGAAGAAAAAAGAAAACTTACTTCCGCAAAGAAGCAATATCCTCGTCGTCGTACTCAAAGTCCAGCAGCCTTCCCTTGTCCTACACACAATCGAACAAAAAAAAAAGGCATTAAAATAATGTTTCGTTTTAGTGGCGTGGAAAATAAGTCAACCCCATTTTGTACATAGAAAAAGTAGGATGACAGAGTTTCCCGGCATGTTTGTCTTCCTGAGAAGAACGTACAAGCGCAAGTAACTGCTGGTGTTGTTCATAAACGTTGCTCGTTTGTTCGTTTGGGCGAATTTCGGCTGTATCAAATGTCGGCATTATTTACCTGCAAGAGCTCGTCTCGACGGAAGGCAGCCCTCAGGCGACGGTCAAATTCCTCGCCCGTCCAGGGTCCACCATGATGACTGAGCTTATGTCCACAAGCACAGATATCGACCCTGCCAATCGTCCCTGGAGGTTTGGGTTTCCAACCCTGGCAGTCGCATCCATGACTGTCGTTCCCGTTGCTGTTCTCGCTGCTACTATCAGCAGGTGTAGCTCCCAGCGGTTGCTCTGTGGTGGTGAAATCGCAAGGACAACTCCGGCCGATCTTCATCATGCGCTCGCTCATCGACAACGAATCGATCGGTTTGTCTGCTGGGGGGTAGTTGAGACCATTGCTGGACGGTGTTGAGGGTGTGGCTCCATTGCTCTCTTTGCCAATGTCGATCGCGTCGTTCGAGTCCTTGTTCTCGTCTGGTGGGGATGGCTGCTGCTGTTGCTGCTGCTGTTGTTGTTGCTGTTGTTGTTGCTGTTGTTGTTGCTGTTGTTGTTGTTGTTGCAGCAGCTGTTGCTGTGCTTTGTCTGGGTCTTGAGGCTGATCCATGACTTTGCTCCTGTTTTCAGTAGAGAGGGAATGTGCTCAAACTGTCTTGCAGGGCCGAGCTGGAAGGCAGTCAATGAAAAAAAAAGAGTACGGTCTCTCTGCGACAGGCCAGTGAGGCTGTTGGTCTGGTATACTCGATTGTGGTTATGAACTCTTTTTCTTGCTCGTCCGTCCGAGGTCTGTTGCAGTGGTCGTTTGGGTCCTGTCCTGTTATGGTGGTTTGAATGAGCTGATCACTTGTGCGCGCTTGCTTGAGGCAGTGTGAGTGTCTGAGTGTGAGTTTATGTGTGGTGTGTAAGTTTTCGACGGACTGGCAGTGCAGACATGCAAATGGAGCCCCAGAACTGTACTCAAAATAAAAACGACGTACACTTCTAAATCACGTACACCCAAAACTCCCTTGAGTCGTTTCGTCCCTTGAATTGAAAAAGGGGACTTTTTGCTGCTGCTGCTCTCCTCTTTCTTATACACACATCCACAAAGACTCCCGACTTTATTTATATATACCTCGACAACCATGCCTGCATCTGGGTAAGGCACCCATTTATCAACAGGAACCAGCTGGCAAAGGAAGCATATACCAGGACAAGGGAATGGCCCATCACCATCTTGCAATGGATTCCCTTTTTTCTTCAACTCTCGAGAACACTCCCGCACCCTAGCCTGAATCACTTTGTCACGCGAGTTGATCAGGACCAAATACTAGGACAAGCAAGAAGCAACAATCCTACCAGCAAAGCGGACACACTCTCCTGGCTTACACTCGGGTATCAATTGAAGCGCCAAGACCATTATTTGTGCTGACCCACACCTTATGGTCGACTCTGTCTCTCATAGAAAGCAAACCCCAACCGGTGGTGCCCGCCGCAAGCCCACCCAGTGTACGTCGCCCTTTGTGCCATCATCAGGAAGCTCCATAACCCAGGCGCCCCACTCATGGATCGATTGATACTCACACCTTCCGCTTTCACCCCCCCCCCCCCCCCCCCTCCTCAACACCCAAATAGCCTCGAACCACACCTCCAACGCCAACAACGCCAACAACGCCATTACCACCAGCCCCGAACTAGGATCAAAATCGCGGGACACAGAGACCTACAACCCTGTCAACAGCTTCAACTCACAGGATGTCATCAACCATTTCGATCGCTGTAAGTTTTGTTGTTGTTTTTTTCACAGGATCCGATTCCATACGATTTGAGGATATTCCTCGCAGCTTTTAAATGGGAGTTGAGGAAGGATCTGTGGTTGTAATTAACATATCTTGAATATTATTTTTTTTGGGGGGGGGGGGTTTCATAGCGTGGAAGGCGGCACTTGACAGTTATCATCAGCCAGGAGGAGCATCTAACATGGGTAAGCGCGCAGAACAAACGAATAGAGCACATTGGAGCCGGGTGTACCCATGGATTGAGGGGGAATATGTGCCCCATTGATATTAATTGCTGGTTTCCTCTTTGGACCCCTGTTATTTAGCAAAAGCCGAGATGTACAAGGGCGCAGAGACAATGGCATGGGGTAGCAAAGTCGCCCCAAAAGGTACACAACCTCTCTCTTTCTCTCTCTCTCTCTCTCTCTCTCTCTCTCTCTCTCTCTCTTTCAAATGCCAAATACCAAATGCCTCAGGATAAACCAGAGACGTACATATTATACGAACCCTACGATTGCTCTGTTTCTCACATCTTGGTCTTGTTTTTTTTTTCCGCCACGTAGGTTCTACGAGTACGGGAGCAGACTTTTTGGCAGAACTCAACAGGAAGCAACCCGTTGCCCCCTAATCTTGATGATGATACCCCCCTTTCCTCCCTTCCTTCTGTGGTCATCGGTTGAGAATGTAATAAAAAAGATATCGGTCAAAAGAACAAGCTGGCACTAGAACTTCTACCTCTGACAAAATGTGGTAACAGGACCTTGGTGGTTTGTTTTTGTTTTGGCATTTATTTGGTACAAAATGAAAAGAGAATTATTATTTTTCCTAGCAAAAGGGAGGCGGAAGAAGGGTGTCAAAAGAAGAACAAAAGGAAGGCGAAAACAAAGAAAAAAGAGTGCGGCTTAGAGGAAGTAGACAGCGCCAAATAATGTCATGGCAAAGGCCATGATATTAGCATTCTGCCTATAACTCGTCGCAGCCCCATTCACCACCGGCTTGGCAGCGGCGGGCTTGGAAGGAATACTTGGGTTGTGAGCAACAGGGGTGACAGCAGGCTTATCGGCCGGGAACGGGTTTGGAGGAGGAGCAGGCTGAATAATGCGTCCCTTATTCAACGGTTTAGGAGTATCTCCCTTCCTGGGCATCTCCAACGGCACACCCACATTACTCTTGCTCGCCCGCTTATCCCCCGCAGGAACCACCTCAAAGTAATGCGAATACGTATCCAACTTCCCGTCTTGCGTAATTCGGATCGTGTAATCCTTCCCCGGTGCCAACGTGGCGGGAACGAGCCACTGGTACGAGTTTTTGGAAGAGTCCGTCCCCTTGACCAGTGTCTCGACCGGCTTCAGTTTGTCGGGGGCTCCTTGCATCAATCGGATTTCGACGGGGCTCTTGGGCTCGATGTTCTTGGCGTAGTCCGGATCTGGGTTGGGACCCCAGGAGATGACATAGGTGGTTGCTTGGGCCCAGACGGATTCTGCGTACGGTTGGACCAGCCAGAGGGGGGACTCGTATTCTTTAGGGGCAAGAGCGTGAGGGTCAGGGGCGACTGCTCCTCCTGGGGCTGCGGCGGCTGGAGCCTCGGCTTTCTCGTCCTTGTTGTGTTTTGCCTTGATTTCGTTCTGTTCATCTTTCTTGTCAGCGGTGGCGGATTTCTTGTGAGTGTCCTTGTGGGCCTTAGCACCGTGTTCGGAATGTTCCCTCTTGTCGATGGGGTGGGCGCGCTTGTCCATGTTGCTGGATGTCATGTCGATGGATGCTTCTGTGGAGGCAGCGTCGGCAGCGGGTTGGGGGATGCTGGCGGCCATGGCAGAGGCTGCCAGGCAGAGTATGGCAGATACAGCTGTGATCTTCATGTTATTTTCTGTTGTTTGGGCGATGTTATGTGTCGTAAAGGAAGGCGGGTTGGTGGCGGGATGGAGTACTGAACACAGAAGGGCGAGGAGAGAAGAAAAGAAGACGAGACAAGAGAAAAGAGAAGAGAAGAAAAGAAAAGAAGAAGAGACGAGAAAAGGAATCGTATTCGTAGCAGGAACCCACCCCTCATGTGTTCCTACTACAATACTGCCTCTCATAGCGGGGCAATGGAGGGGGGGTGTCGGTCGAGAATGAAATCAGGAATAAAGAACGAAACGCGAACATTCATAGTCAAATGAACCCTAGCACACATAAAGGGTGGATTATCTACGATCATGTATCAGACAGGTGAAAATAGGGGAAAATCACTGAGAAGGTATGATTCTAGAAAAGAATAAAAAGGAGCGTAGCAGGTTGAAAGCTTGAATGGAAGGTGGAATCTCCAGTGGCTGCATGGTGGACGGGTAGTATCGATATGTATCTGTGCGTGTGGATGATTGCAAAGCGAGTGCTCTCACGAAGATCGATAAAATATGAGCAAGAAAGAGCAAAGAATGATGAACAACGAGAGAAGAGGAGAGGAGAGCAAGTTGAGAATTATCACGATGGGGATGACAAAGCCTGAGAGAGGAGGGAGTGGGGGAGAGGAGAGAGGCACATGTAGCATTGTGCATGTAGTGGAGGTTGAGCCCTTTCCTTTGTTTTGTTCGAAATGAATTGACATGGTGGAGAAAGGAATAAAAAACGGCCTCTACTCTGCAGTCGACAGTTGCGAATGATACTTCCATTGACCAATGCCTACTTCGTCATTACCATCAAATGGATGAACCTCGATGGGCTGAGTGAAGTAGACAGACTCCCTCCCTCTTACCGCAGACGTGTGAAGGATCGGCGGTAGAGTCGATGTCCAGCTTGGGTCATGAAAAAGTAGACACAAATATGCACGAAGGAAGGAATACACCATGTCACACAAAGCACAAGAAGCAGTCCAATGGGAATGAATGTGTCGACTTTTCTTTCCTTTCGTACTACCATGAACTTGACGAATGTTTCAAAGACAAAAAACGAGCCATTAACACCAGAAGGGCCAAATCACAAAGTCAGGAGTCAGGGTTAGTGACATCCCCGTCATGAAGAATGGCGAGTGCAGTAGCCAAGCAAATGAACTGGCAATGGATGAGCCCTACCAACCCGCCTTGAACAATCATGTAAGCAATATTGATCAAGTATCGACAACAGCACCTTCAGACCAATTGATGAATGATGAGCTTGGTCGGTCTTGAATCGGTTGGTGTCTTCGTTTCCGTCCGTTATATCGTTTCTAATTTGTGTTACTCCAATCCTCCATTCCTTCACCCAGCCTAGCCACATTGCCAATCCCCTGCATTTGTGTCAAGATGAACAGGAAGAGCTTTTGACAAATGAGGCTGTGAGAGTGACAGCAAGAGAAAGAGCGATAGGTATGGGTAGGTGATACGAATGATCACGAGTAGACGAATAGACGAATGAACAACAACGAAAGAACAATCTTTGAAGAATCCAATTGGTTCCCCTGTTTGTGTCCGTGTGGCACAGCAAGGTCCAGGGAGAGATATGTAACAATGAATGAACGAAAATACAAAAAAAAAAAACGATGCATGAAGGAAAGCACGAAAGTATTTACCATTGACGACGATGCACGATCTGGAGGAACGATAATAATAACAAATTATGATGCTGATGGCTGAGTCAATGAGGTAGGGAGGGAAGGGAGCCCCTTCTTTTTTTGCTGCGTCCGAGGAAGAAAAAAAAATGAAAGTTAGTCTGTCAGCCATAAGCCATCCCGTAGACTTGTCAGATGACCAGAGAACTACCACATCATACCGACCAACTTTAGTGCAATTGGGATGGCAAAGAAAAAATAAAATAGCCCATACAGCATGTGTGTAAAAAAGGGCATTCAGCCTGCAGAAGAGGAGAGAGTCAAGGAGGGAAATCGAGTCCATCTTTGGGCCTTCAGGTTGGAGAAGAGAGAACCAGATTGACATAACATGCCTCTTACACAAGACATTGTGCAATTGAAAGGGAGAGAGGCACTCTCAATACCATTGATCATTGCCTCATTGCCTCATTGCCCATGGCCCGTAGCCGCTGTTCGTAGGGGAAGTCCTATTGCACCGAAAGGGCAGAAACACCGCGGACATCCACCCATCGCCAAGGGGTTGTAAAAAAAAAAAGAGAGAAAGAGGAAAAAAAAGGTGAACGGACGAATCATCGTCCAGCGTTACTCCTCATCGTTCTTCTTTCATGTCAACACTCAAAAAAAAAATCCGCAGGGGAGATTGAGGGGAGAGAGGGGTCAGGGAGGGAGGATGAGAGATCGATAGTTTGTGTTGTTTTTTCTTGTCCCCCCTCATGTCTTCCGTGCATCGATTGTTTTTTTTTCTTGTTTGATTTGTTTTGCTGATGCTGCTGTCAGTTGTATGTGTATTGAGCGTGTGTTTGTTTGCATTGAAAAAAGTGAGAGGGCTAGATAACCACCCCGCATAGGGCCAAGATCGGTTACAGCAACAATAAACGACTGTTATTCTTCAATGCGCAAAAGAGGTAAAGGAAAAGAGAGGGAAAAAGATAGAGAGAGAGAATAAGGGTCCTGGCTGTGAGTGTGGGCATGCTTTGCTGCGACACTTTGCTGCGACGCTTTTTTGGTCACCGAATGCGGAAGTGCCGTTGTAGGAGTAAAAAAAAATAGTCGTTGTGTGTTCTGTCCGTGTGACAAAAATGCGAGGGAAGGGAGGACAAGGGGGGAAGGATGAGAGGGAATGGTGCTGCAAAGTAGCAAAGCGGGCGAAGGGAGTACAATTGAATTGAACTGAATAAAACGATTTTGCATTGGTGGGACGATGGGTGGAATGGGGGGATAGACAATTTTAGAACAGCAGAGAGAGAGGGAAGAATGGGTCCTTCTGAATAAAGTAATAATCATACTCAAACAAACAACAAACAAACATGTATGCATTCACTTCTAAATGCATACTCTGTAAGCGTACCTATAATAGGGAACTGACCATGAAACGGGGGCGGTGCTGTTGCTTACTGCTCCTGCTGCTCCTCATTGCTCTGCCAGGGGGTTTAAAAAAAGGAAACGGTCAATTAACGCTGCGTCGCCTAAAAACAATAAAAGGAGAGACGCTTTCATCACTTCCCCACCCTCTTTTTATCATCACTCTCTTCATTTAACTCGACTCTAGTGTGCAGCCTCATAACAACAGCAACAACAACCAACTATCAATTAGCCATTTCGACTGTCCATCCTTCACATCCTCCTTCTTCTATAAAACCATCGACCCTTTCCCTCATCCCCCCACCAATTCTCACTACTTCTCCCTGTATCCAGTCCATACCAGCTAACACACTCTCACTTCATACCCGAATTGCATCCACATAAACTCAATTGCATTCAACCTCCACTCTCGTTTCACACCCTCACCCACCTACAACAAACACACACACATAGCTGTATCCCTTTCTCTTCCCCTCCCTTCCCCAACACACACTCTAATATCATGCCCGCCGCCACATTCAACCGAGAGCGCACCGTCGGATCTCAGCTCCCAACAAGCCGCTCCAGCCAAGGTTTCCAAGATGCCATCGTCGAAGAATCCCAAGACCCTCGCCAAGTAGCACCACATGTCACCGCCAATGGATTCCCTTTTGCCAACGACGGATCCGTACAAGCCAACTTTGAAAACTTTATGATGGGCATTGCCCTCGACCAGACCGTCAGCGACCTCTCCTCCTTTAGCCGGGCATCCCATGGCAACAACGGATCCAACTGCAATGTCCCGGCAACGGCAACATCGACGGTGACGGGCACAACAACTGCGGCCCTCAGCCAAACTCAGTTGCTTTCTGGATCACGATCATAAATTTCCAAGAGTCGAATGTCGACGATTGAAAGTCATCTCATGGCTGCAGCAACGACCGAGCATGACCATAATCGACACAAACAGCCACAACGACAGTAGAGTATATACATACGCGCACACAACCTTAAAAAACAGCAGCATCAACAACAAAAACGTGGAGAAGAGAAACAAATACAGCACCCCGCAGCAAACAATGCACAACAACCACAGCAGCAGCAGCAACAGTAACACAAGCCCACAGGTCCACAACAATCTTAATTGACTCCAGTCGATTGCCTCTCCGTACCCTCCTTTCTCTTCTCCCGTCATATACCTCTTTTTTTTCTTTCTTTTCATTTGATTGCTATTATTATTATCATTCCTTCTTTTGCTTAGCCTATCCTCTTTCTCACTCTTGTACATTCCAACATCCAACATCAACAAAAAAAACTATATTTGTATCTATTCCTATCCTTCATTTGGTCACACATCACATCACCGTCGTACCACAATGGCTGAGTTACTTAGCGCTTTTGGGGTTTCGGGTATCACCTCAGCCTCACATTTGCTCAGCCATTACCATCCTTCCCTCTTTCTCCTTGAATCGAATTTTTTAGTATTTTTCTTCCCAGCACTTCCTCCCGCGCTTCCCGCCGACAACGACGACATACACACACATAAACGCACAAAAATAGAATATTCCCTTCTTTCTTTTTCTTCTCTTTCTTACCAGGTCTGGCACCGCCTCACATATCATTACACAAAACGCACACAAATAAACATACCCTCCTTCATGACATAACCACACCCCTTCTATTTTTTTTTTTTTTTTTTTTGTTTATGTCCGTATGTCCGATCGATCTTGTTTCTAATTGTGGTTCCCATTGTGTATCATTTTTTTTTGACGTTCTCTCTTCTTGTGAGAGGATGATCTTCAATGACTGTGAGTCGTCCAGTCGGTCAAGATTGACAGGTACTTGTCATGTGGACGGAGAGAGAGGGGATGATGGGTTCTGTTCATAATTCTTACCACACGACCCGCCTCACACTCATCCTTCGCCCGATATATTAATAATATCTTGTTCTGACGAATGTGTCACAAGGCACCGAACCAACTCTTAGCCACAAACGAATGCGTGTCCGCAGTTCATTCTTGTTCATTTGATGATACTTCATTCTTACCTTACAAATGCCACCATCGTTGATAAAAGTTTTCTATCTCTCTCTCACCCTACCCCTTCCTTGATACCAGGCGAGCAGCATGTGTCCTCCTTGGACTCTTGACAAATGCACCATCCGTAGTTCACGTCTCTGATGTAATGTGGTGGTTTTTGGCCGGTGATCATCGTCGTTGATGAATGGTTCTCGACATGGCGTTCATGCATCACCCCGCCTTCCTCGCCACCACTCGCCTTGAACACGCGGTCATTCTCCTCCTCCTCCTCCCAACGAAAACAAAAGTAGACATGGGAGCATAGATAGATTAATGGCAAAGACATAGGAATAAATAGGTTCCTCAGTGGTCGCGTCGACTCTTCTTTTTTGCTCTTTCTTTCTCTTGCGCAACATCCCTCTTCTGAACGTTCGACTCCACGAATTTCTACTCAAGAGTCAAAGTTACACAACTCACATAAATACGCATAACACCGTTACACGTATTCACCTTTTTTCCAAGTCCCTTTGCCTTCCGTCGCACAAACAAGCAAAAACAATGACACATCGTGCAGCACACCTCATCGCAGGCGGCGGCCTGTCCACGTACTCTTCTTCCTCAAGCACCAACAGCAGTCGATCTGGCTCAAGTTCTTCAGCGGCGAGTTCGACTACAGTCGCAACCACCTTGCCTCGCCACCTCTCCCTCACAAGAGGCTGCCACGGTCATGGTCACGGCCGTGCGCACCTCTGTCATCACTGTAATCGCCATCACCATCGTCAATCTGACTGCTGCACAAGCAGTACCACCACAACAACAACAACAACTACCACCACGACAACGACACGTACAACGACATCTTGTTCGACCACAAAGTCAACCTCAAACTCTGCTCATCTGCAGCCCACCGTCATTGTTGCTGCTGCGCCCTGCGTCCCGTCAGTTTCGCCATGGCCATTGCCCTTGCCTCCGCCCGTGCCACCGCTCGTCATCGATACCTGTCAAAAGATTACCAGGAATATCGCCTATGAGGGCCGAGTCCGTGAGCACGTCGAGACCAAGGCCCATCACCACCACAACCACCACAATCCTCATCACTGCCTCTAAACCCAATTCCTCCCTCTCGTATCCAAAAAAAGCCTAAATCCATTAATACAATAATACCTCAGCAATTTATTATCTTCAAAACGTTTCGGAATGGTCCCGTACGCTGGTCATGTCTAGTAGTCATCACCCCGACTGAGAACTTCTTTGCGCGTAGGTCTCAAGACCAGCGTATGCTCATACTGCGCCGTATACGACCCCTTAACATCCACCAGGGGAGGGTGCCCGTCCACATGTCCAGAATCACACAAGCTCTTCAGCGCCAACAGATATTTGTCCTCGCCCAACCTGTCCAAGTACCTCCTACAGAACGGCAGCGTTCCAAACTCACGGTTGATGGTATCAAAGAGCGTCTTGGCTCGGGGGAGGCGGATGGGGACCTTGGGGATATCGTAAGCACGCGAGTAATGGCTGGTCTCCATATCGTACCGGACGATTCCACGGCCTGTACTTCCAAAGGTTTCGATTGCAAAATAATCGCCTTCTTCCATCTTTGTTGGGTCGCCGTTGTTGACGATAGGGACGGCCTTTGTGCCGTGGATCTTGTACCTCTCAATCGAGTGTCCTGTTAAATTGCGAATCGCTCTGACTATTTGTTCAAGGGAAGAACGCGAGATACTTAGCTTCCATTCATGCGACATTAGGGTACACAGAACCTACAAAACAAGTAAAAGATGGGAATATACCTTGGTGAGTCTTGCCGCCGATTTCAACTTCGTAGGACTCCATGACTTCCTGGATCTCGCCACCAATATCGCCCAGACGGACGTCAATTCCAGCAGCCTTGATTCCAGTATTTGTCGCATCCTTGACAGCTGCCAGCAGGTTGTCGTACACAGGGTCGAACGTCAGCGTGAATGCAGAGTCAATGATCCTTCCTATGACGTCGTCGTAGTCACCAGTACAGGAGTAATAATTAGCGCGTTAATAAATCAGTGCTTCTCCATTTCCACACATTCACGTATGATGGCACATGTTCCCGACAGCTGCCTTCAGCATGCAAACATAATGCGCATATTCCTTTGTTTATGCATTCGAACCATATACGTACCATTGACGTGAACGCCAAAGTCGAGCTTGCAGACATCCCCATACTGCAGGACGATCTTATCTCCAGCATTAGGTGAATAATGCGCCGCAACATGATTCAACGAACAGCCAGTCGGGAATGCAATCCCCGAATCAAATCCATTGGCCTCGACAAGTGTCCGGGTTCCGTTCTCAATCATCTCACAAATTTCGGTCATGGTCATCCCAGGCTTAATGTTCTTGCGTGCATATTTACGGACTTGACGGTGGACCTCTGAGGCACGACGGGCGTCGTTGTAGTCGTCAAAGTTTTTTTTCTCCAGTGAGCGTTTCTCCTCGTCCGTTGTCCTCCACAAGTTGCTATTTTTTGGAGGTCGGATAATACATATGACGTGATGAGCTAGCTGACTCTGATGGAGTTTGATGGGTTTGGATGTGTGGACGTGGAAACAGTGCCGTATGAACTTACTCATCCTTGTACTCGCAGATTTCTCCTTCGGGATAGATCTTGGTGGGGAAGAGGACAGAGACGGGGATAGTGGGGGGTTCGGTCTGAGTCTTTTTCTTTTTCTTGTTGTTCTTTTTCTTCTTCTTTTTCTTGCTCGCCGCTAGTTTGTTGTTGTTCACAGAGACAAGAACAACGGTGTTAGTTCCTGGCTCGAGGACAGTATTCTTACTTCGCGTTCCTTCCTGGAATCCAAGAAAACGAGAAAACACTTACTTGCAGTTGGTGCCCCGTTGGCTTCTTCCTCCTCTTCCTCCTCCTCGTCGTCATCCCCTTCTGCCTCTGCGGTGCCGTTCTTGCCAGTTTGTGCTTCACCACCTATTAGGTTACAGTAGATTAAAGAAAACGTCAGCACATTGCGCAGAGTGTTTTCTAGGTACTTCCAAAAAGGCTCTCGCAGGCGCTCTCCCACGAGGACGTCCATTATACCTTCTACAGAAGCTTTCGTCTTCGATTTTTTATCGGCGGTGTCCGCTTCCTTTGTGCCCTTCTCTGCGGCACCGTTGGTGAGGCCTGCCTTGTTCTTGAGATCGTCTGCTAATGCGTCCATTGTGTTCGATTGTGAGGAGACGAGATTCTAAATTCACAAACTTTTTTCGTTCGCACTTGTGTCCGTCCGAGGTGTGGAAAAAGCAGTCTCATTGGAGGCATTGGAGTGCTGACGGGGGCGTTTCGTCAGGACGCTCTTTGTTCCTCTCACCTCACTCACCCACCACAACTCTCACACATTCAACAATGTCCAACATGGATGGTAATAAACAGCTACTCCATATTCCTATCCTCACCTTCAACACAGAGCTCGATACCATGGATAACAGACGACAAAAATAACAACAAATAACAACAAACATAACAAAGTCTCGAACTAGACATGCAATGCACAGTGAACACCAACTAACACCAAAACCACTCTGCGCGTCTTTGTCGATTCCACAACAACAATAGCTGACGATTTCGAAGACGACATGATGATGGACGAGGACGAGCTCATCGCTCCTTCCCCCACAGCCGAGGACATCTTTGAAGAGGACGGTCGCTTTGCCGGTCCACGCGTCCCCAACGTCAAGGTCGTCGACAAGAACTTCTTCAACGGTAAACTTTCTTTTTTCTCCACGCCACCACCGCCTTATGGAGCGCGCACCAGAAACGGTTCTTTGTTGGTCTAATTAATAACTAACGCCTTATTACTACAACTACATGTAGACTTCCCTGACCTGTTCGACGACGACCTGTGAAAACATCGCAAAATAACTGCGGCAACGAAAGGAAGTTGACTCGGGATCACAGGATTCACAACTACCTTTCCCCTCTCTACGCCACCAAAAACATGCGACACAAAAAAGTTAGCTTTGTTTTATCCGCCTTCGCCAACCATCGCCACATACTTTCTTCTTGGAGAGGCTTTTTTTTCCTCTCTTTTTTTCTTACTCTTGGTGCAAAACAAAACACAGAACAGCTGGATTAAACATATCAAAAAACACCAACCACTCGCAACCGGCAGGATAACAACTAGGGGTATACTGAGATTCCAGGGGGCTGTCAGGGGTGATTGGAGGTTATTTTTGGTCATAAGGGGAGCCATGTACTCGCGTTATGGACAAGATGTCCGAGATATATGCGACATTCATTAGAGGACACGCTCGACAAAGCTCTATTATACGAGTCTGGTTCGCAGTAGGCGTAGAAATCTTTGAGAAGCAGTTGGCTGGGAAACCTTAGTACACTTGGAAATGTAGAGTCTGTATTGGCATCGAAACTCAGCAGGGGCAATTGAGAGTGAGTGAGAGCATTTTCTTACCTTCTTTCCCTTCGTTCCTTCCGTAGCCATGTGGATTTGATACTGTATGCGATGACAATCAACGGCAGGGTCGAGCTACTTTGTGTATACATTCATACCCATGTGTCACAGTCGGGCCGGCTGTATTGTTGTTCAATTGCTCAAATTTGACCCTCTTTCCAGCTCACCCTCTCTCGCTCATTTTTTTTCGCCTCTTTCACCTTCGAGCAAAAAGCTTTCTCATCCCGCCATCTCTCTTTTCCACTTCGCTCCTCTTTTTCTTTTTTTCCTCATTCTCTTTCTCATTACTCCTTCACTTTTACCTTCACTCCCTCCTTCACTCACCTCGCCCCTCTTTATTAAATATCCACCATGACACAATCCCCAAATGACGCCGACGTGATCGCCCCTCACTCAGACAGCCTCTGCCGCCAGTTTAACCAGGACTATCCAACCACCGTCCTCAACATAGCCCGGTTCTTTATCGGTTTCAAGGACCAGTCCAAGCACATCATCTCGGCCAGTGTCGTCCAGGTCTGTCAAGACGATCTCAAGATTGATGGAGAGACGCTCAAGGGTGAACGGCTCATGCTCTCGGTCTCCTTCCCGGACGGCCCGATGCAGTCGTTGGCCATGGCCAGGGAGGCGTTTTTGGACTTGGGCAAGAAGGCTGATCGAGGCCTGCTTCACCAAACTGCCCTTCGTCCCGTAAGTCAAAGCACACACAGTTTGAGATGAAAACAAAAACAATTGGAAGGAGATGGATGGGATGGGAGGACGGTTGACGGGAAGAGGGAGGCAGTTCCAGACCCCTCGTTTGTTTTCATAATGTGATGCGATGTGGGCAACGGTGAAAAAATGGATTATGTTTTGTGCGACACTGCCATTTTTTTTTTATTTTTTTTTTATTTTTTTTTTTGTGCATGCATTTTTTTCATGTCTTGTTCTAATTGCATCCCTATCCCATGCAACCAAATTTAATATGTTTAGATCCCAGGCCAGCCTACAGGATTAAAAGTCTACTGGCCCAAATGGAGCCCCTTCCTCATCACCCTCGCCGCAAGTGTCTCCTCCTTCTTTTACATGTACTTCTTCCCCGACACCAAGATCCCCCTCCTCCAATGGACGATGGAAAAGGTCGGCGGATACGGCACCGTCCGGTCATGTGTCCATTTCGCGGTGTTCTTGCACGCGTTCCAGACGGCGACGGCGATTCATCTGATGAGGAATGTGTCCGCTTATCGGTTCTCGTGGAAGCAGATGGTGGTTTGGTGTGTGTGTGTGCAGTTCCTTGGGATTGGGTCGATGTTGAAGTTGTTGCCGATTGTTTACAATAGCAAGTTCGTGCAGGACGAGAACTTGATGATGGAGAAGAAAGGGGAGGGGTATTATCTGGATGAGGAGGCTGCGTTGGAAGAGTAGTGGGAGTAGAGAAGTAACTTTGAGGGGAACTATGGCAGCTAATAGATAGATAGGCATGCGAATTAACGCCACCAATATACAGCAGTAATACAAACTAATTCATACCATCGTCATCACGAACCCGCAAGTAGCTTCTTTTTGCTCAAAATGGCTCCATTCGTCCTCTTTGCAAAATGTGCATTAAGCTCGGCTAGCCGTCTCGTGGGACCCGCCAGGTGTCCACAAAGGGTATAGGAGTTCGTTGGTGGACAGGCTGGCGCCTCTTTCTTTCACCCTTAAGAGGGTTGACCGTCAACAGAAGATCGATCCCCATCCGACCAGGCACCATCACTGATCACCTTGTTTGTGTCACTGAGGGATCAGAAATATTTTTTTACTCCCTCTTCCTGCTCGCATGAACACCTTTGGTGAAAGGCCAATTGCAGTAAACATAAGCAACGGAGAAAGAGAAACGTATAGGGATAGAATGGATTAAAGAAGAGAGGGGCAATTGATTGACAAGGGAAGGAAGGAAGGAAGAGCAGATGGACTAGAGAATACATGGTCCTTGGATTTGATAAATTTTAGTATGACATTGCAAGACCTCACACTAAGTTCTCACTTCCAATTTCTTGTGGCGCCTGCGATCAAAAGAAGCGAACAAAAAGCAATCCACCAACACACGCTCACACGGTCTTAACATTCTTCTGTACTCCCCCCCTTTTCAACATCACATCAACATGTCAGACTCAAGGAGAGGCAGGTCATACTCAAGATCCCTCTCTCCCAGATCCCACTCCCATTCCCCTTCCTCACCCCTTCATCGTCGTCGATCTCCTGCATCTGCATCCAGATCCCCATCCCCTCCTCCTCGGCGTCCACAAGGCTCTTATAATGACAACAACAACGACAAGCGTTCGAGGGATAGCCAGGGACGTCGCCGCTCATTAACCCCCACATCTCCTGCTCGTCGGCATGCGAGCAGCGTTGGTAGATCTCGATCCGTCTCTAGAGAAGACCGAGACCGTGGCCAGTCTTCGCGTCGGTACGATAGCAGGAGTAGGAGCAGGAGTCCGGAACAGAGCCGCAGTACTAAAGACCAACCTAGGAGCAGTAGCGGCGGCGGAGTGAAGGATAATAAGGGCAGAAGTCGATCTATCAGCGACGATGACAGAAGCAAACAGAGAGGAGGCAGTGGCAGTAGCAGTCGTCACCATCACCGAAGCCACCACCGAAGCTCGCACAAGTCTTCGTCCTCTCGCAAGGACTCCCGCTCACGGTCGCGGTCGCGTTCTAGATCACGATCGAAATCGCCCTCGCGTCGATCCAGCAAACACCATCGTCACAGCAGCAGCAGGAGTAGCAGTCGTCGAGATCACAAGAGCAGCGGTAGTAGTAGCAAGCGGTCCAGAAGGTCAAGATCGCGTTCCCGATCGTACTCTTCTACAGACTCGGAGACTTCAGACTCGGACTCGGATCGTGACAGGAAGCGCAGGAAGCATTCCAGTAGTAGTCGGCGTAGTAAGAAGGATCGCAAGGATCGAAAAAAGGACAAGAAGGTACAATACTTTATATGTTTTGGTAGACGTCTGGGTAATTTGCATGATTAATTAGATGATCAACTGGCGAGTTTGCTAAAGGTCTTTGTCGCTCTTTTTCTTTTCTTTTACCATGTCGTGTTTTGTAGAAGAGCAAGAAGGAAAAGAAGAGTCATTCATCCAAGGCTTATGGAACCTATGGCGTCCTGAACCCATCCGAGTAAGTATCTTAACCCACTCTCCGTCATAAAACAGTCAAGGTTGCGTTGATGTGTATACAAAGCATTCAGCTAACCTACCATCTTTACTCACTGTTGTTATCATACAATATAATTAGCATGTGGAATAAGGAAAGCGAGTTTCAGGCATGGTTAATGGAAGTCAAGCACTTGAACCCAGAGACGATCCCCCAAAACAAGATGAAGGAGCACTTTATCGGTTTCATGGAAGACTTCAATACCGTCACCATGCCCCACGAGAAATTCTACAACCTCACCAAATGGGAAGACCGACAACGCGCCATCCGGATGGGCGAACCTATCCCGGAAGACAAACAGGGTTCGGTCAACCTGATGAATGACGAGGAGCAGTTGAGGATGACACAGCGAGATCGTCGACGGACAAACTTGTCGAGTCAGCCACAGATCCTGATGACCCAGAGTCAGCTCCAGGAGTTGAGAAAGGTCTCGCATGAGCGTGTTGAGGCGGATCGGTTGAGGAAATTAGGGTTGGATGCTGGACGTAAGGGTGTTAGATATGAGTGATCAAGGGGTTAGGGTAAAAGGGTTATTTTCCGGAAAAACCTGGGCAACATTGGTAGTATCTAGGCGACATTGGTAAGCATTTTTTGTTGTTGTTGTATAAAAACAAACGAAAACGCGCATTTATTTATTGTTCCTATCTTTTGGGAAAAGGTGACAAGGAAGGGCTGTTGTGTATGTTTGACACGAGGTTAGAATAAGAAAGCGAGGATGATGGAGTTGTTTTCGGGTTCAAAGTATCTTGGCGAAAAGGAAATCGAAATAACCTTCAATCTACATGTGTGGTACCAAGGTAGCTAGCATGGTGCGATGTTTCTTTTTTTATCGTCGCAACGGTAACAGCATCCTAGTGACGACTACAACACAAAGTCGAAAGACGTGCGTGCAAATTTCTTGGCTCTTGTCTCTGAGCGTGTAGCCGTGTACACCGCATTTTTTTTTTACGGACAAAAGGATAAGAAGTCTGTCCGCAAAATAATTTCCCTAAAAAAAAAAGACCACTTTGACCACTTTTGCAAACAGGCCAAACGATAGGCTGAGAGGATTTCTTGCAAATAAAGATTGAGAGGACAGCAGCGGTTGGAGAACCTTGCAATTAAAGAAGATCAGCTCAGGCATGGTACAATGGCGGCATCGACTCTTGTCCTCTTTCCTTTATCCCACTCTCCTTTTTCTCCTCTTTTCTCTCTTTATCTCCTTTCATCTGGACATACGTACACATTTTTTCTCTTTCTTCCCTTCTCTCTCTCTCTCTCTTTCCTTCTCTCTCTCTCTCTCTCTTACCTTTTCTCTCTCACCTACCCTTCCTCCCTCCGTTCATCTCTCAATCTTTCGTCATTTATTCACTCCCTCCCATCACAAAGGCACACACACATAGACATACCCAGCGCAGAGTGGGATAAAGGAAAGAGGACAAGGGTCGATGCCGCCATTGTACCATGCCTGAGCTGATCTTCTTTAATTGCAAGGTTCTCCAACCGCTGCTGTCCTCTCAATCTTTATTTGCAAGAAATCCTCTCAGCCTATCGTTTGGCCTGTTTGCAAAAGTGGTCATTTTATCTCGACTATTATTGGCCAATCATTTGGGTTGTTTTTCAAAGTGGTCTTTTTTTTTTAGGGAAATTATTTTGCGGACAGATTTCTTATCCTTTTGTCCGTAAAAAAAAAAAAAAAATGCGGGACAGTACTACCTGTCTCTAGGGCAGTCTAGGCTGATACACCTGTTCGGGGGGTATCCACTGATTCGCTCATATGAAATTGCCACCATAGTCGTCAAAAAACAGACGCGATGGGATCTTGCACATCGAATTTTCATGGACTGGATTGTCAGCTGTAAACAAACCAGTTGCTACTGATCCATGTTTCCTCCACATGTCCTTAGCAACAAGCAAGGTGCACGAAAGGTCGCCATCGAGGAGACAGAATACAGGCTGGTATCTTAGGCCGTACCGATGCAATGTGATAAATACAAATGAAGAAAAAAAAGAATGCCGATATGTCTCAGGAGAGCTACCGCATGTTTTCTCTGATCCCTCCTCCCCTCTCCTTGAGCAGAAAGTGAGAGCAGAGAAAGGATATCGATAGGACCGTGTTCCCTCCTTCCCATTCGCTGGCTGGCTACACCATTTGTCTCCCTCATGATATCAAAAATCGTTTATTTTCGTTTTTACTAATATTTTTTTTTTTTATTCCAAGTCTCTAGACGCGATGGAACACGATGATCAAACGCGTTCCTCACACGAACAATCAAAGCATGTAATTTCGATCTTGAATAGATAGGATTTATTTTCAACAAACAAGTTTCTACAACTGTTTTTTTTTGGGTTGTAAAGATAAAGGGGAATGCATAAAGTAATTGGGACTAAAGGGTGGGGTATCGTACGGATATGAAATTGAAAGGACCAGTGAAAAGAAAGAAAAAAGATAAGAATACAAGGAGCGGAGCGGTGTATGGGTAAAGAAGAGCGTTATACAAAGGAGTTGAAGTGGTGTACAGGTATAAGAAAGGAAAGGGAAAAGAAAAGAAAGCGTTGGTCCATTTTGTGAAAGAGCGTGGCGTGTGTGTGTTTTGTCGATAGTAGTTCCCAGTAGTTCTTGCTGTTGTTGTCATAGCAGATAGTTGTGTGTCTTGCTTGTTTGTTGTTTGCTTTTTGTTGGTTTGTGTTGTTTGATTGTAATTGTTTTGTTGTGGTCGAAAACGGTCCTAGCTTACATGGCGGCGATGGACTCGTCAAGGTTTCCGAGTGCGGCGAAGTCATCATCGAAGCTGTAGGTGGGGACAGTGAATGACAAGGCAGACAACAATCCACCGGTGTTCATGCTCATCCACGACGACGCCGAGGAAGCTGAGCCAGTCGCACCGCTAACAGAGCCCAAGTTCATCACCTGACTCCTCTTCTTCATCAACGACGATGATGACCCACTGCCACCACTATCACTCTGTTTGCCTCCAACAGATGCTGAAGACGATGACGACATGCTGGCCAGGAGTGCCGTGTGCAAGGCCGCAGTCGACCGGGCAGCAGCAAACGACGATCCAAACATGGGCCCATAGGGCGAAGGCGAGCGCATGCCGATTGACGAGGACAGAGAAGAGCCGTAAGCGTTGAAGGACGATGTCGAAGAGCTCATCATCGAGTCGAAGCTGGAGGTCGAGTCTGTCATGGTGTTGAGTGGAGGTGGAGGCATGCCGTATCCAGCACCGCCGCTCGTGGTGTGACCCTGCAGACGACGAGCCCTTCTGTTGTTGTTGTTGGAAAGGGGTGCCTGGCCGTGCATATTGGTATTGTTGTAGCCTAATATCGTCTCATCGTCCTCGGAGGAGGTGAAAGAAGGTCGACGCGCTTGGCGGTACTGGTTGCCCTTGTCGTTCCATTGACTGATCTGACTCACGGTGCTGTTGCGACGCGTCGACGCCACACTGTCCCGACCGTTGCCAGCACCACCGGGTCGAGCGGTACCGCCCGAGCTGGTGGTAGACGCCGAGGGCTTGATTTTGCTATTTCCTCGTAGCACCTGTGGTGTGTTGTCCTTGGAGCCCTTGCCATTGTTGGTAAAGGAGGTCGAACGTCTCAGAGTCTTTGTCCAATCCACGATATCGGAGCCGCCCGCAGGGATCATGTTCTGCCTAAAATCGCCCGATGCGACTGACATGGATCGGTTTGGCATCGGACGTGGTGGGGTGCTCAGGGCGGTGAACTTTCGGTTTCCGCCAGGTGAGAATGGCGGACGGGTGTCCTTGAGGGATGGTGTCGTTGGCTTGGCAGGTGCAGGCGTTGCAGATCGAACAGGTGGTGGTGCTGGGGCGGCAATGATCTGGCCAAAGTTGTCCTGGCTGGGGTCATTGCCCACCAGGAAGTAACCCCAGTGGGATTCCTGCAAGGGAAATCCAGGCATGCTCGGAGACGAAGTGCTGACAGAAGGGCACCAGGGCCGTGGCTTGGTCCATTCAGGCTGGTCCGACTTGACCAACATATACTTGCGAACCACTCCAGAGTCCATTGACAGCGACGAGACGAGTTTGCCGCGCAAGAAACGGGTAGACGTGTTCCAGTTGGGAGAGATGGGCCGAGTGACCGAGGAGCTTCTCATGGACGAGTGGCTTCTCGCGACTGACGGGCTTCTCGACGTGGCTGTGCTTGTGGCCGATCGGCGCAAGGTGTGTGGAGATGTCGGATCCCGAGATGATCGCCAGTCGCTTCCGTCAACACTGTTGCGATGTCCGACCGAAATTTTTGCCTTGGCGGCAGCTGCGGCGGCCTCTTCCTCCTCCTTCTTCTTCTTCTTGGCCAAGGCTTCTGCCTCTGCCGCCTTCTCCCTGAGGATTGTATGGTGGATGTGCAGCTTTGCACCAACAGTATCCAATGAAGTCTTGAGGCTCGTCCACCTGTGCTTGAGTTCCCGCTGACGATCGAGCATTTCGAGGCTTGGGTATAATGGGGAGGAGTCTGTGTTGTCGTTGTTGCTGTTGGAAGGTGGTGATGAGGGGGTAACGAGAGTGTTTGTGGGCGAATCGATTGCCGAGAGTGGAAGCCCATGCATCGACACTGCAGTGGTGGGAGTCATAGGTGACATCAACGCTCCGGTGTTCTTGGTTCGATGATGAATCTCACCGTCCTGGACCCACAAGATGTTCTCGATCGCAGGGGCGACCGTCATATGCTTCTCGTCCAGCTCCTGGAGCGTCGCTGTCAACAGCTCCAAATCCACGGGAAGACTAGGCAGTTTTGATGTGGATGCGTCCGGGCAACCAAGGGTGTTGTCCTGCTGCTGCTGCTGCTCCTGGAAGCTCGAAAGTGCCTCTCCAGAGATCTGGGCCAGGGTTTGACCCTCCAGGTTGGCCAGCATGTTGACACACATCCTCTGGAAGATCTCGACAGGCTCCAACATGGTCTCGATCTGCTTGGCCACCTTCTCGATTTTTGTCCGCCACCGATCGCACTCCTCCAGACCGCGCCAGAGCTGGTCTCTCCGCGTCCGTAAAGTGTACCAGTCGCTCAACAGTTCCTGATAGTGTCGCTGCATCATCGCCTTCTTGTCTGCAATCGATTCTGACTCGCCTGGTCGCGCCTTGCTACTG
Source organism: Linnemannia hyalina (assembly GCA_019671135.1). NCBI lineage: Eukaryota > Fungi > Mortierellomycota > Mortierellomycetes > Mortierellales > Mortierellaceae > Linnemannia > Linnemannia hyalina. The sequence continues at coordinate 366,710 of JAHRHY010000018.1, read as the reverse complement.
GCTCTTAGAGGCTGCTTGCCGGGCCGTGTGCATTCCGGGTATGACTTGTGGAGGGACTCCATCTTGAGTGAGAGCAGGCCGATCCGAGAGTCCAGTTCCAACATATCGTTCCTGTCGACACCCCAGGATTGCGATGCTGACCTTGACAAGCCTCCGTTCAGACTGCTATTGCTGTGGTTCTTGAGCGACGAAACCAAAAGGTCGATCGAGGCCGATGACGGACTGGAAGCCAGCTCACTGATTCTGGCCTTCTCTGTGGCAATGTCCCTGTAGCATTTGTCGAGGATGTCTGACGCGTCGCGTGTCTGCTCAGAGATATTGAAGATGCTCTGGATGCCGTCCCGAAGCCGTTGATGCTCCCGTACTGATCCACCCAGGTCACTAATGATGCCTCGCAGGAGTGACCACTGCTCCAGGATAGTCTCGAGTTCAGAGCTCAGGTGAACTTGTGGCCGGGACGAGTCGAGGCCCTCCTGGCTCGCGACACCGGCGGTTGACGACGACGATAACCGGCGAGAGATACACTCCTCCAACTGCAGCAAGATCTCAATGCTCGACTCGATAGTAGGCTCGTACTGTGCGAATCCAGAGACCACATCCTGAATCTCGACATCCAATTCGCCCTCCAGGAGGCTCGTACTGCTGTTTGTCCTGCTGCTGCGGCCATCAAAGCTGTTGTATACGTTCTCCGCCTCCTCGCGCTGCTGCTGCTGTTCTTGTTGGGATGCTGCGTTGACGGTCTTGACAAGGTCGAGGGCGGCCTGGATCCAAGTCAAGAGTTGTTGTGCGCCTGTCCGGTGTTTCTCCTGCAGGAGATCGACAGGCATGTCATTCTTAAAGACGAGTGTGTGGTAGAGCTCTTTGTAAGGTAAAGGTATCCGCTCCAGCTCCGTGACCTCTGATAGACCGTCCAATCGCGATGACACGGCTGCCATGGCGAAATATCGGAATGAACTGGATTTATATCCTTGTGTCGGTGTGTTGAGAGAGACTGGTGTTGTTATTGTTGAAGGTAATAGAGTGATTGACAGGTAGTATGGGAGCCGTGGAAACTACACCAAGAAGGACGTGGACGATTGGTGTTAGCCGGTGCTTGTTACAGAGTGTGTTTCAGTCCTACAAAGAAGGCTGGTTCGAGGGGAAGGAGGGTGAGCAGGAGGAAAAAGTAGAAAGGAATTGAAAGGAAGGATGAGTATGCAATGGAAGGCGATCATGGAAGGTTGAGAAGGAGTTGGATGTGAAAAAGTAACAAGGAAGGCAACAAAAAAAGGGAAAAGAGCAAGTAAGGATGGAGGCGATAAAGAAAGAAAGGAATGGGAGAGTGGAAGAGAAGAGAAAAAAGAAGAGAGCGGGAGGAAAAATGAGAGCGAGAAAAGGAAGTGAAATGAGCAAGCGGAGGAGTCAGACAGGCGCAAGTGGCAGCAGAAAACTGCCGCCATGAACTTGCAGCGGAAGCAATACTGGCAGCAGCAAGGATACTGGAGATGCTCAATGGGACCTGGGACCTCTGCAGGATCCGTCTTTTTTTTTCTTTTCTTTCATGATCACCTCCTTCAAGCTTCATTCTGACAAGCAATGTGGATATACGGGGTAATAAGGAGAAGAGCTGGTTGGTTTGCCTTCGATTGTGGATGCTCAAATTAGCACTGGCATGCAATATTGGATTTCATCTTCACATAATAAAGCTCATGCTCCGTAATTTTTTTTTCTGCCTAATTATAATTAAGCCAAACTTGTTTTAGGATGCAAAGAGAAAGAGAGAGACAAGAATGAAAAAGGATGGACGAACAACCAAGAGAAAAGGTGAGGCGACAACGAAAAAGAGAAATGTGAAAAATAGCTAACTTGAGAGCCCTCCGGGCACAAAAAGTGTTCAGGGTCGTCGTGCTGTCGCTCCAGTTGACGATGATATACAAAAGGAGATGGAGATCAGTGTTGGTTGAAAAAAAAGGGATTGAAAGGAAAGGAGAACAAAGGAAGGAAAAAGATGAACAACGCAACACAAAAACAGAGGACACCATGGTTCATGATCAGCTATAAAAACGGCGAAAAGAAAATCACCAAAAAATGGCACAGCCGTTGTTTTTTTGTCTCCTCACTTTCCTTCTCTCCTTTCTTATATACACCTTTCCCTCTCCAACACAAGTCCAGGAACGTGTTAATCACTAAAGCCCTCCTCGCCCGGATGGACGCGAAAAGCATATCCGAAACAGGTCGAATTGGTAGCCAGTACCACGTTCCCGGTCACACAAAAAAAGTAGAAATCAGAAAAAGGGGAACAACGCCCCAACTGATGGTCGGGTTCGATTGGCTAGCCAATTGATCTCTTTTTTGAACAATAGGCAAACAAGGCCTCAACTATTATAGTTGGATAGGAAAGATCACAATCCAGGTCCGGGACAAAACAGAACAAACTGATCCTTACTTTCACGACAAAAGCGAAAGAAAAGGAAGAAAGAAAGAAAGGGAGGAAAGGGCAAGTGATTGAAAATGGAAAAGGGGAGGGAGGGAAGAGAAGAATAAAATCTCGGTGTAATGGTCCAACTGCTCTGGCCCATGGATCATATTTGTTTCCAAGGTGAGCGGGCAAACACAGGAGGCATATTCTTCAGATATGTGAACACAAGATGACGAGAGAGAAGAGGAAAAGAACTAAACAAGGAGGGAAGGCCAAGAGAAAAAAAGCAGTAAAAGGAGGTGGAGCAAGGATATAATCGTCTTTTTTTTAGCAAGCACGATCCTCATGATGGTATTGGCTGAAGGGAGAAAGAGAGAGGGGTATATTCGATAGAGAGCTGGGGGGGGGGGGTTACTAGATCTGGACGAAGGAGGCACCCTTTTAGGTCATTCCGTTCGCTGTGTTGTCTTCGCTACCCTAACGGTTCCAGGTGACTTTTACTTCGAATGCCAAAAGCTGCCGCTAGCTAATCCATGGCCATGGAATAGTTGAATGAAGGACAATGTTGAAAATGAAAGTGAAGAGGTGGGCGGAGTGAGATGTGAAAGGGTGAAAGGGTGCAAGGGGGGAGGAGAGGTGTTCTTGCTGAGCACTCACCGAGAGAGACGGGCTGAATGGCTGATAGTATTGACTCCTGAGAGGCGGCGATGAGAAGGCAGGGGAGGGGGAGAAAATAAGGAGGGGGAAGGAGGCAAGAAAGGGCAAGGAGGCTGGAGAGGAAGGGAAGGAGGGAGAGAGAGAAAGAGAGAGAAGTGTCAGAAGGAGAGAATCAGGTGAATGGGTATATGTGAATGGGTATGCGGGGTATGGAATAGTACGAGGTGAATGAATGAATGGAAGGGAGGGAGAAGAAAAGGTGTTGTTGGTGATTGAAGGTCGTTGTGGTTGTGGAGGAATGAATAAAGGGTATATGGTTGGAAGTGAGAGAGGGAGAGTAGGGTAGGAAGAAGGAAGGAAGGAAAGAGAGGTGAAAGTGGAAGTGGAACAAGAAGAATAAAGAGAGGAAAGAGAGACGAGGGGGAAAGGGATTGGCTTGTTGGGGGTGGGGTGGACATGGTAACTCTGTCTCTTCTTCTGTCTCTATTTGGTTTCCCTTTTGTTCATTTTCTCCGTTCACCCCATCCCATCATGTACCCACAAGAACAAGGAATGATAATCCTATTTTTTTCTCTTTTCGTTCGTGCCCTAATCGCACTCTGTCTCTCACGCGCCTGTGGGTCCTTCGGTCTGTTCTATCCCTTTTCTTCCCTCGCTTTAGCCTTTATCGATAATTGTTGTTGTTTGTGTGTTGATGTTTGTGAGTGTTGTTGACGATGATGATGATGATGCTGTCTGTTGATTGAATTGAATACACACAGACGACCACCCTGCTGTTGTCGGTGTTATTTTACTCTAATGTTCGTTCCCATCTTCACTTGATAATTCAATTCAATTGGGGTGGGTTGGGTGAAAGTGGTAGTGCCACACGGTGGTGTTTGTTGTTGGTGGGAGCTTTTCCTTACATGCGTATTCCCTGCTGATTGTTGCTTTGTTTTCGTTGTTGTTGTGTGACATATGATAATGTCCACAGCTCAGTCGGACTGTATTGTTGTACGTGGGTAGGGCCTATGGCCTCCCTTTGGTTCATCCCATTTTCACATTCACGTTTAGACTCTACGTTGTCGCGATTCCTCCTTCGTCCTCTAGCACAAGCACAACCCTGCTGTCAACAACAACAACAACAACAACAACAGTTATCTTCATAATAAAAAAAGGGTATGAACCTACGCCACTTTGTGCTTCGTAATCCCCCTTTACTTGTGCTTCCCGTCTGTCACTCCTCCATCCATGTGCCACTGACTTTCGTCCCTGACGATGTGCGGTACTTACCGAAGGGCAAAATAAAAATAAATAAAAGACCGACAAAAAGACGAAAACGAAAAGAAGAGCGTAGAAAAGATATAGGGGAATGAACAAAGAAAGATGGCGAATGGTACAAAGCGAGATGGGGAAGTGCGAGAGGAAAAGAGAAGAAAGGGGGGGTGATGCGGAAAGCGCGAACAGAGAGGGCGAGAACAAATAAAAGTTTGCAATGGTAAAAAGGGAGCCACTGGCTCGATGTGGACATGCATAACTCCGTTGTTCATATCCTAATCCCCTCATCTGTTTCTCCACTCTTCCTTCTCTCACTCTTCGTTTTCTTCTCTCTTTCTTTTTGCTCTTTTTTAGGTCTCGCTCGTTCTCCTCTTTCTCGCACAACTGCGTATGAGCGAATGGATGTAACAGTGTTCATGCCACGGCATTGTGCATAGAACCGATCGGTCTTCCTTCTTTGTCCTCTACAAGAGAAAAAAAAGAGAGCCAGAGACCATTTGCATGTATCCTACTCCACTCACCCCCTGACCTGATCCATCTTTTCCTTGCCCTTGTGTCTTCTTTTGCTTTTTCCCTCGCCTTCTCTCATCTTCCTTCCTTCTCCCACCCTCTTCTTCGTAAAGAATTCTTATATCCCCTTTATCTGAAGCCTCATCACCATCATTGTAATAGTGAACGCTATTCAACAATCGAGGGTCTGCTGGTTATTTATTTATTCTATTCTCGTCTGACCAAGCCCTGTCTCAATAACCATAGTGACGAGAATGAGAGACAGAGAGAAAGCAATCGCCCAAGCGAAATACAGCCAGGCTTAATAATACCGTGTGCCAGAACAAAGGGTCGGGAAGACCGACCCAACACATGTTCGCTTTTTCTTATTCCGTACGCGCTTTGCGCATGGCATTGGGCATTGGGAGGTCATCTTACCATTTGTCATTGGCAAACTTTTTTTTCTTGACATGACTTTCCCCTTTTATTTCCCTTGTCCTTTTCCTACTGCTCATCGTGTACATTGATAGTTTTCTTCATCTAAAAGGCCGACCATTGCAAGAAAAAAAATGACCAGTCCGTCCCCTCATTTCTCTCCGCTCCCCTCTCTTTCTGTCACCCTTTTTCTCCACGACCGTGTTGTTACTTATCCATGGATATATGCAAAACCATAACCTTGCTTTGTCGTCCTTATTTTCCTCCCACTCCACCAATTTTTTACCAGCTGGCGGGATCTAATCTTCTGGTAGTATTGCATTGCTGCCAATCACCTCCAAACGGCAAATGCAATCCTCCCTTCCTCCTTTTTCTCCACCCTCTCCTTGTAAAAAAATCCTTCCCGCGGCATACACAGTCTAGGTGTGGTATTCCGATGCATGCATAGCATCCATCGCTTTTAAGGATTTCTTTTCTTTTTACAACAACAGCAAGTCGCAGTCCGAGCAATTAGATCACGACACCATTCGGTGTGGAGTGTGAGTGAGCGTCGGAGCCCCTTTTTGTCCGTTACCGCATCCCCTCTTTCCATCGATCGCTTTACATAACGGTCCTTCCTTCCTTCTTCTTTTCTCTTCCCAGATGGTGGTCCATGATGATGTAGGACTATCCATCGCACATGTGAAGGCTCGAATGCAATTATGGGTCTACAAGGGTAGACCGACGGAAGGGCCTCTTTCCTCCCTATCTTGTCGCAAGCCATTCCTCCAGGAACAATAAGAATAAAAAGTGTGCATGATTTTTGGCGGATGCTTTGGCTTAGGTCAGACGCAATGACCATTGCTTTCTCCACTAGTACCCTTTTCCTCTGTTGTGTATCCCACACTCACACATGTGTGTTGCCTGTGGGAAAGGAAGCAGAGGCCGGAAGGTGCAGCAAATGCGAGTGGCTTATTTCGAACGATGGCGCGTTTCTGGCTTCTGTTTTGAGGCTCCTAGGTGGCCGGATGCTTTTTTTTACTTCCTCTATCGTAAAACATCCTACCACATGCCCACACTGTCTTTTATACATTCGTAGAAATCAAAACAACTTCATCGATAAGCGTGTTTGTGCATATGTGGGTAAGGGAATGTGAGTAGTAAAAAGAAGTGAGAAGGAGGGCTCAGAATGGCAACGGAAGAAAAATGGTTGGATGATTACGAGAGAGACTTTCAATCCTAGTTGTGCTGTTGTTTTTGTTTTTAGAACCATGCTTCGGGGACACTAGGGGTGAGGTAAAGGGGGGGATCGAAGTTAGGGGAGAAAATGGATGCTCTCAACATGCTTGCTCTGGCTGGCTATCGATTGAATTATTTTTACTCTCCGAGCCCAATGCTCACTCTCACCACTACTTCTCTCTCGCTGCTGCATATCATGCATTCATTTATTCCATCGCCTATTACTTTTTCTTGTGCTCTCTCGCTTCAGTTCACGCACATACAAAGTGAAAAATGATGGCCAGTCGTCGATGAGACAGGCAAGGAGACTGGCGGGTAGGTATAGGGGCACACTGAGAGCCAAACGATTGTTAGAATGTATGTGTGTGTGAGAGAGAGCGAATCGTTTCTGATCAATTTGACAACTCCGTTGTTGATGTACCTTCTCGGCTTGTCAAATATCCGCACCAGCGCCCTCCACGTCTTCCCATGGAGCCACCTTAAACGGTTCCAGGCCTCCGATCTAGTGGGACGAAAATGATCGTTGCGATAAAAAAATAAAAATACATAATTGCGATCTACTACCACACTTCTTCCGCCATACGCTCCAGATATTGTTTGCTGTGTGTGGCTCATATTGTTTCTCATTCATTTTCCTTTACGCCCATCCACAGGTTCAGTATAAGCGGCAATTATCTCCCTTTCCATAGGAGAGAGAGGCGAGGATGAGGCGACAGAAGAGAAGGCGTTGTTGCCGAACTCAAATTGTATGTGTGCATCGATTATCGAACCATTCTTGCAATGTCTCATTTTGTGTATGGATGGATGGCGAGTTAGAAATCGTATGCTTTTTATAATTTCCAACGAGTTAGAAACGAGGTCGGTGAATGGTCGATAGACAAATGCACAAGTGGACATGGACATAGGAGGAGAAGGAGGGGTCAATTCTAAACGAGCAGAAAACGAGGAAGGTTACATAGAGGTAATGGTGGTTGGGTGTGTGAGGATAAGAGTGGGCCGAAATAGACAGGAAGGGGATTAAAGTGGTGAGCGAAATGCATGTTGGATAAACACGTTGGCTTAGAAGCAACATTATGGTTCTTTACGGATCTCTCAAGAGGCACTAGAACATATCTTTTATCTTAGCCTCCAGTCAATGCGCACTACTATTACAAATATACCATTGTGGAGCAACATCTTTTTGTCAACATTTTTTTCCTTTTTGAAAATATACGACTGTGCTAGAGTCAACGTCTATTCTCTCTCACTGGAAAGGCACCTCCTCTCCCTCCCCTCCATGTATTCTCGCTGGAGCAAGGTGCATTGTTACATATGTAACAATGGCATCCGGACAATTGTGAGGAAAATTTTGTTGTGTTCAAGAATTTGGCGATCTTTGTATAAAAATAGGTCCATGGTCCAAAAGTCTCCTTCGGTGAGTTTAGGCGGACGGTTTTCATTCGTGTCTTCGTTGTTTTGTCCGTACTCGTTCCTCAGATCTTGTTTGCGCTTACTTGGAGAGAACATGAACATCTCTGTGTGTGGGTACAAAGTGACCCCAGTTCTCCGAAGGAATGGAAGAGTATTTTTTGATCGACTTTAGTATGTCTAGTCTTTCTTTTTATGACGGTAATGCAGATGGATGGAGAAGGATGTGCCAAAAGTGAGACTTCACTTGTACTACTGCCACTCTTGTCTTTGCTCGTCTTGATGAAAACGAGGCAATCAATCGTATGTCGATCGCTCTTGCGGCTGCTGATGGAACAAGAGTAAAGAGAGTGAAGTGTATCAGTCTGATATCATGTTTCTACTGCACAACTGTTACAACGGCTCAATCAGCAAGTCCAATCAAACACAAAGACAATTAAAGTTCAGTCGGTGCCTGAGGACGGAGCGATAAAAAACGAGGGCTGCATTCATTCACTCTCTGCTTACCTGTCTGTTCTCTCTTTCTCATTACCTTCTCTTCTTCTTTTTATTGTCTTTCCTCTTCACTTTTCTTCCCCTTCTCTTCTTTTCTTCTTCTTCATCTCCATACCTCTCATTCCCCTCCTCATTCCTCTTCCTCGTCGTCCTCATCACCCATTCCTTTCTTAACAGACTCATCTCCCTCTCTTCCCCCGCAACCACGGTCTTTTCTTCGTTTTACCTTTACTTTCTCGCTCTTTTTCTCATTTTCGCCCTAGCTCCACATTTCTTCTTGAGCTCTTCTCTTTCTCGCTCTTTTTCTTTCTTTCGCCCTAGCTCCACCTTTCTTCTTGAGCACTTCTCTATCCAAGTCGACTTCACCCTCATTTAACGACCCTCGGCACCCCCTATTCTTCCTCCTGCCCAGTTTACCCTCCTGCAACCACCGTTCCTTTTCACTTTTGAACGTTGCAAACCTCTTCCCGCCAATTTTCCCTCCTCGCCTCCTCGCCTTTTTCTTAACTTCCTAAGGAAAAAAAGGAGGTTCAAACCATTCCTTTTCTGTCGATTATTGATTTCTCTTTTCGCTTGCTGTAGTAGCCTTCTTCGGTCCTCCCTCCCTCCCCTCTCCTTTTGCTCAACTCAACTCCTCCTTCCTTGTTTGTTGCATACTCCCTTGCGTCAACTTTTTTCCTTCGTCCCAATTCCACTCCTGAGACACGTTGGATTTTTTTGTTCTTCCAAGGAAAAGGAAAACTGCTCTCGTCTCTTAATATATATACCACACGGACAAAATCTCCTTTTCTCTTCCTTTTATCTACACACAACAACAACCAACAACAACAACAACAACAACAACAACAAAATATAGTACAATCGCCATGGGTGGAACTGTCTGGAACGAGTGGGCACGCTTGATGTGCTTGACTGCATCATTTGGTAAGTCGTCGTTCTTTTTTTATCCGTTTCTCTTGTTCTCCAAAAGACCGTTGATCGAACCAACAACAACAGCGGCAACGAAACAACCACCCGCAAGAAAAAGAGTGAACCAATGAGGGCATCGGATTATTTTCATGTCCAAAGTTTTTTCTGTCTTCATTTTTGCTCACTCGTTATTTATTTTCCTTTTCGTGAACGAAAATAGTTGTCTTTGTGGGAGGCGCCATGGGAGTCTTCCAGCCCTTTCCTGCATTCTCCGTCTTGGGGTATGTCCTCTTCTTTCAATTGATTCAAGGATAAACTGCACGCACACACAGCAAACGGAAGAACAACAACCATACATTGCAAAGGATACTTTCTTTTCATATTGAAACAGACAAAGGAATGCAAGCCAAACCCAAAGAGGCATAGACAGGTCATGAGGGAGAGAGGAAGGACGATATGATAATTAAGAACAGAGGGGGCGGCGGGGCTAGATCGTCCTCGTCGTCGAGCGGATAAATCGACATCTTCCTTCGCCAATCTCATGGTTGTCTCTCTCACCCACTCATTCTCTCGTCCAACGCCAAGCGCTCATTCCACACGAGGACAGATACATCATCAAACCCTCCGAGGAGGGGTGTACAAAGGAACAACATTTCTTCATCACGGAATATTTCTTACAGCTCACTACACACTTGTCCGATGGTTACACATATGACAAACAAGATTCATTACAAAGCCAACCATCTCATCTCACACATATACCTTCTTTTTTTTAACCTGTAATAGAAACTTGGAAGGACTCTACGCTTTGCCAGTACCGGTGCTTCCTGTCATCTTAACGTAAGGAGAACAACAACGCCATGCTCTACCGTCACAACGCGCCCTATTCATTTTCAGGAAGAAACGAAGAGGAAAGCTAACAAGAGTCCCTTATCATCTGTTTCTCCTTCTCTTCCAACAGTGTGCTAGGAGTAGTCGTCTGGGTGATGGAATACCCGCTCATCTTGACAGAGTACTTCAACGGCCCACGGTCATACATTCCAAAAGTCGCCTTCTACATCCCCGTCGCCGTCATTTCAATGCTTGAGGCCCACACAATCAACGGAGGTGTCTATCTTGCCATTGGAACCATCGCTTATATGATGGCTGTCCGAGCCGATTTCTTGAAAGAAGCTTCTTCGTCTGGATCCTTTGGTCGTCTTCCGTAATGGGTGATGTCCTGACAGCCATGGAAATGCTAGCACCTTCTACATCACCACCGCCACCACCATTGTGGATGTCTTTGGTGGCGTGAGAAAAGGGAAATACGCCCAGAACCAGGAACTCACATCACGACCATCCCGACCCACTTCACCAACTACCAATCCTACATCATATTACCGCACACGTAAGATCGTATTAGAAAAAAATAGGGAGGTGTCCACCTACCTACCCACTACCACCACCCATCATCATATTACCAATCTCTACCCTTGTACCATAGCCTACTCTCATCTCTTCCCCTGTCTCCCGTAGTCGTTCATTTTCGTTGTTCTTTTCACCAAGGACAAAATAAACGGCACTCCAAAACTCATAGCATCAGACATATGTTCTCTCCACGATCAATTTACGTTTTAATAGGAAGATTGATAAGATGCTGGCAGGAGATGGATGGGGATGAAGACTAGATTGTTCCAGTAGATGGGAAAAGTGTGCATGTGGAGGTGGCATTAGCACTTGTTGGGACCCCTGTAGCAGACATACCACTCGCCTCGGAGACACTTTGTATCGGTATCGTAAGGGCAAGGACATTGGACCGGCCGATCGACACAAACTTGTGTCTCTTCGCAGTAATACCCCTTGCATGCCGAGGCTAGATATAGAATCAGGAAGGTAACGATAAAACCAATTAATTACACGCTCATTATTTCTGGGATGTAGGTGTTACAGCGACTGTGAATCCAACGCCGATCAATTGACTTTGAGCATTGAATGGCCGTGGCATATTTGGTCACATCATTCAGTATTACCATCGCTGAAGGAGGATTCCTCTGAATCGTCCTCAGAATCAGCCTGCTGCTGGGCAGATCCGCCTCCAAAAAAGTCATCAAACGGTGACGAATGCTGCTGCCTTCTCTGCTGTTGCCTCTCCTGACGATGCTGTTGTGCCTCAGCCTGTGCCTTGGCGGCCTGGTGGCGCGAGAACATGGGTGCCGAGGATGGGATGGCGTCTGACATCGGAGTCCCGAACCCCTTCTTCCCTTGACCGCCATGCCATGCTTGTCTTGGGGTCGACGAAGGGGAATGGGAAGAGTGTGATGACGTGTGGTGATGAGTGTTTGTTGTCGACTTGAAGAGGTCGAATGGAGAAAAAGAAGGCATTGCGACATGGGCTAAGGAGAGGGCGAGGATGATGAAGATGAAGGAGACGATGGCGCGTGTTCCAAGTCCGTTGGAGGGTGGTGATACTGTGGAAGGAGGCGCTTTGGACGTGGAGCGGACTCTTGTGCCGTCGGTTTTGGCTGTTGGTGGAAGAGGAGAAGGCGGGGAAGAGACGCGTGACTCTGCAGGTAAAGAAGGGGAGGGAGTGGAAGACGCAGCTGCGGATGGCGGAGGGGATCTCTTTGGTGATGACATGGTTGGCTTCTGAGGAATGTGTGTGTGAACGAAGAAAGGTTGCAGGACGACCTAGTGGCCAAAGCATGGGGGACAAAATCAGGGACAATAGCCTTGACTTCTTAAGGGTGGCAGACATAAGCCTATCGACTATTTTTGGTGGCGTAAAATGAGTTTCAATCAGGAGGTCATCTAATCTCTAAAGTCGACACAAGGAGCGGTATTTTACTTGGGCGGGGGGCAGACAGTAGTTGGGGATAAACAGGAGTAAAGGGCACAAGTCGGCATTGGAGAACATTTAGCTGAAAGATCGCTTTTGTACGGTGGCGGTTGTTTCAGTGGTGGAGCAGCAGGTCCGGTGCTAGTGCCGGTGCGGGTTTAAGTGCAGTTCTTTGTACAGGTCCAGGACCTGGTGCAGGTACCGGTGCAGGTCTTGGTGGCGGCGGCGATTTTCCAACCTGTTATTCTGGTGCTGGATCCTTGAGAGAACTGCGACTGAATGAGGACGATGTTGTGGTGGGGGATCGCACCTCAGGGTTGACCTAATTAGTCGTCCTGTTCGGGCGTTCTCTCCGTACATGTTTATTGTCGTGAGTCTTAGTGTGGTTCATCAAGGAGTGAAGGAGAGGTAAAGTAAGGCATCAATGGTATAGCCACCAGGCAAGGCGAATAAATAAAGGAAACATGCCGCATAGTTGAAGGGCGAGAAAGAGTTAAACAAAAACTTGAGGGACTCAAAAAGTGTTACATCAAACCAAAATAGCATGAGGCAGTACAAGTGTGCAAAGAAAAAAAGAGGGAAAAAAGGAGGGCACGATGAAGGGGCACGGTGACTATATCTCCATCGAAGGGTAATGGATGATCAGTATTTGCAAAGTCGCAACGTTCCAGGCAACAAGTCTCCATCAGTTCAACGCGTCTCAGCCACTCCACTCGGAATATGACGGATAAGCCACAGAGACGGTTGGGAGTCTCGAAAATTAAGACTCAAACCCTTTTTTTCTTCCCACTCTTTCCTCTCCACCCAACACTATCCCCCAAGGAAGAATTGACGACTCTTATGGATCACCAGGAGGACACTGCACCCATGGACGGATCATTTATCGTCGTTCCCAAGGATACCCCTTCTTCCTCAGTTACAACGACAACAACTTCACAGGAACAACAGGCACTCACAACCGTCTCCGCAGCAACCACTGCTACCACTACAACGGCTACTACGACAACCACCACAAAGACAATTGACGGCAAAGTCCACACCAGCAAGACGGAGTCCACTGAGTCAACAGCTACAAAATCCCTACTTCAGAAGGAACTGCAGGCCTTGTCGACACCTAACAAGGTCTTCCAGAACTGGGCAAAGACATTCCGATGTGTTCCCGAGCAGTATTATACCCCTACGACTGAGGAGGAAATCGTTAAGGTAGAGTCAGGGCGAGAAAACAGACTAATGCGATGGTGTGACACCTACCTACCCCCTTTCATTCCAAGCGATCCAAGCGTACGTATATCTTTCCATTATGACTAATTCGTGCAAGATATTCTTTCTCATAACTTCTGTATAGATTATTCATCTCGCCAGGATCTCAGGAAAGAGCGTCAAGGCTATCGGAACAGGGCACTCACCCTCTGACTTGGCTTGCACAGATGGATTCATGATCAACACCGACAAACTGAACAGTTTGATCAGCGTCGACGAAGAGAAGATGACTATCACCGTCCAGGCTGGGATGAAGTTGCACAAGTTGCATGATCTGTTGGAGCTCCACGATTTGGCCATGAGCAACCTGGGATCGATCTCGGACCAGAGCGTTGCGGGCATCATGTCTACAGCCACCCATGGCACCGGTGCAGAGTATCCCTCCATGTGCGCTTCGGTAAGGACAGGATGGACGGCAGGGATAATCTGCAATTGTAACATGAACAAATGTCGTTTCCAATTGCTCTCATTACTCACTACATTTCGCTTGATTGGTTATAACGCTAACTGAACATCTAGGTACTGGAGTTGACATTAATCACGGCGACTGGAGAGACGATCTCGTGCTCCAAGACAGAAAAAGCGGACATCTTCAACGCAGCAGCATGCTCCTTGGGTGCACTCGGGATTATAACACAGATGACTCTCCAGTGCGAGCGGGCCTTCCGCCTCGAGAACAAACAGGAGCCCGCAAAGTTAAATGACGTGCTCAACAATCTCGATAACATCATTCACTCGGCAGAGCATGTTCGTCTTTGGTGGTACCCTCACACCGACAATGTCGTTGTCTGGCGCGCCAACAGGACTACTAAGGTAAAAACACCTTTTACAGGAGAATAATTCATGAGGGGTCGCTCAGTTCTCGCTTTCGATGTCTGGAGATTGACACACTTATTATTTTCATCCGACATTAGGAAATTTCATTGCCTGTACTAAGCTGGAGGTCATCAAAATGGTTCGCCGTTCATGTTTATGAAGGACTCTTGTACGTTTGCCGGTTCATCCCCCGACTAATCCCCACTCTCTCCCGGTTCATGTTCTGGGCTACGCAGTCTAAGCCCATCGAGCGTGTGGACGACAGCGTCAAGGTCTTCAACTTTGACTGTCTTTTCTCTCAGTATGTCAACGAATGGTCGATCCCTTGGTCGCGGACAGCAGAGGCATTAAGGGCGCTGGACCATTTTATTGAGAGCGGGAGTGTCAAGGACAACAAAGATCAGGACAAGTCAGCAACAACAAAGGCGAATAAGGACGCACCACTGTACGTTCATTTCCCGATTGAGATCCGTTTTGTCAAGAAGGATGACGTCTGGCTCAGTCCTGCCTATGGAGTCGACTCTTGCTACATCGGCATCATCATGTACAGGTAAGAATAGACAACACGGTATTTGCGGGACGAATTCCTCCTCCCCTATTTGACTACCACATACCATATACCAAATACCATATACCAAATACCAAATACCATATCCCAAATACCAAACCCCACATCCCGCAAAGGACAGACACCTCCCCAATGGAACTATGACTGGCCTGATCGCGTGAATGCGGACTGCATATATACACACACCAATATAACATTGACACCCCCTCGTTTTCTTTTTCTCCCTCCTCGTCCTCTTCCCTCTCAAAAAGACCCTACGGGATGGCAGTACCATACAAGCGCTTCTGGGCAGGATACGAAAAGATCATGGCCTCATTGGACGGTCGACCTCACTGGGCAAAGGCCCATTCCGTTACGCCCGAGGGTCTCGAAGAGTCGTACCCAAAGATGAAGGAATTCTCTGCTATCCGACAGCGATTAGACCCTGAGGGCATGTTCCTTAATGATTACCTTCGTAGACATTTGGTTGTGCCAAAATAGATAAATAGATATCTTCGCTCTCTTTTGCCATTTATGATGTGTGCATTGATGGACTGAGCCCTTTTTTTGCATTAGCATTTGCAGTTTGTTGACAAGCACACGGTGCAGGTTGAAAGAAAATGCAAAATTAACAGGACAAGGACTGAGTCATCTTGTCGATACATGCCCCTTCACCAATTCATCATCATAGCCCGTAGATTGGTTGGATCGGGGACTTTGTGCTTTGTTCCTTCATCATGCCATCATGCCCAATGTATGGCCCATGAACAAAAATGCTACGAAGCAAGCAAATGTCAACAAACAAACTTAGGAGTGAAAGATAGTCAGCATACCCTTCATGCCCTGTCGACTTCTTGCCCCCCACTTTTGACCCCCAACAATGCGAATGAGTCCACGCATTTTTTTTCTTTTTGTTTTGCAGGAAAAATCCACGTGGCGGCAAAAGGTGTGTTCGCCACACAACGAAAAAAAAAAAAAAAAAAAAATTGTGAGCAATAGGGGAAGCGGACGCTCAAGCCAGTTCAAGGGAACTGAGAAGAAAGGAAAAGAGAGGAAGGAAAGAAGAAGAAAAGGTTGGAAAAGGAGACCAAGGAAAGAAAACAAACGCAAATACACAGACGTCGGTTTTTACAACACGGCGACACAAAGAAACAGCATTTTCACCGACAAAGGAGATATGCCTTTAATCGCTTGATTGCCTGAATTTTTCATACACCACCCCCTTTCCGACTCCTGTCATGCCTGTATGTCTGCCTGTCTGCCTGTCTCCCATCCATGCGTCGTGTCTGCAGCGTGCAGGCTATGTCTGTTCGTCGTCGCCGCTCGTGAATTATGGATGATGAAGGGGTCACGGCCTTTTTTGATTTTTGTCTTGTGAAAAACCAAAGGGCTACATGTGTGAATGAAAGGGCTGGCTTCCTCCCCGGGGTAAGGGTCTTCTTGGTGGAAAGGAGAGAGAGAGCATGCAAGTCTTCATATGTTTTTTCCTGCTTCTTCTTAATTCACATTCACTGTGTGGTTGTGGTTGGGCTGGATTGGTCTGGGCTGGATTGAGAGTGTGTATATGAGAGAACGGAAGGCAAAGAATGTTACCTTTCGTTTGGCGATAATACCACAGCAGGCAAAACAATAGTCAGAGATACAATTCTCTTAAATACTCCAAGCAACTCTGTTTTCTTCTTTCCCTCTTCCAACTCTCACACCTGCATTCCATCTGTCCTTCTCACTTGCCATCATCCTCATTGCTCCACTTCATCTGCATCTCTCCCTTTATACCTTACCCACCTTACTTCTTACTACACCTCACTTTCCTTCTCACCAACGGAAAACATACCTGGCCACACGCTAAAATAATAATAATAATAATAACACCACGACCAAAAACCCCTGTTCTACCCCTTCAATCCCACTACAACTATTTCGCTCTCGACCACAACACCCTCTTTTTCTCACTTACCTTAAACATACAACAATAATGGCGGTCAAAGTATTAATTGTCGGCATGGACGTTGCCACGGTAACACTAGCGTTGATGCTAGAGCTCGCAGGAGTTGACTACCTCCTCCTGGAGAAATCCGACTCTGTCCCCGCTGTTGCAGGCGGGATGTCGCTCCACCCGACTGTCCTCCCTCTGCTGGAG
Organism: Linnemannia hyalina; assembly: GCA_019671135.1. Classification (NCBI taxonomy): domain Eukaryota; kingdom Fungi; phylum Mortierellomycota; class Mortierellomycetes; order Mortierellales; family Mortierellaceae; genus Linnemannia; species Linnemannia hyalina. The sequence continues at coordinate 349,867 of JAHRHY010000018.1, read as the reverse complement.
CAGCTATCGCTCAGGGACGACCTCCTCTTCTTTTCACAGCCGATGGAGCAGGTGCTTGTGCTAGACAGCGACATGGAGCACATTACCACTTACGACTGGTCTGACCGGCGGATACGGTAAGCAGTGCATTCGTCCGTCCGTTCCTGCTGACTGTTGTTATTCTACTGATGAATGCCTGAACCCCAATGAGATATAAAACCTTAATTGTCTCTCGTACTGATCATCTCACTCCGTCTTTATTCCATCACCTGTTTCTTTTGTTGGCATTGATTGATGTCTTGGTGTGTGTTAGATATAGTGCCTGGAGTCGATTCATGACAAGGCCAGAGTACTGCACTGTCATTGTCGAAAAACTGACAGAATCCAGAGTCCTTTTCGACAAGGACATCGCCTCCATCACCACAATCGACTGCGCCGAAGAAAGGAACGACAGGGCTAAGGGCCTGCAACCCCTCGTCATGGTCGACAGCCGCCAGGATAGCATGCTCGATATAGATATCACCATGGAAAAGGGCGAAGCACGAGGGGGCGTAACAGTCGAATGCACGGACGGCTCGTCCTACACCGGTCATCTCCTCGTCGCCGATATCGAAAGTGGAGTCGAACAGCTGTTTGACAAGAGCAAGGCCACGTCTACTGAATCAGGGTGGGCTCAAGGAGGTCGTCAGGAAATCTACTCTGTCAACCAAGCTGCCACTGCAAAGGACCCAACAAGCGCGATAACAACGGGAACGACACACGATACCCCAGCACCACGCGAAGTTCAGTACCATGTGTCGGGCGTCACAGAGGCTCTTGACCCCCAAAGGATCCCGCTCCTCAAGGAAGACACAACTCAGCTTCGACTTGTTATGGACGATCGGAGCTCACTCTCGGTAAGCGGATTAAAGTTTTCATGCCGATTCTCCCGCCACAGGCACAGGCACGCACTGCTGTTTTTCGCACTAAGAAAAATACTCACGAACCCACTTTGTCAACACACTTGACGCTTCTCTTTGAACAAAATAGTGGTGGGTAGCAACATTGGTAGATCACAGAATTGCCTGGCAGGTCACTCAACGAATTCGACTCTCTGACAAGACGATGGGACAGAATGCAGACGCGGATTGGCCCTTGGAAGATGAAGAGGCGGCCAAGGCCAGCATAATGAGTCAGATGTCGCAGTCGATGATGTGCCCCCTTGGTGGGACGATGGCACAAATCGCCCAGTGGACCTCCCCATCTGAAATCTCATGTAAGCGGTGGGATGACCGCACTGCCCCAACCCGTGTGAACCCAAACAATGCTCCTCCTCATCCTCGGCTGCAACTTTTGGGGGAAGGTAAAGTACAAAACAGGTGTGACGAACAAAAACACCCCGCCCATGCCATGCGTTGATCTCTCGTGAGATGCACAATATCCCAATACTCACTCGTCTCCCTCTTTTTTATTCTCCCAACCCCATACTACTGTTCAAACAATCACCCCATAATCCCTCTGGTGTCTCACAGCTTGTCACAAGGTAAAGAGAAAAAAAGGAAGGGAAAATAATCCCCCTTCCCGCCAGTCAAGCATAGTCCACCTCCATGTGTCACAAACAAAGGCATTTTCGTTTTTCGACCTATGAAACTCACCACGTTTTTTTTCCATGTCATGTGTTTCTTTTTTCTCCCGCCCAGGTCGTACCAATTCTAGGACAAGCTGCCGATGAGTCAATCCTCGATGCCCTCAGTCTGGCAGAGGCTATTGTCGCCCTCCCTCCCGCAGCAAGGCTGACTGACATCCGTGACGCCTTTGGGAGGTACCGCAAAGAGCGAACCTCTCGACGGGAGACTGCTATCCGCGAATCGCAGGACCTTGACCAGCTCCTGAACGCCAAGGTAATGACTACTCCACATCTTTTAGATGCAACGAAATGCCGCATCCTTCCTGGAACTGAATGGCTCTGCCACTCTTGCTTTTTTTTTTTTTTTAACTATCTTCGTCCTAACTTTCACATCTTCTGTTTTTTTTTTCTGTCTTATTATTTGCAGGGCGCGATGCAGAAGGCATACAGAGCGGTGAAGCTGAACTATACCCCAAAGTGCACACAAGAACGCCGGATGGACGAGAAATACTCATACCGCCCTCAGGCCAATTTCTTGCAACCCGTGCCCGATTACGGCCAGATCCAGCCCGTACAACAGCATCATCGTTCACGCCGACCATATAACAATTAAGAACCAGGATGATACCCCCTGTTCCCTAATAATACAGACTAGATAATCGTCCATACAGCAACATACTACAATATCATCTTACACATACACCAAAATGCCGCAAAAACGTCTTGCAAGGAGGGAAGACGGAGGGAGTGAGGCAGGAAGTAACAATAGTATGCTTTCCTATGTTGTTGCTTCTCGAAAACGCGTGAAAGTAACTCCCCCACCCCCCATTCAAGATTGGATAATTTTGGTACATGGTAGAGTGGCCTCAGAGAAAGGGCTTTGTCATAGCATACAAACGTTTTTTTTTATTAGTTTAGCGCCATTGGCTTTACCTTGCGTGTTACGGCCACAAGTGAACATACATTCCTCGGAGGTCTGCAAGTGAGGACAACTACCAGATCCGCTGTACAAAAACCTGTTTGGTACCCGGGATAACGACAGGGATGTGGAATGTCTCCATTTTTTATTTCGTGTCCGCGATAAAAACGGAAGGGCAAAAGAAGGAGAGAGGATAATGAGAATTGAAAAAATACTAGCAAAAGAATTAAACGCGTCAGGTACCTCGTTCCTAAGCTAGGCGGCTGTGATTGAAATAAAAAAAAAGAACTGTGACAATAAAAAGGGCTCAGACAAGACATTCCTCACTCTCCTTCTCCTCAACAACTTGACTTACTCAACAGTCAAGGTACGCGGTGTAAATCCAAACACCAGTGCGTCCACCCCAGAGATCGCCCATGATCCAATCGCCGGTGCGTCCTCGGTAGTTGAGGTTCTGACCCCTGTTGACGGTTCCGAAGGCTTTATAGTTGGGGCCGGGGCCGGCGCGGTAGTTGACGCCGTTGTCGTTGACCGTGCAGACAGAGGCGGTTGCAGCTGGTGCGGCGATTGCGGATGTAGCGGCGGCGGCGACCAAGCTGAGGATGGCAATGGTTCTAGTCAACATTTTTTTGAAGTAGCCTAGAGATGCCCATTGGAATAGGCGGTGGTTTTCCTAGTTAGTTTGGTTGCTTTACTATGATGGATAGATATGGCGCGAATGAAGAGGAAGAACGAAGAACCTTACTTGGATAAAAGTGTAGAAGTGTGTGTGTTTGTTGTTGTTATTGCTTGTGTTGAAGAAAACTGAGGTTGGTGAGGATACTTTGGGAGAGGGGATGGTCCTTTTATACCGCTCGAGGACCTCAAAAGTCGACCAAGCGAAAAAAAGGCATTGTCTGTAGGAATACATTGTCATCAGGTCAACAACAATAAAGCCTATCTGACACTGGCCAGTATGGATGACCGTAGGCGTGGGATCATCCGTCAGGGTAGTGGTACTGACGCCAAGGGAATAAAATAGTCGACATAGTAACCTAAAGAATGAGAAGGCAATGGGCCATGCGGGTTCGACTAATCACAATCGACAGCCTAAACCGTTACGGGATCGAATAAGAATAAAGAATTCAAGCCAAAAAAAAAAACTACGCGTCCGTGAGCTCTATGCAATGCAACGCAGCTAATTGTCTACCGATCAAAGTGCAGGCGAAGGTGCTAGTGCCAAATAACAAACACGGCGCTTCCTTGCCTTCTGCGCTTTTGGGCTTTTCTATTTCGGGATCCTTGTTATGATTGGTGACAGAGTGGAAACGGTGGGAGCGGCGACGGCTCCTTAAGGACCGTTTGGGACGAGGTTAGCTTTTGCTCCTTTTTTTTTGCATTGACGCTAAGGGTTACCATCGTCGACTTTTTATCATCGCCTTTCCTTGCCTAATGACCGCGTACCATTTGGAGTACCTTGCCTTGAATTTCTAATGATAGTCGTTCATGCCACACAGCTGCTGTAGTCTAAATATTCATGTACAAAATAGTGCGGCGTCTCCTTTCTTGTCAGGCTATGAACGCCATGCGACAGGCTGTGTTCTTTTTGCCTTGCTGTGGGAACCGTTCGCCACTAATCCAAAAATACCGTACCGCAAAGTAAGAATGGATAATTCGCCTCTATCGATTCCTGTCATCATTGTCAGGGGTTGCCTCAATAACACCCTTTCCTTCCATCAAGCAACATTTGAACGTTCACAACAAAAAGGCATGCTATATCATCCATGAGATACGATGCCATTGACTCTAGTGGGTTTGGTGTTTTGACGCCAGGTTCCTTATGCCTCCCTTTTTTTTCCGTACATTGAAGGCGCTCGATTAGCATTCGCACTGGACTGGTATGATTGGGGTAGGAGGATCGCCGTGAAAAAGGTGAGAGGTCATGTCATTCTTTTCTCACTAATGGAAGTGTGAACAGTTACTTTGATTGCTCCTAAAATAATCAGCCAACGACGAACGCCGCACCAGGTCAAGCAGTAGGAGATGAGGCCGCTGTATCATACTTCAGAGGACGGCGTTGACTTCTCTAGCACAAACGAAATGAACGTGTTCTAGGGAGAGGTATGTTCTTCTGGCCTACGACGTGTGAACCAAGCCGACTGTGTCCTGGACGATTAGGCGTGAGCGAACCTGCAGTTACACATGTAACCCCGGAGCTTTATTATATTATCTCGACCAAGGTGCTCGATGCTTTGTCTAGACTCGCTCTCTATTGAGAACGACTCGGTCGTGATGATATATTGCGGGGTTATCCACATAAGGTCGGTTTATAAAAGTCACGTGACACATATGGGTTTATCCCCGTCGGCATAGGCACGGTTTTAAACCGATAGGCAGCCTTGCATAATTTTTTTTTTCTGGCGGAATCATCCACATGGAACGCATGCATGTCACTCCATTCTTCCCTCTTTCTCCACTCCACATCGCCACATTAGCCTCATTCAGACAAGCCCACACCCCAATCTTCCCTCTTTCTCACTTCACATCGCCACATTAGCCTGATTCAAACAAGCCCACACCCCAATACACATTACACACAACCCCCCCCCCCCCCCAATACCCGACTAATTAATGACACGGGTAAGCTAAAAAGGTCTTTGCACAATTGGGGCGATATGTCCTGTACCTGATTGGCATCCACCATACCACCATACTTACTATTTCGTTCTATTGTTTTATTGTTTCGCGTTAAACAAGTCGTGCAGCTTTTCTGTTAAAGGCAAAGCCATAGCACGAAACAAACGGCAGCAGACGAGCATGCAAGGCAGCCAGCCGGCAAGAGCAAAATCTAAGCTGGAAACCTACCGCGAACGCAATAGGGTTGAACAGCAAAATCACCTCTGTAATAAGCAGAAGGAGCTAGCAAGCTCCCAGCTTGTGGCCGAAGCTCGCAAGTCCTTGCAAGCCCAGTCGACGCGGGACCAGTATGATCGGTACCAGGAGAAGTTCATGGTATGGCAAATTGTAAAATGTACCCCCATTTTTGCACAAGCATAGATAAACTATGGCCCCCGACTCGACGCACTAACTAACTCAATCACTCCATCCATTGGTATAGGAATGGTGCGACGTTTCTGGATATAAGGATGATTACAACGTCACGAAAGGCAAAGTAACCCGTTACTTTGCTTGCCTGACCTGCGAGACGGAAGATCCTCAAAACGGTATGAATATGAAGAATGGAACTAATGTGAGCGGTCATACGATACGACGACGACGACGAAACGCTATGGTGGTGTTTGAAATTATAAGAACTAACGAAAATATAAATGCTATAGGTATTATACGGATCAAACCGTTGCCAAGAGACAGGAAGGGCAACAACAGCAAGGACAAGTCCGGCGAACGGCGGGCAAATATGGATGACCCGTGTTCTGATGATGATGTCGATGGAGGCGATGTGGAGGACAAAAGCGATGACGACTGCGAGGGGGACGCCAGTCGAGACGTTGACATCCACAACAGCAACAACGATAACAGTGAAGAGCGGTGGTACTCGACGGCAACCATTCTCTTGCACCTCGCTGCCATTGGCGACCTCTATAAGCATCAGTGTGAAGACAGGAACAATTTAGCGATGGATTATGGCACAGTTCCGGCCCCGAAGACGTACCTTCAACCTCTGATCGACGTTTACCGCGTGAGGATGTCCGCCAGGAAGAGGTCGACAGATACCGACTTTGGCTCTATCGACTTCACCCAGAACCCAACTTCGATTGTTCGGCAGCTAATGAAGCGATTCTGGATGCGCAATGTGGAGGGCGCAGCCAGCTTGAGAAAGCGCCGCTTGAAAGGGTTACGCGACCGTGCGGATGTAAGTCTTTGCTTTTTTATGATGTTCCGCAGCGAGGTCACACGCCAGATCCGACTCCCGGATCTTTTCGCCCACGACGTCGAGCCCAACCGCAACAAAAATACGAACGATGCCAGCTGCAGAGAAGGCCAATTCGTGCTTGGAGTTGTGCTGATGATGAGGCAAGGCAAGACGAACAAGGACGGCAAGATTCAGTATGGAGTTGCAGTTCGGAACAAAGAAGTAGATGTGTGTCCAGTTGGCGCGCTAGCCTTTTATTTGCTTGAGCTTTGGTCGGTAAGTGGCGTGCATGTGGTAAATGTCGGCGGCCGACGCGTCGTGTCACTCATATTTCAACACTCATTTAATAATGCGTTCTTCCCCCCACCTCTTCCTTTTTTTTGCTGTACTAAGAGCAAAAACAAAAGGGCGCCTGATCTCACCAACCCTAAATGGACCGACTACCATCTGTTAGCTGGAAACAAACCAATGGATGCACCGATGACTTACAACTCCCAGTTCCAGGCGCAGGTGGAGGCTCTTCATGAGAGCGGGATATTGGACAAGGGCACAGTGACTCACCTTGGGCGCAAGCACGGCTCCAGATTCGCGCATATGTGTGGATCTACGGTAGAGGCTATCGCTAAGCACGGGAACTGGGCATCGAACCGTCTCTCAACTCACTATCTCGAGGGTGTAGAGCCTTCAGTGGCCCTTCGATTGGCTGGATTTGACCGCGACCGTCTAGAGCGCTTTTGGTTGGCTCGGAACACTGTGATCCCCAGCATTGAGCTCCAAAGGCAGTTGTTCCCTTTCATCGAGGATGCTTGCTCCGACACGTTCTGGAGGCTCACGATTGACAACATTATGCGTGACTGCGACGTTTTCCACGGACGCGAGGAGTTGCGTGAGAAGCTGCGACGGGGCGAGTGCAAGGAAGTCAAGCAGGTGTATACGGACAAGGATATGCAGACCGTTCTGTCGAATGAGGTCATTTCAAGAAAGCGCCATCTTAGCCTTCTCGCCCACCTGCGAAAGGTTATCCTTCAGGATGCAGCTGTCATCCTGTGCGGGGGTGGTGCTGCCGCCGCGCACCCTGTTTTCGATCACCCTGTCTTCAAAACACCTGCGTTTCAAGATTTCCAGCAAACCCTACTCGAGAGCATGAGAAATCCCTCTCCTCTCACGGATTCCCTCGCATCTGCCACACCCATCATCCAACTGGAGTTTGACAGGGTCGGCGCGAGGCTCGGTGTCCAAGATGCTGCAATCCGGAGCCTGCAGCAAAGCCAGCAAGCCGGACTTCAGAGTTTGCACGCCGGTATGAATGTTCTAGCAGCTACTTTACAAGCTCAGAATGATAGGACAGCATCCGAGCTGAAGGACTTGAAGCGGTGCATTGGCAACAATGACAAACTGGCAGGCAACAAGCGACAATGTTTGAACAAGGATGCCGTTCGATCTCAGTTGATGCAAGCTCTCAAGTCAACGGTGGAAGCCGTGGTGGCGATTAGCGAGGACGATGAGGTGAAGGTCAGTGACGACGTCAACGGCAGTGTAGCAAGCCAGAGTACCACTATGGCTACCGCCATCGCTCTTCTTCAGCTTCCAGAGCCGGACGCTGGCCAGCAAGAATCAAGACCTCTGACTTCTTCCACTGCAGTTCTTTCAAGGGATGCGCACCGCCGCGCAGCTCTGGCCGCTTTCAACCCCAGCGACAATGTCGAGGACAGAATGCGACAAGTAGCCGCCTTAGTCGCCGACGAGAAGAGGGCGAGAGGAGAGACCCAACACCATATGCCCCTAATGCCCGAGTGCAAGCTGATCCCACGACCGAATACGCTCGACCAACTGTGGCAAGAGTGGGTTTACCACGGCGTCGATGGGTCCCCCTCCATCGCAGAGCTTAATAGGTGGTTCGGTTCAGCGTGGCGAGGCAAAGATGCACAGCTCTACAAGTGGAAGAAGGACATTGTACATTCGGTTCTGCGCTCTATCCCAGCTGGCTTGCAGGTTGACAAGTCCGCCGTAAACAATGCACTTGCCTTCGTAAGAGGGCAAATCGATACTGTTGGTTCAATTGATAAATACTACAAGGCTCTTCCCAAAGCACCCTCGAGAAAGTACCCAAAGAGAAGAGAATAAACACCATCCTTGGTCTATCACAGTGTTACATGTCAGCTCGCTCTACATATGGTTAGGAGCAGGGTGAGGGCAATGCTGAGGGAAGGAGGAGAGAAGAGGATAGTAGAGAGGGGAGTAGAGAGAGTGATGATAGAAGGACCTAGGGATAGAGGGAGGGAAGAGCAGAGAGGAATAGAGGGCAGAGAGTGTGATGTAAGCAGGAGGGCAACGCAGTTCTCAATGTGTTCAGGCACAGGCACGAGAGGAGAGGGCACATGAAACAATCTATTCACACATATGTGACTGGTTTATAACTGTCTATCGTGCTCGGAATAAAAAAATCTATAAACCATTATAAGCCGCTAATCTGTGTATAATGCGCCTTTCATAAATTTTTATTGTGCTCTTGACGAGGAGCTGTCGTCACTTCACCAAGTGTCAAAAATTAAAGTGTCACAATGCACCAGTGAAGTGTCACTTTGCACCAGGTGAAGTTTTTTTTTTAGTGTGTGTTGTTTTCTACTTTTTTTTTATTATCCCTTAATGTCTTCCTCACCATCTCCCTCAACTTCCTCTCGTCGGTCAGCCAGCCCAACGGCGAGAGCGACTACCACCTCGACCTCTTCATCTCATGGCTCTTCTTCATCAGTTACAGTTGTGACCGTGACCTCTTCATCTCCATCCGCCGCGACAGCCTCTTCCTCCACAGTGAATGTTGAGTCCATCTCTTCATCTTCCGGATCCAGGTCCACCGTTCGCACCTCAACAACTTCGCAGGATGATACAGCTGATAACGAGGGTCCCTCTTCCTCAGGTACAGATACAGTTGATGATGGGGCTCCCTCCTCTTCAACAGCCCCTGCACCAGCAGCCTCACGACCATTACGAACGGCGCCACTTGTACCCCAACCCGCCTATCGGTTTATATTACACTTTCGAAAAGGTGTGCGAGGCAACTACAAGCGCAAGTCTGTCAATAGCATTCCTTCCACTGCCGAGTGGGCTTTCGAGAGTGCACACTCTTTCGGCGTCCTACTCGGTCTTATCAGAGCATATTCTGTCGTACACGCACCATTAGTCTGGCCTCAAGACGATCTTCCCGATATCATCCCATCACCAAGTAAAGGCGCAAGACTGCAAGCCGCTGTGACCCTAAACGAGGACAACTTTCTGCAGATAATCGACAACTCATGGAGAGCATGGACAAGGTCAGGAAAGCACAGTGGGGCTCTTCAATTGATTATCTACATGACCGAGCCTGTCGCCCTTGGTGCCTCTTCTTCCTCCAGCAACAATATACTCCACCGATCAACTGCCGGAAGAATTGCGGAGGTCAGCCGACGTCTTAACGAACAAGAGGATGCGGATGAGCTCGGAGATATGGAGCGAGCCTACCATGTGCACTATCTGTCCAAACGAGCGATGCCTCCGCCGGGAAATAGTTTCGTCCTTCCAAACAACAACACGTCTCGACAAGCCCATGACTTGGATAATGCTGCGCGTCGGGTGCGTGAGAAGAGAAGAGCGGAGGAAGTCGAGGGTTTGGAGGACGACGAGTTCGTCCCAGTTCGAGTCAAGGTGGATCTGGAGATCACGGTTAAAATGTCTAGACAGGACTTGGCAAAGGCACTTGGTTTGCCTTCTGGGTTCAACCTTTCTTCCTTCAACTTTTTTGGTCAAAATCATGCAGGAAACCAACCCCCCGATGCCCCTGAAGAAGACATCCCTGATAGAGACCATATGACTGATGATGATGACAATGAATAAGCATTTTATTTTTTTTCTTTTTGTATGAACATTTCATCTCGAAGTACTCCTTTCTGCTCGTACCCACAATGAGAAAAAAGGTTGACAGCAGTGGTCTCCCCTTTAGTGCAGGCTAACAAGGCAACATCAAGCACCTTCTCTGGCTGCTGGGGGAAAACTAAATTGGCATATCGTTCCAACCATCTCTTCAATTGTGAGAAACCGACCTCGATGGGGTTGAGCTGTGGTGAGTAAGGCGGAAGATAGAATAGTAAAGCGCCTCGAGTAGCAATAGCCTCTTCCAATTGACTGTACATATGGATTCTGGCATTATCCATAATAACAATCGAATTGGGCAAAGGGTAAGGGTTAAGAAGAGGGAGGATGTTTTGAACAAAAGCTTGGTGAAAGGAGGTACGAGTAAAAGTGCCAGAAGTGGTCGACCAGCCTTGAAAGCCGGTCTTGTCCATCGCAGCTAATAGAGAGACTCGCTTGCCACGGGAAAATGGAAGGGTGACAATGGCTGGCTCTCCTTTTTTGGACCAGGCATATCGACGAAGAGCCGCTCTGCCATCCTTGCTTGACTCATCAATGAAAACCAGCTGCTCGGGATAGTTATAGAAGACTTGAAGGCGTTGTTGGTAATCAACCAACTCTTGTGGAGCAGCTTCACGAGCTCTCTTCTGGAGTACCTTTCTAGTAAGACCCAAATCATGGCGGAGCGCTCGACAGATGGTAGGGAGAGAGGTGTTCGTCAAGGTTGGAAACGACGCTCGAAGGTGGTCTCGCAGTTCCTCCATCAAAAAGCAAGGGTGTTCCTTCACATAGTCGCGGACAAATTCGTTCACAATGGGTGGCCAACGAGAACGGATATTGCGAACTTGGACTTTCATTACGACCCCGTCTTCATTGAAGAGCTCTACCAAAAACACAAGTGAGTTAGCAAAGGTATCAAAGGTGTCAAGTGTGATTTAGTAGCCGAGACGAATACATACTTGTCCAAACCGAAATAGTTGGTGGTGACACTCCCATGAGATAGGCAACGTATTCTTTCTCATATCCTTGGAAGCAATAAAGATTGATAGCAGCCCAGCGTAGGTCTTCGGAATACATTGAAGGGACGGAGGAGGGAGGAGGAGGAGGGGAGGGATGAGGGAGGAAGTGAAAGAGAGAAAAAGAAGTTTTTCACTGGACCTTTCCTCGGCCCTCATGATTAGAATAACACGTCAATACTACACTTAACGAAGCACTACTGGTTTTTACACTTTCACAAGTATAAAAACCAGTAAGATCTTCAGCAAAGAGGTGCCATTGTTTGGTGAAGTGCTGGTTTGTAGCGTAAGTGAGTTGGAGCAATATTGTTTTTTACTCATTTTTACAAATGACACTTCACACCAAGTGTCGACATTTCATTTTGAAGTGTCATTACCCTTAATTTGTTAAACAATTGAAGTGTCATCCGTCACACCCCATTCAATAATTTTCGATGAAAGGCGCAATAAAGGTTATGAGAGCGGCGTCAACTTGTGAATAAATGATCAGACTGAACACCCATTCTTTCTCGATCTTGCCTGCAAAAGGATATTCGATTCCCATCGCCACCAAACTTTAACCCCTTTGATTAATAAGACAGGAGCGTATGGCTTGGGAACATTGAGAAGGGAGGAGAGGGAAGGACATTCACAGTTGACGGTTCCCTCAAGGAGCACACGGAGAATAACGGATCGTCTGGAATATAAATAAGGACCAGGCTGACATTCTTTTTACTCCTTCTCTCTTCACCAAACAACCAAGCACAAGGCAAGGACAAAGGTCAAGGCAAGGACAAGGACAAGGACAAGACACCAACCAACCAACCAACACACGACATCAAAACCATGAAGACATTCAACCTCAACTCGGAAGAAAACTCGAAGCTCGTCGCATCCGACAGTCTCAAGTACACCCTCTCCTACTTCCCCCTCCATTTCGCAGGAACCAACGCCCGTGCCATCCTCGCCTACGCTGGCGCCGCCTGGACCCCCCTCTACGTCGTACGTGCCAATCTCCTTGACGGGGAACAATTCTAATGCTTGGGCATTCACCTTGAAACACTTTTTTTTCTTACGCTTACTTTCTTTTGTTGCGCGCAATTAGAACTGGGGAGTGGACAAGCCCAATATGCCCTTTGAGGTCCTCCCTCTCCTGACCATCATCCACCCCGACGGCAAGGTAACTCTCTCGCCCACCTTTTTCTCTTTTCTATCTCACTCTTCGCTCACAGTCGTCTCTCCAGGAACCAACAATCCAACACTAAACAATTTTTTAACTCTCTCCCACTCCTCCCCAAAAGGAACTGATACTCGCCGAAAACAACGCCATCGACATCTTCCTCGCAAAGCAATTCGGCCTCCACGGTCGCAACGCCTGGGAAGAAGCCCTCATCAACGCCTTCTACTCCTCCTCAAACAGCATGTTCTTCCAAGAGATCATGAACTCGTTCTTTTGGGAGTCCTGCGGGAAATCTGAGGAGGAAAAGTCAAAGTATTTGGACGATTTCTTGAACAAGACGTTGGCGAGTTGGGGACGGATCCATGAGGCTCATTTGGTGAATAATCAGTCGAATGGGCATTATGTCGGTGACAGGGTAATGTTGTCTTCTATCATGGTCTTCTCTCTCTTGATTGTCTGTTTTATTTGATCTCTCTGTGTGACTCGAGTCCATCCCCACACCTCAAAAAATTGACCATCACATCCCTTCCCCCCTTCATCCGTAACCTCTAAAACCCACCATCAAATAGACAACGCTGGCAGATATCCGAACCACGACCATGCTTGACGCGCTCGAGAAGATCATCGGCCCCGACCGCGTCGCAACCATCATCAACACCAACAAGACTCCCAACATTCTCAAACTCCGCGCCAACATCGAATCCAACCCAACCTACAAGGCCTGGGTCTCTTCGGACGAGTACAAGAAGTTGTCCGTTAACTCTACCGGGTTTGTCAAGGATCATTATCCGGAGCTTCTTCCTTCTTCTTGAGAAACGTGGGTGAAACGCAAGATGGGGGGTCAACGATGACATGGACGATAAAGTGATACGACATGATGAGGGCTTCCTGTTCTACTTCTACTTAACACCTACAATCCCTTTGTTCTGAAATAAACGCTGAGTGTGAAAAACAGACCAAACACCAAACAAAAAGTGACCCTCAAGGCTAAAGCATAAAAGACAAAAAAAAAGCGGGCACCCAGGGATCGTTCCTGGCTCCCTCTCATCGCACTCCATCCCACCTAGGAACCCTAATGACCACATATACTGACCACATACACTCCAAAGTCCAGACCCAGGTCTCAAACCCCACCTGCAGTACACTTTGATGTGATCTGACACGTCTTTTTTAAAATAAAAAAAAACGTCCTGCATGACTGCTTTTCCGCAAGACGCCATCGTTCGTACGGTAACAAAAAAAAATAAGTACGCAAAAAAACATGCAACAAAACGACGTTAAAGACCAAGTCTCTGTATGCTCCGTTTGGTTGTTGAGGAGAGAGCGAGAGTGAGCACTGATGTCCCATGGTCAAGAAAGCACGTCATGACGAGTGGACAGTAGAGAAGCAAGATGGCAAAATAAACACCAAGAGTTCGTGAGTACGAGATAGAGTAGAGCAAGGAAGGCCAAGATAAACACATGTAAACATGCCAAGTATCACATATGCATTTTGTTTTTTGATCGACACAAGCAAAAGAAGAACGCCCAATGGCGCATCCCCTTTCTTCCCTTCGTTTCAAAAAGGGGGCGTGTTGGGGGAAGGAGAAGCAAAAGCACCTTCGAGCCATTCATCGCATCGGCATCGGCTGTTGTGTTATTATTTTTTGTTTATTACATATGTACAAAAAAGGTGTGTTTGAAAAGAGAAAAGAACACTTCCATTTCCTAAGAGCACCCAATGATAGGGCAATGGAAGTATTTGTAACCGCTTATCTGTTAAAAAAAGGAGAACAGAAAACGCATTTAAGCAGCATGGACGTTGGCAACGAGATCCTTGAGCTTCTTGAGATCGGCACCGAGGAGCTCGCCGACCTTCGCGCCGTTGTGGTAGGTCTGGAAAGTGGGCATGGCACGGACTCCGGCGGTGGCAGAGACCTCACCGAGCTCATCAACATCGACCTTGACAAACTCGATATCCGTGAACTCCTGGGAGAGGATCTCGTACTTAGGGGCAATGACCTTGCAGGGACTATTATCAAGTTGAATTGGAAGGGAAAAGTGAGTTAGTTACGGCGAACAGTTCAATTGTAAATGGTTGGCTGCATGGGTGCATGGTCAAGAATGAAACGCGCAGAAAGTGATATTCGCGAGCAAAGCGAGAATGAGTGAGGATCTTCTCTTTATCCTTTTCGTTGTTGGTATCATTCCATTGTGCGAATGGATTGATTGTCCATTGATCGTCTTCATGTATGTGTCTGCGCAGCGCCATTGGCTCTTCGTTAATGCTTCGCCCCTTTTTGTCCACTTTCTCTTCCTCACACCTCCTTTTCGCTCATTATCTTTTCAACAGTTCTCTCACCTCTCCTCTTCAACGAGCGAGAGATAAAAAAGGTACCCAATGACATGTATGTATGTTGATCGGCAATAGACGGTAGCGTTTGAGCAATTTGGCTCTCAAGCTTTTTTTTTTTTTTTCCATGAGGTTCTTTTCTTTCTCACCCTCCCCCCTCTTGATCCCGACCCGCGTTGTGTAAAAGACAGAGCACGTTATCAGGGTGAAACACCAAAAGAAAATGTTTGTCGTCCCACGCACGTCGTGGTGAGGAGGGAAAGGTTGATGACCCCGTCCAAGCGAGAAAAGTTGATTCCTCTTTTTTTTTTCAGCGTCGTCGTCTTCGTCCTGTGGCCTTCCTGGTCCTCGCTCCTGCCATTGCTGTGCTCGTAGTCGTGTCCGTCGAACAAAAAAAGAAAGCAAGAACAAAAAAAATAATAACGTGGCACTGCGCAGTGCTAGAAAAACTGATCAGTTTTGTTGAAAGGGTTACACATACCCGCACCAGGTGGCATGGTAGTCGACAATGACCTTCTTGCCCGAAGCGATGAGCTCGTTGAACTCGGCGGTGGAAGTAATAACGCGGACCATGGTTGTTATGTGTATTTTTTTTGGTTGTTGGTAGAAAGGGGGAAGTAGGTTTGTGTGTGTTGAGGGAAGTGTGAGGAAATTAAAAAAAAAAAGAAAAAAGTGAGAACGAAGATGGGAGGGTGCGTTTATATAGGTTTTGCGAGGATTTGCAATTAGCGAGGGTAATGACGGCATTGAGGTTGAATTATGAATTACTCAGCGAATGAGCGTCTCGCTTACACACACCTTCGGCTTTGGGGTCGAGTGCCTTCTCGTAGCGCGAAGTGAAGGACGAAGGGATGATACTATTTCAAATCGCTTTTTCCAGCAGTTGCTTTGCCAGAACTTTGCCAGACTATCACCATCATCATCGTCATCATCATCATCATCATCGTCATCGTCATACTGTCAGCCCCCTCCTCGTCCAATATCGCCAAGAATGAAAGGCGAGGAAAAGGGAAGGGGGAAGGGGGGAATGGAAATGGGCGAAGAACTATCTCGCATAACGGCATGAAAAGCGCCTTGGCCAACCACCAAAAAATAAGCATACCGATCACTTTTGCATGTCTGCGCAGACACGATAATAATGAAATATTCCTAGAACGTGTACTTTTTTTTTTATTCCACCACGAAAGTTGTTGTTGGCGACCAAGAAAACAATAAGAGGAGGGAACAGAGGGGACTCTATGCGCTCCATGCATTAGACGACAAGATATCGTCCGAATGGCTTGTCTTAAGAACCCCCGTCTCTCCACCATGCAACGACGTCTCCGTGTCCGAATGGGACCCAAACCCTGTCGCCGCCGGCTCCTCCCCAGCCGCCGTCGTCCGCTGTTGCTGATCCTGCTGTGAAGAAGAAGTAGTAGGACTCTGTTGATCATCAGCAGCTCCATTAAGCGCCCGGAAGTAATTCTCCCACAGCCCCACAATCTCCCTCTGGTGCTTCACCATACTCGCCAAGAACGCCTCCACGCTCTGTTTGAAGTCCTCGACCTTCTCCCGATCAAACCGATCAAACTCCTGTCGGATCAAAGTCGAAATCTCCTCAAAGTCCTTCTTGGCCCCGTCGACCCTCAGCTCGGCCTCCGTGATCTCCTGCTGGAGCTGTTGGAGTCGCTCAGGTTTAGTCTTTCGACTTGGCTGGCTCATCTTGTCAAAGTTGGCCTTCTTCTTTGATAGCTCGTTCTGAGCCTGGACCATGTTCTGGTTGAACTTGGCTCGTGTCATGAACGTAATCTTGATCGATCCAATCGTTCGGATGTACTCATCCACCGTGTGCTCCAACGTCAACACATCCATATGTGCCTGTTTGTCGTGCAATTCCTTGATCCGGATCTTGAGGTTACCTAGGACCAGAAGCGAGTTCGCCAATGGTTTGTTCAACTCTGTGCCTGCCAACGAGACAATACTCTCGCCAAACTCAGACGACGCCACTCCAAGATCCCGACGCTGCTTGATAATCGCCTCAATCGCCTTCAACAACGACTTCAGCTGCCCATCCAAAACATCCAACTGTGTACGACGAGACTCAAACCACTATTATTTTTGGACGTTTGGCAAGAATTTGGCGAAGCACGACAACCGTGAGATTAGTGTTAGGGGCTCTAAATGCAAAAATGCACACCTCCACTCTCCTTCTCAATTCCAATATATAAAAAATATGCGCATTAATTCATTACCTCGTCGGTCTCGTGGACTTTTGTGAATGTCGTCGCACTCGAAAGAGTCTCTCCAAACTTTGTCATGAACCCCTTGGAACTATCCTGTCTCTTTTCTTTGATCTATGTATGTCATTGACCAACAAACGAGAAAAATAACCACACGCACAATGGTTACGAAAAAGTCCATGCTGCACGGGAAAAATAAATAGCGCGACAAAAACAGATTCCAGCCAAGCTAACTTGCGCGACAAAGGTGGATCTTAGGCAAGCAAATACAAACATAGCAACGGTAAAATTACCTCCGCGACTAGGCTCTCACTCTCCAAAAACAGCTTCAAATCAGGGTCTCCATACAACATAGGATGAGCCGTCATCTTGCGCAGACACCTTTCAAGCGCAATCCGACGACTCTCCACGAACTCGTCCTGAAATCGGCCCAACGCATGCTTCTCCGACACGGGCGGGACAATCACTCCTGGGTTGTGTGTCGTCAGTTGGTTGTACAGCCATAAGAAATCCCGGTATCGCCGTTGGACCGTGAAGTCGCTCGACTTGAATGCTGTCGAGTTTGTCTAGAAGATGCGAAAAAATCAGCACACAGCCATAGATATTAGAAAAATGAGCCAGTCAGCATGTTAGGATATGGACATTCATTCACCGCAATGTAGAAAACGGTGGTGAGCAATTCGAGGTATTGGCGTTTGTTATATACCTTGATATGGACTTTGTAGACTATGTGCGGGCTGATAACATCCCCAATCTTTTGAGGCTCCCCAACAGTGATATCGAACCACGGAATCGCACCCGCCTCTGGCAAACGGAACGACATCTAACACACACATGCCACACAAGAAAGATAAAACACTCGCGAGAGTTAGAAGCGATTATATGTTACCTCCTCCCATACATACAGACACCTACATCGATGAATGGCATGTACCTGAGAACCAAGGGACCGAGTCGACTCAGGACGGAACTGTCCTGCCCCCCCGCGCACAATAGAAACCTGATCATGCTCCTGCCCATGCCTTTGCCCCTGCCGCTGCCCCTGCCCCTGTCCATGCCCTTGCTGAACCTCCTCCACGTCGCCATGATGGTCAGAATCAACACTACTCCACCGCTGATGCCCACCTCCTCCTTCTCCTCCTCCTCCTCCTGTCGCATACCTCTGCAGCCCACCATCTGAATCATACTGGTGCGAAGACCGTGGCTGATAATCCTCGAACCCGCCAGATGCCGCAGCTCCTGCTCCATAATAAGGCGACGGCGATAACGTGTTCTCCCCCTGCTGCTGTCCTGCCAAATTCATCGCAGAGAAGGATTTCTGGAACGTCGTGTTGACCCCATACAGCGACCCTTCCGTACCACCACCACCACCACCATGTCCTGTCGCCTCAGAATCATCGTCGTCCGTCCCAGCAGCAATAGTAGACTGCGGATAATACTCATGAAAGTTCAACGACTGCGAAGCCTTGAGCACCCCTGCACCTCCTACAGAAGCCAGACCAGGTGGGCCGCTTATGGAGTCAATGTCGTCCGCAAAGGGGTTGGACTCTGAAAAGGGGTCGATGAACGTCGAGGCGTCTAGGGTATCGTTATTCCTGCTGTTACTTCCTCCCAATCCTCCTGTGCCTGAACCTCCTGTGGCCAAAAGGTCTGAAACGGACCCAGTCGGGGATGTCATTGGGGGGCGCGCGTGAGATGCTAGGTTGGTTGGAAATGGTTGGATTTTGACGTGGTTGAGAGTTGAATGGGATGCTGTGTAGTTGGTGTTTTCTGTTCCTGTTGAGAGGGTTGCCGTTGTTGAGGCTGAAGTTGAAGAGAAGGATAAACAGAGGAAGGGTGATGTCGGTGCCTGTTTGTAGTTAAAAAGTTGAGAATGCAGCGAGCGGGCCTTTTTTGTTCCTTGCGGGTGACCATGTGGTTCATCTCTTTCTCCTTCTCGTGTCCACTTCTCAACAGTCACGCAACCCCAGCCTGACTTGTAACTTTTTTTTTTATTTCGTGTTGGAAAAAATACAAATTGACACACTCACTCACGGACAGGCAGCTCCCGATAGAGCACCTCTCCTTCCTGCTTACTCGCGAACCCTCTTGTTACGAGGAGATCCAGAAGCCACAGACTCCGCTGCGTCCGCCTCCTCGTCATCCAAAACACTTGCTGAACGGCCCTTGGCCTTCTTCTTGGACGTCAACTTGGTTGCTGCAAGCACTGCTGTCGCAGCAGCCGATCCCTTGGGGCGGCCACGCTTGGCAGGCGACTTCTTGACGGGTTCTGTCGTCTCCTCGTCAATCAATGTAGTCACCGACGACACCTCCGATGTCAAAATAATCTTGTCTCCATTCTTCAAATCCACCTCAGTCTCAACAACCGTTTCGTTCGTCTTTCCTGAGGATGTCGACAAGGCCGCCTCAGTCAGGGGAGTGACATTTTCCGTGGTCTCAACCACCTTCAATTCATCAACAGTCTCAACAACCGTCTCCTCAACCAGCTCAACCTCAACAGTCTCGACGGCCTCAGGGACGCGAAGACCATAGACACGCAGGCGAGAAATTCCACCATCTAATGAAATAGACACAAGAGAAAATACATGTTAGCTCAGTTGTCACAAGATCGACGAGTACGGAAGTTCAAAAAGTCATCCTATACCTGGGAAGATGTTGAGGCGAACGTGGGTGTAAGAGTCACCAGTCTGCTCGAGATCAAAAGTGTTCTTCTTGTCGGCATGAACCTCAGACTTGTTGAGGAGGCTCACCCACTGCACCTCAGGATCGTACTGGATATCGTTCTATATACAATAATACAAAGATTGACGTCAATGATGATGATGACATCTCAAACTCCACATTCCTGCAAACTCACTTTTTTTCATCCCCGACCCCTTCTTCAATCTGCCTTACATATTCACTCTTGCATGCATCGAGACTGACGAAATCGGGGTTGTTGCCGCGGAAGTGAGTAGTATCGACCTCAAGGCTCTCCAAAAGACCGGTGGCGCCCAACTTGATCTCAACCCAGTCGTGGTGTCCCTTCGCGCGGGAACGACGGGTCTGCCAACCATCACGGGTGTTCACTCCAGAGGTAGGAAGAATTATGTTGGCAGGCTTTCCGTAACGGTCATCGCTGGTCTTGATCACCCGGCCGCCGTTGGCCACGGAGGCAAGGTCAAGCACGGTCTTTTCCTCGGGGAAAATAGGAGACACGCTACCGTAAACGCGAAGACGGGCCTATGTGGATATCCCATGACACTCATGATTAGAACTTGCGTGGAAAAAAGAAACAAAATTATTGACAAAAAACATTGGTAACTCAACAAAATTACTGCAGGAGTACTTACAATTCCGCCGTCAGGGTACATCTTCAGCTTGAGATGAGTATAGACCTCATCAGAAGCCTGGATTCCGTAAACGTGATGAGAGTTTCCACTCAATGGAACCTTTGGCAATATCTCCTTCCACTATTATCGTGATTGAACCATTTGCATAGTGGCCGTTGGTAAAAAGAACTGATGGGAGTCTGGACGCGTAATATCGCCCAAAAAAAAAAAAAAAAAAAAAAAAGACAGCAGGACAAACATGCTCCGTTCCATGTACTAAAGTACGGACCTCATAGGATTCCTTGACACCCTTGACGATAAGGCAGCCTTCAACGGACGCGTACGAAGGATGGCTTCCGTCAAAGAAAGAAGTGTCAATGTCGAATCCAGCAATGGTTCCAGCAAAGGCGAGTTGGATGATGGCAGTGTGGTGAGTGTCCTTGTTATGTCTCCTGTTGAATGTTCAGGCCGATGTATCCATAACAAAAGAGTGAAAGAGTGGAGTGAGTACTATTATTTACCAGTACTTTGTGTGAGCCCATCAATCCACAGCAGCACAAACGGAGCGCATTATTTAAACTGCATATTTACCTTGTCTCCCAGCCATCCTAAAAGGTAATATAGTTTGAAGAAAAACAAGAAAATCGTCATTAGTACTACTCGACTTTTCCTTTTCGTCTTGACCGTTGGGATGGATGGCTCTACCGGTTTCTTCCGGGAAACACCCTCGTTTCTCTATTGTTTTCTACGCTCGAAATCAGAATAACAAATGAAAGGAATGTATGTCTGTCGCGCGTATCTCACTTTCTGTGAGCTTGTTGTCTGTTATTTACCTTCCAGAAGCCATCTGCAGTCTCGCGGTTCTTGTCCTCGATAGCAGGTCCGTCCTTGATCAAATGAAACCCTTCTCCAAAGAGCTCATCCGACACCTCAAGGACCTTGCCACCTTTGGCAGACGATGCCAGCTCTAAAAGTAAGGTATAAAAGCAAAAGGAAAGGCATGTTAGTGGCGTAATAATCCGTTGAGTGACTTCATACTTTTGTGCAGCGGAGTATCCAGGTCGTCTTATTTATTGAAGGGCTATTTGTCGTCTCTCTCGTCGTCATCGCCCCTGCACCAGTCGCGTTATTTTGTTATTTTATTCCATTCGGTCATTGGTGCGTCCTTTTTTTTGTTACTGCCCCTCGTTTGCTGTTGGAGTTGCTGTTGGAGTTGCTGTTGGAGTTGCTGTTGGAATTGCTGTTGGAGCTGTCGTTATTATTGTTGCTGTTTATTGTTGATGTTCCGTTACGGCTCTGTGTGTTGAAGGACTGAGTTGTTGTTGTTTGCTCCCCCCTCCTTCTCTTTATCCATAGTTAGACATACACCCAAGGTTATACCCGCGTCCTCTAGGTCGAATGAAAGGTGAATGAATGAAAAGGAAAAATAAAACAATAACGCCAAGACAAGACAAAGTACCGGTGTATCCCTTGATGACGGCGTCCTTGTCCTTGGCATCGAGCTTAAAGTAGCTCTCGTCCTGTTGTCTGCTCTGAACTTGTCCCATGGTCAGGTATGTCGTGTTGGTGTTTGTTTGTTTTTTTGTCGCGTTGTTTTGTTGTGATGTGTTTTGTTGTTGATGGAGAAGAAGGGAAGAGAGAAGAGAGAAGAGAGAAGAAGAAGAAGAAGAAAACGAAAAAGATGAGGTGAAGGGAAGGGGGGAAAAGAAAGAAGCGAAGAAGAGGGCTAAAGAAAGTCAAAAGTAGGTTTGTAAAAGAGCGAAAGAGAGAAGGAAAAGTGAAGCTCGAAGAGAGGCGTGTCTCTGTCATTTTGCCCGCCCTTCTGTCCGTCCTACTTCAAAAAAATACGCTACTTCATTCCCCACTTACGGGGCATGACCCAATATCACCCTTGAGATGATCACGAGAACATTTTTTGTCAAAAGTCAAAAACAAAGATCGCGTCTTCTTATTGTTTTTGTTTGTTTATTCATTAGGGCTGCATTAAAAAAAGAAGAGTGTCATTCAATCATAGTAAACATACACAAGAACTGCCTTCTACCCTCAAATACTCATATGAACTTAATGATGCAATCGAGGTGCGATCTTGGCATGAGTGGTCGTCGCCTTGCCACCACCAGCTGCTGCTGCCCTACTACCACCCGAAGGAGCAATAGCAAGCTGCAGGTTGGCGGAAGAAGGCGGTCTGTTATACATAACAGGGATCACAGGGATAAACAGTCGAGGCCCGCCTGCGTGGCCACCTGGCCCAGTCGTTGCAATGAATTGAGGGTGGTGACCGTGGCGACCACCGGCAGCCATCATTGCGGCACCGTGTGAGTAATCAACCGCCATGATCATTTGGGGCGGCGGTCTCATTGTTCCACCAGTGCCGTTGGGACCGACATGCAAGTGTGGGGTATATGGGGAAGAGTATGCAACAAAAGGGGGACGGTAGGGTGGTGGTGCATTGGCCACCGCGACTACTGGCACCAAAGGACGCAGTGCCTGGGGAGTCTGAGGCTGGGACGACTTGGACTCTGATCCTCTCTTCTTCTTTGAGACCGTAGAAGATGAAGAGGACGAAGAAGACAATGCAGTCTCAGTACTCAACTGAGCTACGCGGTCTTTTGAGTCTTCGTCCGACATCATGGGCGTCCTTGGGCGGATGGGAGCAAACTGCCGAGACGGACGAGGGGCCAGGGCCGGTGGCTGTGGTTGAATCGATCGACTGTTTGTTGCTGACAAGGCTGGGAGAATCGCCTGCGGACTCCGAAGGATGGCTTGGGGGTTGCGAGGGATCGCGACAGGGGGTGGAGGGTTCTGGCCGCGAGCTGCTCCTCCTGCTGTGGTCGTCGTCGTCGAGAGCCCCTTGAATTCCTGGACCAACTGCAGGTTGGTTGGAGCAGCAGGGGAGTAGGAGGCAACGTAATGAGGGTGAGGATATTGAACAGGAGGATGGGTGGTCGTGGGTGAAGGCGCATGACTTGGGATCCTTTGCCTACCAGCTGGTGCACTGTGCTCTGTCGCATGTTGTTGCTGACGGGTCGCTGTGGGCGATGGTGCTGATGATGTTGATGAGCCTCCGTTTAGACCGTCTGTTGGTATCCTCTCCGACGTTGTCCTCCTACCCTTCCCCTGAGCGGCCGCGACGGCTGCGACAGAGGCAGAGAGGGGTTCAGATTGGAAGCTCCTTGACCCCTCTGCTTGGAAAGACGGGTTGTTGTCGCACTGCATTGCGCTATCCTCCTCGTCCTCGCCAGCGACATTCGACTCGCGGTTACCGCGAAGAGGTGACAAGGGATGACCAGACTCGCCCTGGATGGACTGAGGTCTTGGTGGGAAATAAAAAGGAGCAAGTGTCGCCGGGTGGGCTGACGACCCTGGGGTTCGAGGTGGCTCCTCGCACATGGGAGACAGACTTGATCGCGTTGGCTCAAAAGTCAGCTCAGAAGCCAAGGATGAGAGGGAAGGCTCGCGGGACCGATGCTGGCGGCGTCCTCGGGTCGATGCAGATGCCTTGTAAGGAGTCATTTGATTCTGACCACTATAAGGTGGAGGCGGGGCTTTGGCTTGGAAAGTAGGTGGTGGTCGCATCTGGTCATGGCCCTGGCCTTGGGTCTGATCCGGGTACTCATCCTGCTGCTGTTGTTGCCAAGACATCCTCCGAGATGTAGGTGTCACTGGGCTGGTCACCTCCTCTGACTCTTGGAGATTCGTGCTGGAGGAAGCCGGCGAGATACGATGGCGGACGAGGTACGGGTGTGATCGCAGTGCTGGTGGCTGAGGAGTTGGTTCTGGCTCTTGGACTGGAGCTGCCTCTGAACGATGGGCAAACGAGGCAATCTTGCGAAGGAAGGGCTTGAGTATGTTCTTGTTGGACCCTTGCTGGTTGGGTGTTGCCTTCTCCGAATTAGAGTTCTTGCCGGGTGTGTTGGCGCGCTTGGCTGGCACTGCCTCCATGGTCCCAGACGAGAGACGCTGGAGCTTTCGCTTGGGGTTGGGCTCTGAAGACTCTGGTGGGGGTGAGGCCTTGTTGAACTCTTCCTCGATCCTGGCAGCATCCTCATCCATGACCATACCGCCGTAGTGAGAGGCAGGGGTGTACTTTGTCTCCATTTCGTTGGTGGGCCAGATCATATGGTCCAAGTTCATCTTGCTGGATCGCGGGATGGGGTACTTTGCAGCCACGGGAGTCTCTGCCTTGATCACAGGAGTGCTTGCAGCACTACGCCAATCAGTTGGAGATCCGACTTGGTCATCCGCCCTTTCCGACATGACCTCATCGTCGTCTACGATGAACTCTTTGCTGTCACGGTAGGGACCATTCGAGACAAAAGGTCGAGGCTCGGACTCTGTTGAAGGGCGATGCTGAGGCTGAGGCTGAGGCTGGGGTTGTTGAGGCTGGGAGAGATCAGAGGTTTGGATTCTTGGTGGTGGGGGAGGATGAGAAGGATGGGCGGGCTTGATGTCGGCCAGGATCTGGTTCTTCTCGTTGAGACGGACATACTCGCCCTTGGCAGGGGTGATGGCGTCGTAGGCGGCTCGTTCTGTCCCGTTGAGGCGTTGGTGGTACATGAGGAGTTTGTTCCCGTATGTCTGGAGTTCCGACTCTGTTGTGTTGAGCTCGAATTGGGAGAGGAAGAGGAACTCTAGTTCGAGCTGGTTGAGTTCCGACAGTGGGAGACCACCGACCTAGGAGATGGACACAAGACATTAAAAAAATTAATTAGACGCGATGACCACAATTTGTCGGTGCATGTACTCCTTGGATGTGGATGCGGATGGTAGATACATGTAGATGGATGGTGCAGTGTGATTGGATGGACCGATGGATGGATGAAAGGAATGATCACGGGTAACCCATGGTCTGATAAACGTACTCGGGCATAACGAACGTTGGGATAAAACACATCCGACGAGAACTTGCAGGCTACAAGAATACTGGTAATCAACAGACGATGGATGTTGAAGCTGTTGATAATAAGCTTCGATCCCACAGGCGACTCGGACGACGACGTGTAGATCTCGTCCGCAATAGGCTCCTCCTCATCCAGGATATCGCTGTCTGCATCCGATGTCGTCAATCCTGATCCTCCTCCTCTTCCCTGCTTGGCCTTCTCGTCTGCGTTGCGAAAGTAGTCTCCTGGTATCGATGGCTCAGTCTTGGGGGCGGTGAGCTGGCTAATATCCTCAGACGAAAGGGAGGCCTGGCGAAGAAGGCTTTTGGGGATGGTGTTGGTCAAGACCTGGGTCGGCTTGCATCCTCCCCCAATACGGTCAAAGTAGAGGAGGATAATCAGGAGAACCTCATTCTGGAAGGGCGCATACTGAAGTATTCTTGACAGATATGCCTCGATCGAGATATTAGGGATAGCTCGAGAGTGGAAGAGGGTGATCTTGGGGCAAGCAAGACGGTCGTTGACTGCAAGGATGGTGTTGATAAGTGACGAGACCAAGAGCAAAGTTTGGGAGGTCGAGCAGTTGACAATGTCATAAACTGGGGGAGGGGGTAACAGGTCCAGATCGGGTATATTGGCGATGGTTTCGTCGTAATCTGGAGCGTTAGCTTCCTGCTGTTTAGTGATAGTATGGCTGGCGATGACTTTTTGGATGGATGGATGGTTGATGTAAGCAGCCTTCTTGGAAGCGAGGGAGGCAACGAGGGAGGCCGAGAGGACTTGCGGTATTGATGCGGGGGCGGTCTTGTTGGGAGGGAAGTAGGCGCGGGTGGGTGATATAGGGGATGTAGGGTTGTGGTTATGATGGTGTGCTGGTTCCTGGGGCTGGAGCCCTAGACTGTCAGAATGGTGGTGTTGTGACGACATTGGGCGAAGATGTGTGGAAGGAAGGTGTAGTGTTAAAGTCGAGTGGCGAAGGTGTGTTGTGTTGGTGGATGATGTTATCTACAAGGTGTCTAAAGGGGGGTTATGAGAGTGGAGTTGGGCGGAGCAAGGAAGGAAGGATTAAGAGTGAGAATTAAGGATTGTACAGTACAAGGGAAGCAAAGGAAGGTGGTGAGTATGTGGGTATATGGTGTATTGGGGGGGGTGGATGTGAGTGAGTGTGTTTGTGTGAGGGAGAAGAAAGGTTGTTGGGTCAGAGGAGAAGAAAGAGTCGATGGATACAATAACATGAAAAGAAATAAAAGAACCCTCTTTGTGAATGAATGGAAGTGAAGGAAAGATATTTGTCCGTTACGACTCTGTGTGTATGTCGATATGTCTGTGTGTGTGTGTGTGTGTGCGTGTGTGTAATTGTGTAATTGAAGGAAGGGAGCTGAATGCTCAGTGGATATCCCGGAGAAGCATTGTCGACCAACGAACCATCACGGTCGGAAGGTACGCGATCTGATTGGCTGCTGGGCACATCCGCACCCTCTCGGTAGGTAGATTTTTGCGTTTGTCTGCTGTCTGGTCGAAAAATGTATTCTCTTCTTTTCGAGACGGGGGCAGGGATCTGAGGGAAAGGGGAGGGAGGGAAGGGGGGAAAGGTGAAGGAGAGATAAGGAAGAAGAGAATTGGTGCTGGACTGGAAGAGGATGAATGAATGGAGCAAAAGGCGACGAGAATTATACTGACCTCTACTTTTCTTTCTTTTCCTTTTTGATCGCCTTCAAAAAAAAAAAAATAGATAGATAGATAGATAGATAGATTTGTCGAGGGAGACGGACACGGGCGAGGGAGAGTAAAGAGGAGTATGTCACTCCTGTCGAGGCAAAGAGAAAATAATAAGGCTTGTAAGAAACAGAACGGTCAAAAAAACAAGGACGTGTCTGTGCCTGGTAGCTGAGTTTTTGTCTGCGGAGGTGTAAGGAGCGAGAATCGACTGTCGAGAAAACAAAGGCGAGGGAACAGAGAGTTAGAGGGACGGGGGGAAGGACAAGGAAGAATTACTAACAAGCAGGGGAAAGGAGGAGATTCAGCCTCGGGTCGTGAAGAGAGAGAAGGAGAAGGAGAAGGAGGGAGCGGGATGTATGAAATATGCAAATGCGTGAGGGGGTTTTTTTCTACTTCGGTAACAAGAAAAAAAGAGGAGCGGGAGTCGCAGGATTATTTCGTCAAAGGGCGATTTTTGATAGTGCAAGTAAGTGTAGGTGTTGAAGGCGCTAAAAGGAAGAAAGAGAACAAAAGGAGAAAAGGAGTGCAGATGTCAGGATATTGGGACAAAAGGGCAGGAGTAAGGATGCAAAAGTTGAGAAAGCAGAAAGGGAAAAGGAAGAGATAATTCCTCGAAGGATGCCTCAATATAAGGAACCCCGAGCAAGTCGAGGAGGGGGGGAGAGAGAGATACAAAAATGAGATGCGATCGTGGATTGCTTGACTGGTTGAGCTGAAATGCTGGTTGGCTGACTGACGGGCGCAACGGAAGGAGAGCAATGGCCTTTCAGGCGTATCAAAACAAACCGGATGCGTGTTTGTAGCCAGCAAGGATGCATAGCCTGCCAGTCAACCAGTAAGTCAATCAGTCATTCATTCATTCATACAACCAATTCATCCACTTTCATTCAATCATCCACCCCGCCAGCTTTTACCCCTGATTGAAAGGAGAGATAAAACAGCAAATGCCAAATGTGGTCTTTCTGTTGGTTGGAATAGAAAAAGGGCATGAGATAAAAATGGGAGCAGCAGCGTATGGGTGTGTTGTTCTAATTACAGCAAGACCATTGCTTCGCAGATAGGCATAACCATGCTCCAACAAAAAGGCATCAAAAAAAGAGCCATGTTCATGATCAATAAAGAATAGGAGAAAAGAGGCAAAGCGATCCTTAGGGCAAATGTTCAGTATTGGAATTTGTTCGCCAGTTCATCAAAAGGATGAGCAACGCCTTTTTTTTTGGTTCTTTCGTCGGTTGACAAAGATGGACTCACTTTACCCCGTTCAAGAAAGGTCGGCCTTGTTTTTCCTGGGCCGATGGACACCAGACCTTGGCCAAAACACACGCACACACACCGCCCGCGATCACAAAGAAAGGAAAAGGACAAGGCGGATATGAAGTTCGAAGGTGGAAGTCGACCGAAAAAGCTATTGCTATTTTGCGATGAGAAAAGAGACACCATTGAATAGAATAGAATGGCTGAGAGGTGGAAAAATAGAACTTGCCTTTCAATTCATTCATTCATTCATTCTCATTATCTCCCTGCTATTTCTCCCAATGTAAGCGTTGTCGACTTCATTGGGGTAAAACCCGAGGGCGCGTGTTGATTCCACAGGCGAACAAATGGCTTCAAAGACTGATCAACAAAAAAAACTTGGATTGGACCCAAAGAAAAAGACTGGCTTGGAGCATGTAAAACAAAAAGGGAAAGGAAGAAAAGGAACAACTTTGGTCGGTCGAGGGGAGAATGAGCTCATCCATTGGCTATAGGACAAACAACAACAGCGACAATACAACACCCCCCAAGTGATTCATCTCCTCCTTCACTGTCTTCCTCGGGTGCTCATTTTTTTTTTGGTCAAGTTTTTTTTTTCTTTCTGTGATCGTCGATGCGCAACGATGGCCAGTCGTTTGTGCATGCTGTGGGTGAGAGCACTTTAGTCTGGAATCTGGTTGGCTATAGCTAGGGTGTCTAATTCGCGTGGTTCGATTGGACACTGGGTATATGTGTGTGTCTGCCTATGTGTTTGTGTGTATATTTGCGTGTGTTGAGAGGAGAGGAGGCAAACCATAATTGATGAAAAATTATGAGACGTTTAGAGGACAAAGGCCCCTGCACGTGGACCTATTAAGGCCAATACTGATTGGCTGCCGATGCAAAAGCACCCTAGCGGTCTGCCATTTGGGTCTGACATTTTCTGAGCGCGTTCTTCCCTCTTCACTCTTGCTCGCTGAACTCCATCTCATCCATCGCTCCTTTTTTTCTTCTTCACACACTCACTCACTCCTCCCTTTTTCCTTGCTTTTGTGATCGGAGTGGAGAGAGAGAGAGAGGGATAGACTATCTTTTCCCACCCAACCCGCCCAACCCGCCCAACCACGCCTAACCACGCCCAACATACCAAACGCATAATGGCCAATAAACAGATCTAAACAAGAAAGAAACACAGAACTCAAAATGTCTCTTCTCGAGTTTCGACCCCGGTGCACAGGCTTCCTTTCAGTAACCATGCGTCGCTTCTGAGAGACAAGGAGTTGACAAACAATGGCAAGAAAAGAGCGACCGACAGCTGTCAATGCTTTTTCGCCGTTCTGTCACTTACACATCCTCATGGAACAAGTATTCAGGCGTCCACATGACCCCCATTTTTTTTCCCTTCAAGCCTTCGTCGTTCGACAAAAACAATCAGTGGCAACCACGACCCCCCTTTCGTTTTCCTCTTTGCGATCGCATCTCTACCTAGCCAACCCTCAGCTCACATGTATGTACCTCTATCGGTTTATGTTTTTTTTCTCACACGCACACAACTCACGCCTTTAGCTTTTCTCGCTCTTGTTGTTGTTTGTACTGTTTTTCGATATTGCATTTGTCATCAGTAGATCCTCTACTTCTCGCTTATCATGAGTGGCGAGTGGGCGCGCTTTCAATGATGATGATGATGAAGTTATGCATGGCAACTTGATCCCATTGGCAAAAATGGAGCGATCTACCAGATGTAGACCCCCAAAAAAAGAGCAAACAACCGTTGCAATGCTCATTTTTATCGAGGAGTTGAATACAGTACTCTAACTGTGCCCAGTCGATGTCCATTTGTTTGACTATTGTTATCTAACAACAAGGAGTTTTCAAAGGCCCGACGTGCTAATTGGACGCGCAGAGTCAGTCTACCTTTCTATCCGAACCTCGGACTTTCTTCCTAAAAGGAGATGGGAAAGACGTCAAGCAACCAACAAGAGTTGATCACAAGGGGGCGGGGTAACAAAAGCACAAAAAGTTGGAAAAAAAAAAAAAACATCCACGCCACTTTGTGATGGGAGAACAGCTACAGGGACAGGTACACAAGTTATTGGAAAAGAGTCGATTGTGGCAGATACACGTGTCGTATACCCTTTCAACGGTTTGGTAGTGCAGATCGTGTGGCTTGTTTTTCTTTTTCTTTGCAACGCGCAAAGCAGTGCCTGGAATATACATTACAAACACGCTTGATAATTGGATAGAGATGAATAGAGAGATATCAGATGCCTAGGGTGGCGTTTTATCTCGCGCCCTTCTCTCTTGGCTTTGCAATGCTATTATCTCAATTAAGGGTGAGAGACGGTTGCATCCAGAAGAGAAAAACGTAGGTGAACTGCCACGTTCTGGACAGGGTCGATCGTCAGATGCGGAGTTGTGACACAAGGCACTGGCTCCATTGTGAGCCCTCACACACACTCTCTGTTTTATTGGAGTGTTCGCCCGTCTTTCTCGTCCCTGCCTAAATCCTAAAATTATATTTCTTCAGTGCAATTAAAAATGTATTGAAAAAAGGGGTTAGTCGGGTTCATAGTAATGCAGCCCAGAATGGTCTCCAGGGCTTTCTTTTCTCCTTCCTTTGACTAATGTGGATGTCACTTTCAGTTTTACTGCCAGTCAGTCAGTGCATTCATGCATCCATCTCGCCCAGCTCGAGAGTAACGCGGATAATAAATAAGCGATGCACGGTATGCGTATATGTGAACATGGAACAGTTCAAGCAGATGGTGAGAGAGAGGACACGCCTCCTTAATTCCCTCGCTCCCCTCCTCCCCTCCTCCAAGACAATGTGTGCTCTCGTCACACCACGCACAATTGAGGGAGAGCGTGTTGTGGCACGAACATAAATAAATAAATAAATAAAAAGGGCGGGTTAATTGCCCGCAGGTGGTTGTGTGTACGTGGGTCTTTTTGTTCTTGTACCTGACTACGTCCATCGGGGGAGGGTCTGCCTTCACATTAATGTATGTTCGTCCAGGGGAGGTGAAAACATATTTCGGAAATAAAGAAATGATTTGTCGTCTAGCGTGCCTTTTTTTCCTTGTTCAAGGAGCATTGGTTCCCGAGCGGGAATGTAGTCAAAGCTGACCCCCCTCATTATTCATTGTTCGGTTCTTTCTTACTCCTCAGGAGGAGAAAGAATTGTCCACTGCCTGATCCTTTCTTTTTGTCCTTTTTACCTCTTTCCCTCTCTTTTCCCCGTCTCTCGTTCTTTTCAACCTCATTTTCCACCCCTCTCTCTTTGGTGGACTTTGTTCGTGAGTCTCTTCCTAACCGTTTTTCCAACAAGTTCATCCCCTTTTTTTGTTTCTCTTCTCTCTATCATTCCCTCTTTCTCTGTTTTTATCCTCTCTTTTCGCCCTTTCCTCTTCCTCGCCTCTACTCCCTCTTTTTCTTTCTTCTCGTCTGTTCTCCTTTTTAACCCCGAGTGGACAACTGTCGACATATTTACACATTTGCGGAGACAGTTTTCTCTCTCTTACCCTCCCTCCACGACCGTCCCTTGACACTTGTGAGTACAACAAGAAGGACAACGACACCACTTAGGTGTTGACCAGTAACCACTCTGTCCCACCCCCTTTCCTACAGCTCCAAATAGAGCGCGGTCCACTATTGAAAATGCCAGACAATCGAACAATGACAGCCTAACCAATTTAGTTCGATTCACCAAGGCTCGGACCAACCCATTGACTTCTCGTTTTGAACAACCAGCACCTGAATACCGGACCTGCTCTGGCGCTAATGCTGGCACTAGTACTGGCACTAAGGAGTGGTACTGGTTCTGAAGTAGCGCCCAATTCATCGAACGGAAACTCATTGAGCAAAAACTCACATTTGCACATCCTTATCCCCCTTCTTTCTCTCATCCTCATTGTCTCCTTTATTATTTTTTTAAACATTGGCTACCATTTACTCTCAGTCTCACCTTTCCTTCCCACAGCATGGCTCGAGTCCAATGGCTTACTCCTTTGCTGTTTCTCTGACAATTCCCGTTGTACTTGACCATTTGTCTTAACGCTCTTCTCTTTCTCCTTCCTTTTTCCTCTTCTCCCATTCCTTTCACACAGCACCCTTTGCGACACAACTCTTTTGCCCTCCCAAACTCAAGTCCAAAAGACACTCGAGATCGGTGAGTAGTCTCGTTCTTTTATTACAACTTACTGTCGGATCTTATTGTGGCCTGTATCCCTCCTCTTTCTCCTCCTCACTCTCACACACTCACGCTCTGCATTTTTTCGCGCTCTTTTTTTTTTTTTTTGCTTTGCCATCTTGCTTAATCTCTTTTCTCTTTTAATAATAGCCAAGTAGCATCCCTTCTCAAAGACAACGACCCTTCACAACCATTGACTGGACCTGACCTGACCTGACCACATCGATTACTTCATCTCTCTCTCTTCTCTCCCTCTCCCTCTCTCTCTATCACTCTCTACCTTACTCTCGCCTCTCCCCTTGCCACACAAGTACCCTACCTCATGCACTGTTTTACGTAGCGCCTCTCCTCTTTTGTACATCATCTATTCCTCGACTAGACCACCCTGCTTTCTCGTCTCCCTTCTGACCCTATCTGTCACCTACCTGGTGCATCCTGCCCTTGACACAATCTATCTTTTGTATCCTCCTCTCTCTCACGCACCCTCTCTTTCATTCAGTCTCTCCCTTCCCTCCTCAACCTTGTCCACTTTCTCCTCTCACTTGCATCCGCACGCACCTTCTTCTTTGCCATTTTCCATTCACCCAACTCAATCACCTCTTCTCTCACTCCCTTCTCTCTCACTCTCTCACACACACATACAACATGCCTACCTGGCCGAGGTCTAATCATGGCCCAGAAAAGCCCGCCAAGATCAAGGCACCCAAACCACCCAAAGCGCCAAAACCACCTCCACCAGAGATTGTCATCATGATGCCCAGGCGGAGGAAGCAAGAGTTTGGAATGGGCACCTTTGGAACTGAACCCATGGATACTATTTCTTCGCCACCACGCCTTTCTTCGGTTGGGCCGGAACCAGAGCTGGGACCAGACCTGGAAGCAGAGGCTCATTCGACGACACATACCGCCCCCACCCCTACCAGTTTATCTGATCTTCGCCAGGACCAGGATGATAATAGAGTTCACCAGCAACACGCAACATTGACCCCACAGACTCCACAAACCGCCGTCAGCAGCGATATAAATACTAGAGGTTACACCAACTCGACTGTACAGCATATACAGCAACAAGAACATCCAGGGAACTTGCACCTGTCATCCTTGCAACCGTTCGGGAGCAGCAGTGACAATAGCAAAACCACCCATAGCCACAACGGTCAGGTGCTCCGGGATCAACTATCACCGTCCTTCAAAACACCCGGCACTCCCGCCACGCCAGGATCAACGGGGCTCGTTACCCCTCATTCCAACCGCACATCCTACTTTCCAGCAACCCCTGCAAGCGGTAACACCTCGACCACAACCTCCTCTGCTCGCTCAACATCCACCGCCGCCTTTGGAGGCAACCACCATCACCACCACCAGCTCCAGCATGAAGTGAACAGCAGCAGTAGTACTCTCAAACGCAACAACAGCAACTCCCTCTCCGTCGTCGACATCCCCTCTCGAGCTTCGACCCCTACTGCTACTTTTACCCCTGGCCCCGTTGTACCTGAAACAACTAAACGCTCTCGTCATCTTCGATCTGATATCCCCCCTGCAATTGTTACCCGTGCGCATTTCCCCCCTTCAACCTCCACTCCCACTACCTCCCAGCATTACAACAATATCTACCAAACACCATCTACCCCTCGCATGCCCTCCGCCTTCTCAAACTCGACCCATGATATCTCTTCTGCTTCGGGCATTTATCCAACCCCTGCATCCTCCCTAGCGACTGCGACCACTATGGCGACGCCCAAAACCCCCGGCTCGATGAGCGAATGGCGAATGATGCAGATGCAGCTCCAACAGCAGGATGACCTTCACTTCTCCCTCACTCTGCCCTCTGTCAGTGCGCTTTCGCTCAATATCCCAAATAACAGGATGACGAATGCGCTGTCGTCTTCTTTTGGGCTGACTCCCGGGTCGGGGACTGGATCTGGAGCCGCGTCTGTTTCAGGGGCCTCCTCTACGGGGTCATGCTGCTGCTGTTGTGGTAACCTGCCGCCTCCTGCTGCGAATGTTTCCACACCTGGGCCAGCAGGAGGAGGAGCGACCGTTCAGAGTTCGGGGTCCTCTGCGACCATTGGTAATGCGACGCCAGGACCCGACTCTGCTGCAACAACGACACATCATCACCACAGTTTCTTGCTGCACCCGAATTCATCGGCAAACACTTTGGCTGCGGCGGCAGCTCTGGCAGCAGGACCAGGACCGGGACCGGGAGCGGACGCAGGAGCAGCACCTACATCGAGTGGACGCGGAAGCGAACCCCAGCAAGCTGATTTGCATAGCAGTGGTCAGTGTCTGTACAACCATTGCAACTTGAGCAGCACAAGCACCGACTACTTTTCGACCCGTGACTGCCAGACCCATGGTCATGGACAGCAGCAGACATATTCACATCCACACGCACACAACACGTCGTCGGGGTTGCCTCTTGCCGACAGCACCGCGACTCTTGCGTCAGAATATGCTGCCAGCTCAGTCGACCCATGCGAATCAGACAACGGACATGGAGGAGCCCCTACTGCACAACACCATGCTCAGCATCAGCATCAACATCAGCACCAGCATCAACATCAGCATCAACAATTCCATCACCACCAATTGCAATTCAATAATGGACACTTCAATACACCGAGCTCTGCTGGGTCAGACGCTCCCTTGAATATGTTCAAGAACTACCCGTATCTTTTGCGCTCAGCACCACCAGGGTCGGCTGTGGGTGGTATCGGAAGCAAGAGGAGGCAGCACTGCAAGAACTGTACGCATCACAATCGGCGGCCCTCTGTTAGCGGAGCACTTTCTCCATCCTCGACAGTCGGAGGAGTTCCGCAGAGTGTCCTTGGAGGGACTGAGATGGAGACTACAGGGTCTGGCACATCGATTACAGGATCCGCTGGACAACATCGACCCTCTTCGCCCTCGCCGGGATCTTTCAGGAACTTGTCGTCTAAACTGGCTGCCACCACTATCCGCAAACTCTCGATCTCGCAAAAGTCGTTGTTCAGCAGTAGCAAGGAGGATCTGTTGGCGGGCATCAATTCCTGTCATTGCTCTCAGGAGAACCCCAGTCGTGAAGACTTGAACGACGCCTTCGCTTGTGAGCCCTCGAAAGCAAACGGTGGTGGCTGTTGTTGCTGTGTGAACCAACATGGCGCAGGAGGACTCGGCGACGGGTCGGTCTGCAGTGGAGACGGCAACTCATCAGCAACACCGGGGAACAGTGGCAACAGCAAGGGACTAAAGATGCCGAGCAAGTTGAGCCTTCGAGGACCCAGCAGCGCTGGTAGTGGAGGTGGAGGAAGTCGGTATCGCAAGGACAAGAGCAAGATTCTGCGCAAGTCGCGTGAGATGGAGTACAACCTTTCCAGCCAGTTTGTCCGGGAGGAGTTTGCACAGTACAACTATGAGCGTCAGATCGAGGACTTTCAACGGGCGGCGCGTGTCTTCAAGGAACAGAAGGCTCTCACCACAGCGGCGGCGGCTGCTTCAATTGCGGCAGAGGCACGAGTGGCGATTGCGGAGGCGACACAGGCAGCAGCAGCGGTGGCGGCCAAGAACAAGAAGCAACAATCGTCGTCATCATCGGCGGTTTCAGTTGCGGTTAGCACCATTCAGGAGGCGGAGGAGGACGCGAACGACAGGAAGGAGACGACGAACCGACATAGTACCCATTCCAACGAGGGCAATTCAAAGTCCCGTAAAAAGTCGACCACCTTAAACACACGGTCAGCAGGGATCCTTCGGTCAGTCTCTCGTCCCCAGCGTCGCGTTGGATCCAGCACAGTTTCGGCGTCCAGCGCCAAGTCGTCATCTCGGAAGGGCTATGGCAGTAATGTTGGAGGAGTGAGCATTCATGGCTCCCGAGGCAGCAGCATCCACACTGGCAAGAGCGATGCATCCTATCTGGAACTCGGTCAGGTCGGCATGGGCATGGGTACGGACCTGAAGCTCCCGGGACTTGGACTCGGCAGCGGATTTGGGTTCGATGCCATGAACTTTGAGCCCCTTTCGGATATGTCTTTAGCTGGAAGGCAGAGCATGACCCAGAGCAAGGATTTATCCGCAATCGATGTGTACTCGGCAACGATTTCTCATGACCGCAGCGAGGAAACGGCGGCCTTTGAGGATATCCCGTTGCGCGAGATGGCTTTCTCTCTACCTCTTTCTCGTCATGGCAATGGCAAGGACTCGACGATCAAGTTGCAGGAGGATGTCCACAGTCTCAAGGGTCGACCCTCCAACGTCAGTCAGGATTCTCGAGGAGGTTTCATCGGTGCGTCAGCAGCAGGAGACGCGGCCAAGAAGGGTGATATTACACGGACTGGACGGTCGGTGCATTCAGTCTGCAGTGTCGACACAGTCTCGCAACAAATCTCGGCCCGCCACCACCAACACAGTCGACTCGCCCACCTCAGCAATGTGGCAAGTCTGCATTCTCAATCTCAGGCGCTGCACTCTAACTGCGAAACAGCTGTCGGTAGCGGCCCTGGTGGTTGTGCTGCTGTTTCAGGAGGACCTGGTCTGGGCGCTGGACTTGGTGGCGGATCAGCATCAAGTGCCTTCCAAAGTGCCACTGGAACCATCCTCGAGAACTCGCCCATCCAGGTTGTCCGCGCTACTGTCGGAACCGTTGACGACTCTTCGCTGCCCTGCTTCACCTTTCGGATGTGGACTCTCTCGACAGTCTTTGTGGTCATGGGCGCGGCCATTGCCGAGTACAATTTTTTTCGGAGCAACTCGGCCTACTTTTCGATCTACTTTGTCCAGCTTGCGTCATATTTTTGCGGGAAGGCTATGGCTAGGTGTCTGCCTACGCGTGAGTTTGAGCTTACGATTCCTGGACTCAACTGGCTTTTGAATCGGAGACGCCATGGCAGTGCTTGCAATGCTGGCAAGGATGCAAGCGATGAGGATGATGTTGGCGTCAACTCGGACAACAGTACCTCGAGCGGTGAAAGGCGATTTGGGTCTAATGTCACCAGAGGACCTATTCGTGGCACCGACAGGAATGGACTCGGACGATCCAACATCACGAGCACCAAGAGGGGATTCGGTAGCGGACTTGAGGCTCCGGCTCAGCAACGGAGGCGGATCTCGTGGAGGTTTACCTTGAACCCGGGAAAGTTTAACATGAAGGAGCATATGCTCATCGGTGTCGCCGCCGCTGCTGGATGTTCGCCCGTGAGTCTCTGTTTGCTCTTTTCTTATCATGTTTCTTTTTTGCGCAACAATGGCCTAATTTCTTTTGAGTTTATTGACTGGTAGGCATATGCGACGAATGTGCTGGCAATTCAAGATTTAGTGTTTGCTCTGCCCCTGGGTTCGCTGACTGGAATCGGTCTTGTTGTTAGTTCGCAGTTGATCGGCTTCAGCATGGTAAGATACCCTTTCGTTATTTTTGTCCGCAAGAATGTTTGCTTTATTATCATTTCTATGCTAACTTTCCTATCGTTTTGTAGGCGTGGCTGTTGTTCGACTATGTTATCAAGCCCTCGGTGATGATTTGGCCATCTACGCTTGTGAACGTGTCGCTGTACAACACTTTGCACGAGCACAAGATTTTGACCCGTTGGTTTACGAGGATGCAGCTGTTTTGGTATGCGTTCTTTGCAGTGTTCATCTACCAGTGGCTCCCCAGGATGTTCATGCCGGTCTTGACGTCGATGGCTCTCCTCTGCTGGATCAACCCCTCCAGCAACGTGTTGAGGAAGCTGGGCAGTGGGTACATGGGCCTTGGCATGGGGTGCATCTCACTCGACTGGTCCATCATCAGTGGCGTCGGTCCTCTCTTCACACCTTGGGTAAGTCTATTTCTTAAGCTCGCTTGGACATAGATTTGGTGGCAATTTTTTTTTCGATAGGCTAATTTTCTTTACTGTCTTATGTTGGACAAGTATAGTGGGCGCAATGCAACTTTTTCGTGGGGCTAATCCTTATGCTGTGGATAATCACGCCGATCGTCTACTTTGCCGACTACTGGTCTGCAATGTCATATCCAATCGTCTCCTCCAACCTTTTCGACAAAAGCTCCGAGCTCTACGATGTCTCGCAGATCGTCAACAAGGACCTATCGTTCAACATCACAATGTACGAGAGCTACTCGCCCATCATCATGACGCCTTACTTTGCTATCACCTACGGAACCAGCTTCATGGCCGTCATTGCGACATTTGTCCATGTCTCGCTCTACTACGGATCTGACATTTGGCTGATTGCCAAGACACGGTTTACACGGAAAGTCGATCGTGTTCAGGCGTCGCCTTTTGTGAAGTCGCTCAAGGTCTTGTTTGGCGAAGGATCTCAGTATGAATCTGGACATGAGACATCTCAGTCGAGGACTACTGGACACGCATCTGTCACGGATCCAGGACATGCGTATATTGGTCTTGAGGGCTCGCCGTTGGGTGGACAAAGGAACAGCGAGTCGGTGTCGTTCAGAAACGAGGTGGTAGATGGTGGTACTGGGATGGGCGGGATCTCTGGGTTGGAATCTGTGGATAATAGGAGCTTTACTCACTCACCGCATTACCGCCAGATGTCACAGCCGTACCATCAACACCAGCCTCAGTATCAGCATCAGGATACGTTGTTCTCCTCGGGACTTGGACAGTCGTCTGGGTGTCCCTCGCAGCAGAAAGCCAACCACTGTGTGGATGATCGAGACCAGATCCCGACCGAGATGTTTGGTACCGAGGATATCCATACCTCTCTCATGCGTACCTACCCAGAGGTAGGGTCCCTTTTTTTTTCTTTCATCGATATGGATGCATCAAAAAAGAAAGCCATTTCTAACCCGTTCCGCAATGACTTTTCGCTCGATAGATCCCAGGATGGTGGTTCGGGATCTTATTTGTGATCTGCTTTACGATGGCGGTGTTTGTGTGTATCACTTCTGACATCCGCTTGCCCGTGTACGCTCTAATTTTGGCATTGGTTCTGGCCGCTGTGTTTGCTATCCCCATGGCCATCATACAAGCCCTCTCCAGCTCTCAAGTTGGTCTCAACGTCCTCAGC
The DNA here is from genome assembly GCA_019671135.1 of Linnemannia hyalina. Lineage (NCBI taxonomy): Eukaryota > Fungi > Mortierellomycota > Mortierellomycetes > Mortierellales > Mortierellaceae > Linnemannia > Linnemannia hyalina. The sequence goes on along the minus strand of JAHRHY010000018.1, from coordinate 310,562 downwards.
GAGGTCATTTGTGGCTATCTCTTGCGTAAGTGACCTCTGACATCTGCAAGTGTAACGATACAAAATGTCACAGATATTGAAGATTAACGCGTCTGTCTCCACTCTCAAACCGCAACATGTAATATAGCTGGAAACCAGTTGGGAAACTCGGTATTCAAGTGTTACAGCTACATGGCCCTCTACCAGTGTCTGAACATGACACAGGCGTTCAAGCTGGGCCACTACATGAAGGTCCCCCCACGCAAGATCTTCATTACGGTGATCTATGGTACTCTTGTCGGTGCTTTTGTCAACCTTCAGGTCTTGGACTGGGTCCTGCAGCATAACCGTAATGCCTTGTTTGATTCCAACCCACACAGGTAAATAACAAGCTTTGGCTTTTTGTTTTATGATTGTGTATGGTAAGTAACTTTTGAGGTTTCATGTCTAACGCCGATATTACCCCTTTGCTCGCTTGTGGTGATATATAGTGGATGGTCGTTCAGGAACTTGGACCTGTTCTTCTCGGCTTCTCTCCTCTGGGGCGCCATCTCCCCTAAACGGCTCTTTGAACAAGGGTCGATCTATCATTTCCTGCCCTACTGCTTCTTGATTGGAATCTTTATCCCGATCCCGTTCTATGTCATGTACCGCCATTACCCGCCTTTTGGGACCATGTGCAAGGGAGACTCTTGGTTCTTCTTCTTACCTAAGTGCACATGTCCTACTGCTGCTGCAGAGTCGACAACGACTGGTGAGGAGGTGGTGGATGGGCAGATCCGGATGCAGGATATTGGGAGAGGTGGTCTTGGAGGTGAAGGGGCGGCGGGGCCAGAGTCGGCGGAGAGTAAGATGGCCAAGAATTTGGAGGCTGGACATGCAGCCGGGTGCTGGCCTTTTGCGCACCGCCGCAGTAGCGGTGGCAGAAGTGCCGGTGCAGGACAGGATAAAGCCCTGACTGACAAATCTGCCGACTCTACCACCACCACCACCACCCCTCAACACTCTCCTATACCCGCCCCAATCCCACCAACTCGTCCACCACACACATACTACGGCCACCCAGAAAGCGTCTGGGACAACCGCCTCCGACGTGTCCCCTGGCACCTCATCAACACCCCTCTCATCTGCGTCGGCGCCAGTTTTGTGCCCCAAGCGCCCGCGTCTTTTGTCACATCCGCAGGACTTGTCGCCTTTACTTTTGCGTTCCTGGTGCTTCGGTTCCGGCATGAGTGGTGGCGGAGGTATACGTTTGTCCTTGCTGCTGCCCTGGATGCCGGGACACAGATCTGTAATATGGCGATCTTTGTGGTTTTCTCGTTGATCCTGAAGGGGGCGGTAGAGTTCCCGAGGTGGTTGGGGAATGATATGGTTAACCCTGAGAAGTGTGGGGTGGGGGATGGGTATAACTGAGGGGGCCTTGAGATTGAGAGTGATTAGTTAATTTGTTAGACGTTTGATATTTGCTTTGTTATTTGTGTTTGTTTGTATGTTTTCTTGTAATTCTCTGTTATTTTATTAAATACATTGTCGTGTACCAACAGCATTCGTACTTGAAACGAGGATGAGAAAGAAAAGAAGGATGGAGGGACAAGAGGCGAGTACCGATGGAAGGTAAGGGGTAAGAAAAGGAAAAACCCGAGGGTATATGGTAGATATGAGTGTCCCTTGTTCATCGATGGTAAGGCTGTTGCAGTTCCTGATAAGTCTGGTTCGGGGGCGACTGAGATCTCTGCAAGATCAATTGTGCATTCGCCAAAGCAGGAGAAAACATCTCCTGCCTCCTGTTGTCGCCCCTTACTGTTCCTGCGGGTTGGGACGTAGCGTTCATGAGAGTGTTACTTGACCCTTCCTGATGGGAGTTATGAGACATGGCCGTTGATGGTCTCTGGTGGTGGTGGCCAACGGCAACCGAGGCGGGTAGGATGGTTGTGTCCTCGCTAGTCAGTTCTTGTTTGTCCCCGACGATGGGGGTGGATGGGGAGTAGACTGGTGTTGAAGGGATTGAAGAACTGGCAGAGGAGTAGACCATGTTGTTGTTGATGTGAGTAAGTGGCGCTGGTGGGGCGGTTGTGAGTGAGGAAGCGACCATGGGGATATGTTCTCCTGGTCGAGTTGAAGGAGAGTAGACGGCGGTTGTCCAACCTGCAGAGGATGATGGTACTTGTTGGTGGTAGTTCTGTTGTGGACTTATCGACACAGATCCTGGAGGTGGTGGCGCTTGTCCTGCCGTATACGCAGGCGGATACCTCTGCTGTCCTGGCATCATCACTCCTCCCGCACCCGGTGGTGGCGGCCGCACAGTAATCTTCTCCACCCGCCCGTCCAGCCCCTTCAAACCCTTCGCAGTCCTCCGACGCCTCATCAGCCACCAGAACCCAACCCCTCCAAGCACAACAACCGCAACTGCAATCCCCACCATCGAGCCCGCAGAAAGCCCACTTCTCCTATTGTGATCCGTCGAGATAACTCCAACACTCCCACTTCCGCCGCCGGTGCTGTCAAGGTTGTAGAGTTGGCGTGAGCGCCAGATCCAGTCGTTCATTTCTGCGGTGTATACCATAGGCATCCCATCGGAACCTCCTATGTGAGCATGAACAAGCAAGCATGTGTATTGTATTTTGTGAGAAAGCAGCAAAATGCACAAAAAGTGAATCCGATCACGAGTCGAAACAAGCCGATAATGCATTAAAAGCCACGCGCTCACTTTTTCCCCTTGCAATCCACAATTCATGTAAAGCCATATCAATAATAAACCACAGAAAAAGGCGTATGTACCTTTGACGACAGCGTAAAGAGTATTCCCGAGGGCAGCGCAGGTGAGGACGGGTGAAGGCAATGGATTTGAGGATTGACGAAGTGACCATACTGAGATGGACCTGTCGACTGTCGTGGTTTCGATGGTTCCCTGAGTCGCTTTGATGATCTGTCCGTTAGCTAAAAGAGAGAGAGAGAGGAAAAGAGAGACTCAGAAAAACGAACGAACGTCATATGGTTGCAACGAAGTACCCATTACAATGAAAGTAGTTCTTTACCGCTGGTGTAGCATGCGGTGGAATCGTAGGTGTCTTGAATGGTCATCTATGTAAGAGGAGACAAAAAAATGTTCACGGTTGAGTCCATGCAGCAGTGGCGTCGTGGCTGTCGATGGTGGCAAAAAATAGTACGCAGCGACCGTTTTGCAAGAGCACCTACCACAAACGGCAATGGTCCAGTACTGTCCATAAACTGGATCCCGGTCGAGGTGGCTGTGGTACTCGAATCACCAATGATAGCCCCATTAAACCCAGTAATGCCTGTCAGTTTAATCATGGTTGGGTTCAAATCAGCTCGGATTAGAATAGTGCCGCTCACATCCGTGACATTCTGCTTGGCAGCATCATATCTGCTGAGGCGGAGCTCAGGGCTATCATGAGTTGAATACAGCTGATAGAAAGAGGATCCCTCAAGTGCTGACGAGGCACTTGCCGCAAGCCAGAATTGTGTTGCGACTCCAAATGGCGTAATGGCCGGCTGTGAGATAGTGTTGAGTGTCCAGGGAGAATCCGAGATAGAAGAGTCTTGGCTGTTTCCTGTGGCTGGAGATTGTGCAGTCATCTGGAAGACGAGTGGTGAACTTGGAGGGAGTTGGCTAAAGGCCAGTAGGAGGTCATATCGATAGATGCCTGTATGGCTGTCAAAGGAGGATGTCGCGGCTATGCTTATACTGGACGCCTGGAGTCCAAGGGTTTCCAAACTGGGACTCGAATTGTAGGTGTTCTGGACTTGAATAAAGAGGGCACCGTTGCCGCCACTACTGGGAGCTGTAGTTGGGCCAATATCAGTTGCGGTATCAAGGGTCCTCCCGTCGTCGTTTTTGGAGGGGGCGATGATGGTGGTGGTATCGTCCCGACTATAACTGTTAGTTTGGGAGAGAGAGGAAGGGGCATATGGATTGATGGGTACAGAGGTTGCTGCATGGGAGCCGGTGTTGGAGCCTGAGGAAGAGAAAGATTGTGGGGAGAGGACGAAGAGGGGCTTGGTGAAGGGCCTTTGGCCTGAGCGGTAGTAGAGGTAGATGAAGTTGCCTCGGACAGCGCACGCGGCGACGGCAGAAGACTCCATGAGTGGTGTGGGTTAAATAAGATGCGTGAATCCTGTTTTTCGGTAAATTGTGATGAGAAGCGGTGGAAAGAAGGATGAAGTGGTGTGAGGGATGGGTGCAAGGTGTGTGAATGAAAGTAAAAGTGGAAGAAAGAGAGAGAAGAGGCGTAAAAGGAGCGCTGCTGGTGGGAAAGTCGAAAAAGAGAAGAGGCTGTTTGTTGTTACTGTGAGAGCATGCGAAGCGTAAACATAAATAAAGTAAAGAGTATGTACTGCACAAGACAACGGTGGTATCAGACCCATTGGACGGACAATGAGGCTAGGCCATTTACTCGCTGAGGATACCTGGCAAGGGAACAGTGCACTTCGAAGGAGAGGGTGAGCGTGTGGTGCCCCTTTTCGCCTTTATGAATGATGTGTTTATCTCGCCAATGTGTTTGTTGACATTGGCCATTGGTTTGTTTGCTGCGTCAACGCCAACCACTGGATAACTGAAATCGTTGCAGCTCCAAGCACAGACAACAAAAATATCATAAAACCCATACAAAGGCAAATAAACTTGCGAACGCCAGATGGCACACGATAGGAGACGGCAGGTAGGGGTCACCGGAGGCGGAGGGGAACTTTAAACTTTGACGGTAGTAATGCTATTATTTCACACGAGGCAGTGCAAATCGCTCCTCCATTCCCCGGCGCACATCACCCTCAAGTATGACATCAAAAGGAAAAAGAACGAAAGGGGTATCTATCCTATCCCTCCTTTACCTCTTTTCCTTTCTTACTCGTTGGTTTAACAATTGGGTCAAATGCGGCAGTAACGGTGTGCTTATGTTTATTTTTAATCATGATGCTAGCTATAGTCGACTGTTCTGCCCGGCGTGCATTGTTGTTGTTTTTGCTGATGGTGGTGGGGAAAGGCGGTGCAGAATGGCGTATCATTTGTTCGGCGTCTACTAAACTGGATTGACTGTGGTTCAAGGCTTTCATTCAACTACAGATCTGTGAGTGTGGAAACGCGTGCTAATCAAACCAGCTAACTGACCAATTCCGAGTCTGTCTACGCGAACTACGCCTCTGGACGCGAACGAGGGAATCGCGCGTTGTGTGCTGAGAGGCTATCTCAGTAGAGGGTCCAAAAGAAAGTCGCGGTTGCAATGTGTTGTTGTTTGTGTCGGTGGCTTTTTTAGCAGGCATAAAAAGTCCGGTCGAAGATAAAAAAAATTATGTTTACTCCTTCACTCCTTCCTTTCCTTTCCCATCTTCCCCCTCCCCCCCAATCCTTTGCCTTCCACTTTCAAGTCTGCTGTCTGTCCAATTGGTATGTATTCATGTCCTCATCAACCATCTCCATACCCCTTTTCCCCCAAGTCGGCACAAGATGATACAAACGCAATTAAAGCTGGAATTACCGCCTGAACCACAGTGTTGATAGGATTGCACCCAACTGATGCCTCAACTTGACAAATACAATGAGAATGTAACGCACCTCTGAGTGTGTATGTTTGAAAGCAAAGCGACTTACCTTTTGCCTCTTTTCTTTTTGTCATCGAATTGCAGTAGATCGTTTCAATTGTATCGGTAAGGTGTATTGCCTCAAGTTGTCGTCGTCGTAGTCATGTATAATGTCAATAACAATAGCAATAATAAACAAAAGAAGAAAAAGAAAGCAATGAAGTGTGTATACTGTGAAATGTTTATGCCATGGTGGATGTTTCTGTGTTTGTGAGATCAGCTTTCTCTCTTTTGTGTGATCAACAAGATCAGCAAGCAAAGGGTGGTTTCTGCCAATTGTCACCTGATAGCTCTGCCTCCTTGTCTCATTGTCCTGCCGAACTGAAGACCGTCCGTCTCCTGGGATTTTTCTCCTTTTCTTTTTTTTTGAGAGAGTTGGCTTGTAGTCTCACTCTTCACTTTTGTTTCTTTCGCACTCTGCCTTTACCTGTAATCACCATCATACCCACAGAGACGAACAACGCCCTAAGGACGACAATGCAACATCAACAAGCATACCCGCAACCACAACAACAACCAGTGCAACAACATCAACAGCACCAGCAAAGGAAGAGCAGGCACTCGAAGCAGCCGAGTCACCTGCCAGGAACAGCACCTTACCTGCGCATCCTCTTCCCAAGGAACATTCAACAGAGAGAGCCCGTCCCACAGCTGCTGAATCACCCCCATCCAGACCTTGATGCCGAGGCATACCACTTCCTCGCCCTCCTCGTCCGCGACTTTATTCAGACTTGGTACTCGACCTTCTCCTCTGACCCACAACTTGTCACGTCCGTCGTCAACGTCGTCATAGAGATTGCGCGCGAGCTCGAGCGAAGGAGTCAAGAGGTATGAGAGCTAACTCCTTGCACTTGCACATGATTGCAGGACTTTGGTAGTGGGGGAAGGTCTACCTCGAGCAGCGATAGTAACAAACGACTCTTTCTCGCACAACTTTTATTTCTATTATTCACATAGGTCGACTGGGTAGGATTATTGCTACTGGACGTCCCGGAAGTGCTAAGGAGACACTATATCGATTACAGGCAGGCAGCACAGAAACTGGACACAGCATACGCTCCCAACCAAACAATCGAGTCAATCTTTCATGGACTACAACCTCACTTTGCGCTCCAGGATGGCGAGGAATCGGAAAAGGAATATCTCCGACAGCTAGCGGATGAGTTGTTGCGAATCCTGCTCCCCAAGGCAGAGTACGAGTCCGACTGTGTGCGCTGGCTTATCCGGGAGATCCTCGCCTGTCTCGTCTTGAGGAGTTTGGTCGAGATCCTGACAGAGCCTGACATGATCAACTACATCGTCAACACAGTATGTCCTTTCTCACTGAATATTGTCTTTGAAAGAGCTTTTGATGCGGCAAATGGCCATTGACCCTACCCCTCATTTTTGACTTTCAACTTGCGTAGCTTTTGCAAGACTTTGAGCCGACGGACGAGATATACGAAACATTCCTTCAAAAGGCGGCGGACCAAATGGATGCATCAGACGACAAGTTTTCGGCGTTCCTGGCGAGTTTAGTAGGATCAAAAGGAAGGACAAAGCTCACACACAGGTCGTCAACACCCAACATCAACCCGACGGACGAAATGGTCGACTTGCTACAGGATGCCCAGTCATCCAGTCTCGCGGCTGCAGCAGCGGCAGCGGCTGCATCATCGTCAAAATATGCAGGCGAGCGCCCACGGCCCGTCAAACAGTCAGCTGCCCGCATGTCTCGGTCTGAACGGAACGACGACGCACTATCGCATAGCGTGGCAGGAGCAGCCCCACTCGCGGGTCAATCGACAACGTCTCAAAGCAACACATCGGCCAGAAGAGTTCCCGTTTCGCCACAAAATGCACCTCTTCTAGAACCACCACTACAGATACCAGCCTTTAAAAGGACCAAGAGCGATGCTACTTTGAGACTGTCTTCAACCTCATCCAGCAACAACTACAACAGCAGCAGCACAAGAAGTACGCCAGGACGGACGCCGAACAGGAGCCCGCAGCCCGAGCCAGGGTTGCTGCCAAAACTAAAGTTGAAAGCTACATTGGCAATGACAAAGGCGCCAGCAGAATATACCACCTACCTGATCAACAACGTCTTTGTCCCCTTCAGCGTGATACTGGTGGCGTTATTGAACTTTATGCTCGTCCTGCCCAGCAAGATCTCTTTGGTCTCACAGTCCTTGGCCTGGATTTATGCGGAACTCGATGAGCCAGAGCACACAGAACTGGAGGCGGGAATCTTTCGACTTGCCAAGGAGATCTTTTACCTCGAAGAGCGGAATCAAGTCATCTGGCGTCAGTGGGAGCTAATGGGCTGGCCTCTTGTCAGAACCCTTGGAGGTGGAGCTATCGACCGGTGAGTGAGATTACATGCTAGTTTTGGAGCCTCCATTCAATTGCGATGACTCCGACCATTCACTGATTCGCGACGTACCTCTTTTCATTGTTTTGTGTGATAGTGTGCTTGCGCATGGAGTGTATTGGATATTCGCGGAACCACAACTGGTGACATACATTCAGGCAGGACGACGAGCACTGTGGCCTGACCCAACATCGTCTCCTCCTAGGCCACGAGGTGTCGACGAGATGGAAAAGGCACGTCGTGAGGCCGAACGCAGGATCCTCAGGACCATACCTGGTAAGAAGCAATATCGATAGGGAGCGTATATAGTCTTTTCACATGAGGATGACACCTAACCAGCGTGAGTTTTTGTTTTCTCAAACCAATAGCACCAATACGTGACACTTTCTTTGGGGAACAAGGCGTACACCATCTAGCAGCAGCAAGGGAAGCTCTTGAGCCGTTCCAAAACAAACATTGCAACAAGCACTTGATTTACATTGCACTTGACCTACTTCTCTCCAAGATCACACCAGAAGTATACCCAGACCGCCTATAGATGGTGAATAAACCTTCTAACTTTGATTCCAAGATTTTGTGTTTCTGTGTTGATGCCGACTGAATTGTCCTGGTATTTTTGCTTGTGCAAGCGCAGACATTAATCGAGAACACGACAGAACCAAGCAAGTCATTGGTGTTCACAGCTCGTGCCAGCTTCTCAGGACATTGCCTCGTTGTTTAGAGAAGAAGTCAGGACAACTTCTTTATTGTCGTCGGATGTATTGCTCTACAAACCCTTGTCCGCGTCTCAAGTTGCATGTATCGGACCGCCTGAAGCTAAGGAAGAACGCTATTGGGCTCACCATCATATCTCCCTTATTCTGGCGACTGGAAGCGCCTGACCTTGAAGGCAATAGTTGGTGCTACTATGACATCCTCGCGACTGCAATCAAGTGGACAAACATGAAGGCATTAACGATCGATTATGCCCACTCGAGACATCTCCAGCTCTGTCCCGGTCTGCAGCAACTTCACTTCAAGAATTTCGAGGCGCTTAAAGGAATAGAGCTACCAAAAGCGATAGCGGTTTTCTGGGTATGTTGGAAGCATGTCAGAGTTCATGCTCATTGTGCTTGAGCGTTGGCTCGACGTGACATTGGAGTTCAAGACGACGCGAATTGTCGAGTCAGGTCCTATCTGGTGGAAGGGAGGTTCGGATGGCGCAACGTGCACCTTTGAGGAGATCATGGCAGCCACTTTTTAAGACCGCAGGGTTTTTTTGTGACCTTAGTCCTCTTCCTTCTCACCACTTGATTCTTTTCATCTTTTGCAATAATAATAAAAAGTGCTCGTTGTGTTCATTATTTTATTCCAATGTGTATGTGTGATGGACTTGCCAACTGTAAAAAAAAAAAGGGGGGGGGGGGTGCTGTAGAAAAAAGAAGTGGAATGACTGTTCTAGCAGGTGAGAGTGATCTTCTGTCCAAAGCGACTCTCGCCTCCAGTCTTGACAATCTGCTCACAGATCCACTGCCCAACATCTGCACGGTGGATCGTGTACCCGACCGCGGGCTTGTCCTCCACTCCGACCTTGACCTTTTGCCACCCCTTGCCGTGCTTGACATTCTGGTCGCCCTTCAACAGACTGGGTCGGATGATCACTGCACCTCGGAACACGCCTGTGGTGGGCGATGCATTCGCGACGACTAGGTCCTCCATGGCTTTCTTGTCCTTGTGAGGGTCAGCCAAGACCACATGGTAAAACGTGCGGAAACCAAAGGGGACATCCTCGCGCACGTCCGAGACGCCTGTGGTTGAGATGGCAGTAATCGATGGCCTCTGCTGGCTCGTAGAAGGGTGAGCCGCGTAGATCTCTTGAAGGGACTGGATGATGTTCTTGGTGGCTGTCGCACAGATCTCCGGGTTGTCGATCGTCAAGGGCTTGGAGAGGGACATGTGCATCTGAGGAGTACCTCCGATTCCCGAGATGATCTGCGACGCAATCTTGACAGTGCTGGTGCCAGTAGTAGTGATAGAGTTGTTGGTGAGGACGGCCTTGATGGCGTTAATGTCGGCAATGTCGCCCTTGATGATGGTCAGTTGAGTGTCGACGATCGACTGGGAAAGACCTTGGGCAAGGAGCATGTCCGTCAGCTTGGAGGGAGTGCGAGCGAGGGCGGTAGCGTGGAATCCGGCGGTGAGGGTGTGGACGAGGCAGGCGTTTGTGCATCCGCCAGTTGCTCCAAAATAAGCAATGAACTGGGTTGAAGATGAGGAGGACATTTTTGTTTTTAGGTGTTTTTGTTGTTGGATGGTTTTGTGAGTTGGTTGGCGTTCTTGTGTATTGGTGGTTGTGGTTGTTTGGGTTGTTGCTAATGTGTTGTAGTTGTCGAGTTGAGCTATGTTGTGTTGTTGGTTGATGGGGGGGAAAAAAGGTGGAGCTGGTTAGTTATATAGTAGTCACCGGGCCGAAGATCCCTTTTGTTTCCTTCCTATGAATATGTTTGTTATCAAAAATACGATCGAAGACGCGTCCGTGTCAACTGCCAAGGAACGAAAAGAAGGGAAGCCTTGGTGCATGTCGAAACCCAGCATGCAAGTAAACAAACAAACAAGGGCACAAATCGAGCAAGCAATGCTTAATTTTTCTTCCACCCTCGTCACTGCGTCACTGTTGTGAGAAGAACAAAAATGCCAAGAGCTCAAAATAGGAAAAGGTAAAGGAGAGAGCTAGAGTTCAAAAAGTGAAAATAAGCCACCTACTTGGCCCTTCTCAGGGACTGTAAGTGCGGCTCAGGGACAAGGGCATAATAAACATCAACTTCTTTACTCGCTACTCCGCTGATATCTTACCAATCCTTCTCACATATCCAATGATTCGTTTCACGACCTACAGTGCAACTTTAGGAGGAGTGGAAGAAAGGGATAGAGATTGATGTATAACTATCTGGTCGGAGGTTCAAAAAGTGTGAAAGTGGCGAAATAGCATCAGAATGTCTATTCCGGGTAGGCAAACCTGACAATCTTTTTCAATTAGAACATATCGTCCTTATTCTCTGAGATGCCCTCAAAGAAAAAATCGTCCATGTTCGAAAGGTTGATATACACCATCACATCCTCGACGCCAGTCACGGGATTTCTCCTGGTGTGGGTGGCTGGCATACCCTTCCGGACGTCAGGGAGCTCGATATGGATACGGAGGATGCCCTTAAGGTTGGACGGAGTACCCGAAGCCTCATAGACCCGTCGAATATCTGACAAGGATTGGTTTAGGACTTCCTCCTTGACTTTATCGTCGGCTTGTTGTTGGAATCCGAAGGCGTTCCTGGGAAAATCGATGCTGTTGAGGAAGAAAAAGAGGGATAGAGCTGGGATCAAGACGGCTTGGTATGCCTGCCTTCGCTGACACAGTGATGGCGACTTCGCCATCAAGGGTCATGATGTCTTTGCAAAGTAGTTGAGAAAGGGAGCGAAGGGTACGAACTGAACCAGGGTGGGAAGGGGTACACACTGTGGGAATGGAATTGGGAGAGATGTTCAAAAACCCTCCCTCTTTTGCCAGTCCATGGTGGCCTAAACTCAATTCCTAGTCCGCCTCACTCATCGGCGTGGACTCTATTTTGCGCCCTTTTTGTGTTCTGCGCCAGGAAAAGGCGGAAGAAAACGTCCGCGACTTTTATTGAGCTCAATAAACATACTTCTTGAGTTGCGCGAGATCTGCAGTCGTCCACGATCTTTTCAGTGAATCCGGGTGATCACCCAACCACTTGATGCAATCCTATGGTCATCCAACAAAGCGAAGTTAATAAAATAATACCATAGCGAAAATATTGGAATCCTTATACATGTGGACATACTCGGAACCAGAACAAAGTTGGAAGAGATGCCAGCAGCGCCCATGTGGATGGTGGTCGTGGGGACCGAGAACACACCCACCTCCGCCAGCACCACGATTCCTCGACCCTTGACAAAGTGGCGGTAGATGGTACCGGAGCCAGCGAGAACCTGCACCAGTGGCATGACTTCGGTACCCTGGTTCAGGACAGCTGTCCCAAATCGTGAGAGTCTGTACAGGTCCCAGCCATTCTTCTTCCGATCGTTCCTTTGGCTGGGGTCTGTGACTTCGCCAAAAGCCATCTCTTTCTTCCCGATCACGACCTTGAAGTCCGGGCGATCTGGCTTCACTCCCTGTTGGGTTTGAATCCGCGAGTTCGTATTGGGACTAAATGAGGCGAAATGTGATATTTTAGTACTTTTTTTGTGCAAAGATCTCAAGGTCTGGGTCATGAGCGAATGCCCTGAGGATGGGGGACACATGGTTTGCGACGAGAGTTTCCTCTGACATCTTTTCTTGCTCTCTGGTTGGCAGCTCCTCCACCCTAAACACATCAAATAACAATATTAATAGGAGCATTTTAAGCTTTACGAGAATGGTGTTGATTGCACCCCCCTTACATTTGCTGGAACAGCCGCCTTAGCTTCTTGTCTTTCACGCCATTGAGGGCCTCGACAGCCTTTTCCATCTCATTGTTGGCTCGATGCTAGAAAATAAAAAAAATGTTAGTATGGAATTCATAAACGAATCATGCATGGAATCCATGAAAACTTACGCGAACAGAAAGAAGAATCGACACGTCGGCGTCTTGATTGTCGATCGGCTCCATTTTCTTCGATAGAGAGTCTCGTATCTTCTTCAGGCACTTCTTGCTGAAGACCTTTTTCATCATAGTGGTAGGGTGCCAAGGAGCGAATGTGCCGGCGAGAATCCTAATTGAGAGCAAAGGAACAGCAGTGCTATAACATCATCAGCTTCATCGTTTCCTGGATTAGTAAACGTTGGCATCCTTACATTATGTCTGTTGGCTCAGACTTTTTAAGCTCTCTCCCTCGTAATGCCCGAATTGCCGCCTCTTTGTATTTGTCGGTCATACATGCCAAACAGCGACCATCAAGGGCCTACTACACAGTGGGTGCAAGGATGGAAATATACAGAGGGGGAGAAAGATGAGGTTCAACCAGTCTAACACGGAATGATGGACTTGAAATAGCAAGGGCTGCCTACCAGATTGCAATATCTGTGCTTAACAGAGGTAATCATCGCACCAGCTCACCGGTCTCGTCCAGATCAAGACTGTCGTCGCTGTGTACTGAGTCCGAAGACTGTTAACAGATACTCTTGGTTAGGCTAGCTATTGTGGCCATGAAAGCAAACACTAGTCCTGTTCAGTGAAAGGATGGCAACTCTTACCTCATCTTGGGCTCGTGCGGCGTGATGGTCGGTCCGCATAGAGCCCCCTGCATCAAGCTCAAACTGAGCAGGATCGTCACCACCATCCTCACTATTTGCTATCGATCTTTCTCTATCATTTGTATTGAAAAGGCGACTTAGTTTTTCAACTACATAATTACAAACAAAGTATGACCCTGCTATCAATTTGAGCTAACCTACATGGACATTCAGGTGAGGAGCCTTCGAAAGATTCTCGATCTCGTTTTTTGGGGGATCGGCTAGTTGCCGCTGAGCATTCGTTTGCTGGTGTACTCGGCTTGGGGAGAGACGGATGGTTGTCCCTAGTACAGACTTTCTTGCCTTGAGGACACTGCCAACAATTAAATCTGCAGCATCCTGTGTCGTTGCATCCATTGCTGCCCAGAATTGATTGCCCTCATTTCATTGCCACACATCATAGTTGCTCTGCAAGGTGTGTCTTGTGGCCTTGCGGATAAAACTTCTTGAGATCAAGACCGAAACATCCGATCGGCATCCTCCCTGTGTGAATATTTGAAATTCTCAGCAAATTCCGGCATTGTCACGTTGCCGCAATCCTCAGTTCGCGCCTTCAGCCATTCCACCATTTTATCCTAGATCACCGTCCATGGAACTAATCTGCGACCGAAATTGAGAGACTGTTAATAAGAGGCGAATTTCTTATGACAGAAAATGAAGATATAAATGGCACTGGACTTCCCGACCTCGCCTCACCGCGCTCTGCATGGGGCTCGCTAAAGAAGCACCAGAAACGGAGTACCAAATTACACCCTCAATCACGCTCTGACTGCCAGACCCCGTTCCACCGCGCACTAAATGGAACTCGCAAAGACAGCAGAGTCTGAAGTGATGGAGATGAACTTGGTGATCAACCGCCACCTTAGTGCCATTTAATTCGGAATACGTGTTTTACGTCGCCTTGATTATTCAAGAACAGAGCTGTGTGGGTGTACGTAAGAGAAAGAAAGAGAGAGCGAGAGAGAAAGGGCGAGAGGGAGAGAGAGAGATATGAAAGAAAAGGAGAGGATGAAAAGGAGTGAAGTGATGAAGATGAGTACGGCTATCGGGTCTAGCATGATCTGAGTAAAATGAACAAAAATAGTTAGCCATCATATCCAAGGTACGAGCTTTCAGGCAAGGCACATTGAGGCGCTGAGTCAAATACTTTCCATTAGGGGTGGTACCCTTCTTTTGTCAATCTCAATATCCTGGCGTCATGGTTAGATGATGCGATCCTTTGCCGCCCCTATGCCAAGACCCAGCAAAGGCGCCCATCTCAGCAGTTACAGGACCCCACCAGGGCTCATCGGCAGCTCTCAGAGACACCTGGTTTGGATGAAGGGAACCCAGCTTCACAACTGGACTCAGCCTCATCCTGACCGACCTGCTCACCACACCATGACTGCACGAAAGGCTCATTACAAGCCTGCATACCTAAATGGTGCGATCCTTTGCCGCCCCTCTGCCAAGACCCAGTAAAGGCGCCCATCTCAGCAGTTACAGGACCCCACCAGGGCTCATCGGGCAGCTCTCAGAGACACCTGCTTTGGATGAAGGGAGCCCAGTTGCACAACCGGATTCAGCCTCATCCTGACCGACCTGCTCGCCGCGGTATGCATCGTGTCTCTCCAAGATTGAGGGATTAAGGAGAAGGGATTGTATGGCAAGCGAAATGCGTTTGGAAATATAAACACGCATTTCTGTTTTTTTCATAATCGCAAGTATTACATTTTACCCCCATTTCTTCGTTTCTTGGCGACGCGATAAGTCCGCACCATCACAATTGTCTTTGATATCATGGACTCAAAGAACTCACAGTCAACGACATCGGCGTGCAGCATTCAAGGGACTTCCGCATGCAACCTATTTTGAGTCTGTCAAGGAGCCCTTGAACATTAACCATCTCGGCTGCTTTGCATATGCAAATGCCAATCTCGACAAGAATGAGCACCACCGCCGTCTCTGGGTGTCCAAGATTCTCTCGCTCTGCAAGGACAGCATTATTGAGTGCCTACGGTCACAAGGACCCCGGTTGAAGAGATAGTGGTTTGGAGCAAGTACAATGGATACATTTTGGACGCAAGTCTTTGAGGACGAACTGTCAATGCAGGCATTAGAGAACAGCAAGCGAGCCAGAATAATTGCGGAAACGCTTCTGGTAGGTCCCTTGAACGATGCCGGCGTCCACCTGTCGAAGAGAATGAGGCGTGAGTGGGGTGTTCTATCCGAACTCATGACGCGCGAGTATGAACAGCCAGCTGGATATATTAACTAACACAAGCCTTTCTCCTCTTTTCCATGGTTGGGTAGCGCGCCGGAGCTATATCTTCGCATGAGCATGAGACGCAAGATGCGTCGAGCGGTGACGAGGACGAGGACAGCGAGGAAGAGGCTCGAGGAGCGACCCGCGTTCTGAGCAAGCAGTTTACGCTATAACCTTGGGCTATACATTTTTTTTTAATAAGGCCAAGTAGTTCTCTAACGTTGCTAACAAATGCATGACCTCTCATTTTCTAGGCCTGCTTGGTCCAGACTTCCCCTCGTCCGACCAGATTGACCTATCGGTGCGCAGTGACATGTTGTCACAGGGTACTATGGAAGAGCCACTACCTGTGGGCATCGATCGACTGGTCGGACCGAGAACGTTAAGCAATCACTTGACAGGTCACAACGACAATTGGGTGGGCGACAAGAACATATCGTAGCAACCGAATACATGGCGGCGCGAGCAGGTTGATGACCAGTCGTTCGTGACTGATCATGATGTGTGCGAGATCCTTTCTCTGAACTTCATCTTTAATCATCCGCTAGTCGAACGCGCGTTGTGGTCGCATCGGCTAAGCGAGAAGGAGCATGCGTTTGTTGTACCAGCCTCCCTCGCACGCATGGATCAGGAGCAGGAGATGTCTGAAGAGACAGTGTATTCGTTGGCAATGAAGGATGGCTTGATGCCCTCCTCCGGATTCCTGCTGCCCACAACCTGACGGCGACGAATGCACTTTGGTGCAGTACAATGAAGATTCGATCATCGAGCGTTTCTTCAAGCCTCTTGTCAACGGCTTCTTAGGGCGTGTTGCTGGAGCCAGGCTCTGCTGGTAAGCATTCTGATACATCTGGTTAATGTTTATTGGTCACCCTTCTCTACCTCTACCTTGCGAGCAGGAGAAGCATTGCAAGTACCGGGATGAAGAGCTTCACATTATTCTTTGGCCCTGCTTTAATGGAAAATAACAAATAGGACCTGAGATGCACTTAAGACGGGAACCGTGGACACAGGCGAGCTCCTGTGCCCTGACTGCATGCTCACCAATGTCAGCTGGCGGAAGTCAAAGGTTTGACGCTGCGCAGCAGGAGTGTGATCGGGACCGCGTCTTGTTCGTGGAGATGAAAAGGCGCCTTGACGGCCATCTTACGAGCGGTGTGGATGGGCCTGTGGTTGGACTCCTGGCTCAATGCCACCGAGTCGAGGTATAGGCGTTGACGCTTCCATATGAAGCGTTGTACCACCCTACCCATCGCGGTTCGTTCGATATGATCCTGTCGCGCTTCTACTTTGGCGTGCTTCATGTCGTGTGTCCTCTTCGCGCAGCCCAGGCAGCCGTTACGAGCATCACGTCTAGACTCACCGGTGTTCGCAGGCGCAAGCCGATCAAGGCAGCCTCGCATCGAGGCACGTACAATGATGAGCCTATGGGCTCAAGTCCGATGTCTGCGTTCGCCAAGAAGCACGTGGCTTGCGACGAGATGGTAAGTTGAAGGCTCGCTGATTTCCTGCTTGGTCGTTAGGCTATTTATCCCCATCCTTCCACTATAGTCCCTCACTGCTCCTTTCATTGCCTTCCCTGCATGAGCTACCCGAGATTCTCCCCTCCTATCATATTATACATAGCGCTCTACCCATTGTACAGCTGGAGGTCAATAAACCCGACTTCTCTATACATATTTCCAGTCCGAGTCTAACCTCCTTTTCATCTTATAATTCTTTCTCAGACCGAGTCCCACATATGCAGTTCATATAGGCAAGAACTCTTTTCAAAATGAGCAGAGCGCCCTACTTTGGATTCACTCTGACTGTAGCTAAGATAGCTTGGGTTCTTTCCGCTCCTCTAGCAAATCGTCGTCATGCTGCATTGACCTTCACAAAAACACCAACGTATCCACAGCGCCAAAATCCAAGCGAACGACAGCACAGACCACAGAACATGCACCTCCGTCTTACATAGATTTCATGCTTGAATCGCTTTGCGCTACGAGCGAGAGGCTTGGAATTAGGGGCTCAAAAGCAAGCAGCCGAACAAGTCTGATAGGCCAACAAGCGCGCTACAGTCGTGTCGCATGAAGATGCGCGGCGAGATTTAGATGACGTACAGGAATCACTACGCTCAATGTTGAACACCGTTAGTGCACCCAGAAACAGGAGACCGCAGAGTGTTACCACAGCCACACGAAGATGTGAACGCTGCGACTCGAACCTACGGAGCTTGACCGACTGAGCTGATCTGCAAGATACCAAGACATTGGCGACAACGGTAGTTCGCTAGCACAACAAGGGCGAGACACAGGGATCCAATAAACAGACGCAAGGATCCCACAAGAACTTAAAGTGCTCCTCAGATTACAAATAACAAAGAGTGCTTTTTTTGTTTAAAAGCAGTACGTCCTGATCTTGGTATTGATTACGGCCAGCCTGCTGAGGAAGATGTTGGCGACGACGACAGGCTTCGGCACCAAAAGCTCAGAAATGACATGACAGTGGCAAATATACGATACACTTTGACCATAAAACAGCAGGTAAAAAGAAAGAGACGGTCAGTCATCTGAACCTTGCATGGGATCTCATAAGACCAAGCCGTTGCAAGCATACTCTTCTTTGTGTTCGTCTTCTGTCGACTTCAATCTTGGGTATCATGGCAAGGTGGTGCGACTCCTTTCCGGGAATAAGAGAAGATGGCAATGGATGTCAGAGTAACTAATCAGACATTGATGTTAAATTATCTTTCTCGAGAAACGGTATTCTGACATGCTATCAATGTAGAAACTCACCTGGAGGAACAAGACGCGAAGGACGAGCGCTGGACTATGGTGGGTGGCTGCTTTCAGCGGATTTCTGGTTCCGCTGTGCTGTGGATCTTGCACGGTAGAAAGTGCCCACGGCTTCGTTCACGCGGAGGTGTGGAGCAAGTGTGAGGTGATAAAAACAAATAAAAAAAGTGGTGATGGCCGAATATAACAATGTTTATTTGTGCTTTTCATTCCTTCCGTTTCTCTCTCTCCCATCTTTTCGTTTGGAAGGGGGAAGGTAATTGTTTTTCTGCTACAAATACTTGATCACAGTAGATGATGTGCAGCTCTCGACATTAGTGTGAGCACCGTACTTTGCCGCCAAATAGGGGTTATGTGGCACAACACAACAGTTATCGATCTCGAAATGATCTCGGCCAGCGATCTTGACCGTCGTTTCGTTATTGCGGCGCCGATATTGAGGGTATCTATTGGGTCCATTTGTAGTATGTTCATTAAAGGGCTGGGAATAGTCCTTCGTACACATACCGTTCTCCATGCATGGAGAGTTTTAATGTGCCGGTCCGCATGGGCCATGAATCATGGTTTTCGTGACGGTCTCATAGGCTGCAGGGTGGGTTGCTTGGTAGGGGATCTCGACTGAGATGTAGCTGTAGGGATTTTGGGTTTGTGTTGAGGAAGGCCACGCTTCTTTTATGGCATATTAAGATCGACGGTATTTGGTCTAAGGCTGCTGTAAGTGAGGGTTGTGATGAACAGCTAGACATAGAATGACCATACATCCAGAAGTAGTGTCCAAGCTGGCGGTGGAGGGCATCGGAGGGGTCCACTCGGTCAAACAAAGTACTTGGATAGCTAAAAGAACGGCTTTGTGTTGCTGTTGTTGGTATAACTTGTGTCGATGGCCCCTGCAGGTCGTCTTCGCCTTCACCTTCCAACTGGGCTGTAACAGTTGGCTCCGGACTGGGAATACTCTTGGCCCGCGGTCCTCAGGTTTCGCGAAGACGAAGACTTGTTTCTGCCTATGTGTCGTTGAACGCGTAGCGGATGGCCGGTTCGTCACGCAACCTTCACTACCAACTTGACATGGCTTAATTCTTGGTGTACCTTCTGAAGGTAGCATTCTTCTTTGGTCTGTGAATACGTGCGACTATTGGGAAGCTCTTAACACCTCGAATTGCGTATGAACACAGCTGCTATTCTGACTGTACAAAAAGATATTCTGACATGCTGCCATCCTTCCTTCCGGAACATATCTTTTGATTTTCTGCACATGTCCAAAATGCAAAAAAGACTCGAACAAAAAGAGATGCGTCACCTGCAGGGTTCGAACCTGCGCGGGAAATCCCATACACTTAGCAGGCATACGCCTTAACCACTCGGCCAAAGTGACATATCTTGTTGGAAATTAACATGTAATTCCAAATCAAGAGAGGGAGGAGTTCGCTTCCACTTTCCACTTTCGGTAACTGGAAAAAAAAAAAGCGTATCAAAAAAAAAAAAAAAAAAAAAAAAAAAAAAAAAAAAAAAAAAAAAAAAGCCCGTTTGGCGCTTCGCTAGCCACACATGATGAAGGAAGGCGCCCTGGAGCGACCAAGGACCCACGCGCTGCTGACGAGCGGTTGTTGGAGAGTTTGTTAGGAAGGAGGAGGTTGTCAATGATGGCTCTATGCTGTTTGTTAGAGAAATAAAATTGTGTACCAAAAAAAAAAAAAAAAAAAAGCTGTGAATAGCAGCGACAATTGTTGTGCAGAGCCAGATTCCGGACCAGACTGCAACTGGTGGATGGCGCACTGAAGAGTTTGATCTGTAGCCTCCTTACTTCTAAGTACCATCTTTGTGCTGTTTGTCAGAGAAGTAAAATAGTGTACAATAAAATGAGAGAGAGAGAATAAAAAGAGAGAAAAAAAAAGAGAGAAAAGAAAAGAGAATAAAAAAGAGAGAGAAAAAAAGAGAGAGAGAGAAAAAAAAAAAGAGAGAGAGAGAGAGAAAAAAAGAGAGAGAGAGAGAAAAAAAAAGAGAGAGAAAAAAAGAAAAAAATAAGGGAAAAAAAAGAGAGGTAGAAAAAAAGAGAGAAAAACATACATGCGATCAAGACACAATAACAGCTAAGGCAAGGGTTATGATGGGTTGCATGCAAAATAAGACATAAACATCCAGGCCATACTGCACGACTACCTTCTTCTTCACTTTCGCTTCTACATTGGACTTAAGGCTTTGTCATTCTTGTTTTTGTCGAACTCTTTTTGAGCAAGGAAAGCATTGCTTTTTTTCAATCCTGTCAGATACAAAAGACCGACTGAATGATCGGATCAGCTTTCTTAGTTCACTTTTGATCGTTGCCACTAATTATTAACTAAGTAGGAGGATGAGAGAACAAAACAGCATGAGGTGAATGTTGAGCCTTTCGATGAGTCAAGGTTAAGAATGAGGAGATGGTGCTATGCATGCAAAGTAGGATGAGAGAGAATGAACGAGATGGAGAATACAAACGAGAGGGGTGTAAATGTCATGGCAGTATACAAGAGAGCGGACGCGCGATTGCTATGTCGTATAAAAGAACGCGCTTTTATCGTGCCGTCCGATATCTATGATGCAGGATGTACAAGGACAAGAAGGTGATAGATGAGCTGGCAAGCAAGATTCTTTAGTGGCCGAACCTGCAGAGAGAGTCTCCATCCAAGCGCAGACGATTGTAGACGGCGCAACGCTGTGCTATTTCTGTCACATCCTTATCAGAATAAAGAACAAAAAAGCGCGTTCTTTTATACGACATAGCAATCGCGCGTCCGCTCTCTTGTATACTGCCATGACATTTACACCCCTCTCGTTTGTATTCTCCATCTCGTTCATTCTCTCTCATCCTACTTTGCATGCATAGCACCATCTCCTCATTCTTAACCTTGACTCATCGAAAGGCTCAACATTCACCTCATGCTGTTTTGTTCTCTCATCCTCCTACTTAGTTAATAATTAGTGGCAACGATCAAAAGTGAACTAAGAAAGCTGATCCGATCATTCAGTCGGTCTTTTGTATCTGACAGGATTGAAAAAAAGCAATGCTTTCCTTGCTCAAAAAGAGTTCGACAAAAACAAGAATGACAAAGCCTTAAGTCCAATGTAGAAGCGAAAGTGAAGAAGAAGGTAGTCGTGCAGTATGGCCTGGATGTTTATGTCTTATTTTGCATGCAACCCATCATAACCCTTGCCTTAGCTGTTATTGTGTCTTGATCGCATGTATGTTTTTCTCTCTTTTTTTCTACCTCTCTTTTTTTTCCCTTATTTTTTTCTTTTTTTCTCTCTCTTTTTTTTTCTCTCTCTCTCTCTTTTTTTCTCTCTCTCTCTCTCTTTTTTTTTTTCTCTCTCTCTCTTTTTTTCTCTCTCTTTTTTATTCTCTTTTCTTTTCTCTCTTTTTTTTTCTCTCTTTTTATTCTCTCTCTCTCATTTTATTGTACACTATTTTACTTCTCTGACAAACAGCACAAAGATGGTACTTAGAAGTAAGGAGGCTACAGATCAAACTCTTCAGTGCGCCATCCACCAGTTGCAGTCTGGTCCGGAATCTGGCTCTGCACAACAATTGTCGCTGCTATTCACAGCTTTTTTTTTTTTTTTTTTTTGGTACACAATTTTATTTCTCTAACAAACAGCATAGAGCCATCATTGACAACCTCCTCCTTCCTAACAAACTCTCCAACAACCGCTCGTCAGCAGCGCGTGGGTCCTTGGTCGCTCCAGGGCGCCTTCCTTCATCATGTGTGGCTAGCGAAGCGCCAAACGGGCTTTTTTTTTTTTTTTTTTTTTTTTTTTTTTTTTTTTTTTTTTTTTTTTTTGATACGCTTTTTTTTTTTCCAGTTACCGAAAGTGGAAAGTGGAAGCGAACTCCTCCCTCTCTTGATTTGGAATTACATGTTAATTTCCAACAAGATATGTCACTTTGGCCGAGTGGTTAAGGCGTATGCCTGCTAAGTGTATGGGATTTCCCGCGCAGGTTCGAACCCTGCAGGTGACGCATCTCTTTTTGTTCGAGTCTTTTTTGCATTTTGGACATGTGCAGAAAATCAAAAGATATGTTCCGGAAGGAAGGATGGCAGCATGTCAGAATATCTTTTTGTACAGTCAGAATAGCAGCTGTGTTCATACGCAATTCGAGGTGTTAAGAGCTTCCCAATAGTCGCACGTATTCACAGACCAAAGAAGAATGCTACCTTCAGAAGGTACACCAAGAATTAAGCCATGTCAAGTTGGTAGTGAAGGTTGCGTGACGAACCGGCCATCCGCTACGCGTTCAACGACACATAGGCAGAAACAAGTCTTCGTCTTCGCGAAACCTGAGGACCGCGGGCCAAGAGTATTCCCAGTCCGGAGCCAACTGTTACAGCCCAGTTGGAAGGTGAAGGCGAAGACGACCTGCAGGGGCCATCGACACAAGTTATACCAACAACAGCAACACAAAGCCGTTCTTTTAGCTATCCAAGTACTTTGTTTGACCGAGTGGACCCCTCCGATGCCCTCCACCGCCAGCTTGGACACTACTTCTGGATGTATGGTCATTCTATGTCTAGCTGTTCATCACAACCCTCACTTACAGCAGCCTTAGACCAAATACCGTCGATCTTAATATGCCATAAAAGAAGCGTGGCCTTCCTCAACACAAACCCAAAATCCCTACAGCTACATCTCAGTCGAGATCCCCTACCAAGCAACCCACCCTGCAGCCTATGAGACCGTCACGAAAACCATGATTCATGGCCCATGCGGACCGGCACATTAAAACTCTCCATGCATGGAGAACGGTATGTGTACGAAGGACTATTCCCAGCCCTTTAATGAACATACTACAAATGGACCCAATAGATACCCTCAATATCGGCGCCGCAATAACGAAACGACGGTCAAGATCGCTGGCCGAGATCATTTCGAGATCGATAACTGTTGTGTTGTGCCACATAACCCCTATTTGGCGGCAAAGTACGGTGCTCACACTAATGTCGAGAGCTGCACATCATCTACTGTGATCAAGTATTTGTAGCAGAAAAACAATTACCTTCCCCCTTCCAAACGAAAAGATGGGAGAGAGAGAAACGGAAGGAATGAAAAGCACAAATAAACATTGTTATATTCGGCCATCACCACTTTTTTTATTTGTTTTTATCACCTCACACTTGCTCCACACCTCCGCGTGAACGAAGCCGTGGGCACTTTCTACCGTGCAAGATCCACAGCACAGCGGAACCAGAAATCCGCTGAAAGCAGCCACCCACCATAGTCCAGCGCTCGTCCTTCGCGTCTTGTTCCTCCAGGTGAGTTTCTACATTGATAGCATGTCAGAATACCGTTTCTCGAGAAAGATAATTTAACATCAATGTCTGATTAGTTACTCTGACATCCATTGCCATCTTCTCTTATTCCCGGAAAGGAGTCGCACCACCTTGCCATGATACCCAAGATTGAAGTCGACAGAAGACGAACACAAAGAAGAGTATGCTTGCAACGGCTTGGTCTTATGAGATCCCATGCAAGGTTCAGATGACTGACCGTCTCTTTCTTTCAAACTGTTGCAAAAAGGCGATGGTGATAGTGTTTGCGGATGCGCGGTGAAAGCAAAGGGTGATATCGCGTTCGCGATAGAGAAAAAAAATGCCGGTGATGTATCTAAACGAAAATGTTGATGGCGTCGATGGCATGTGGTCATTCGTTCCAGAAATCGACAAAACAATCATGATACGGTAGAGGGCACAGGGTGTGTTAGCGGAGGGATTTTTATTCGTCGTTGACATTCTACGAACGAAGATGGGTAAGAGTAGCGCGTAAGAACGGGCTGAATTACTGACCAAAAAATTGCATAGCCCAGACGCGACTCCCTTTCATATTTTTAATCCTTCAACCTTCTCCCTTTCTCTTTCCTCCTCCACTTCCTCAATCGCATTTCTCCAGTTAAAAAAAGTAAGTTCCAACACACACGCAGTCGTTCACCCTTACAGTCCTCCACCTCGCATATGTCTCTACTTCTCCTCTTACCCACCCATCTCCTAATCATTACCCCCATCAAACACATCATTTCAGTGTCCACCTCATTAATATCTGGGTCACACCGACACGATTAAAAACCATAACGGTTCTGAGAAATGATCCCCCTTTGCTCTTTTGTTGATCAGTTTTCGATTCTCAAACCCTGTCAACCACTTCTCTTCCCGTGGGTGCTCTATCCACACTTTCTTGTTCTCGTCTTTCCATTCCTTCTCTTTTCTCTCTTGTTCTTTGGATTGCATTAGGTTGAACATCAAAGACAGACTCCTATGATACCCGACATACATATCTGCAATGCAAGAGTTTGAAAAGAGGGGACAGAAACGATAGTGTGAATGAAGGGTATGAAGGCAGGAACCACCATGCTATTATCCATTCATTCATGTACTCCTGAATAAAATTAACCAAGAAGCAAACAAAGGCGCCAATATGTATCTCTGAGTTTTTGTGATCCTACAGCCTTTCACCCGCCCCTCACCTGTTTTTTCCTCGCCAAGATTTTTTTTGTTTGGCGTATTTGTGGGCGTTGAGGAATGAAGGAAGGGACATCGCCATAGACGGCTATTTTTGACCATGTGGTACAAAGAGGATTTCCAGTCTGTGCCTCTCTTTCTTTGCAGGGGCGTCAAGAAAGAGGAGGGGAAGAAAAAGCAATTGGGTACCTTTGATGGGGTAAGCCAGTTTGCTACAATACGGGACAGAAAACAAAGGTCGTAGGTGGACAGATAGATGAGAATGGCCGGGTATAATTCGGTTTGAGCAATCATGGTGGTAATGTGAGCCGAGGAAAAAGTGTATTTTTGGACGATGAGTTACCAAGACAAAGAAAGGGCCTCTCTGGACAAAATGACAAATATTTCCGCACGACCCCCCTCTTTCATCCTCCCCTTCCTCGCCCCACCTTGCGAATGTCAATGACTTCATCCACCCTATTTATTAATAGTGGGTCTGTGATGTGAGAGTGGATATGTGGATGGTTCAGATAAAAAAAAAATCATGCGAAATCGTTGTGCCGGTGAAGTCTTGCAATTCGATCTAAAAAAAACCAAGAACTGGTTTTTGTGTGCTGTCTGTCAGTGTAACAATCCTTGTACAGTGGTCGTGTGGTATGGATCGATGTATTATCCGGCCGGCGGGTCGATCGGGAAGTTCCAGAAAGGAGGAGGAGGAGGAGGATGGATAGATAAGGTGATAAAGAAACAAGCGCCTGCCAGTCAACCAGCTTGAGCGGAGCAAAAAGACGAGCGAGGCACTTGGTTTGAAGTGTAATGCGCGCGTGATGTCACCTTGCTTGCTCTCACTCTTGTTTCTTGTTCGTGTTCATGTTCACTTCAGTCCGTCGAGAAAAGACAAATCGGCTAGCTACCAGCCAGGCACACAAAGAAGGAGAGAGAGAGGGGAAGACGGAGGCAGGAGGGCTCACAGAAACGGATAAAAAACCTTGAAGAGAGAGTGGGTAGGTTGGTACTTCTAGAGTATGTAGAAGGAGGGTAGTCTACCAAAGAACGCCCATTTGTTGCATATTGCTCTCACAGTTAGCTCCTGGCTGACTTTTTTTTATTGCTCTGTCTATGGATGGGTGAATGGGTGAATGGTATTGACATGGAGATTGCAATTAATAGTTGATTGATCAGCTCTTTGTGTCTGCTTATGTTCTCTTGCACGAAGGAACAAAAAGAATAGGTGGGAACAATTAAAATCCTTGGCTACTTCGTTCTCCCGTGTTTTTATGGTAAAGACTTATCGTCGCAGAAGATATGGGGGTGGTGGTTCTTGGTGATGATGACGATGTCGATGATGGTGCTTATGTGCTGATGAATAATGAGACAAATGGACAAAAAGGCAATGATCTGGAACTGACAGGAAGAACAGGATGTTTCTCATACACAGAACATACAGGCAGACAAATGAACATAAGCAAAAAAAAAAAAAAAAAAAAACGACCGCTTGACCACTCGCAATTCCGCCCCGTCCGCCCCGTCAGTTAGTATATCGGGTGGTATCCAGTGAGCTCCGACGGGTCTTTGCTATTGTTTATTGTTGTTGCTAAACTCTCTTCACCTCTTTTTCTGCTGCACTTTTATTCAACACACCACACCCTCCTCTGTATTGCTACTCTCACATATTTTGAGGTCATAAGGGAGTCCCCCCTATTCTTGGGGTGCCAACTTGCTTGTGTGTTTAGGCTCTCAGGCTTCTCTTTGCGAACGTACAGTACTCTGACGAAGGTCAGTGGTTTTTGCAACAAGTGTACTAAGATGACCTGGTTAGGCATTTTGCGTTATGCGCGCCCCGAGCCGGATAAAAAATGCAAACGTCTATTTTCAATCCCCCCACCCCTTATTTTCTTTCCCTTGCTTCTTTGCGTCCTGGATTGAGACGAAGACGACGTTGTTTGCATGAAAGGGCGACAAGAAAGCTGAAAAAGAAGAATGCATGAATTGAAAGAAAATAAGCCAACAGCCAACGAGGTACAAAGAGAGGACGAAGGGACCAAAATTATTTTTAGTGCGAAAAAGAGAAAACGGTGGCATGTTTAATGAAACTGGAGTGAGATGACGAGGGGTGAAAAAGAAACAGCTCATGGTTATGTTTGTGTAAGTGAAGGAAAGAGAGGGAGCGGGTACATTGCGCATGGCAAGAGACAACGAGACCGATTGTACCACCAGACACAATTGAATTCTTTTATTTTTGTCTTTTGTTGTGTTCGGTCGTTGCCGAAGAAGGAAGAGAGAGGGTTTTAACATTCGGGCCGTGTGAAGTACCGTTATTTTCACTCCATTTCCCCACCTTCCATTCCTTCTTTCTCACCTGGCCGTCTCTCAAACATTCTTCTCATCGTCGTTGAAGGATGACAAACCGTTACAGAGAAGGATGATCATTGAGCGTTCGTTCATACAAAAAGAATTTTTTAGAAGACTTTTTATTAAGGTCGGGATTATTGGTGGTTGTTGGTACAAAATGAAGATGAGAGAAGAGATAAAGTAATAGAAAGGAACCAATTGAGGCCCATATTTTTTTTGTATTATGTTATTATTTTTATGCGCAGAAAAAGAACGAGAGCCAAGATGAACAGCAGAGAAAGGAAAGGATAAACTTGGAAGAGAGCCCTGTTGGGAAGAAGAGGCAAGGAAAAAGTGAGCAAAAGAGAGAAGAACAACCCCCATACGGGATTGGGGACTCATCAGTTTTCCCCCTCGTGCGACATTTGCTCACTTATTGCAATCACCCTCCCTCTTCCTTGTCCTCCAATCCTCCCTACATCTATAAGGCCAAGGCTTTTCCGTTCGACGCCTGCGTTAGAGAAAGGGACCCCGAAGTCCAGTCCGGGGCTTTTTATAGAGAGGTATCAATTTTTTAAAGGACGAGCTGGACGGCAGCGAGGGCGGCCATGGCCAAGGCAGAGCCGGCCATCAAGGTGTTGGCAGACGAGGGCTTGGTGGTGGGCTCGGTGGTGGAGGGAGTGGTGGCAGAGGGGCCAGCGGAGGCGGCAGGGGCATCGGGGTTGTTGATGATGAAGTTGGTGGTGTACTGGATGGGGTCAGCGTTGACACGGAGAGCGTAGGTGCCAGACACGAAGGGTCCGTTGTTGGTCTGGGGTGGGACGGTCAAGGAGGTCGAGGTGTTGGTGGTCGAGGTGCAGTCGATGGTTCCAATGTTAGCAATGAACTTGACGTTTCCGGCGGGACCGTTGACGACCTCGACAGTGACGGCCTTGCCGGCAGCGCCCATGGCGGCACAGTTGCCGGTCCAGCGGACGTACTGGGCAACACCGACCTTCCAGACGGTACCCTCAGTGGGGTCGCTGTATTGGTAGAAATGGACGGGATGAAGGGGGATGTTTAGTGTGATTGTAGAAAGACGGATAGAGATGATTGCGGATAACGGGGTGGTTTGTATTACTTACCTGAGCTGAATCTGGGCAGAGGCGACGGCGGCAAGAGTAAGGGCGGCAGCGATGAACTTCATTGTGGATGAGTGTGTGTTTAAAGTGGAGGGGAGGGTTGAGGTGAAGGTTGGTGATGAGGAATGAGATGAGAAGAGAAGAGAAGAGAAGAAGAAGAAGAAGAAAAGAAAGAGAAAAGAGATGAAAGAAAAGGAGATGAAGAAAAAGGGATGAGGAAGAAGGGAGGCTTCGCTTCTGTTCCTTCAGGTTCAGGCACCACAGTGCAGGGGAAAGGAGCGAAGGGAGTGCACAGTAGAGGCAACAGGCAGGGTTTCTTGTTTTTGATTGAATGATTGAATGAATCGAATGAATAATAATGAATGAGGTGAGAGGGAGAGTAATCGGCCGTCAGCCAATAGCAAGAACAGCTAATAATAATAATAGAAAAATATCGACACTAAACATCCAACGAAACAGGTTCAAATCTCTCTCTCGCAGCTGCTCACCAAATAAACCCACACCCGCACACACACGGTTTAATTGGGTTGTTCGAGAACGTTTTCTCTCTTACTTTCTGGCTTGCTTACTTCTTGGATACTATGAAAGCAGAGGAAGGGTAAATGGGTAAGCAAACCTATCTCTCAAAGAGAAAGGTGGATGCGAAAGACAAAGAAGACAAAAATACATCCGCGATGAATGTTGTGAACGATCGAAAACTGCAACAAGGAAACACCAGAAATAAAGAAGAAAGAGACAAAGAAAAGACGAGAACACAGAAAGAAGAAACGTCCGAGGGATCCAACAAACACCTACCAGAGGAGTGAACCAGTTTTCTTTCTTTCTTCTCGTTCTCTCTTTGCCTCTTTGTTTCGCAATCATCAGCAACAGCAATAAATAGCATTCCCACCCCCGTCATTCCGTCTTTGTCTATATGCGCGAGTTTACCGTTGGGAAGAAAAAAATAACAACATTGCGCATGGGGTGGGAGATATCGATTCGATGCACAGGGTGATAAAAAAGCCTTTCCATTCATCTCTCTCTCCTTGCGCTCCTTCTCACCTTCTCACCTCTCGCCATCCCCTGCCCCTTGACTCTTTATTTCAGCGCCCCTTTTTGTTTTTCCCTTCCCTCCCTTTTCTCCCGCAATCTGAACATTGAAATGACCCTAATGTACGTATGTACATCAAGAAAAAAAAGAGCATCGGTCGCCCCGTTCGCGCATGCACTCAAGGAAAATGGATGGTTTATCCAAACCCGCACAAACTTGGCACATGAAACGAGTACAGTACATTGTTACAATTTGTTTTTTGCCATTGCGGGTATGGTATATGTGAGTTGATTGGGTATGCGTGGGTACGGTGCTAAACCACAATAACATGGCTACCTCGTTCATTAAAGTTGTGGTCAACAACATATACGGCTCTCTCTTGATTTATTAGGGTTCCTTTGATACGAGAGGCTGCCTCTCCTTTTGCTTTTCATTGATCGCTATTTTTCTTTGTCAACAACAACAACCACAACGGTATACTTGTGTACCATCCCACTAGGACGGAAAAAAGTTTTAGTGGTGGTGGTGCTCTCAACTTTCGACAAGGTTGTTGTTGTTGTTGTTGATGTTGCAAGGCGAGATGGATAGGTCTAAATGGATGGTCAAGAGTCAGCTTTTTTTGCAGAAAAAAAGTGAGCAATTTGATTTACTCTCCCTCTTCGCTCTCCGTCGCGATCTCCCTTCGGCCTGCGGCCTGCGGAGTGGATACCGAATCTCGCAGGAATTAGGATATGAATGAACCATAATAAAAGAACAGACAGAAAGACAAGGCAGGATAGAACTCTCTATGGCCATGGTGAGTTAAAACTAAGAACAGCATACAGCACATCACTTACAGACCGGCTCAACCCCTCATATTATTATTGTAGCCTTTCGATATCGCACGCAATGCGTGTGCGGGACTTGACCGGGGAGCGATGGTGAGACCATGCAGTCTCGTTAATGGGCTTCTCTGTTGTATCTGTCTGTCTGGACCACGTTTGCCCATTCCCTCTCTCGCAGCTCCCGCGAGAGAGCTCTTTAATATGCTTGAGAATGCGCCACCAAAAATCACGGTGCATGTTTTTCAACGGCCGATGATGGCCATCACATCATGTCTATCACTCAACTAAGACCTGATCACTAATTGGGTGGCTTGCATACTAGAACAATCATAACAAAGGACACTCTTCAATCCATTCCTTTCGCTACAGGTTACGTTGATTTTTTTTCAAGCCGGTTTTTATTTTCTTTTTTTTTGCTTTGCTTTGCTGTCTAATACACATAACCATTGTACACACGAAAACACGTCTCGAGATGCTTGACCTACTTACTGCAAGAAAACGCGAACAAAAAATGAAAACAATATTAGTTTCCGACTTTGTTCTTGCTTTCTTTCGAACCGCGAAGTCGCGTCAAGGCGATGATTGCGGGTTGTATTGGGACGAGGTCAGGATTATACGAATTTGACACCATTATTTGTGTTTGGTCTGAATTAGCATGATAAATGCATCATTCCTCTCTTTCTTTCTCTTGTTGTTGACAATCATGTCAAGTGTGTATGAAGGATGGCATGTTCCCGATGTATTACCTTGTGATGGAAACTATCCAGTGCAACACTTGAGCGATCGAATCCTGAAGAGATACCTGTCAAAAGAAATAAAGTAGACGATGATGGTTAATATCAATTGTCCATTGACACCAATGTTAATCCACCCGTATCTGGTTGTTGTCATTCTTGTCGTTCTCTTCTCTTTCCTTCACGAAGGTAAGAGAGGGTAAAAAAAAACGAAATCAGATTCAGAAATATGTGCTAAGCTGATCGACATTATAGTTTCCGCCTGGGGCGGCAAGCAATCATCATTTCAGTTTTTTCTTCTTCCCAAGTGAATGGTGTGACGAGGTATAATGCAACAAGTGTGTGTTGAGGTATGTCGATGAGGGAAGTAAACTTACGTTGTGGAGAGGAATGAGTGTGGCAGAAGGAGGTGGGGAGAAGGGTGAAGAGGAAGAAAGGTAAAGAAAGCGCAGAGAAAAATGTGCCTCTTTGAACACAAAACAAACAAGCAGTCAGCCATGTGCTTGAAGTGGAAATGTCTTGGTATAATTGATGATCGCACATGCTATCCAATCGCCGCCCAAGCTGAACTCTGTCAAGCCGACACTCAAGACAACAGACAGGACGACACATGAAATACTATTGACAAGATAAACCCCACAGCGTGCAGGCGAAACACACGCGTTTTTATTTCAGTCTTGTTGTACTGTGTCACTCCCTTCGTGTATGTCTCTCCCGCTCCTTCCTTTACACTGTCCTTGTTGTGGTTCGCCATGGGCTGGCTTGAGAGCATTTTTCTTCTCTTTGATCCTCTCTTTGTGTTATTGTTATTGTCTGTCTTTTGTCCTCCATGTCTTTCTCTCCAAGCTCGAAAGCGTACCTTACCTATTCCAGGCAGCTGAGAAACGTATTGAGCACAAGAAAAACTAAGGTTTTTGTTTATCTTCTTCCTCCTACCTTTTCGCCTATCAGACAAACCCGCCCCACATGTCAAGACCTCGATGGCTGTGGCACCACTTGGTAGACTCAAGTTCGCTCACCCACAACATGCCACGATTGCTGTTGTTATTTAGTCGGTCCTTCTCTCATCCCAGTTTATGGTGCTTTGAGTTGTTGTTAGTTCATGAGAGGGCTTTCGAGCTACTTGGCATGATTTCGTGGAAAGGGAGTTGGTTCTGATGCTAGATGACTGCCACAACATGACTGATATACATAAAGAGGGGTCGTAGTATTCTTCATGTGTCTGTCTGTTCTGCCTCTCTGTCTGTGGGTGGGTTGAATAAGCACGAGATGTATTAACATGCATATACATTCAACGGACGGGCAAGCACACAATCGAACCGCTGGGGTCACAAAAGACGAAACGAGACAAACGCAACACAGACAAAAAGAAAGCAAATGGGCGTTCGCTGAACGACAAAGGAGAGGAGAGAGAGTACACATTTGAAAGTGAAGGCCGGACGGGGGATAAACTTGAAATGTGGACAGATAGACGAACAGACGGACAGACGGAGACAAAAAAGAAGATGCAGTTGAAAGTTGAGAGCACCGACATGAGTAAAGGGAAGGAGACACGCCCACGGGCTTGGAGTTGTAGCTTTGTCAAAGACAAGTGGAGTGGAGTGAGAGTGGTGTGGAGGGGGAAGGCGTTGTTTCGTTTTTGTTTTCTTTATTACTAAAGACGAAATGGTCTTGTCACTTTTTCTGCTCTCTTCTTCTTTTCTCTTCCACTCTTTGTTTCTTTCCTCCACACCCTACACCATCCCCTCTTTTTTCTTCTACCTCCGCCCTTCGTTTTCACACTTATAAAAGATTCCCTCCTTTCCTCCGTCGGTCTCAAGTGTTCTCTTTATCAAGTCGAAACTCCTCCTTCTCCACAACCCTCACACCTCAGAGGTAAATAATTATACTCCACTCCATTCCTCGAGATGATGGTTGACGCTAGTCATCCTTCTTTGTTCGATGAGCACACTTCCATCCTGAGAGCAGGGTCAACAGCTTTGGTCAATGGCCTCTCCCTTGCTACATTCATTCCGTCGTCTTTCATTGCTTTGTTTCCACTTGACACAAAAACGTGAACCCCGCTCTGCTGTCCGAATTGGCCCCCTTTACTTCCTAATAACTGACATGATTATTCACTGATTGTCCCTGAAATTAATAGACGAGAGACCTATCATTCACCGCCCGATCGATCGAAACACATACTCACAAAGACGCTGGCGAAACTTATACCATGGCCGTAGAGTCACCCCCCACCACTATCGAGGCAGCATCAATCACTACCACAGCAACAGATACCCTCAACTTGTCCGATGCCCTGGTTGCCATCGGAAACGACGTCCTCACCAACGGGCCCTCAATCTCCACCGCCCTCGACCACTCCTCCGGCACCGGCACCCCCTCCACAGCCTCTGTCGCCGACTCTGACGAGAAACTCTCCTTCCGCGACAACGAGACCGATACTGATAACGAAGATTTCCATGATGCGTTTGATGATCTTCCCGCGGCCAAGAAGCTCCAGCATCGGTTGTCCAAGTACACGCCCCAGGTCCGCCAGACCGAGGAGTGGGAGCAGATCATGCAGGATTGGGATCGCGTCATGGCCGAGAAGCGGATCCGGGATGCGAAATTGAATTTGGTGGAGCAGGAGAATAAGCGCATGAAGGCGCAGTTGATGGATTCTGAGGCTGCAAGGGTTGAGAATGAGAAGGAGAGTGCAGCCAGGATTGCCGAGCTGGAGAAGGTTAATGGAGAGTTGGCGGGGAAGTCCAAGGACCCGGCCAAGGAGAAGGTTGCGTTGCAGAACCAGTTGGAGGAAGCTGAGGCGGAGAAAGAGTTGTTCAAGCTGATGTTGGAGGAAACAGAGGGGGAGAAGA
The DNA here is from genome assembly GCA_019671135.1 of Linnemannia hyalina. Lineage (NCBI taxonomy): Eukaryota > Fungi > Mortierellomycota > Mortierellomycetes > Mortierellales > Mortierellaceae > Linnemannia > Linnemannia hyalina. Next base: position 276,988 of record JAHRHY010000018.1, on the reverse strand, counting down.
AGAGGGTCGAAATGAAGTTGTCCCAGGCTGACAAGGAGAAGGCTGCGTGGGCCAAGCGGTCGGAGAAACTGAAGGCAGTCAAGAACAGGTTAAAGCTCAAGGCTGCCCAGTTTGAGCTCCTTTCGACGTCGACCTCGTCCCTCCTTGCCCAGGGTCTAGAGACCGGTGCTCGGCCCGACAAGGACCGTCTGCGGTTGATGGATCAGGTCACCAGTCTTGAGTCTGACCGTTCTCGTCTCGCCGCCATGGTTAAGAACACTATGAACTCTACCACCGATCTCTCGTCCGAACTTTCGTCCACAGGAGTCGATGTCTCCACCCTTTCCAACCAGGACCTCATCAACGAGAACCGGCGTCTGGACAATGCCCTCCAGATGGCCAGAGTCGAGTGCTCGCTCCTGCAGCGCCGTATCGAGGCCTTTGAGGTCACCCTGCACGATGTCCGTGTCGCCCTGACCAACTCAGAGGCCCATGCTGAATCTTTGGAGATGAAGAAGTATGATCTCCAGGACAAGGTCGCTGCCCTCGAGGGCAACCTCGACCGCGCCCGGATTGAGTCGACAAAGTACCAGGCCCTGCATAAGGAACTGCTGGAGAAGAATGAGAAGCTGGACAGGGAAATGAACGTCGTCAAGGCGCGCTTCGAGGCCAAGGACCGCGTCCTGATCACCACCCAGAAACAGCTCACGGCTGCCAAGACCGATGGGGGGTTGTTGAAGACTATCCGGAGGGAGCTCGAGTCTGTCCTGTTTGATTACAATACGGTCGTGCAGCACTTTATGGATATCCAGGTCCAGGCGATTGGGGCCAAATCGTTGGCGAATTCGCTTAAGCGCAAGAACAATGAGCTCACGGTCCAGTTGACACACTACCGGTCCATGCTGCTCGGTATCAAGTCGTTTAACAACAACGATCCGATCAAGTCTCCTACTGTTACGACGTTGCGGTCCGAGTTCCGAGTCCTGATGGAGAAGATCCAGGAGGAGCACAATAACCAGGTCGACAAAGAGCGCATCGATCGGTCCAAGGCCCAGGATTGGAACCGCAAGCTGAGGATGGAGAAGGACTTCATGAAGCTCGAGTTGCAGAACCAAGTCGAGAAGTGGAGACGGGTTTCGGTCTATTGGGAGGACAAGTGGCGCAAGACGGCGAATGATCTGCATGAGGCTGTGACCAGTGGAGCGTCGTCCGATATGTTGTTTGAGATTGCATCGACGAACCCGAGCCTTTTGCAGTCGACTGGTACGATTACCAATGGGCATGTTGTGGGATCTTCGGCCCCTACTTCAACGGCCACGTCGCCCAGGACCAGCCACACCTTGAGCGCTGCCGGCGCTCAAGCCAAACGCCTCTCACTCGCCATTTCAACTTCCAGCATGGCCAACTTGATTAGCGGCGTCGGCAGTTCAAACACCCCAGTCGAGCCACCCATGACCCCATCGGCCATGAAGCAGCATATATTGGAGAGCAAAGCGCGATCCAACGGTGCAGTCGCTAACGGACTCAACCGCCACAGCGGCGGCTCCTTCTTCCACAACCAAACTTCCACCCCCTCTTACCTCTCTGCGCCCGTCACCAACGCCAACGGCGTCGTCACCTCCATCTCCTCCCCGCCTCTCGCCTCCTCGAATCAACCCTCGACCGCCACCCTTGCTGTCGGAGCTATCACAGAATCGTTCACGGATCTGGTCTCGACCGTCAAACCCTTCTTGAGCAGGACTGTCTCCTCAACCGCCAATGGCATCAGCGCCACCACCAGTTCTCTTGTTGGAGGTGTCGGAACCGGCCGTGGTGGATCATCATCACTCAATAACAATAACCCCTCATCGAGATTGGCGGCCGCGGCTAGTCTACGAACCCCCATCGCTGCAGGTTTGCCATCGAATGTGAAGGGTACAGGTGCGATGGGCAACACTGCGGTATCAAAGACGTCGGTTCGGTCCAGGACCATGGCGACGTCGGTGATTGGAAGCGCGAGGACGAATGCGCTGCTGACGGGTGGTGGGACGGTTGTGGTGACTGAGGAGAGTCGGGAAGCGCAGACGAGGGCGAACAGTAGTATCTCGAGCGTTTCTAGGAATGTGGACCAGGCGTTGAGTGAGTCTGATCGTCTGAAGGCCGATGTCCGGAGGATGTTGAACCGTTAGGAGGTGGTTGGAATGGCGTGAGAAATATGAGCTGCCAGTGCACATAAACCAAATATAAACAGCTTTTATATATATTGAAAAATGAACTGTGCTTCTATGCTATGATATTGATGATGATAATAATGGTCCTCGTTTTTTTTCGAATCTCGCCGGCCTGTCGAGCAAGGCTATAAAACAGCGACCCATCACTTCTTTGGCGCCGCAAACTCCTTCACCTTCCCCTTCTCCAATACCAAGATCTTGTCTGAATCCATTACTGTCTTGATCCGATGCGCAATCGTCAAGATCGTCCTATCCGCAAACTCCTTCCAGATCGCCTTTTGGATCAAGTCGTCCGTCTCTACATCCACCGCTGCTGTCGCTTCATCGAGGATTAGGACTTTTGTCTGACGGAGGAGGGCGCGGGCGAGGCAGATGAGGGATCTTTGGCCGACAGAGAAGTTCTCGCCGTTGGGGAGGACTTCAAAGGATAGCCCGCCGGGGAGGGTGGAGATGAAGGGGTTTAAGTGGGCGCGCTCGAGGGCTTGCCAGAGGGAGGCGTGGGGGAGGGTGGAGAAGGGGTCGAGGTTCTTGCGGAGGGTGCCTGCAAAGAGGGTTGGGTCCTGAGGGATGATGGCGAGGTGTTGGTGGAGGTCGCGCAGGCCCAGGGTTGAGAAGTCGATTCCGTCGATTTCGATGGATCCGCCAGAGTCGGAGGCGAACATTGTGGATTCCAGGGGGGAGGTGGGTTCTGCGGAGGGGTCGCTTGCCGGGGCCCAGTAGCTGTCTGCAGCTTCGATGATCCGGAAGAGTGCCAGGGTGAGGGGTGGTTTGCCAGCTACAGTACGACCGACGATTCCGACCTTCTCTGCAGGTTCGACGGCGAACGAGATATCCTTGACGACTAGATCCAGACCCTCGCGGTCGCGTGCCGAGTAGTTCTTGAAAACGACTCGACCGTGCTGGGGCCAGTTCTTGGGCAGTTGGACACCGGTGACAACGGGGGCCTCGGTGGGTTTCTCAGAGTACTCCATGATACGTTCGACAGATACCAACTGGTTTTGGACCTCGCTGACGGTTCGGACGAGGGCATTGATGATCGAGACCATACTCAGCGCATACGTCGACGCGAGCCCGACCAACGAAGGATCCAGATTGTCAGCGTTCAAGATCGCCAGTGCAGCGGCCGAGAAGAGAATCAACCCACCCATAAGCTCCACTCGAATCTGCAACCACCGATTGACCAGCTGAATCACATTTGTCCTGTTCACCGTCACATCCGTCTTTGCTTCGTTCTCAAGGATTAACCTCGACGTCTGCCCGGCCATAGCCCTGATCGTCGAAACCCCCGCCAGCGTCTCCGAGAAATGCTGATACAACGGACTCTGGGCCACACTAAACAGCCTCTTCAACACCGCAGAAGTCTTTATAAAATAATCCTGCACAACCACATACGCCACGAACAACACCGGGAGTGTCAACAAAAACGTCGGTGTCGAATACGCAATCAGAAGCAAACTACCCCCAATCATCGCCAAAAACGATAAAAGACCACTACACCCCTGGGGCAACTGCGAATCAATCGCCGCCATGTCAGACGAGAACCGGTTGATGATCCGGCCCATGGTGGTATCAAAGAAGGACATGGGAAGACGGAGAACCCAGGTGAGGAGGGTACTGTGGATCGTGCGAGAGGCCCGGATGCCGCAGATGACTTCTGCGCTGTAGTTGACTAGGACGTCCATGATGACGAAGGCGAGGATGAGGGTCCCGTAGCCGTAAAGGTAGTAGGATGTTGGGTGCGCTGGTAAGGTGGTGGTGGGATTGGACCGTGGGCTTCGATGTCGGTGATCCAGCGACGGAGCCAGAAGTTAGTGGCGATTTGGTAGGATTGTCCGCCGATGAAGAGGGCTACACAGAAGAGCACGTTCTTCAGCGTCCTATTTGGTAAGCATAACAAAAAAAAATCGCAACGCGTTAGTTTGCTTCGCCCTTATAAATTTTTTGATCATTAGACAACATCAGTGAAACAAAGATCGCGTCAAGAGACAGAGAGAAGAAAAGAGGAGGGAGAAACTTACTCGGCGCGGGCATAGGCCTTGGCGACCTTCCAGCTGACTTTTCCGTCAACCATAGTTTCCTCCGCAATCAACTCTCCATTCTTCTTATCATCGTCATCCTTCCTCTTGTCATCCGTGTCGCCACCGTCCAGCCGAGAATCGTCTCCAACGATCGTGTTCCGTTCACTATCCACATCAGCCTCAACCGCCGTCGCATTCTTGTCGTGGTGCTTCCTGCTCGATGAAGACGAAGACTTGTGCGCGACAGAATATTCCTTCATCAACTGATAGAACGCCCCCCTCTCCTGATTCAAATGCCGGTAATCTCCTATCTCCGAGACCATTCCATCCTTCAACACCACAATCTGATCAACTTCCTCAAGCTGATGGATCCCGTGTGTCACCAAAATGCGCGTTTTATCCTTAAGCAGTCCCTCAGGTCCGAGCAGGTGCTGCCACAAGTACTGGTCCACATGTGCATCTACCGCACTCAATGGGTCGTCGAGGAGGTAGATATCCGCATCCTGGTACGCCGCACACGCAAGCGAGACGAGTTGCTTCTGGCCGCCGGACAGGTTAATCCCGCGCTCTCCGATCTCGGTCTGGTCACCAGCTGGGAGCATATCGAGGTCAGGTTTCAGGCCGGACGCAAACACGATCCGGTCGTAGTGGTCTTGGTCGAGCTGCTTGACGAAGGTAATATTCTCCTGGACAGTCGCGTTGAGGATCCAGGGCTGTTGGGGGACGTAGGCCAGATCGCCATAGACCTTGACAGTGCCTTGCGTCTTGTACATCTCGCCCATGAGCGCACTGAGGAGAGAAGATTTGCCCTGTCCAATGCGGCCGACGACGGCGGTGAGGTGTCCCTCGGAGATCTGGATGTTGATGTTGGCGAGTGTTGGGCGGCCGGGTGTTGCGGGTGCCGAAGAGAAGGGCGAAGGCTTGGATCCTGACAATAGCGGTTGGCGTTCTCCTTCAGCGTCTGTAAGGGGCCCAGACCAGATAAAGCGGCAGCGGCAGCGGCAGGTAGAACCTTCTGCTCCCATGCAAAAGTTCCGTTCTCGATATCGATCGCACCGGTCGAGGACTCTTCTTAGGAGAGCCAGAGCCAGAGTCAGAACCAGACGACTGCCGACTGAACCGCTGAACAATCGAAGAGTCAATCTCCTCCAACACCAAAAAGCAATACGCCTCGTACCAACCATCACCGAAATCGACTGCGAGATCGTATGTGAAATCATCCCCAGGGGCTGGTTCAACCTTGCGAAAAGGGCGATTCCAACAAAGACGACTTGAGAAGTCATCTTGCCGGGTGTAAAATCGGGCCCGCCGTATGTAGCGTAAACGCCGAAAGTGGCGAGGGACATGAGGAGGGTGACGGAGGAGTAGACGATTGTGAGGATGGATCGGATAGTGGCGAGCATCTTTTCGGCGTGGAGTTCTTCGCCTCGTTTTTCGTCAACCTTCTTGTGGAACGCGTCCTCCCTATTTCATTATCGTATGTAAAATGTTGGTTAACATTCTCGATGCATGCATGCATAAAAACAACAAAGACACAAAAAATAAGAGCAAAGCGGTAGAAAGAACAGAACTTACTAGCCGTAAAGTTTGACAATTTTGATGTTGGACAAGATCTCAGTCATGACCCTCAAACGGGCATCCATCTTCTCCAACTTCTCGTCTTCGAACTCGCTCATAAACGCCGCCATCTTGCCCTGAAGCGGCGTAATAAAACCAAATACCACTAGACCCTCCAAAAGCGACCACGCCAGAGTCTTGTAAAGCAAATACCTACCCATGACCAGCTCAATGGGAACCAGGATCAAGAACGGCATGAAGAGCGCACAATTGATCCATTTCTCGGCATCGACCGCCATATGGTTGGTGATCTCGCCCAGGGTCGATTTCTGGCGCGCCTGAGGGGAGAGACGAAGCGACTTGCGGTAGATCATCGCCACTGTTCCCGCACGCAGTTGATTCCCCATCTCGTAGAAACCATGGAAACTCTGGGCCATCAGGATCGAGTATGCGAGGGATGCCGAGAGCATGCCCGTGGCGATGGTGAGTCCGTAGGCGATCGTGGGTTCGCGTCCTTCCTTGGGGGCGTCATGGTAGTCGACAAAGAACTGGAGCAAGTCTCCAAAAAGGACAGTTGGGTAGAATCCGATAGCCGCAGCGGCTACACGGAGGATCAAGAACTTATGATCCGACGCCAATACGCCCACAGACCTGCCCGCGTCAATGAAGGTTGTCTGTTAGCAGCCTTAGCTTTCTGAACTTCTCGGTCCCAGGCCACAGAGACAGTCTCGTAGCTCTCATGGGTCAAGAGGCCCTTGGAGATGGTATTCTCAATATCCTCAGCGACCAGTGTTCGCTTGGCACCCGCAGAGACAACATCCTGGATGAAATGGAAGGCCCTTCGGGAGCAGAGGTTGGCCTGATCAAAGGCGGACAAGTTCTCGCGTTTCCTGCTCTCAATCTGGGCGGAGGTGTTGGACCGGGGCGCCGCTTCGACGACAAAGGCTAGGGCGAAGGAGATGGTGAATCCACCGAGGTAGCGGATGGAGGCTCCGTTGTCGTTGTTGTGTGAAGAGTCGGTGTGGAGGATGTAGAGGGAGAGGGTGCTGGTTAAGAGGGTGGTGACATATGCGACGAAGAGAGCGTCTGACGATCGGATCTCGTACTTGTGTTCCCTCTTGTTCAACTCGATCGCCGTGAACTATTCCCAAAATGAAAGCATGGACAAGGGTGTTGTTAGGGGTCTGTCAAAAGATATGCATTCAGAGGTGGTAATGAAGTATTGAGTGTAACAATACACAAACATGTACAAAAAAAAGCTAAATGGTTACCGAAAGAAGAAGCAAAGCCCAGACAGACATCAAGAGGCCGTTAGAGTCATAAGGAGACTTCAGAAGAGTCCTCAAAAGCATCAAAAGCGACGCACACCCAGCAGCAAGCAAGGCCTGCGTCGGCCAATAGATCCACGTAGTCCGTCCATAGAGGTGAGGATGGCGATGAGTCCGGAGCCACCAGCAGCGGTACAAGTACCCGCCAAAGAGGGTCAATGCTGGCAAACCGAGGCAGATTGCGAACTCGCCATCGGCCATCATGTTGTCGATCCAATCTTTGATAGGGTCGCCCGTGGTTGTTGCTTTAGTGGAAGTGTTCATGTTGTTGGTAAGAATGGTGTTGTTGACGAGGGGGGTGTCAACAAAGCGTGTAGTGGTTTCAGTGCTCCATGGTGAAGGGTTGACGCTCATGTGAGTGTATTTGTTGTTTAGTTATCCTTTGACGAAAGGAGTGGGAGTAGTTGTTGTTGATATGTGCGTTGTGGGTAAAGTGAAGAAAAGGAATTGGTAAGAAATGACCTGCCCGCAGTTTGATTTTGTTAGTCGCCAAAACCTAAACAGACAAGCCATACGCTCAATGAAAAGGCACTTTCGATCAATTAGACAAACACATGGGGTGAAACTGAAGGGAAAAGAAATTGGCGATGCGATATGACTAGATCCTCTTGCGTACCGAGTGAATTACGGATTTGTCTTTCTCGGACAAGCGGCAATTCATTACATCCCAATCTGAGATGGCATGATCGGATTGGAGGAGTAATGGATGCCGCTTTTCTGTCAAGGTTGTCAAGAGAGAGAGAGAGAGAGAGAGAGGAACTCCTTCGCCGCCGTGATGGCTTATTCGATCAAAAAAACTTTTCATAAGAAGAAATATGCTGGAAATGAACGACTGACAAATCCTTCCATAAAGTACTGTACGCGGCATGTCTGTCTCTTACCCCCTGTTAACAGATGGTCACTGCGAAGCACACGCTATCAGAGGATCCTCATGTTCGCCCTTAATTGCCCTTCAACCTTCACCCTCTGGCAGTAAACCAAACGAAGGAAAAAAGAAGAGCGCCACGTTATTACTAAGACATTGTTGGACGTGTTGGCACCGTGGACCTACTCTGACATGCCTGCATGGAAAATCCGCAGTTTTGGCCAGAGTGAAGAAAGAGATGTGTAACGCCATTCCAACGGGCGGTATAGAACAAGCAAGCAATAGGATGCGGTGTGTCAATCGTGTGCTTTTTTTCTTGGAAGATCCCGATTGGGCCCAAGAGGGCCGTCTTCTACTCTTGGCCTCTAATTCCCTTCCTCCCAAGTCTATGATTAATTGGTTCAAGGATATCTTTTTTCGTGCACAATTTTATTTCTCTGACAAACAGCATAGAGAAGTCATTTGGAAGTAAAAGGGGACTACAAACCAAGCTTTTCAGCGCATCATCCACCAGTTGCAGTCCGGTCCAGAACCTGGCTCTGCACAACAATTATCGATGCTCTTCACGGCTTAAACGGAAGAATATAAAACTAGATACAAATGAAGGGGATTCTTCCTAGCCTCTCCATCATTCACAACCTCCTCCTTCCTAACAAACTTATGCAGTTCCGCCTTGGCGATGGACATTGGGGTCCGGAAGACCGCGGACCATTCAGTCAACATGCTTGTGGGAGTAATGACGCGGAGGATATCCGACACGTTACACGTCGGGTTCTCGTCGCGATTGGGAGCAGGACTACCGCTGTGCACGGCTCGAGCTCCACCGATGGAGGAGAATCCTCGTACATGATCCACATCCGAAAGGGGCCGCCAGTGTATGGGTACTGGCCTCGGTACCTGACGACCCTGTCCACCGCGCGTTTGTGTTCCCGTTTCCTGGCTGCGTTGTAGCTGTTTGTCGCCTGCACACCCCACTTGTCAATCTCGCCCATGGCCTCCTTCTAGATTTCAGTGGTGGTCTCGGCTGCCAAGGGACATTTCCAGACATGTTCGTTATCCTCCTTCTCGAGCTCGTATCGTCGGCACACGCATGTTAGGTACAGGTTGGGCTTACGAGCCCGCATGGAGTTCAGAGTGGGCAGCATCACATGCAGGTTTTGATATGAATTGGTTCAAGGAGAGCATATGAGGGAGAGAAGTAGAAAGAAAAAGAAGCCGATTTTTTTTTAATTCGTACGATCTCATTAGTAAATCGTACGAATTCCATTTTCACCGTTTTTGAATTGAAGTGTATTGAATCAAAATATTTTTAGGTCACATGATCTGCCGTTGCGCTCTGATCGAAAAAGATCCTCGAGTCCGTAATCTTCAACTCCCTCAGGCCTCCCTCAGGCCTCCCTCAGGGCCCCCTTCGGCAGCTTCCTCGGCAGCTTCCTCGGTGACTTCCTCCGTAGCATGGTTGCGCCTATCAGCCTCCTTTCTGGAAGTCGCGACACCCGCTGTTCCATCCTCTTTTTCCGGATGGAGCGCAACGGCAGATCATGTAACCGAAAAATATTTTGATGCAATACACTTCAATTCAAAAATCCCCGCATCGTCCTTGTTGCTGTAGACCTGGCGATCACCCAAGCCCGTGCTCAGCTGGTAGAGAAGAAGCGCCAGAGCGAGGAACGCCAACCCCCTCCCCCGGCCGAGCCGCCCCCGACCGACACCAACCATCCTACCTAACATTTGTACTCTATTTTCTCTGTATTTTATTTGCCCTGCCTTTTTCCGGTTCTCTGTTTATCTGTTTTTCCCAGTTTAGATGTAGTTTGTGTGCTTTCTTGGAAAGTATTTTATTTTTACATCTTTTGATTTGGCGGTGACTCGAAGCTGACGAGTATTAGTTTTATGCAGCTCGTAGTCCCACGACGCAATAAACTTCTTAAAAAACCAAAAAAAAAAACACTTCAATTCAAAAACGGTGAAAATGGAATTCGTACGATTTACTAATGAGATCCTACGAATTAGAAAAATCGGCGGAACGAAAATGGAAAGGGATCGATCAATTCAGGGTCGATTGGAGGTTTTGTCTTTCTCTTTGTGTCTGACAACATTACGGATTTCAAACCATGATCATTTTCCTCGCTCATACATTTTCTTTATTAAATGACATGTTCTCTAGTATCCGTTCCTCATTCTCCTCATTGGTACTCCTTCACTCGTCTCTTGGTTCGTTTCTTCTCTCTCTTCCTTGTTCTGAACTCGTTGCAGGTGGTGGGAATGGGTTGGTCTTGTTTGTGGGCGTTGGTTGGTTGGTGAAGATGCCTTCTTCCATGATGACTCGCGTGACGGATATGTCCCTTGTCTCAAACACGTCCTGTCAATCAAACGCGTCCTCTTCCTGTCTATCAGTCGCATATGGTAACCTTATTCGTAGCTGATTGTTCTCATTGTTCTCGACCGATTCGATCCAGCGGTACAATATTTTTATTGTGCATTTCACATAAAATGTTTGTTTTGGCCACTAAACCTCAATTAGCCAGCTATTCAGAACAACATTTTTGTTCCACGTCCATGCAAACCCCGTTCGCAACTGGATTAGTGGTTAATTTTTTTTACTCATTTTGGTTGAAAGGCACAATAGTCAATGATCACGACGGGGAGAAAATTTAAGTCATGGACCAAAGGATTCTCCATATGACAAGGGACATTACGGGTGATATATCCATATCCTTGACTCTAAAACGACCCAAGAGTGTTGCTCGTACTCCATCAAGAGATGGAGGTGATATATTGGCATCACACGATGGTTGAAAAACAAAGGCAAAAACGAAGGTAAAAACGAAAAAAGAGGTAAACGAGCAAGTGTCGAAACGTGATGCCATTCTTCAGAGAAAGGGGGACATAATAGAATGCAAAGTCGATCTCTGGCAACTAGGCGTGCGCGTGCCGCCTTCCGCTGCTTGCCTAACCTTTGGATTGCTCTTTCCACGTCAGGCGATGCGAAGGACTTAGTCCGTGGTCTGCACTGTGGAATATGTCCTTTCCCGCCTCATTTCAGCATTATGGCTGACTAGACAAGACGGTGTGGGTAGCAGTGAGCCGTGCCCAAAAACATCAACAGCTAAATACTGTGTGTGTGCTGTCCACTCAAAGTCAGACACCAGTCAAGGCCCCGCCCGACTGATTATCTAGGATCCTTCTATTTTTTCTTGTCTGGAGTCCGATCGGGGTTTCCTTTTTCTTTGTTTCTCTCCATCAACGACTTGTATTAGGAGTGAGGAGAATGAAGAATTGTGTTTGCGGGTGAGTGGACAAGACGTTAGTCAAGTAAGAGTACAGCGATAGCGGGCTGTTGCTGATGCTCCGATGAGCCTGAGTTTCCTTCGAATCTCACTGCATTTGTTTTTCATTCCTCCTGATTCAATTTTCCCAAGGGTAATGAACGGCCAATGATTATTCATTTTTGGTGGCAAAAATAACATGACGATCATTCCTGGCTCTTGTGAGAGCTGGTTCTTTGGAGCCAATACAGTACTCCAGAGTTCGATTGACCAGGACTCATCCTCTTACTACTCTCGGTAATCTAATATCTGTTGATGAATTATCCCTCCTCCCCCTGTGTAACGTTGTTTGAATCTCCTACTATCCCTTCACTTCTTGTGCAACCCAGAAACTGGCTTGTTGTCTGACTGAGGGAGGCTTACGAGAGTTGACCCTTTATTGGGAGCCAGACGGGATGTGTGAGATAAGACAACTGGGCACTTGAGAAATGACATGATCCTTCTCTCTCGTTTCTTCATCAGCCTTACCTCAGATAGAAAAAATGTTCTCATAGAGAGGAGGCTCTACTGATATGAAAAGCTGTTCACCCGCCTTCTCTTTCTCTTTTCTTCTTTTTTCTCCTTCCTCGTTTTCACACACTTCGCCACTACCAACAACAACAACCGCCGAAAATGTTCATCAAGACATCAACAATCACCCTCCTGGCCATCCTCGCCACCACCTCAGTCGCCCAACAGATGCCCAAACACACCGCCTTCACCGACCCCGTCGACGGCTCTGAAGTTTACAACACCGGCCACAACGCAACCTTCTCCTGGACAATGGCCTGCAAGAAGTCCTCCGCCGCCGTCTCGACGGGTTCCTCCCGCGCCGTCGAAGTCCAATTCGTCAATGCCAACAATCCCGACAACGCCTTCTTTGTTGCGACGGCCGCGCATATCGATTGTGGGAGCAGGGAGAGGGGGAATGAGTATTGGGTTGTTCCGGAGGTGCAAAATCATAATGCGAAGTATTCATTGAGGATTATGTTGAAGAGGCCGATTTACTTGGGAAAGTTCAAGATTCAGGCACAGGCTGGTGCTGGTAATGGAGGACAGATCGTGGCGGGTGATAAACAGACTGAGAAGCACAAGGATAACGGTGCTGCTGGATCGTTGGTTGCTCCTTGTGTGTCGGCCGTTGTTGTCACTGCCGCTGCTCTTTTGCTCCTTTAAGTTTCTTTACTCTCTTTCTTTTCATCCCCTTCTTTCGACGACCGTTCACACTGTCACCATCAGTTGTATTATTCATTAGTTTTTTTTTGCAATAAAAACGTGCTGGGTGCACTTGTATCATACCGTTTAAAACGGTGTGAAAAAACCAAGTGAGTGAACACAGAGGTGGGTCAATGAGTAAGAGGGGTCTTTAGAACCTCCAAATTTTCGTGATGGAGCAAAAACGTCGTGCTACAACTGAAAGCTATGCAGAGTCTCAAAAGATGAAGGATCCAAAGGTCCAGGGTCGCAAAGAGCATTTTAAGACGACGATAACGCACAGATACATTTCGTTTTTTATTCTCTCCATTGACTCAACAGATAGTGAAGCGATCATACTGAGCAACACATTTAGAAAGGCCCGGCTTCTCAACAACCAACCTCGACGGATCAAAGAGAGCTTCAACCAAACGGACCGTCTTTTGTTTCTGCTCCTGTCCACGACGCTGGGAATCAAAGAAGGCCAACACTTCGGTCTCGGCCTTTTGTTCGTCCTTGTTAAAGTCCAAAAGCGGGTGCAGTGCTGATAGTCCGGCACTCTTGAGTGGTTGTGGTGGCAGTTGTGATGATGATTTGAGTGGAGATGGTTGCTGCTGCTGTTTTGAGCCACTGCCAATCTTTGTGTTCCTCCTGACATTCTCAATCTCGGCGTTTGCGAGTTCTACTGTGAGGGGGTCCTCAACAGCAACAGCAGGTTCATCCTCCTCGGCACCTTCTGAAGGTTCACTCCAGGAGAGGACCTGTCCCTTAGTCGAGATGGCAATCACTTCTGAAGAACCTCCGGCAACATCGAGAATCTTGTCGTCCAATGGCCGGTGGATCAGTCGTGCAACGTGGTCCTCGTGGTCGCTGACCCCTACACTTCCGTTTTCCATCAACACAATGTCGCATCCTATTACATACACGGGAGTTTAGATTGAGGTTAGTATTCGGATACGAAGAAGTGGGTGTAGAGAAAACAATGTAAATATATTTTAATATATTTATACCTTTAGAGGCGGCCATTTTCTTGATGACGAGGTCGGAGGTAGGAGCGACGGACCGAAATATCCTCCATGGTTTGACGTCATAAAACTCATCCTCAGGCGGCAGGTCCAAGAACAAAGGACTATAAGGTTTCTCGAGTGACATCTCGTCACTGTACCGTCCAAATGTCATCAACAATGGCTTCTCGTTGGTAGTTGTCGATTGATCCGTTGAAGTCGAAGTAGAGGTCGGTACAGGCGTGGCCGCAAGGGTGAAATGCCAAGGACTACAGGCAACATGAGAGATATGGTAACCGAGCACAGAGGTGACGAGGACAGGGCGGAGGCATTTTCTCATAAAAGGATTAACCTCTCCATGCTCATTCTCTTCGCCAAATGGAATGTAGCCCCAGATATAGAGTTCATCGTCGTGTCCGTCCTTTGGTGTCACCAGCGCCATCGAGTAGTTCCTAAACAAAGAAAATTTGCAAGGTGTAAATAATATGTGATGATCCGTGCCACTAACATCACATCGTACACCAACCGAAACGGAGTTCCTACCCTGCTGCAAAGATCTGTTTAATATTCCGTCCAAGGGCATGGAAGAACTCGACGGGTTGAGGAAGCGAATCGTAGATCTCATCCCCTCGTCCAAGACAACCCGAGCCCCATGACCACAGTTTTCCCGTCTTTGATAGCGCCAAGTTATGAAAGTTGCCTAAACAATATGGGTGGTGTGGGTGAGCGATATGTATTTAGTTTCCAAGAAGGGCGGCGTTCGCTCGATAATTTGTTCCGCAAGAAAGATTGGATGCGGTTATGTGTACCTGATGCGACTTGAACAATCTCTTCGTTCGCCAGCTGGTTGACAAAGTGCACATCCGTGATCTCCTCCGAGTCGTCATCATGAAAGGACTCTGTTGTCAGTCCAACCTATAATGGGACGGAATGATGAAAAAAATTTGTAAGTTGAAATGTCCGCGTATAGGTTTAAAGATCCTGAACGAGACACGCAAGACATCAATGCCGTCCTAAGTGTACCTGACTGTAGTAGTTGGATCCCCAGACATGAAGGTTTCCGTCGACAACGGCGCAGCTGTGCGAAGTCTATCGATTCGAGAGTGGTTAAAATATCCATTAGATTCCTGCGCATTTCAAAATCGCGTCGTCTCCGTTACTGTCATAGCTCCTCTCATGTCCTGTCAACTTACTCCTGTACTAAGAGATGAAACGTTGCGGTCTGTACCATGACAGTAGTAAAACAAGAAAATAAAGGAGAGAGGGTAAGTCTGTCGTTCAATTGCTCTCTTCCTTTGCTCGCTGTTTTCTCCTGAAATAACGCAGTCGGTGGGCAATGTTACCATTGAACTCGGGTTTCATGTGCGGGGTGGTATAAGTTGAGTCCCAGAAGAGTAGACGGTTGCCGGTGTCCTCGAGCTTCAATGGGGTCAGCTTCTTGGGGATCACGGGTTCTTCCTTCGGGTTGAGTAGCCATGAGAGAAAAGGGCGAGTTTGTGTGAAATGGGGCTGAGGTTGAGGGGTCGTCCGCAGTCTGGTGAGGGTTAGTGATCGTGGTGATCCTACGACGCGGAATGCGGATCTGACGCTGGAGATGAGGGCCATGCGACTGTGGGTGTTAGTTCTTGCTGCCTGGGCTAAGAACATGGCTGTGATCGTGATCCTGATCCTGCTTCCTTTGGTCTTTCGTCGTTGTTGTTGCAATTGGGGACGTGTGAGATGTTTGGTGGCGATTCAGAGCGAGAAGGTGATTGAAGGAGAGAGGAGGAAGAAATTCGTGTCGAGGGACAGTGGACGTGGAGTTGGGTGGCACCCTCAGCCAATGAGAGCACGAACCCCGTTCATTTCGAGCTATTTGTGTCCACCACAGGTGGATAGGTATGTATTTATTGTATTGCACCCTTTTCTTCCCTTTCTACCTTTTAATTGTCTACTATCGCCGCCGCCACTCTCCCCTCCACAGCCAATAAACTACCCACCTTCCCCTTCTTCTTCTTTCACAACTCATCGCTACTCGTCACTGCACAGATGGGTGTGATCCTTCACATCATTGTCGTCGGCTTGTACGTCCTGCTCTTCTTTGTGTTCCCGCGCCTCATTCCGACTCAACCCTTGGCACAGTTCGCTTCATCCATGCCATGCCATGCCATGCCGCATACATACTTCATTCACCGCACTGACATTCGTACCTTGTCCTTCAAACATCATGTAGTCACCACGCGCATGGCCCCATTGTCGAGTACGCTTACCCGCCATTCCCTGGCCAGGCTGAACAGACTTGCTTGACTCGACTAGAAGTGCCTGAGGAATGGAGTCTTTTGCCCTTCTTGGCCCTCCCAGGTACTCCTTCTCTTCGTTCTTCGCTAGCAAGTTGTACACATGTTCGATTGCCAAGAACGTTAACACAAAGTGCTACGCAACTCACCTTATTCTGCTATTTATTTCCTTACCCCCCCCTCTTTTACCTCTTTCCTTTCTTCATCCTTCGCCCCCTGGAACGCATGGACTGCATGGGATTGATTCAAATTGGATAAATTACAGACGGTAGTCATCAAAGCGATGAAGACTTTACATACTTCCACCTGCCACCCGTCAAGAGCAGGAAGGATGTTGCCTCAACCCTCTTTGGCATCTCTTGCAATCGCCAAATCTTGACAAAGGATCTTGTGGTCAAGACAGATGATGTCACCCGCAGCTCTGTCCAAAAGGCCATCGTCGTCCTTGCTACTCAGGTATTATTACTTTTCATCTAAACGTGAACCTGCAGCTCACAAAGAATATGCACAATCAAAGGGAAAAGCAACAGTGATCATTGTGTAACTCATCATGTGTGCTTTTTTCTTTCAATTCGTGACCCTCCTTTTGTAGCCCATTTTTGGAGTCCTTCGACAGCGATTGGCGGTAGTCACTGCCGCCTGGTTTGGCCAAAAGGACTTTACTCAGACAGAGATTCTTGCAGTAAGTCGACACAGGACATGATTATCGGATTCTTGGCATATTCGATTGTTCAGGAACAAGAGTGCAAAGGACAGAGGGCGAATTCTTCTCGGATTTTTGACGTAGCTGTTCTTCAGGAACAAGGGAGCAACAGGCAGGCACCTAACCCACGACTTTGCTCTTTTGTTTTCTCACGCTTGCCGTAGCAATTCTATGACAGCCTGAACGCAACGGTGTCAGAGAGCATACCAGACTCTGCTTTTTTGATGGGTGAGTCGACACTATCAGTTTTCTTGACTGGATGATGAATGGGCACTAGTTCGATTGCTCTGGAAAGGAATGCTAATACTGAACGAATTTCTTCCAATAGGCACATCGTTGCGGGAGCTAGTTAAAAAGTTCAAGTACAAGGTCTTGGTCCTCTTAAAGCTACTGCTTCTCGAGAAGAGGGTAGGTCTTGCCGTGAGGTTGAAGTTTCAATGCTGGGTTCATGTGGATCCGGCAATGGATTTCTAATCCGGCATCGTCTTCATTATTTTGATGTATAGGTTATTTTCTTTGGATACCCAGTGGAAACCTTGTGCACCTACCAGTACTCCCTCATGTCGTTGGTGCCGGGATTGCTAAAGTCACTTCAGGATACCGGATCGCCCTTGCTGGACTCTCAGGAAGACTACATGCGCAGCATGTCAAAGACGCCAGCCCACTCGACTGACAAGCAAGAACTCTTCAAATACCTGGGGCTGCCGCTTCACATTTTTGGCGAGGGCTCATTCTTTCAGCCATATCTGCCTCTCCAACAGATCGACATCTTGCAGGACCCTCGCACTAGGAGTTACATTATCGGAACCACCAACGCCATTTTCTTACACAACCGCGACTGCGGTACGGATGTCATTGTCAACACTGAGCCAGGAACTATCGAATTTCTGCAAGACTCCCTCTCTGGGATCCTTAGCCTGACATCAGCCGACCGGAGGTGGATGGACGAAGTTATTCAGGCTGTTAACGAAAGTGAGAGCACAGATTCTCAGACGGAGTATGCGGGAAGTGACGATTATCTGCGCGCAAAATTTGAAGAGTACATCTTGACACTTTTATCGAGCGTCAAGCATGCCCAAAAAGTCACCCAGACCGAGGATTCTACCGAAGGCATGGGCAATCCCAGTGGTAAGTGATAAGAACTGTTTCTATGTATGTTTGGTGTACAGTGCGATTGAAAGGATGGATGCTAATTTTTAACATCAATATACCATTCATTTGCTTTTACAGACCGGGACATGACGGCGGACTATGGAACGTACTTCATCAGGGCATGGCAGCAGACACCTAACTACCAACTCTGGAATGACTATGTGGATTGGGAGCTGCTGAACGAGATTGTGGCCCCAGGACACCCCTGCCAAGGCAACTTTTCTCTCGCTCATGTCCAACGACGCCTCGCGAAGTAAGATTCCTATTTCATGGACAAGGTGGAGGTATTATTTATGGTAGTGGAGACGATGGACTAATATTTTGTCCGCCTTGTATTGTATTTATTAGCCAATTGAAAGACATGAGGATAGACAAGAACTTGGTTCCATTGAAGCAGTCCTTCTCAAGAGCCATGACAACGAGCCGCGAGCGGATCTCTAACGTTTTTGGTAGGTTATTGTTAGCGCATACCGGATTCAAAAGTCTGCAGTATTGGACAAATCTATTCTTGTAGCATGCATGATGACTAACTGTCGACAATTACTGTTAACAATTTAAACAGATTCGGTGTGGCAGGAGTTTGAAAAGTTGCAGCCGGAGGAAGGGCCTCAACCCGCGTCACTAGAGCCAGGAATCTATCGCCCTCGGTCAAGAGAACCCTCACTGGCAGAGGGTAAGGGACTTGTCAGGAGCACGTCTACAAATCGGCGTCGGGAACCTACAGCTCGATCCATTCCCGATCCAGATGCTACCCCAGACGACGACTCCAACGACGCCATTTCACCACCAGTATCATACAAATCCTCATCACGGCGTACATCTATGCAACAACAGCCCGCATCACGGACAAGTTCGGCGGCAGCATCACCCGTCCCGTCAGTCGCTTCAAGTTTAGGACCAGCCACTGCGGCAACGGCGGCTTTGGGACAGAAGGCGGCCGGGATGTTTTCGAACGTGTCGAGTTTCTTCCAGACCAAGAAGAAGGAGCTTTTGGATGCACAGCGGGAGGCGGAGGAGCAGTATCAGCAGCGGGTGCATCAGCATGAGCGCAAGAAGAAGATTATGCAGGAACGAGCCCGTGCAACTGCGTCCACTTTTGCGATCTCTCCTAAACCTGTGGTGGGAGCAGCTAAGGCAAACCCTGGATCTGGATCTGGATCTGGACCCGATTTAGCGGTGTCACAGCAGCAGCAGCAGAGTGAGCCGGGGCTGTTTTCGTTTGTGACCCCTCGTTCACCGACACGGTCACAGGCATCGCCCAGGTCTCCTACTTCGCCCAAGGGTGCGCGGTCACCTCTAAGCTTTACTGGGATGGCAACAGGGTCTCCTGAGCAAGCCGACGCCTCAACAGCAGCAACAACGAGAAAATCAACCAATGTGGCTGATGAATCGACAAAGCCCGTGCCGATTGTGTCACCTGTACCTGTACCAGCTACGCCATCCACTGTTGTATCACCTAGACTGAGCCGAGGCGGAGAAGTCATGTCGTCAATCGGTGGGGGTGGACTCGTCAAGGATGTCGATCAGGAAAGCCAACAAGAGATCGAAAAGGAGCTCTTGGAGGCCTTAGAGACTCTTGATAACATTGTTCCGACTCCCCCCTTGGCTTCGCCTTCGGCTTCACGATTGTCGGCTGTGGCGGCTGCACAACCGGGATTGACGGCGTTGTTGACACCGACTCCTGAACGGAGTGTGACGCCTGGTGGGGAGTCGTATTCGCCTTTTTCTGAGGTCTCTGTGCCTTCCTCGCCTGTCATTGGGGCTACTGAGGCCTCGACAGTGGTGGTGGATGATCCCTTGGGAGTCTCGTCAAGTCAGGAGGAATTGAGGTCGAAAGATGTTGCAGTTGTTGATGCAGGCGATAGTGAAACAGGGTCGTCTACTACTACTGGTGTTAATGCTGTTGCTTTGGGCGAAGCACTCCTTCCCTGATAGAGAAACTAGTCTTCTTTTTATTATCATGGTTGTAAAAACCAATGCCTGTTTTTTTTACGACATGGTGTCCATTGTCCTTTCCGTCTGTTGGTTTGTTGTGTGGACTTTTGCATTGAAGAAGAAACCCAAGACATGCGTGCGTACTTTAATTATCGATCCGATCATTAAAAACTCTGTAATAACAAAGCGAGATGAAAATGAATATCTAAGAGGAAGTGACACGGTTGCGCATTTTATGAATGGCCAAGAAAAGCGTCAACATCCAGGCAACGACGCGGTCCTTGATCATGTACATCAATCCGAATGAGAAGAACCCCTTGACGACTTGGCCCTGGCAACCGGTGTACAATCCTGCGATTCCCTTATCCTTGATGACGGTCTTGAATACATCCGCGATCCCGTTGAAGCTCTTTGGTTGGTCGTCCTGCTTTTCTACATCGCCGAGGTTGGTTGTAGTGTCGTTATCTTGAACCTTGGTTTGGAGTTTGGTCTTTGTGAGGATGAGGGGGTAGGTGAGGAAGGAGGCAATAGCCTTTGAGCAGGCCGAGATAAAGAAGATTTGGAGCGAAGTCAATGACGCGGCGGCGGCCAGGACTGACTTTGCGGGGGAAGAAGAGCCGGAATGAGCGGCCTGGAGTTGGCGAGCAAGGATGGACTTCTTGATGGTCTCAAAGAGAAAGTAGGTGATCGAGGGGTTGATGGATAAGATCACCGTGGGCGCGTATCCGGCCCAGAATCCTGTGATCCCGTCCTGTGCATAGATCTCGCGGATGATCGACCGAGCCGAAACCTTCTGCGCTTTTCCTGTCGTTCCTGGGGTTCCTTGTGGCTGCTGCTGCTGCTGCAATTGATCTTTGCCCACGACCTGCTGCCTCGTCGTGACAACATGGATTGGCGCCGTGAAAAACCTCGAAATAACACCCGCCTCAGCACCGAGGAACAACTCCTGGAACGTCGACAACTGCCCCGAAGACCTACTATGCTCCTTCCTCTGCCTCAAAGCCATGTAGACATAAAAGTAGACAAAGTTCGAGGTCAGGGTCGCGATAGTGTCGGATCCGAGACCAGAATAGAGGGCTGAGAAGCCCTCGGAAGCGTAGATCTTGCGGATGGCGTCTGGGACTGATGTGTAGTGGACTCGCTTCTTGGGTGTGGCAGAAGAAGAGAGGACACGGGTGGTGGTTGTAGTGGTGGTGATGATTGTACGGGTAGTTTTCTTGCGGCCGTCTTCTCCCAGGGAAACGGAAGAGGTTGTCTCTGACGAGGAAGAAGTAGCACCGGGGAGGGTGGGGCGCTTGAACTCGATAGGCTGCAGTTCCTCCGAGGTGTGGTGACCGGAGGTGAGGGAGGAGGTGGAAGAGTTTTTGGTGGACTGGGACTGGACGCGGGTGGTGGCCATGTCGAGAGGGTAGATGACGACGTTAGCCAGGGCGGCTGCGACGCCTCCGCTGAGGGCGTGTCCGATGGGGGGTAACTCGTAGGTCATTCCTTTGGTCGTCGGGTGGGTGAGGGTGAGAGTGGAGAAGGATTCAGGAATGAATGAAGAAAGAGGAGAGAAAAGAGGAGCAGAGGAGGCCAGCCGTTGAAAGAAAAGAACAGAAAAGAGAGGTATGTGGTTGCGTGTGCAGTGTAGACAGGAAGCGGAGAGTTGGTTGGATAAAGTGACCTTGGCGATCGAATTTTTTATTTTTCTGCCAGCATGTGAAGAGGAAGCCCCTTTTCTCACATATGTTGTTTAATGGAACCATATTCTCGATGTGAGTGAATGACAGGCAGGGTCTGGGTTGCGGGGTAGGAGGGTAGGAGGACACTGTAGGATCTTTCTATAGGTGTTGTGGGAGGGGGGAAAGATAAATACAGTAAATCGACACCCTTATATATTTCTGGCGTTCGTTTCCTCTCGTTGGCATATCAGTAGACCGAGGATGACAAGAACGAAGCGGGAAAGGCTCTAGGGATGGATGACGAAGATGATGTCGATGCTTGTTGTGAGGGGTTTGTGTTGTGTTCAGTGAGCACGCCTGTTTGTCCTGCTTGTTGTGTCTGTGTCTCTTTGCATGGACAGTTTTCTTGCTTGTGTTCAATTGCCAAGGCAATTGACGGGAGGAGGTTCGATTGAGTTGAGGAAAAGAGGGTGTGAGATAAGAATCGGGCGAGATAAAGAGCAAATGAAAGGGAGAGGGTATCATTTCATTTGGTCACGCAAGATTGAATTCTCCCCTGAAAGTGGAGAAGAAAGACAAAGAGGGGTAAGCACCGCATCATGAAGGTGAGCATAAGCCGAGTAAAGCCAAGGCAACGGGTGTACCAAGTCATTGGATTCAGGCTGAAAAGGGAGAATCAAATGAAGGAGAGGAGTGTGTGCGTATGAGGCATTTTTCATGAACAATGAATGGGAAGAAGGGAAGAAGGGAAGAACGGAAAATGAGAAGTTCTGTTTGTTTTCTGGAGAACGAATAAGAAAAGGAAAAGGAAAAGGAAAAGGGATATGCTCCGGCTCCATCCTGGATGCGAGGGTTGGTGATTGCTGTTTGAGTGATAACCGACGGAGGTGATTAGCCCATGAATGATGTCTCTTCTTTCTCTTCGGAAAAGATCAACTATGAAAGAAATAAAGGTCAGCGCCACGTTGGAAGCGAGGGAAAGGGAGTGAGAGGGTGAGGGAAGTGATGTGTCCATATATGGTATCACCGTGATGGTGGAAAAAGAAACACAGCCAATGTAATCCCTTCCTAACGCTCCATTTTCCTCCGTGCTCCTCTCCCGTATCGTAATTGATTGTTCAATTCCGAAGGGGACTGCAAAAAATAAAGAGGGAAGAGAAGGCTCAGAAGAGGGGACACAATGGTGTTCCTTGACCAGTGCACACATACATCATAGTCACAGAGACATTATTCACACACACGGGAAGTGCAAATAAAGAAACGACGCCACCCCCCGATGGTCCCGACCAACAGACAAAAAATTCAAATTCAACACACGATCGCCTTTCCAACCCCATATCAGTGGTAATTGTCTCATCGGCATTGGCTCACATCCCAATCCTGCTTCGCAGTTGCCTATTTCTTATAAAAGGGGGCTCCTTCCTCACACCCCGCTCCGAACACAACAAACATCATCTTCACTCAACAACCATATATACCTACCCCCAGGACATCCATTTTTTACGCCCAAGGATATCTCGTACGCACACCCACTCTTATTCTCACGATTCTCAACTCAACACACACTCAGCATATCCAACCCACACATAATACCTTTCCCTCCAACAAATAACTCCCACAACGACAATGACTACTATCCAAGAGTTCAAGAGCCCCCACCTCAAGGACAATGAGGACAAAGATCAGTTGGTTGCCATGGCTGCCGCCAAGGGTGCCGGTCTTGCCCTCGTCGCCGGAGGCCTCATCGCCATGTCCGGAGCCCGCTACTCAAAGACCTACCAGACCATCTCCCCCCGCCTTAAACAGTTCCTTCTCGGCACTGGTAAGCCTCTCTTCCTCTTTCTCTCTGTAACATACATTACTCACACATATCTCAAAAGCCAGACTCATCCTAACCTTGCTCTCCCTCTTCCCCCTATCTCCAACTAAATTTTAGGTACCGCTGCAACGGCAATCCTGTTCGGAGACCACGCCCGAGTCCAGTACGAAGACCGCCAGCTCCTTCGCCACTTGGACCAAGAAGCCGCCCACGCCGCCCGCGCCGAGATCCGTGCCCAGCGCGGTGTCTTAGCTGAGATGAACTACCAGGTCCGCGAGAACAGGAATACAGTCGTCGCCGTCTCCTGGCTCACTTGCATGGGTGGCTCGCTCCTCTACACCTTCTCCAGGAAGGGCCTCACCACCACCCAAAGGATCGTCACCGCCCGTATGTATGCCCAAGGTTTTACGGTCTTGACGATGATGGCTGTTGCCGCTATCGAGTTGACGGAGGATAATACCCACAAGAAGAACGAGGTCATGACGGATCAGTGGAAGGCGATCTTGGCCAAGGATAACCAGGGCAATTTCATTGTCAAGGATACTACGCCTGCTCTTTCTGCGCCTGTCAAGGCGGTCGCTGCTGCTTCATTATCTGCATAAGGAGTGGGAGGAGGGGGCCATTTGTCTTGGGTCTTTTTTTCTGTTCTTTCATTTTGCATACCCTTCATTGCTCTATTTTTTTTTCTTTGTTTTCTCAAAATAAACCATTACATATCAAACAAACACAAGCACAAACGGCAGGCTGCACACATTCACTATCTTTCTTTGCTTTTATTGCTTTCTTGCTTAAAGAGAAAAGTCAAGTACTACATGGATTGCGTCGAAAGAAAGGATAGAGGATAAAGGAAAAGACAAAAAAGAAGAAAGGTAGAAGGACACGAGCCTTGATATCTTCTTCAGAGTATCAAGGGATGAAGCGCAACTGAAACAAGATGACGAGAGAGGATAACGATGTAGACGATTGATATGAGATTCATTTTACCACTGTACTCGCCTCGTATAGCAGGGTTGCTTAGATCGGTCGAGTTGAACGCTTTTCTTATACACGATTCATGGAGTTGGAGGGGTGTAAGAAAGAAGACGGGACGAGTGGGTGAAGGACGGTGGACGTGAGAAGAAAAGAAAGAATGAGAATGATAACTTGGAGCGGGATCTTTTATTTTCTCCCTTGCATCCAAATTGTCGTCCTACAAGCCTTTTTTCTGTCTTATTTCTTCAGGCTCATTGCAGGAAGTAGGGCCATTTGTATGTGTTCAACACTAGCTGAAGGCAAAGGCGAGAACAACCGTTCGCTACTGACCAATTACTTCCTTCTCTGGCTTATTCAAACGCGAATTTTTTTCTTGATCCAACGCGTCGTAGTGATCGAAAAACGCGTTGCGACAATTTTTTTTTCATCAGCTTTAAAACAAACATGTGGACTTATTCATCCGGCATGTGGAAGGTTTGGGAACAATTCTTCTTTTCGGCAATGGTCTCATGGCTCCACACTCTCCATCACCCATCAAGTCATGCGCGAGGTTAAGCCACTCATCCTTTTTCGCACCCTACTTGAGCCATTATTTTCTTTTGTTCTTTTGGTTATGTTTTCTCATGGCCTTCATGACCCAAACTCCATGCATCCACCCATTTGCGACCGACACGAAAAAAAAAGTCAGAAGTCAGGTCAATACCCCATCTTGTTGTTCTGAACTTTTTGTTTCTATTGTCGTGTGAAAATAAAAAATAGTAGTAACGGATAAATAAATAACTTGAAAAGAACAGATGAGCGCTGAACGAAAAAACATCATCGGGGTTTGCTTGGTCATGAGGAAAAGAAAGAACGAAACGGAAATGAATGAGACCAGTCAAACCCCAAACCATATCGCTAGGTGTCCATTATGATAAAAGTTGAATACACAATCCTCGACTAGCAACCTTACATCCCGGGAAAAAGTAGGAGGTCAGAACACCATTCGCATCGTAGCAGGTTTTCAATACAATTTTTTTTTATTCATTTCAATTCTACTCTTCTTTATTGAAAACATAAAGGAAAGAGTGATGACGATTTGGTGTACCCCCGACAAAACAATAAAATAATAACATCAATATGAAAAGCCTACGGTACGATATCGTCAGATGCTCATCCTCAACAGCGGATAATAAAGAAAGTCTAACAACTCTCATTTTGACGAAATCCTTCAGTGTATAACAGAAAAAATACAAAACCAAGAACACCATGTTATTGTCGTGTATAGGCTCTTCTTTTTTCTTAGTTTGTTCACACTGCATGAACTGCCAAGAGCCAAAATTTTTCTAGAAGAGATCGAGAGATTGGAAAAAGAATCGTAAACCCACGAGGATGATGCACAAGAGTACGCACCACCAACGTTAGATGCACTGCAAGAGGTGGCGGCAGTGCGAAACGGTGTTAGATGGAACGATTCGTACATTCCAAGAAGCATTGGCGAGAATGGACAAGCAAACGGATGGGAAAATGCTGCGAAAAGTATTCCGGCCCAATGTTGGATGTGTTGAAGTCGGCGTCAACGAATATGGACCTCTTATCGACGAGGTTGCGCACATCGGACGCGTTGACAATGGAATAGCACACGTTGGAAAAGTTGTCGAAGGATTTTGATGCGTTGATGAAGGATGAGCGAGACGTCCACAACCCATTTGTCAACAATGCGTACGTCTACACCACCATGTCCTACACTTCCACTCAACCGCGTACTTGTACCGACACGCCCACCAGCTCTGCGACGTCGATCGATGGCCAATTTTTTCCATTTGTATGGTGATGTAACGAATTAACGAAGCACCGGCAAAGGTTGACAAGTAGCAACAAACGTTTACAGTACATCGCGAAAGACCACTATGACACATTGGACGAAATGGCAAAAGTATACTTGAGGAGAGTGATGGATGCGCCTACGAAAATGGAGGAAGGAGTAGTGGATTTGTACCATTTTGCACATTGGAGGAACTTCTCCATCGATGTCATGTTGTTGGCATGCAACGCCGTGAAGAGCATGTCATTTGCGAAGATGTTGCTCTCGAAAAAGAATACTTCAACCCCACAATGGATATGCCGTGAGGGTGATGGTGCAAAAAGATGGCAAATGGAGGCACGTTGCGTACGTTGTGAAGATTTTTGCAAAGGTGTTGAGGCGTTACCATGGGGTTTGAGTACGCACATTTGCAGTACCTCAACCATTATGCGGCAATTGCAAAATATCGCGTTACCTTTGGAAGACAATCCTTTTAAAACTTGCAATTGAGACCCTTCTCCACATTGTTCAACGGTGATCTGAAAATTACCATGGGAGTATCCCTTTCGTTCATCGCCGGCAACGCCATCCTAATGTCAATAAATATCGAAGATGTTGACAGCTAGTCAAACCAGACGATACTTACACAAGAAAAAAAAAGCACTAAAATAGACACCCATCTTCCGATACTCCAACCGCGGCCACCTTGCTACCGG
The DNA here is from genome assembly GCA_019671135.1 of Linnemannia hyalina. Taxonomy (NCBI): domain Eukaryota; kingdom Fungi; phylum Mortierellomycota; class Mortierellomycetes; order Mortierellales; family Mortierellaceae; genus Linnemannia; species Linnemannia hyalina. Next base: position 250,505 of record JAHRHY010000018.1, on the reverse strand, counting down.
CTGATCGAAAACTTCAATAAATCGTGTCGAAAAAGAAGCCGCTCATCTGAAAAGCCTATTCGCTCTGCAGCTTTGTGTTTTTTGAAACACTCCAAAAAAAAGGCACCTAAACTCGGCCTGTTGATATGATACAACAATTCTTTTTAAAACCATTAACAAAATATTTGAACACGCCGCTGGATCATCCAGTGAAACTCAGAGATCTCAAAGGGATATTCCTCGAAGTTAAGACCCACTTGAGAAATGGACACACAATTATATTCCGAGATTCTTACGCGCTGCACGCGTTTATCCTAGAATCCCTTGAAAAACTCGCCAAAGGTATGGGCGTAACCAAAAAGGATGAAGATATAGACATCCTTAAGGCTTCATAAGATGATACAATCCATTGTAAGAAAATATTGGCGTATAACAAGAAAGACTGTGCAGCTTTTTACGAGATCCTCGAAAAATATCAAGAGACATCACAGGCCAAATTTGGCACCAACCCACTACATCACGTATCAACATTGTCATTCGCGAACAAGATCATTTATTCACGATATTACAACCCTGACAAACATCCATTATACGTATTTCCGAGAAAAGTAAGAGACTTCATCGCCGGAGCATACGGTGGTTGGAAGGACCGAGATATTTTGTAGAGGATGTTTCACCAACATACCTATTTCTCCATACGATTTTACATCGTTTACTCAGCTGTGGGTGGAAACTTTCTACCGTACGGAATACCCCTTTTGAAAGATGGGTTGGAAAACATAAAAGGTGACGAGGTTAGAAAATTCCTCGAGAACAATCCTGGATTCTATGAGGTAGAGGTAACTCTCTTCACCGAAAGATAAAATACTTCTCCATATATTCTACAAACACAGATACATGTTCCTAAACTTCTAGAACTATAATATTGGACAAGTATTCTCTGTCGAACTTCTACGCGGATTAGAACTCGGGTATCGTTGTAAATTAGCCCGAGGATACACCCAAAATATGGCCCCTATATGTTCAGAGTTCTTCGAGGACATGATCAGGGTTAAGATCGAGGCGGGGGAAAAATGGGAAACCAAACTTTGGAAAACACTGTGAAGATTACAGCCCATCCCGGATACGGATACTTCGGATTTGACCTATATGACCTCAATGTTCTTTGAGTATACGGCGAAAATATGCTCAACCATTTGGATTCTCTCGCGGATATTGGCAAGTTATCATACCGCAAGGAAGGAGATGTGTATCTCTCGTATGAGACGATTAACGTTTTGTTACCCGATGTGAAACGTCTCCGTATCTGCGGCTATTACCAGCTATGCAAGGATTAGACTCCACGAACTTATCCAAGATCTCATCGATGCTGGTGGAAAGATGTATTATTGCGATACGGATTCCATCTATTCCTCCATCGACATCCAAAAACACCCCCATATTGGGACCCAAATGGTGTGATCCTGTATGGGTATCTCACCAAAGGTAAGCATCATCTAAAATCCAAAGGTACAAACAATACCAAACCAATGGATAAATCCGGTGAAGACGCCAAGGATAAAGATAAAAGGAATACCAACGCAACGTAGAGTTGTTTGAGAAACTTAAAAGCTTTACTTAAAGGACCACAATTATTTCCAATCAAAAAACACATCTCATTCAGCAGGATCAGTAAGGTGAGGGAAAATATTGTAATCGATAACGAAACCGTTTCGAAGAATATAGAGGGGGGCATACACCAAGGGTATAGTTTTAGGAAATGGCGATGAAAAAATAATGCTCGCTTCCAGAGATCCTATCGCCACTGACCACGTTGATAGTACACAAAAAAAAAATGAACGCGAAAAAAAAGTTGACGAATGTCAACATCTAGCGGAAGAAATGATCCTCCTCCAACTCCACGAATCTTGGACATGAAAAACATCAACGCAGTCGACCTAAGAAACCCTGCTGGACGACGCGAGTACAATAGTAAACTGGATCTCGGGCCATTCTTGATCCGTGAGAAATGTTCATGAAGCCTTGTAAACGCCAAGACTATCACCGTTTTGGCTATCCTCCTCCTTTTTATTTCAGATTACATACATATGATTAAAAGAGGAAGTAGATGCAAAGGAGACGCGATCCCAGCATGTGTGAGAAAAAACTTACACTAAAAATAAAAGTTGGCAACCGTCGTCAAGTTGATATCGACTGGGTTGTGCACAGGTTCTCCATGTCGGAACGCATCGGACGAGTTGACACATAGACAAAAAGACAAAAGTACACCCCCAAGCGCGTAAACTATTTAAAGGGCCAACAATATTATCAACGTCAATAATCCGCCAACAAGAAGATGAGCTATCGCGTGTCGTAAATATATTAGGCATTCAATCTTCTATTTTTTTTTGTAGTCAAAAACTGCAATCAACAACCGAGAGATTAAATCGTCGAGGTCCTTTAACGATGCAAATCAAAAACAAACGCAGTGGTTACCATGAACGACTATCCGGGATCATGGTGATGTGTTTCCAAGAAAAAAGAGAACCATGAAACTGAAAAAAAAAAAACAAGAAAATAAACGAACTCCAGCTCCAGTCGAAATCCCTATGGATCCTAGTTCTTGAAGAAATATATATTGTATGGGCGAAAGCAGAAACACACTTCAGAAGAGACATTCGATATTCTCCTTCTGAAACTATATAAAACGCCGCGCGCTCAGAACATAGGCAACTTGTATCGTCTCATTTGTAGGAATAACATGAAGGAGCGAAAGAGTTGCCCATACACGAGGATGACATCGTCCTACATGGATATTTCACAAGATATTTGGTTTGTGCACAAAAAGAGGTTCTTTGGATATGCTGGTATCGTCCAGTAACCTATCTCGTCAAACCCAAATTAGCGCTACCTCGTACATCGGAACGAGATCCAGGCCATCCCACCCACGATCCCACGGAAGTTAATGCCTATCGCCAGTTCTCGCTTTTTATCCACCTCCAGATGGCGCGAAGAAGGCACATGTCAATTGAATGGAAAATCCGATATGCAGTCAATGAGTTAATGCTAATTGATGTATGTGGGATAAAGAAAGGGTGAAAAATATGCGCAAAGGCATTGGCATTTATTTACCATCTCTGTCAAACTAGAGAACTGTACGGATGATTGAAAAACCTAGGGCCAACGACAGGTCGCACAGATTGAAGGTCGTATCGAGGACAAAGTTTCGAGGGGTATCACTCTCATCAAAGCCGATCGATCCCTCTTCCTTGCCCAGTACAAACCTGTTGAACGCCAAGTCTACCGATTTTCTTCTGAAGGTGAAAGAGGGTGCGCCGCTTCATATGGCCGTAAAGAGCAGCGCTCCTCATGCTGGCAAGTGCACTGTTGCAAGAAAAGCAGCCCTTCAAGCCGCTCAGAAAAAGGCCGCTCAACAACAGAAGCCATACTTGGGTCTTGCGATGAAGAACCTGGCCAAGCAAGACTTTGGTCCACAGATGAGTCACTTCAGCCTGCCGAACTGCAGTCTGTGCGGTCAGGATTTTCTCTGGTACCCCACACTCCAGCATCGATGTCTCAACAAGAATGAAGAGAACGACAAAACCCTGCTACCCTCAGAACTCGCCCAACTCTACTACCCTCGATCAATATGCGAGCGCCTATCAATCGAGGAGCGAGAGCAATTTCTCTTTTTGATGAACAAAGAGGAGACATATGATATCGACATGGAACAGAAAGATGAAGAGGGGTCCAATATACATAACGTGGAAAATAACTCAACTACCGTTTCCATTCATCGTCATGTTCAATATCTCAAAAACGTAATCAACGACACAGAAGAGACAAAAGGAAAATCGTGAGGCGAGCATGTCTTGCAAAGAGGACGTCGCCTCCCGTCGACCTGGTTTCATAATGGGATAAAAGAGCTAAGTCCACACATTGGCGCGGCCGTTCTAAGCGCGCCATTTCTATCTGCCACAGAGAATTGTTGTTCAAACAAAAGAGAACGGATGTCATTTTCTCCACACCTGGATATCATCTACAGAGTGGGTAATCAAGCCAAGGATCGCCAGAAGTATCTTAACATGTTTTATTGTCTATCTTAGCATGTTTTATTGCCAATCGTCGTAGAAAAAAATTTGATAATCCATTCGTTCTCATAAAGAAGAAAGGAAGAGCATGGAGACTTGTCACGGCATGTGTACTAGACAGAAAAGAACCGCGAGACATCTCAGAGTTTAGAATTGTTGGCAAGGATCTGTGCACGGCGTCTTTTAGTCGCCTCCTGCTTCTCACGAATATCGTCTCCTCTAAACAGCTCAAACCGCGCTAATTGCTGAATATGAACCTCGTCAGGGCCTACATGTACACCATGTAAAAAAAAAGGAAAAGGTCACGTTAATAAAGGCATGTGGACTACCAACATTCCATATCGACCAAGCCCTCATAGAAAAAACCATATATGAGGAAGAAGAGGACGCTTACCATCTGCAATACGAAGGGACCTAGCGGCAGCATGGAACCGCGCCAAGGGAGTATCCTGACTGACACCAGCAGCACCAAACGCCTGAATAGCCAAATCAATAGCTTTTTGCAGCATGTTTGGGACCATGACCTTGGCCATTGCAATGTCGCGCAGGGCACCCTTGGCACTGACCTTGTCGATCTTGTCAGCGGCCGAAAGGACCAACAGACGGGCGGCGTTGATTTCGATCCTGATCTTAGCAACGTCGGCAGCGATGGTACCATGACGGGCTAGGATGTGTCCAAATGTCCGGCGGGAGGGGTCTGTCACACGCGCAATCATCAGGTCCAACGTCCTTTCTGCCATTCCAATTGCGCGCATGCTACCATTATATGAAGGCAAGACGAACATAGCGTTAGGGAATGAATGTGGAAATTGGGAACAAAGGGCAAGAAAGAAGCACCGAGATAATAAAGAATAGTTACCAGTGATGGATGCGTCCGGGTCCAAGACGACCTTGAATGACCTCAAACCCACGCCCCTCACCCGCAATAATGTTCGACACCGGCACCTTAACGTTCACAAACTTGACCTCACAGTGCCCCTCCGGTGCATCATCATACCCAAATACCGTCATAGGCCTCACAACCTCCACCCCGGGCGTCTTAGCATCCACAATAACAATCGACTGTTGCTTATACGCACTCTCATTCCCGGGGTCCGATTTTCCCATGACCAAGAAAACCTTGCACCGTGGATCACCCGCCCCTGAGATCCACCACTTGTGTCCGTTGATGATGTAGTGGTCTCCGATACGATCGATCCTGGTCTCGATGTTGGTTGCGTCCGAGGAGGAGACTGCGATCTCGGTCATGGCGAAGGCGGATCGGATTTCGCCGTTCATAAGCGGGACGAGGTATTTTTGTTTCTGGGCGGCGGTGCCGTATTTCGCAAAGACCTCCATGTTTCCTGTATCTGGTGCCGAGCAGTTCAGCGCCTATCATCAAATGGAGAGAAAATAATATGTTTGTTTGTTGACATGATTAGCAAAGCCCTGATGCGCATTTGTGTGTTTGTGGAGAGACACAAACACTAAAAGTATTTTTGAGCACCGCGTCCTTCTCTTAAACGCATACAACATTTTTTTTGCTTACCTCGGGCGCGACTCGAGGGCATCGTCCGGTGATTTCGCACAAGGTCGCATACTCGAGATTGGTGAGTCCAGGACCCTCAGGATACCCCTTGTGCAAGAACAAGTTCCAGAGCCCTAATGACCTCGCCTTTGCCTTCAGCTCCTCGATAATTGGGGGTACCACCTACATCATGTTCATGAAGAACGAGGCGCAAGAAAGGGGTCAGAGACATGACGTGTGAACAAAAACAAAAAAAGCTGCCAGCGAGATTGCATTTGTCAAGTGTGAGGTTGTGAATGTTGTACCTTCCAGCGCTGGTCGCCCTTCCCAACTTGACTTTCGTAGATGTCCTCAGCAGGCAGACAGTCGTTCTATGACAAAAAAAAAAAGAAGTATGAAGGACGCGAGTTAGAAGAGCGCACTTTTATTTATTTATTTTCACACGCAGTCGACCGCATACTTCTACCCCTATGCTTGTTACCTCGACAAAATCTACGAGGCGCTTTTGCAGGTCCTGACAGCGAGGGGAGAGTTCAAAGATGGACGACATGAGTAGAGGTGTGTCGATGGTGGATGAATGTGAATGAAGAAAAGGAATGGGAGTAGAAAAGAAAGAAAGGGGAAGAAAGTAACAAACGGCCACCCTTGGAGAAGTTGGCCATTGAAAGTAAAAGGATCGAAGGGGCCAAAGCCCACACTAAGATAGGATTGCATGAATTTGTGTTCGCCCACTGAACCGCACCGATCGCATTTTTTATTAGTGCAACATCGATCGAGAGAAATAGAGAGAGTGGGGTCAATTCGGCCATTCAGTCTACCAGCTTGAAGACAGATACTTGTGCGATCGAGGGAGGCTAGGATATGCTTTTGATTAGAGAAAAGCATAGAAAAGACCATGCGTATCTTTCGTTGTCATCCAACCCATGGCCAACGGTCCATACGCTGTTTAGCTTCTGTCCTCCGACGCGGTTAAACTTCTTAAGGGGACTTATAATCGTCCACCCAGGGGCACAGCTTTCGTACATGTAAGCTTGACCACCAACCCACCAAGTTGTTTGATTGTTTGTACATATGTTTTATTATGAAGGGTGCTTTGGTCTACAGGAGAAGAGAATGGGCGATGGAGATTCTATGGATAGAGAAAGGGATGTCTGGATATATATACCAATGAGGAACCAGGCGATTATGCCTCAACGTCCATGACGCGGTCCTCAAAGGCACCAATGGCCTGCTTGAGGATAGTGATACCCTGGTCAATCTCGGCCTTGGAAATGTTCAAGGCAGGGACAAAGCGGACAGTGTTGTTGGCAGCAGTAATGATCAACAATCCACGCTCACGGGCAAGTGCAACAAGGGGAGAGGGGTCGACCTTGAACTCCATACCGAGGATCATGCCTTTGGCGCGAATCTCCTTGATAAGGGGCGACTGGATCGACTCGAGTTGCTCCTTGAAATGCTCTCCGGTCTGATTGACATTGTCCAAGAACTCGGGGTTGTTGATCCTACGGAGGACGCTCGATGCAACAGCGCAGCCCAATGGGTTTCCTCCAAAGGTGGTTCCGTGGTCACCTTTACGATGGAAGAAGTAGGAAGTGTCGGCATATGCTGTCAGTATCAGTCATTCTTCACCATGTACCTCTCCTTCACCAAAAGAAGAAAAAAAAGAGCAGTCATTACCGATGGCAATCTTCTCGGCAACCTTGTCTGTGATCATGATAGCACCAATGGGGAAGCCGTTGGCCAGAGGCTTGGCCATCGTGAGGATGTCGGGCGTGCACTCCTTAGAAAAGTGCTGGTGGGCCCAGAGCTTGCCTGTACGACCCAGTCCACACTACAAAGTAGGTTGTTGGTTGTCATCCGGATACAAGACAAAGAGTACCAGGGTTAGTTTCCCAATAAAGAAAGCAACAAAAACTTCTCACGCTGAACCCAGACAAAAAAATACGAAAAGAAGGTCGGAACAAGCATCTTATCTCGTTCTCGCCCTTTCATAGGGCACTGACTCTGTCTCTTATGTATCCTTTCCATTGCCCTTTGTCCGTTTGTCCAATTCGCTCATACATACCTGAATCTCGTCGTAGATCAACAGGGCGCCGACCTCGTCACAGCGAGAACGCAACTTCTTCAAGAAAGCCTCCGATGCAACGTTGATTCCTCCCTCACCCTGAATGGGCTCGACAATAACAGCGCAGGTCTCCTCGGTGACATACTGATCAACGGCTTCAACATCGTTATAGGGAGCATGGGCGAATCCAGGAACCAGGGGCAGGAAGGGCTTCTGGTACTTGGGGTTGGGGGTAGCCGAAAGAGCGCCCATCGAACGACCATGGAATCCGTTGTTGAACGAGACAACGCCAAACTTGTTGTTCTCCTGACCGGGCTTGGCTGTGAGTTTAGCAACCTTGCGCGCAAACTTCAAGGCACCCTCGTTGGCCTCAGTTCCCGAGTTGGAGAAAAAGATCTTGGAGGCGTTAAAGTCTCCTGAAGCACGGGTGCCCTCGATCAGCTGCTCGGCCAATTCACCGGCGGGGACGTTGTAGTAAAGGTTGCTGAGATGGACGACCTGCTTGGCCTGATCAAAGAGGATCCTGGCGACCTCGGGATCGGAGTGTCCGAGCGCGTTGACGGCAATACCGGCGGTGAAGTCGAGGTATTCGCGGTGTCCAACGTCGTAAAGGTAAGAGCCCTTGCCGTGGGTGAAGACGACGGCAGGGCGGCCATAAGTGGTGAGGGTGTATTTGGCATGCTTATCGATAATGTCCAATGTCTTGGGGTCCGCATCCACATCGGCGTGACTCAACTAGAAAGGAGGAGGAGGGATTATTATCTATATCAGTCAGTCACTTGATGGATAGGACGAGATCGACAAACAGTCAAGGGCATAACAAAATGGTCCCTTACGGCATGGTTGTGAGCGGCAACGGAGGAAGTCTGGCTCATAGCGCGGATCTATCAATACACAAAACCAGAGGTCTTTTGTTAGCCATTTACTACGACTACTACTAAGCAATTACCGCTGGTTCCTAGAAGAGACTCTGAGTGTGTCCGTCTCTCTCGGTTAGTCATTCAGATCCCGACTTGAGAGAGGAGATTGACTTACGGCGATTGAAGCAGTCGCAGGTCTGGCCTGGCGGGCGAGCATGGCCCTGGAGGTGGTGAAAAGGGTGTTACGCAACATTGTGTGTATGTGTGAATGTGAATGCGCGGAGAGGAGAGGGTGATGAGGTAAAAGAAAAAAGAAAGAAAAGGAGAAGGCAGGTGAAAGTGTGTTTCTGTCCGTGTGCCCCTCCGGTCTCTTTTTGTCCTTGAGCCAAAGGTGACCCCACAGGACCCAACTTTCTTTTCTCGGCCTATGATTGAAAGGAACAACGGACGACTCGGATAGAGTCACTTCGTAACATTTGCGATTTTCATTTCTTCCTTTCCTTTGCCTATCTCCCTCTATCATTTTGCCAGTCCAAGAAAAGATCTTTGTCGCCATATCTGTTGGCTCCCCCTGCATTCAATTCCTGGCTATGTATGCAAAGTGACCCTTGTTGAGGCAATTGGAAAATAAAAAAGATGGATACCATGGCCATACTAGACAATTCGACCCTACGGGCGGTATCATAACACGTCTTGTCTTTGTGGCAACTTACCAATTTGATGCTTGCCTGCCTCAATTATTATGACAGACAAGTTGTCACCCTGGTTCAGATCTAGATAAGAACCCTGTGCGCACAAAGATCGCTCTAGGTCAATCCATGCTCGGCGATCCAGTCTAGGAGGGATTGCATGCAACATCAATTGGTTCTTTCCCACTCGATTCTGTCTTCGATTCTATCAACCTGCCTGTGGCAATAAGCGAGGTGACAACACATGGAAGTTTTACGCCACCAATTTGCTTCGATACCGAGCTATTGCACACTGGCAGATATGAGCGCACTGATCAACAGAGGCACAATCGATCTCCATCAGTTCAATTGCTCAACATGCGCCTACTATCATTCACATCCATTGTTCATACAACTCAACAACATGGCTCCAGGGGAGCTCAATAAATCATGTTGCAACGAGTGAAAGAGAAACACGGTCAGGCTGGCGCTCCAAGCCCAAGGAAATGAAAAGGCACAACGCGTGCGATCAGACGGCCTTCCAGGGGCCTTGCATATGCAAATTGAGTTTCACTCCCCCCAATTCATCTTGGTCATCTAAGCCTTCTGCTCTTCTAAGGGTTTCTAAAGGTGACCTGGGCGGAGACCCATTCATATCCGACCTCATCCAGGATCAAGAGAAGTAGGGAAACCACACACGTTTCCTCGTGTTTTTTTATTGGCTTTTTGTTTTGAGCGCGGCTCCCTACATATGGCAGCATCTAATCGATATCATAATGAGGGAGAAAATGGATGTGGTAAAGCCGTTTTGGTGGTTTCACTGGAGCGGAGAATTTGTTGCACCGACCGATGGTGGGAAAAGATCTTCCAAAAGCGGGAGAGGAGGGAGGACTGGTCATCTATTACATGCGTTTATGAAGAGGTCCAGAGGGTATCGATTGATTGACCCCATGGTCTGGATTAGCCATTGCGTTCACGCACATACACATTCCCGACACTTTTGTTGTTTCTGTTCTCCTTTATTTTGTGGTGTTCATTTGTTGCTTTTAGCACGCGCGCGTTTTTGTGATGATAAGCACGGCCTGATGAATGTTCACACGCTTTTTTGTCTACATTATCACACTCACAGGTGGTTTTTTTTTTTTTTTTTTTTTGCGAAAGAGCATGGTGTTATCCATGCAAGGATCAGCAATTGGATTGCAGGAGAGCGAGAGGCGTACCCTTTTCTCTCCTCTCACGCTCGCTTGTATAGGTTCAATGAAGAAACGCGCTTTTATGGGTATTCTGTATGTGTGTTCTCTGGGGCCATCAAGAACAGGCTGAAAAGACATAAAAAGACCCAGCCAAAGCCAAGCAGCCAGCCAGGTTAAAATTAGATTTTCGCTCGCGTCCTTGAAGAAAATGAAATCAATTGAACTCGCGCGCTTTGCTTTTATTAGCAGGGGAAGGAGAGGAAAAATGAGCCTGAGTATGAGAAAGTGGGGGGGGGGGGGGAGAAAAGAGAAAAGAAGAGATCTGGGTACATGGGGAGTATGAATCGCGTTGATGAACGACAAAGTTGATGAGAAGTGACATTCACAAGAGATGGGAAGGTGTATGTGTATGCATACTCAATTTCCATTTGTTGACAACTGGAGATAGCCTGGGGTACGGGTATGAGGCAATGAGGCTGTTGCCCTCGTTCTATCAGCCCACCCTCTCCTTTTCTTTCCACACCTCAGGCCAGCCACCATCATCATCATTGGCATCATCGTTCTATCCCATCTCACCCAAATCTTTGGGTTTTGTTTGTTCGACCTTGGTACGTTCGTTCGTTTTTGTTCCCTGTCCCTCCCCCCTGAATATCCCTCGCCTTTCTTCCCATTTTCCATCCTGCAAAGTCGACTTGCTTGACTGCTTGTGGTATCATCCGCTAGACGTTTCTATGAATTGACAATTGTGTCAGCAAGTGAGTGAGCTGGTAGGATTTGCTTGTCTTGAACCCTCCTTTGTCTTCTTCTGTTGTCTCTGTTTGTCGTTCTCTTTCTGGGGGAAGAAATCCCATTTTCATATCTGATGTGATGGACCGGACGAGTGAGACCTTCCTGTCCTGTCCTTGACTTTTCTGTGATATTTTGGTCTGTGTGATCAAGCCTGGGTTCCCCGGGCCATTCTTTCTTTATTTTCTGATGGATGATATATGCGGTTTGCTAGTGGTGATCATCACCATAAGATGATCAGTTATGGAAGATAGTTAACCAAGGTTATCGTTGATGAACGGTGATGGTCATAGCAGTGAACCCATGGCCATGCGAACAGACAGATACAGAAATGAGGCAAAGCAGCTAGAACAGTCCAAGCTAATCTATTGTGGCCCCTTTTTTTGGTCAAGGCAACAACACCTGCCCCATCCCATTGCCCACTTTACTGTACTTTACTTACATTTCTTGCTCACCTGGATTGTATGTCCTTTCGATTATTCTTTTCTGGACCTTCCTTTTCTTTTTCCCCTCCTCTAACTCTTCTTTCTTCTTTCTCTCTCTCTCTCTCTCTCTCTCTCTCTCTCTCTCTCTCTCTCTCTCTCTCTCTCTCTCTCTCTCTCTCTCTCTCTCTCTCTCTCTCTTTCTCTCTCTCTTTCCTTTTCCTTTCTTGTTACATTCATTCTCAACTTCAACTCCTACTCACTTCTCTCATCAACAAACAAACACACTCCCCCTCTTACACCCGCCCATCCCGCTCTCGCCTGATCCTCTCACGCGTCCATCGGGTGTTCCCCTCCCTCCTTCTACTCTGTACAGTCCACTTTCCCACTCTCTCTTCTTTTTTCGCGACCATCAGTTCTTCCTCTTCACCTCGGTGGTAAGAACGGTCCCATGAACACACACTCGCCAAAGGACAACAAAACACATTGATGCAACCGAATACACACATACATGGACAACAACAACACCCATGACCCCCCCTTTCACTCTCTCTCTCTCTCTCTCTCTCTCTCTCTCTCTCTCTCTCTCTCATGATCAGCCATGTACCTTTCTACTCGTTTTGCATGTCACCACCTCCTTCTTCACGCCCCTGTATGCTGTTTCCGTTCCATTACTTTCTCTATCCTACCTTTTTTTTTGCTATCGCGAGATAAAGAGTTGTGGTTCTTCGTCGTTGGTTGGTTGCTGGTGGTGGTGAGGGGTCGAAGAACTGACTGACCTTGACGGCCACTTCACCCCCCGACAAACGGAGACAGACACCCACAAGGAGAGAGAAAGAGAGAGAGAGACACGACCTGAAAAGCGCATAAGCGATTCGAAACTGATATCGAGCCTTTCTTTCTTTCTTTCTTTCTTTCCTTCCTTTGGCTTCTTCCTTCTTCCTTCTTCCATCTTCCCTTATCGTCCCACACCCACACCAGGCTATTCCAATTGTGCATAAACCCCATACCCATCCCCATACCGATACAACCATTGTCCAAGCGAAACAAGCAAATCAGCAAGCAATAAGCAATAACACGACAACGTACGAGCGAACGAACAGTACAACCGATTAATACACCCCCGCGATCAACACCTCCTGCTTGCCTGCCTGCCTGCCTGCCTTTGCTTCTATCAATTGCACCCTCCCCACTCTCTCCAAACAGCCAACAGCCAAAAAACATCCAGTAACAAAAAGCAGCGACCATGACCGACGTAGGACAAGTGACCCCAACCCTCCCTTCCCAGGAGCACCAGCACCAGCAGCAACTACGCGCGTCTGATCAACAGAGTCACGTCCAAGAACTCCAGTCCACAACGGGTGCCCTCGATACCTTCAGCCACCAGGGTTACTCTAACCAGTCTCTTCAGCAACAACCGCCAGGGCACCAGGAAATGACCTTCCACCACCACCACCAACACCATCACCACCACCACAATCAACACCAGCCAACGCATGATAGACAGCTAGTTGAGGATATCACGCGTGCGTTCCTGTTGCAAGAAATGACCAGCGATCCGACAGGGGTCCGTCAGGGGTCGCAGTCAATGCTGCTTCAACAGCACGCCCCCTCTTCTGTCCTGCCCGCCGAGGCCGACGATGAACTAAACATCTATGACTACATCTATGCCAAGCAGGAGGACGACGACGAGCCAGAGGATCACGTTGTCTCGGCAAGTTCATTATCTGCCACACCTGCTGCGATTCAAGATCTCTCTTCCCACCACCACCTCTCTCCCGTCTTGACTGCATCCTCCGTCGCTGTCGTCTCTCCCTCTTCCCACTCTGTCACCGCCACCTCCTCCTCTTCCTCCTCTTCTGTCTCGCAATATGACCATGCCACCGCGGACACCATGAGCAAGGACACTTCCGATTCGACCCTTGACACCAGCAGTATCAAGGCCAAGGACGACAACGATAACGACATCGGCAGCAACGTTCTCTTTGGACCCGTCAACTATATGGACACCACCGCCATGGAGATTTATGAGTCATCACAGGTCGTGTCCCTGCCCAACCAGGACCTCTATCGCCTTCTCCTCGACGAGTTGCAGTCGACCACCCAGCGTGAAAAGTACTTTTCAACCCACACGGAAGCGCCCATCGTTGCCATGTCCTTTCTCTACAATGGACAACAGACCCAGACGCAGACCCCAACAAATCCAAACATGCCCATGATGGGCGAGACCGCGGCGAGTCCGAGCGTATTCTCTACAAAGCCTGAACCCTTGCTGGCGGTCAAATCCGAATTCGAGCCAGAGATGGGGACATCAGATCCGGGGCCTGCCGCTTCATCATTTTTATCGGCCGGGGTAACAACCCCTTACTCGAGCGCGATGGAGGATGTCTTTATGGAAACAGCTGACCCAGAAGACGACCCTATGTCGCCAGGACACTCGTTTTCTTCGCCGTCTTCCTCGGGTTCGGTTACACCAGAATTGACGTCACCTTTGCTCCTGCCTACCAACATCAGTTCGCTCCCTTCCTCTTTCCCTCCATCTCCCAGGCCCGAGCACGCCAAAACAGCTCTCAAGATTACCGTGCCCAAGTTGTCCAAGCCCGCTTTCGGTGCCTCCAAGCCTACCAGTCGAACTGCCAGCACCTCACCCATCATCCAACTCAAGCTGGAGTCTGCAATCGAACAGCACAATGCGAGACACAAGGTTACAGGAGCGAAAAGGAACAACAATCAATCGCACGCCGAGCCAGGAACAACACAGCCAGGACGTGCCAAAAAGCGCAAACTGAGCCGACAACAACAAATGACAAGTGTCTCCCCTAGTCTCTCGCCCATCCTGACAGCACTCCCTTCGCCCCCAGCGTCTGTTAGGACAACGCCGCCTATGCACCCCTCTGTCATGGATATTTCTTCAGCTCTCGAGAAAATCGACTTGCCTCCTCCGTCTATCCCTGTGAAGGGCGCCGCTACTGTCGAGCCATCATCCCCCGTCTCGCCAATCACCCCCTCCCACACCAAGGACGCTTTGAACAGAACTGGATCATCAGCAGAGGAGGAGGAGGATGATGTGATCATGGATTCGGCCACCGAATCGACCAGCAGTCGCCCTGTAAAAAAGAAGAACGCCAACGCCAAGAACAAGCGACCCTGGACGACAGAGGAGGAAAAGCTGTTGCTGAAAATGGTTGACGACCAGATGCCCATCAAGGATATTGCCGAGACTCTTGACCGGTCGGTCCACTCTGTTCGTTCGCGGCGTCAGGTGTTGACAGACCCAGGATTCGTCAAGGGCAACGGGCACGCTCAACCTCGCCGCTCTAAACCCGACCCTTCGTCAAAGCTCCCGACCTACTCGCAGATGGCGTTCTTGTCCTTGGCCAGACTGCCAGATCTCCAGGGCACGCTCAACGATGTTGCCAGCATGGTTGAGAAGCTGTTTAGCAGATACCTCAACCGGATCCCCAGGACTGGCCACAAGAATCTTCAGATCTGGCGCGCTCAGATTTCGGACGCGTTGGCCCACGAGAAGGGTCATCCTCGTCCACGTTTTGAGAGCTTTGGGATCAAGCGAGGCCGCCAGTGGGTCTACCGTCTCACCGTCTTTGGCAAGGGTGTCATGGAAGCGATGGAAGGTGTTGACGAGATTTGCGAAGACCTGTTGAAGAACAGTGAGACGTTGGCTGGAGGAGTCGATGGCGAGGGCACTGCAGCTGGAGGAGCTGGAGCAGGACTTGGACAGGGCAGCGGATATGGATACAGCTACTGCCCTGACGCGTTTACAACAAAATCGAACTCCAAGGACTCGGACTCGTCGATTGATCTGGATGCGGTCAAGAAGGAGGTCGTGGAGGATACCAGCCCAGAGGCACTTGCGGCATCTGCGGCGATTGCCAATGCGATGGCTGCAATGGCGGCTGGTATGGCAGCCATGACGGCAGCTGAGGACGAGAAGACTGCGGCAGCTCTTTCGATGAGCGTTCTCAAGACAGGATTGTCTGATGCCAAGGGCAAGGAGAGTCATGTCACCACCGCCTCTGGATCTCGTGGCCGTCGCTGCCGTGCTTAGAAATATCTTTGTTCTTTCTTTTTACTTTTTCTTTTTTCTTTCTTGTTCATCACTACGAGTGCTACCTTTTGTTCATTCTCTTGTACACCACCTTTCTTGTTGTTCGTTTATCATTCCTCCCCCCTTCTCTCTTTCTCCAAAAAATGGCCCAACTAGCCTTGTACATAAAAAGCCACATCCCCTCCTGTTCAACACAAATCGAATGATTCACACGGTCCAACGATGAAAAGTGTACATGACTGCTACTGCATCTGCGATCGACTTGTGTTCCGAACTCTATCTCGCGTTGCCTAATCATGCGCAGGACTGAACCCGACTCCACACAATGTCCCTTCTGTCCTCCCAGCACAGCACCCGGTTCTTACTCTCATTCTGCCCTATTTTCTCTGCCTCTCCTTTTGATTTCACCATTGCCAACTTCCCTCCCTTGCACCATCATCTTTGCATTCCTTGTATGCTGCCTCTCTCTCCCTCTCTCCCTCTCTGTCTCTATCTCTCTCCCTCTCTCGTTCTTCGCACATGCAAACCTTCTCGATTCTAAGTAGCAAAAACGAAACACCTCGACCCCTCGTCTCGCCTACTCACACAAGGACGCTCTCACCTTGTCGTCGAAAAGGAAATATATGATTCTTCCCCTCTCACTGCTTCCACCTCTCCCTTTCAAAAGTCTTCCTCCCCTTTTTTCCACCATGGGGGTTTGTATGAATATATCCGTTCCTACAACGGCGACTGGGTTTATTCCGGAAATATGAACCCCTTCGAATCTATCCCCCATTTCTGAGATTGATCTGGGTGACCAAGATCCTAACGCAAAAAATAAAGTTGTGGATGTAATTTTTTTTTTTTTTTTTTTCGATTCAAAAGTAGCCCCTGTTCCAACCCTTGACCATCTTTCCTTTCACACTTGGATACGAGAACCACTCTGTCCGCTCCTGAGCGCTTGTTGTCATGTAGGGATGACAACGAATAGGATGTATATTTTTTTTCTTTGCCCTTCAACCAGTCAGTCCCCTGCTTCCTGGTTGCTGATCGAAAGGTGCAACGAAATGTGACCAGGAAAAAAAAAGTTGTGAACGGTATTGCTTCGCCCAAGGGAAAGGGTGGGGACTGTCAGTTTGATCTCACTTGTGGTTCACCCATATGGCCAGGAAAGACCCGCTTTTCCAAAGCACAAGAGATGGGGATGTGGGTGCCTGTGGTGGGGTGTCTTTTTTTCCCCCCTGCCATGGGGCGATGATGGGATTGATGCAATGGATATGGTCCCGTGAAGATCAGGACGCGCGATTTTGGGGGACAGGAGGAAAGCGGACACATGGGAGGACAAGAGGCCATTTCTTTCACGTTTTTTTCTTTCTTGGATTCTTCCCACCCCCGTCTCGTTCCGTTTGTTTTCTTCTATGGCGGCACTATCCCTCTGCACCGTTTGGTCACAGGAAAAAAGTACATCATGGAAAGGCCTTAGGTATTCTCTCTTCTCAATGTCATGTCTGAAATAATATATACGAAAAATTGTCGGACATACACAGCCTGATACCACTTATCGTCCTTGTCTCAAACAACAACCCCTTGACGATCGACTATCCTCGCCCAGATTATTGTTTCTGTACTGCACAACACAAACCGCTTAACCGAACAAAAAAATACATGGGATGATAAAGAGAAACGAGTCCCTTTTGTCTTCCCCTCGCATATTTTCCATGCTTTGTCTTTCTTTTTCTTAGCACGCGTTAAAAGGTATCGAGGCAACCACAGTTGCCCACCAATGCAAAGCCTTTGTGTTCAATATCCCGATCGGGTTTATCTTGATCTATGTTCTCGTTTTTCACAGATTTTCTTTATTTCAACTGTGTGTGTGGTACTGATGCTCAGAAGCGAGAGGGAATCAAGTGTTCAAAAGGGCTATTGTACGTATGTTCTTTTTGGACTAGGTAAAGACCATGTTCGTGCTTGTGGGGTTTGGAACCCCGAGGTAGATATGTAGACTTTCAAATAAACCACATAACTACAGGCAGGTGAAATAAGAGACAAAAAGACAGATATTAGTGCCAGATTCCACACCACATGAAACGAACCGGACAGGGCGGAGCACCAGCATTTCTCAAACTCGGAAAAAAAAAGAAATGCATACCATTCGCGAGGTTGGGCTTGACAGAAGGGTACGCGCTCACTGTGTGAGCGACAGCCTCGGAAGAAGTATTGTCATCGCTCCAACCAGGAAGATGGAACCGAGCTCGAGCTGCAACAATGTGTGCATAATAGGCCGGCGGCGCGTACGAGACGACTCGGGTGCAGCGAGCGTACAGATGGCACAGTTTGTAAGTCAGGTCCTGCAGCGCATCTGAGGTGAACCTGTTCTCGTCGAACAGCACGTGGTAGTGCGCAGGGCGGGAGGTGCCCAAAATACCGGCATGACTCTGGAGATAGAAATCAAACTCGAAGGGGTGGACAACCCCTTGGTCGACCACAGTTCCTGGCTTGCAGTTTCCTGTTCTGTCGCAGTTGCTGGGGTGAACCGGGAAGAAGCGAGTGTGATGGCGTTTCTGGACGACGACAAATGTGATCTTGGGATTGTATCCCTGCTCCAATGACGCGCAAGCGGCCTTCAAGCTAGTGAGCTCGCTCTTGAGTACCTCTGCAAACTGGCTCTCGGAGACGCCATCGCGGTAGAATATAATCTTCTTTGGCTTCTGACCACAGCTAAAGGGGTAACGAATGTAGAGTAATTGCTAAAGGTTGTTAAGCAAAGTACGACGACCCACATACGGAAAGAAAACAGTCGTGTTCACTCCCAAGTGCCTCTACTCCCGAGCAGAGATAAAGACATACCTTTTATAGAAACTTTTCAAAATCTCTACAGCCATGCCCTTTAGGTCAGCGATCATCTCTGTTCTCGCCGCTTGAACGCGGACTGTCGCCGCATAGCGCGCAGCATGTGCGTCTACTGACCCAACCAGAGCGGCGATCGACGGGTGGGTGGTGTCACCTATCATAACGTCAGGAATGAATAGTAGAGATGAATTGAACACGTACAAAAAAGCCTTTTCAATCACAAGAAAAGAAAAAAAGCGCTCAGAAGGGATGCATGAAAAAAGTTACCTAGTTGAGGATGGGAGACATCGGCGCCCAAAATGAGAGCGGGTTCGCTCATGAAAGGCATCATGTTCTTGGCGAGACGCTGGTTGGTTCCACCGAGCTTGGCGTTGATCTTTAGACAAACGTTGGCGCAGTATGACTTCTTGGGCATGCGGATATGACTTCTCTGTACACACTGAGAAGCGACGCCAAGGGACGTGTCGGTGACGCGTTTGATGCTAGCATAAAGGGGGACACCAATGTTCGGAAGAATACAGACCAACAGCTGTGGCAGACTATTGGCCTTGTCGTTTGTCTGCAAGGCTTCATTGCCTATCTGCTGATAAACGCTCAAGAGGTCGGCATCGATATTTCCATGTGGGTTAGAGTACTTGATCAGGGGATGCTTGTTGGGGATGTTCATGCCTGTCTCTGTGCAAGACACAATGAGTTCTTGAATAAACCCATTGACGAGAGGCCTGGGGCAGTCTCTCTCTGTGCCAAAGACGACGATACCCCATAACTTGAGAGTCCTGCCATCGAAAACCTTCATGCCCCTCAGATTCCATGCACCATCGCGGGGGACAAAATTGGCATTCTGAGACTGGCTATGGTAGCAGACAGTGGGTGCCGGAAGGACACGGGCGTTGATCTGAACCATCTCGTTGGAGACCTTCATGCCAAAGTCCTTGAGGAACTCGTTATCATTGTACCTAAGGATCTCGAGACCATCCTTGATTTTGTTGAAGCGTGCCTGGGGAGGTTGGCTGTTGAACCTGATCATCTCGGCTGTCTGGACCTTGTCAAGCTTCCTCAAGTACCGCTGGCCTTCAAGGACGAAGCACAGCTCAATTGGCAGGGCGATGGACGGGCCCACTTTGACGCAAGGAAGCATAGGGAAGTTGATGGTGATGTTGTACGCCTGCTTGAAGTAGGTAACGACATCAGTCTCAACTTGCGCCTCTGGTGCAGCAGCTTCGCTGGTGCTTCGGATCGTCTGCATGAACTTTGTGTCCTTTGCCGCGGTTGTTGTCAGGCCGAGGATCTTGAAGGATCTCTTGACATTACGGCGATGGTTCACGGTGAATCGGAGACTCTTAATGACCTTTTCAATCGCCCTCCAATTGATGGGAGGAAATGTACGGCGCAGGTCATCTACAAAGAGAGTATTAATAAATGTGAAATGAAAGACGGGACAGAGGAGTTTAAAATTGTTGCAACGGACGCAATGAATAGCGATTGTATTGCTCTGAACTTTAATAAACGATAGGGTCCTAGCAAAGTAACTTAAAGTAACTTACCAACGCGTTGTACATTCGCGATCTTGGCGACCATATCGAGCAGTGGACCAGGGCGGAAGAAGGCGGAGGCCGAGACATCCATGTTAATCATCATCCTGCCTGTCGGTCCATATGTAACCAGAGAAAGAGGGCAAGTATGGTCATAATTTGAGTTCACAAACAAGCGATTGGCCCACCAAAAAATAAACCTTGGTGGCAACCTGCTCGACACAAACACTTAGATACACAGATGCACAAATCAAAAGGTACGACAACGTACCGAGAGTAGGACGAGCGGACTGGTAATAACCTAGCCAGACATCCAAAGGACCGGAAAGGGCTTGACTGCCAACAGGGGTATAGAAGGACCGACCGACTGTCGCAGAAAGCATGGCTGGCTGGTGACGAATCAGCACGTCCAGGGCCATGATGGCAGTGAGGCAGTTGTTGGTCAAGGAGGTACGTCCGTTCAGAAATCTGTGAAGCTCTTCGAGGTTGATGCATGCTGCCTTTCTGATCTTGACTTTGAACTTTGGTGGGGGGCGCGCCGGGTTAAGAGCCATGGCAACGTCGCTGGCGAGTGTGACCTAGTTGTTGTGGTCGTTGTTATTATTGTTGTTAAAATAACGACGGTTCAAAATTAATGGGCCTGGGTATTGCCATTACTAGTTGGTCAGTGCACCCAATCCGCTACAGCCCAAAAAAATAACCACACAAATTGAAAACACCTTTTGTGTTCTAACCTCAAAAGTATGGCTTTCAAAGGCAAAGGCGCGAGCAGAGAATATGTTCTTGCGACCATCGTAGACTGCTCGAGCACCATTCAAGTGGGAGGCACCATAGGAGGTCGCGACCTGGTGAAAGATCTTGCGGTTGACGGGAGGAGGCACATCAGGGGTGATGGTGACATCGTACTGGTGGATTATATTGTTGGGTAGCTGCGTGACCTCAAAATAGTTGGAGCGGATCCTGATCGCCTGGCCACTGGTGCCAAGTCCAGGTCGGCGAACGTAGTTGACAACGTGAGTCGCCGGAGTGGTGGTTGTAGCCATTGTGGTAGCTCTTGATTCGGGAGAGGAAGTAAGAGGCTGGTGTCTTGTTGGATGTGAGTGGTGGGGGAATGGGAGGGTGAAGATACAACGGGGATATGTGTGTGTGTCTGGAGAGAGAGGGAGAGAAGGTGAGTGAGGAAGAGAGGAAGAGAGGAACAAAGAAGAAGGAAGAAGGAAAGAGAAAGAAAAAGGAGCGAGAAGAGAATGACGAATGTCTGACGGAAACAAAGGCGACGTGAATTAAAAGGCTTAATTACCATCTGAACACTCTCTTCTTTTTGTTCCAGACCATTGTGCTTAATCTAGGCCACAACTGCACATACACTAGACTTCCACATGCCAGTCCAGGCAAACGATCCATCACAGAGAAGTGGTGGTTCCAACATTGCTGCCATTACCGAAGTCGCGGATTTGGTTATTTCGAAGTCTTGGCTTTGAGGGTACTAGACTTCTATATTCGATGTGCGGAGCAGACAGAGACAAGAGATTCCTGCAAGTGCTGCTGAGGGATGCTGGCCCCAAGAGCCACAAAGGATTGGCTGTCAAGGTGTCGAGTGTGCACAGACCTCTTAGCAATCTCTCCTCTTTTTCAATTCGGTCTAAGCTGGCGTGGTGTTGAATGTTCATGTGCAGTACTTGCAGCATTGCGAGAAGTGGAAAAAAAAAGTGTATTGAAAAAAAAAAAAGTGTACAAAGGAAGCCGCGGTCCTTGTTGCGCCTAAACAAAGCTGCCCTCGACTCTCACTCGCCATAGGTACCTACTTCCGCCTCATTTGCCCCTGAGGCCAATGTATCGATGGCGTCCCGCTGAAGCAGCAGTTTCCGGTTGATGGCATTAATACCAGTAGCGCCCTCGAGTATCATGCCGAACGTGCCAAGCATACCGATGTCGGATCCCCAGATCAGGTCAACAGACACTCCACCATCACTGTCACTGCTCTTCGACATCCGCCAAACACGAACAGACCGATCATTACTACTAGTGACAAACTCCAGCGGCTCAACGGGGCTCCAGGCGATATCGGTAACGCGGCGAAGGAATCCATCGACAACAGCAACAACACACTTGGCCCCCATACCACTAGAGTGGCGACCGTAAATTTGGACGGTGTTACCGTAACTTCCACAGGCGATCCATCTCCCGCAGGGTGAGTAAACGATGCAGCCAGTACCAGAAGGGTCAGCTTCCAGTTTGAGGTTAGGCTCCTTCGACTGAAGGTCCCAGAAGAATAAAAGGCCCTTGGTGCTAATAGCAAGCTCTTGGCCGTTTGGGGAGTAGGCCAAGGCGTCAATAGTCTCCTCCAAAGTCGTTGTCCTGAAAAGCGTCCTTGATTGGGTGTCGAAGATATTCACCGTACCATCCACATCACCGGCCGCAAGCTGCTGTCCTTTCGGCGAGAATATCACACTGGTGGCTCCGTGACTACCGCAGTCCATGTTGGCTAGAACATGTCCTTGCTCGGTACTCTCCGGCTCCCACAACCGAACAGTCTTGTCCATACTGGCAGACGCAATCCACTGACCACATGGTGAATACGTCAACCTCACCACATCACCAGTGTGTCCTTCTAGGGTAGGTCCAAGTTCGCTAGTTCCAAGGTCCCACAATTGGATACTCCCATCACGGAACCCAGCCGCCGTGTGATTCATGTCCGGTGAAAATGCGATTGAAAATACGGGATCGACGGGAAGAGAATGGGCAGATCCAACGGCACCTGTTCGAGCGTCCCACTCTAAAACGGTTTTGTCCAAGCTTGCCGACCAGATAAACTGTCCAGTAGGTAGATACGCGACTGTCATGACTAAAGAGGAATGTCCATATAGTCCAAGGCCGGATCCGCTTGAGTCCGCATCCCACAGACGAACCTCGCTGGAAGTATCGATGACAGCGAGATGCTCTCCGTTCGACGAGAAAGAAATATCGATGGGGATAATATTGCAGCTGAACTCGGAGACGAGGACGCCAGATGACGCGTCCCAAAGTTTGACGGTGGAGTCAAAGCCAGCTGAAGCGATCCGTTGACCATCGGCAGAAAATAGAACCCTCACGATATTGTTGGCGTGGCCATATAAGTCAGGTCCTGCTGACCCAGAGGCGGTGCTCCAAAGCCTCAGAGTGCCACCGCGATGTCCAGATACGAGCTGGTGACCATCAGGTGAAATGTCGAGACACATAACAGGTCCATGATCCAGCTCCCAAGCATCCCCTGGCGCTCCTGTCTCTACATCCCAGAATCGAATCGTCTTGTCGTCACCACACGACACAAGCCGACGTCCATCCGGTGTAAACTTGACACTGTTGACAGCGCCCTTATGACCCTCCAACACAAACAGCGGCTCTCCTGTCACCGAGTCCCATAATCGCACCGACTTGTCCTCGCTGGCCGACGCGACTTTCTTGCCGCAAGGAGAAAAATCCACCAAGAACACATTGCGCGTGTGTCCGTTCATGGTCGCAAGAAGATTACCGTTGCCGCAATCCCACACTCGCACTGCTTTGTCCACACTTCCAGATACCAACCGCTGACTGTCGGGTGATAACGCCAATGAATTGATGTCGCCGTCATGTCCTGCAAGCGAGTGGATTTTTTCCCAGGTTAATGTGTCGTATATGCTAATACCTCCACGTTGCAGACCGACCGCAAGCATTCTTCCATCAGGCGAGTAGCAACATGACCAAGCATCGTCGTCTTCCTCCAAGTACGGCAGTTCCCCGAATCGAACACCCTCCATCAGCGCGTTACTGAAGTCCGCCTTGCGTAGCCAACTCATTCCAAGATTGGCGCCCCTGAGGTCAGCCCCTTGAAACAGCGCCGAATCAAACTGCCCACCGGAAAGATCGGCCCCTGGAATCCGAATACCTTGGAAATCGTGTCGATGGAAGGTCACGCCGGCTTTGACCAGGATGGAGATGGCGTTGACTGCCGCGGTCACGAAGGAAACATCGGTCTTGGTCCTCTCGACGACCTCGAGGAGCTGGCCCTTGAAGATAGGATTCTCCTGCACTCGCTCGCTGAGGAACTGTAAAACGGGGGGCTCGTCGAGAAGGTTGCGCGTGAACAAAGGGCACATGGGGTCGAGCGATTGGACGTCGGAAGAGTCGGGTGTCGATTGGGGAGCGCATTCGTCAACAGGCACAGAGGTACTGGAACGGACAACGGTACAGGAAAAGAAATACTCCAGCATCGACCGGTGAAGAAACTGAAAGTGGGTTCCTGAACGGGTCACTGGAGAAGCCTCTCGCAACAGTCGCACCTCTGGGTCCGGACCGAAATACTCGACTTTCCACGTCGTCTTGTCCTTGAGGTGGAGATACTGGACGACAGCCTTTCCGTCCAGTTTCTCAAACATCGCCGATGCCAGTCTCGTACAGTAGTCCACGCCCATAGCTTCAAATCCCGCATCCTCTAGCATTCCCAACATGTCGTAATCCTGCTTGGATAAGGGGTTGCTTTGGAGCCGTCGGTTGTTGACATTGAGCCAGTGATTGACAAAGGTGTCGTAGAGTTGGATACGGACAATCTTGATTGTGGAAAGGTCTTGGTTGCCCATGGTGACATCGGGAAGTGCCTCGAGCGCGAGTAAGAGGAGGAACGGATTCGTGACCAAATCCATGAGGTTAGGGATCGTAGTCAACTTGTCCATGTAGTCTTCGGTGCTCCAGGTTCTTGGTTCGAGAGGAACATACTGTTCGATATAGTCCTCGATCTGCTCCTCGGAGAAGGGAGCAATGACGGCTTCCTGGAAGACACGCTGAGGGGTCCACTTATATCGGTCGGTAGGCTGAGGCTTGAAACGATCCTGGTATGACCGTCCGAGGTACTGGGATCTGCAGCTGATGACCATCTTGGTGTCCCACTGTCCGGTCTGGTTAAGCGAGTTAGCCGTGTGCAAGTTGATGAGTTGCTGGCTCTCGTCGTATCCGTCGCATATGAGAATCAATTGGCGGTGCAGTTTGAGCTCCATGATCTGATCCTCATCAAAGTTGAGAAACTGGAGCTGCTTGTCGACCATGTTGTTCTGGGGTTCGTCGATGGCGGGTAAGTTGATGAAAAGTGGGATTGGCCCACCTCGCTTGTACTCCTTCCAAAGCAAGTGCTCCAAGTATCGATTGAATGTCGACTTTCCGGCGCCAGAGTCGCCCAGGATAAGCATGACCTGACAGTCACTGGCAAGAAACTCCAGTACCTTCTCCAACAGGGGAAACAACTCATCATCCTTGGCCAGGAGCGATGGTTTTGCTTCTGGAAGGACGTAAATCGCTCGTTCATCGTATTCTTGGAGTCGCTGTAATCGAAGCTTGTACAGCTCGTACTCGAGGTAAGGGATGTCCTGGACCTTTGCAAGGATCGGGGACGTGGCTGGGATCGGCAGACGAAACCTCAATGGGTAAGGGTGGCGGGTTGCAGGAGTGTCGCCTGAGGCGAGCTCCTGCTTCAGAGTTAGAGCATTGGCGGCAACCTCCTGGTCGGCAATAGATCCCACCTTGTCGATGATGGTCACCATCCACACCTTGACACTTTCATCTCTACCCCACTCTGGGTCACTCTTGTAGAGGCGACCAAGTAGTTCATTGGCTTGCTGGCGAGAGGTCGCTGGCCAGATGAGATCGATCGCAACCTCACCCAACAACTGGCAGATCCCCCATTGGAACAAGGGGTCACGACGACAGGGAGCCTCGCAGATCAAACGGTTGAGGTCTTTCAACTGACCGGCTTCTGCAAGAGCATAGGCGGCACGAATGGCAGCATACCAGGGTCTCTTCTGGCCGGCTCCATATCTCTCCTTCAAACTCTCCATGACCCCTTGACCACTCTCCATCAGGGAACTTGTTCCTTCGTACACAGTGCCTGCAACACCAATAATGTTCCCCAGTGCATCTTGCAGATTTCCCAGTCCCTCGAGTACTGATCCCAGATCCAGCTTGCCCAGTGCCGTAATCTTAACCACGCCATCCACCACACCTTGCGAATGACGCAAGACTGCCTGCAAAACAGTCTCATTGTTGGGCACATACTGCAGGGCCTGGAAGGCATAACAGGCTTGGTACATGAGGTAAGGATCGGTGCTGCCCTTCAACCCTGACAAGACCCCAGACAGAGGCTCGTGCTCAAGAACTCTGTCCAGATCCTGGATCTTGTGGTCAGCCATGACATCAAGGACTCTGGAGATTGCCAAGGTGAGGTAGTAGGGGTGCTCAGTTGACTGTTGGTGGGTGCCTTGCAATCGGATCCTGAGAATGCTGAGGATTTTGATCAGGTCATCGGAGACAAGGTGACCTGGAGAGGAGGATTGAACCAACTGGACAAGCCCTTGGAGCAGGTTTGTATCCATGAGTGGAGATTCCTCAAACCCTGTGATTAAGGAAGACAACAGCTTGCGGTAGGACTCCTTCTCCAGGATAGGTCCTAGAGCGACAATCTCGGCGATTTCGATGGAGTCCTTTATGCCCTCCTGGATGAACGCCTCTACCATACGAGTTGCAAGCCATTGCAAACGATCTTGCTCCATAGGGTCATTCTTGATCTCTGTCAGCCAGGCCAGCTCATCCTTGTCAAGAGTAGGTTCCTGCTCGGACGACGGCAAGGCAAGTGACTCCTGGAGCAGCAAGGAGTTGCAATAGACCAATTGGTCTGTCCTCTCGATGCGCTGTTGAGGGCGAGGCAGCTTGGTCTTGATGCCTGATCTGGGAACGTTTTTCAGGAACACACTAAGTGAGACACTAGGAAGAGTAGGCATGGGGTTGGACGTGGACTTGGAAACGTCCAAAGACCCGAGCAGTTGGTCGTTCTTTCCAAGAGCCGCAGTGGAAGTGATGCGCTGCTGGGGGCGAGGCTGCTTGGACTTGATGGCTGACTTGGGAAAGTTTTTCAGGAACACACCAAGTGAGATTTTAGGAAGGGTAGGCAAGCGCTTGGGCTTGGACTTGGAGATGTCCAGGGACCTGAGCAGTTGGTCGTCCTTTCCAAGAGCCGCAGGGAAAGTGGGGTCGTCACCAGCAACCGCATCATGGTCAACTTGTTTGAGGGGATGGATGGTCATGGTGTCCAAGAATAAGGTCTATGGTGCGCCAATAGCAAAGCCGATGAGCTCGACAAGCATAAATGTCAGCAACTGTCGTCGTGAACCATGCTGGGCTAAGTGTAATACTGGATTGCTTCTGTTTTTTCTTCTTACCTTGCTTGCTTGTGTGTTTGGTTCAAAAGCGGAGATGGTGTCAACTGCTTTGGGTATGGACGTTGGTGACTGAAGGAAGTCAGTGCTAAATAGGTAAAACGCCCGAAAGAACATCCGATATGTCAATGCGTGCATGTTCAGCCCTTCTCGTGCCGTTCTGTTTGACTTTGAATCACATTTGTTTCCGTGAGTAATAAAAAAAAGAAGAAACGTACAAACCCAGAAGAAACGGCGTTCTGGCTTTTGGTTTTTCTTCTGAGAGGGACAAATGTGTGTGCCGAGGGAGACGGGTGTTATCTGGAGAAAAGTGTATGTATGTCTCTCTGTCTGTCTGTGTTCTTTGCTTTTGTGTTTCTGTGTGGATGGCAAAGAAAAGGAAAGTCAAGGAGAGTGAGGGAGGAAAAGAAGGGAGAGAAATGGGTATGTGAGCAACCAACGCCAACCTGATATCGATAATCACTCCTCGTGCCAGAGCCAGGCGGGCATCCCGACTCACATTTGCAGAAAGTGGTTGATTCTTTAAGTCGCGTTCTTGTTCACCGTAGACCGAGTGCTGCGAGGTGAGTGAGTGGGCGAGTGGGCGAGTGGGCGGGTAGTTGGGTGTATCGGAAAGTACCGAGGAAATGGAGGTGTAAGAAAATAAAAGAGCCAAGAAGTGTTTTGGTGTTTTCTTTTTCTTTTTCTTTTTGGTAGCTGAGGTATGTGGTTGTGGTTGTGTAAAGGACGCAGGGCTGCTTCTTCGGCCGGGTCTTTTTATCTATATGCTGAGGGAGTGCTGATTCCGAATGTGGTGAATGCAATGAACAGTCGGCGATCAGCGAAAGAGATGGTGAAGTGGAGATGTCGAATGAGACTGTTGACAAAGAAGGTGATGAGTGAGAGCAAAAGAAGAAGGGGCAACCAACGAGAGAGGTGAGAAAGGGAGAAAAAGTAAGGAGTGGGTGACCCGGTCCTGCCTATGGTTTCCCTTTCGTGTAACCCTCATCTCCTTTTTTGCTCCATTGACTTGCACTTGGGTGTCTTGGATATGTGTGTTTGCGCCTATGACTCCCATGCACACACACACACAAGGGGAAAAGGTACCTTTTCTCCAATCCTTACAACCATTACCAGAGCAGATACCGCAATTAGATTAGAAAAAGGTTGTGCATTTTGGCCTATTTACTTCTTTGTCCTTTCAAAGGTACAAGAAGCAATTGCCACTTTGCATATACCAAACCATAGTGAGTTCATTGTTACTTTCCCTTATTAAAAGACATTTCCCTAGTATTCGTTGCTCGTCTACTCCATTTCTTCTCTATCTTCCTCCTTGTTTTCAAACGCGTAGCAAGTGGATTGGTCATGCCTTCTATGACGACTCGAGTGTTGGATGTGTGGATGGGAGTGGAGGGCATTGTGTCACACGGAGGTCGTGGCGTGAGAAGGTAGGAGAACCGGGATAGTAAGATAGAGTGAAAAGCACGTGTGTGACATGGTAAGGTGTAAGGGCAGAAAAACAAAGAAAGAATGAAGAAAGAAAATATAGAAAGAAAAACAGAAACCTCCAAGGTATCAAATGCAGTCCAGCTTGTCTCATTTAAAAAACGCGTCCTGTGTGTCTATTCGTCGCGTAAATTCTTAACGCCAAATGGCCTATTTTCATTTCGTCTATCTCACTCTCGTGAGCAGTGGCTTTTTGGAGGTGTATGCTCCCTTGACCATTGCGCGAACGAAAGTAGTCTTTGTATTCCCACTACCACTCACAAGACCATAAGAAGAACCTATTTTTGTTTCTTCTCTTTAAGGCAACGACAATGACAAAAAACAGCCGATCCTCTCTACCTCTGTAGCTTTTCTTGACGATTGATAAGACACACTCTCCCACAAGGATGGGAGCGAGACCCAAAAAGAAAGAAACAACAACATTGACGCCGTCACATCAATGAGAGATGCAGCAAAAAAAAGTCAAATGTTGAACTGTGAGAATGAACTGGAGGAAAGTGTGTTGTAAAGTCATATCAAAGAAAGCAACTCCTACACAATTAGTATATTTGATTTTCAAAGAAACCACGTCTAGCATCAGATATGATGTTCATTTCTCTCCGCTCCATGCATTGCCGGGACGCGATGGCCAATATCTTCTCTCTGTGAATATGAATATCATAAACTGCCATGCTTTTTTTCTAATCTGCGAGAAGCGGAGTGAGTAAGGAAAGATCTTGTGCGTTTAATAAAAAAGAAATATCTGCAACAATCTATCGGCCTCCACCACCTCTCTTCTTCTTGCGATATTAAACCATCCAACTTCACTAGCGACCTACAAGACGCTATCGAATCCTACATCCGCTTCATCCCACTCAAAAGCCATCGTTGCTTCAGCAGTCTCCGACTACCAGCCTCCAGACCAACGACAACGTCAATCCACATACCTGCCGCGCGCCGAGCATGCCAATGTTAGTGTCCCAGACCAACTCAACAGAGGCTGAAACCGTCGCGACCATTGTAACCCTCCAAGATCCGGTTCTAACAAGAAGTGACAACCTCGTGTCGACCGGTATGGCCAGGCTCGTCGGACTGTGGGTTCCAAAAGACGACAACTCCGTCCATCAGGGGTGATGGTGACATCGTGATGGTGGATCATGTTGTTGGGCAGCTGCGTGGCCTCAAAAAAGTTAGAGCGGATCCTGATGGCCTGGCCACTGGTGCCAAGTGCAGATCAGCGAACGTAGTTGACAACGCGAGTCGCCGGAGTGGTGGTTGTAGCCATTCTGGTAGCTCTTGATTCGGGGGAGGAAGTAAGAGGCTGGTGTCTTGTTGGATGTGAGTGGTGAGGGAATGGGAGAGTGAAGGTATAACTGGGATATGTGTGTGTCCGGAGAGAGAGGGAGAGAAGAAGAGATGAAGAATGAGGAAGAATACACGGTCACATTCTTTCAGTTGCGAACTGAAAGTCTCCCCTCGCCCTCGGCCCCAGTTAATTCCAGGGCACAATTGAATTGCACTTACACTCTAGCTCCCACACGCAAAAAAGATGGTGGATTCTTTGACCGCCCAACCGGAATAATCGGCACCATCCCTAAAGTAACACAGGTTTATGTTACAGTTGTGAACTGTAGTTTCTTTCTTGCGTCCCCCAAACATTAAATAGGAATGGCTTGTCATACATGCATGCATTTTGATCGTTCTTGGTTGTAGTGATTTTTATTTTATGTGTTTTTGTGTTTTTGTGTTTTTGTGTGTGTCGCCCTATTTTATGTTAAAAAGGGGAAGGCGACCACTGCTGAAATGTGCTTACTATAGATCCAGGTCCACGTCGCTCAGGTCGTCCTCGTCGACATCAGAGAAAGCATCGCTGTAGTCGCTCAGGTCCTCCTCATCTTCAGAGGACTCGTCTGCCTGCTCTGCTTCGCTCTCCGAGTCCTGGTTCATGATCATGGCTGCATCCAGTCCAGTCACCAAAACCTCCTCCTCATCTTCCTCAATTTCCTCAAGGGCAGTTTGACCCTCCTCATCCTCTGCATCCTCAACAGTGCCTTCGACCTCTCCAGCTTCATTTTCTCCCTCTTCATCATCATCTTCAGTTCCCTCTTCTCGTTCTCCTTCCTCGTCAGTAAGGCTGTTGGCGAACTGGTCATCGCCCTCAACCTCAATCAACTCATTCAATCCATGCTGGATCGTCAGCTCCTTGGCCTTCTCCCGGATCTCTGTAACCGCTGCCTCGTCCAACCGACAGTATGCAATATCGAGTCGACGGAATCCCGCCTTGTTAGTCATATTGTCCAAGAAGGCAATCAATCCCTCCTTCGTCACCTGGTCGCATCCGAGAATACAGAGATCGCATAGACTGGAAGCCTTCTCTGCCAAGTATGCAAGCGAGACGTTGGTGATCTG
This sequence comes from Linnemannia hyalina, assembly GCA_019671135.1. NCBI lineage: Eukaryota > Fungi > Mortierellomycota > Mortierellomycetes > Mortierellales > Mortierellaceae > Linnemannia > Linnemannia hyalina. The sequence goes on along the minus strand of JAHRHY010000018.1, from coordinate 219,438 downwards.
TGTGTTGGCGACAGAAATCCAGCGCAAGTCTGGAAGGGCATCGACAATGCTGATCATGTTGGCGTCCGCCAACTCGGGGAACACATTGCCAATGTCCAGGTCCTTGAGCTTGGTCATCTTAATGATAAATGGCTGAAAGTCTTGAAAAGAGTCTGCGAGGATGCTGTTCATGTGAAGCTCCTCTAGGTTGGGGCAGGCATCCGCCAGGGCCAGGAAGATGTTGGTGGTAAAGGGTGCATCCATGTTGTTGAGAATTAGGCGCTTCATGGTGGCAAAGCGACCGGCCTGAGGGATAGTTGCATCCGAGGCAGTCGAAAGTCCCTGGATAGTCGCCTGAGTGCAATCGGTCTCCGTGAGGTCAAGCTTGACCAGCTGGCGACAAGTATCGAGGATGGGGAGTAAGACATCATCCGTAACTCCCGAGGTGTACTCGAGATTGAGCGACACCAAACCAGTGCAGAGAGGGCCATACTCCTGAAGTCCCGAATGTTCAAGCTCACTGATGGCCAACGTCAGTCGTTTCATGGATCCGCCGTGTTGTTCGCCAATGGCCTTGAGGATTGAGTCGTCCTCAAAGATGTTGGTTCCGTGAATGACCTTGAACTGGCAGAGCGTGTTCTTCTTCTGAGCCAAGATCACATCGGAAATGGCTTGAGCAGACACATTCTTAAGTTTGCTACCAGGCAGTCGGAGATAGGAGAGAGCACGGACTGTGCGTGCAAGGGCCTTGAAGACATCATCGTTCAGTTCCTGGCAATCCTTGAGATCGACCCAGGTGAGTTTCTGAAAGTGTTGGACGGCATAGATAAGTGTGTTGGGGTGAACCATGCTGCTGGACCTGAATTCGTCAACGAATCGACAGCGCTTTGAGACCTTGCGCACCAAACGGTTGAAGCAGTGTTCCTGTCGAGCAATGGATGGCTCTGAGTCGAGAAGGAGGTCTGCAGAGTGATCCGTCATCTGTCCCCTCGAGCTCGTTCCGCGCCAGTTTGAGCAAAACGGATTCCAATCTTGGATCAAATCAACGAACCACTACATATATACCAATTCGGTAGGAAGAAAGAGACGATTAGTTACGTTGTAGGAAACAATGCACACATACAATATGGGACAAGTAAAAGAAAAGAAGACTTACGGGACATGAGACCTTGTTGAGGTAGGAGATGTAATCGTAGGAGCATTGTGCATCATGGAGGAGGGAGGCGTCGAGGGTTCTCTTCAGCAAAAGGCGCGAGCGGGCTTCAGAGCGGAAACCCTCGAGATCGTTTCTTGTTTTGTTGTGTGTCTGGATTGAGGACTGCTGGAGGGGGACCATGGCTGGGGACAGATCGGAGGATTCCTTGCTCGAGAATACGGCTGCTGATCCGATGGGGATCCGGGGAATGCCCAATGAGACCAGAGTAACAGGATCGTCCTCCAGGGTGAGACTCTCAAAGGCGAAGGTGGGGACTGAGATGGAGGAGAATGATCGAAAGTCATAGTCGCCCATCATGTGCTCGGCCTTGTAGAGGTACTCGACTGCGGCCTGGGACCAAGCGCGGGAGACCAGGAGACAAGCGTGCAGGGCATGACGGTTGCTCTGGAGATGAGAAGCAATCCACCTAAGGATCTCTATTTAAAGTGTGACGCAGACGAAGAGGAAAAACGTAATACAATAGAGTGAGTTGCGAGTAATGATGGTCAAAGCGAAACAAGGGTCCGTTGGTCCGTTTGTTGCAAAATGAATGAGGGTGTGAGCTGAGCTGAACAAAAAAAAAAAAAAAGTGGAATGGGATCGGGAGGGCTAGTTGGCTGAACGGCGATGAATGCAATTAATATCCGAAGGGGCGAAGTATGTCTGTGTGTTCCATGTGTGTTCCCTGTGTGTTCAGGAGGAAGGACAGAATAAAAATGATTTTTTGTTGTGGTCCTTTGGTCAAAGTGCTGTGGGTGGTAGTCATCCATGACGTCTGAGGGGAAAGGGCAATTTAGACCAGGTCGCACAAGGAGAATATAGGAAGGAGAGGGAGAGCATAACGATTTGAATCATGGCCACCATGGACCACTAGCAACTATTTTGGACACACACGCTAATATAAAAGAGAGAGCAAACAAAAGGTAGATGGCGCTGCCTGACTGGTATGCTGACTGACAGTTGAGAGATGGATGTCCATTGCCACCACCATGCCAGTCAATAGCAGTGCCACTCGGTGGTACCCTGAACACACGCACACACACAGGTATGTAAGCAAGTGGAGAAACAATGACCACCCCGTAACACACTCCAAACAACAAAGAACGAAGGGAGGGGGTAGCTAGTTGTTCTTAAAGCAGGTACTTCAGCTACAAGGCTTAACGTCTCCGCCTCCGGCCTTGTTCAAGTGCTCCGAGTGATCACCCTCCACTGTTCAAAACAAAAGGAACGAAAGAAGAAAAAAAAGAACAAAAAAAACTTACCAGGAGGTAAAGTCATGGGGTCCCTGCAGGTGGGAGTAGTAAGGGCAAGCATGTGGTTGACCTCGTTGTTGTTGCTGTTGGCAAGGAGAACAGGAGAGGACTGATGCACGGTCATTTGTGGTTTCCTTTTTTTTCAGTTGGAAGTGGGAATGTGAATGAGGGTTTGGGCGGAGCACCAAGAGGCAAAGCGATGAGCCGGTGTTGTAGAAAAGTAAAATAAAAAAAGTGTAGGGTAGCCAGGTGCCAAGAGATGCAGGTGCAGTGTGAGAGAGAGCGGCGGAGTGGGGATGAGAAGTGAGAATGTGGGGGTATGGATGCTGATCAGGTTGTGGCTGTTGGTGGGCGTAGTAGTAGATGGTAACGTGGGTTACAAGAGAGTGCAATGGCGGGCCGAGAGAAGGGAGCAAGCAGGAAGGACGCAAGGTGTTATTGAGGGGAGAAGAGGAGGGATGAAGAAAGAGAAGAAAGAAAAGAGAGGAAGAAAGAATTTTTTTCTTTAAGTAGTCTTCCGAGGGTCATAGAAAGGAAGCAAAGGTGTGAGCTGAAGTGCTGGTTGAAGGGACTGGGTCCGGGTTAGAGTGGGAAGGGGTTCCTTTATTATCATTCGTCATGGTATGTGGTGATATGCGGTGGCGCATATTAGTATAGAAAGAGGGCGACACATGGGGATGCAGTGATGGCAGATCGCAACTGGGCAAGGCGGGCTGGTGAATGCAGTAGACAGGTAGAGCCATGTAAAGTGCAAGTAAATGGATTAGGTGAAGGGTAGTAGGGGAGGTGATCTGATGTAGAGGAATGGTGCCTGAAAGGAGCAATGGAAGAGAAGGGGAGGATGATCTTTCCTTCTTGTTCCACCTTCAGAGAAAAAAAATTGTCTTAGTTCACACTTGAGGAATGAAGTGAAAAAGCAGTCTCACACGTGACCACCGTCAATGGCGGGCTTAAAAAAAGGTGAACAACAAACCCACGCACTTTTTGATTGCTCTTTTCTTTTTTTTTTCTTCTTTACTTCTTTACTTCTTTACTTCATTCCATCGCCACCAACCAACTCACACTCTCTGTCCTTGACACTCTTCTCCGCTTTCTTACTTTACAACAACAACATATACTAAACCCACCATGCGCATTGCAGAAGTCAAGAACTCAAGGGAACAGCGCATCGCCGCTCACTCACACATCAAGGTAACAGCCCCAACAATGCAAACAATCAAGATCTCACCTCGAGTTTACACAGACTAAAAGCGCGTAAATAGCAATAGTATCTTCTTAGCCACTAACCACTACCTGTATGTCTTTGTGAATAGGGTCTTGGTTTGAGAGAGGACGGATATGCTGAGCCTATTGCCTCTGGATTCGTTGGACAGGAGCAGGCCCGCGAGGTACGAACCACAACCAGCATGCATGGATAAAGACACTCTATCCTGCTATCGTGACACATCTTCTACCTGGAAACGTGTGAGAACCACAAGAGCATTGCAATACTCAACTAATTTTTCCTCAACTTTCATAAAATAGGCTTGCGGTGTGGTTGTGGATCTGATCAAGTCAAAAAAGATGTCGGGACGTGCATTGCTTTTCGCTGGAGCACCAGGAACAGGAAAGACGGCGATCGCATTGGCTATTGCACAGGAGCTCGGCCCCAAGGTTCCCTTCTGCCCCATGGTCGGAAGTGAAGTCTTTTCCAGCGAGATCAAAAAAACCGAGGTCCTCATGGAGAACTTCCGTCGCGCCATCGGTACGCTTTCATTGACGAGCGTGATAGATGCTGGATAATTAACAAGTTTACTATTCCAAACGGTGTGGAGGTTGAGAGTACTCATTTCTTTTCTACTTCATACCTAATGAACAATAGGATTGAGGATCAAGGAGACAAAGGAGGTGTATGAGGGAGAGATCACAGAGCTGACGCCAGAGGAGACAGAGAACCCATTGGGAGGATACGGCAAGACCATTTCGCACGTCTTGATTGGATTGAAGACTGTCAAGGGAACAAAACAACTCAAGCTGGACCCCTCGATCTACGAGAGCATCCAGAAGGAAAAGGTTACTGTTGGAGATGTCGTCTATATCGAGGCCAACACTGGCGCAGTCAAGAGAGTCGGTCGCTCGGATGCCTATGCCACCGAGTTTGATTTGGAGGCCGAGGAGTATGTGCCCTTGCCCAAGGGTGAAGTTCATAAGAAGAAGGAGTTAATTCAGGATGTGACCCTTCACGATCTCGATGTCGCCAACGCTCGCCCCCAAGGAGGTCAGGATGTCATGTCGATGATGGGCCAGTTCATGAAGCCCAAAAAGACCGAAATTACCGACAAGTTGCGTAAGGAGATCAACAAGGTCGTCAACAAGTATATCGACCAGGGCATCGCCGAGCTCGTCCCCGGAGTATTATTCATCGACGAGGTACCTTTCGCTTTTGTTTGAGTTCAAGCCTTGTTCGCGCTCTGTGTTTCCAGTATGGAACTGTAGCTAACTAATATTATACTTGTGACATTGTAGGTGCATATGTTGGATATTGAGTGCTTTACGTACTTGAACCGCGCATTGGAGTCGACACTTTCGCCAATTGTTGTGTTTGCGACCAACCGCGGCATGTGCGCAATCCGCGGAACAGAGGACATCATGTCGCCCCACGGTATCCCCGTCGATCTCCTGGACCGTCTGTTGATCATCCGTACACTCCCTTACACATTGGAAGAGATCCGTGTGATCATTACGATCCGTGCCAAGACTGAGGGATTGACTATTCAGGATGAGGCATTGGACTACCTTGCAGATGTGGGTTTGAAGACCAGTCTCCGGTACTCTATCCAGTTGTTGGCACCTGCCAACATCATGTCCAGGATCAACGGACGTGATGATATCGTTAAGGGCGATGTTGAGGAGGCTACCGATTTGTTCTTGGACTCGAAGCGTAGTGCAAAGATTGTCACTGACGAGAACCGTGGCTTCATTGTTTAAGATGGAGGCAATGGTTCGTTGAGGGTTAGGGCTTTTGATGGAGCTGAGGTATAGGAGGGAGCAAGCTTGAATAAACATAAACACAAAGCACAACTGTTAGAGGAGCTGTTGTCCATCAGCAGTCACGATCACAAAAAAGTGACCGAACCACTTTTTTAAAGTAAAGGAGATCCGATTACCCCGCTTTCTTCTTCACTCCTTCACGACAGATCAAGCAAAAACGACAACCATGGACACCATCACTCTCCCCACTGCGGCAGACATGCACATTCACCTCCGTCAGGGCTCGCTCATGACCATGGTCACCCCCGCCGTCGCCGAGGGTGGTGTCTCGATCTGTTACGTCATGGTAACCTTCTTTCTTCTTTTTTTCCTTGCCTTGCTTTTTTTTTCTGGCGTGTTGCCTTCTAGCCTTTCGATAGCGCACTTGCTCGGGATGATGTCAATTGACGAATATCCCAACCCGTCGCCTAACCTCTGCTTGGTATATGTGCATATGTAATGACAAATAGCCCAACTTGCAGCCTACGATCTCGAACACGGAGATGGCTGTCGCCTACAAGGCTGAGTTGGAGGCCCTGTCGCCCAAGGTCACCTTCCTCATGTCGCTCTACCTCAACCCCGCCCTCACCCCCGACGAGATCCGTAAGGCCGCCAAGGCTGGTGTTCGCGGTACGTTTTCTCTCCTTCTTGTTACTATGCTCCCCTTTCTTTCCACTTAGCGGGATCATCTTTTTTCAAATAGATCGTGGGAACTTATCGCTACTATGGTTTATGGTGCATGATAGGTGTGAAGTCGTACCCCCGCGGTGTGACGACTAATAGCGAGTCGGGCATTGAGAGTTACGACATCTACTACCCCGTCTTCCAGGCCATGGAAGAGGAGGGTATGGTCCTCAACCTCCACGGCGAGATCCCCAGCGACCCCGACAAGGTACGTTTTCCTCCCACTTCTTGTTCTCACCCACCATCTGTCCTCAAAACAACCTCATCAAAACGCTCAACTCACCTCAACTCTCTCACTCTTCTCCCAAAACCAAAAAAACAACAACGAACAGAACGTGTGTGTGATGAACGCCGAAGAAAAGTTCTTGAGCCACTTGAAGGACATCCACCTGGCCTTCCCCAAACTCAAGATCATCCTCGAACACGCCACCACCGAGGCTGCCGTCAAAATGGTCAAGTCCCTCGGTGACACTGTCGGATGCACGATCACCGTCCACCATTTGCAGTTGATTGTGGATGATTGGGCAGGCAAGTGCCATAACTTCTGTAAGCCTGTGGCCAAGTATCCCAGCGATCGCGCGGCGCTTCGTAACGTTATCAAGGAAGGCAAGTTCTTTTATTCTTGTTTGAATGGCTTTACTGGAGGCGATCATTGGTGGTTCGTGTTATGTTTTGTGGTATGTTGCCTATCAACGAAACTAACCTTGTTGTGTTTTTTTTCTTTCTTTTTCTTTTTCTTTTTCTTTTACACTTGTATGATCGATCCAACCCAACCAAACAACAAACCAACGAAACCAACAAAAAAAAAAAACAGGACACCCAAGATTCTTCCTCGGAACAGACTCAGCACCCCACCCCTCTCACAGAAAGGAAGGCCCCGACTCCTGCGCAGGAGTCTTCACAACCCCCCTCGTCCTCCCCTACCTCGCAACAATCCTCGAATCCTTCGGTGCCCTCGACCGTCTCCGTGGATTCGCCTGCGATTTCGGACGAGCATTCTATGAGGTCAAGAACGAAAAGTGGGTTGGAGAGGTTAAGCTTGTCCGTGAGGAATGGAACGCGCCCCAGAAGTACAGTTTCGGAGGCGAGGGCATTGTGGGAGAGAAGGGTGATGTTGTGCCTTTTATGGCTGGCAAGCCCCTTGGATGGAAGATTGCTTCTATCAACTAAGCTTTGTACAAGGTCTACTTTGCTCCCGATCACATATTCATTTCTCGTTAATCCCATAAAGAACTGTGCTTTACATAATATTTTTTTTCTATTTTTTTTTTGGGTTTTGTATGTGCTATGTGCTGAAAAGGTGTAAGGAAGCTGCAGGGATTAAAAGGAGTAGTGTAACTGTGTACGGGGATTGATGCAAAAAGAGTAGAGTGGAGAGAAGAGAAAGATGTACAGAGTAGAAAGCCAAAAAAAAGGTGCCAAATACCCAAAAAAAAAAAATATGGATATAGTTGAAAAACAAAAAGAAAGAAAGAAAGAAAGAAAGAAGGAAGGAAGGGGATCATGAGGATCGAGGAAGGGTGTCGCCGGTAGAGTCACCTAGAGGGCCAGCCTCATCGACCCGTGTCGTCTTGGTCTTGGTCGAATGGCTTGTCGTCTTTTGGCTGTGGCTGTGGTTATGATTGTGGTGTTCCTGAAGCTTCGATGCACGATGGCCATGGTGCTGTTGGTGATGATGATGATGCTGGTTGGGGCCAGACTCTCCTCGGTTCGAGTTAGTCGACCAAAGCAAACTCTTCTTGCCCGTCTTCTTCTTCTTCGCAGCGTCTGCAGCAACTTCCAACACATCACTTCCAGCACCAACAAAAACTGAAGAAGGGGCATCCGAAGACTCGGGCAGTGACGTCTCAGACTTGCTGCCAGCAAACAAATGAGGTGTCGTCTTTGCAATATCAGCCAAACAAAGCTCTACAGTCGCGCGAGGTGCCTTGCTCCCATGCCCACCACTCTCGCGATGGCTTCCATTGCCAGATCGACCATTCTTCTGTCGACCGTGACTGCTACCACTGCCGCCATGGTTGCTGCTACCATTGGTGTTGTTGCTCTTGGGTCCCTCACTGCTGTTTCCTTTGGTTGCTGATGGCTTGCCCCGACGTTGAGAGTTGTTCACTGACGTTGGAGATCCTTGGGCCTTGGGCTTGTCGCCTTGTTTCGTGGACGATGAATGCGATCCGGATCCGGAAGTACTGTCCGACGAGTGTACGCTGGCGCGACGAAGTCGATTGGATCCAGTATGATGGGGGCCCGTGGTGTCGTTCTTCCCGGCCGACTCACTCTTTGCCAACTCTAACACTGGCTCCCCCTCCAAAGACTTCTCTGCTTGCGCACCGTGTTCCTTGACATCTTCCAATAAAGTTTCAACGAGTCGAGGCGTAGGAAGAGACGACGAGGTCGCAACCGAGGCAGAGCTGGATCGAGGTCGCCTTTCATAGTAGTTCCTGTCTTGTCGGCCCTCCGCGTTACCGTTGCTGCTGTTGCTGGCGTTGGAAGAAGACGAGTTGTACGAGCGATTGGACTTATAATTTTCAGAAGACCCGCTTGATCCATCAGATCCACCTCCTCCTCCATTGTTGTTGCCGTTGTTGTGACTCCCGTTGCGATCAAAAGTATCCCGAGTGTGCGGGCGAGACCGATATCCGGCAGCATAGCGCCTTCCAAGCGACGCCGTATTGTTGCCCGAAAACTGTCCGTTGCCGTTCGAGTTCCTGTATCCATTGTTGGTGTTGTGGTAATAGCTCGAGGGGAAGATCCACTGCTCGCATACCTGATCCAGACTACCATTGTGGTTCAGGATATCCAGCGCCCTCTTGAACTCATGCTTCAATCCCTTGCTACTGGCCATGTCACAAGAGTTTCCCAGGTTTCGGCTGGTGTCGAACGGCTCCTCCACACAGAGCAGCCTGTAGTGCTTTCCGGGCAAGTGCCAACCCTTGGACTCCTTGGTCAGATAGCAGCCATGACGAACCGAGACCACATGGTGGTCATAGTCAAACTCAATGGCGAACCTGCAAGTAATGTACAGAAAAAGAAAGGTAGATGTGAATATCGCTGCTTTCGGTCCAAGTGAATTCGGATACTCCTAATTACTCTGCCATGTGCATTCGAAATTGACCCCAAGCCCTTACTTTCTGAAGAAGGCGTAAAGAAGTCCTCCTAGTGACTCTTTGTTGGCGCTGCCAAAGCCCTCCAACTTGGCCAAGTCGCTGAAGAATGACGTGTTGTTTCCATTGATGACCTGGTTGTCTGGAGAGAGCTCGTGCGGCATGTCGTGCAAGGACGGCAAAATGGGCGGCGACCGCATTTGCAAAAAGTTGATCACCATGCAGATCCAGGTGTATGTCGAAATGGTACCTCCATTAGCTAAGCATTGACAAACGCAAAAGATAAAGATTCGTTAGTAGATTGAGGGCTTAAATGGTACACGCACGAAAAGGTCAAGTCAGACAGCGTACCTGCATCGTTGAGGACTCTTTTGCGAGCCCAGTGTTTGATAATCATAGCAAAGGGGCGCACACGGTGGTCGATCGCCACATAGGTCTTCACCATCCTGGAATTCATGATGCCCAACTGAGTATTGATGTTCATATCGCACGACAATTGCCTATGAGGAAATACAGGAGCGGGGCAATTGTTAGAAAAAATTTCATCCATAACAAACAGACAATGGAATAGGTATAAGACGCTTACAGTTCAGGATCCCATAGCTTGACAATGGGGACTCGTGCGCCAGGGACGCAGAAAACATTCTCCATGCCGTGCTTGCGGAACACCTCAGCCAACATCTCTACACCCTGCAATCCGAGCCACGAAGTCAAGATGCAGATATCAACGTCGCTTGTGTTGGTACCCAAGTCATTGATGGTCGACCTGTGTATGGAGGTGGCAGCGGTAATGAACGATAAAACGAGGCGGAGGGGGAGAGAGGACACAGAGACAAAACGAGTCAATCAGTCAGTTCATGGTCGGGAAATGCAGCAGCGTTTTCGTATTATGGCATGGCCATCCTGAGGAAAGCTGACGAAATGAAATGGTCCTCGTACCCAAATGGCAGCACTCTGATATCCTGTCCTGGCCACTCTGTCTCCACAATCTCCTCAATCTTGCCGATGAGCCGCGTCCTACGCTGATGGCTCTCCTCGGTGGGTAAGATGGTCTAATGAATCCAAAGAAAAAGGCGTCCATTGGATTAGCGAGTGTCATGGCAAGATACGCGCTCCCTGCGCACTCTTGCCGAGGAAAGGGGAGACTAGGAGACAAGAATACAGTGCTTCTTCCCCCCTCTTTCCTCTCTCCACATGAAGACAGGCGCTTTGGCGCAAAGAAAACAACAAAAACAAAAGTGCGTTGCCACACGTGGAGACGGAAGCTCACATCGTACGGTCCACACACACCCGCAGGAATAGCACACCCTCGTCTCAAAAAATACATGGGGTCCAATGAAAAATATCATCCATCTGATAGATGCATTGAAACATACCTCAAAGAGACTGTACATCTCCATCGTCAACCTCCCTTCCCGCTCAGGCGACAGCATGATAGGCACATCTTGAAGACGCCGTTGTTCGTTAGAAGAGGGTGAAACATTGGACCGTGTTGGGGGTCTGACGACGGGTCGAGGGTTGACACGAACTGGCGACACACCAGTGAGAAGCGAGTTCCAGGCCGACACGGGCTGGGCCGATGGGTGCTGGTTTGGTATCCGGGGAGGCTCAACAGAAACAACAGGTCCTGTGGGATCAACGGGAGGTCGATCAGGCCAAGCTGTCCTTGCAGTAGGAGGTGCAGACTCTGCTCTTGAGCGGGCTGCTGCCTGGTTTCTTCTCCGGTCGCCTTGTCCTCCTCCTCCGTTACCATGGTTTCCACTTCCGTTGCTACTTGATCCAGACTTGTGAGCCTTGGTGGGTGACGATCTTTCAGGAGCTGCAGTTGCGGCTGTAGCCGCAGTAGGGGTGGTGGCGACAGAGACGGCAGGATGAGATTCTTGAGAGGACACTTGAACAGATGACTCCTGAGTGAAATCGCAAGGAGCAGGTTGTCGTGTGGGGGAAAGAGGAGGGGTGGCCATCATAGGACTGTCGAAGGTGTTCAAGAGACGTGGCGTGAGTGCCTTTGGTTTTGTTATGAGGTGTTGTTGTTCGTTCCTGCTCCTGAGGCCATTGGAGGATGGACTGGTGGGATGGGTGAGGATAGAGGAGGATTGATTCCGGTCGGAACTAGGTGGGCGTGCGTTGTTGTTATTATTATTGTTGTTCAAGCCGTGGTGGAAGAGGGGATCAGGGATGTCTGCAGAATCTGTCGAGCCGACAGAAAGGGAGTCGACGCTTCCTTCAGAGAGCGAGTCCTCGAGGGAGGTGGGTGAGTCTGGACGGATTTGCTCGAGGTGTTCTTGATGATGCATTTGATGCGGAGATTGATGGGATTGATGTTGTTGTTGGTTTAGAGGATGGCTGTGTAGAGTGACGGAGGGATGGGCGAGGGTCTGGCCTTGTTGTCCGTGGAGGTGGAGGTGGTTATTGTTTGAATGAAGGAGGCGACCGTGGCAAGAGAGGAGGGCGTCTGTCGGGGATGATTTGATGTTGATGGGCTGATGATCTGGGTCTTGCTCTTGGTTGATAAAGAAGCCGTCGACGACAGTGAGCTCGTGGGACGACTGGCTGGACAGAGGCAGCATATCGAGTACTGTGGTTTGTCTCTTCCGTTAGCTTTGGCTTTGGTTGCTTGTTTGTTTGTTTGCTTGTTTGTTTGTGCTTGTCGAGAATGAGAATTACTTTGCTGCAAGGCTGTTTGTAAACAGGATATGTGTATGTGGTATGCAGATATGCGCCAATGCGGCAATGAACGTGTGAAAAAAAGGAGAGGAAGGAGTGGAAGTGTCCACAACGCAGACAAAGGAACGAGAAAAAAACAAGGACGACCTTTTCGGGGAGAAAGGATACTCGGAGACTTATTCTCTTGCCGTTTGGTCCTGCGAAGGAAAAGAAGGAAGAAAACGAAACAGCAAAGGAGGAGAGGTGTGGGGTATCTCGACAGGGTAAGTCCAGGTTCTAGGGGATAGGTCTCTGGGTGTTCGCTTTGTCTTCCTTGATACTTGTGCTTGTGTGTAGTAGGTTCTTGTCTGTTTGCTGTTGTGAATGAACAAGGAGGATGAGAGGGATGGATGGATCGGATCGAGGACGTGAGTAAGAAAGGGGACTGGTTAAACGAATGGAGCCAAATAAAATAACAACAACAAAAGACGAATCAGCAAAACGATGCTCGAGATTGACGATGAGCGTACAAGGAGGAGAAAGGGTGGGCGAGAGAAGGGTTGGGCTGGCTGCGGAAGAGAAGGGAGTAGGGGTGAGGGTGAGAAAGGATGGGAAGGGAGGATGAGTGAAAGACGACGAAATGGGACGAAGGGAGAAGGAAGGGAAAGAAAGGAAGGAAAGAGCAAACAAGTTCTAAAGAATTAAATGCGAGTGGGTGGCAGAGGACGAGCAAATGCAATTGCAAGGTCAATTTTGGACCGAGAGCGTTCATTTTGCAAGTAGGAAGTGAAATAGTGGCGTGGACTATCTACCATGGATTGGATGAAGAAACGTCGCATTCACTCTAACGGATATCGAATCCACACTCGTCCCTTCCCATGGCCTCAACTGAAAGAAAGCAAAGAAAGGGCTCACTATACTGCATTAGCAACCGTCAGTAATACATCGTCAACATTGGGCAATGTCTACCATCACAAACCAACCTGCATTGTACCCTATCCTTGTTTTTACTCCTTCTCGTCGTTCTCTTTACAATGTCTTGCACGTCCTCACTCCCCTGACACCTTCTATTTTAGCTTCGAAATTGCCCTTCAGATGCGGCAACAGGCGATAGGGTACTAGACTCCTCATCCCCTTCCTTGTCACCGATGCAGATGCCGATGGCGATAGATGTTGCGACTGGATTGCAACAACTCCAACGAAGAGGGGTATGTTTTTCATGCACGGTAGCAACAAACAATCAAACAACAAACAAACAAAAGAGCAAGGGCTTGTTGGGTGTCGGTGGAGTGTGGTGTTGGGGATGGAAAAGAGAAAATGAACGCCCAAACCCTTTCAACAAAAACAAACAAACAAAACAAAATAGCTCTCTCTTCGATGGGTGAGGGTTGCCTAGCCTTGCAAATCGCAAAAAATATGGTCATGTATGTATGTGAGCACTTTTGCACTGGATGGATCGATATCCCCAATTGACCCTTCTACTTGGACCTCTCTCTCCCTCTGTTTCTTTCTTTCGCGAACCTGCTCAATTTCTTGTAGTAGTTGGTGATGGGGCTACTGTTCCTTTTCCTGCTGCTGCGGGCTAGGGTATTCAATGATAATGGAAATGGAAAAAAGGATTCGTAGCACCTTGATACACTTTGCAGGAGAGGTAATTTACAAACTAGCGCAACGACATTATTGTTCTTCCTAAAAGTCCACGAAAATATTACAAATGAAGTTGTACAAACGTGCCGAACCCCAACGTGCGAGCGCGAGTTTAGCACTGCACGTTTGACGATACAAGGCGGTAGTCAGGCAGTGGACAGTCGATAAAGTAATAGGTAGTTTCAGGGCCACAAAAATAAGAATGAGTGAGCATTTGGCAACTGAGTCGAGCAAAGTACTGTTTGGGCGAAATGCATTTATTGAAGGAAAAAAAGAGAATAAATAAAAACCAATCGATCCTGGTGAGACTAGCCTACGGTGTAGACCGGTCCTTCATCGACAATGCTCTGTGTGTGTGTGCGTTTGTTTGTTTGTTTGGCGATTTGTTGAGATGTCCTGTGAAGAGGCGTATTTACTTCTTGCCAGACTTCTTGATGCCACCACCGACTATATTGTTGTTCATCATGTTATTGTTGTATCGACAGGACAGTAGGTGAAAAAGAAGAGAGGACGAAAGGGTTAGTAAAAGTGATAATAATGCGCATGATGATTCCACGTCAACCCGGTAAAAGAGTAGCAAAGTCCACAAAGTCAATCGACAGCGCAGACGCAATAAGAGAGACACATACCGAGGGGTCCCTTGTTGGCAGCCTTCTGCTGCAACGTCTTTAATGCGGCCTTCTCCTCCTTCTGCTTGGCCTGGAAAGCGAGATCCTCCTATAAAGATATGAAATGATGATGCGAACATTTGTTAATATGTGTTGTTTTGACAAGCAAGGTATGTCTGCCATTGTCCGTAGTATGTGTCGCAACGGCTAGTAGGTGTGCGTGCGTGTATGAAAGTATGTATCCGTAGCTGCGCCTCCAATGCAATATGTGTATCTCATGATTCCAACGGATGGTCCAGCTAAGTGCTCCAAGCCCAGCGAAATAATATCGTGCTCTTGGCTGGTGTGTGGCCGTTTGCCTTTCTTCCTTCAATAGCTCATCTGCTCGGTTCGATGAGCAAAAGAGAATGGGCGGAGAGACTTACTTCGTCGAGCTCGTTGGCGACCTTCTTCTTGGCCTTCAGGGGCTTGGCTTTTCCTCCGGCGCGTCCAGACATGGTTGTTTGTTGGTGTGTTGGTGGTGGTGGTGGATGGGTTGATGGAAAGAAGGAAAAAAAATGATCACGCAAGAAAAGTTTTGTTTTCTTTGAGGGAGGTGTGAGTAGGAGAACATGCCGAAGTCATGTGACTTTAAGGGTGACTGTTTCAGTGCGACTGGTTCCTTTCCTAGGGTGAGGGTCCTGGTATTGTAGAAAGGTTGGTGGGCAATTCTTTTTATTATTGCCTTTTCCAGAGGAACGACTTCACGATCCGCTTTCTGTGATATCGTTTCTTTCTCTTTATCACTCTTCCCACTCACCCTACACCCTTCCCCTTCTTACTCTCTGCCGTCGGAACAGTCGTTGTTCATCGTCCTCTTCGTCCCTTCCTTACCTCCCTCCTTCCTCTTCTCTCCTCTGTACCCCTAACCACTCTCTCTCTCTCTCCCGCCAAAAATGTATCATACCCTCAGGCCCACGCTCCGGGTCGGTACAACCACCTCCGCCTCTATGCTTTCCGGTAAGACGCAAACATAGCTCTCACTTTCGTATGCATACTGCATTCATAAAACTGATCAGCCTAACAAATGACACACTCATTACTTCCGCACTAACTCATTGTCTTGTTCCTTCCTGCCTACCTTCCGACGCGGATCATGAACAACAGCTGGATCGTACACTTCGGCATTGCGCATGAATGTCTCGACCCCATACTACAGATCAGTCAAGGTCCAGTTAGTCAACACGCGTTACACAGCTGGCACCCGGTCAGGACCAGCAACAGGATACACTAGCATCAATGGCTTCCACTCCTCGCCTTTCCCCAGAATCCCCTCAACCCTCCGCCTCCTCAAGGCTACCGAACAACCCGCCGCACCCCTCTTGAAATCGACCATCGAAAAGGAGACTCTGGCCTCGCGTTCTGCAGAGATGGCCAAGGCCAAGGCGGCCAAGGAAGCTTCAGAGGCTGCTAGTGGCATTGCTGGTGAGGGGGTAGTGCTTGAGCCCAAGAAGTCGTTGTGGGTTAGATTCAAGAACGAGATGGTTCATTATTGGCATGGTACGAAGCTCCTTGGAAAGGAGATCAAGATTTCGACAAAGTTGGCTGGACGGTTATTGAACGGCAACAAGTTGACCCGGCGCGAGCAGAGACAGGCAAGTTATCTTGGACCGCAATTTTTAGTTCGCTTTACACGGATATACGTCAACCATCTCAGCATTCAATAACCGGAGCAGGCATGAAAGAAGAAGCTTTGTCTCTTACATCATGTGGATGGAATCATGTTGACACAAATCGACTCTCAAAAAACAAGCCCTAGAACCCTCTGCTACACGTTCAATTGAGACTAATCCTAACAACAATTTATGATCCATCATACAACATAGTTGAGACGTACGACAGGAGATTTGCTGCGACTGGTCCCATTCTCGGTGTTCCTGATTGTGCCATTCATGGAATTGTTGTTGCCTGTCGCGTTGAAGCTCTTCCCCAACATGTTGCCCTCAACCTTTGAAGACAAGTTTGCAGAGGAGGAAAAGAAGCGCAAGCTGCTCAAGATGCGTTTGGAGATGGCAAAATTCTTGCAGGAGACCATCGAGGAGTCCGGTATCCCTGGGTCGCAGCGCGCTGAAGCTGTCAAAGAGTTTGGCGATTTCTTCCGCAAGGTCCGCACCACTGGCGAGCAGGCTTCGACCGATGAGCTGATCCGTGTCGCCAAACTGTTTCACGACGAATTGACGCTTGACAACTTGTCTCGCCCTCAGCTTGTGTCGATGTGCCGGTACATGAATTTGAATGCCTTTGGAACGGACAACTTTTTGAGGTACCAGATCCGTAACAAGATGAACTCTATCAAGCAGGATGACAAGGTAAAAACAAACAATGATATTTTGTGCGCGTTATTTTTTATCCTTTGTCCCACCTGGGTAACATATGAATGACGCAAAGGAAGATATATGAACGAATATATGTACCCCGACCCTTGCCCCGCGTTGTCCCGCACCCCTGGTCCCCCCTCCCTTGGGTCCGATCAGCGTCCGGAATGGAACAAAAATTATCTCCGTCTCTTCTCCATAGGTAACGTGACTAACGTCCTATCTTCTTCATTGACAACAATAGCTGATCATGGCAGAGGGTGTCGACTCGTTGACGACACGCGAGTTGCAGGCTGCCTGCCAGTCTCGTGGTATCCGCACTGGAGGTGTCTCCCCCTCTCGTCTTCGCAGTGAGCTGTCTCAGTGGCTCGACCTCAACTTGACCTACGCCATCCCTTCGTCCCTCTTGATCCTTTCCCGTGCCTTTTCCTTCTCCGACTCTAAGGATCTCGCCACCCCCGTCGAAGCCCTTCAGGCCACCCTCTCGTCCTTGCCCGACAGTCTCTTGACCGAGACCGAGTTGCACGTCTCTGAGCTCGAGGGTGCCGCCACGGCCCAGCAAAAGTTGGAGGTTCTGGAACAACAGGAAGAGCTGATCGCCGACGAGAAGGCTCAGGAAGAGAAGGAAGAAAAGGCCCGCAAGGAGCGCAAGGAGGAGGTCAGACTCAAGAAGGAGACCGAGGAGAGAGAGAAGAAGTTGAAGGCTCAGGAACAGGAGGCCGCCACCGCTGCAACAGCAGCACCCGCCGTTACTACGGCTGCCGAGGTGCCATTGTTCGACAAGTCGACTCCTACTGCTGCTACTGCTGGTGCTCCTGCTACTTTGACTGGTGCCTCTGAGCTGTTGACGGATGCTCAGGTTGCCGCTCAGGTTGCCAAGGATGCCGCCGCTACTGGCGCCACCAAGGAGTCGGCCGATGCTGCTGCCTCTGTTGAGGCTGCTGGTACCACTGTCCTCAAGCCTACTGAGGAGGAGGAGGACAAGGCCCGTATGACTGAGGAGCAGTTGCTTGAGTTGCGTGAGGCTCTCTGTATTATGTCTTCGCGTTCTGCTGTTCTTGAGGAGCGTGAGGAGCTTGAGGATTTGAAGGAAGACCGTATGGAGTACAAGGAGGTAACTACATGTCGCCTGTGTTGTTATTGTGTATACCCTCCTTTTCCCTTCACTTATCTTCCTTTGCTGGCAATTCCAATGTTTATGGTGGGACGAGAGCGCCCCCAACGAAGCAACCAACTGACCCTTGCATAATTAATTTGATGAATTAGGACATTGAGGAGTTGGCTCAGGTGCAGCGCAAGGAACACAACGTGTCGAGGAGGTTGGGCAGCCGTCTTGAAAAGATGATTGCCAAGCTGGACAAGGAGTTGGAGGCATACGATGCAGAGGGCAACAAGCTCCAAAAGTTCCAGGCGAACGAGCGCGGAGAGTTGACAGTCAAGGATATCGAGGAGGCATTGAAGGTGATTAAGCACGCCCCCGATGCGGAGAACATTAAGCAAATTGTCAAGAAGCTGGATATGGATGGCGATGGTCTTGTCCTGTTGAGCCACATTGTTGACTTGGCTGACTTGGTTGAGGAAGAGGAAGGTACGGGAGTGCTTGTTGAGGGCAAGAAGGCGCATGGCAAGGATGCTGAGGCTGAGAGCGAGAAGAAGTTGAAGAAGGAGGATGTCTTGAAGGAGGACTAGAGGGCTGTACCCTCTTTGGATATATACATATGTACATTGGACTGAGTACGCAATCACGCCACTGCTATGATCCCCTTTTCACCTTTGTTCTTTGTTTGCATCCATGTATTATTTTGTTTTGTTGTTTACTGTTTTCCTTGTGGCTATCACTTAGCTCCGTTTTCTTTTTGATTCCCCTGTCAGCTTTGTGAACAATAAAAAAGAAGAGCAGAGCAAATCGTCTAGAGGGAGTAAAAACGATGGGCGTACCTTTGGCCACGTAGTCGTCCTGGGAATGTGTGTGTACATGAGAGCTAGCAGGGCGTCTGTTAGTCTGGACTCTGGACTGGCCTGAACGAGTGAGCTTTGCAGGTGATAAATTATTACGGGGCAGTTCGACTGCTCCCCTGACCCCAAACGGTCGACTCTTTTTTCTTCTGCAACTGCAAAGGCAGGCAGGGAGGTTGCTCACTCCCCTCTCTTTCTTCTTTATATTCCCTTTTATTCACACATCCCCTTCATTCACTTTTTACACAACACCCCCACACATTCAACCACCACCTACCCCCTTCTCTCACTACAACACAATCTCACACATGAAGTTGATTGTCTCTTTAGCCGTCACTCTGACAATCATGGCTGCTGCCGCCACCGCAGTGACAGTCGCCCAGGCTGCCCCTGCAGTGGCCAGAGCTGCTGCTGCCGACAAGGAAGCCGTCGCACAGGCAGATATCTTTGAATCTAACCAATCCCCTCCCATCTGGAACAGTAAGCACCTTTCCTACCTCCTCCTCCTCCTCTCACTACCCGTTCTTCCTTTGCCTATTCGGCCTCGCTCAGACAGCTCGGTTCATGTTTCTGTGCTTGTCGACTTTTTTTTTTTATTTTAATTTGCACCCAATAATCAAGCCTCTAAATTTATCCCGCAATTCGCAACAATTTGCTCACTTTTCATACCCCTCTTTTCTTGACTGCTCACTACAATCTCTCCTTTGCTCAACCCCTACCGCCACCTCTATACTCACACCCATTCTACTTTTTTTCAATGTACTTCCTAATAGACGCCTGGCCAGGCAGCGTCGACCACCGGATCCCCAACGACGACGACCTGCCAATCAACTTCCGTCGCGGCGGCGCTCGTGGAGGATGGGGTCATGGCCATGACCGTGACCCTATCGGGACTATCCACAGGGGCTTTAACAAGAAGCGTGCGGCCATCTATGAAGACAATGCGCATTTCTCATTGAACAATGGCGAGAATGCGCAGGTCGAGACTGAGGTTGAGGCTGAGGCTGAGCCTGGGTCTGAGCTTGAGGATGGGGCGTTCTTTAATGTTTATAAGAAGGTTAAGAGAGGAGATGATGATGCTGATGAGGAGGATGGTGAGGAGGCGGAAGGTGACGAGCAGGAGGAGGAGGAGGAAGAGGAAGAGGAAGAGGAAGAGGAAGAAGAGGAGGAGGAGGAGGAGGAAGAGACGGAGCTTGACTTTCAAGGATTCCAGGAAGGTGATTTCTCGTTCAACGAGTTTGAGGAGGATAACCTGACCGTGGAGGAGGATGGTGATGACGAGGAAGGCGAGGAAGCTGAGGAGGTCGATGAGGAGGAGGAGGCCCGTTTGGATAGCGAGGCTGGACTCCAGGACTGGATCGAGGAGATGAAGTCGGAGGAGTACTTTAACTTGGCTGGTCACCCTACTGGAGAGGCTGAGGAGGAGGAAAGTGAGGAAGGAGAGTATGGACAGTATGATGAAGAAGGTGAGGGCGAGGATGAGGAGGAGGGAGAGTCTGTGTTCAATGAGGATGAGCCTTCTCCCTCGGAGGAAGAGCTCTTTGCTGCCTCCTGGGGTCACTAAGCCCTAGGATTTGTCACGAACCGAGTGGATGCGAGCCCTAGGATTCTTTTTACTTCCTTTTTTCGTTTCTCACTTCTTAACGATACCTTACTTCACTTCTGAAATACCCACCACCCCAAAAAATAAATGAATACGAATCTTATTGGACACTTATAATGTCGCGTCGCGCGTTTGTGATAGTGGCGAAGACCAGACGATGATTCCCATCTCACCATAGTACGATTATACTGGCAGTGGTGATAGCTGAGGTCTTTGCAATCGAATAGACTTTCATCTTGTATTATCGCTTTTGCACCTTGTGACCCGTGCTCATTGTTTTTGCTGACGCAGGTACCTATTTCCCTCTCCTTCGAAAAAATTATTCTCTCCTTTGCGTATCTCGCCTTTCTTCTCGATCGTTCTGCTCGTTCCTATAACCTCAAAACCCTCGCCTCAAAAGGTCCCCACCTCACACCCAAGAGGCCCGAAATGTATCTACCGTCGATGTGGATAAAAGTAACATACAAACAAAAGGAGAGATGCTAGTCTCCACCACGCATCGTGCATCTCTTTCATCTCAAAGCAAAAAAATAATAATACAGCGCACTCATTTTCAGATATATATACATACCAAGGTGTGAAGGAGTGAAAAAAAAAGAGAGCTTGACAGCTCAATCCCTCGGGGTGGTGCTTGATTTTTCTTTATATAGGTCCTGGTTATGGGCGTTGACTTGAGGCTACCGTATCGTCCTTTCTTTTGTGTGTGATTGGAGTAAAGCTTTTTATACGATCTACTATTGACGGTGTATCCTTATTCCTTGGAGAAAATAGTCGAGATTATATCCTCGGTTGAAATATGCAAGCAAATCGCACCCCGCCATCGCACCCATCCTAAAGAGGCGATGGGATGTGTGAGTGTAAACCTGGAGTCAAAAGGCAACCCTCATGATGTAGAACTGTAACATAACATCACAAAACAGAAAATGTGGGGGCGCTCCCGCTTGGTAGGAGGGCGTGTCAAGACTCAGAAGGCCAAATCCCGCTTCACCGCACTCTACCGCCCCTCGTCCTGTTTCTCATTCGTCAAAAAATGAATCGTGTCGCAATAAAAGTGGGAGATGAGATGGAGATATGTCACATCCAACTCCTGAGCAAATCGAAGTAATCACCTCCGCTTCCCTGGAAAAAAAAAGTCTTCCTCGGTGCTATGGAATCAGGGGTGATAAATATAAAGGAAGTGAAAAAGGATGACCTGTGGATGAAAGAGAGGCATCGATATCCATTTTGGAGAGAGCAAATGAACGAAAACGCGTCGGTGTGTCAACGCCACGAAATCAGTCCGGAAGATGCAGTACATCCCATGATATCAATATATTCAAGCCAAAGTACCCCTTGTCTATTACATTACGTAGTGTATGCAACAAAAAATCCTAAATGAACATGTGGAAATAAGTAAACGGCAAGACATCCCCTGCATTGTTGTTCAATGTCTTTTTTTCTTGCAGTTATGTTTGAGGAGGTGCAAAAGAGAATGACGGATGATGCACTCTAAGGACCATGAATATCGTCCATTTTTCATTATTATTTTTTTAGTCCAATAAACGAACCAGACGAGTTCACACACCCTTGCACAATACCAGCAAGGCGCGATGAAATCGCTGCCTGACAAAAAGAAATATCTACCCATTGTGCATCTACATGATCCGATGCCCATGGCGGAAAAAAGTCAAAAAACGCACGTGTGTGCCTGCACCATTGAGCAAGGAGGACGAGAGGGATACCTCGAGTACCGAAGGACTTGGAACACCCACCTATCGCCTGAATGTCCTTCATCATGCTCGCTAAGTAAACGAAATCTGCCACTCAAGACATTCAGACTGTTCATTCCAATACCAACAAAATATCCCATAATGATGTACCCTTTCTTTTCAATGGATTTGGGAGCAAAACTACGCCTACCTTACGAAGATTACCGCGTAGACAACCAAGCAGCAGACGAATACGACGAAGGTGAGTTTGATCCAAAAAAAAACAGAGATTGAATACTTAGCGCTCGAACACATGGACGCACATAAATGTCAGGCAACAAAATCGCAAGACGTGGTGCTAACCGACTCCGGGTCTTTATTGTATATGCGTAGGAATCCCAGGCGCACTGGTAGCGAAGCTGATCAGAGTACTGATGACCAACGGCGCCAGACGAAACGCCAAGGAAGAAAAGAAACACACGCGATTCAAGACGCCTTTATGAACACACTGAGGCACGAGCTCAATAGCGCGTAAACCTCGGAGGCACTGTCAAAGCAAGCAATCAGCACCAATAGCAACAGCAATAATTATAATCCAATAAAACATAAAATACATATATTCAAAGAGAAGCGCGAAAAGGAATTATTGATCCAGGAAGTGCAAAAGTATATTCAGTCTTTGAGTACGTACATGTCGCGTTGCGTTCTATTTCTTTGTTTCTGAATCCATAGGTAACGTACAAGGTGATAGCGAGGTAATACAGATCATAGCCAGATCGACTGAGCTAGTTTTGCGAGTAGCAGAATTACTTTGAAGGACAAAAAGTAGGGAGATACTAATGTCGCATTCTCATTCACGTTGGATTGATACTGACCGAATTCATTGACAACGGCCCTGACCCTGGCATTTTCTTTTTTCATTCTCAAGCCCACGCTGTCGCGTTCACTGACCTTGCTTTTTTCCATCATTGTTTTGCCATCATACAAGGCAGCAGTAAAACAATGAAATCGTTGGAACAGAGACTCAACACATACATAAACATGGCTACAGGAAAGGATAAGGCTCTTGTGGCGGGTATCCACTGGGATGTAAAGGAGTAAAGAGATGAGAGGGTGAAGGCAAAGTGGAGTCTGTTTTTCTCAGCATTGATCGTGGGAGTGGAGTGATGATACTGCGTGACGCACAGCTAATCAAATCTGCCATTTCCTTCTCTTCTTTTCATTTCACTCCATCCTCATTCCTTCTTCATTCATTCACTTTATCCCCTCATTCATTACAGTTCGCTTTCCTCTCCCCACTCCCTTTCCTTCAACTCTTTTATAGGACTCTGACGCCACCTCGCCACACCACCACCATCACACCACCACCACATATACCAACAACTTCTACTCTGTAGTTGATCACGGTATGCACTTCAAAACAGCAACCGTGTTGATCTCCTGCAGATATATGTTCTTACCAACAGTACATGTTCAAGTTCGAAAATGGTCATGCTTGCAACTATTCTCTTGTTCACTACTTTTTCCATTACGCTTCTTGGACAACCCTTTTCTGCTACCGTCTCTGCCCACGGATGGAACAGCTCGCTGGTTATGCTTACACAAAACTAATATCTCGTTCGCCTCCACCTCCATTATCTCTTCCTCTCTTTCCCTGCTTCTCGCTCCTTGACTTGGTTGCTCTTGGTTCTTCTCGTTCTTGACATCTACTCATTAAAATTCAAAGACTCCTAGGACCCTTGGTAAACACCATTCTCGCAAATGCAGACATTTTCGCCTTGCTCCTTGCGCCCTTTCGTGCTGTTGCCTGGGTATCCATCCGATCGTAGCATACTAACAAATGTATCAATACACCTTGTAGAGGAACTCTTTGCTTCATCGATCGCTACAGCCATCGACAATACAGTTTTACTTGAATCGTTGGTGGTGCCAAGCTAACCACATTGACTGCGGACTATGTGAAGGAAAAACGAAAGGGTGGATGTAGACAATTGTATCTGACCTCTATGTGCGATCCTTGCTTTTTTTCACTATTCTGCCTGTCTCTCTTTCTCATTCCTTGTCGATCCCCCTATTTTTTTATTCTCTCAGGGCAACAACAATTTCACTACTTCACTCCAGGTGTGGATCACTAATATAGAAAAGGTACGGGATTATCATATCGTTAACATGAGATATCACTAAAGTAGGTACTATTACATGGAGTTAGCATGACGTTACACCTTGTCAAGATATTACAATATATTCAGAGTAGCTGGCTTCATACTTTCAAAACTTTCAGATCCCACACCATGTCCTCTACATGGGCCAGCTTTCAGTTTTCCAGTAGAAAGTGCATTGAGCTTATGGTATAAAACAACAGCTAAACACGTGCTAAACCCCTGTAAAATCAGGCATATAGATCATATACAAAAGACTTTGGGTAGGAGCTCCAACTTTTGAAAGATGGTCCTATAGGATTCAGCACGTAACTCATTCAAGTTTAAAGCTAGGTAGAAACTAAAAAGACCGCACAAGTTGAAAAAGAAAATCGGGATGCATTAATCCAATTAACCGATTCATTCAATTCAGGCATTTCGATTCCGACGATGATCCAATGTCGGTCCATGCAAAAAGAAACAAGTGGTAATGCATGAGGCTACGAATCGAGAGAATGAATGACAGGAATCTGGGGGCCGGTCGGAACATTGATGAATGAGCATTTCCAAAAAAAAAAAAAAAAGTCGGGAGCACTTTATTGTCGATACCTCTCTCTCTCTCTTTTTTTTCCCCTTCTCTTGTCGATATCTCTCTCTTTTTTTTTCCCTTTTTCTTGTCGATACCTCTCTCTCTTTTTTTTCCTTCTCTTGTCGATACCTCGCTCTCTCTTCTTCTCTCTCTGGGCAACAACAATTTCACTGCTTCACTCTCACACTGCTCCTTGTCTGTCTCTTCTTCTGTTGTCGCTACCGATGCTACTTCACTCATTCTCTCATTCTCTTTTGCAGCCTCTTTCACGTCCCTTCGGCTCTCTAAGCAGTCATCCCTTTTCCCTTTTTGTCTTTTCACTCTCTCCTCCGCTCCATTCACTTACTTTTCAATCTCGCTCTCACTCTCCTTCCCGTTCTCGAATCAACAGAACAATGGCCGGAGAGGTGCGAGTGTCTACTCTGGTTGTCTGTGTTCACAGCAAGGCCAACCACACCCCTCAAAGTACCATACAATGATGCTATGAAGAAAGCGGCAAAGGCATACGTGTTTCTTATTGTGTCCACGGCCCAAGTCTCTTATTACTACCATTCTCAGAGCAAAAGATGATTGTTGGAAAGACCAAACGCTGCTAATTCACCTTGTTCTTGTTCTTGGCCCTCCGCCACCAGCGTTTTTTGTTGTTATTCTAGAGTTGTTAAAATTGCCATTTCTTTTCTGCTCCATCGTCTATCTCTCTTTCTCTCGTTCCTCCATTACTCTCCTTTCTGCCTCCATCTTACTGTCTCTTTCTTGACCCTCCAATTCCCATACCTATACCGACTCTTTCTTTCTTGTTTCATTTTAGCTGTTGCCAACTCAGCCTCTTCGCCTTCTATTCTCAATCCTTCACCTTTTACACACAGCTACGAGTTGTCCTTATACGATCCATTTTCTTGACATACATCGTGCAGCCTTCCCGAGGCCCTTTCTCCTCCATATTTCTATTCAAAAAAGGGTGTCTTGACCATTTTCTAGGATGCAATGTAAAAACAGAAACGAGAGGATAATATGTTTTCAAGGAAACATATGCCTTTCCAAAGCTAAAGTGCATGGTGTGTCATAGTGCAGAATGTGTGCCTTGTCAAGACGAACCTCTAGTCATAAAAAGAGGGCAGACAGCTGTAGATTGGAGTTGCTAGAGGCATTCAGAGATGCAGGGTTGAGTGTTTAAATTTGAGAGTTTTCCGAGGGATAAGTAACTGAGGTTGCAATGGCTCAATTGGTTGGAGCGGCGCTAAAAGAACTGCCCACGCTTAGTAAACGTGTTCTACTTAGCGTCCTCGGGGACGAACAGGCCGCGGGTTCGAAACCGTCCGTGCAACCTTCATTGCCTTGAGATAATAAGGACGCAGCTGCTATGGCGGAGTGGTTAGCGTTCATCTCGGTAATCTTTTGTTTTCTTTTTCTTTTTCGTAACAATCCCCTTGTCGAGTCCACTGACCTTGTTTTTTTGCCTCCTCCTCCTTCTTGTCCTCCTCCTCCTTCTTGTCCTCCTCCTCCTTCTTGTCCTCCTCCTCGTCCTCCTCCTCCTCGTCCTCCTCCTTCTCGTCCTCCTCCTCGTCCTCCTCCTCCTCGTCCTCCTCCTTCTCGTCCTCCTCCTCCTCGTCCTCCTCCTCCTCCTCGTCCTCGTCCTCCTCCTCCTTCTCGTCCTCCTCCTCCTTCTCGTCCTCCTCCTCCTTCTCGTCCTCCTCCTCTGTTCTCGTCCTCCTCCTCTGTTCTCGTCCACTCTCCTTCAAACATCGATCCAGCCTCTAGCCCTCCTTCATCCTCTCTCCAAGTGCGCCTCCACTCGAGCTGCTGTGTATTCTTACTCGAGTATGTTTTCCTTACTTTTTCTCTTGGTCGACTAACATCTTTTACACGTACAATATATGTTTGTATGTTGTATGTTTGTGCATGTCTCTTGAATGCTGCACCCCTTCCCTCATACCCATTAATTAATTATGCCTCCATTTCATTTTTTGACTGGCTGCAGAGGAGTGAAAAAAAAAAAGCAAGCAGGAACAAAACAAAGAGTATACTCAGTGTACACGGCACATAAAACTGGCGTTTCCTTATGTCTGTTCAGAAACACTCTCATTCACAAAACAAAAAGTGCATGCATCTCAACATTGAATCAGGTAGACAAAGCAGAGCTTCGCCCAATATGCATTCTGTCACGTGGGGTCATGAGAGCGTCGGACCCAAATGCTTAATGCTTCTTGTCTTTATCAGCGCCAAACATACCGAGATTTGGTATAGCATGAGTTGCTGGTCCGACCTTTACAGCATTGCTGTATAGACTGATATCCTGCAATTGGTTCGACATGTTCCTGTGGTATGAAGGCAGCACGGACAAGAGGACGAGAAGAGCGCAGAAGAATGTATTGAATCGATACTAAAAACAGCATGAGTAAAAAAAAAAAAGCGCTGGCGGAGTGGACTAGTGGTGTTTAACGACAAGTCTGTTCACAACACTCTTTTTTCAAAGCACTCCGGCACGGAGCCACGGCGAATATTACCGACAGCAGAACTTCGAACATCTTCTCTTCCTGTTGAACGTGCCGTCTATTATCCTGACCCCGGGGTATCTCATTCAACGTTCACAGACTGTCTCTGTTTTGTCACCATCATCGCCCCTTCCCCCCGTGCTGGGCACTTGTACAGTCCTTGTATAATAACCATTATCTGTTTCTTTTCTTGCTGCTATTCAAACCTCCCTCTCTTTTTCTTCCCACACTACATTCACTTTCTCCCCTCGTCCACTCAGCACGTTCCACAGCAGCAGCAACTTCCACAGCAGCAGCAACTTCCACAGCAGCAGCAAGTTCAACAGCAGCAGCAAGTTCAACAGCAGCAGCAAGTTCAACAACAGCAGTATATGAACCGGTAAGCCTACATCGCACCGATCTAGTATCGTTCAATTCCAACTGCACCATCTCAAACTCTCTTTTCTTGCTTCTCATCCCCATCTGCTCACTATTTGTCCTTCTCGTTCTTGAAGTCCACTCAATAAAATACAAAGTCCCCTACGACCCTTTGCTTAACACCACTCTCGCAAATGCAGACACCTTTTCCTTGTCCATTGCGCCCTTTCGCACTAGTGCATGGGTGTCCATTAGATCTAGTGTCCATTCAATCGTAACATAGGTACAAACGTATTAATACACCTTGTAGTGGGACTCTTTGCTTCACCGATCGCTGCAGCGATCGACAATACAGTCTCATCTGAATCGTTCATCGTGCCAAACCAACCACATTGACATTGACCGTGGACTATGTGAAGAAAAAGAGAAAGGATGAATATAGACGATTGTATCTGAGTTGTGTGCGTGTGTGTGCCCTTTGCTTTTCTCCTTCCTGCACTATTCTTCCTATGTCTCTTTTTCCGTTCCCTAGTCTCTCTCTTTTTCCCCTTTCTCTTGTCGATATATCTCTCTCTCTTTTCTTTTTTTCCCTTTCTCTTGTCGATACCTCTCTCTATTTTTTTCCCTTCTCTTGTCGGTACCTCTATCTCACTCTCTTTTTTCTCCCTCTCTTTTTTTTATTCTCTCAGGGCAACAGCAATTTCACTGCTCCACTCCCACACTGTTCCTTGTTTGTCTCTTCTTCCATCGTCGCCACCGACACTATTTCACTCATTCTCTCATTCTCTTTTGCATTCACTTCTTCCTCAGCTCTCTATACAGTCATCCTGCTTTCCTTTTGCATTTTCATTTCTCTCCCCTTATTCACTTACTTTTGAATTTTGCTCTCATTCACCTTCTCATTCTCGATTCAACGGAACAATGGCCGGAGAGGCGCGAGTGTCTACTCTGGTTGTCAGTGTTTACGGCACGACCAGCCATATACCACAGTACCATACAATGGTGATATGAAGAAGGTGACAGGGACATATGTATTTCATTTTGTATCCACGGCCCAAGTTTCTTACTACTACCATTCTCTGAGCAAAACATAATTGTCGGAAAGATCAAACGCTTTTCTTCACCCTCCGCTACCAGCGTTTGCTGTCATTAGCTGAGAGTTGCCATTTGCTTTTCTTTTCTGCTCCATCGTCTATCTCTCCTTCTTTCGATCCCCCATTTCTCTTCCTCCCTCACTCCCTCCCTCTCTGTCCCCCGCCTCATTGTCTCTTCTTTGACCCTCCATTTTCAACTTGCATCAGCCCTATCTTTCTTTCTTTTCATTTTAGCTATTGCCAACTCAACCTCATCGCCTTCTATTCTCGACCCTTCGCCTTTTACACATAGCTACGAGTTGCCCTTCTATGATCCCTTTTCTTGACATGACATACATCGCATCGTACAGCCATCCCGAGGCCCTTTCTCCTTCTTATTTCTATTCAAAAAAGGGTGTTTTGGGCATTTTCTAGGATGCAATGTAAAAACAGAAACGGGAGGAAAATAGGTTCTCAAGGAAACATATGCCTTTCCAATACTAAAGTGCATGGTCTGTCGTAGTATAGAATGTGTGCCTTGTAAAGACAAACCTCTGGTCATAAAAAAGAAGGCATACGGCCGTGGATTGGAATTGCTAGAGGCACTCAAGGATGCAAGGTTGAGTGTTTAAATTCAAGGGTTATCTGAAGGTTAGTGCGAAAGGTTGTCATGACTGATTGGTAAGGCGCGCTGATAGACGCTCCGGTCTATAGCGTGTTCCCGAAGACGAACTCAGGTTCGGATCCGGGATCATGCAACCTTTTAGTTGAGTGACGTATAGCACTATGGATTGTGGACTCAATTAATCTTATTTTTTTTCTCTTATTCTTCCTTGCCAGGGTCTCTATCTGTGGATCCAGAGTTGAGGAAGAATGGCTGCGGTGAAGTTGCCTGTTAGAAATCGCGAGATCCTGTAGCACGCTTCAACAATGGCTGGGGATGACCGACTGCCGTTTGTCAACGTCGTCCGACGGGATCCCCTTCTTTAGCGCGGCGGTACTGCTCAAACATCCGGGTGCTCCCTTCTCTACTGCTTGTTGCCGTCGATGTTCCAAGCTGAGAGTGACCACATTGGATTCCTCTCGAGGATGTGTGAACTGTTTCCCGGACCTGGCAAGACTTGGTTCCCCGGGATCCGTAGAGGCTTGTCGATCGACATGGCTGTGATCATAGGGTACCAGAGCGTGCTCGTCCAGAATGGAGTGATGACAGTCGCCTTGACCTTGTCTTGCTTGATCTTCTGGAGGACCTTGGTGATTAGAGACTATGGTGGACACGCATAGACTCTGTTCATGTTGGACCAGCAGCTGTTGAACGCGTCCTGGCCTACGGTGGTTTTCTCCCGCTTCCATGGGATGCATCGAGGAACTTTGGCGTTCATTGCTGTTGCGAATAGGTCGATGTGGTGGTGACCCCACGTCGACTCGAGGTTTTGGAAGAATGGCTTGTCGATCGACCACTCCAGCTGCTTCGTCATCCTCCTGGACGGTGAATCTGCTGTATTGGACTGTGAGGGATCGTATGTCGTCTTGAGTCGTGTGCCCGTCACCATGCAGTGGTTCCATATCCTGGTCGTCAGGTCGTGCAGTGGTTGAGACGTCGTCCCGCCGAATTTGTTGATCTGGGCGATGGTCGTCATGTTGTCGCAAATAATCATGAATTGTCTCCCCGATCGTTTCTGGAAGGTGGACCAAGTGCCAAATGACCTGTAGTTCCTTCGAAGTGATGTGATGCGGTTGTTCCGATGCACTCTACGTCCTGGACATCTACTTGCCCTCGATCACAATCCCTCATGCATCTTCTGAGGGATAGGTGCACGCGTCGACCTCCGTCCTCTGAGGCAAGAATCCCTCACCGTTCCATTCCGACAGATGAGATCGTCACCAGCTGAGATTCTCCAGTGCCGCCGTGTCCAACGTAACTGGGTCCGTCCACTTGCATTTCTTGGCCAGTGTTGCATTCTGAACCTGGATCAGATTCCTCGTCTTCAGTCGAGCCGGAAAGACTGCCATCGTCATCGCGACCGCCTTCCCAATAAATGCCGCCAGCCGTCAAAGTTGGATGGTTCCTGCCCTGATCATCTTCTCCGCCTGCCTGCGAAGGTCGCGGACCTTTGGTCTTGGCACAGAGAGTGTCATGTCGGCGGTGTTGAACCTGAACCCAAGATGGTCGATACATTGGGTAGGGTCGAGTGTTGACTTGGCGTCCTTGATGAGAAAACCCAGTACTTCCAGTTGTTCCCGAACCAGACGAGTATGCTCCTTGGCCTCCTCCTTGGTCCTGGCTGCGATGGAGATGTCGTCGAGATATGCCGAGATCCTGATTCCCTTCTCACTCGCCCATTTGAGAATCGGACGGATGATCTTTGTGAAAATGAAGAGTGAAAGTGACAGTCCGAAAGGGAGGGTTCGGAACTGATATGATGCCGCTCCTCATCTGAAGCGGAGGTACTTGCGAGATGCCGGATGGACTGCCACGTACAGGAAGGCGTCGCTTAGGTCGATACTCGTAAGCCAGTCGCCGGGTTTGAGCATCCTGCAAATATTGGTGAGGGTCTCCATCTTGAACTTTGGTGCTGTCAAGAACTGGTCGAGTGGGCGTAGGTTCAACACTAGGCGTAAGTCTCCTGTTTTCTTGTGAATTGTGAAGATACGACTGTAAAATCCCTTCCCGCTGCAGCCTTCGATAGCTCTTTTTTGTAATAGGGAGCGGACCTCTGTATCAATGGCTGTACGCTCCTCCGGCAAGCGTCGTGGGCTGTGGATATGCGTACAGTGTTGAGGAGACCGAGTACCTTCTTGCCGAGATCCGACTGTTCGTCTCCGTCTTCAAGGACATCAAAAGCGAAAGTGTCGAAGAATCGGGTTGATTGAGCCAAAAATCCTTGGATCGATACCAAATTGTGTTCATATCGCTTAGCCGTATCTGTGAGGGTAACTTCGGAGTGCTGCAGAACCGGAGGAGGCTCATAATCCCATACCCTCGGTGTAGCGATAGTCGTTCCAGTTGAAAACGTTGTGGTTCTTGGGTAGTTCCGAGTCGAAGAACTTGGGTTCGCCAATGGCAGGGTAAACATCGATTAGGTCCTAGCGAAGCTTGATTAGGGCCGCCTGAGGGCTCCTATAGACCAGTCTGCCGTCCTGTCCAATGGATTTTGCTTCCAGTTGTTGCATCCTGTTTCGCTGCTGCTGTAAAAGGACCTTCTGCTGCAGCATAAAGACCTGTTGTTGCTGCATTTTCTCCTGAATAAGGCGAAGGGTCGTGTTCATGTCGTCATCGGGGGCCGTAGGATTGGGTGCATGGGATATCGAAGAGGATCGATCAGATATTCGGGGAGAGTATTCCGGCCGTGAAAAGAAAGACAGATATCAACAGATCGCCTAAAGTTCGTTTTTCATAAAAGAAGATAAAGACCCTGGCAAGGAAGAATAAGAGAAAAAAAATAAGATTAATTGAGTCCACAATCCATAGTGCTATACGTCACTCAACTAAAAGGTTGCATGATCCCGGATCCGAACCTGAGTTCGTCTTCGGGAACACGCTATAGACCGGAGCGTCTATCAGCGCGCCTTACCAATCAGTCATGACAACCTTTCGCACTAACCTTCAGATAACCCTTGAATTTAAACACTCAACCTTGCATCCTTGAGTGCCTCTAGCAATTCCAATCCACGGCCGTATGCCTTCTTTTTTATGACCAGAGGTTTGTCTTTACAAGGCACACATTCTATACTACGACAGACCATGCACTTTAGTATTGGAAAGGCATATGTTTCCTTGAGAACCTATTTTCCTCCCGTTTCTGTTTTTACATTGCATCCTAGAAAATGCCCAAAACACCCTTTTTTGAATAGAAATAAGAAGGAGAAAGGGCCTCGGGATGGCTGTACGATGCGATGTATGTCATGTCAAGAAAAGGGATCATAGAAGGGCAACTCGTAGCTATGTGTAAAAGGCGAAGGGTCGAGAATAGAAGGCGATGAGGTTGAGTTGGCAATAGCTAAAATGAAAAGAAAGAAAGATAGGGCTGATGCAAGTTGAAAATGGAGGGTCAAAGAAGAGACAATGAGGCGGGGGACAGAGAGGGAGGGAGTGAGGGAGGAAGAGAAATGGGGGATCGAAAGAAGGAGAGATAGACGATGGAGCAGAAAAGAAAAGCAAATGGCAACTCTCAGCTAATGACAGCAAACGCTGGTAGCGGAGGGTGAAGAAAAGCGTTTGATCTTTCCGACAATTATGTTTTGCTCAGAGAATGGTAGTAGTAAGAAACTTGGGCCGTGGATACAAAATGAAATACATATGTCCCTGTCACCTTCTTCATATCACCATTGTATGGTACTGTGGTATATGGCTGGTCGTGCCGTAAACACTGACAACCAGAGTAGACACTCGCGCCTCTCCGGCCATTGTTCCGTTGAATCGAGAATGAGAAGGTGAATGAGAGCAAAATTCAAAAGTAAGTGAATAAGGGGAGAGAAATGAAAATGCAAAAGGAAAGCAGGATGACTGTATAGAGAGCTGAGGAAGAAGTGAATGCAAAAGAGAATGAGAGAATGAGTGAAATAGTGTCGGTGGCGACGATGGAAGAAGAGACAAACAAGGAACAGTGTGGGAGTGGAGCAGTGAAATTGCTGTTGCCCTGAGAGAATAAAAAAAAGAGAGGGAGAAAAAAGAGAGTGAGATAGAGGTACCGACAAGAGAAGGGAAAAAAATAGAGAGAGGTATCGACAAGAGAAAGGGAAAAAAAGAAAAGAGAGAGAGATATATCGACAAGAGAAAGGGGAAAAAGAGAGAGACTAGGGAACGGAAAAAGAGACATAGGAAGAATAGTGCAGGAAGGAGAAAAGCAAAGGGCACACACACGCACACAACTCAGATACAATCGTCTATATTCATCCTTTCTCTTTTTCTTCACATAGTCCACGGTCAATGTCAATGTGGTTGGTTTGGCACGATGAACGATTCAGATGAGACTGTATTGTCGATCGCTGCAGCGATCGGTGAAGCAAAGAGTCCCACTACAAGGTGTATTAATACGTTTGTACCTATGTTACGATTGAATGGACACTAGATCTAATGGACACCCATGCACTAGTGCGAAAGGGCGCAATGGACAAGGAAAAGGTGTCTGCATTTGCGAGAGTGGTGTTAAGCAAAGGGTCGTAGGGGACTTTGTATTTTATTGAGTGGACTTCAAGAACGAGAAGGACAAATAGTGAGCAGATGGGGATGAGAAGCAAGAAAAGAGAGTTTGAGATGGTGCAGTTGGAATTGAACGATACTAGATCGGTGCGATGTAGGCTTACCGGTTCATATACTGCTGTTGTTGAACTTGCTGCTGCTGTTGAACTTGCTGCTGCTGTTGAACTTGCTGCTGCTGTGGAAGTTGCTGCTGCTGTGGAAGTTGCTGCTGCTGTGGAACGTGCTGAGTGGACGAGGGGAGAAAGTGAATGTAGTGTGGGAAGAAAAAGAGAGGGAGGTTTGAATAGCAGCAAGAAAAGAAACAGATAATGGTTATTATACAAGGACTGTACAAGTGCCCAGCACGGGGGGAAGGGGCGATGATGGTGACAAAACAGAGACAGTCTGTGAACGTTGAATGAGATACCCCGGGGTCAGGATAATAGACGGCACGTTCAACAGGAAGAGAAGATGTTCGAAGTTCTGCTGTCGGTAATATTCGCCGTGGCTCCGTGCCGGAGTGCTTTGAAAAAAGAGTGTTGTGAACAGACTTGTCGTTAAACACCACTAGTCCACTCCGCCAGCGCTTTTTTTTTTTTACTCATGCTGTTTTTAGTATCGATTCAATACATTCTTCTGCGCTCTTCTCGTCCTCTTGTCCGTGCTGCCTTCATACCACAGGAACATGTCGAACCAATTGCAGGATATCAGTCTATACAGCAATGCTGTAAAGGTCGGACCAGCAACTCATGCTATACCAAATCTCGGTATGTTTGGCGCTGATAAAGACAAGAAGCATTAAGCATTTGGGTCCGACGCTCTCATGACCCCACGTGACAGAATGCATATTGGGCGAAGCTCTGCTTTGTCTACCTGATTCAATGTTGAGATGCATGCACTTTTTGTTTTGTGAATGAGAGTGTTTCTGAACAGACATAAGGAAACGCCAGTTTTATGTGCCGTGTACACTGAGTATACTCTTTGTTTTGTTCCTGCTTGCTTTTTTTTTTTCACTCCTCTGCAGCCAGTCAAAAAATGAAATGGAGGCATAATTAATTAATGGGTATGAGGGAAGGGGTGCAGCATTCAAGAGACATGCACAAACATACAACATACAAACATATATTGTACGTGTAAAAGATGTTAGTCGACCAAGAGAAAAAGTAAGGAAAACATACTCGAGTAAGAATACACAGCAGCTCGAGTGGAGGCGCACTTGGAGAGAGGATGAAGGAGGGCTAGAGGCTGGATCGATGTTTGAAGGAGAGTGGACGAGAACAGAGGAGGAGGACGAGAACAGAGGAGGAGGACGAGAAGGAGGAGGAGGACGAGAAGGAGGAGGAGGACGAGAAGGAGGAGGAGGACGAGGACGAGGAGGAGGAGGAGGACGAGGAGGAGGAGGACGAGAAGGAGGAGGACGAGGAGGAGGAGGACGAGGAGGAGGACGAGAAGGAGGAGGACGAGGAGGAGGAGGACGAGGAGGAGGACAAGAAGGAGGAGGAGGACAAGAAGGAGGAGGAGGACAAGAAGGAGGAGGAGGCAAAAAAACAAGGTCAGTGGACTCGACAAGGGGATTGTTACGAAAAAGAAAAAGAAAACAAAAGATTACCGAGATGAACGCTAACCACTCCGCCATAGCAGCTGCGTCCTTATTATCTCAAGGCAATGAAGGTTGCACGGACGGTTTCGAACCCGCGGCCTGTTCGTCCCCGAGGACGCTAAGTAGAACACGTTTACTAAGCGTGGGCAGTTCTTTTAGCGCCGCTCCAACCAATTGAGCCATTGCAACCTCAGTTACTTATCCCTCGGAAAACTCTCAAATTTAAACACTCAACCCTGCATCTCTGAATGCCTCTAGCAACTCCAATCTACAGCTGTCTGCCCTCTTTTTATGACTAGAGGTTCGTCTTGACAAGGCACACATTCTGCACTATGACACACCATGCACTTTAGCTTTGGAAAGGCATATGTTTCCTTGAAAACATATTATCCTCTCGTTTCTGTTTTTACATTGCATCCTAGAAAATGGTCAAGACACCCTTTTTTGAATAGAAATATGGAGGAGAAAGGGCCTCGGGAAGGCTGCACGATGTATGTCAAGAAAATGGATCGTATAAGGACAACTCGTAGCTGTGTGTAAAAGGTGAAGGGTTGAGAATAGAAGGCGAAGAGGCTGAGTTGGCAACAGCTAAAATGAAACAAGAAAGAAAGAGTCGGTATAGGTATGGGAATTGGAGGGTCAAGAAAGAGACAGTAAGATGGAGGCAGAAAGGAGAGTAATGGAGGAACGAGAGAAAGAGAGATAGACGATGGAGCAGAAAAGAAATGGCAATTTTAACAACTCTAGAATAACAACAAAAAACGCTGGTGGCGGAGGGCCAAGAACAAGAACAAGGCGAATTAGCAGCGTTTGGTCTTTCCAACAATCATCTTTTGCTCTGAGAATGGTAGTAATAAGAGACTTGGGCCGTGGACACAATAAGAAACACGTATGCCTTTGCCGCTTTCTTCATAGCATCATTGTATGGTACTTTGAGGGGTGTGGTTGGCCTTGCTGTGAACACAGACAACCAGAGTAGACACTCGCACCTCTCCGGCCATTGTTCTGTTGATTCGAGAACGGGAAGGAGAGTGAGAGCGAGATTGAAAAGTAAGTGAATGGAGCGGAGGAGAGAGTGAAAAGACAAAAAGGGAAAAGGGATGACTGCTTAGAGAGCCGAAGGGACGTGAAAGAGGCTGCAAAAGAGAATGAGAGAATGAGTGAAGTAGCATCGGTAGCGACAACAGAAGAAGAGACAGACAAGGAGCAGTGTGAGAGTGAAGCAGTGAAATTGTTGTTGCCCAGAGAGAGAAGAAGAGAGAGCGAGGTATCGACAAGAGAAGGAAAAAAAAGAGAGAGAGGTATCGACAAGAAAAAGGGAAAAAAAAAGAGAGAGATATCGACAAGAGAAGGGGAAAAAAAAGAGAGAGAGAGAGGTATCGACAATAAAGTGCTCCCGACTTTTTTTTTTTTTTTTGGAAATGCTCATTCATCAATGTTCCGACCGGCCCCCAGATTCCTGTCATTCATTCTCTCGATTCGTAGCCTCATGCATTACCACTTGTTTCTTTTTGCATGGACCGACATTGGATCATCGTCGGAATCGAAATGCCTGAATTGAATGAATCGGTTAATTGGATTAATGCATCCCGATTTTCTTTTTCAACTTGTGCGGTCTTTTTAGTTTCTACCTAGCTTTAAACTTGAATGAGTTACGTGCTGAATCCTATAGGACCATCTTTCAAAAGTTGGAGCTCCTACCCAAAGTCTTTTGTATATGATCTATATGCCTGATTTTACAGGGGTTTAGCACGTGTTTAGCTGTTGTTTTATACCATAAGCTCAATGCACTTTCTACTGGAAAACTGAAAGCTGGCCCATGTAGAGGACATGGTGTGGGATCTGAAAGTTTTGAAAGTATGAAGCCAGCTACTCTGAATATATTGTAATATCTTGACAAGGTGTAACGTCATGCTAACTCCATGTAATAGTACCTACTTTAGTGATATCTCATGTTAACGATATGATAATCCCGTACCTTTTCTATATTAGTGATCCACACCTGGAGTGAAGTAGTGAAATTGTTGTTGCCCTGAGAGAATAAAAAAATAGGGGGATCGACAAGGAATGAGAAAGAGAGACAGGCAGAATAGTGAAAAAAAGCAAGGATCGCACATAGAGGTCAGATACAATTGTCTACATCCACCCTTTCGTTTTTCCTTCACATAGTCCGCAGTCAATGTGGTTAGCTTGGCACCACCAACGATTCAAGTAAAACTGTATTGTCGATGGCTGTAGCGATCGATGAAGCAAAGAGTTCCTCTACAAGGTGTATTGATACATTTGTTAGTATGCTACGATCGGATGGATACCCAGGCAACAGCACGAAAGGGCGCAAGGAGCAAGGCGAAAATGTCTGCATTTGCGAGAATGGTGTTTACCAAGGGTCCTAGGAGTCTTTGAATTTTAATGAGTAGATGTCAAGAACGAGAAGAACCAAGAGCAACCAAGTCAAGGAGCGAGAAGCAGGGAAAGAGAGGAAGAGATAATGGAGGTGGAGGCGAACGAGATATTAGTTTTGTGTAAGCATAACCAGCGAGCTGTTCCATCCGTGGGCAGAGACGGTAGCAGAAAAGGGTTGTCCAAGAAGCGTAATGGAAAAAGTAGTGAACAAGAGAATAGTTGCAAGCATGACCATTTTCGAACTTGAACATGTACTGTTGGTAAGAACATATATCTGCAGGAGATCAACACGGTTGCTGTTTTGAAGTGCATACCGTGATCAACTACAGAGTAGAAGTTGTTGGTATATGTGGTGGTGGTGTGATGGTGGTGGTGTGGCGAGGTGGCGTCAGAGTCCTATAAAAGAGTTGAAGGAAAGGAAGTGGGGAGAGGAAAGCGAACTGTAATGAATGAGGGATGACGAGGGGATAAAGTGAATGAAGTGCCTTGTCAAGGCATTTTTTTTTTTTTTTTTTGTACACAATTTTATTTCTCTAACAAACAGCATATAGAAGTTATTTGGAAGTAAAAGGGGACTACAGACCAAACTCTTCAGTGCACCATCCACCAGTCGCAGTCCGGTCCAGAACCTGGCTCTGCGCAACAATTGTCGCTGCTCTTCACAGCTTAAACGGAAGAAAATAAAACTAGATACGAATGAAGGGGATTCTTCCCATCCTCTCCATCATTGACAACCTCCTCCTTCCTAACAAACTCTCCAACAACCGCTCGTCAGCAGCGCGTGGGTCCTTGGTCGCTCCAGGGCACCTTCCTTCATCATGTGTGGCTAGCGAAGCGCCACACGGACAGAAACCATCGTGCGTGATGTAACCGTATCCTTGACTCCAGTCACCTCGGGGGCCTGTGTATTTGGATGTCTTGTTCTTGGCAGAGATACCCTGGGTCTGCTCCCATGCGATCGTCGCGGAGCACCGAGGTTTCCAGATCAGCTCCGAGGCCTGCGCTTCCAGGTAGCCAACAAACTTGTGAAGGACTGTCTTAGCGATGGACATTGGGGTCCGGAAGACCGCGGACCATCCAGTTAACATGCTCAAGGGGGTGATGCCGCGGAGGAGATCCGACACGTTCCACATCGGTTTCTCGTCTCGATCGAGAGCTGGACTACCGCTGTGCACGGCTCGAGCTCCACCGATGGAGGAAAATCCTCGTACATGATCCGCATCCGAAGGGGGCCACCAGTGTATGGGTACTGGCCTCGGTACCTGACGACCCCTGTCCACCGCGCGTTTGTATTCCCGCTTCCTGGCTGCGTTGTAGCTGTTTGTCGCCTGCACACCCCACTCATTAATCTTGCCCATGGCCTCCTTCCAGATCTCAGTGGTGGTCTCAGCTGCCGAAGGGCATTTCCAGACGTGATCGTTATCCTCCTTCTCGAGCTCGCATCGTCGGCATACGCATGTTGGGTACAGGTTGGGCTTGCGAGCCTGCATGGAGTTCAGAGTGGGCAGCATTCCATGCAGCTTTTTGATATGATGTGTGCGTTGGTGAGAGTCCTTGCTGTTGCTGTAAAAGGTGAAGACTGGATGTCTGTCGTGGACATACGCCAAGGTCGAGTTCCATTCCACGTCCTCGATGTCAGGGATCGCCCTCTTGACCCGTCTCTGTGATGTCCAGGCTTGATGGTCTTGTCAAGGCAAACCTCTGGTCATAAAACAAAAGGCAGACGGCTGTAGATTGGAGTTGATAGAGGTATTCAAAGATGCAGGGTTGAGTGTTTAAATTTGAGAGTTTTCCGGGGGATAAGTAACTGAGGTTGCAATGGCTTTATCGGTTAAGCCGCGCTGATAGACCTGCTAACGTCAACAGCGTGTTCCCGAATTCGAATCAGGTTCGAATCTGGGGTCGTGCAACCTCTTAGTTGAGTAACGTGTAGCACTGGAGCAGCAGTGTTGATTGTGGTCTCAATTAATCTTTTATTTTTTTCTCTTTTTCTGTAGTGCTTTTAAAACACATACACTAGCTAGTGAAAAGAATGGTGTATGGTCGGGTGTGTCAATGGGCAGAAAGAGAGGAATATTTTATTCTGCACTGGAGACGGGATATGCTTAACACAACCCACTCTGATAGCCACGTCATCGCTTTGGTGTACTTCTTCAAAGACCATCATTCACTATGCATTGCTTTCGTCGCGGTGGAGCCCAATACCGTTCCATGTTTGCCAAAGAGAAATGATCACTGGAGGCGGTGAAATGGCGGGGAGGATGGTCTTTGCCGCGAACCTGGGCTCACATTTCTTGATATTCACTTTTGTCGTTCCTGCTGCATATTATTCACTTATCTTATCCTTGTTACATCTCTTTGCACCACATTTCTATCTTGACATGTTTATTCTCGTTACACCTGTTTGCACATCTTGACAACCACCTTTCCTCTTTTTCCGTGCTTTCTTGTCTTGTCTCCTCAACGACACTCCAGGGACGAACTCGATCACTGAAAAAATCCTGGCATCATATTTGGAAACACTGCGAACAACATTGCCAGAGATATTAATCACCGGCTATTAATCCAGAACGAGGAGATCGATAGCTGACTTGATGATGTGGTTTCTTCACTTGCTACATCAATTCAAGCCGCTGTCGATGGATTGACAACCATTGTAACTCAACTATCGCATCAGCAACGTCAGCAGTCATCTCGAGCACAGAATAAAGCAATGCCACAAGTGCGAGAGTCAGTAACAGCGCACCCGCCTTCATATCCAGTCGCCAAGCGACAAAATGTGCGCCATTTGCCTCTGCGTGTTGATCCAGTGATTCAACAGCAGCATGTCAAACCACGACCACCTGCTCCGCATATTCCTACCGTCTCGATGTGGCAAGAAGCTGTCAATCAATGGGAGAACGGTGACCCTAGTAAAGGACCGTTACTCCCTCTCCAGACCTGGACAAAGAAGATGCGCAAGACAGATCCGACTAGATATCTTCAGATTGTACAATTTGAAAAGAATACTTCACGCGTCATTCACTCTCGCTCTCTCTGTAAGAGATGATAGACCCACCAAAGGTCCAGTGACATCTTATCCGCCACACATCAGTTCAGTAAGCCCTGTCAGATTGCAAAAAAAAACTAATGGATCGGTAGCGCAAAAAAAAAAAAAAAAGGATGAGAGCGGGAACCACAGCAAGCTTTGAAGTGGAAGGAAAGAAAAAGTGCTTCTAGCTCTGGAACTGTGCTTTTCTGCTCTCACTCTTCGAAAGCCCCCTTTCAAAAATATGTTGTCTTCAGTGACGATGCACCTCCCCACTCAAAATGAAGTTTCCCTGTCTCCCTTGGGGCTTCTTCTCCAGGACATCCATCTAACCTTTGTCCTCAAGCAGCCCGCACCGCCATGGCCATGATCTTTTTTCTCATAGCAGCCTCTCACAACAAAAACACAGACACGAACACAACCCCAGCAGATACCACAACCACAACCAAAAGCAATCCACAGCCACCTCCAATCGACCCGTATCTCAAGAATTCAAAATGTGTTCCAAGCGCAAGGTCCTCCTCTTCATCGTCATGGCTGCACTCCTCGGCCTGACCCT
The DNA here is from genome assembly GCA_019671135.1 of Linnemannia hyalina. NCBI lineage: Eukaryota > Fungi > Mortierellomycota > Mortierellomycetes > Mortierellales > Mortierellaceae > Linnemannia > Linnemannia hyalina. Next base: position 178,294 of record JAHRHY010000018.1, on the reverse strand, counting down.
ACCTACATTTGCCGTACCAGTCGACATCAACCCTGCTGCACTTGCTGCCGGTGGTATACTCTTCAAGAGGCAACACCCCGAATGCTTCCACGATCATTGCGATAGTGTCTGTGTCTCAAAGGACACTTGGGCGGCCAATACACAGTCATCTGCGAGTGCAATAGAAGACCTTAACAATAAAGACCTTATCGCACCTGGTCCCATTTACTTTTCTGAGCTTACCTACTTATTTATTTTTTTATTTTATGCATACTTGTCGGATGCACTTGGGTGTCAAGAGATGATTGTGTGTCAGTTATGGATGTCTTGTTTGTAATACAAGGTAATACCATCGGTTGCACTGACGGAGTTGTAGTTATTAAGGACCCACAGTCGGACGAGTCTAGCCATACCCTAACTTTCGGAACCGTCGCCGTCCATTGTATCACCTATCCCCCTTGAAAGGATTGGTTCGCATTTGGAAATGAGGATATGAGGGTTCGCCTTTGCTGGCACCTCCAGTCGCAGTCGGAGTCAAGTAATATAGAAGCCATGTGGTGGGTTGTCTATGTTGTTGAAGGGTTTAAGGACTGGGTGAGGGAAATTGCCTGGAACCCTGTTGTTCGGAACGAGTTTGCCAATGATTGCTAGGATCGATCTGTTAATGTTTGGTAGACCGTGGAGTGTGGCGATGTTAGTGATGGTTCAGTCTCTGTTGAGTTGGTCTGGGACTCTAACATTGAAATGCTCGGCGCGGCAGGTATGAGGTTTGACGGTGTCGTTGGTCTGTATGCCGGTAGTAGGAGACCGCTTGAAGCAACGCTGGCTTTTGGGTAGGATGAAGCGGATGTAGGATTCGATAGCGTCTTGTAGGTCGCTAGTGAAGTTGGATGGTTTAATATCGCAAGAAGAAGAGAGGTGGTGGAGGCCGATAGATTGTTGCAGATATTTCTTTTTTATTAAACGCACAAGATCTTTCCTTACTCACTCCGCTTCTCGCAGATTAGAAAAAAGCATGGCAGTTTATGATATTCATATTCACAGAGAGAAGATATTGGCCATCGCGTCCCGGCAATGCATGGAGCGGAGAGAAATGAACATCATATCTGATGCTAGACGTGGTTTCTTTGAAAATCAAATATACTAATTGTGTAGGAGTTGCTTTCTTTGATATGACTTTACAACACACTTTCCTCCAGTTCATTCTAACAGTTCAACAGTTGACTTTTTTTTGTTGCGATTTTGATTGATGTGACGATGTCAGTGTAGCTGTTTCTTTCTTTTTGGTTTTCGCTCCCATCCTTGTGGGAGAGTGTGTCTTATTGATCGTTAAGAAAAGCGAGAAAGGTTGAGAGTATCGACTGTTTTTTGTCATTGTCGTTGCCTTAAAGAGAAGAAACAAAAATGGGTCTTTCGTATGGTCTTGTGGGTGGTAGAGGGAATACAAAGACTACTGTCGTTCGCGGAATGGTCAAAGGAGCATTTACCTCCAAAAAGTCACGGCTCACGGGAGCGTTAAAAATTCACGCGACGAATAGAGAAACAGGACGCGTTTTAAATAGAGACAAGCTGGACTGCATTTCCTTCTTCTTGTTCCCTTTCGTACTTCCTTCCTTTCTTTCTTTCTTTCTTTGTTTTTCTGCCCTTTACACCTTACTGTGTCCCACACGTGCTTTTCACTCTATCTTACTATCCCGGCTCTCCTACCTTCTCACGCCACGACCTCCGTGTGGCACAATGCCCTCCACTCCTATTCACATCCAACACTCGAGTCGTCATAGAAGGCATGACCAATCCACTTGCTACGCGTTTGAAAACAAGGAGGAAGAGAGAGAAGAAATGGAGTAGACGAGCAAGGAATACTAGTGACATGTCTTTTAATAAGGGAAAGTAACAATGAACTCACTGTGGTTTGGTATATGCAAAGTGGCAATTGCTTCTTGTACCTTTGAAAGGACAAAGAAGTAAATGGGCCAAAATGCACAGCCTTTTTCTAATCTAATTGCAGTATCTGCTTTGATAAAGGTTGTGTGTGTATGCATGAGAGCCATTGGTGCAAATAGACACTCAAGCGCAAGTCAATGGCGCAAAAAGGAGAAAAGGAGATGAGGGTTACACGAAAGGAAAAAGGAAAGAAGAACCCATAAAGGCAGGACCGGGTCACCCACTCCTCCCTTTCTCACCTCTCTCGTTGGTTGCCCTTTCTTCTTTTGCCTCCCCCTCCCCCCCATCACCTTTGCCAACAGTCTCATTCACCATCTCTTTCGCTGATCGCCGAATGTTCATTGCATTCACTACATTCGGAATCAGCACATCCTCAGCATACAGATAAAAAGACCCGGCCGAAGAAGCAGCCCTGCGTCCTTTACACAACCACAACCACATACCTCAGCTACCAAAATCAAAAAGAAAAAGAAAAAGAAAAAGAAAACACCAAACACTTCTTGGCTCTTTTATTTTCTTACACCTCCATTTCCTCGGTACTTTCCAATACACCCAACTACCCGCCCACTCGCCCACTCACCCACCTCGCAGCATTCGGTCTACCGTGAACAAGAACGCGACTTAAAGAATCAACCACACTCTGCAAATGTGAGTCGGGATGTCCGCCTGGCTCCGGCACGAGGAGTGATTATCGATATCAGGTTGGCGTTGGTTGCTCACATACCCACTTCTCTCCCTCCCTCACTCTCCCTCCTTGACGTTCCTTTCTTTACCTTCTACACGGAAACAAAAACAAAGAACACAGACATACACACACCTTCTTCCTTGCCGCACCCATTTGTCCCTCTCAAAAAAAACGAAAGCAAGAACGCCGTTTCTTCTACAAGTACGTGGTTGTATGTTGTTGAGTTTTTATTACTCACGGAAACAACTGTGATTCAATGTCAAACAGAAAGGCAAGGGTCGAACACGCATGCATTGACATGTCGGATGTTCTTTCGGTCGCTTTACCTATTTAGCACCTCCTTCAGTCACCAACATCTATACCCCTAAGCAGTTGACGCCATCTCCGCTTTTGAACCAAACACACAAGCAAGCAAGGTGAGAAGAATAAACAGAAGCAATTCGGTATTACACTCAGCACAGCATGCTTCACAACTACAATTGCTGACATTTATGCTTGTCGGGCTCATCGGCTTTGCTATTGGCGCACCATAGACCTTATTCTCGGACACTATGACCATCCGTCCCCTCAAACAAGTCGACCAAGACGCAGCTGCTGGTGAAGACCCCACCTTCCCCTCGGCTCTTGGAAAGGACGACCAACTGCTCAGGTCCCTGGACATCTCCAAGTCCACGTCCAAGCCCTTGCCTACCCTTCCTAGAATCTCACTTAGTGTGTTCCTGAAGAACGTTCCCAAATCAGCCATCAAGACCAAGCTGCCTCGCCCTCAACAGCGCATCGAGAGGACAGACCAATTGGTCTATTGCAACTCCTTGCTGCTCCAGGAGTCACATGCTTTGTCATCGTCTGAGCAGGAACCTACTCTTGACAAGGATGAGCTGGCCTGGCTGACAGAGATCAAGAATGATCCTATGGAGCGAGATCGTTTGCAATGGCTTGCAACTCGTATGGTAGAGGCGTTCGTCCAGGACACTATCAAGGACACTAACAGGATCGTAGAGATTGTCGCTCTAGGACCTATCCTGGAGAAGGAGTCCTACCGCAAGCTGTTGTCTTCCTTAATCACAGGGTTTGAGGAATCTCCACTCATGGATACAAACCTGCTCCAAGGGCTTGTCCAGTTGGCCCAATCCTCTTCTCCAGGTCACCTTGTCTCCGACGACCTGGTCAAAATCCTCAGCATTCTCAGGATCCGATTGCAAGGCACCCACCAGCAGTCAACTGAGCACCCCTACTACCTCACCTTGGCAATCTCCAGAGTCCTTGACGTCATGGCTGACCACAAGATCCAGGATCTGGACAGAGTTCTTGAGCACGAGCCTCTGTCTGGGGTCTTGTCAGGGTTGAAGGGCAGCACCGATCCTTACCTCATGTACCAAGCCTGTTATGCCTTCCAGGCCCTGCAGTATGTGCCTAACAACGAGACTGTTTTGCAGGCAGTCTTGCGTCATTCGCGAGGCGTGGTGGATGGTGTGGTTAAGATTACGGCACTGGGCAAGCTGGATCTGGGATCAGTACTCGAGGGACTGGGAAATCTGCAGGATGCACTCGGGAACATTATTGGTGTTGCAGGCACTGTTTACGAAGGAACAAGTTCTCTGATGGAGAGTGGTCAAGGAGTCATGGAGAGTTTGAAGGAGAGATATGGAGCCGGCCAGAAGAGACCCTGGTATGCTGCCATTCGTGCCGCCTATGCTCTTGCAGAAGCCGGTCAGTTGAAAGATCTCAATTGTCTGATCTGCGAGGCTCCTTGTCGTCGTGACCCCTTGTTCCAGTGGGGAATCTGCCAGCTGTTGGGTGAGGTTGCGATCGATCTCATTTGGTCAGCGACCTCTCGCCAGCAAGCCAATGAACTACTTGGTCGCCTCTACAAGAATGACCCGGAGTGGGGTAGAGATGAAAGTGTCAAGGCGTGGATGCTGACCATCATCGACAAGGTGGGATCTATTGCCGACCAGGAGGTTGCCGCTAATGCTCTGGCTCTGAAGCAGGAGCTCTCTTCAGGCGATACCCCCGCAACCCGCCACCCTTACCCATTGAGGTCTCGTCTGCCGATCCCAGCCACTTCCCCGATCCTTGCAAAGGTCCAGGACATCCCCTACCTCGAGTACGAGCTGTACAAGCTTCGATTACAGCGACTCCAAGAATACGATGAACGAGCGATTTACGTCCTTCCAGAAGCAAAACCATCGCTCCTGGCCAAGGATGATGAATTGTTTCCTCTGTTGGAGAAGGTACTGGAGTTTCTTGCCAGTGACTGTCAGGTCATGCTCATTCTGGGCGACTCTGGTTCCGGAAAGTCGACATTCAATCGATACCTGGAGCACTTGCTTTGGAAGGAGTACAAGCGAGGTGGGCCAATCCCACTTTTCATCAACTTACCCGCCATCGACGAACCCCAGAACAACATGGTCGACAAGCAGCTCCAGTTTCTCAACTTTGATGAGGATCAGATCATGGAGCTCAAACTGCACCGCCAATTGATTCTCATATGCGATGGATACGACGAGAGCCAGCAACTCGTCAACTTGCACAGGACCAACTCACTTAACCAGACCGGACAGTGGGACACCAAGATGGTCATCAGCTGCAGATCCCAGTACCTCGGACGGTCATACCAGGATCGTTTCAAGCCTCAGCCTACCGACCGATATAAGTCGACCCCTCAGCGTGTCTTCCAGGAAGCCGTCATTGCTCCCTTCTCCGAGGAGCAGATCGAGGACTATATCGAACAGTATGTTCCTCTCGAACCAAGAACCTGGAGCACCGAAGACTACATGGACAAGTTGACTACGATCCCTAACCTCATGGATCTGGTCACGAATCCGTTCCTCCTCTTACTCGCGCTCGAGGCACTTCCCGATGTCACCAAGGGCAACCAAGACCTGTCCACAATCAAGATTGTCCGTATCCAACTCTACGACACCTTTGTCAATCACTGGCTCAATGTCAACAACCGACGGCTCCAAAGCAACCCCTTATCCAAGCAGGATTACGACATGTTGGGAATGCTAGAGGATGCGGGATTTGAAGCTATGGGCGTGGACTACTGTACGAGACTGGCATCGGCGATGTTTGAGAAACTGAACGGAAAGGCTGTCGTCCAGTATCTCCACCTCAAGGACAAGACGACGTGGAAAGTCGAGTATTTCGGTCCGGACCCAGAGGTGCGACTGTTGCGAGAGGCTTCTCCAGTGACCCGTTCAGGAACCCACTTTCAGTTTCTTCACCGGTCGATGCTGGAGTATTTCTTTTCCTGTACCGTTGTCCGTTCCAGTACCTCTGTGCCTGTTGACGAATGCGCTCCCCAATCGACACCCGACTCTTCCGACGTCCAATCGCTCGACCCCATGTGCCCTTTGTTCACGCGCAACCTTCTCGACGAGCCCCCCGTTATACAGTTCCTCAGCGAGCGAGTGCAGGAGAATCCTATCTTCAAGGGCCAGCTCCTCGAGGTCGTCGAGAGGACCAAGTCTGATGTCTCATTGGGAACCGCGGCAGCCAACGCCATCTCCATCTTGGTCAGAGCCGGCGTGACCTTCCATCGACACGATTTCCGAGGCATTCGGATTCCAGGGGCCGATCTCTCCGGTGGGCAGTTTGATTCGGCGCTGTTTCAAGGGGCTGACCTCAGGGGCGCCAATCTTGGAATGAGTTGGCTACGCAAGGCGGACTTCAGTAACGCGCTGATGGAGGGTGTTCGATTCGGGGAACTGCCGTACTTGGAGGAAGACGACGATGCTTGGTCATGTTGCTACTCGCCTGATGGAAGAATGCTTGCGGTGGGTCAGCGACGTGGAGCTATTAGCTTATACGACATATCAACCTGGAAAAAAATCCGCTCGCTTCTCGGACATGACGGCGACATCGAATTTTTGGCGTTCTCACCCGACAGCCGGTGGCTGGTATCTGGGAGTGAGGACAAAGCAGTGCGAGTGTGGGATTGCAGCAGCGGTGATCCTCTTGCGACCATGAACGGACACACGCGCAACGTGTTATCGGTGGAATTTTCTCCTTGCGGCAAGAAAGTCGCGTCAGCCAGCCTGGACAAGTCGGTACGATTATGGGACTCGGTGACCGGAGAGCCGCTGTTTGTGCTGGAGGGTCATAAGGGCGCTGTCAACAGTGTCAAGTTTACACCGGATGGACGTCGGCTTGTGTCGTGTGGTGACGATAAGACGATTCGATTCTGGGATGTAGAGACAGGAGCGCCAGGGGATGTTTGGGAGCTGGACCTTGGACCTGTCGTTTGTCTCGACATTTCACCTGATGGTCACCAGCTCGTATCTGGACATCACGATGGCACTCTGAGGCTCTGGAGCACCGCCTCTGGGTCAGCAGGACTTGACTTACATGGCCACACTAACGCTGTCGTGAGGGCTTTGTTTTCCGCCGATGGTCAACGGATCGCTTCAGCTAGCTCTGACTCCACCGTCAAAATTTGGGATGTGTCATCTGGCGTCCTCGTCTCCGAGTTCAACGGCAATAATTCCCTCGTCGATATTTCTTTCTCGTCGAACGGACAACATCTCGCTTCCACCGATGGTTCCAGAGAGGTTCGTCTGTGGGACGCGAGCTCAAGCGGATGCAGCCTTGGACAACGTGGACATTCCCATTTCGTCAGAACAGTCGCTTATCTACCTACTGGGCAGTTTATCTGGTCAGGAAGCATGGACAAATCCGTGTTAGAGTGGGACGCTCGAACAGGTACCGTGGGATCTGCCCATGCTCTTCCCATCGAGTTCGTATATTCAATCGCATTTTCACCGAACACGAAGCACACGGCGGTCGCGCACGGAGATGAGAGTATCCAATTGTGGGACCTTGGAACCGGCGAACTTGGACCTGCCCTTGAAGGACACACTGGGATTGTGGTGAGGTTGATATTTTCACCATGTGGCAAGTGGATTGCGTCTGCTAGCAAGGACAAGACTGTTCGGTTGTGGGAGCCGGAGAGTACCGAGCAGGGACACGTTTTAGCCAACATGGATTGCGGTACTTTCAGTAACTGTACTGTGACATTCTCGCCGATAGGACAGCAGCTTGCGGCCGGCGATGTGGATGGTACAGTGAATATCTTCGACACACAATCAAAGACGCTTTTCAGGACAACAACTTTGGAGGGGGAGAGAATTAGTGCCTTGGCCTATTCCCCAAACGGTCAGGAGCTTGCTATTGGCGCCAATGGCCTTTTATTCTTCTGGGACCTTCAGTCGAAGGAGCCCGACCTCAAACTGGAAGTTGACCCTTCTGGTACTGATTGCATCGCTTACTCACCCTGCGGAAGATGGATCGCCTGTGGAAGTTACGGCAACACCGTCCAACTCTGCGGTCGCTACTCGAGTGGTATGGGGGCCGAGTGTGTTGTTGCTGTCGTCGATGGATTCCTTGGCCTCGTTACCGATATCGCCTGGAACCCGGTTGAGCCGCTGGAGTTTGTCACTAGTAGTAATGATCGGTCTGTTCGTGTCTGGCGGATCTCGAAGAGCAATGACAGTGATGGCGTAGTGTCTGTTGACTTGATCTGGGGATCCGACATCGGAATGCTTGGCACGTTCGGCATGATACTCGAGGGCGTTACTGGTCTTGACGCCACCAACCGGAAACTGTTACTCCAGCGGGACGCCGTCGATGATACATTGACCTCAAAGGCAAATGAAGCGGAAGTAGGTTCCTCTTGTGATTAAGTTGATGGATTCAAGAGGCATTCTTTTTGCTTAGGCGCAAACAGGGCCGCGGCTTCCTCTGTACACTTGTTTTTTCAATACACAAAACCACTTCTTTATTTTTTCACTTCTCACAATGCAAATACATTTCAACTTAGACCGAATTGAAAGAGAGGAGAGATTGCTGAAGAGGTCTGGGCAATGAATAGAATGGGAGTCATGGCCATGTACCCAACACTCGACGATACCTGTCATCCTTGAAATGACGATGGATGAACCGACACTTCTTCACACGGTTACTGCGGCATTGGTATGAAGGGGGTTTCTAAGCTCAAATATTAATACAGCGACGTCTTTCTCATGTTGTGTGGTTAATCGTCTAACTTCTTTCTTTTTCCTTTATTTTCGTTCCTTACACCGTACTCAACAAATACCACAGACACCACCGTCATCACCATGTGAGAGCTCGACGCAATAACAGCACCAACAATTCATATCACCAATGCCGTTAACAACGCAATCTACAAACTAAGATGTCGCATGTCTCCGGGCAAATGCCAACACGAAAATAAGTTTCTGCAAATACGACCTCTTAATGGTCGTTCTTTCATTATTTTGGCCTCTGTCGATTGTACTCAGGTATGAACCCATATGTTGAAAACGCGATTTTCTTTGTTTTCTTGAGCTTTTATTCTCTGTAGTATTTCGTTTTTTGTGTATCTGTCTACAAGGTTGAGAAAAAAGAGAGGAAAGTAACTCTACCAGTCTCCCATCCCACCCATCCACCCGCTCAAAAGACAAATATCTTCTGCATCAAGAACGCCTCTCCCTCCGCACCATAAACACTCAAATCCATATCATGATCCGCAACAACCTGGAACCCGCCCGCGTGCTGCCAGAACGGTTTCGTGCCCTGCACACTCACGAGGACAATCTCCTTGAGGTTTGGCGCGCCCTTTCTTCTCCTGTGCCTGTGTCCGTGGGCGTGACTGCGGGTCTTTTTCGAACCCCGACGACCTCCACGACGACGACGCGTTGTTGATGTTTCCTTCGATGCTGTGTTGTCGTCGCTGTTGGCGCTCTCGGAATGACTTCCACTACCCTCCTCCTCCTCTTCCTCAGTATCTACCAGATCCCCACTCGCACCCTCACCAGCACCAGGAGCACCCTCTCCTCCGTGAACATCTCGGTTCGAGACCAAAGACTCCTCAAGAGCTTTCCACAGCTTCGAAGCCAGACCCCGGCCCCTCCAACTCGGGTGGATCGCACAATCATGGATGTAGTACTTCTCCATCCACTGGTCATGGTCATACTTTGTCTCTCCCTCGGACTCCTCTTCGTCATCATCCTGAAGGTGGTCCTTGCCAGCAGCAGTTCCGCCGCCTTCCAATCGGATTCGCTTCTGCTTTGAGGACGCCTCACCCTTCTTCTTCTCCTCCTCCTCGGTGGCGGTAGCGGCGTGGGCGCCCATGCGGTGGAGGGTGACGGATTCGCGGCTGTAGGGATGTGAGAATAGGTAGCCGACCGGTTCTTCCCACTGGAACAAGACCGTCGTATCCTCCTCCTCCTCTTCTTCCTCTCCCCCAGCCTTCTCTGCAGGTGCACCCGTGATCGATGACGCAGCAGCATCACCTCCACCCCCTGCTGACTTTGAATCATGTCCATGCCCATGTCCATGGCGAGCATGCGGGACATCCAAACCCGTGGATCGCTTATCAGGCAAAGGAGGGCCATTATCCTCATCATCGGTCCCCTCCAAGATATCAGGCGTCCGTGCGCGCACAATATCAACATGTTCAACCGTTTCTCCTCCAATCGACGTCGTAGTCGAGGTCGTAGTCGTCGTCGTGCTAGACCCATCCGGTCCCGTCTCTGTAATCTCCACAACCGAAATCCCATGCACAACCTCCCCCTCCCCCTCCCCCTCCTCCTCCTCCTCCTCTCCCTCTATCTCTACCTCCTCAACCTCCCCCTCATCCCCTTCCTCAGCACCAACCCAAGTCGAAGTATCATCATGCGTAACAACAGAATAAGTCGCGAGCGCAACAAAGTTCCCCGCAGGGTAGGCCTCCATCTTTGACCGAAAAACGTCCTCAGACTCGTGAAAGTCTGTCCGACCAGGGTAGGCGAGGACTTGGATCTTGTGGATTGCGGGAAGGTGCTCGGGGCGGGCGCGGATTATTGAGAGCGATTGGAGGGTCCGGGTGGAGAGGTCTAAAGGTGGGGACCAGGATCTGTCTGACATATTGGGGCTGGTAGATTTTTTTAGGGTAGGACTTGGTGTGTGGCTGCAGGAGTGTAGGTGTGAAGGGTGTACGCGTGAGCGTGAGAGAGAGCTGTGCGCGTTATGTGTGTCAGGAAAGAAAAAAAAGTGGACGAGTGTTGCTTTTCTTTGGTAAGTGAAGAAGAGAAGAATTGATGAGAGTGAGAGAGGTATGGCGTAAAAGAAAAGGGTGGGAAGAGGTGGTTCGAAAAGAAGCAGAGACATGAAAAAAAAAATGTCGCACCTATGGATGGGCGCATGTATCAGTAAGATTTACGTGATCTGATCTGTACTGTGACGTATTCATATCGGGGGGGGGGATTTTTTTTTCTACGGTTGTTGTTTTGATTTTTTTCTATGCCCTTTTTTTGCAAACATATTTTTTTTCTTTCTTCCCCCTCTTCCTTATCCTCCTTCCTCCCTTCACTTAAAGTACACTCACTCCTGACACGACGCCTCTGATAACAAACAACAAAGGTAACACCTCAACTCCATCCACCCAATCCTTTATCTATTTCGTCGCCATCCCTTTCCATCCTGCTTATGATGTATCGTTATTCCGCGTCTAAACAACAATGTTGATTAAACAAACGTGCCTTCCTTGATCTGAAGCAACAACCTCCTTCAAAAAGAAGCTCTTTTCTTTCTTGTCATAAAACACAAAACTAATCCTTGTGCTGTTGTCTCGATTGATAGGTATTTTCGTATTGTATGCCCGGAACTATAGTTAATGAAACGAGGAATGACAATAATAAACAAAATAAAATGAACACGCCAGAGGCAAAATGTGAAGCGTTGACTAGTTTTTTAATATGGATGAAAAGATTCTATGAGTCGTGAGAAAGAGGGAAAAAAGTGGATATCAAGATGGCCTAACGGAAAAGGCAGGAAGGGGTCATGTCGCACAGCTGGTATGCATATACTGCATCCATCTGTCAGTTCGTGCTGTCATAAACATGAAAGAAAGATAAGGAAAAAAAATAGAAACTTGTTTAAAGAGTCTCGCGGCAGGCCTTTAAGCACTCCATAAGACCCTTGATCTGGGCAGTCAACGCCTGGCACTCCTTGGGACTCTCAGCGACCTCCAAAGCAAGGCGATATGCCTCTAGTTTGACCAAGATCGTCGCCATAGTCTTGTGTGTTGCCGCCACAAGTGCCTGCACCTCAGGCGAGAGTGGTGCTGGTGGTGGTGGAGCAGGTCCGTTGTGTAATTGTTGTTGTTGTTCAGATCCAGTTCCGTTCATAGACGCGTGTTGCTGCTGCTGTTGATGAAGGTGACTGGCTCCATTAGCATGGTAATTAGGATTGTTGTAGCGAGGAGGGCGAATATTCTTCAACTCTGGACGTTCACCCTCGGAGGGATGGTATTCTGAAGAGGTCGAGTAGGTCGATGTGGGGCGCGATCCTGCTGGTGGGGCTGGTCCTGAAGGAACTGGTGGGAGCGATCTGCTCGAGTACTCTCCTCCCTTACGGATAATCTGAATATGTTTGCGCGCCTCTTCATCCTCTGATGCCAGCTTCTAAATTAATCCACCACAAAATAATTATCCCATCAGCGTCCATGTCACACAAGTCATAACACACTAACGTCAAAAAAACAAAAAAAGAAACAAGGAAGACAAAATTACATCAAGATCTTCGCTGAGGTGCTTGCCGAGAATCTGCTGGCTGGCAGATGCGAGGCTGGAGGGCATAGGGGCAGCAGGCGGGAGAATAATAGAACCAGAGACTCTTCCAGCAGAATCGCGCCGGCTGCGACCGAACGAAGGGCTGGCCAAAGGAGATGATGCCCTAATACTGGGAGATGTCACTGAAGTGACAGCCTGGTGTTGTGGTGGGAGGGCAGGCGAAGGCGTCTGGGGAGGAGGAGGCAAGGAGGTAGGTGCTGGTGGGAGAGGAGGCAATGGTGCCGAGACGGGCTCAGGTGCGACGATCGTGTACTTTCCATGCTCGAGATCTTGTTCACGCTGAAAGTAGTTGTCGCACACCACACAGTACTCTTTCTTTTCACGGTTTCTCAACAAAGGTACCTGTCAGTGCGTAATCATCGTTCAGTGAGGTTAGTATCCCTGTTGAGGGTAAACAAAAATTTGCCCTCGAAGAAAAAAAAAACTTCTGGGCAGGGGCACTTACACCGTGGCAGGAGAGGTTGGGGCAGGGGTCTTGCAACATGGCCCATCCTTGAAGCATCTTTTGACCGATCAGACGGGAAGCACGCTCGCTCTGCTCGCGCTTGGACTCGCGCTCCTTGACTTCGTCCTCCGAGGGCTTGAACACTTCCTCCTCGGCATCCTCGAAATCATCGTCGCTTTCGACACCAGTCTTGTCGCCGTCGTCTACATCATCCTCCTCGTCTTCAGCTTCCTGAGCCTGCTCGAGAGGTTGCTCCTGAGTTGCCTCCTGTTGTTGTTGCTGCTCATCTTCTTGTTTCTCTTCTTGTTCTTGAGTTTGGACCGGAGGCTGCTCCTGTTCTTGAACTGGTCCCTGAGGCTGCTCCTGAGCAGTCTCAGTTGGTTGTTCGATCTCCAAAAGGCTCTGGGTGTCTGCGTCAGGCTCATCTACTTCGAAAGCCTCGACAGTGACCTCGCTCTCGATCTCCTCGCTGTGTTGCTCTTGTTCCTCAACTGGCTCCTCGGTGGTGGCAGCAGCAGTCTCCTGATCCTTTTGTGGAGCAGTCGTAGCAAGGGGTTCCAAGACCTCGGTTACGACTGATTCAGTGGCAACGGGAGGAACTGGACCAGTAGGAGGGCTGGGAAGAGGTCCCGACGTGATTGCTGAGGGTGGGGGAGGTGGAGGAGTTGAGGGTGGTAGAATGGGGCCCGAGAGGATGACTGAGCTCTGAGGCGAACGCTTTATGTCTCTTGGCACAAGTGTAGGAAGCAGAGTCCCAGCTGGTGGGGGAGGGGACAGAGGCAGGGCAGGGGGAGCGGTTGAGGGTGCAGGTGGTGGAGGACCTGGAGGTCTAGGGATATTAGCGGGTTTGAGACCCAATGGTCCGGATGTAGTCTTTGCTCCAGTGGGAGGAGGAGGAGGGGTTCCGGGAGGCATTGGCAGAGGGGTTGTTGCGCGAGGGGGGGGAGTCGAGGGAGGTTGAGGAGGAGCACCTCCAATGCTCCTGGCGCCAACGGGACGAAGTGCGCGACGTGCTTCAAGCATGGGATCCAAAGTCGAAGATCGGTGATTTTGAGGCGAGGGAGGGCGGAAGGGTCCTGGGGCAGGGGTCGAAGGGAGGGAAGGAAGGGCAGAGGTGGGAGCAGGTGTTGTCATGGCCGCAACTGTAACTGCAGGTGGGGGAGGCGGGAGAGTTGTTGCTTGTGCTGGGGAAGATGCTGGTCCTGGTGCTGTTGTTTCTGTAGTGGTAGTAGTTGTAGTTGAGACTTCCTCGGGGTCGACAGGGGGGTTGAGTTGACAGTTGACGCAGATCTGACTTGTTGCTTCACGGTTGCGCATCAACGGTGTCTAAAACCAGTTGATGAATAAAGAATGAAGGGAGTAGGTGAGTGATGAGGTGAGAAGAGAATGAAAGACTGAACGAGGGTAAGAAAAAAAAAAAAAAAAAAAAAAAAAAAGATGATCGGGGTTCATCTTGCCCTGGCTTTGTTTTTAGCAGACGGAGGGTTACACACGATAACACACGATAACACACGATAAAGGGACAATAAAACAAGGGGAATGGTGGATAATTGTCGCTCATACGCCTGTTGGCCGTTGGGGCAGAAGGAGCACACAGGGGGTCATGGTAGGAGTTTCTACTCTTGTTGTTGTATGCTCACTTCACTTCAACCCCACTCTTTTTGCTCAACACTCTCACTCTCAGACTCGCCGCAAGTAAGCAAGCGAGAGTGAAAGAGACACAACAACCGCCACAGAAAACGTGAGCCATTCTTGCCCTTTTCCTAGTGTCGAGACTAACGACGCCTCGAAAGGCACTAGACCTAAAGGACGCAGCAAAACCGGAATCGTTGGTGTTCAATCAACTTACATTGCAGTCCGGACAACCATCATTCAGCATGGCCTAAAGTGAAAGAGGAGAAGCAGAAGGAGTTAGTTGTCTCCAGGAATCCAGGGGTGCCCAAGAGGTTGCCAAAGCCGATAACTTTTTTTTTCTTGTTATAAATAAATTGGCTCAAAGGGGTCCCTGTCCACTTACCCAACCCTGCAGCATGTAGTTGCCCATTGCGGCCGAGACTTTGTCGGTGTCCATTGTGAATGTGTTTGTGAAGGAAATGTGTTCGAGTGAAGTAGAGGGAGAGTGTGTGTTGTTGGATGTTGAGAGTGGATGGAATGAAAGAGTAGATCTGAGGGGGGGGGGGGGGGGGAAGGAAGGATGGTGGCAAACAAAACAAAGTGAAAAGAAAGGGAAAGGTGCGCGAAAAGAGGAAAACGAAAAAATTAAAATGAAAGGGACAAGAGAAGAAGAGAAAAAGAAAGTTAAAGAGCACAACACAGGGCAGAAGGAGATGAAATCAACGAGGGGCACCTCCTGAACGAACACGCACACCCAAATCATTATCTGAGCTAAGCACTCCTTGACAGACACAAACGAGGAGGAGAGATATTCCGCCATACAAACACAACAGAGATGGGGAGAACGAACAACGACACTGAGAAAGAAAGAGAGCGATGGGGAGTCGCTAAATTGCTTTTGGTTGACCATCCATGATGGATAATGGCTAAACTACCGCGTGTGTATATGATGGGGACAGCATAAGAGATTAAAAACGTACACAGTACTCTCTCGCACATGCACACCCATCTGCTCCACATTTCTCGGGGCATATAAATCAGTCTCTGTGAGTGTATGAATGCTATGCACATGTACCTATCTACCAATGCCTGCTCACCAGCTATGTACGTACTCTGACTTTTGGATCAGCCATACCATTGACTGCGAACAAACAAAAGACGAGTGAAACGAGGTAGAGCTACTTCTTCATCTTGGATGATGGACAACGCCCTCGTTGCATCCTTGTTAACAAGCGGGTCATTGTTGACAGCAATCACAATTAAAATAGAAGGTGGAGGGAAGTCAGATCCTATTTTTGCAAGTACCATTTGCATCGTGGGTTGAAATATGAAGTTCATGAAGGACATACAGAGAGAATGGACGTCAACAAAGGCGCTGACCAGCCAGACATGTATTTCTTCATTTCATGTTAAAGAAGAGAGGGCGGGAAGCCAAAAATAAACACCATTAGCGTTCATGCTCCTCCTTCCTTCACCATCACCCTCGTTCTCTTTTCGCCTTCTTCTCCACCTCTCACACACCCTTGCAATTGTGTGTGTGTGTGTGTTTTTGTTTGCTCTCTAGAGGTATCTATCTCCATGTTGTATGCCCAAGTAGCCATTCATGTCTTGTTGTTGAGGTCGTCGATCGATGCTTCTAGCCTCATTCTTGTGTGCTTCTTTTTCATTTGTCCGTTGCTGTGAGGTTAATTAAGAGATTCAAGAGGGGTCGGTTTCTTAGTAATTGCTCCTCGTAGATCGGGCCACTGCTTTTCACTCTTGCTCTCTCTCTCGCTCTCTTCCCCTTTCCAAACGAGCACAATCCGAGGTCTAGATCAAAAAAGAAACATAATCCTTCTTAAGAAAGAAGATTGCAAAAGTTAATAATGAAAGAAAAAAAAAAAAAAAAAAGAGAGAGAGCGTGGAGGTGTCAGTTGGTCCTTTTTATGGCTTTCCTCAGACTTGATAATCTCTCCATCGGAAAAGAGAACCCACTCGGGGACTGTTTTGTTAATTTTTTTTTTATTTGGCGGCGTAGTTTCTCTATCATTCCTTCCGCTGTGTGGTCCCTATGTTACTTTCCCACATGCCATAATAGACATGGCTTCCTTTTTGTTTCTTTTTCTCTCTTTCTCCCGTTAATGACAGAGTGGTGTGCCATAGCATGTCATGTCCTAGTCAGTCGCTCCTTGCTCTTGTTCCTTAATCTACAAGCAAGCAAGCTATCAAGTATGTGTCCAGTATGCATACCAGTTGCATACAGCCCCCATTCACAGGACCAGAAAAGCATAAAATTTCTTGGTGGCTTTGCTCTCACCCAGGAGTTGAGTCAGGAAATCGCATCTCGATCAAAAGGACGGACACACAGGGACAGGACAGGACAGGACAGGACAGGACAGGACAGGCGACTCACTTTTGTTTACCGTACAAAATAAAAAAGTCTTTTTCTTCTTTTTTCTTCTTTTCCCATCACCGCCCACCAACAACCCCACCAACAACATCACCACCATGGCCGATAACGCTACTCCCGCCCCTGCCGCCGCTGAAGAGGTCAAGCTCTACAAGGACGAAGTCACCGGAGAGATGATCTCCAAGTCGTACGTTTCCTTTTTCCTTTTCCTCTTCTTTTTTTTTTTGACTCTGGCTCTTTTTACGCTGGCTCTTGTTTTCGGGACGAATCAGCTCTGTTGAGTTGTCGTGATGCTGCTTCTCGCTACCTCCTTGCGTTGTGTTGTTGATGCAAGTTGCTTCTTTTCTTTGTCCGCTTGTTCATCGAAGCAATGAAGCGAAACGAAAGGCAAGGAACAACAAAGCAGTTGCATAGCACACACACACGTTCCACCAGTCCCTGTCGACCTTTTGCAGGACCTGGCGACTCTTCAGCGGATCAAAAAATCAAAAGGATCACGCATACATTGGTACACTCATGACTTCCGGAGTACACCTTTGCTAACTCGCCCTCTTCTTCCTTTCCATTACGACCGCGTTGAAAACCAATTGAAATAGGGAGCTCAAGAAGCGTCTGAAGAACAGAGAGAAGGAGGCCAAGAAGGCCGAGAAGGCTGCCAACGCCCCCGCTCCCGCTGAGTCTGCTGTCAAGAAGACCAAGGAGGTCTCTGCCGCTGAGGAGGAGGAGAACCTGAACCCCAACGTAAGCATCTTGTTTTTTTAGGCTGATCAGACAGTTTGATATTTGAACGTGCTATGCCACTGAGAAAGGGAGAGCGGGCGCAGGGGTAGAAGCACATTTTGAATGGGACGGACGTAAGGATGTGATAAGAACACTCTTGCTCATTACAATTGATCGCAATCAGGCGGCGTTATGTGTGAACAAGAGGCATGCTAGGCATTCCACTGACAAAGGATAACAAGGACCAGGTCTTTAAGGTTGATCAGACAACAAGGCTATGAATTAGGCAATGAGGAGATCGAGTTGTAGGAAAATACGATACACTCAGACACAGAGCACTGAGTGGAAATGGAGAACACGAGTGACAAAAAGGCTAACGCACGCTCAATCTTCCCTTCCCTTATGACCATCTAGCAATACTTTGAGATCCGCTCGAAGAGGGTGAACACTTTGCGCGCCAACAAGGAGACCTACCCTTACCCCCACAAGTTCCAGGTCTCAATCTCGGTGCCCGCATTCATCGAAAAGTACAACGGCTTGAAGGCTGGTGATGTCGAGGAGGAAATTGTCACGGTTGCCGGTCGTCTCCACAACATGCGCACCATGGGCAAGCTCCGCTTCTACGATCTCCACTCGGACGGTGTCAAGATCCAGATCACTGCCCAGGCCCAGGATTCCGAGCGTGACTTCAACGAGGTCCACGACTCGCTCCGCCGTGGAGATATTGTCGGTGTCCGTGGTGTTGCCGGTCGCACCAAGCCCAAGAAGGGTGGCGACGGTGAGTTGTCGATCTTCCCCAAGGATATCACCCTCCTTGCCCCTTGTCTCCGCATGTTGCCCACTACCCATTTCGGCTTCAAGGACCAGGAGTCCCGTTACCGCCAGCGTTACCTGGACTTGATCATGAACAACCACGTTCGCGACATCTTCAAGACCCGCGCCAGGATCATCAACTACCTCCGCAAGTTCTTGGACGATCAGGATTTCTTGGAGGTCGAGACCCCCATGATGAACATGATTGCCGGAGGCGCCACTGCCAAGCCCTTCGTCACTCACCACAACGACCTCAACCAGGAACTCCACATGCGTATCGCCCCCGAGTTGTACCTCAAGATGCTCGTTGTTGGAGGTTTGGACCGTGTCTATGAGATTGGTCGCCAGTTCAGAAACGAGTCGATGGACTTGACCCACAACCCCGAGTTCACCACCGCAGAGTTCTACATGGCCTACGCCGATATGTTTGATGTCATGGAGATGACCGAGGCTCTCCTCGTCGGAATGGTCAAGGCCATCACTGGTAACACCAAGATTGTCTACCACCCCCAGGGCAAGGACGGTCCCGCCATGGAGATCGACTTCACTCCTCCTTTCAGACGTATCAACATGATCGAGTACCTCGAGGAGAAGCTCAACGTCAAGTTCCCTCCCGCAGATACCCTCCACACCGCCGAGGCCACCAAGTTCTTGTCGGATCTCTGCATCAAGCACCAGGTCGACTGCAGTGCTCCCCGTACCTCTGGCCGTCTTCTCGACAAGCTCGTCGGAGATTTCATTGAGGTCGAGTGCATCAGCCCCACCTTCATCATGGGCCACCCCCAGATGATGTCCCCCCTCGCCAAGAGCCATCGTTCCGTCCCCGGTCTCTGCGAGCGTTTCGAGTGCTTCGTCGCCACCAAGGAGATCTGCAATGCCTACACAGAGTTGAACGATCCCTTTGACCAGCGTGATCGTTTCGAGCAGCAGGCCTCGGACAAGGCTGCTGGTGATGATGAGGCTCAGTTGATCGATGAGAACTTCTGCCAGTCCTTGGAGTTTGGTCTTCCCCCTACCGGTGGATGGGGTATGGGTATTGATCGTCTGACCATGTTCTTGACGGACTCTCACCGTATCCAGGAGGTCTTGGCCTTCCCTGCCATGCGCCCCCTGTAAACGTTTTCTTTTTCCTTTTTGCTCTGGAGTTTTTTTTCTTCTCATCCATTCATTCTATTTTCGATAAAATATACAATCCTTTTTTTTTTTTTTTTATTCGTTTGTTCTTATAATAATTGCAATGTTTGAGTTCTTATTTACAGAGTTATGAAGATTGGGAAGGATAGAATAATAAGGCACTGCGCGCGCGTGGTGATATGAAGCCGAAGTTGACAAGAAGAGTTGATTGGCCTGGGCATGGGCTGAACTCGGACAGGACAGGGGACAGGACAGGACAAGACAGGAAGGCTGGCAGACTTGACAGAGTGGGCTTGTATTGCAGGGGAACAGAGGGGATCATACACATATCAGAAACAAGATAGAACCGAACAAAGGGAAGGGCAGGGAGTGAGGGGGCCCTTAGATCCTTGGAGTGGATGGACTCTCCTTCGCTCGCTTCTCCGTCCTCCGTCCCCTCCTTCGATAGTTTCCATCATGCAAGACCCCACCCTACCCCAGTCCAACCAACCAACCCAATCCACACCAACTCAATCCCAAAATCATCTCCCTCTCCTCCCCTTGATTCGAGGACCCACAACTCACACCTCTCCCATACATACACACACACACACAAGGCCCGAATACAGATCCACCCCGATAGGCCAAAAGAGGGCTGACAGAGAGACTTAGAAACCCATCATCATCATGGGGACGGCGACAAATCCAGCTGGTCCTCCTCCCATGGCGCCGGAGTAATGATGGACCGGGTATGGACCCGGTGCAGGGTACGACGAGAAGGCGTTCATGGGGTCTTGAGGATGGGTGGGGTATGGAAAGTATTGAGCAGTGGAAAGAGATGGAGGAAATTCCATCCAGAACTGGTGTATGCCCTCCATCATATCCTCGCATGTGGGAGAAGCGGGAGAGGAAGGTACGAAGAGCATTGAGGCTTCTGAGGCTTCTGAGACTTCTGAGGAGGAAGAGGTGTCGAAGGTGGTGGCCAGTGTGGGCTCATAGGACATCAATGGCGATGGGAGTGAAAGCACATTGCTGCCTGAAAAGTATCCTCCGTTTACTGCTGATGCTGATGGTGCTGTACTACTTGACCCCGAGGAAGAAGCTGCTACTGTTCCGGATGAAGTCTCGGCGCCTGGAAGTTGAACGGGCACACGACTGATAGGGTCCACGATTGCAATGGCTCGCGATGTCGTTGGAGCAGGTGTGGAGGGCGAAAGTGGAGGAGAGGCCGACGGAGAATTTGCTAGTGAAGGCGACGAGGCTTCCGAAGGAGGGGAGGAACAAGAAGAAGAGTAGGGGTAGGAAGCGTAGGAGAGCGAGGACGACGGAATGCGTCTCTTGTCCTGGTGGTGATGATGATTGTGCTGATGATGCTGATGCTGGTGTCTCCACCAGCTGGGGCTGGCGGTGGGTGTTCGTCTTGTCTTCTGGATCTCTCGCAGCTGTTTATTATTTTTTTCGTTATGCAATATATATGTTGTGTTCAAGAATGAAGGAGCAAAACAGTGCAAGGCGGTTAGAACACAAAAACTCAATTGCTTTTTCTGCATCTCTTTCTCTCTGATAGACATTGCGCCTGGGAAAAGCATTGCGAGAAAGGGGGAAACTTGCCTCGGAGGGAGAGAGGGAGGGACAAAAGTCAAAGTCGTCGTCAAAGCCCTTGGCAGCCTCGAAGGTCTGCTCATAATAGTCCAGATACATCGCCATTCTTGGGTTGTTTGTCGATTGGAGGAACGAAGGTGGATGTGTGGGAAGAAAGTAGGTAGTGCTTGAAAATGGGAGCTGAGAGAAGGCAAAACAGTGAAGAGAGAAGAGCAAACAGGAGTAAAGGAACTGAAGTTCTAAGGAAGAAGTCGAGTTTGAGGGTGTGAAAGGAAAGTAAAAAGAGAAGGAACATAGCCGGGCGTATTTATTTAGTGAAGGTTGTGAACGATGCAAAACTCAGGAAATGACCACCGCCTATTTGTTTGATCCCATGCCTCTTGCGATCGATGCGGCGGCTTGGATAAAAGAGCTAACTCTCTCTCTCCCTCCATTCTCACAAAAACAGATCCCTCGTTCCGCCACACCACTTCGGTCATCTCCTCCTGTAATGTGTCGATGTGTATTTATTGGGCGTGTACGGTGCGTGTACGTCTTTTTTGTCTCGCTATTCGTTATTCGTTATTCCTGTTGTACACCGTTACTGCTTGCTCCTGCTCTATTCTTTTCCAACAGCGTATAATTATCGTGCAAGAAATGCATGTTTGTGTGTAGGTCGAATGACGCTCCAAAGGGGAGTGTGTCCGCATTGTGGGCGCTTGTTGTTTTTTCTCCTCTATTCTGACACTAATGGGGACAAAGGGTGTTTGTGTTGAAATGCAATAGAGAAAAGCGAGGGGGCTAAGGAAAGAAAAGTAGCGTGACATGACGAAGAAACCCAACTCGGGCTACACCTCCTGCCATGCAAAATAATAAACATAAGACGAGCGTAAAACCCTTCCTTATTCCCTTCCTGGCTAGCATGGTGCTTGCAATCGTTCTTTTCATGCTCTCCTTCAGCCTTGTTTCGCATGTTCCAAAAACGCTGACGATGTTATCCTTGTTGTGGTGTTTTTGTCACGGTTGTTGACATGGTTGTTTGTCATTATCATTATCACTATCATTTTCGCCCGCTCAACAGTTCTTTCTGTCATATACAAGCAAGCAAGAACTTGAAAAACACCTCACGACCGGTCCAAAGGAGACACTTTCAACAAAAAAAATGGATTTCTTTACTACAATTGACAATTAGAGGGGAGGTGTGTGTGTGTTTGATGGATTCTCTTTCATTGCTTACTTGCTAATTAGCAAACCTTTGCACTGAGAAGACGGGACCAATCGATTGAGTGGGGAGAGAGATATTTACAGACGGTCGACATTGCCGAGATCATTGCAGGCGACCTTGACACGATCGATCATGGTCTTCTCGGCCTCACGGACCCAGACGCGAGGATCGTAGACCTTCTTGTTGGGCTTGTTGGCACCCTCAGGGTTTCCGACCTGAGCCTGGAGGTAGCCCTATTAGATTGAGAGACATGCAGCATGCATGATGAGTACACTTGTTTCATGGTAAAAGTATTCGCAAGGCGCTGTCGTTTTTTTTTTTTGGTTCAGTTCAGCCCCATCCCATTCGTACGGCCGAGATTTTTTTGTTGTGTGCCAGCTCTTTTTTTTTGCCCTCCCCTCTTTTCGTCTCGTTGTCCAACTGTCACAAAACAGATCGGAGTAACAAGGCGTTTTCCCTTTGCAATTGGCAGGTGTTGTCGAGGAGCGTCTGTTGTTGGGTGCTGTTGGTAAAAGGGTATTGTTGACGGTTAAAGAAGTGCTGTCGATTGAGGAAGGGTGATGGTTACCTTCTTCTTCTCGTAGAAGTCGCGGATACCGACCCAGTAGGCCCACTGGGTATCTAAAAGTCAAAAGAGAATGCGATGCATTATTGAATGATGAGTACCCTTGCTTGGTCATGCTCCATCAAGGAAAACGGCAAAGCAAACAACCAAACGAAAAAAGAGGAAAGATGAGCTTACCGGTGTCGACGTTCATCTTGACGACACCGTAGCCGACGGCGGTCTTGATGTCTTGCTCGGTGGAGCCGGAACCACCGTGGAAGACGAACCAGACGGGCTTGTCAGACTTGAGGCTGAGCTCCTTCTTGACAAACTCCTGGTGCTTGCCGAGAAGCTCGGGGTGGAGCTTGACGTTACCAGGGGCATAGACACCGTGAACGTTACCGAAGGCAGCGGCGATCGAGAACAAGTCGGTGATCTTGGAGAAGGCGTTGTAGATATCGAGAATGTCCTGAGGCTGGGTGTAGAGCGAAGCGTTGTCGACCTCGGAGTTGTCGACACCATCCTCCTCGCCTCCGGTGATACCGATCTCCATCTCGAGGTGGCAGTTAATCTTGGCCATGCGCTCGAGGTACTTGACGCAGGTCTCGATGTTCTCCTCCTTGGACTCCTCGGAGAGATCGAGCATGTGGGAGGAGAAGAGGGGCTCGCCGTGCTTGGCAAAGTACTCCTCGTCGGCGGCGAGCATGCCGTCGAACCAGGGGAGGAGCTTCTTGGCGCAGTGGTCGGAGTGGATGATGACGGGGATACCGTAGGCCTTGGCGACTTGACGGACGTGGTGGGCACCAGCAACGGCTCCGAGGATGGCAGCAGCCTCGTTCTTGTTGGAGATTCCCTTTCCGGCGTAGTAGGCGGCACCACCGTTCGAGAACTGGATGATAATGGGCGACTTGGCATCACGAGCAGCCTCTATTTGAAGGAGTTGCAGCAGGATCAAGAAGGAAGAAGGCGTTAGCCGTCTCTTCTTTGTCGCGCTTTTTTGTTTCTTTTAATCCTTTCTTCCTTTTTTCTCACACTATCGGTGTTCCGTTGTGGCTCGCGATAAAAAAAATGAATGAATACGCGCCTCTTCCTCCATTCATTCCTTCGTCCTTGCGATCACTTTTTTTTCTTTTCATTGTCCTGATTCACCATCACGCTTTGGTTCTTCTTCCTCATTCCTTCTTCGTTGCAAGTAACAAATACAATACAAAAGAAGATGTAAATTACCAAGAGCGGCGTTGACGGTGGAGGAGGAGGTGCAGTTGATAGCGGGGATGGCGAAACCCTGCTCGGAGGCGTAGGCAAAGACCTTGCGGACGTTGTCACCGGTGATGACGCCGGCGGGAACAATATCGAGGAGACCCATGGTTGGTTGTAAAGGTGGTTGGTTGGTTGGGGAAAAGGGGAGTGTGGTGTGTGGGAAAAAAGAAAGGAAAAGAAGGGAAAGAAGAGAGAAGAGGAGAAGAGAAGGGTAGGGGTGATCCGACCTGCTCCTTTAAATAGGATTCACATATATTGATGATGCAGTGACGGAATGGCTTTTGCTGTAATCATTCACTCACTTACTAACTCACTCGCTCACTCACTCACTACCCCAGACCAATTCAAGTACAAACAGGTCCTACCCGACAGGAAACATGCACACGCGTATATACAAAACAAACAATGAGAAACGCTTGTTCCTCCTCTCCTTCACATTCTTTCTTCACCCCTCACTCTCACTCGTGCGTGCACTCCCGGACGGAACGCGAATCTTGTCCCCGGAGCACCCAAAATAACCTTTCGTGAGAGCGCCCTTTTCTCTCCTCTCTTCTCTGTCTTTCTTTTCCCTTCCATATTTATTTTAATTGCATTGGGGGGGAATGGAACAAACGAAGAGAACAAGTAGAATCTCTTCTTCTTATGTTGCCCGCTTCAATGTGAGGTCCAATGCTTTCTGTGTTGATACTCGGCGAGGCAATGACGATGACAGGGACAAGGAATCAATCCAAGCTGTGTTTCGTTCTCTTCCTTCTCCTTGACGCGTACAGAGAGACAGAGGAACGGGTGTCCTGGAAAGGAGGTCCCATCCTGGTGCCAGACAAGAAAAGAGACTACAAACAAGGTCCCAGACCGTGTTTTGGCTGGGGAAAAGGAGGGTTCCAGATTTTTGTATTTAGACGTCATCGTCCTCGGAATTGGCCGCATACAACAAAGAAGAAAGAAGGGCGCACATGGTATGAATGAGACAGACAAGTTGCATTCTTGATGAGTGTGAAAAGCAAATAGTAAAGGTATATACTATCTTTATTCTTCTTCGTCCCGTGCAAGACATATTGCCACAGGATCTGTTGTCTGCGGCTTCAGGGATCACACCAACAACCCAACCGTCCACCCCTTCCTGTCTCGTGGACCCAAGGGAAAGGGAAGGCCGCATGTGAATCCCTAATCCCACTCCTCGCCTCGTCCACTCCTCAACAACGCTCAACCTGCGTCGACAAAGTGTCCGACAACTGAGTGAGAACAAGTAGCCTTTTCTCAGGAACAAATAGTACATTTTATTTTTATTTTTTGCGGGGTAAAAAAATGTTGGACGTTGGGGGTTTTTGGGGCTTGGGAACGAAATCCTGCAGCTCCAATTCGGCATCCCGACAGCACTTTTTTACTTCCTCTCTCTTCACTATGAGTCAGGCTCGCCTTGAAGGATTAGTGGCACTAGGCGTTCAAAATGAAGCCATCGGCCCCTTCATCGGCTTTCGTTCTTCTTGCCTTGAACAACGGCTTCAGAGAAATGGTTGCCGAGGGCGATCGTAACATCTCTTTCGTGTCATCTTCTCACGCATTGGCAGCCGATCAATCGACACTCATGCTGCCCTTTTCAGGCCTATGCACAGGCCCCGCTTGCAATATTACCCTTGTCCACACCATCCTCTCCCTTCCCTCGCGCATACATTCTTGCATAGCTTTAGATCAACCACAGCATGTATGCATAAAAACAAAAAAATGAAAGAAAAAAAAGGTTTGCTTTATGGGAGGGTTGGTGACCTTTATGCTATGATACATTGAAAATGGGGTGTTTGAAGAAGGTAAATGAAAATAAGAGGAAAGAAACAAGACAAGGAACTGAAAAAGGACGAATAATCTAAAGCTGCTTCTGGAGACGGGCAAGATGGTAGTTGACCGTGTTGACGTTCTTGACCTTCGTGGGCTATTGTTCAAAGTTATTAAAGAGGTAACTGGTTAGTTTCGAGATCATGAACAGGTCCGCAGGGTGGAGGAAGGTGAAATAGAGAGAATTCGGGGCTACGGTAGCTTGCAATGTTGGTTTAGGCGCGCATTGTGTCGCTTATCAACAGTCCAACATGAATCAATTGATGTGCTCATAGTGTCAATGTCCCAATGCTGCTATCCGACAGGTTCATCATGTCATTGTCGATCATAGCCATCAGACTTGGTTTCAAGGACATAGCCCAATACACCAATCTTATCCTTCAGATCCATGGCTGAAGACATCAGAATACTCTGGATCCGGTTGCGATCCTTTTCCTGAATAAATCCTTCCTTGGGCGAAGCTGCAAACTTGTCTGATCCTGGTCCCAATTGCTACAGTAAAAGACTCTCTTTGTGAACATACCAAGTTCTTCATGCAATCGGCGAGCATCTTGGCGGTCTGCATGCACTTTGCATCATCGACGCCCGAGGCAGTCCAGCACTGGATCATGGCACCCATCTCGACAATACAGGGGCTGGCCTCAACGACCTTGCGGGGCTTTGTGCGCAGGTACTTCAGTCTCATGATGTCTTCCTGCTTTTGTTTAATTGGTTGTTTTGTTGATTGGGTGGTTGTTGAGTGTCCGTGAGGCGTCGGTGCAATTGGTTAACGTTGGGTTGAACATAGAGAGTTGAATGGAGTAAGAACGGTATGGTTAGTTGAAAGTTCCAAAATTCTGATCAGTGCCTCTAAAGTTCAATCCTCAGACTTGAGTTTAGCGATTGTCGTGTCCTGAAGCAGTGAGTATTTTTCCGTGCAGTTCGTTGTGAGAGTCAACGTGGTCGTGAGTGTATAGACACATGCCTGTGGTGTGATTGAATGCTTGGTTGAGGTAGCAAAGGATGCAATGCGGATCAGCAAAGACAAGATATCCCGAAACAAAGGTACTGTTTGCCCGGCGGCCGACCGATCCTAATACGTCACCGAACACCAATTTCAGGGCAAAAATTAACTCGGTAAGTCAGGCATACCAGTTTCATACTGGCCTTCTCAACTTCGCCCATCCATTTCTCTCGTCACACATTCATTCACCTCACCTTCCTTCTCTCTCTCTCTCTCATTCACTAGCCCCCTTCACCCACCACGAACAATAGACACTACTTCTCCCCTCCAACAACAACACTACCTCAGATTGCAAACACCTTCTTGAATGCCGCTGACGCGATCCAGCTGCTTCTATGTGAGCTCTCTCTTCTTCCTCGTGGCCGTCACAGGTATCGTAACCACGCCGTTCAACAACCACTTCTCCTTTACTGCGATTGCGGATCGAAAACAATACCACACTTTATCTCTATTCTCTGCTCACCGATTTCCTCTTCTTTGCACGATAACTCGATTATGTAGGAATTTGCATATTTGCGTCCGCATACGATGTGGTCTTCCAGATCTTCCATCACCCCCAAACCGAAGAACCCGACTATAAGAACCTCGCCGTCTTTGGCGGTAGTTATGTCCTCCTGGTATGGCCATCACATTCCGACGTACACCTTTGTGTTCATTTTCGTCTATGCGCCAACTCACTACTAACACTGCTTGCACTTCTTGTGGAATAGGGCTTGTTGGCGACGATCTTTGGGTTCTCGCGATATGTGACTGTGAAAATGGCACGGCAAGAGATCCCAAAGACCTACATGCCCATCACTCACGAGGATCTGCCCAAGGTAACCTCCCTTCTCTCACTTTCATTCGGGATGATATCAGACTGGAGTACAGTGTGTTCAAGATTTAAGGCGCATTTATAGGAAGCAATGGGCATCACACAGGACTAATGCAGAGACCATCTCTATTTGCAATGTATGAATATAGGCTGTGTATGAGTTTGTACAGTCGGAACTGGATCGTGTGGCTCGGCTGGCCAAGAAGGCGACTCCGCTGTTGGAGGATAGTGGACAACCAGGATGGGGCAAACCAGGTAACGCATCTTTCTTGTTATCATGAAACGGTGTGTAACAGGGAGACATTGGACATGGGCGCCTCGTTGACATCAATGGTATTCTTCGCAACTATAGAGAGCTCATTACAGGATACGCACTTCAAGACATTCATGGCCAGCACACCTCACTTCATCGGTAAGGAATACTCGTGTTCAATGGAATGTTCGCCCTTGCCATGTTAACCAAGTCGCAGGTGATTACTGCAAATGCCAGTTCTAATTATTCTTGTTTGAAATTAAAATAGAGAGGGCGGCGGTAGCATACTCCCCAGACTTGGCAAGGCCGCCCAACATGTCAATCTCAGCATATGTGCATATGCTAATCGACCAGAAACTCATCACACGCGACATTGGACTGGAATACATTGCAGGATATGAACAGGCCCGCTTTGGAGGGCCCCGGAACGACACCTCCCCCGTCACCATGTCGCCCTTCCAACCACAGCAGTTGCAGTCTCAACCTTCACAACGGCATCATCACAATCATCACAATCATCATAATCATCACAATCATCACAATCATTACAGACATCATACCTCGTCGGGACGGCATGTGAGGCAGTCTTCTGGGTTGAATCCTCGACATAGCCAACAGAGTCAGAGTCACAGTCATCATCCGAATCATGACCCGTCTACGGCATCTACGATAGGTGGGACGTCACAGCATCTCCCGACTATTGGAAGTAGTATTGGCGGCGGCAGTGGTGGCAATGGCACCGGTACTGGTATTGGTACAGGAGGACGTGAGAATCTGGAGGAGGAGGATTACATCCGGTTTATGAAGGTGTTGAGTCGGATCCTTCAGGAACTCGGATGGGACCAAGCCGCAGAGGAGGCATACGAGGAAGAGTTCCGAGCCCAGGAACGACAACGGGACGCCGAACATCAACAACTCCATCAGGCACAGTATCAGCAGGAAGAAGTTTATGAGAGGGGTCCGGGTGAGAGGGAGTTGGAGCAGACGACGGATTATTATCAGAGTGATGAGGGTGGGTCGACGATGATGTTGCAACCGAGGCGGAAACAGAGTCAACTCAGTGGTGATAGTTATTTCATTGTTGGCAGTAGCCGTGACCTCGAGACCGATCCTCAGTTCCAACCTCACCAGCAGCCTCCTTCACAACCAGGACAGGGGCTTCAGTCATACGTGTATCCGAATGAAGGCGGCAGTCAGAACCAGAACCGGCGGGTGGGCAGCGCTAGTGTTGGCATCATAGGAAGTACCAGTAATAACACAGGGGTCGGAATCCCAGCAGGGGGAAGTGGATCTGGGACGTTCCCGTCGGCGGGTCCACGGAAACTGTCGAGGAGCGGCAACATGAGCACGCGCAGTCTTTTGACCATGCGAACCATGCGAACCGCCAGTAGCATCAGGTCATGGGAGCAACGGTCGTAATATACGTTCGTGAAATATTGTGTCTAGAGGTTGATAGATAAACCCATTAATGAGCGTCAAGTGTTTATGTTTATTTTCTTACTCGCAATCTGCGGCGGAGTAACAACGGTGGTTGTTGTTAATGTAATATGTACTCTGACGTAGGGTACAATTACACCCGCCACCCCATGGGGTTTGAGCGGAACGTTGTGGTTCGAGTGCTCAATGGTAACCACATCACCATGAAAACTAGAGTAAACATGGTGTGTATATACTAGCAACCACGGGTTGAACCAATTAACGAATAATGGAGAGGAGACCAAAAAGGATGGAACGAAGATGTATACATGTGTGCGCGAAATGAGAAGTACGTATTAAATATGGCTAGGATAATTGACTGTCCATACTGTAGAAGAAAGGAAGGTGACGGATGATCAATCGGTGCGATGCTCAGACGAAATGGCGTATGTCTACATTTTGTGTGTGAGTATGAAGTATGTGGTAATTGAGATATGAGATATATAATAATATGGTTTTGGGATGAGCTGTGGGTGTGTTTGTGAATGGGATGTTCATATGCCAATTTCAATTCTTCTTTGTCGGTGATTTTTTTTTTTTTTTTTTTTCGACCGTTGCCACATGGCAAGAAATAAAAACAAACTGCTCAAGGGTCTTGGACTTTGGCCCAAATGGACATGCACGTTGTGCCCCCCCCCTTTCGGCGAATATCGTCTTTGTTTTGACTGTGGAACACGTTTTTGTTTTGAATTAGAATCGTGGCCATGGAAGTGGCAAGTAAATGTACAATATCACGTCAAAGTGATCATTTTTTTTTGTTGTTTTGCAAAAGGTCATTATATTCGTTTCTTCATTAGAGTCATGATGGAGGCATTAAGGTTGAGCGCAAAAGAAAAAAAAGGTTTGTGTTATTACAATGGGCACTGAAAAAAATGGGGTGTGAAGGAGCAATTGAACGGGAGAGAGGAAAGAACTACAGAATAAAAGTACATGCGAAATGGGATGAGGCTGGGCTGGGATATCAAAAAGGTTGAAAATGAGTGAGAGCGGGTGGAAGAGTATACAGTTGGAGAGTGAAGGAGAGGGATTGTTGGGTAAAGAAGAGAGCACAAAACGTGGCTAATTGTTTGTTTTTTTTTTCTTGATTCAGGACAGGACAGGATTTAGCACATGGCACGGCTTGTGGCACCAGTGGCAGCAGCCCAGGCACCATGGCGGCCCGTGGAGGTGGACGAGGTCGAAGTCTGGTGATGACCATATACTTGGTATTGGGGGTGGACCGAGGATGAAGAGGTACCAGACTGGTAGTGCTTGTATCCAGGGTTACCAGTCAACGAAGAGGGAGGCATGGAGTGACGACCATAGACGGGCCACGACCGTTGAGCACCAGTGCTGTTCATTTGCTCGGGAGAGCAAGATGCCGAAGCCGAAGCTGAGACGGGCGTCATCTCCTCATCCGAAGTGGAAGAAGAGCGCTGGTAAGCGGCGTCAGCACTACCGTCGGGGGATGGGTAATGGCTCTGATGGTGATGAGCATGCTGCTGTTGATGAGCGCCATAATGGTGCTGCTGGTGCTGGTACTGCTGATGCTGGTAGTAATGACCCTGGTGGTGACTACGGAAGGGACCCCCAACCTTGTTTGCATACCCATGCAAAGTCTCGCCCTCCTCCAAACAAGGCTGGTTAGGCAAAGAAGGTCTCCTCCTGAACACATCCTGAGGCTGCTGCTGTTGAACAATCTGAGGCATCTGGAACTGTGTCCGGCTACCACGGCTGCCAATTGATCCACGCTTGTTGGAGCTAACCTGGTTCAAAGGCGTGGTCTGGTAAGTGCCACTGCTACGGGGAGAGGGGGTCGTAGGCGAGACCATTGCCGAAGAAGACGCGGTGGTTGCAGATGCCTTAGAGACTGTCGTAACAACAGACAGAGGGGTCGAGGCATAACGGCTGTTGCGCCTTTCAGTGGCGGTGGTAGATGTGGTAGTGGGCGCAGACACGGTTTGCTGCTGTTGAAGGAAGTCTTGAAGGGAGGAAGCCAAGTCAGCCTCGGTGATACGAAGGTCAAAATCCTAAAAAAGAATGACAGACAAACAAAGCGTCATTGTGCGTTAGTTATACCAATCCTCATGGCAATTGAGAGCGCAGGGGAGGGGAAGGGGAAAGGGGGTAAACGTGGTTGGGATGGATGGGTGGAAAGGGGACTCGATCATACCCGATGCACAAACCCAACAAAAACAAAAAAAAAATCAACAAAGCTGCGGAGAGGGGCTTAAAAAAGGTAGGGGGGTACAAAGCCAAGCATAGGGGAAGAGAAAGCATGCAAAGCACACAGACAAAACTGTAGAAATACATACCAGGAGGGCAAGGAGCTGCTTCTCCATGAGGTTGACCTCGCCGACAGAAAAGACGGTCGAGTGGGCAGACCAATGCTTGTTCTTGGGTGACTGGTCATTGAGGTACTTTGCGGCGACGATCAAGCTGGCCAAGAAGACGCGGTGGCAGGTGCAATGCATTCCTATTAGCGTGAGACCAAGACAAGTGCGGAGAAATAGGATACAATAATGTTAGATACATGAATGAATGATGATTGTAAACGATGGACGATTAGAGTCATCGGATATCGATGAGTGTGTGTGAGAGAAAATGGATGAGCGATGTGAATAATCGCGTTGCGATGAAGAAAGCGTTGTTGTAGGAATGTGTGAGTGGATTTAGGAGAGTGTGAATTAGAGTGAGCAGGTGTCCCGCGTGGTTGATGTTGTTTGTATGCTTGAGATGCATGCAAAACACACATGCCAGCGACAGGGCCGATCGTTGGTCGGTATGCAAATGGAAAAGGGGAAGTTGTCGGTAGTTCGGTAGGGAAGGAAGGAACCAAGGGAAGTACAGCGTAAAGAAAGTGGCATATGCTTGGTTGAAAAATGATTCCATAGGGGTGGGTATGTGGTTATGGCAAATTCAAGGGGTGAATTGGAAGAGAAGGGGGAACATGGAGGTGCCTGAAAGAATAAGGGTAAAGGAGCCCAAGAAAAAACAATAAACCCAAACATATACACGGGAAGCCATAAAGTAAATCGGATTCAATTGAGTTGGAAAAGAGGGCATCATGATGACATGCATCCGCTAGAAAAACAAGCCGGTTTCCGCGTAGGCTGTTCGGGAAGGGAAGGGAGAAAGAGAATTGACAAGAAAGGAGGGGGATGCTGGTTCAGGCACAGCCCTTGGCCAAAGCCCATCCATGATAATAAACAGAGCTGGCGAAGAACACTTATTCCCATATGGGTTCGATTGGGTCTAGAAAGACACCAACCATCCCAGGCTGAGAACAAAAGAATAGATGCAAGGATGCAATTGAAAGGAAAGGGGTGGAGTAAGGAGGCATGGTAAGGTGGGTTGGATGGTATTTACGAGCATCCATCCCATCCCAAGAGAGACGATGAGGGGGAAACAAGGGGCAAGGGGTGTCAGGGCGGCGGAGTAAAAAAAAAGAGTTTTTGTGTTTTCTTTGACTTGGACTACATTTGGACACATGAGGATGGGCAAACAACAACAGAGATGGCCCGAGTGAAGGCAAGGTAAAGGGGAGCAGAGCAGGGAGGAAATATACACAAGAGAGAGGTAGGGCAAAATAGGGTCGTGCATTGGCACAATTCAAATAGAAAGAAAACGTAACCAATATATCCATATATGTCCGCATCGCCGTAAAAGATTGCGCACAAACAAGATTGGGGGGTTGGGAAAACCAAGGCGAAAAGAAAACCAAAGTGATGAAAGAACCATGGACCACCATGGTTGTGGTTGGTTGCTTGGATGATAAGAATATTACCTTTTGCTGCGACTGGGAGCTTGTGCTTGAGACGTTCCAGATAGACGAGGGTAGGAAGAAGAGTCGAGGCCTGGACATTGGAGTTGAGGACGAGTATCCGGATAAAGTCGTTCAATGGCGGCACTACTACTGCTGACCCCGTTGTCGTTGACGCTGCTGTTGATTCAGTACTGCTACATAATGATGAAGATGAGCTGTGGTGGGCGGGTGTGCTGGGTGGGGAAGGGAGAGTGTTGGCATAGGCATCGACCGGGGAGGGTGGTGGGCTGCACTCGATCACCGTGCTGGCGTAGTTGGCAATGTGATCTACAATTACATACAATAGGGCGATGTTAGGACCATTGGCTTTGCTCTGCTGCTTTGCTTTTTTTTGATTGCTTGTTTTTGTCGACTCTTTTGCTTGGTGTACCACCATGAAAATAATAGAAACGAGACACGCAACTACACGCTGTTTGCTGTTGTTTTTGTTGTTGCCTGTTTTGCAGACATGGTTGAAAGAAGGAAGGAAAGAAGGGGAAAACATACCGATCATTTGAGGGGTGACTGGACTACGAAACAGCCTCTCGAGGGCACGATTCGAGTATGCTTTTGGTTCAGCAAGAGAAGGCATTGCTGTATGTATGTGTTAGCGGAAGGAGGAGGGAGGGAGGGAGGGAGGGAAGGAGGGAGAGAAGAGTAGAAGAGTGTGTGGTGGAAGGATGTGTTGATGTGGGAAGAGAGGGCGAGAGTGGCGGTGGTAAGAATGAATGTGCTGTTGTTGGTGAACTGAAGGAGAGGAAAGGCAAGGGAGGAGGTGAAGGTGTAGTGAAGTGAAGAGCAAGAGGAAGAGGGTCTGTGTGACTGTGTGTGAGGATGACGATGCGTTGGATGTGGTGGTCAATGGTATCGAGAAGAGGAGTGAGGAGAGTGTGGAAAGCAATTGAAGAAAGCGAGAAGAGAGAGGAGAGAGAGGAGAGAGGAGAGAGAGTAGAGAGTAGAGAGTAGAGAGTAGATATACAGGTTGAAAGATGAAGAGGACGATGAGTGAAAACAAGAAGAAATCGAATCGGGGATGAGGAAGAGGGTGGCCTTCTTTTATACGATGGGCCAAGCAAACAGTTGTCCAAGGCGGCTGGACGCGATAAAACAAGACAAAAAAAAAGACAAACGAACATCCGTCGACCGACCGCAGACGTTGGGCGTGGTTGAAGAGGAAGGGAATAAAGAGTAATGGCTCAATTGAAGGAAGAAGTTGACTCAATTGAATAGAGTAGAGAATTAGTTTGGTATAAAACAAATAAACAAACAATTCAAAAGAAAAAAGCGCCGAAAGGAATAAAACGAATGGACCATCCATTTGGACGGGCAGGAAAGAGGAAGAAAAAAGAAGAGCGGAGGAGAAATACAAATAAAATTTATTATATTTCAATTCAATAGAGAAAAATCAGGGGGGTTGGTTGGAGAAGAGTTTTCGCTCGATTGAATATGTGATCCAATACAATCGAAAGGAGCAGTCTTCTTTGCTGGTTGCTGGTTGCTGGATGGAAGAAGGCTGGCTGGAAGGGAAGAGAAAGGGATGGGATGTGCAGAACAAAGTCTATAGCAAAAAAAAGGGGGGTCAAACAAGTAGAAGACAAAGGAAAAGTGGTTGAGCCAGGACGAGCATCTCCATAGCTGATAATTCACCTTTCTACGAGTGTTCAGTAACAATAGCATTAAAGAAACAGCAGGACAACGACAAGACAAGGACAAAGACATGCGGCCACCCTTCTGCCTGTTTGTTGTTCCTCAATGAATTATTGTTATTATCATTCGAGTTGGAATGGACCGTGCCTTCTTTCTTCTCTTTCTTCTCTCTCTCTCTCTCTCTCTCTCTCTCTAGTTCTCACTACAGTGTAATTGTCCTTCCCTTGCGCCCGACCTGCGTCTTTGTTGATAGGGCACCCTCATTTTTTTTATTCTTCGTAGGAGAACAACTTATTGTTGTTCGCCACCTGCAATAGAACAAGAAGAATCGCTTTGGTGACAAAATGTTCACCTAACTCTGCTCCTTTTCTCCAACGAAACCATCTACACTCACTTTTCACTCCTTATGCTCTCTCTTCTCTTACTTCATCAAAATAGAACAGAGAGAGAGGCTGAGAACATGAGCGACCACCTGGCACCCTACTCCCAGGTTCCACCTCATGTTACAACAATAACTATTGTTGCTTCAACTATTATTATCACCATCACCATTGGAATCATCTCCTTATCCAGCCATCAAAGGACGCCACCTCTCAAGCTTCAAGGGTTAATCTCAAACAAACCCCATTCACGTCCGACTAAACGCGACACTCGTTTGATAAATACGCCAAAAAGCCAAAAACTGCCAGAACATCCCATGTTACGCGTTTGAACTACCCCAGCAACAATAGCATCCGACTAGGGTACTAAAACAACAATACCCATTTGATGCAACCTAATACAGCGGTAACGACCCCCGGATAAAACAGGCCCATGAAAACGCCTCAATGCCCTCGAATGAGATAAAAAATACGGCTGATGTATTGCAGATGACAGATTCCTGGAGCAACTATAATACCCGAACTGCCAGTGAACTGTGAACTGCGCGCGTACATCACACCGCATTACGCATTCGCCTCGCTCTCATTTTGCCACTCAAAAGAGGCGGCGGAGAGAAAACGGAGCAAGGGAAGCGAAAGTTGAGAGGGAAGGGAGGAATAATAAGGAACCCGGAAGGGAACCATTTTCTGCTTTCCTACTAACTTGTTAGCGCAGTGAAAATAAATCCAAGGAGACAGGAAAGAGAAATGAAGCAAGGGAGGAAGACGAAGAGGAAGAGAAGCATCGGCGAACATTTTTTTGTCATGCAGATAGAACAACAAAACGACAACAAAATCAAACAAACATGTACACGGCGACCCTTCTTGCTGAGCTTTCCTGCGCCGCTTGAGGAGAATGGCGAACGACGACGGAGGCGCGCTTGTTCATTTCTAGCTTACCTGCCTGCTTGCTTGCCAGATTGGATACTGCTGCTACTGCCAGATTGGATGCTCAAAGCTCACTACTCAAGATGCCTCTCAATCGATTTCATATTTGATACGACTGCTTTGTAAATCTGATCTGGATCTGTCTTGCATCACAACTCTCGTTCCTCTTCTCTGACTGACCCATCAACCATCTTTTGCTCTTTCCGCGACTCGTTTCGTAGTACTATGTTACTCGTCCTTGGTAGACAGACGACATTTGTCAGTTGAAAAGGGCGGGCGTTAGTTACAACAATACCGATTCAGGGAGCCACCTACTTTTCTTCGAACGAACAAGCGAATTAACGATCTTGAGAGGGAGAGAGAGAGAGCAACACCCATCGTGAAAGAAAGTGCTGAGGCTAGCAAAAGGATGAAGTCAGAACTGTGCAATAGTCAATCACCCTTTTTTATGGACAATTGCCCTCTCTCCTTTTTTCACTCTCGCTCACTCACTCGCTAATCGAACCCAATGGTGTTACAGGCTAAACGAAAAAAACAACGGGATTTTCTCTTGTTTTCGGTGTAGTAGAAAAAGAGTCCGAAGAACGGATAGTAATAAACAGACAAAGACCCGACAACGATCAACTGAACTCGACTCGCAACTCTCCCCCCCCCCCTTTCTCTCCTTCGCTGCCTCTTCTCTGTGTTTATGGACCTCGTCAATATCCCATCCCAAGAAAGAAAAAAGGGATGAAATTGCGATGGAGAACACCAATACCATTCGGAACAAGAAGAGAAGAGAAACCCAAACGGAAAACAGATACTTGTTTTTGAACGGGTTAAAAATGAAGAGAGCAATGCATATGTTTCTTTGGGAGAGTGCCCTTTCTCCTCATCTTTCTCCTCCTCGCTCAGCGAACAGGGAGAGAGAGAGGAAGAGTAACAAAGAGAGAGAAGAATTGGGAAAAGGAGTTGGCTCGAGACCAAAAAAGAAAGAAAAAGAGGGAGACAGAGAGAAAAGGGAGGGGAAGGAGAAAGTAACAGGAAGGGGGAGAGGAGGGTCAGGGTAGAGGAGCTTGATTCTGTTTGCTCCTGCTCCTGAACGCTCGAGCGTCCTAGTCTTTATTTATTCTTTCTTTGTTAGTTGGTCGTGTTGATGATTATTGTCTCCCTCTTTTTGAGCATTCACCCAGAGATGAACGGAGGATTGGAGGGGTACGTCGTAGAAAAGAGAATAAGGGAGGAAGAAGAGGGAGGCGCAAGAGGGTTGTTTTATGTTTGCCATTTCGCGATAGTCTTTTCTGCGGCATCTTTCTACAGAGACACGGCCATTTTTTTTCTTCTTTGTTTTCCTTGCGCGTGTTTTTTTTTTACTTGTTATCTCCGGCAACTGCGACTACAGCATAGAAAGCACACACAGACATGCACGATCGCGTATTTTCTCTTCCCCCTCCTCTATGCACCATCTATCTTTCCTCCCCTTTCATTCTCTTCTTCATTCTCTCCTCAATTTTTTTTCTCCACTTGTGGCTACTGCTCTGCATTGTTCTAGCCATAAAAAATTGAACATGAACCAATCGAGAGATCTTGGTGCAATCAAGAATCCGCTTTCCTTTTTCCTTCCCTTCCTTCCTTTCCTTTCCCTCCTCCTTCCTGTTTGGTCCCCCTCCCCCTTTGATGATGTGGCGCCAGGATGGGAACTATAGTTCATCTATTCTACATAAAACAAGTAATAACGACCAAGACCCTTGCTCTTTTCTTTTGTTCAATTGCATTGGTTCCTCGCCTTCCCAAATGCAATAACACGCAAATTGCAGCTGTACTCAATAAACCTTATTTGCGTTTATTTCGTCAGGGGAGGAAGAGAAAGAAAGGGGGTACCATAGTCCATTTACTTTCTTGTTATCCTTTTGCTTGGTCTGCCCTTTGTAGTGGCATGGCTGTTCAAAGAGACAAAGCGCTACTTTTTTCACCCGAGCGAACGGGGGTGGAATAAGAAGGAGGGTGAAAAAAGAGGGGGATAACGATGATACAAACGGGAAGAAACAAGGCAACAAAGCTACAAAGAAAAAAATAGACTAGAAAATAGAGATGGACGTGCAAATGATAACAAACAGAAAAGTAGTCGATCAATCCTGAGAGGCAGGATAAGGATTGCCACCCGGGATTGTCAACCCCTTCCCCCACTTCTTCGTTCCCTTTTTCCCATTAGAGGTCGCCTTTCTCATTAGGGTCTCTTATTACTATTAGCTTTTGTTGTTGCAAATGAAGGACAGGAGGATAGAGCAATTAGAAAAAAACGCGCCTTTCGTTTTCTAGGGCTCAATTGCAATTTGTGTGCAAGAACAACAACAAGGAGAAGGATATATACATCCTTGTTCTTGTACTTTTCTGTCTGTTCCTTTGAGAGGGTGTCTAATAGACCATTTTGTCTCATGAACAAGTGTATGTATGCGTCTATGAGGAGGTGTGTGCGTGGACGATCATCCACCCATCCATCTCCCTTTTTACCTTAATTTTGGTATCGTGAACATTGTAATAAAAAAAGGAGCAAAGGAAAAAAAAGGAATGATCGATGTAGGTACGTAGGAGAGGACAGCAAAAAGTATATGTGGGATGGGATGGGTATCTATGTGGAGTACCATCAGCGCACAAACCCCCTTTCTTTTTCTATCCCATGGCAACCATGACCCTATAGGGTTCAAAATGGAAAGACGTACGCGCCTTGGTGGAAAGGAGAGAAAAGGGTGGGTATGTGCATTCGTTTTTTTCTTGTCATGTCTGTCGTCCTTGCACAAGAAAAATAAGGTGGTTTTCCAACTTTGTTGCCTTTCCCTTCCCTTCCTTTTCTGTCCCCCTTCATACCTTTCTTTATTATGCAATGAGGAGAAGGCAAGAAAAAGCCATGGACTTTGCATTGACATCCGTACATACTCACACGCACAAGTATAAGGACACAAAAGCATAAAGGCGAATAAACCCCACAACCCTGGGGATTTCTGGACCCTTCCCACAACAACAAAGCATCGCCATAAGCATGTGGGATTCCGCATGCTTTACCCCACTCTCCCACTCCCCCGCTTTATCCCATTCCATGGCTCCTCTCTTTCCACCTTTTGCTTGTGAGATAGATGGGATTCCCAGCATGCATGTTTATATCTCCGTGCGGGAGCACATGTAGGTGGAGGCATTGCACAAGATGCACCTCTCTGCCTTGCCTTTTGTTTGTCTAAATTTCCCTTTCTGCCTTTTTTTCCCTCGTCCATTGCTTGGCCCATGGGTAACCTGTTGTGCTCAATGACATAGTCTGCCATTTCTTCACACCTCTCTCTCTCTCTCTCTCTCTCTCTCTCTCTCTCTCTCTCTCTCTCTCTCTCTCTCTCTGATGAGGGCTACAACCCCCTTCATCCCTTCCTTCTCGCTCTCTCTACGTTGTTATTCCTCTTTCTGAAATGAGAGAGACGGAGAAAGAGTGACAATGAGACATGGAGGGACTAAGAAGGAGAGAGGGTCGAGGCAGGGTTGCAGATAATAGACCGTCCCTTGTTTTTTCTCGCCTTTCGTTGTGTGGATGCTCAAGAAAACAGAAAACAAGAAAAAAAGGCCCGCCAAGTCTCTACTCTCCACAGGAGGTAAGGGGGAGAAGGAGGTGGGAGAGGACGGAGATATGCACATCGGAAGCGATATGATGCTATTTAATTGACTAGATAGAGATGGAAAAGTGGAGGGGAGAGGGAAACAGGCATATCAGAAGAATAAAATAAAGGAGTGGAGTGTATGCATATCTTGTGGATAAGCAAAGAAGAGAGAGAATTAGGAAAGGAGAGGGGAAGGAGGGAATGGGGAAGCATGACGCGAGGTATGATGATAGATATGCATGGACTAGGATAAATGACTATATGTGGGTCGAGGGATGGAGGAATGGCTACCTTTGGAGAGATAGCCACATTGCATGGCTATGGAAGGGAGATGGACAGAAGAATGAAAGGCAGAGGAGGATAGAGAGACCTTGCTGTGGTTGTATGCTTATGATGTGGACCATATTCCTGGTTCCCTTGATTCTTGAGATATCAATCAGCCAGGGCCAGACCATCAGCTATAGCTTACTAGTCTCAACCATAGTTTTATCGCGTATCAATCGAACTACTAGTGAGCCAGGACGTGAGTGTGTGCACTATCAATGAGACGCGCCTCCTTTATCTACATAGCTCGAATCTCACTCCTTCACATCTACCACGGGGTTAACTCAAAATGTGTAGAAAGGTCAACAGCCCACATAAAATAAAAAAAAAGAGTCTGGACCGTGGCCCCTGTGGAGTTCAGCCCATTTTGTTGATGTTGTGCTGTTCTTGTTGTAGTTGTTGATTATCGCGGTTCTGTTATCGCTTCCTTTTCTATCTTCGTCAATTATCCTGTTTTCTCCTCTCAACAGCGTTCATTCGTTGAGGTCGTTCGTTGGATCTTTGAAATCTGGCAGGAAGCAATAAGAGTTCGAGTCACTCTTTATGCATTGTCAGTGTTCGTATCCCTCACTAGCGCGCATTCTCTTTTCTCCTCTTCTCTTCCTCATCCCTGTCTTGCTCTTTTGCCATTGTATACGCAACCCAGGTTCCGGACACACAAACCCTCTTTTGCCAAGTCATCATCCAAAGAGTCATACGCTCGTTCCTTCTCTCCAACGCTGGCTGGCTGGCTGTCGGTCAAATAAATGAACGTTTAAAAAATAGCCCCCCCAGGAAAGGGAGGGAGCAAGATGTCTTGAACCATGATTGTGGGTTGGAACGGGGCCCGTCCTTCCAGTGCAGCCTCTCCTCCCAGTCCACCACCACCAACCCCCCAACTCAATTTCATTAGTAATTGTCTCTTAGGAGCCCTAGGCCCATGAACTTTTTTATTTCATCTTCGACGACACACTACTGCATCCACATCGTGTTACCAGGAGCAGTTGAGAATAATGTGCCCACCACGCAGTCATTTAACGGGCACCAGATTTCTCTCTCGTTCATTTTTCTATGCCTTATTTGAAACCAAGATGATTCACAGTTGTAATATGATATGTCGTTACCTTGCCGAATGCCGAAAAAACAAAAGGTAAGGCAATAGGAACGGAGCTGTGGGTGGCTGGGGTAAGCAACAATACCGTAAGCATACATACATAAGCAGCCAAAAATGGAAAAAGAGAGTTTCGGTTCATCTTATGTTCGGAATGAAAACGTGGAGGCCGCTTAATAGTTGAGTCTTGATCCAGACTCTTCTTGTCATTGTTTTGCTTACTACAGTGCACAGAGGAAGGGAAAGGTACTCAAAAAGGGTTATATGAAAGAACCATGGGACCATATTCCCAAAGAAAAATAAGCGCGGGAATGAAAAAAGGCATAAGGAGTTTATGGAGCGCAAGGGCGTGAGGGGTGAGCGCGGGATAGTTGGATAGCAGAGAGGGGGGGATGCAAGTGCCATCGGCATCTGAGGGGACGGGCATGAACACAGGATTATTAATTGGAGGGGAAGCAATTGGTGCATATGCCGCCGATCTATTTGCATTTATTTTTCCGAGTTGAGATTGTTGGTCAGTTCATTCATGTTGTGGTGGCTGAGATGGAGGGAGGGAAGTATACTAGCCAGCTTACTTCTTGCACGACTGTGAAGTATCTCCTAGAGATACACCACTCAGAACCGTTCCTTGTCCGTTTGCATTACTGGGAGGGAGTGGGAAGAAAAAAGAGATGTGATTGTCGCTACTTCGACAATCTTCCGATAAACTAACACAAGAAATTATAGAGCCAGATTGTATAGAATGACATTCAATCGCAGTACTAACATTCCTAGAATCGGACCAAACAGCCTTTTTTTCTTATTTTTTTGTGTCCCCGTGAGAAGACAATGAAAATACGTTAGAAAGGGTTTAGGGAGGGGAGCGGTTACTCTCCGAGCTTGCATTAGTAAACAAACGGCAGGTCACCCGTTTATGCAAAAAAAACTGAGAACAACTTAGACAGACAAAAGCGCTCGTTCATTGACTGGCTGGTGCTGGTCTAGTCCAATCCAGCGACATCCCAAGATGTGGGTGGTCCAATCCCTAGAATGCTGTATAGACAGAATAGCAAGCCCTATCGGGAACGATTGAAAACCAGCGCTCAACTGCACACACTCGAAGTTTTGAGTGTCTGTGTGTTCATGTACCTGAGAAGAATAAAACGAATGTTCCTACTATCGGGCTATTATGCCTCCTTTTTTTTGCGAACTGCTGGTGGGAGCTCTATAGTAGTAGTCTGGTCCGTTGTTAGTCTTGCATTGTGGGACTGTGCGAGTTATACGAGGACCGACAACGGTACTCTACTTGTGCGCAGAGCTAGAGAGAAGTTAGAAAGCATGACACGCCATCCATGCACTAAATACACCACACCAACACAAAAACATGAAAGCAACAACAAACGTGCAACCATACAGCATGTTACGAACAAAGGCTGCCGTCATCATCATGTTGGAAACAAACAAAAGTCAATCCAGGGGTTGAAGAATGGTAAGAAATGGTGTGTAGATCGACATGGTATCATCTTTTGCCTAAACACGCGCCGCGATTATTCCTTCAAATTGTTTTTTTTTTGCCAGGCCTTGACAAATCGTGACGAAAAAGCCGAGCGGCAGTTGGACTATCATGCGGCAAGCGAGCGAAAGGAGAGGGAGGAGGTAACAATTACAATTCTAACGGGTCGATTTTACCTTATTCTCCCTAGTCCTAACCTTTCAACTCTCTCTTTCCCCTCCTTTTTGTTTCTTTCCTTCTTCCTCAGTCCAATAATGACGGATCCAATCGAACAAAGAGGATTTAATGCACAATCGCGACTGTTAGTCTAGTCTATGAGATTCCCTCTCTCTCAAAAAAGAAAAGCGCTAAATCGATGAAAAGCAAAGGGAGATACTTCGGTAGTCCCAGTCCATGACGACAACATGCACGAAGATCCCTTACTTTGTCAAAGGACAATCAACCCATGTTCAATTGTTCGAATCGTTTCAATTGCTTACTTTTTGATACTAAGACAAAGAAAGGCACTCATGCACACTTGTCGGCGTCATTTTGTTCCTGCACTACCAGGCGACTGAGAGATTTTTCTGTTCGCGCATTTTTGGGTGGTGGTTCTTAAGATGATAGCCAATTCATCATTTTCTGCTTCTTTTGCTTCTCGTTTTATTATTTGCACGTGTGCGTTTTCGTTTAGGTATTTCTCTTGTTATTGTTTGCATTACTGTTTGTTTTACTTCCCCTTGACCAAGAAACACCCACACCTACACTTCCTACGCCTTCGTGAAGTCAAAGAACGACGTGAGAACGGGCAATGGTATTTTTCACGTTGATGCTGTTAAGATGAGTCTTGGGTACCAAGAAGAAGAGTAGATTTGCAGTTCCATTGTCCATCAATGAGAGTGAGACACCCATGCGAGTTAAAAGGAGAAAGAACCATGAATTTGTTCACTCGTAACCATATCACGAGAGGACAGGAGGAAAAGATAGGGGCAAGGGTGCTGGTATGTTTCACTCAACAATGCAATATCGTCAAGGACGCGTACATCATGTACCTTTTTCTCGCCTGTTAGGTGTAAAGGGGACAGAAAGAAAAGCAACAAAACAAAATAACAACAAAAGAGGTTCTTCCCATTTCTTCTCTCTCATTCAAAATAATTTTGGAACCGCGCTGTACATTA
Source organism: Linnemannia hyalina (assembly GCA_019671135.1). Classification (NCBI taxonomy): domain Eukaryota; kingdom Fungi; phylum Mortierellomycota; class Mortierellomycetes; order Mortierellales; family Mortierellaceae; genus Linnemannia; species Linnemannia hyalina. Next base: position 134,571 of record JAHRHY010000018.1, on the reverse strand, counting down.
CGCGCAAACTGCGCCCTGTCGCAGATCTTCTATCGTTTTTCTTTTTGATGGTGAAATCGCGTTCTTTTCTTTCTGTATTTTCTTTCCATGCATAAAAAGGAAGAGGCGCATCACATACTGCGCACGCGTGTGCACATGTAGACTTAACCCTGGTTTGCCTCCTGCCTTCTATTCTTCCAGTCCTTTTTTCATTCCTCCTTTTCCCCTTCGTCCTTGTGCTACATTCTCTTCTCTGTATCAGGTCACTGCAGCCTGTCTTCCGTCAGCAAAATAGCAGTTATTGCTCTCCTCAACCACAAAACCATTTGGGGTATTGAAAAAGAGACCGATAACGCTGAAATGAAGGAAGAATACAAAGCAGAAAAGGAGATCTATGAGCAACCCATTGCCAGGTCGCGATAGACAGAGAACATAGAAGAAACGGTAGATGATGCATGCAAAGGACCATAGGATCATCCAAACGAGAGCACTTGTTCACACACGTAGGAGGGAGGGTGAGAGAGGGTAATGAGAATTGTACTGCGGTGTGTGCACACCAATCCATTCATTCATTCATTCATCCTTGTATTCATCCAAACCTCTTCCTCCTTTTTCTTTTTGCTCCCTTTTTATTTCTTGTTGTTCTTGTTACTATGATGGAGTGGAGTGAAGTGAGAGCCTTGTCACCTCGGGGATATATTCCTCACCTTTCACAGGACTGACATACGGAAGGGAAGAGAAGCAAAGAGCAATAAGAAGAGAAAGGACGAAACCGTTTTCGTTAAGGGAAATGTCGTTGCAAGTCCCGGATATAAGTGGTTTGTTGTCCCCCCCCCTTTTTTCCCTCTGCTTCTCCCCGTTTTTTTTTCTCTGCATCCGTTTTGCATCCAATCGTTCTGTCGTGTCTGTTTTATACAATCTTGTATCTTTTTTCTTGGCGCAGTGTATCCTTCTTTCGCGCCTCGGAGTTTTTTGTTTTCTTCTTTCTTATTTTTTTTTGCTGTTCAAGGATGTATGTGCATTTATGTATATGCCTTGACTATGCATTTTGTATTTATTTTGGTCTGGGTGGACAGGCAGGTAGCATGTGGCACTGCTGTGCTTTCAAATACGAGACAAGGCAAAAAAGATCTCCCATCTACTCTCTCACTCTCACGCTCTCTTTTTCCCCTCCCCATTTATTTCTTTGAACAAGAAAAGATGCACACGCTCATTGGATACTTGAATAACCATGAAGAATCGAAAAAAAGGATCGGTATTAAATACTGTCTTCTGAACAGCCTTCCTCCTTCCTTCCATCTCCACTTCTGCTCTTTGTGGGTCGTGTGTATATGTGGAGATAGAAGAAAAGTGATGCAGCAAGAATGAAAAGAAAGAACAAGGTCTTTCATCTATGTTTTGGGGTTATTTGCACTTGGGCACATTCCCCTTCTACCATCTCGTTTTGTCTTTTTCCTTTTTCCTTTGACGCCATTTGTGGTTTGGTTGGTCCGTTGGGGGTGAGTTGAGATGAGAAGTAGATCGATTTTAAGGTCCATGCTCAATTCTACTCTCATCGTCAACAAAGGAAAATAAACAAAGGCGAGAGAGAGCTAGATGAGTTTGACCTTCCGCTCCACATTTTTTACCCATGTTCCACACAGTGAGCAAAAACTCATTTACATGAGAGAGAGAGAGAAAGTGAGAGAAAGGTCCATCTCGTTCTTTTTCTTTGCCTGACACTCACAACGGTAATGACTCGCCGTCTTTTGGTGCGCTTAATATTATTTTGGGTTAGGGTTGAATTTGACCATCTCTTTTCTTTTTCTATTTTCTGATGGTCAATGGCTTGCTTGTCTTCTATCTACTTTTTCCAGTCTGATTTAGGCGCTCATCAAGGAAATACATGTCTTGGAGCAGGGGAGGATAGGTGATGCAGTGTAATCTAAGAGAAGGAATGGAGGGCAATTCGAGACATGGGCGAGAGCCAGTCAATCAACCAGCCATGTTAATTGCTGCATCATCATAAACAGAGGCCAAAGAGTTGGGGGATGTAGGTACAAAAAAAAGTATTGGTCTCTTCTGTGTTGTGTGGCGGATGAGCGAGAAACGAGAAAGCAACAACAACAACATAAAACAAGACTGGAACCCAGCCTCTTTCTCATTCAACACCCTCAAATGCTCTCGATTGCTCAAATAAACAGAAGCAACGTAACCATGACCCATAGACTACATAGGCTTTCAAGGAAAATAAAACAACAATAGACTAACAAGAGGTCATCCCACATCAACGATGCACAAACATAAAACACAGCGACAGAAAAGAAGAGTTGCGCCCACAGAGAAGGAGCTCTCAGCTCGTCCAGCCCCCATCCCATTCCATCGACTCCTTGTCAACCCCAAGGAATTCTAAATCCTGGACTATTGCAAGAACCGCGACAGGAGAGAAAGTCAGGAGATGGGCGAAGAAGCCTCAAACTCTATCCTTATGCAAGCAAGTGACAAGAAAAAAAGCAAAGCGCACAAAGCAATGCGACATGTACAGAAACTATGTATCTGTGAGAAAAAAAACAAAGCAAAATAAGCGTGGCCATTCAATGGGCCATGTATTCCTTCCAGAAGTGCTCTTCATGTCTTTCGATCACATTTTTTTTTATCATGTCATTGCAAGTTCGCATCATCCTTCCCTCCCTCGCCCCAATCCTCCTTTTCTGCACTAACCATTAACAAACCAACCCCCCTCGTTTTTTTCGCCTTTTGCGCAATAACTAATAGGGTTTAACTGGCAGCTCAATGGTGCTCACCTCGTCGCAGCTTTTTTTTTTTCCTTTACTCTCGTCGCCGCACTTATTGTTGTGTTGCTAATTGCTCAATGAACAGTCTAGTCATACTGCTTCCGTTTTGCTATGTATTGGCCTGGCACTGCTCTTGAGAGTCAGCTGCTGTGATGTGTAGTTTACTCAATCAGACTATGGGTTACCATCCTCCAACCTATCCAAAACTTCCGAGGAGAAAAAAATTATAGTAGAAAGACGTACACCACGAACTCCTTGTATTCTCTTTCTCCTTCTTGTAGTAATAAAGGGAGCCTGCGAAAGTAGACAATTGTATGCATGCATGCACTCGTCAACTAGATCCCATTTCAATGTGCCCACCCTCTCTCCTCCCCTTTACGATACTATTCAATCTAAAATGGATGGGCACCATGGCAGCCGATTTTTTGGGGGGAGAGGAGGGTATGCATAGTCCGTTAGGGTTGATGTTAAATTATTCTGAAACGAGGGGCAATTGCAGAACTAACAGGGATTAGTGACAGGACAATGGGCTTTTGCTTTCTCTCCTGATGCACACATACATTGGATACATTGTCTTTTTCTTCAACCCCTGAATGGTTCCCTTCGCATTTAGCTGCAACTTAGTAACAACAGGAACAAAAAAAGAATAGCGAATACCCTTTGGGCCCACATTCCTTTGTGACAGATGGTCGACTCGCACCATGTCCATTTGCTCTGCTTCTGTGTTGTGGTTTTTTTTTCTTCTTTGCGCTCTGTTTTTTTTGGGATAGGAAACAACAACCACAACGACATGCCTATTAGTCCTCATTGTGTTGTCGGTATCTGGTTCCTAAGCCTGCGACAATAATCAAAAACAGGGTGTCAAAAGAAAAGCCGCCGCGTAAGGGGTGTGGAGGATAGGACGAGGGTGCCTTGGTGATTGAACACTGATGGAACAGCAAAAGAAACAAATAAGGTTGTTGTGATTGATATGGCCCGTGCGATCACTTTTCAAAAATAGGAGTTTGGTGTTTGAGAACGAAGTTGGTTTACAATAAGATGACTTGGAGTCTAGGGTGGAGAAGGTCATTAGTGACTAAGGCTGTCTGGGTGAATGATGGTAGATAGTAAGAGGTCTCGGGAGCCCCTGAACCATGGAGGCGAACCATCGTGGAGAAAAGACAGAGGGTGTGCAAGACAAAGTATCGGTTCCATAATTTTGAATAAAAATAGATACCGAGCTCTGAAGTAGCACCTGTTCATTGGAGCGAAATGGTCCCAAAGATCCGCATTAACGCGCAACTTTCTCTCTCGCACAAAAAGCAAAAGGGTGTGAAATCGAAGGAGAACAGGTTTTCAATAGTGTCTTGGTGAAAAGGTGAGAGAAGGTAGCTATGAGAGCAAACTACATCAAAAAGAAAAAAAAGGCAGGGTGACTTATAGCGACCTTTCTTTTTCATTCTCTATCTCCGTGTTTTTGCGCCTAATTGGCTATTCCTATTCCAACTCCATATTTATCCTGGAATCGATTCTCAACGACGGGGCCGCTCAAAGGGGTTATCTTGCTGACAACAACTCCATTGTTGCAAAAGAAGGTTTGGAGAGACATGCTCGACAACCAGGGGAGAGGCGAAAGGCTTGGGTTGATGATCGAGTTTAGATAGAAAGGCAAAAAAAGTGGAGAGAGGGTACGCGTGAGAGATAGAAAATAGGTAGGTCCAAGCATCAATGCATAATATAGGTCGTATTTTTCTCCCCTTCGCACTCACACCTTGTTCGTGAGGTTATCTAGATTCTGTCTTGCAAAAGAAAACAAGGAGAATGACATTTCTCCGTAAAGACGGACGATCGTTACGCACTTTTTGTCTTTTTACGCCCTTGTTTTTTGTGTTCCAAGTTGTTGATCACCAATGACCGATTTATTGAGACACGGTCGGTGTTCGCGCCTCTCCCTCCCTGCCTCGGTCGTACCATGTCTGCTGACACAATCAGAACAAAGGTAGGATGGACAAAGCCCAGGCATTGGAGTTGGCTCTGGAGCTGAGAGCCGTTGAGGTCAGGCGGGGGATGGGATGGGTGGACAGGAAGAAAACAAGGGAAGGGGGGAGAGGGGTGAATACGGATAATTAACGTTATTTTGTAGTTGTTGTCATTGGTGTCATGGCGCACTTCAGGTGGAAAACGAGTTGCCGAGAAACAAAAAAAAAAAAAGGGATGTGAGCGAGGCCCACTTGTTGATGCTTGTGCATGCACGGCGCCCATTTTTCTCTCTCGCCTAATGTCACATTGACGAAGCATGTCATTGCCGAAACCCATTCTGTGTCTCCAGTCTATGTCCCCAGTAGAAAAGCACAACCTTGAGTGCACTGGGTGGATCATGTAGGAAGAAGGCGCATGGGTTGATGACCTAGTCAGTCAACCGGCAAGGCATCCAGGCAAAGCAGGGTAAAAGATGGATTGGTGTAGATGACCAGATGATCGTGCTCTCATTTTCTCTTCTTTTCTTCGCAATGGGGAAGCGAATGGCAGAATGAAGGGTTTAACCGTTATTCTTTCGATTTCACAGACGCAATAGGATGTGACCCTCATTGATGTAAGAAAGAATTGCAAGGGGTGGATGCTATTTGATATCTTTGCCAAAGGAAGGCAAAGAGACCGAGAGGACACCTTTCGGCTAGATTGTTCAAAAACCTATTGCTTATCCATCCCCCATCCGCATCTTTCATCTCTCATGTTTGTCAAGGAAAACCTTGTTTTTTTTGTTACTATGTGTCTCAAGGGGTGAACAAAAAAAAACAAACGCCAAATGCAAATGCAATGAACGAAAATAGGGAGTAGGTGGAGGGACAAGCGACACGAGAAAGAGAGGATGGGAGGCCAGGTTCCCGTTTGCTCCTTCCCTTTGGATCCCTATCTGCTCAATCCATACCCATGCACATTTATTTCGATTGCAGTAACCATCACAAAAACAAATAAGCAATGCAAAGAGAGCAATGGGGGCGGGATCCCTTCTGTCATCCTAATTGTTTATTTCGTTCTCCTCTTCCTCCCTATCTTCCCTCTCTTCTACTTTCACACACTTTCCTATCCTTGCTGGATATGTGTTTGTTCGAGGATTTTGTGACACCAGCAACCAAATTGCACTGAACTTGTTAGCCTCCTTTTACTGCCTTTTCTTTGGTTTTGTATCACCTCGCCAGTCAGCAAAACAACAACAACAATGCAAGCCCCTGCATCCAGGATGGTCCAAGAGTGGCAGGAGGAACAACAACAAAACTGGTACGGAAGGAGAGTTGTAAGGGAGGAAATGGGACATGGGTAAGGGTATTGAAGATTCTGAGCCCCCTCCTTTCGTACCGCAACCTCCTTGACCTACTGCCTGCTTTGCCGGCGGTAAAAAAAAAAGGGAAAATGGCGACCCGGCGAGGCTGCGAGAAGGCAACAACAACAAGCGACCACATTGTCGTGTTTTAAACCCTATCCCTTTTTTTTTTTTTGTAGTACTAGAGTAGTATTTCCTGCAGTATCGACGTCAGAGGAGGGAGGGATGGGAGAACCATAGGATGCATGTGAGCACATTGAAAAAAGAAAGGCACATTTCAACAACAGACTTGCGCTATTGTCCAAAATGGCTTGACCGAACGACCGGTTGACAACCTTGTCAACACGCACACCTATTCCTCGATAGTTTGTTGGATATACAAAGCTCTAGACATAGTTACCAGAGCACTGGTCACTCGTAGCGAACGAGTAAGAAGAAGGGACCCCGGCCGGACCATAAAAGACTGCTTACGGCACAAGTTCATCCGCCAAGGCGTATACGCAATACTCCAAAGGACAAGAAAAAAAAAAAGAAAAACGTTGTTGGTGGTGCTCTTTTCATTGAGCTGTTTGTTTCTCTTTCATTTTCCTCTTTCTCACTCTCTCTCGTTCGTTCGTTCAATGTGTCCAACGACTGAGTAATGGCTCCGACCCCGCCCTCGTCATCTTGCTTATGCCGGAACAGCCAACGAGAAGCCTTTGGCCCATTTTAGTTTAATGTAGTGTTGGATCGGCGGGATGAGGTATGGCTCATTCTCATTCATCATTGTCCTCTTTCTTTCTTTTCGATCTCAATTTTTCTGTCTTCATAACCCCAACCAACCAACGAACCGCGCGGCCGTTGAATTAGTGCAAAAAAAAAAAGAAAGAGCGCGCTCGTGCTCCTAGACAACATCTCCTCTTCGTCCCCGCTCACAGTCCCTCCCTCGGTCTCATACTCTCATACCGTCTCATACCACTCATCGCCGTTGGTCCTTCTGCCTCCGTGTCCCGTCAACAGCATCTCGTGAAGGAATATCTTTCGAGCTCAAGAAAAAATTACACTTCGATTAATAGAGAAGGTACATCTAGGGGAACAAATCAGCTCGTTTGCTTGTTTTGTTGGTCAAAGACAAGTGAGGGTACAGTGCCCAGAAGAAGAGAGAAAGGGGATTTTTTCATTGGTGTTCTGAATGGTGCAGGAACCCTTTACTTGTCCAAATGTACTTGGCCCTTTCCCTCTTTTCTTTTTTTTCTCTTTTCCTCGCTTACTCTCGTATGTATCTCTCGGCTAGCAGATTCTTTTTACCCTGTTGGTCAAATAGAATGGGGAGGAGTTGGGATCGGCAGATGCTGGTCCTCAAATATATAGTAAGCGACACGTAGTCTCCGGAGAAGTGTTCTTTTTCTTTTCATATGGTTGACATAAGTGGACTGGTTCTTCCCATTAGTGTTTTCATAAGATGTATTGTAACTAAGCTGGGACTATAGCATAGAGTTAACTATTTCGCCGAACACCAATGTTACAAGAAAACTCAAAAGTTGCAAAGAAAACTCAAAAGTTTGTAAAGAAAACTCAAAAAAAGGGCCAGTGGGCCATAGGGCACCCAACAACAACAACAACAACAACCACAACAAAGTAAGAAAATCAAATGACACCATTTCCGGCAAATGCACCACGTTCAGGCACCCAACAATCATAGCAATTGAAGCCTGTCAGTTTTCTTTTTTATCTTTGCGTGTTTGCTAGTTGTGCGAGATGTTTGATTGGTTAGCAGGGGGGGACCGGATGTTAATTCTCTTTTGGTTTGGATGGCATGTTTGTGTACATGTGTCCATAGAGAAGGAAAACAAAGAAAGGACTCGGGTCAACAGTCCCCACCCAAAATGTATCGCACTCTTAGAGGTAAATCTTTAGTTCATTTTGGGAGGGGGACTGTCCATGTGTCCAGGTGTCCATGTCTGCGCATCGCATTCGCCCAATGTGAATGATAGCACACTTTTCCTATGAAAATGTGTGCTATTTCGCAAACAGGAGTGTAGTTAGAGTAGAACAGGAGGAAGGCAATATCACCATAGTCACTCTTTAACAATGGTGACAACTGGGTTATCCTCTATCGCAACTCGCTGGCAAGTTTCGCGACAAGGTTGCAAATTGAAGTGAATGAACGAGAGTGCAAGGCAGGCGCACAGGTTTTTTTTTACCTTTTTTGACGCTTTGCCCACACAACCGCCTTTTCAAGTCTAGGGTCTCTTGATCGGCAGCACCATGTTTATACCCTCAATCTGGAACAACCTCAATGTAGAGCACACGCAAAGATTCTGTATGGACAAGCGCTCGTGAGAGACATTTACGAGGCCAATGGCAGGACCGGTTCCAATGGGAGCGAGGACAAGCAGGATGTGTTGCAACCTTTCAGGAGAGCCTTCCTTCTCAGGATTGTCCCATACAGGAATCGGCATTGACAAGGACACTGGGATCCAAGGATAATGTACCACGAGCTCAACTCTCGTCTGTCGAACTGGAACTGCTGCGCTCATTGCCTTACGTATCGCCACTTGACACGGGATGGGCTGGTTATAGAGAGTGCCAAGCCTACTTTATCATCCGAGGACCTTTGACAAGCAAACCTCCTATGTTAATTTTACATGGAGTTGGTACACGGAAGCGGGAGCTCACACCCGATTGGCTAGAACGAGTTGGAGCAAAAGTATTTCTTCGCCTTCTGTGTGTCTGTTTTATCTTTCCTTTCCTCTCGCATATTCTCTTCAAGTTCCTTCATTCACCACTAACAAACACTCTCCTTCATTATTCCTCTCCTTCACTCATTGACATTCCTTCTCCCAACAGCAGACACAGCACCCCCCCTCCCTGTTCCCTCATTCCTCCTTGCCTTTCTTCAAAAGAGGCCCTACCACAAGGGAGACACCCTATGAGCACCCCAGCAAGAGTCTTTCGTAAGACCCCGAATTGGACTCGTTCCTCGTCACAGACATCGACAGCAGCACCACAACTGCCGAAAAGGTATGCAAGAAATAAGTGCTGCGACAGTGATTCACTCATTCCGTTTGCAATTGCATCAGCTTGCAATCAACCAAAACCACTCAAAGTTTCAGGCACAAATGGGAGGACACGGATTATGGCCGAAAACCACGATCCATCTCTCCGAGAATTATGCGAGACTCCCCCTGCCGTATGTTCTCTAGGGGCTCAAACTTCTTTCAGATGCCAGGATGCCCGGTCATAGAGGACGACAATGTCGCCGATTTTGAGTTCCTCGCTGCTAGTCTTGCGCGAGTTTTGTCACCTTGCTTTGAGAGCTCCCAGCTCCACTCGGGATCTTGTCATGAAGCGCCATCTGCCCTTGCCATGCTCATTCAGGGATACTCGCCTGCTGGATTGACCAAGCTGGATATGTACCCATGGTCCAAGGGACGAGGACTTCTTTTTTTTTTTTTTTTTTTTTTTTTTTTTTTTTTTTGGCCCTCCTTGTCCACGCAGGAACTCTCAAGGAGCTGTGTAGGTCTGTTGGGACAGGAGCTTCTAACACAATAACGACAACATGTACGCCGCCTCCCATGCCCTCATCCTTCTCAAGAACTGCCGCCGACTCTACGAGTTGAGGATCACAAATATCCCCTGGAGCTGTCGCGCAATCCTGGACTTTTGGGAGCGACGAGCCTGGCAGGGATGCTTGTACCTTCTGGGTCCTCGACATTGCCTTGTACGCGCGGAGAGGCCCCGATGAAGAGGATCTGAACTGTGGCGATTCTGATTATGAAGATATCCCAGAACGATGAGGGTATGGCGATTTTGGAGACCCAACGCAGCTCCGGGCTGGATCAAGCCAAACGACTCGGGCTGTCCTCCTTGCTTCCCCCTCTCTAAGGCGATGGGAGCGTTTTTTGAGATGTTGGAGCTCCACCAGCATGTCGCTACATTGTGTTTTTTGGCCTTCAAACGTTCATTCGAACTTAATGCCTCCTTTCTCAACAATGATTTCTTTTGCTCACCTTCTTTGCACAATTTTGCGGCATCGCATTCCTGAATAAAAAAAGGTGTTGCTCTTGCCTATGTTTGGCTGCTGACCCGAGTTTTTTTTTTATTCTACCTCTGCCACAAAAAATAAAAAACCCCAAAGTACCTCATATACCAACCGAAAGCTGATTTGCGCTACGTAGAGAACGGAGCACAAAAGCCGTTTTTTTTTTTTTTTTTTTTTTTTTTTTTTTGCGCTATCTTGCCAGACATCAAAAGAACTCCTTTCAATTCCATCGCCACACCATGCTATTGTTCTCACCCACTCTCAGATAGGGAAAGCAACAAAAAAAAAAGGACATAGATTCGACGTAGATTCGTCTCTTTATTTTTCAACAGTGAGTGGGGATCATGTATGTATGTGTTGTTGGAGTTGTTGTTTGTAGGGAACAAGGCAAAAAAAGGTAGGACGGAGGAGGAGGAGGGAGTTGTTTTGAAAGTGTAAGGAATGGAACAATAAAAAACAGATCAAGTAGGAAGGGTACCGACACTGCTTAGAAGAGGGTAACGTAACCGAACTTGTCGTTGTATCCCTTGGTGTCCCACTTGCTCTTGGCCAACAAAGCATCGACCTTCTCGGCGATCTCAGGGCGAGACTTGAGAACATCATCGACCTATGGATTAGATGGCATGGATAAAAGCGCCGTTGTTAGGAAAAAGTTGGCTAGGCAAAGGTTGAACTCAGGTATTGTAGCTGGGGTGTGTTTGGAGATCCTTGATTCGAATAGCTCCCGCGCGTCGATTCTGCTGCCAAGCCGGCTGCCGAATGATCAGAATACTGAAAGCCGTACTTGGTCCTCCATAAGGGCAATATTCAGAAACCTCTTCATGACGTCTAGCCAAGATCAGGCGCGACCTGAGCCTCCTACACATCCTGCGATCCTGGGTACAGTCGAATATGTCGAAAAAGAACTGTGTCCTGACCATCCTGGCCTTTGATCCTGTCAAGTGCTATCCTTCAGGAACGACCAATCCAATCCGACATCCTGAAAAAGAAAGCTGTCGCGGTGCCAATGGCTCGGGGGCGAGGACAGGCTGCAAAGACGCCAGATACGTACGGTAAGCTCATCAATGGGGCGGGAAGTCTCGATGTTCTTCAAGGTGGCCTGGAGATCAGCGAGCTCAGACTCGACCTTGGTGGCGGTGAACTTGGCACGCTCAAGCTAAATGATTGTTCAAAAGGATGCAGTGAAGGGATATGGGTGAGTGGAAGGTTCAAAATGACGCGCTGTGAGAGACGAAGGCGTTGGATAGGGTTGGCGTTCCTGGAATGCATGCCAGGCGGTTGGTAGGTCCAGTTGAAAGCAAGGAGGTTGAGGGATGATTGTCCCACTGTATTATCGTGTCCTGTTCCTGAAATTCAATTATGAAAAATAGGGCGTCTGAGCGTCCGTTGGGTGTGTTCGGGTGGTTCAGGGAAAGAGAAACGGGATGATGAAGATGACAACCGTCTTTTCTTCCCCCTCCCCCCTTTGTTGTTGCTTTGTTGGCTGAACATTGTGAGAAGCGAGAGGGTGTGTGAGCGAGATCGGGTAGTTCAGGAAGGGCGGAGGGAGGGATGGGATTGAAGTTGATGGCGACAGCGATCGTTTTCCTGTACTACTGCTTTGTTGAAGGAGCTGGTCGAGTGCATTGAGAATGTGAGAGAAAAAGGTATGTGTATATGTGCGCGCAAGTAGAAGGTGTTGTTGGTTGTGTGCGCAAGGGTCGATGGTTGGCTACATGCGCGTAGCATCGAACCGGTGCCTGAACAATCCTGGATCGAAAAATAAAGAATATAAACGTACAGCCTTGGCCTCAACGGTCTCAATAGACTTGATCTGAGCCTTGACATCATAAGTCGAAGGCTTGAAGGCCTTATGGGCCTTCTCGACCTCGTCGATGATCGCCTGGTTCTTGAGGACCTTGCGGTAATGAGCAAAGTCTACGGCTGTCTTCTGGTCCTGGAGATCAGACAACACACGACGGGCCTCTTCGTTGCGCTTGCGGAAGGCGCCCAAAGCGGCGACAGTCTCGGTCTTGAGACCGAGGGAGGTCGACAGCTTGGTCCAGTCGATGTGGGTGGCAGCGGCCTTGACAGCAGACATAATGAATTTAAGAGAGAAGGGTGGAGTGGAGAGATGAAGAAAGAAGATGAAAAGACGATCGTTTTGTCTTCAGTCTCGTTCTCGCTTTGGTTGAACACACTGACAGGACAAGGAGGTTGGCACAGACGGAACCCGATCAAAACAAATCCTATCTACAGTACATGCGATCATATCCAGTTTCATTCAACATTCTACTACGTCAACAATTTTTTGATTTTTTTTTGGTGGCGTGTAAATTAGAAGGACTATGGTTTCTTAAGCCCAGACTTCATACCAGCGCCAGCAACGGGGATCTCGGTGGTCAACCACTGCTCCAGCAACGGCTTCACCGGGGGACCACCGCCATCAAGCCGCTCCCTAAACCGGAACACCATCGAGTTCTCATTCTTGTCCGGGTTCAGCAGCTCCCTGTTAAACCTATCACATCATTGTTCAAAAGGGCGAACAGTGGTTAACACTTCTCGCAAAGTGGAATCGATGAGAGCAACATCCATATCAATACAAAGAAGGGGACTTACCGAGAGAGGTGTTGTCGAAGAAGGGCTTTCATGACAATCATGCTCTCACCGTCACCGACATCAATGACCTGGAACTCGGTTCCTTCAATCCCTTCCTTGTCCACATCAATCTCCGCTCGCTCGCCGCCGTGAATCAGCTTGATCTGAAAGTGGTTCTCAAACAGAACCACAGCACAGTTCGGATACGTGTAGTATGCGTTGTTCGGTCCAAACGCAACCGAAATGGTTGGGAAATGGAGTGGGAACGTCGCAGTGTTGTTGGTGTACAGGTTCTTGGTCGCATACAACGCAAGTCCATCATCTGCCAAGTGTGCCGTCGCAACTGCCGGCGCATGCGTGGCTTGGTACTTGGTCGCAGCGCCCGCATATGACCTGAGCAACTCCAGCTTGGCTCCGGCTGTGGTAGCAGTCGATACCGTCGGCTTTACAGCTGAAGCTGGGGATGTTGCGCTTGTCGTTGTTGACGCTGCTGCAGCTGCAGTCGCCTTTGCCTTGGGGGTCTTGGGGGTCGCTGCGGCCTTTGTACTCGTAGCCTTGGCGGTCGTTGACTTGGCGGTAGTTGCTTTAGCGGATGCAGTCATTGCTGGCTTTGTCGTCGCAGAAGCTGAGCTCGATATAGGAACAGGGACAGTAGGGCTTGCAGTCACAGATGAACTGATGCTGGTAGGCGTCTCCTGAGATGAAGGTGAACTGGGTCTCGATTGAGTGGATCCTTCCGTCTTGACTGCTGGTAGCTGTCCATCCTTGGCATCAAGTGCTTTGCTTCTGTCCTTCTCAGTATCCTTTTCGTCGAAACTCTCCTTCCCGCCGTCCTTGTTCTGATCCTTTTCGGCTTTGGTGGCAGGGTCCTGCGTTTTGTCGTCAGACCTGGCAGTATCTTTGTCGCCATCTTTGCCCTTTTCCTTCACGGTTTCCTTGCCCTTGTCTTTCTCTTTTTCCTTAACCTTCTCCTTGGTGGCCTTCTCCTTGGGTCTGGGCTTGGGCTTCTCTTTGTCCTTCTTTGTGCTCGACTTTCCTGCTTGCTTCTCGCCGAGCTGATTGATAGGAACCAACTTAGGGCCGGGCGATCCTGACAATCCCGCTATACAAACGACAATAAGAAAGCGATATAAGACACTAAATCATGAAATACACAAACTTTGCGCCTATCATGTTCCATGCAGCCAGCTCACCTTTGCTGGCGCTCCGCTTTTTTCCAGTCTTGGTCTCTCCCTTGTCACCCTCGACCGACCGTACAGCATCGCTTGCGCTCGAATCCTCAGATGCATACGAATCCTTTTTCCTTGACCCAACAACCGGCTTTTTGCTCCCGGTCTTGACCTCCGGGCCAACGGTCTCGCTAGATCCCGTAGACAAACCGTGATGCATCCGTGCGGCCGCCTCTGCAGTTGTCGTCAAGGAAGCGGTTCCAGTTAAAGCTGCACTGACAGGAGCAGGTGTCACTACGGACATCGTCGGAGGTGTTACCACCACCGGCGCTGTAACTATTGGTTTGGCGACTGCCGTTGCCTTTTCCGAAGCATCCTCGAGGATCTTGCCATGCTTCCATTTGACTCCGCAAGCGTTGCAAAGAGTTCCTGGGCCTTTGGGGCCTCGTCTCCACATTGGTGTCGATACACTGTCACAGTAACTGCACTTTTTCTGGTTTGACGACGAAGCTGTCGACGCTGCTGCTGATACCGGTGTGGGTGCCGGTGCTGGAGCTGGAGCCTTCTTGACCGGTGCAGGAGGTTTGCTGACTGCTGGTTCTTCCTGTCCCGCCTTGGGCTTCTTTGCCTTAGTGATTGGTGTTTGCGATTCCGCCTATTTATATAAAGCAACAGAGTTGTCAGTTTTCTTAATCAAATCCGCTGATCCACGCGGAATGATCTACGAGCTGATAGTATATGCAGACTTACAGAAAGCTCTGACTTCCGCTTCGAGGGCTGCAGACTGGTCAGTGGCACAACTCTGTTGTCAGGAAGTTTTTTCAAGCCCATGGGGTGAAGTTGTTCATCCGGAAAGTCGACAGGGAGTTTGTACTGGACATAGTGTCGAGGGGGTATATGCTTCAACTTGTCCATCATAAAGCGATAGGTTGCCGCCGAGTCATTAATCGATTGAGTGAGTCCTGTCCACAACTCGGTCGTCGCCTGCAAGATAACCATTGTTGTCGCCTGACCAGGTCCTGGAACCAGCGGCGGTATCGCACCAGGTGCTGTTCCTGCCAATCCTCCACGAGCCTCCTCCATTGTCGGGAGGAAGAACGATGCTGAAATCTTGCCTGGCACGTCCCCATCCGGTGGTGTTCGCTCCAGCGAGGTCTCGTGTGGGAACAACCACCGCACGTTGGGGTTCTCCTTGAACTCGAACGCCACTTGATATCTCGGCCGCTGCGCCCGTGATGCCAATGTCTTTCCCTTGGTGTTCGGAGCTGTCGGCGTTGCTGGGGAAGACACCTGTGATGTAGGAATGCTCTTTTCCTGGGCTTCGGTCTTGATCTGCGTCAATGCTGTCGGTTCCTCCTCCTTTGTTGCTGACGCCGCAGTCGTGGGTGATTGGGTTGGTTCCATTGATAAACTCACAGGTGGTCTGCTGTTACTGCTGCTACCTCCAATGTTGGTGTCAATATCCATCGGCGTGAGCCCCAATGACTCTGGAATAGCTCCCGCAGCCGCCGCCTCGGCAGCCATATTAGCTGTCCTTGCCATGATCAACTCAATAACACGTTCTGGTGCAGGCGACCCGCCCAAAACAACAGGAGGCGGGGTAGCAGCTGGCGAGTCGGCCACTTGATCTGTAGATGTAGGTGTCGTCGTGCCAGTGTTGGGTGCCGTGCTGGGAGTCGAAGACGGAACAACTGGTGGTGGCAGTGGGTTGTAGATGCTGAAGAACTTTGTGTCGAGAAACATATGAGGCCCGATGCAGACGGTGCATACTCCTGATGGCGTCAACTCGGAGGCAAACTTTTTCCCTCCTGGTCCCCGTCCGGGTGGTTCTGGAATGAAGCGAGTGAAGGCTGTATGTGTCCAGGAATGCCGTGACTGAACCAACGTCGCCCTCAGAAGTGCGCTAGACACACCGTGAGATCAAAAAGAGAGAAAGAGAAGTTAGTAGAGGAGAAAACGGGGAGTAGTCTAGTGCTAGTATTGCCCAAAGATGCGGCGTTTGTTTTCAATGATGTATAGACTCACCTATCGGCGATACTCATAGTGGGCACACTGTCCTCTGAATCTGGTTGCAGTAAAGTCGGAAAGACAACTCTTGGTTTCCTGGCAGCCTCTGCTGCAAGGCGTCGCCTCTGTGACGACGACGACCCTCCTATTGGCATTTTCTGGGAAGGGGTCGTTGCCATGGCGATTTTCTCTTAGTTTTGACCAGCGGATTGCTCTTTAGTCCTCCACGCCGTCGGTCAAGTGTGTGTCTCTGTCTTTGCCTGATTGCTGCTGATCAGTCGTGTTCGCGATGTGGTGGGTATGTTGAGAGGAGTCGTGACAGCGTGGTGAGTTTGTCCTTGTTCCAAGTCCAGCCTCGAATTGATCCTAATGAATGGGCATGCAAAGCATGTTGGAAAGTCAGCTCGCCTTGTTGTTGACATTCACACAAGTCCAAAGTTTGATCGGGTCATACATAGTTTGCTGTTGGCATGGTCATTGTTCAGGTCATGATTATTACCAACAGCGAGCTTGGTGCTTTTTCGCTGTAGTGATCAGCCAAAAAGGAGTAACAAGGGAGCGCAACGTGTGTCCCTGTGTCTTGTGTTATTGTTGTTATGCTATGAATGGTTGATGTGCACGCCAGTGTCTAGAGTTGAGGATGTTGAATGGGAAGGACAAATGGACGAAGAATAAAGAAGAAAGAGCAAAAGAAAAAGAAAAAGAAAAAAAAAGTTGAAAGGAATAAAAGAGGCAAAAGGGAAAAAAAGTTCAGCGTGGCGGTGGCGCTAGGAGTTTCATATTTTTTTATTTTTCATTTGACGTGACAGATTGTATTTCATCACTCGACAACCTCGGGCACTTCGGACTGTTGGACATATCGATCTCGGCACAACATCTTTGCCAAGTCCTGCTGCTCAACTAGCCTCTCCTTCCTCTTCTTCCTCTCATTCAGACTCATCGTCGTCCTCTTCCTCGTTCTTGTTCCTTCATCAACAACATCATCCTCGGCCTTGTCCCTGCTGTCCATCTTGAACGATGGTCTCCGTGCCTCCCGCCAATTCTCAACTGTCGTCAGGAATGTGCCCAAAACCTCCTTAGCAATCGCAAAATCCATGCAGTTGCTATGAACGGCGTACTGGACCGTCACGAATCCAATCTGGTACTCCTGATTATACTCCAGCGACCCCTCCCGTGGGAAATCCAGCTGAACCGTATGGCACGGTCCGTATCCATATCCACCGGTCTGTTCGAATCCTTCCTTTAGCGACGCCAAGTCCTCCCTAGGCCCATGCAGCGTCGGTGTCGGTGATGTTGCAAAGTGACTATTGTGACCGCTAGTCACCTCGCTTCCCAGTCCAGAGTCGTCGCCAAAGGATGATGGGCGAGACCCTTGAGGTAGTGTCGATTCCTTAAAAACGCTGTCGTAAAGCTCACCATTGTGTTGTTTGAGCGCAGATCGCTGTAAAAGTTTCTGCTCGAGCAAACCAGCGTCCCGGCCAGTCGTGTGACTTTGCTGAAAGGTCAGCTCCAAACCTGCCCTTGCCATCTCTTCCTCCGCTGATGCCGCCTCTCCTGCTTCGGTCACCGTCATCTCCTTGTTGTTGGTCTGAAGTCGACGTGCTGTCAAGGCAGTGTGGAAAAGGGTATGAGAGTTGGAGATGAGTACATCGGCGTCTTCGTCTCCGTGGATCAGCAAGAGGGGCGATTGTATCGTTTCAACAGCCCGCACAGTCTCAAATCGGTCCATGAGTCTCATCTTGAAGTGATTAAGCAAAAACGGGAAGCGTGCAAAAGGTTGGACGATGGGTATTTTCCGGTAGGCGGTCATCATGTCGGGCATAGATGTGAATGCGGCATCGAGGACCAGGGCCAGAGGCGAGAACTGCTGCTCCTCCAGATGCAGACAGAGGTTGGTGGCGATTCCTGAGCCGAGTGAGTGTCCATAGATAACAACCTTTTCGCAAGCAATGCGACGAGTCAGCCAACCCCAGGCTGCAATAGCGTCCATTTTGAAGCCAGTCTCTGAAGGGAATCCGTCCGAGTCTCCATATCCTCTGCAATCAATTGTGATGATGTGTGCCGTCGGCATTGACTCCTGAATCCCCTTGTATGTTACAATTCTTGTCGAAGTACCGCGATCACCTAGGACGATGTGGATATGTTCAATGTGGATTTAGTTTTTGCAGCTTAGGGAAGAACAGTCAAGATGACAAGGATCCACATAGTAACATTGTATAAACGGTGTTATTGACGTACCGACTTGACCGTGAAAGTAGAGGACGACTCTGTCTGCAGCAGCGAGAGCATCTTCAAAAATGGCGTCTGTAGCAGCATTGACTTTGTCAGAGGTGGTATATGCCTCCTCGTTGGTCTGGGGTTGGGGCGAGAGGGGTTCGTTGGCGCGGATTTGTTCGAGTATCGTCCTGTGTGTGTCCTTTGGAAGAATGTGCCATGCGCCCAACCGAAGTCCATCTGGAGTCGATATCTTAATATTGCGCGTTGTGAACGCTATTTTGTAGGTTGCAAGCGAGTGTATGTGAGATTAGTTCGTGAAGGAAACAGCATTGGTATATCGTGAGAATGGAGGACGTACGGGCGAGGGTGTATGCTTCGGGGGTGAGGAGTCTTGCCGGGTTCTGGAGTCGTAGCCAGTGGGCAAAGACAAGATATGCTTGTGTCCATGGGACAAAGAGAAGGATAGCAAGTGAAGTCTAAAAATCATGAAGTCGATGCAACGCAGGGAGGCGTAGTTTGTTAGCGATGAGGAGTGGGTTCACTTTTTTGCAGGTGCATGGCAGAGATGCGGCGTGTATATATGTTCACTGCTTCCAAGGGTGTTGTTGGTAGATAATTACCAGGTAGGCGATGAGGAGCAGGACCACCCCGAGGATGGCCAGCACCAATGCGGTTGTCAGTAGGTTGAGGATCATGAATTGTCGATTAGTGTTTTCTCTCTGTCTTTGTTGTTGTTGGTGTATGCGTGTGGTCTGTTGTGTTGGTATATAAGAGAGGCAGAAGAGGACGAGAGAGAAAGACAGGCGTGGGAGTGAAGGTGAATGTGGCTGTTTGTTTGTGTGTGTTTAAAGGGAGGAAGAGAAGAAAAGAAAAGAAAGAAAAGCTTTGGAGTCTTGTGCTCAAAGGTACAAAGAAAAGAAACGATTTACGTCCACAAGGCCGTTTCACGTACTCCAAGGACAAGGATGGCTTGAGCGCACTTTGCTATTGATTCTAAGATTCTTGCAAGAGCCAAAAGGAAGCCTCGGCTCTGCTTTGCCCTACCCCTTGCTGGTCATCATCACACGCGAGTGACGCGACTAAAGAAAGACAAGCGCATCATCGTCGTCATGACAGCGATAGTAAATATTTACTAGCGTAGAGACATAGACTCTAGCAACTACATTAAACTAGAGGCGTGCACGACCTGCAAGGATCTCCTGGTTCTCAGCCTCGCCAAAGGGCAAGTACCTTCCCTGGGGCGTCCACCAGTACATCCGCTCCTTGATCTTCTGCAAATCAAACCCTTCTTTCTTCAACTCAACCTTCTTGTTCTTGAACGTTCCCGTCGTCTCCAATTCCTGTTCACAGATACGAATGAATCGGGGGACCGCATACGAAGGCAGACTCTTGCCCACATATCCACTCAATCTCGAAACAAAATCCACCAATGCCGCCTCATCCACCAAAGCAATTGCTCCAGTTCCTGTAGGAGGCTGGATGATCGAGTCCTTCAAAACCAAAGCCGCCATACCCGCACGACCATCCTGTCCAGGGACCGAGACTCCATAGACAGTACACGAAGCCACACCCTCAACACGGCCCATCGAATCCGCAATCTCTGCAGTCGACACATTCTCGCCCTTCCACCGATAAGTGTCACCGGCACGGTCAGCAAAATACCAGTACTGGTCCGCGGTCTTGTACAACAGATCGCCTGTTCGCATGTAAACATCTTCCTTGGCGAGCACATTCTGCACCAGCTTGGCTTGCGACATCTTGGGCTGGTTGAAGTATCCGACATAGCGAGTGTGGTGTGTCTTGTTGTCGGCCATCGTCAGCAGCTCACCAATCTCGTTCGGTTCACACTCGATGCAGAACCCTGTCTTTTTGTCGCGGATCAACTCCTCAGTGTCGAAATCCACCTTCACCAGCCTGAATCCCGGTTGCAGCGCCCTATTCGTCCATTGGAGACACGAAAGTAGTTGAGTCACTATTTTCTAAGGATTTGACCTCATCCAACAACAATAAAAAAAGGGTTATGCTGTTTTATACCTGATGATAGGTCCACGGAAGCCGACAGCTCCTTGATCTCTCTTATTCCTGGCGATGTTCAACAAAGCTCCAGTACCTATTCACAACAGCACATTATTTGTTTACGATAATTAGCATATCATTTCAAAATCGCTTCACTTTCTTCATTTCGCACACACAAAATAAACCATACGATTGTGCTCATTACCTTCACTCATGGTGTAATACTCAAAGACGGTTGGGATGTTGAAACGCTCCTGGAACTTGCTCCAAACGTCAGGACGCATGCCGTTTCCAAACGCCAGCTTGACCTTGTGCTTCTTGTCCAGAGGGCTCTCAGGCGCGTTTAACAAGTATCTGCACAATTCTCCAATGTACTAGTCAACAAGACAGCGCGGACACGCACATATGTTAATACCGTCTTTTTTTGGGATGTGTTTTGAAGTCTGAATGAAAAGCAAGTGAAAGCAGTGCAGCATATACCTGGAAGTGACTGACGTCGTAGGCGATGCAGTCTTTCCAAAAGTTGGTGACTGAGAACTTGCGCGCCAACACAATCGTGCTTCCCGTCATGAAACTCTGACCCACTCCGATGATGGCTAATTGAAAAGAATAAAAAAAATACAACGTTAGATCTCTTTTTTACACCAAAAACGACTGAAAAATGAACCATGCCTCGCCCGATTGAACATACATCCGGCAGAGTGGTAGAGTGGGAGGGCGATGTAGACTTTGTCCTCGGGCTTGATTTGGCACAAATGTCCCCAAGATGTCGTCGCCACTAGAGAGTAAAAAGAAATGTCCCTTGGTAAGCATTCATTCCCATGCAATTGGTCTGACATGATCTCCTCACAAACTTCAACGCCGATACTTACTGGTGCATCGTCCATGATCCATAACGGCGGCTTTGGGGAATCCCGTGGTTCCACTGGTATAGATAAGCGCCGCAGGATCCTTCATGTCGATATGCTTACGAATGCTCCTAGGGAATCCTTCGGTGCTCAAGTGCTGCCACTCAACATAACCAAAGAACGAAGGCGTCTCAATCGCCTGCCGAGCATCCTCAGACAATTGGTTATAAAGCTGTCCCAGGACTTGCTGCTTGGGCGTAACAGTGTAGAGATCGTATCCCAGATCCTTGATGGCGTGAAGGGACTCTTGGATGGCAGGGGCCAATTCATAGTCAAAGACGAGCAACTTGGCATCGGCAACCTTGAGCGAATGCAAGAGGACGGGTCCTGTGATCTGGTTGTTGATGAAGGCGGGGACGACGGCTAGCTTGAGGAGCGAGAGCCAGGTTATCATGAAAAGGGGCGAGTTGTGAAGCATCATGGCGACACGGTCTCCGGCCTTGACTCCCTTGGCTACAAACCAATGGGCCTAATCGAACACAAATGTGAAAATCATGCATGCATGCAACGATTTTGTTAGTTTGCTTTGATAGCGCATGGTGGTGTAGAATGAGGGAAAAAAATATCATGACTCTGTAGCATCCGTTGCGAAAACAATGTCGCTTACCATTCGGTTCGATGCTACCAAGTGCAAGGAGTAGGCAGTTCAAGGAGGACCATAAAAGTATATGTACAAGAGCGAGTAAGTAAGTGTATGAGGTGGAGGGTGCACTCAAAGAGACACCAACAAAAACAAATAAAATGTGATCCGAACCGGGGAGGGTGGGAAAGTAAGGTTCAATCCTGCTCGACCACACATAGGTTATATCTTGCTTCATAAAGGATGATAAACGTCGATGAAAACATACCCATCTCGAGGTCGCGCCAGGTGTAGGAAGTGCCTTCGAAGCTCAGGGCGACAGCATTGGGGCGACTGTGTGCCTGGTCCTCGAAGCGGTTGTAGAGACTGCAGTCCTGATCGCGAACACTCTGTTCGAATCTGTTTACACAAAGAAATGTTGAGAGCCATGGATGGGTCAGTCTGCTCTGTGTTGTTATCGTTTCTGTTTCTTCACCCAGCACAGGAAGAGGAAGGAGGAAGAGTGTTGCTCACTCAAATCATTCAAATCGACTCTAGGTTCTTTCTCCACAAGACATAAAAAATCATACACACAGTTCTCCCACAGTCTTTTCCTTCAACTTTCTTACCCTCCTCACTACTATTTCTACCCCTGTTCCTTTTCTTTTGTTCATTTTGGCCTCATGTGATGAAAAATGTGGTTTGAACATATAATAACAAATGAGAGAGAAGACGGGGGAGTGATAATATTACCTCCTACGGGCTTTAGCTGCTCCTTTGACAATCTCAAAGTCCTTGCTGAGCTGGTATTTGCCGTTGATGTAGAATCCTGCAGCGAGCGTGGCAGCAATTCCTGCAGCAATGGGGGCTATTAAGCATTGAAGAGGTGGAAGACAGGAAGACAGGAAGGCAAGGAAAGGAGCGGTTTGGATAAATGGCATCGGTTAGGCGGAGTTGTAATGGTGGGAAAGACAGGAGTAATCTCGACGCGCTTTTTTTTTAAAAAACTTGCCCATGATGGATGGTAGAAGAAGGTGGACGATGAATGAAGAGTTAACTGAATGAACGAATGAGTTCCTGAAGGGAGAGAGGAGGGAGACAAGCGTGTGGAAGGAGAAAAGAATGGTAGGGTGTGGAGAAGAAGGAGAAGAAAAGAGAAGAAAGAAAGAAAGACAGATGTTCAGCCCTACTGCCTGCCAAATGATCACTCGCGGGTCGGGTGCAAAAAGGCGATGTGTTCAAGTGGACTACGCAGTTCATCCCCTTGACCCCATCGGTTGATATGTGTGCTCAAAGAAAGGGCCATTGCTTTTCCTTCGTGTTATTGGGATCGGAACACAAAAGAAATATCGGGTCTAGTTATACCCCACCATTGTTCCACAGGAGGAGAGGGGGAGCATGGGCCGGTCAAACATGCAAGTAAAGACAGACAAACAAACAAACAAACAAACAAACAAACAAACAAACAAACAAACATTACTGTCAACACAATAAAGAGAAGGGTCCAGCTCCAAGCCGACGAAACAAAACAGCGTCGGGTAGAATGGTTGACTGTATGTGTGCGAACTCGTCATGCAGACTACGCTCATAAAAACAACCAAAGTCATGCTGCTTATTGTTATTCCTTGACCGCCCTCCAAGCCGAATGATAAAAACCACAAACAAAGGATAAGTAATTTGCCGGACATGTACTGTACGCTTCCATTGTCCAACTGTGTTTCGTAGGAGTCCTAGGGAGGAAGTGGCAAAAGTTGCAAACAACACTTGCGTGCTGACCCCAGCAGACGTCGACGAGCCTTTACTGGGCAGAGAAGCAAGAAGGGCGACTCCAAGACTACTCCTGCGCCAACTCGGGAATCCGACGAAGGCGATCCTTAACCTCAAGGAGGTCACTTCAAGCGAAGTTTCAGGATGTTACGGACCTTGGAAGTCACCTTCGCTGACAGGAGGGATTGTCCGGACCCTGATCTTGGAGAACGGAGTTCTATGACCGCTACTAGGATAGGCTTCGCAGATGGATAATGCGAGCGATGACAACAATAATCAGCGGGAAACGGTTGCAATATCTCGTCGGCTTTACCAAGAGCGACTCGGTGCCAAGGGTCTCGACACGGTCATATCCCAATTACAGCCTCTCACCCTTGAGTCCGTCGCTGAGTACCTCAACTATGTGATCGAGAACCGCGAGGCAATCTTGAACCTCTTCTACTCATCTCCTTGGTACATCAGGAAGAGCTGGGAGAACAGCTAAGCCCAGGAGGCTCGTCTATGGATCGGTAGGGCGCAAGATTCTGGAAGGGGATCCCAAGCCGGGCGATAGCGATCGGCCTTGGACCCTTCAACACCAAAACCGGACTATCGACCAAGCACCGAAGTTGGTCAATTGCTTTGATACAATCGCCGTTATTTTGAACCCGTTTGGTGACAAGTTTGGGGTACACAATGGTCGGGCGCATGAATTCTATACGCCCTGAAATGCGACTCGTTTCTCGAATCGAATGGTGGTCGCAGCAAGTTCAGCAGGAAATGTTGCTTCCACATTGATCGCGACCCAGTCGGCTCACATTCTCCGTGCACAGCTCCAGGACCAGGAACGAACATCAGAGCACAAACCAAGCCATGATAAGGACTGAAACCCTTCTACGCATGTCTTGAACAACCTTTCAGTGTTTTAATTTGAGCGCCGCAATCCCTCACGCTTGAATATTTCCTACCATGTTCATGTTGACAACTTTCCTCACAACGGACGTTCATTTGTCGGCTAATCATTTTGGCGAGAGGGAAAGCAGGAATATATTACGTTAAGGAGAAAAACAACAAGTCTATGGTATCATATGCAAAGGAAAAAGCAAAGGCAAAAGGGGAGAAAAGGACTATAGGTACATGCGCGGAACGACCGCTGATAGAAAGACAACCAACCGTTGTCTTCTTTTTTTTTGTTTTTTGTGTTTTTTGTTATAACTTTTTGTGAATGCGGCGAGGACATAAAAAAAATGAGGTGGAAGATGTTTAAGCGGCGGGCGCGCAATGGCCAATGGCGCCAAGGAAGAGTCCAGTTTCACTTGTCTCCAGGCCATTCTCGAGGCAGGACCGTGCAAGGAGACGCTGAAGTCTCTCGTGCGATGTCCGGCATCCGTTCGCAGCAGCGCGCTCAAACCACATCGACGCCTCTTCCAGTTGTACTTCGCATCCAAGTCCCTTTTCCTAAAAGAAGATTGAAAAATTAACAACATGAATGCGCCGTTAGGAGACAATTATTTTAAATAGCCAATGCATGCATGGTCATCGTCATCACCATTTCCCTCCTTGAAATAGATAAAAAGGCATGATGCTTACCAATGCATTTGCAAGATGATATTGTCCGGCGAGGTGGCCTTGCTCAGCCGCGAGGCGGAAATAGCGAACGGCCTTCTTGACGTCCTGAGCGATACCTTGTCCGAGTTGCAGACAAACACCCAACTTGTCCTGAGCACGGGCGTGGTTCTGCGCAGCGGCGAGAGAGTAGTACTTGACGGCGAGCTCATAGTTCTGAGCCACACCAATCTCGTTGGCATAACAGAAACCGAGGTTACACTGAGCCCAAGGGTTGTTCTGGGCTGCCGACTTTTCATACCAAAACACGGCCTTTTCCCGGTTCTTCTCCACTCCAAGACCCTCCTCGTAACAGAACCCGAGTGAGTTCTGGGCGAGGGCGTTGCCCTGGATGGCGGATCGGTAGAACCACTTGACGGCCTCCTTGGGCTCCTTGGGGACACCGACACCGTTGCGGAAGCAGTATCCAAGCGAGAGTTGGGCGGGGGCGTGGTTCTCTTCGGCAGAGAGGTAGTACCAGTAGACGGCCTCGTCGAGGTTCTGCTGGACACCGATACCGTTCTGGTAGCAGTAGCCGAGAGAGTGGAAGGCAAAGATGTTGCCACGCTCAGCCGACTTCATGTACCACTTGACAGCCTCGACCTGATCCTTGGGGACACCGATACCGTTCTGGTAGCAGAATCCGAGGTTGTGTTGGGCACGGGCATGGCCCTGGAGAGCGGCCTTGCGGTACCAAAAGGCACCCTTGGCGTTGTCCTTGGGAAGACCGATGCCGTTCTGGTTGCAGTATCCGAGATTGCACTCTGCCCATGGGTAACCCTGTTCTGCCGACTTTGTGTACCAACTGGCAGCGAATTCCAGATTCTGTTCGATACCGATGCCGTCCTCGTAACAATAGCCAAGCGAGTTTTGGGCAAAGGCGTTTCCGAGTTCTGCTGAGAGGCGGTACCACTTGACGGCCTCGTAGGGGTTCTTTTCGACGCCCAGTCCATCCTCGTAGCAGTATCCGATGTTGTAGAGGGCAACGGACTCGCCCTTTTCTGCTGCAATCCTGTACCAGTACATGGCCTGCTTGCGATCCCGCTCAACTCCAAATCCTTCACCGTAGCAATAGCCGAGAATACCCTGACCGCGGGCGTTGCCCTGCTCAGCCGACTTGCGGTACCAGTGGAAGGCCTCTGTGGCGTTCTTTTCGACACCAACTCCGTCGTGGTAGCAGACACCAAGAGCGAATTGACAGCAGTCATGGTTGTCGACGGCAGCGGCTTCCATCAACCAAGCAAGGGCTCCTGGTCCCTGCTGGTTAATCTTTTGTTGCCAGTACTCTGATTCGATGCGGTCAATCTTGACAGAGGGGCGACCGTATTTGCGAAGGAAGGCGAGGCGGGAGAGGGAGAGACCGTCACCCTTCTCAGCGGCGAGGATGTAGAGACGCTCGGCCTCGACGTAGTTGGCCTCGAGACCGAGACCGAACTCGAAGCAGAAGGCAAGGACGCCCTGGGCCTCGAGGTGACCGAGTTGGGTGGCAAGACGGTAGTATTCGACAGCGGCGGGCTCGTCCTTGGCATGTCCGTGACGGCCAAAGAGGAGTTGTTGGGCGAGATCAAAGAGCTGTTGTGCTTTGCAGAGATCCTGGGGGTTGCTGATATGAGAGTTGTTGTTGTTTGAGGTGGAGTTGGAAGGGGAGTGAGCCTGTCCGGAGGGGCATGATTCGGTGGAGAGGAAGGCATCGGCGTTATGGGAGCAAGGGACAGAGGAGTAAGGACAGGAGGCAGCCGTAGCGAGGGTTGCGCTAGCTGGGATTCTGTACTTTTTGTTGAGTTTGGAAAACACACTCCGTCCACGGTGCAAGATATGCGAAGCTGACGACGACATGTCTGAGAGAATTATGAAAGGGAGGGGAGGGGATAGATAGGGAACGGGAGGAGAAGAAAAGGAAGGATGAAAACGGTGGGGTTGGTTTTGTTGTTAAGTGAGTGGGCGTATTAGCCTGTCAAAGGCTGTGAGGGTTGTGGGAAAGAAGATGGAGATGAGAAGGGAGGAGGAAGGGAGAAGAGGATGAGAAAGAGATGAAGAAGAGGGAAAGGAAGGGAAGGGAAGGGAAGGGAAGAGGTAAGGAAGAATGAGAGGATGAGGTAAAGGAATGGATGAATGGGAAAGACGAGAAGGAAGGAAAGAGGAAGATGTCAGTGAGTGAGTGCAATAGATAAAAATAAGAAGTCGATGGGTCAAGTCAAGGGGCAGAGAGATAGAGGGAAAGGGGACAGTTGTTCTTATTGTTGGGACTGGTACTGGTGCTGTGTACTGGTGTACTGGTACTGTGTACTAGCACGAGGCAGGTGGAAAGAAGATGCAATAGCAGAGAGAGAGACAGACGATAGCAAGACTAATAAACAAAGGTAGTTACCAGACAAAGGAGTTCTTTCAAGGGAGACAGAGAAGAAAGGAGAGCAGGAGTAGGAGAGGTGAAGGGGGAGTTGAAGGGAAGGGGATAGAAGAAAAGGACGCAAGGGAGGAAGGATGGAAGGGAGGAAAGAGAGAGAGAGAGAGAGAGAGAGAGAGAGAGAGAGGGCAGGAGAGGAAGAAGTGCTTGAAAGAAAGAGAGAGTGGGTGGGCTCAAGAGGTAGTCGTTGTTATGAAGACGAGAGAAGACTGTGCTGCCTTGTGCTGAGCACGACCTAGCTTGTGCGGGGGAGTGAGGGAGATAAGGGTAGGGGCAGGGGAAGGAAGGGAAGGAAGGGAAGGAAGGGAAGGGAAGGAAGGGAAGGAAGGGAAGGGAAGGAAGGGAAGGGAAGGAAGAGGAGGAAGGGATGGGTGACAATGAGAAAGAAAAAAGACTTGAACGAAACAAAAAGATAAAAGAAAAAAGAAAAAAGAAAAAAGAGAAGGAAAAACGGACAAAGGGCTTTGCGCCTGTCTATTTATTGCCTGCGAAAAAAAAAAAAAAAAAAAGGAAGGAGCCGGGTTCTCACTTGTCGTGGGTCGGAGTGCGGCTGTTAAAGTGCTTCATTTCTTTCATTGCAGGGAATCAATTAGTCGCTCAGTCTAGCCAAACTAGCCAACTGGACCCACTGGCTAGGGTCTGACTGACCCTGCTGACTGTTGCGCTGACTGACTGGCTCTGACTAGCTACCTACCTAATCATCATCCTGGGCACTATTGGTCCTGGTGCTGGGTTCTTGTCTTCTTCTTCCTCCCTGTCCTCATATCATCATCTCTCTTCCCTCACCCTTTCGCTCTTTCAATTCCATCTTCTTTTTTTTCATTAATCTTTCTTGGACTTACTCTAATGATGCCATGCAGTGCAATGCAATGCAAGGGACATCGATACACACACACTCACACACACACGCACAGGGCCCCAGCTACTAGACGTCTTGTTCGGGTATATGTCTGTCACACAAATAAAATATAAAAGGCAACGAGTATGGCGCCCACCACTCATCCCCTCTTCAAACCCCCCCTTTCGCCCAATTGTTATTAAACCATGCTATCCCTTCCTTTCTCAATTAGTTTCTCCCTTGTTTCTCTCTCTTTCTTCATCCATCGGCACAAACGGTCCCTTTCTTTCCTCCTAACTTCTAAAAAAAAAAAAAAAAAAAAGTTCCAAAATCTCACGCTACCTTTCCTTCTCCTCTTTTCTGTTCTCCTTCTCCTTCTCAAGGGATTGAAGCAGCCTACCCACTCCTGCATCCATGCCGATTCAAAACAAGGGAAAGACAGGGGAGAACAAAACCAAAAGAGGACAGTCCATGTATGTACAAATGCCTCACCCTTCTCTTCTCCATTCCCACTCACACAGATACACAGATACACAGATACACAGTATCTGGAAAGACAGGGGCTCATTTCCTTTCCTTTCTCCTTTACTGTCACATCCACTTTGACTCAACTCTAGTGAGCCAGTGTGATTGGCCTTGTGTGGAGCACCTAATAATGAGAATACTCCTCACTCATCATGCCCAGAAGCCCCTTTCATTCGCCAGGACTCATCGATGGATAAATCCACCCCCAGCCTTTTTTCTTCTTGTTCTTCTTCTCGATCGAATCCGACCAATCTTGGATCCCTTCACTTTGGAGCACATAAACAAACAATGGAAAAGAAAGAACGAACTCGGGACCTGGATTGCATATACCGGCACTGAGAGAACTCTTTCACTTTTGAGAGCCCGCCATTTTTCTCCTTTTCATCTGTGCAGTGCACCCTTCAGCACCCTTCAGCACCACGTTTTTCGACTCTTTCTAGCGCCACTAAAATTGATATGACAGTCACTTGCACTTCTTGAGCATCGCCTCATGGACCATGCGGGCTGAGAGTATTCTGAATGCCATCTCTTCCATTCGCCTTCACAAGATTACCCATTGCTCTCTCCCTCTCTCTCTCCACCCTTCTTCATTCATCACCTACTCGTCTTCCCACTCACACGACTCATTCACCACACAATGCAGTTCCGAGTACCCCCCGACAACACCACCACCATCCCCGTGAACAACCATGCCCAGCCAGGTGAAAACCCCAACACCACGCGCGTCCAAGTCGAAGTCGGAGACCGCGTCGCAACATCCCTCATCCTCGACACAGACCGCATCATCGTTACATTCGACTGCAACACCGTCAAAGTCTACAGCGCACTCACAGGCGCTCTCCTCCAAACCCTTGACGGTCATCAAGGCGGAGTTTGGGCCTCTGCTCTTTACAACAGCAATACGCTCGTAACCGCAGCGACTGATCGTACTCTCCGTGTTTGGGACCTTGAGAAAGGTGTCTGTACACACGTCTTCCGAATCCATACCTCGACCGTCCGGGCAGCCACCATTGTCGTCCCTATCAACATCAACCGACACAATCCTCAATTGACTCCCAAGTATGAGCCCGAGTTTCCTACCATCATCGCCGGGTCCAGGGATTCCACCCTCTCAGTCTGGCGACTGCCCGTCCAAGAACTCAATGGCCACCTGTCTGCAACCGAGACTGAGAACTGGCTCTTGCACCGATTGGAGGGTCATACCCAGGAAATCCGTGAAGTGGCGGCGGAAGGCAACCTGGTGGTCTCGGCATCCTATGATTCCACCGCTCGAATCTGGAACTCGCACACTGGAGAGTTGGTTCATACTCTTGTTGGACACCAGGACAAGCTCTACCAAGTTGTCTTGGATACCGCCAATCGCCAGTGTTTTACTGCTGGTTTGGATGCCACTATTCGCGTTTGGTCGCTCAACACCGGTTCTTGTTTCCACACCCTCACCGGTAACACTCTTTATTATTTTCGTATCATTTTTTTATTAGTATTGTCCGTTGTCATCCCTCGACTAACCTAAAATAGTTTAACGTCGTATATTAATAGGACATGCGTGGATAGTGGGGCTGTTGAGATTAAACGACAACCTCCTAGTCTCGGCATCTGGAGACGGGACCGTCAAAGTCTGGGACCCAACCACCGCAAACCTCCTCCACACCTTTGGAAACCATTTCCCAGGAACCGGTCCAACCATCTTGGCAATTCAACACGATGACAAGAAACTCATCACGGGTGCGTTTGGTCTCGTCCAGACTTGGGATATCAGGACAGGAGAACTCTTGGATCAGATGAGAGGAGTTGATTCTGTCTGGCAGGTTGCATTTGATCGTCGACGGCGGGTTGTGGCGTTCAACCACAAGGGACAGTCTGCCCATGGTCAGCATGCGATGACTTACCTTGAGGTACTGTGTCTTGTTCGGACTATACTTTGACACGAATAGGATACGTGATTGTCAGCTCATGCTTCTTTTATTTTCCTATTCGTGATAGATTCTGGACTATGGCGTTGACGAGGCAACTCAAGAGACCCAAGTTTGAAGGCATTTCCAGCCATCTTCAATTCGCTCTGCCAAACCCTATTGCAAGAATGCCACACCTTCATCTACACCAGTAAATAACGGCGAGTCATAGTTTTATTATTTTGCGATAGAGTCCTCTTGCTTGACTTCTCAACAACCGCGCTATTTGCTTGTCGATTAAAATGATAAGGAGCGTACTCGACTTCCAGGTCGTCAAACTGTCTACCATTCATCATCGTGGATCCACTCTGACAGAGCATCATCTTCACCACCCTCTGCTGACTCGCCCCTCTCAAATTCACTTCTGAGCCCTTGAATTGCGCCTCCAGAACCTGTACCACCACCACCACCACCACCACGATGATGACCATATCCAAAGTCGTCCTGACTGCCCAGGATAGAACTCAATGCATCCACATCCATAGGATCCGAGGGGAGACGGATCAGAGAAACACGCTGATGCTGCCGTCTTTGCTCCTGCTCGTGCGCGTGCACACCACGAGAACGAAGCTGAGAAGAAGAAGAAAAGCTGCCACCACCACGAGAGTCATAGTCGTCGTAAATGTAGCCACTGTTACCGACGGTCTGAGGGTTGGAGGCATCGCTTCGCATCAGAGTAGATTGGGAACGATGTTCCTTTTCCTGGAGAGAGATCCTGGAAGCCTGTTCTTGGTTCGCCGGGAACCAATCGAATGCAGAGACGACCGATGATTGCTTTGACAAGGTGTATTGCGTCGATACTTCTGGCGAGACGTCATTTGGGTCGATATAATCGTCCTCTTGGTTGATGCTATTGTTGTGGCGGTTGTTGTAGGTGTAACTATTGGGGCTGTTGTGGCTATTGCTCTGGTAGGGAGTCTCTTCACCATCAGAGTACAGCGGGGCGTCCATCTCCGAGGGAACCGACTGGCTGTACATCTCCACAGGCCTCTGCTCTGTCTCTTGGACACTCGTTACTCCGGAGTTGTTGTCACGACGTCGGTCGGGCAAATTCGCAGATCCATAGGTGGGGAAAAAGTGTGAGTGTGTCAATCGAGGTGCCAACGTCACATGTGGCGCTGGACCTCCAATTAGTCGCGCTTCGGCAGGGGGTATCTCTGTCGGTTGAGGTTTCACGACTGTAGGCTCGGCAGTATGAGATGCTGGAGACCTGCCACCAGGTGTAGGCGATTTCGGTAGTTGAGATGCGCTTGAGTGCTGCTCTTTGGTTGGAGTTTCCACTGGTTGAAGACCTGTCTCATCAATAGCAGCTGAATTGATATCCATCGCATAAATCCCTGTCGCTCGAGCATCCGTAGTTGCAAGGAATGCAGAAGTGATCCCTATGTCTCGGGTCTCCAAACTTCTGTTGTCAGGTTCTCGAGGGTCCTTTAATGAAGGCTCTTGCGGATCTTTGATTTCTCTAGGCGCGATTGAAAGCGATTGACGCGCCTGAGAGTTTGTCTCCACTTGGAACTGTGACTCCTCAAAGTTTGGCATCGCTTGATCAACCGGGGCTGAAGAGTCTGCGAAGACAGATGTAGGAGAAGTAGGCTCAACAACTGGCGGATCAGCGCCTCGTGAAAGTGTCGTCTTGCTTGGCATGTCCGATCCATGGCCCGAGTTTCCTTCAACAGGGTTGACTGTCTGATGTTCCGCAATCGTCTCAGTGTACACTGGGGTAAGGTTTCTACTCAAAGAAGCTTCATCCGCCGGCGTAACTCTGTTCTGACCAGTCTCTTCCTTCGTGATATCCTCTGAGTGTGGTGGGGTTTCGATGACGAGTTCCTTTGCTGCTGATTCCTGGGGTTGGATGATCATGTTGTCTACATCAATATCGATCCTGCTTCTCTTGGTTTGCAGCTCCCGGCATACAGCCCTGTGCTTTGCCTGGCAGAATAAAAACATGAACAGACATAGCCGCTCAACATACATTTAATAAATTCGTAAGTAACACAGACATCAAAACTTTGAGCGACAGAGAAGAATACATACCGGGACTTGGAGAAGCTCGTCTTCATCACCTTCATCCTCGTCGTCGGCACCGGAATCGCTCGGCGAATAACCAGCATCATCATCCTCCACACCATGAGTGCGACCACTGTGACCCGCCCTCCTGACAGCAAATGATTGGTGAGCTCTCTTGCATGGATTCCTGCTAGTCTGATTTGGTGGCGTAATATTCCGCTCCAGGAGCTCCGACGGCCGCAGCTGGTATGCTTCACCGAGCCAGTCAAACGACGGCGACTTCAGTATCTTGAGGCACTCTAGTCTTGCGGTGTGGTAGTCCATGGTGCCCACTAGAAGAAAGAGCTTGCGTTAGCGTCTTGCGGTCTTTACGAGTATCTGCAAAAGCCATATTCATAGTCGCAAACGAGAAAGAAAAAAAGAAGCTTACAGTCGAGGCCTCGCGCCACCAAACTCGTATCTCCTTGGGTTGACCGTCCAGAGGCCAACGACGCCCTTGGCGAAAATCCAGCAGCCGTACTGGTCGGATCCTGTTGTCGCACCTGATGAGCATCGCATGTCTTTGAGGCAGCACTCCCATCTGTTTCCATCTTGACAAAAAGTGGGCTAAACTTTTCGTTACTCGGACGAGGCGTTCGATGTCTTGCGGTCAGGGGGCTTTGGGATGGACTTTGGCCATGGTCAGGGATGATAGACGATCGTTGCTGGAGATCTTGATAGTAGGTTGCCCTGGCCAACCTGCACTGTCGATCAAAGCGCTGCCGCCGGCGCATTCTCTCTGCGTTCGCCTGGATCTTTGTTCTATCAGGAGTGTGACATCACACGTTTTGATTAGTAAGATCAGCGCATCCGATGCACCTGTTTGCTGGAGAGCCGTGTTGAAAATATTTGACGTTACCTTCTTCCACCAGTCCAGTTCATTTTGTGTATGTGTGCATGTGTGCGACGCGAGAAGTATGGTGGAATGGACGAAAGGGAAAAGAAAAAGAAAGAAAGAAAGAAAGAGGGAGAAAAGGGAACAATTTTGGTGGCAAAAATGTATTCAAAAAGTGACTATGGTACAATATTAGGTGGAAAGGGGAGAGCGAGGGGAGGACTCGCCACTGGCAAGCCAACGCATCATCAGGGCTCCAATGTAGGCCATCCACTCGTCAAGGCCCAGGGTTGGAGGCATGTCGCTCCATATCACATCGTGCTCATCCTGGTCATGCTCGTCGCCACAACTGCTAGAATGCGATGGGCTCGAACCTCCAGCCAACGACATTCTCGGGAAAGAGCTGGGTATCCTGTTCTTGTCATCCTGACCGTCTCGTCGGAAAATGGAGCCACCGGGTGACCCGCTACCACCACCCATACCTTCCATGGGATCAACTCCACTGCCATAGCTCGACTGTCGTCCATGGTTAGCCTCTGGGAAGATGATACTGCTGGGCATCGAAAAGGGGTCTAGCATGGTTGCCTTGGAAGCTGAGGTTAGCGACGTGGCTGGACTCTTGGCTAAAAGGGTCATGGCAGATCCATGTCTCACGTATCCGGATGATGGGGGTGATGCTGACGACGACGCTGCTGAGCTTGTGTATCCCAATGTCGTAAGAGTCATTGGAGTGAATGAGCGCATGCCTCCGAAGGACTCGACATCCATAGTATTGGCTTCTGGTACTGGAGGTTGAGCGCCAGAAGGTCCAAAGGTTGCTGTTGAGATAAGCATCATCGGGTCAGAGCCAAAGGAGTAAGACTGCTTGTGCGACTGGCTACTTCGGTTCAAATTGGACGATGAAGACGCCGGCGTGGACGATCCAGAAAACGACTGAATCCGGTCCTCGCGGTACATGGGTCTGTTCCTTGATATGTCCTCTGCAAGAGTCTCCTGAGCAATGTCCATCGACTCTTCAGCCTTGTCGCCATTGCCCATGGTCTCATCCATACTAGAGCTCCTCCTGTTCTGCATCCGGTCGTATTCCTCGTCGTTGGCCAAAAGAGACTGGATGGCCATCATCTTGGAGCGGCACTTTTGGCGGAGCTGGTCATGTCCTTCACGAGGGACCGCCAAGGCTTGACCATACTTGATGCCCTCAACCACCCAGTCTGGCATCAACGGCCTCGTTTGGAAAGAATCCACCTCCAAATCCTTGAGACAGACCTTCTTGAGATCCAAGAGATCCTCCAAGACCTTGGCACGCCGAGCTGCACTGACCCAATGGCTCGACAAGAACTTGAGGGCATCGATGCATCGCTTCATGTTGGCCTTGGCCGCTAGCGCAGTAGGTCCAGAAACTGGAGAATACATAGCAACGACGGGTCGGGTAGAGGACAAAGTCGGGCTTGAATAGTTGGACGAGACACTGCCCCGCTTGGCGCTGGGGATGTTGATGAAATGGATGAGTCCTGCCGAGAAGATCGCATAGAGACAGCTGATGATCATCGACGTCAGGGCATTGGCCCGCATCAATATCTCTGTGATCTCTGTAATGGCTGCTGCTGCTTCCGTACACAATGATGCCGATGTCGCGCTGTAAAAAACGTCGGGCCGGTGAAGAAGAATAATCAACGTGTTGTAGGTCATGTGGAGGAACAGTCCATAGTGAGGCGAGTCAGCCGTAGGGTTCTGAAGAGCTGGGGGGAGTGTCTGTCTCCACTCTGTCAGAGATCGATCCAGGGCAGCGAATGCTGCTGGGCTGGTGTCGACGCGGTAGGCGCGGTCCTGATCGCTGGTACTGCTGAGATTCGGATGCGAGGGAGATCCTTCATGCGATTGCCGATGGTCGTCGTTGCGGACAGCGCGGGCTTTGATGAACTGGAGAATGTTTCCTTGGATGCTGGAGAGGGTAATGAGGAGTACAAAATTGGAGGCAGTACCGACACACCCAACTAAGGATCCGTCTGGCAATCCAATCTCTGGCTCTGGCTCATCGTACCGAGGAAACCCAGTCTCGCAATGCTGTTGTGTGATGGAGAGTGGTCTAAAAAAATTCCGCAAATAAAACGTTAATTGCAATGTTAATTTTTGCAGGGTCCCAAGTGTGTGTGAGCAAATGCACGATGGCGTAAACAAACTTGTGGTAGTGGGCTGTGGTATATTTGTGTTACCTTCCAAGGCCTGCACAGACAAGACGTTCAACGACATAGCACGACCACCAAGTCCTGCGCCTTTGTTCAGCCAAGACAGGGTTCCTGATCTGCTCCTGCTCTGAAAGTTCACAGTTCAGTCCAAGATCTTGAGCCATCCGGATCGCCATGCCGACATAGAGCCACGCCCGCTGACTTTCGCAAAAGCCCATCTGCTGAATGGCCATCAGCAATAATGCCTGGACAGTCCCTACTTGCGAGTTGTCGTACTCGTCCTTGATCAACTCCTTTGCTCGCTCGTAAAAGATGGTGCAGGGAGGCCGATCTGCCCCTGGTTGAGGGGTCCTGAAGACGGGGTTGTCACTGAAACGCGATGCCAATCCCAGGACTGCAAACAACAGATGAGCAGGTGGTGGATCTGGTCCATGGAGTTGGTCGTAGAACGACTTTCGGTGAAGCATAGGAAGGACTGGGTGGACAAAACGAAAGTGAATATCGAACAGGTGATCCATGACTTCTGATGAAGGCAAGACAAGTCTCGATTCCTGCGGCACAATTTGGCGCGGCATAGCCATGTATCCTGTCAGAGGGTCAACGTGGGTTGGACGGTCTGAGGCCAGGGGGCGATAAACAGAATCGGATCCCTTCCTTGGGGTATACATTGATCCTGATCCATTCCTTTCGTTTCCTGCCCAGGACGCTGAGGGGTATGTTTCCGTCGATGAAGACGAAGAGTGGTATCGGTGTGACACAGCCAAAGGTTCGTGGGCTGCGTCGGGATGCTGTTGGTGAGTAGGGTGTTGGTAGTGCTGCCAGTTTCCCGGACTTTGAGGCAGTTGGTGGGCGTGGTGACCAGGCTGAGTACTGTGAGAATGAAATTGTGAGACGGGCTGTTGTAGTGGGTGATGCGGCTGATATTGATATTGTTGGGCTGAGGACGACGAGGGCATGAACGTCGGAGCATTGTGTCCATCTGTTGACGGCGAATGGGCGATATTAGCAGACCCGGATCCAGATCCGTTGCGACCGTGTTGTTGATAATTATTGTAATGAACAGTGTGTTGCTGGTGGTGGTGCTGATTCCTCGATTGCTGGGTGTTTTGTGTCTGTGATGGTTGCTGCGACCTGTATGGGTGAGAATGTTGCGGCTGCGGCAGTGGCTGTTGCTTAGACGTGGAGATATGTTCCGAAGACGACGAGGACGACTTTGATTGCTGTTGGTGGGGCTGTCGATCCATCGGGCTGGCATCTGAAACGATTGCCTCCTTTTTCACGGTGGAGGCGTTTGCCTTTGACTCGGCAGTAGTGGAAGTTGAGGTAGATATTCCCATGGCCTAATTGTAAGTGTGTGTGAGAGAGAGGGAAGAAGATGCTAAAAAGTAAGGTTTTCTGACTGGCTCACACCTCGGAGAGAGGGTAGTTCGGCTTAGATCTGATTGAAAAATGGTTGCTTGTCTTACATAGGTCATTTCCTCATAAGCCTTGGATCGGCGCAACTTTAGTCCGGTCATCTCGGCCTCGCGCGCCATGGCATCGAGCTCGGCCCTGACAATCTCTGCGCGAGGGTCCTTGTCCTTGACCAGTCCGCCTAGCAGACCTTCCATCCTGTGAAGTCGGGCTTCAATTGCCTCAATGTATCCTGGTTGTCAGGATTGAAAAGGTTTGAGAGGTAGTGTTAGTAGTCTAAGAGGAATATCAAGATCCAGGAGAGAAAAGTAAATCAAGTATACCTTTTGGAGGTCCACGCTTCTTGGTCGGGTCGTTGTAGGTGCCTGTGGAATCGATTTAAGCGAAGAAGGGACGTATGGAAGGGGAAAAAGAAAAAAAAACTTTTTTATGTGAGCAGAGGGGAGGCGGGAGCGGGCAGCGGAGTGATCTTTACTCTCCCGGGTAAAGTTTTGTCGGATGCGCATTTGTATAGCTAGTCAAATACGGTTGGGCTGTACTCCTCGTCGGTTCCCAACAAGTCTTTTTTGGTCGCACGTTGACCAACTTGTTTGATTTTGCATACAGACAATCAAGAAAGGCACTTACAGTCGTAATGGAATGTCTGGCAATTGGAGCAGATGGGGTGCAGGGCATCTACCATTTTTCATTATGATTATGCGGACAAAAGAGGGATCGAACAATTATGTGTGTGAGCGATTTGTCTTTTTTTTTTTTTTTTTTTTTTTTCTTTTTCTTTTTCTTTCACTCCGAGGCATGAAAGTAGGTGGCATAGACAATGGATATAAAGGACAAGAAAAGAAAAACTTGAACACATTGAACAGACACAAAAAGGGGCCATCCTGCACGGGTCAGGGAGGCGAGTTATTTTCTTACCGCATTTGACTTTCTTGCGTCGACACGAGTCGCAGGCCTAGGTTGTAAGTTGATCCGGAGTCATCCATTTTTGTTGTACTCTTTGTTAGTAACATGTTTTTTATAGGATCTTCATTGAAGTTTGTCCTGTTGTTTGCCATTGTGACGATGAGAAAAAGAATGCAGAGTGGGGCCAAGTAAACTAGACCCTCCCTCTTGTTTCTTGGTGATGTCACATCGATGTTGCTGTTCTTGATTGAATTGGGTCTGTTCTCAAGTGCATTCGGATGAAGGTCGAGTCCTGTCTCTCCTGCGAACGAATCCTGGCGTTGCGTTTGTCGTGGGGTCTGTTCCAGTTCTAGGGGACTGACTGGCTGAGGCTGAAGCAAGGTTGGTTTGTTGCTTGTTTGTTATTGCGTTGAGTCTGAGGAGATCAAACTGGAACCGATAGAAATCATGGCTGCAGCGGGAACCAACAAACCAACCATCGAACGTGTTGTTGGGGAGCAAAGGCATGTTCACTTATCATACGATTGAAGATTTCGCACTCCATGCTGTTGCCCTCATATAACGAAGTACTAAACTGACAAACGGTGGTGTTGTTGGGAGTGGGCTAGGCCACAGTGGCAGTGGAGGAGGGTTTAAGTGTACCTTTGAAACTCGGAGTCGCTTGATATCCGTCATTTTGAAAAAGTTGGCAGCCGTTTCCTGTCTGTGTTTGAGTTGTTGTTGTTTTAGTTTGGCGGTGAAGGAAAAGAAGAGGCGTGTGTGTCGGGAGTGGAAGAAGTCGAGAAGTCGATTTAAAAGGAGGAGAAGGGAAGGGAAGGAGAATGAGTTTTCCGGATGATCTTTTTTAGCGAGAAGAGAGAACGACGGGCGAGGCTGAAGGGGAGGTAAAGGATGTAAGGAAGGAGAGAAGAAGAAGAAGGGCAATGAGAGTGAATTGAGTCAAAGGGCGAAGGGCGGAGGGATTGAAGTAGAGAAAAAGCGACAGGTGTTGCGAGTGGGCGATGTGGATGGATTAAGAATGAGAAAGTGAGCAAAAAAGGAGGAGGGATGGGTCGGAGGGAAAGGGTTAAAGGGGATTGACACGAGGGCGGGGGGAGAGGAGGGTGAGAAAGAGAATAAAGAAAAAAAGGTTAAAAGAAGGAAGGAAAGAAGGAAGGAAGGAAGGAAGGAAGGGAGAAAGGAAGAAACAAAACAAAGGAAAGGACGACGAGAGACAGGACAGGGTAAAGAAGGAAGAAGAAGCAGAAGCAAAAGGAATGGCAAATCAAGGCAGAAATGACACGAGATCTCTCTCTCTCTCTCTCTCTCTCTCTCTCTCTCTCTCTCTCTCTCTCTCTCTCTCTCTCTCTCTCTCTCTCTCTCTCTCTCTCTCTCTCTCTCTCTCTCTCTCTCTCTCTCTCGCTCTCGCTCTCGGTCAAAAAAACCACCTCTACCTCGCTTCTCTTTTCGCTGTTTTCACCTCTTCCCTCTCTTGCTTTTGGCTGCGATCATCACCCTTGTCAGAGAAAGGATGACGGTGGTGACAAGCGATATACGTGTGTGTGCTCAACTACATCCCTGCTTGGGGCATGGCCAACACAGCCAATATGAGGGCCTCGACCCAGCAACAAAATAATGCAACACTTCTGAAAGCTAAAAAGGAGAGGTCAACAAAGAAAGGTTGAATACCCGAGCGAATCGGGTGCAACGATAGCAGGATCCGACTTTCTTTTTCTTCTTTGCCTTGCCCTTTCGTACCCCTTCACTGTTCTTGTTCTATCTCTCTCTGGATACCGATCTCTACACCCCGGGGATGATCGTGTACATCCTTCACCAAGAAGGGCCACTGACGTGTGTGTCCTGGCGATATGTCCTTCAAAACAGTAATGCACGGCCCAGCTGCTGCTCTCGGCTGAAAGATTATCCTCTTTTTCTTTTTGACGTCTTTGCAGGAATAGAGGACTCGTTCAATTACATGTCGCCTTCAATCGTCCGCAAACGCCACCACTCTCTTTCACTCAACACAACTTTGACTCCCTCTCTCCAACCAACAGCCCTCTTCACACCCACTCCTTTCTCCTCCATTCTCCTTCCGCCACTTCTCTGTCACCACCAGCCTCATACCAACACTCTCCCACATTCATATACTCAGGAACACAGACCAACCATGTGTGGCAGGACAGCTCAAGGACTGGTAACTCTCAACCTCATCACTCCATTATAAAACATAGAACCGTCTATGCATGACAATGACTTTTTTTCGTTTAAACTCCGTTTCTGACGTTTCTCCTCTTTTTAACTTAGGCACCTGGCCAAATCAGACAGCAGCTGGAAAACACTCTGCCAAGCAAGCCCGCAGACACTTGGATAGGCGAAGACAAGTACCGCATATCGTACGTTCTCCATTTCCAAGGATGATCACAGCTCTGCACATTTCGTGATAAAGTTTTTTCGACTGACATTGGTTGACCTGAACCTTCAACAGACACAATGTGCCACCTACGCGATATCAACCAGTTGTCCGGGCAGACTCAGCGACAAGGTCATATGTCGTCCATATGATGGTAATTATTTGCTCTACCTTCGATTGTTCCACGCCTGCTTACAAAACAGCGCCAAGAGAAACTCGTTTCTAACTTTCTACCCTTGCCTACTGCCATAATTGATGTAAAAGAGATGGGGATTGATCCCACGCCACACGCAGTCTATGCCCGAATACTCATCGGTCCTCAAGTCGATCAACGCTCGGGATGACTCGCTGTTTATGGGTCCCTCGGGCAAGGCCATGTTCAACCATTCCAAGAATCACAAACGCTGCATTCTCCTCGCCGAAGGGTTCGTTTTCCCCCGCTCTTTATTTTGTTGTTGAAACTTACACCGTTCATTTATTTTCGTCCGCACTTTCTTAACACGTTTCATGTCTCGTTTTTTACTTCATCGCTTAGGTTCTTCGAGTGGAGGAGACGAGGAAAAGAACGCGTACCATTTTACACACGACGGCGAGACGGGAATATGATGTTGATGGCAGCCATCTACGACGTGGCAAAAATCAAAGAAGAGCCGGAACCCATGTACACCTACGCCACTATTACCACCAATGCATCACCACAACTCGACTGGCTGCATGACCGCATGCCCGTCCTTATCCCCAACAACGATCACGACAAAATACGAGCCTGGCTTGATCCCAACCTAAAATGGAACTCAACACTGGAGGCCATGCTGAAACCCTGTGACGAATTCATGGAGCCTAGTTCAGAGGGTGGGAATGAGCCGGTCTATGCTTTGGAGACCTACCAAGTGGACGAAAAGGTCAACAGTGTCAGGAACGACTCGCCGGATCTCGTAAAGCCTTGGAACTCCAGCTCCAACAAGAAGACTCTGAATAGATTCTTTTTTGCAAAGCCAGAGCCAACGTCGAGCGAGCCATCTCAATCTGCACCAACATCATCGACCTCGACACCCCTCAAGAAGGATGGCCACTTGGAGAGTAAGGACGGAGTAGGCGACTTTGACGAGCCGTTTGACTATGCGGACGATATGGCTGTTGTGGGTGACTCTGAGGACAACTCGGTGAAAGACGAAGAGGAATTCGAGCAGGAACAGGTCTCGGTCGGGGCAGATGCTTCCAAGCGAGATGAAGGATTTGAGGAGCTGCAGGAGCAACGGCAGCAAGGACGGACCGTCTTGTCATCATCTAGTCAAGACAACGATGACCCTGAGGACCGGGACTTGGCACTGGCTTTGAAGCTCTCTCGCCAAGCACAATACAATTACCAGCCCGCCGCCTCGCCCTCCAATCGTACCGCTTCAATACCCGATTCGCCTTCTTCTCCTTCTACTCGAATGAACAGAGCCGCGGTGGATAGTCCTACCCGGAGTGTCTCACGGAAGATGCAGGCCATCAGTTCGTCCTTGACTGGCTCGGTCGATCTTTTGGAGAAGCGGCGTCAGCAACGCAAGCAAGAGGAAGACGAAATGGAACAGGTTTTGGAGCTGTCGCGACTGCAGGCCATTGGGGACGGTCACGAGGATGTGGACGGCGAAAACAACTCTCAAGACAGTACAACACGATCAACTGCATCCGAAGCGCCTCCATTTAACAACGAAGAACACACTCAAGATGATTTGGAACGTCGAGAGGCCGAGGAACTGGAAAAGGCTATCGCAGCCTCCTTGAACGACTCGGCCAATGCAACTTCACCGACATCATCACCTTCATTCAGCACATACGCATCACCTTCTCACCCAAAGAAACCGGCGCAGCCTCAGTCTCCGACTGCTTCTCCTCTGAAGAGAAAGTCAGCCACCCAGTCTTCGCCCTCTTCACCTGCTGGGTCGTCACCTATGAAGCCCGCTAAGAAGGGCAAACCTTCTCAGGACGTCAAGATTACCAGCTTTTTCCAGCACACAAGTCCATCCTAGCTAGTTAAGGCCCTTCACTGACTGTACTATGTCATTCGCAACTGTTGTCATTTTGATTATATGTTTTGTATAGTGTTTTTGTACTTTGGAAAGGAGATGCAATGGGCAATAAAATATGTGTCTATCTCCCAATGGCATCACTTGGTATCATCCGATGGGGGGGATATGAGGCGCGCGTAGCTCTATGTACTAAGGGTGTGGCTTAAAATATGCTTCCTCTCCGTTTGTTTTATTTATGGAGGAGATCCTGAGAGTGGTCCTGAGAAAAAGGACAAACGTGACAGAGTCTATAATGGGAGGAAGATGGAGCAATGATTAATAAAGTACATTCAGAATGTTGCAAAGCAACAAACATTCATTCCCTTAGCTCCAGGAAATATGACAACGTAATACCTCGGCAAAGGCGGCAATGAATCCTGGCTCTTGCTCGTCTCCAGAATCACTTAGCTCTGCAAGGATTCCAGTAGGATCTCCTTGGTCATGATCATCGTCACCGCTGCCGTGGTCATACTCGTTCCGATCGCTCTCAGATCCAAGCATATCCATGTCGGCATCTGTGTACAACGACTTTTTGCTCCTCATCCTGCGAGAATGAACAAGTGTCTTGCTGTCGTGCGCCCTTCTGGGTTTCGCCTCGGTCGATCCTGGTGTTGATACTTGGGAGGGGGCTCCAGTAGGGACCAGAGCTCGACGCGCTTCGGAGGTTGAAGTCGACGTTGAAACCGTGGCTGTGTTATTATTATGGTGGCTAAGGTGAGACTGGTGAGAGTGGTGTCCATGCTTTGAATGGTGATGTGACGATTTCGTGTGATCTCGGCTGGTGCGACGTCCTCCGCTGCCAGCACCGGCTTCCTTGTCCTTCTTGGAGGAATGATGGCGACTGCTCCTGCGCTTTGATGATAGATGAGGTGGGATTTGGTTACTCTGGCTGTAGCATCGTTCTAGTTCGCCAAAGACGTTACCCCTGACTCCCGGGAGATGGAAATGTTGATGCAAGTGCTGCTCAGATGGTGGATGCTCGCCATGGGCCGTCATGTAAGGTGGCGGTGATGCTCCTGGTAAGGGACCTCCGGCAGCATCCTTGAGTTTCGACATCGACAAATCTTGGTGCTCAACCATGGCGGTTCCCCAGGTGCCCTGAGAGATGGTTAGGTCACCAGGACTATCCTGCATGAAGCTGCCTCCGCAGCATTCAAATCCATGGCCTTGTTCATAATCTTCAATCTGTGAACGAAGATCCATCACTTCGTTCCGAGAGTCCTGCAGCAGATCCCGGTACTCGGTCAATTCTGATCTCAGAGTTGAGTTTGCTGTAGCCAGTTCCTTGATGAGCGAGATGAGCTGGTTCTGGGCGGCCAGGGGTGGATCGGCGATAGATGATTGATATGGCGGTGATGATGAGGATGAAGGCGACTCGGATCTGACAATGTTGATAGGCGTAGATCCCTGTTGCAAGGATTTCTCCTGTTGAATGGCTTGTCCGAGGCTGCCTTGGGGTGGTGAACATAACCGGTCGGTGGTTTCCTTGAGCCATGCCACAGCCTCCTTGGATTCCCTGGCAA
The DNA here is from genome assembly GCA_019671135.1 of Linnemannia hyalina. Classification (NCBI taxonomy): domain Eukaryota; kingdom Fungi; phylum Mortierellomycota; class Mortierellomycetes; order Mortierellales; family Mortierellaceae; genus Linnemannia; species Linnemannia hyalina. The sequence continues at coordinate 90,621 of JAHRHY010000018.1, read as the reverse complement.
CATCAACGTCCTGTTGCTGGCGACGCAGTTGATCATGTCGCTGTCCAAGGGTCTCAAACTTTGTCTGGATGGTGAGTAGCTTTTGCTGAAGCGTCCGTTCCGATCGCTGGACCTCTCTCAATTCATCCTGCAGCGCATCAATCTTGAGCCGACCTGCATCCTCCCGCTCCTGTAGGGCCTCCCGTTTGATACGCTCAATGCGAAGGAGGTCCGAATCCTTGAGGCCATCCTCTGTCTCCTTGGTGAGCGAGAATAGCTTTTGCTCGGTGTATTCCAGCTGGCTGGACATAAGCAAGAGTCGCTTGGCTGTCCTAGCCTGGTCACTAATGGCGAAGAGGCGGGACTCCTCCAGGTCCTGGTTAATCCGTGTGAGATCCCTGCTTGCCTGGGTGACTTTTTCAATCTCCAGAACGGCTAGCGTCAACTGAGGAAGGAGGGGTACGTTGATGCATAAAAAAAAAAAGATGGAGCATATTTTTTCATGTGAGCGATGGGATGGCCTCCGGTTAAGGTTGTTTTTGTTGTTGTACACCAACATGCTCGGTTGAGCAAAAAAAAAAAAAAAAAAAAAAAAAAAAAAAGAGGGCTGAGATTCGACCCCACATCGGTACAATAAGAATAAACGCACTCCATGTTCGTGACATACCTCGCGTTGTAGCTCGTAGATAAGAGGTCTATGATCCCTGCCGCCAATACCATTATCTACTGTCAATTGAAAGAACGAAGAGGGCAAGAAAGCTCTGGTCAGCATGCTAAGTTTTGTGCAACTGAGCATAGAGTGCAAGAAGAACACCACCCGACACACCCACGCGGACGACAAACATCGTGAGTGGTAAAGATAGACGAAAAAGTAACCACTAAAGAACAGTTTTTGGTTGCAAAAATAGGGGCGACAGTAAAAGCGAAGAGAGAGTGGGCGAGAGAGAAAGGGGGAGAGACAAAGGGAGGGAAAATCAAGGAAGGAGGTGTTGGACAAGCTATGTTGTGTTTTAAAGGGCTTGGCTCTTTGGTGTAATAGCTGGTCTTGGCAATGGAGCGAGTACAGGAAGAGAAGATTACCATCGAAAGGAGGGGGATGTAATGAGAGCGGGTGTCGGGCAGAGAGGATCCAATGTGGACAGGAGTGTGCCTGGATACAGTAGCAGCCTTCGGAGTCTGATGTTGCTGTTGTCATTGGATCCGAAGGTGAACGAGGAAGGGGAAGGTAAAAGATGGAAAGGAGGATGTACTGTCGCTGTTTGTAGTTTAAAGTAATGCGTATTTTATGATGGGGTTGCGATGGATCGGGTCAGGGGGAAGGGGAAGGGAAGGGGAAAGTGACAATGGTAATGGGGTGGCGGTAGTTGAAGACGAAAAAGAAGTTGAAAAAGGGAAGAAGGAGGGGACGAGAGAAGCAAGCAGAGGGAGGAAACAAAGGGCGAGTGAGCGAAGGAAAAGGAGGAGAGGAGAGAAGAAGAGGAAGGCGAGGAGGAGAGGAAGATGCAAAAAGGGGAGCAAGGGGAGTAAGAGAGAGTGGGGTGTATGTTTGTATGCAAATTATTAAGAGCGATGGATGATTGGGACCATGCACACACGGACACACCCTGTCAGAGCGGTCTGCCAAGCGGCAATATTTGTCTACGCGGTGCACTTTGCTAGTGATAGTTCCTGAGACGATTGATTGGCTGCGAAGAATATTACCTTTGGCGGTGCTCCACTCAACTCCAAGAAGGTCTCTTCTACTTTGCTTCTGCGGCGCATCGATAACAGTCGAATGTCCATCCTTTCTTAATAAAGACGACGCTTCTCTCTTTTCCTTCTTTTCTTTCTTCTCCACTACTTCTCACACACATTATTCTCCATTGACAATCTTCCCCTCATATACCCTCCCTCACACAATGGACAGCTCAGACTCTCCTCCGCTCTCTCCTGCAGTGCTCGGCAGCTTGAGGTCACTCTCAGTCTTCTTCCTCCCAAAGGATCTCATCGACACCCTTACCTACACAACTCCCGATCTCGCCGTTCATCCATCAACACCACTCCTTACCTCCGACGAACAACCAGACAAGATCCTGTCCTTGCCTCTCAAAGTCACCCCTTCCTGCCGCACCTGCGCTGTGCCCATGTTTGCATCTGTCGACAAGCAGCGTGAGCACGTCAGATCCGATTGGCACCTCTACAACCTCAAACAACAACTCTTGGACCAACAAGCTGCGCCCATTTCCTTTCACCAGTTTCAGGAAATGATCCTCGCCGCAACCGCCATGACGACTGCCCCTTCAACTACAGCCTCGCACAAAACCATTCCACGACAATCCTCTCAATCAACGACCTCAACGTCAGTGGTGCTCTACAAAAGCTCTGAAGTTGCAGTCCAGACCCTTATGAGCCAGCTCGAGATCAACGTCAAAGAAAAGAAGCAAGCTCGAGAATCTGATCCTTATTTGATACGCCAGAGGATGCTTCAGGAACAGCAACTCCAGGATATCCGCCGGTCTCCTATGCTCTGGTTCTCAAGCACTCTGTACGGCTCTTTTGTCCAGTTCGGTGTGTACAAGAACGCTTTGACCAACAAGGGCAACTGCGATCACCTCGTCGAGCACATCAAGTCCATTCAGATCCCAGCACCACCTTCGCCTCCAAAGAGGGTAAAGGCCAAGCGTGCTGTTAGAGCCAAGGCCAAGACTCTCCTCGAAAGTCAACAAAAGCAGCAGTCGGAACACTCGGAAGAGACGGAACAGGATGTCATCTCGGCACTTCAAATGGATCTCGAAAACGCAGCAGGAGCAGCAACACCAACACCAACAGTCGACAACACAGCACTCATAGAAGCAACCCCGACTCACCAGCCTGCTCCTACCGCTAATGCCTCACCTCGCTATTGGACAATGATTCTCCTTGGCGGAGGACATTTTGCTGGTATGATCGTCGATCTGCTAGGTCAGGCCAAGAAAGCCCACAGCCAGGGTAGCCACACTAGCGAGCTCAAAATCGTTGCCCACAAAACCTTCCACCGCTACACTGGTACGTCCTTTGCTACATCGACGTTCTACTCACAACAGTCGATCACTTTGTTCAAATCACCGTTTGCTAACAAGCTCAGTAAATTTCTCTTCCATATCGAATACTAGTCCGAAGAAAGAATGGAGGCGCCCAATCGTCTTTTGGCGCCGCCAACTCGGCAGGTGCGATGGTTCGTATGTACAATGAGAGAGCGCTGAAACTGGAGGTCAGAGAACTTTTGGAGGCCTGGTCGGGTTGGATTTTGCAGAGCGAGTGTGTGTTTATGCATGCACCTGGCAACAACAAGCGAACCGTCTTCTACGAGGACTCAATCATGAGTCGTGTTGACCGGGAGGGTCTTTTGCGGTCGTTCCCGTTTATGACGAAACGCCCCACCTTGACAGAGATCAAACGCGCGTACCAGGAACTCACCACTGTCAAGATTATGCAGCCACCCAAGGAAGGTCAGTTAAACGAGGGTGTTGACCAGACAGGAGCGGTCGCTCCCAGGACAGTGTCTCACACCCCGGTCGGTGTTGCATCAATCACTGCAGGAACGGAGACAGTCAAGACCAAGCCTGTTTCTACACGATCTGTTTCTGCGTCACTGCTCAAACTCGCGGAGTTAGTCAAAAAGGGACGTGTCGAAACCATCGACAACCATTTCGCTCGAACCCGCCTGGATCCATCGCAGATGCTTCCCAAAAGCCCTCGCCAAGAATATGATCAGCGAAGGACACCTACGCTGCTTCACCTTGCATCTTTCCATGGCCAGTCCCAAGTGGTGCAACAGCTTCTGGAGAAACACGGCGCGGATCCAACGGCTACTATCCCCTCCTTGATTAAGCGCATGGACAAGACCCTCGAACCAGTTACAGACGAATTACTCGATCTCGCCATCACTACTAAACCCTGGACAGCGTATGAGGTGGCCAAGGACAAGGAAACACGAAATGCGTTCCGCAGAGCTATGGCAAAAATTCCCGATGCATGGGACTGGGCTGGCCTGGCCCGTGTCCCATCCGCCCTGACCCCTGAGATGGAAGCAGAGTCGCAGAAACAAGGCAGATCCAATTCCAACGGCAGTAAGAGATCTGGGAATGAGAGCGATGGCAATGATGAGGTGGCACAAGACGTTCAACCAGAATCAAGTGTCGTATCCTGTCGATCAGAGACCCCTCGTCCCTCGGTCCAGGAGAGTATGGCTGCTGATCGCGAGAAACGAGCCCAAGCTGCGGAGACGAGACGCTCTGCCCAGCTCTCGGCAAGAGCCATCCGCATGGCCAAGCCCAAGAGTAGGGATGAGTGTATGAGCTGCGGATCTGATTTGGCGGCACTCTCACCCTTTGAGCGATTCGACCACCAATGCAACAAGCAGTCCAAACTGGGCCGCAACTGATTAAAGAAAATGAAAATGCTTAATTGTTTCACTGATCAACATCGCCCCAATCCATCACTTATTGCCTCGTTCTTGTTCTTCTTGTTGGTGGCGATTGTTGCTGGTGCATGCCTTTGCCCATTTTCTGTACTTTGTACCTTTGTGCCTGTGTGCGGATGAATGTGTGCCTGAGACTAAGCCACGGGCATGTCTCCTGACCCTGTGTTAATACTTCTTGTCTTGGCCTTGTCTGTCTTCCTGCCTGCAGGTCATTCATCCGTCGCCTCCCTTTTTTCAACCCCTTTTTTTAGAACACACACACACACGCAAAGAAAAAAGACAAAGGCCCGAATGACGATGGGAATCCAACAATACCTCCCTTCGTTTTCATTCCGAATCTCACTCATTCATTTCCTTCTTCCCACACACACACACACTTGCATTCAAAACCATACAACTCACCCACCCATACGCTCAGCAAAGTTCGGCTCCAGCTCTTTCAACACCCACCTTTGCTAACTAACCCTTATCCTGACTGTAAAAGGGTAAAGTGGTTCTCACTTTTTGTGGAAAGAGAAGAGAGAAGTATCGCCCTTTCATCCGTGACGTGTGCCTTCATACCCCTTCTCCTGCTTTACAATGTGAACCCCCTTCGCTGACCACACGCCACGCTTCTTACCCTCTGTTGTACTATTAAGCCTGACAGCAACGTGCTTTTTGCTCCAAAAACGCGACCGCCTCAGATTGGGAACGACTTTTTCTGCAACGAAGAACGTCAACCAGCTGGACAGTTTTCATTCTCACCCCACAACGCCGGCAGCAACATTCCCCGCTTTCGCACGCAGTAGCTGGACCCTCCTCAACTTTCGGATCGACTATCAGAGGCACTTCCCCTCCTCTCTGCCTTGAGGAAGAAGAGAGAGCAAGCAGAAAACCAACCATTGTCGGACAGGAAAGATGTTAAAGTCATTTCATGTCGCCCCGCTGGGCCAGAACTATACAGAGTTTCTGGAGTCTAGTCACGACATGTCCCTGGCGACATTTCTTCAGGAGAGACTGGAAAAATACAAGGAATGCACCCTGCAACTCTCAGGAGACCTGTCTGCTGTACGGGGAGGAGGCGGTGTGGATGCTCTTGTTGATGGGCTCATCGCCATCCATGATGATACAAGGGCTGTCTTGAACACGGAGAACTGGGGTGCACTACCAGCCTTCTGGGATCGCTGTAAGTGTCCTGCACATTGACCTCTCAGATATGGTTTTTGTATGAGGCACAGCACACTCTTTGTAACACCCGTTGTTGTATTCTTCAACCTATAGTTGACAAGACTGTGTCCCAACTCAAGTTGCTTCGGATCAACAAGGACGACTTTGAGACCCTCAAGGCTCTTACTCGAGGACAATACGGAAAGGTACACCGACACATCTATCTTACAAAGCGAGCAGCAGTCGTCGAGGGTGATCATTTCGCATATGCAATGGTTGTTCTAGGACTCTAACAAGTCATACTTTAATATGGAGGTTAGGTGTCGATTGTCCGGAGCAGGTTGGACGGAGGCATATATGCGATGAAGACCCTGAACAAGATGTACATTCTTTCCCAGAAAGATGTAAGGACAAGTTGTTTTTGCTGTTGCGAAGGTACCTCACAGCATAGCAAAGGATTTGACCATACTTTGAGTTGTGCGCTTTCCCTTTTGTAGAAAATTTTGTACATGGAAGAGCGACAGGTCCTGGCTATCACCTCGGAGTGGTTCCCAACACTACATGCAGCGTTCCAGGATGAGGTAAACCTATATCTTGTGATGGAGTATGCACCAGGAGGCGACCTTTACAGCATTCTAGACAAGAAGCAAGACGAATTGAACAAGACCAATGGTCACGCCGACGACAATGACGGGAACTCGTCCGACGACGAAGATACTACGTTGACAGAGGACGAGATCCGGTTCTACATCGCCGAGATTGTTCTCGCCGTCTCTGAACTGCACAAGAACCATTATATTCATCGGTAGGTGGTGTGGCAGAGACGGAATGAGCTGCTCTCTTTAGAGATGCCTACAATTGAACTGTATTGTTGCTGACCATAGATGTGGCGCTGGGGCGCTGTCTTTCCTGCTGTAGGGATCTCAAACCTCAAAACATCTTGCTGGATGCAACTGGCCACATCATGCTCGCTGATTTCGGTGCCTGTGCTCGACTGGATGCAAGTGGACAGGTGAGCCCTTACCCTTACCCTGAAAGAATCACCGACTGACAAAAACATGACAGACGAACGAGGAACTAACCTGATCGATGAAACAATGTTAGGTCCATGGCCAGACAGTACCGCTGGGAACATGGGACTATATGTCTCCAGAGGTTGTTGACGCTCAATCAGGTGGAAAACCCTACGGCAAGGAAGTCGATTGGTGGGCAGTTGGAGTAGTGATGTATGAACTGCTTGTTGGTGAGCCACCTTTTTTTGCCGAAAGCGCCATGGGAATCATCCGTTTGCTCAGGGACCACGAGGTAATATATATGGATCCTGCGTAGCAATTGTTCATGGAAGGTAGTGAATAGTAGGTGTTGAAAACGTGGATATTGACGATGTTTTATATGTCCACCTGAACCGGGGAAACTAGAAAAACCTCAGTTTTGACAAGGGCATGGAAATCAGCCCAGAGTGCAAGGACCTTATTACCAGGTATCCAGTCTTACATATGGAATGGTAAAAAAAAAGTCAAAGAACAAAGAAGACCTGTTCACAATTCTTTTCCCATCATTCCTTCTTCGTCTTATAGACTGTTGGCGAGAAAGGAGAACCGTCTCGGAAAGAATGGAGTCGAAGAGATCAAGGCACACCCGTTCTTCAAAGGCATCGACTGGGACAACATCCGAAAATGTAAGAACCAAATGGACTGTTATTGTTGTGCATACCACAGACAGATAAATATTTAATAGTATGTCATACCTAACACAACCAATCTTTTCACTTACGCATGAATAGCGACACCACCGTTCTTGCCTGTAATCGAGACTCCAGACGATACTTCAAACTTTCGATTTGACGACGATCTGGATGGAAGCGATGAGACTATGCAGGACAAGCAGTCGACTGTCGTCGATTATCGTGGAGGACGACTCCGGCGGTTTGAGGGCTACAATCTCGCGTTCATCGGCTACACCTACCAGACGTTTGTCGATTTCGGAGCAATCAACCCGCAAGACTCTGGAAAGTTGGCACTACCGACTTCCGTCAGCGGGAAGGACTTGGCCCATGGCAAGTTCCGGAGAGAGCCCTCGCTGACAGGACTTGACAAGGAGGATGTCGGACGGCTGCGGTTAGAGCAGGAGGTCCATCGACTTGTGACTGAACTGGCGACCAAGGAAGACTTGTTGACAGAGATCAATTCGGTGCACCAGACCTTGTTGACTCAGTATGAAGAGCACGTTTCAAAAGCGACAGCCGTGGAGTCAGAACTCTCGGCCAAGTTGGTCGGTATTGCTGCGGTCGCAGAACGGGAGCGTGTCGAGGCGGAAGAGTTGGCTCAGGACCTCAAGAATAATCTAGCACTGCAGCAAAAGAAGGCTCACCAGTTGGAAGACGAGAACGAGACGATGAGGGCCAAGTGCGGTGAGCTCGAGAACGAAATTGAGCGTCAACGCGAGTCGATATTGAAGCAGGAGATTGAGGGCAGCAAGGTCTCGCTCCTCAAGGCGGAGAATGAGGAGCTTCGGAACCAGAAGGAGCATGACCGTCTGCAGGAGAACCAGCTTCTTTTGGCCGAGATGGAACGAGGTAATAGACTTCGTGAGGAGAACGAGACATTGCGGTTGCAGATCCGTGATATGGAGCGTCAAGAGGAGAAGACGACACTGGAGTACAGGAACTCGGTCTCGGAGCTAAAAAAGACCTTGAGAGGGGCACAGGAGGACGTTGCCGACCAACTCCAGACAAGGAAGAGGCTTGAAGTTGATCTCCGTCAACAGATCGACGCCAAGAACGCACTCCAACAGTCTCTTAACAAGGCGCTAGAGGCTCTAGAGAACAAGGACGCCGAGGTTGTTCAATTGACCAAAGCCTGCGAGGCAGCCGTTGCAGCAATGGATTCATCGACAGGCACCAACGGCGGAAGTGTGCGAACTATCTACCCATCGATGCTGAAGCGTGAGCGGGCAAGCAACAAGGTCCTGGTTCAGCAATTGGAGGAGCAAGGAGAAAAGATTACCGACCTGGAGAATAAAATCAAACAGTTGGAGCAGGAGAAGGGTCGTCAGCAAGGAGTTCGGAGTCCTGACAGGGTTGCCTCGCCTGTGCATTCTCTTTGGTCACACGACGCCCAGTCCTTGACGAGTCCTACCAAGATGATGATGGAGATGTCTGCACCCGATGATGTCTCTGGCTGGATCCGGATCTCTTGGCCGTCGGCAGAGAAGAAAAGCATGAAGCAGAGCTGGAAGAAGCAATTCATCGTCCTGAGGGATATGAAGATCTATTCACTTGAGAAGGAAGGCGACCCCGGCACCTCCCAGTCATGCAAGGTCCTCGCCGACTTGAGGTACTCTACCTATGCCTCATTGTTTGTACATCCTTGGGCAAACAACTATACACCAGTCATATGCTAACCGACACGTCCTATACATTTGAACGTGAATCGCAGGTCCGACTTTTTCTGCGTTCGAACTGTGAATCGGTCGGAACTGATTCATGCAACGGCCAAGGAGCTGGAATGCATCTTCCAACTGCGAAGCTCCAATGTTGGCACGAGTTCCGCACATTCGACTCTCTCGGTATGTCAGTGTGAGCAGTGTGCGGATCAAGTACTGGCATACAGTGGTGGCCATTGTGATCCCTATCTAACACACTTTCTTATTCCTTTACTAGACTGCTACGACAGAGACGTTTGGTTCTCAGGCACAGTCGATTCTGTCTGCTTCTCATCCTGTTCACTTAGCCAACATGACCAGAGCCGAGATCCAGACCAAGATCGACACCCTCAAGGCCGAGATTGTCAAGGAGGAGCAGATCAAGCGGGGAGCAGAGTCGATGCAGGCTGCATGGATGGGAAGCAATGGTACAAGCGATGCGTATGTCAAGTCCAAGGAGAACGTTGATGTGTGCACCAAGCTAATCAAGGAAAAGTCGGCAGAAGCTGAGCGATTGACACAGCTCTTATTCGCATCAGAGGTACCCTTCTTTGCATGCAGCTTTTCGATCAATGGAACGGAGTAGTAGGCAGTAGGTGCGTGCGCACTAACACACGTATGCCTTTTGCATTGATTGGGTATAGACGAAGGCAGAGTCTTCGCACGATCTGTTCTCGACGGAAAGGAGCCTCAAGGTGAAGGAGCTGGAGAAGCACATCATGATCGAGCGCCGTCATTTGGAGGCAGCGGAAAAAATGGCAGCACCGCTCATGAACTCTGCCAACAATATCGTCCGGAGGAACTGGAAGTCTGCTGTTGAGGTCCAGATGGAGAGTTCCAAGCAGCGGTTGGCGACATTAACCGCCGAGCTCGAAAAACTCAATTCTGTAAGTCCATGCTCATGGTACGGCGCCTTTCTTGCTTTTCTTTAGTGTCATTCACGCGTGTTTGTAACCGTTGTATCTTGCTCATCATTCTAAACACAGGGATCAAAGAGCATGTCGCCCCTACAATCGGGACTCGCGACTTGGACGCAGCAACGCGATATCTACGGACACCAGTTCCACCTCAAGCACTATACTATCCCCAAGTCCTGTCACCAGTGCCACGATGTCCTGTGGGGATCGCAAAAGTCCGGTTACGAGTGTTCCGGTATGATTCCCAGTCTTTTCTTCCTTTGCGTCCCTCTCGTCTTGTCCCCGTTTTCATCGATTCTCTGTCTTCTCTTTCTTCTTGTGGTTTTTGTTTCCTCTGCCTCTCTCTCCTGCTCTTCCTCTCTCTCCTGCTCTCCCTCTCTCTCCTGCTCTCCCTCTCTCCTTCTCTCCCTCTCTATCTCTTTCTCTGCTTCCTTATTGTCTTCTTTTCCGTCCTTCCAGTTGGTCTTTTTTCTTGTCCTTCAAACTTCCTTTCTTGGCTCTCTAGTGTTCTTCCTCGACCTTGCTGTGTTCCCTCCATCCATGTTCCATCTCTTCCTCTTTTTTTCTCCTCTTTTCCTCTGTCCTCCCCCGCACACCCCCGGCATGTCGTGTCATATTATGCCTGATCATTCCATGCATGAATATGCAATGCTTGGAAAGAAAAAGAACACAAAAGAGAAAAAAAAAACGTTGCATCGCATAGACTAACATGGTCCATGTTTTTTCTTTCTTACTTACACCTGTTTCTATCTCCCTGTCTCTCACACATCTCCCAATCGTTGGTACCATGTGCGCCGATACCAATACTGGTACCAAACCATGATACGGATATATTAGGATGCAAGTATGTGGCACACAAGCAGTGTCTAGACCTGTTGACGATTTCGTGTCAAGAACAACAAGGTCTCCGCCATAGCCTGCCGATCTACCTGCTAGCGCATGATAAGCATGAACAGAAGCGGTGGATCCGGACGATTGAGCTGCATCGGAAGCGTGCCGAGACCATGATGATGGGGTCTACTCATGGCCATGGTCATAGTTCTGGTCAGGGTCAGGGTCAAGGTCTTTACGTGCGGACTGATACAGATGCAGATACAGGAGGAGCAGGAGCAGGGGTAGGAAGAAGTTCGTCCGACATGTCCATCTCTGCAACCAAAAGTAGCCCCTGATTGATTGGTCACCTTGGGCAAAAGAAGAAATGATATCACCTTAATAATAAACTAAAGTTGGTTCGAACACGTTCATGTCTCCCCTCCAATGCCTTTTGTTTTCAACTACGGGTGAGCATCGAGAGGAAGAGACGATGTGTGGACCTTATCAGGCCCGATAGGAGTATGAGCGAAGACTTTGAGACCTTCGATTATGACGATGGGTGGAGCAAAGATCGAGCTTCTGTGTATGTTACTCTAAAATAAGGTATCGCCGCTCTCTATCTTAACAACGAACGGGGTGTATTCTTTGAAGAGGACAATACGATTGCTGCCTATCGATGGAACATGGGTGATGGGTGAGGCAGAAGACAATGACCGCCAACCGCAGCTGCGTTTGTTTTTATTTTGGGGGGTGGGAGAGCAATGAGGTGCGCCTCTTGTTATCCTTTGTTGTCAGGGTGCAATAGTGTTTTAACTTTTAACCCGGATTGGCTGCATTTGGATTTCTTATACATGCGGTGTGTTCCATGTCAAGCAATCTTTATCGTGATGTGATGTGGCTTATTGATAATTTTTTCTCGTATCAGGTTCAATCAATTGACACTGGGATCGATTCACATATCACATATCTATCTACCCATCAATAATATTTCGTCCAAGAGGAACAGGCCAAGGCTGACATGGCACACACTACTGAGAAGGCAAAAAATAGAAATGCCCTAAAACAAGAAATACCACCAGGACAGACTGCCTGCAGCCAGTTACATCACTGGTTACCGACAATCGTTATGGAACATGTTGTGGCCTGTGTGAGAGCTGAGTACAAGGACCTAACAAAAAGGGGAATCGTGTAATAACGACGGTTTGACAGATCGGCAGGTCTGTATGTCTGGTCCATGAGGTACAGTACCTTTGCCTTTTACGGCTATCTTCGTTCATTATCTTTCTGCTGAAGGAGTTTTGTTTTGTCCTCAATTGCTCTTGCAAGTATGTGTTTTTGTGTGTTATGTGGATTGTGGATGCATGTGTATGTGTATGTGTATGTGTATGTGTATGTGTATGTCCAAGTGTATGGGAATGACATATCCTCCGAAAAAAAACATTACGTCTCAGACATCCAATTTTTTTCTCTTTTCTTTTGCATATAAAAACCGGGCCATGGTCTCGCCTACTTTCCTACTTTCCTCTTCTTCTTCCTATTATTATCCATCATCTTCATCCACATCCACATCGATCTCTTCTGATCCCCCAACAACAACAACTACTCCCACTCACTCCTACTCACACCCAACCCACAACACTTTTCAAACATGTCTGCTGCTGCCAAGAGAAAAGGTAGCCAGTCTCTCACATCAGAAGAACGCTTGGACCATTCTCACTGCTCACTCTTAATTTTCATTCCCACGCCACGATAACCGCGATACACGACACTAACCATCCTCTCTCCAACTGAATAGGTTCCCAAATGGCCATCATCGGCGCAGGTTCCGTCGGTTCATCCATCGCCTTTGCCTGTTTGATGCGCTCCGTCGTCTCAGAGCTGCTCATCAACGACTTCAACACAAAGGTCTGCGAGGGTCAGGTGCTCGATCTTCAGGATGCCGCCTTTGTCTCCTCGACCAAGGTCCGCGTCGGAACCGCCGCGGAGTGCGGTCAGGCCGACATCATCGTCATCACCGCCGGTGCCCGCCAAAAGCCCGGTGAGAGCCGTGACCAGCTCGTCCTCCGTAACGAAGAAATCCTCCGTAGCGTCTTGGAAGGTCTCCAGCCCATCAAGAAGACCGCCATCCTCATGCTCGTCGCCAACCCCGTCAATGTCCTCACCTGCATGGCCCAGAAGCTCTCCGGTCTCCCCCCTCACCAGGTCATCGGAACCGGTACCTACCTCGACTCTGTCCGCTTCCGCGTCGCCGTCAAGGATTGTCTGAAGGTCTCCGAGACCTCGGTCCATGCCTACATTGTCGGTGATCACGGTGACAAGCAAGTCGCTATCTGGTCTTCCGCCAGCATCGGAGGCAAACCCATACTCGCCTTTGAGGAGATCAAAAAGATGGACCGTGCCGCCGAAGCTGCCAAGGTCGCCCACAAGGCCTACAGCATCATCGATCTCAAGGGTGCCACCGCCTTTGGTATCGCTGCCGTCGTCTCCGAGGTCGCCCTCTGCATCACCCTCAACAAGCTCTCCGTCGTCCCCCTCTCGACCTACTGCGACAGGTTTGACGCCTGCCTGTCCTTCCCTGTCTCCCTTGGCACCAACGGCGTCGAGAGCATCGTCTACCCCGACATGGACGAGCACGAACTCGCCCTGGTCGAGGAGAGTGCCGTTGCCACTCGCCACGCTTGCCGCAACTACAGGAACTAAACTCTCCTTTCTTAACCTCTGCCTTTGCATATCTTTTCATAGTTCTTCCTCACTAATCCAACAAACAAACAGCAACCACAATAATATGTACATATGTTTTCGCTTTATCCATATCTCCCTCATTGTTCATTTTATTTTTATTTTGTTTGCTTTTCAAGATTTACTTCTTTGCCGTATGTGCGCCTGAGGTGTTTGTGTTTGTGCTCGCAGGTGCACCTGTGGCAGAGGAATGAGTCGCCTGCGATGTCTTGAAGCAAATAATGTTGTTCTCCTGTGTAATCACGTCGTCTTCTCCAATCTATGTCACATATCGTACGTTACAGTAATACCAGTAGTTAATACCAATCAGAGCTAATAGGATCTTCCTCGTATAAGAAAACAGCACTCCTTTCAAGTCAACAAAAGATTCACCTTGCGGTTGCCAATGGTTTCTGCTCCAAGATAGTGCTTGGCGATCTCGGGGTGAACAATATCGGCAAACTCGAGCACAGTCGTTCCAGGCCAAAGCAGGACACAGTCTCGGAACACGCCCTTCCCGTTTGTGTTGGCAAATGTCGTGAGACTCTTGACCGGGAATGCAGGGACGAGCCCAAGAATCTCGACGGCCTTTAAAACCACATCCTGCACGCCCGTCGATCCATACCGATACAACACCAAGTCCTGAACTTTTTCAATACGGCTAGATTTGAACCAAACAAAATGGACATGGTCAGGGTCATGTATCAAATGTCGCTTCCAAGTTGTGGTGGCTCTTGTTTCACCATATCATCAAAGCTGCGTTTGCTTACTTTTGAAGTTTTTCATCTAGTGGCTTCAGATCTGAATCAGGCTAATATTTGGCAAATAAAAGGAGAGAGTGGCGAATATGTCAGCTACCAGGTGCAACTTTACATGTAACCATATGCATGTCCACGGTAGGGATTGATAACATACCATATCTTCTTTCGTCTGCACGTTGTCCGTGCCCTCCTCGTACTGGATAAACTTTTGCTTGTGCAATTTCCGGAGAAACGTCTCTGCAAGTGCGCTGGAAAGTACAATCTTGTTCTGTGGGAAAGAAAACAACACGTCCGCGTTAGGTGCTGCTCTGGGTTAAGGCGCAGTGATGTCCCGTGGTAGCAATTTGGTCCGTTCCTGATGTTACCTGGTCATATTTGCGCATGATTTTAGAGATGTTCTTATCCGAGTCTGGCAAGTCGATCTTGTTCAATGCCTACAATTATTTGAAAGGTATATGATAGTCAGTACTGGCAAAGCCTCCTCTGGTGTGACACGTACAAGTCAGAACAAATGAGTATATTTACTCACAATGACGGTAGGGAAGCGCTCATCTAAGAATGCATCGACAATCTTTAAGATAGTCTCTTTCTCCCAAGTATCCATAGGTTCCTTAACACCACTCCTGTCCAAACTCTTTTGCACTAGTGACAAAGTTGCTCCATATCCCGAGAATTGGTTATGTAACGTCTCTGCTGTTGACGCCTCTATAAGTGGTTAATATGAACGAAAAAGAATCGAGTTAGTACAGCTGTTTAGTACTTACCGGGAAAAGCATCATCACGAAAACGTTTGAAGGCGCATCGGGTCGACTTACTGACGGCAACGTGTCGTCGGACGATCTGGTTCCAGCGCTTGTTCAAGTTGCCTAAGATCCATGAATGAATCTCACCCCGGAGCCATTCGATGTCACCAATGGGATCGTATCCAACTGTCTCCTTGCCATTGGCATCCGTGGTTCCGCTGACATCGACGACGTGGATCAAAGCGTTCGCATGTCGAAGGTCGTCCAGAAATTGGTTTCCTAGACCCTGCCCTTCTGATGCTCCTGGAACCAATCCTGCCACGTCCAGAATCTGAATCGGAACAAATCGCTTTCCATCTATGCAGCGACCTAGATATTGTAGGGGCATGGGAATGATAGAGCCCAAACGCCATAAGTTACGTGATCAATTGCTCCTGAGGATATGTATTGCAGATCGGTTATAAAAGAAACGGCATGCCTGACTTCCAGATCAAGCCTGTTTCTTACCGTATCTTGGCGCGCAGAGCTTTGTCTTGTTGAAACGTTTGCATGGGCACTCGATCGGAAAGTATGCTATAGAGAAGTAGGGCGAACAGATGTGTATTAGTTCAAGACGACCTAAAGACGATCATGTCCGCGTATCTCATGCAATGAGTAAGGAGACTCACCAATTCCATTGTTGGGTTTGATTGTGGTGAATGGGTAGTTTCCGACCTTTGCTGTGGCATCTGTGACTATGGATGGGCGAGAAGCGATATATGAACGTGAGTATGATTAACTTGCAGTTCTCCTTGCCTAGCAGTCGTTTTTTCTCCTTGAGAAAGCTATTTGGTTGTATTGTTTGCGAGCGTATTTTTTTTACCTGCGTTCAGGAAGGACGACTTTCCGGCGGATGGTTTCCCGACACAGGCGATGACGACGTCTTTCATTCCGGTGCTTTTTTTTCTCGACGAGCGAATGAGCGGACGAATGAATGAAAAGGGAAGAAAAGGGAAGAAAAGGGATACTTTTGACCTTGATTGTCTTTATGGCCAAGAGATATCCTCCGCCCAGGGTGTTGGACCATTGGATCTGTCGTTTGGTGTCAAAAGTGGCTTGTTGCAATGGTGACTGCGAAAGCAATTTGATCTTTTTTTCTGCAGTCTGCAGACCGCACGCGAAGGTCAAGAAAGAGGGATCATTTTCATACGAGGATAAACGCCGCCAAAACAACCTTCTTTTGTTCCTCCTCCTCTTCCCTCTCCACGCGACATTCGCCTACCCTCACCCTCACCCTTCCACATCCCACACACACACTCACACACAAACCAAGAAGGCAACCACAACACCACCAAACAACATACTATCACTACAACAACAAACCTATAAACGTCACGCAAAACTTACAGCCAGGCACAACTCTGAATTACACTGGTACCCTCGACATGGACGACTTGGTGCTGCATGTCCAGAACGAGATTGCTCTCGACGGCGAATCTGGTACGCCCAAGGAAACGAACTTCTTTTTTTTCACTTGCAAGGAACTGCTTGCATGTTCTCCTTCTTGGCAAACAGAATGAATTCTTGTTGACTCGGACGACTTCTCGACTCTTTCAAACTATAGGCTGCAGCTGGACCCGATTTTGGTATTTGGTCGACGAGTTCCGGAGCAGAGGCCAACCACAGGCCAATACTGCTACCACATCTGCGACGCCGTCGCTCAAGCAGTCTGACGAGCGGTTTAGACAGTTCTTTTGGAACAACTTTATCCAGGAGGATGACACATATTTCTATAAACACACCAAACCCAGCCCAATTGCTGTCCAGAGCGACGTGGTAAGGAAGACCATGGCTCTTTGCATTCAAGAGGACGCAATGTTAACGTTTCATGAGGTGTAGTCACATTGGCAAGGCATACGTCAATGCACCTATCTAACCTACCTACTACATCTGATTCTTGTGAACATCTTCTATAGCTGAGAGCGTGTTCGGTCCCTTTCAGCGAGTTGGCGTCCCTTGACCCAGAGGAGATCCACTACAAGGCAGTGATAAGCCAATATAAGGACTCTTTGCGGATTGTCGCGACTACAGAGCGACAGCGTTCGGCTGTCCTTGGGAACGCGGGTGAGGCCGTCTCTTCGGTCTCGACTCAGGCCTTCCAGATCCTTCAAAACATCACCGCGGCACGCGAGCTTGGCGCGACTCAGGCTCAGTTGGCCAAACATCACGACATCGACCCACGGAGCATGTTCCACTTTCTCAAGGTCCTGATTGAACTGAAACTTATCGTCAAGATCCCAGTCACAACCGAAGGAAAGTACACCCTGCTCTGCCTGCATAAAAAGTTTGCTAAGAAGAATGCTGGCTACATCGGAATGAACTCGGAGGAGACCTTTTCCAGTGCAGGCCGACAGGTGGTCACAGGAGATGGAGGGAAACGCTTCGAGGGTCTGCTGAAGACGGAGAGCAAGAAGGTCAGCTACTACAGCGGCCTCATCAAGCAGAAACTGACCGACATCCTCGGCCGTGCCAAAAATCAGGTCATGATGATCGAAGACATCCACAAGGCGCTAGTACGTGACGTGTTCAGTGGAGCGTATAAATGGAGGTCTATTATGTATTTAGATAGTATCGTCTTTTTTACTAACACGCGCTTTTGTTTCATTCATCGCTCAACTAGGACTTGACCGATATGAACACTGTTCAAAATCGATGGTTTAATCGACAGATTGAGTTGCTGTGCAAGCTCAAGTACATCAAGCGCGTCCAGGTGGAGGGCCTCAATCGGTGCATTCAGCTGCTGCGTCCATACGGCGCAAACATGTCCGTAGACCGTAAGTCTCTTTGATGCAGTGATGGCTCTTTTCAGTTCCATGCATCCACATGAAACAGGCACACCATGGACATGTAGGATTCAACGCTAACGAGTAAAAACATTTTGTCCGCTTTGTAGAGAACGAGAAGGACCAGCTGAACTTGAGAAACGTCATTGCAGACGACACACCACAGAGCGGAATCTGCATCGACACGTCGATCGAGCACCAAGTCTACAAGCTCATTGTGGATTCGAAGAAGCAAGGAATTATCGCTAAGGTGCCTACCAATATACATAGTTCATGTCAACCACTCTTTCTGATCCTTCGCACCCAGGCGCTTCGCAAAACTAACGGCCTATGGTTTGCAACTGTTGTAGGAAATTCGCCATGGCTTGAACATGCTGAATAATCGACTGCTTGCTCGCATTCTGGATACACTTTGCAAGCCGGTCCCTGACTCGGAACAGCCGTTGATCAACCGCGTAGTGGAGTTTGTTGGTCGGGAGCGTCGTTACCGGTACTACTCTCAGGATGCCTACAAGGAGGGGATCACGGATGACCACAAGGATCATTTGGCGCGGACAAAGGCCGCCCCCAGCGCCGCCTCATCGTCAGGTTCAAAAAAATCAAAAGAAACCACTCAGGCACCCACATTGAGCGACACTGCCGCAACACATCATCCCGCTACCAATACCACTGTTGACAGTATCACTACGGGGGCCCTCGACAATTTTAGCCAGAATTCGTCATCTACTTCGGAAGGAGCTTCTGCGTCCTCGTCATCCTCGCACCCACCTGTTCCGGCCCCAGTCTCGACTCTCACTAAAGCGTCCTCCTCTGCCATCCGGGAGAAGTTTGTCTCGGTTGAGGTTCTTCGACGACGGAGGATCCTGCTGACGATCATTGAGGAGAAGAGGATGGCGGAGCTTCATTCGTCTCTTGTTATGGAGTATCAGACAGTCAAGGCGAGATTGTACCCGGACCAGGAGCTCTCGAGTGTTATCGACAGGAAGACACTCTACAGGACTATCAGCATCTTGGAGCAGGAAGGACTTGTGAAGTTGTTCAAAATCAGTAACATCCCGTCGCCCGGTGGCGGATTGGTCTCCAAGACGTTTGTTCTTCACCCAGACGTTGACCCAGAGTCGGATGAGGCTAAAGCCTTTGTCAAAGATTGTAGTTCCAGGCATCTCCTCTTTGGGGCCTTGGCCAACAAACCGATGCAGCGGATCGAGAAGGTGTCTCTCGAAGTCGAAACTCTGGACGAGATGCAGCAACGGCTCGGCGGTGAATTCTACAAGGGTCCGAACGTCCCATTTGCCGACGTCGGAACGGTCAAGCCCAAGGAGCACGAGAGCAAGACCAAGGTGTACGCTCAGGACGGAGGAGATTACTCGACCGAATACGGCTGGATACACGCCAAGATGATGCGCGCCCTTGTATTCCATCGGTTCCTCCTCGACAAGATGGAAGTCCGCGATAAGAGGCTATTCACCTTCTCCGTCCGAACCAATGTATTCAACACCGCCCCGGTTTTTGAGATTCTGCCTCTTCGCGTGTTCCTCATAGTTGTTGGCTTTGTCCAGGAGCCGACGGCGGAGAATGGAGACTACTTGGATGCAAACAAGGAATCCAACGCCGCATTGTGTACGCTCCCGGACCACATGCGCCATATCACAATGCCGAATGCCAACTTCAAGCGGCGTCTCCGCGAGGCTCTCGAGATCTTGGATGCTCTGGGACTTGTGTCACCCCTCGAGGCCCCTCCGAATGGTCAGGAACCCCTCAAGTACGCCCAGAATCATCTCGTCCTCAACACTCAGTACGAACTGCATTTGAATGTGCGAGCTCCGCTCCATTCCATTACTCCAGAGCTCATCGATGAGGACCTGGCAGGACGCAAGACCTACGACGTGATGTCGCCGAGCGGCTGCAAAGAGTTCTGGACAGATCTCCAAGCTACGGCATCATCTATGAGGGTCCCCGACGAGGGTCCGGTCTCCAAGTCATCCTTCAGACCGTGGACTGATATCCGTGCGACCTTTTTGCGCAACTTGTGCAATCGTCGTATCTGGGCGGATTCTCTCCGAGTGACTCCGATCCAGCGGGAAGCGCTCATGAAATACGTCAACAAGACGACTCGGTTTGTCCCCAACATCAAGGACGCGAGGATGAGCACCATTATCAAGGAGACAGGATTGCCCATTGACCATGTCGTCCAGTTCTACAAGGCGGTCGCGATGGCATGGTACAACGACCCTCTCGCCAGAGACAGTAGCGGACGGACAAGACTGACACGTTTGAGCAAGGTCGGGGCTACTCCTGCGAGCCTGAAATCCAAAAATGACAGCGTGAGGAAGTTTAATCGGGAAGCAGAAGACTTTGGCGACGAGAAAGCTGGTAGGAAGGGCAAAGAAAAGGAGGTCTTGTCAAAGGACGATGCGCTCAGGGACCTCAAGGAGCAGAAAGTGTCCACTACATCAAGGAGTCTTGTCCCATCTTCGTCCGCCCGCCCAGGCAGCAGTGCTACCGCGCCGAAGAAGCCTGCTGCATCCACATTGGAGATCGCGGACAATAATGGCTCCATCAAGACTCCAGGAGGCTATGCGGTCGGCCAGCCCAAGAAGCAGCGCGCTGCAAGGGTGCCTTGGACGGATGCAGAGGACGACAAGATGTTGCTGGCGATGGCAATCACACGATACATCTCGAGAGCTCTCAACCTTCGTTTCAGTTGGCATGGTGTCTCTCGCGCGCTGGATGGACATCGGACGCCTGAGATCTGCCGCCATCGGTACGACAAGCTAATGAAAGAGACAACGCTCTCAAATCGTGTTGAGAGTTACATTGTCCAGTTTGGCCAAGCCTTCCCGGAAATCTCTCAACGGTTCTCTGTTGATCCCAACCTCCAGTTCTTCGATCCGCGCCCCATCATGACCTACTTTCGACCTACTTTGGAACAGCCAGCGTAAGTCTCCCTTGGCGTTGACCCCGACCACGTCACTTTGCCTGTTGAATGCTACTTTTCTACCTTCGTCCTCCAAGCGTTTGATATTAACTACCTCTTGTTTCGTCATTTATTTTTAGCGGTTCCGAGGCTATACCGTCTGAACCCCTGCTTGCAGATCCCGAAGATATCGAAAAGTTGTATCTCGTTCGTCACTCAGATCCGTATTCCAAGCTGTACGTCGAGGACAGACTTCATGCCGAAATGTCCCTACCTCGACGCATGGTAGTACTGACGCAGGTCCCCGCAACCCTGCGATCGAGTATCGAGAAGGAGCTTGATGAAAGGAGTGATGATTTGAGTAAGTCCCGCAGTGTCGATATTTCTCTGGAGAGTCAAGGGGATCGTCGTGTTGTCACGGTTAAGGTTCGAGAGGAACGACTAGCCCAGGAACACGTCATCCTCGGAGTTATCAAGGCCATTTACAGCATGCCTCGGGAGAAGCGAACCAAGGAGCTCACTCGCGCGATTCTGGAGTCGTTCCCCTACGACAAGTTGAAGGACACTTGCTCGTTGGCGAAAGACTGGAAGGTGTTGTCGAGTGTAAAGTCGATGTCGTATCGAATCCCCGGTCAAAAGGTCCGACGCGCAGAGCGGTTCACGCTGGTGATGGCAGGATCGGTTCCCAGAAAGATGACCCTTGCGGCGGCGGAGGTGGATGATTTTTCTCGCAAGACCAAGGAACGGCTCTTCCAGGTCGACGCCGGACCTTCTGAGATGATGGTGCTTATGAACGAAATCGCCACGGATGGGATGGAGGTTTCGATGAGACCGCCAAGCAACGAAACGGGAGCTACAGGAACTGATGATCATGGTGTGATCCTGCACTTTGATATACTGCTGAAGAGCAAGAGGGTCTCTTTGCCATCAATGACTCGTGCAGCAATGACCGGGAACCAGAAGAATCAGGAAGGCGCAAAGGCATCGGGAGTTGACCTGCGAGGAGAGGGCATCCAGCTGCTTATTGCGCAGGGTGAAGCATCTGAATCTGGTACAGAGACTGCGGTGGATCCTTGGGCAATAGCTCGAGATTGGTCAGCCAAGGAGCTGGCGGGGATGGTTGAAGGCTGTCAAAACAAGGAAACTGGCCGCCTGAGCCGAACCGTCTATGACGTTATCTCGTGCTCTGAGAACTCTGGCATGCTCTTGCAAGACATCAAGGTAACTGAAAAGGTCATATGCACAGCACCGAATGTATGTGCGAATGGACAAAAACCCAACCTGTCTCTTCTCTTTGTCTCGACTTGCTAGGACGCTGTGGTTCGAGCAGGATTTACTGCATCGGATCAAGAGCTCATGGGATGTATCCGAACGCTTGAAGGAGGTGACAAAGCAGTCCTGATGAAGGTTGGCATGGCTCAGCGCCGATATGTGGTGTTTGGATGGCACCAGACTTGGACTGTTGACTATAAGACGGCGGTTAGGCGGGCTGGTCTTGGGGAGGAGGGGTTCAGTGCTGCAAGGAACCCATCAGCCTGTCCTTGGAGCTGCCTAGTGCCTCGTATGTGGAGGAGCCTTGATGGTGGTTTCGACAAATCGACTTTCGAGAAGGCTCTCCATGCGGTTCTCACCTACATCGTTGACCGCCCCGGTGTCTCGAAGGTATATTTTCTCGTTCTTGCTGTTTGTTTGAGTTTCTTTATTTGTTTGATTTGATTCCATGCTTTAAAAATATTAATCGGTGCATCACATTATGATAACATGGATGAATAGGGCGCGCTGTTGACCCATTTCCACAAGATTGTGTTCGGTACAGAGATGGAGGAGCTACTTGAGGAGTTGGAAGAGCGAGGCGCAATTGAGGCGCGACACGGTATTCAGCCCAAGGCACCGTCGCTGTTCTCGAAGAGGGGCGTGTATGTTCAATGTGACCGGGACACGATTGATGCTCGAAAGGTGACGAACCTGTTTCCTCAACCGTCATACTATCTTTACATTGACACGGCCCTTGTTGAGGTAGCTAGAGAGGGCAAGTCTCCGAAACGTCATAATCAACCACGCCAAGGACCATCGGCAGGTGGACCTAGGGAGAGCGAGGAAGGCGATTTGGATGAGGAGGAGGAAGAGGACGACGATGATGATGACGATGTCGATGGGGATGGAGAGGACGAGGAAGGATATGAGGATGAGAAGGAGGACGAAGAGGAAGAGGAAGACGAAGATGAGGAAGAAGAGGACGAGGATGAAGAGGAGGTTGAGAGGTTGAGCAAGAAGTTGCGGTCAGGCTAGAGAAAGTGTCTGTTAGCCAGCCAGCCAGCCGTGTCTGGTGTCACAGTCTGATAGGTGTTCTATATCGCGTATCAATGGCTGTTCCTAGTTCAATATGTTCCTCTACTTTTACTTGCGACAAGCAAACTTCTTCCCCTTTTACACTTTACAAAAGAATAAAAAAAAAGCAGGGCGGGATAACAAAAGTGCCACGAGAGGGGCTGTGCGTGGTTGTGTAGAAATCCCCGACATTTTTACACGCAGTTAGTGCGGTTCTTAAGGGGGGTTTTTTTCGGTAGTGTATGTGTCATGTGATATCACTGTGATGGACCCAGGCCACTTTTCCGCCCCTTTCCCCCTTTCCCCTTTTTCGGCTGTGTCGAGTGAGAGGAAAAAAAAATAAAAGTGGACCTGAAGGATGAGGAACGGAGGCACGAGCAAGGAACAAAAAACACCACACCATAAGAAAAAAGGATGAGAGGTAGAGAGACAGAGAGTCGACTCGACAAGATACCATTTTTTCCTTGTTTGTGTGTCCTCTTCTTTTTATATTTTTCTCTCTTCCTCCCTCTTCTCTCTTCTCTCTTCTTTCGTCTCATCATCATCATCCCTCCCATCCCTCTCCTCCCTTTCTCTTCCTCCCTCCCTCTCTCCCTTACTTTTACCCTTCTTTTATCACCACCTCCACCTCCATCCCCAATGTAAGTATACAACAAAAGCAAGGGCACCCACACAACAGGCGCTCACTATATCGCTGTCATTGTCATTGCTCTGCTCTCTTTTTTTCGTTTTCCACTCTCCCCCTCTTTCCTTGTACTTGCCCCCACGTCAAAGCACGCTTTCTCTCTCCCGCTCTCTCGCTCTCTCTCTCTCGCACACCCCCCTGCTCTCTTTTTGTTTTTCTTGTCGCTCGTTCACTGTACTGCGTACATATACACACCGTGCCTGACTGTTTGACCGGAGCAAGAAAAAAAAAAAAAAAAAGCAAGGAAGCTCAAAGACTCCGCATTCGCTCTGTCTCTCTGGCCTTCCTGCCCCCCTTTTACCTCAACGGGAAGAAAACAAAAAAAAAAAAAAAAAAAAGGTTTCACGACAACGACAACAACCAGCAACAGTATAAAGCAACAGCAGCAACCGCAACAAGTAAAGCAGTAGGAGAGGACAAAGGACATATTTTAAGCTAACACCCCACACTCTCTTTGTCCACGTTCAATAGGTCGACCCCCTACGATCCTCATCCCGGCCCATCCGCCAAGACCGCTCAGCTCCAGCAGCAGGTCAACGATGTCGTTGGAATCATGCAACAGAACGTATGTCCCTCGCACTTTTTCTCTCTCTTTTATGGGATGAACAAACATCTTTCATCCTTTTTTGTTTTCAGTATGAACAAGCAATAGCAACTGACAGCCGTGTTTTTTTTATTGTTGGTGTCTGGAAATAGATTGACTCTGTCAGGGACCGCGGCGAGAAGTTGGACACCCTTCAGCACAAGACAAGTAAGTTTCCTTGGTGTCCCGCGTATTCACGTCCCACTCATAAATATTCCAATTCGCACCGGTTGAACGCCAGGAGACGCTTGTGTGTGTGTATTGTTTTGTTTGTACTGTTGCTGTTTTCTACTTCTCTTCCTTTCTCACTCCTTGGACGTTGTTTTGATTGACACTAATGTGCGCTCCATATACACTAATTAACGCCATCTTCATTCATGATTATGTGTCTATCAACCAAATAGCCGACCTTGAGCAGGGTGCTGTCCAGTTCAGAAAGGGAGCCTCTGGCGTCCGTCGTCAGATGTGGTGGAAGAACATGAAGTGGCGCCTGATTGTGGCCGTGGGAGTCATCCTGTTACTCGTCATTATCATCGTCCCCATCGTCAAATCACAAAAGTGAGCAAGGTGCTATTGATTCCTCCTTTTTGCACATATGGACTTTACTGACTGATTCGCCTTTTTATCTCTCGCTCTTTCTCATGGACAGCAAGAGTATTGACAGGGTGCACTCGCCGTCCCCCTTCTATATATATATACATACATTTGTCAACCCTGTACATCTTTTTTTCTTTCTCATCTCCTAACCTGAGGCCGTATGAACATTAATAAAAACGAAAGCTTTCTTTCATAATCAAATACTTGGCAACAGGCACTGCTAAGTACGTCAAGAGAGGGCTGGACTGGAGTGGACTGGATGACGATCTGCCCTGAGTAACGGAAAGGAATGTACGAGTAAGGCGTTGCGGCAGAGACATGGAGAGAAAGAGAGACAACAAAAGGGCACCACGACTGGGAAGTAGGTACATATGCATAAGATAGGCTAAGTGGGTCATCACTCACGAAAGGAAGAAAAAGTCCTGATCAGCACCGGGGCGGACGCCTGCAGCGGTGGTTCGAACAACCGTGCTGAAAGGAAGGAGGACACAGTATCACAGACATAACAGCAACGAGCATGCATGCCATCGATTAAAATTCTTTTTTTTCCTTCGCTGTCACTTCTTGTTCTCTTTTCTTTTTCTTCAACATTTCGACACCCCTCCTGTAATATCAATCTCTCCACTCTGCAACCTTCTTTCCCGCTCTCCTTTCATATTATATATCCTTGCTGCTCTTCCTCCTCTCTTTCGCCATCCACACTCTCTCACACTCTCACACTCTGTTCACTCACTCACTCTTTCTCCTTGCCAACTTTTGTCCGTTTCCTCCTTCTGCTGATACACAGGACCCCAACCCTTTCTTTTTTTTATTCACCGCCACCACGCCCAAAAGACCGCCAACAAAACTCAGGATGGCAACTCCACGGAAACTTGGTGTCCTCGTCGCCATTCCCATCAAGGGACGCAAACTGGTCAACAGATCCAAAGGAAAACAGTCGCCCTACATCCAACTCACCCTCAGTGGCCAAAAGAAACGCACCAGGGCGTCGCTAATCGCCTCTGTTGAACCAGAATGGGACCAAGAGGTAATCTCCCAAAAAAAAAAAAAAAAAAAAGGCAGTGATGGCTATTTGCATACCCCAGCCTGGTCTAGCCTTTTTTTTTATCTTTTATTTCCTTGTTTTCCCCACAGTTTCCTTTGTCGTCCAAAGCATTGTCCATACAAGCTATAACCTCCCACTGACGTTTTTTTTCTCATGTTCTCTTTGTTGCTGTGCCTGTGCGTGTGTGCGTGCGTTGTTCTTCAGATCCGACTGGACGTATTTCAGGGAGCGCTCGACATGGGCGTATCGGTTTTTGATGAGGGAAAGAAGAACGAACTTATCGGCGAAGGGACGCTGCTTCTGCACGAAGTCATCGATAAGGGTGAACTCGATGGCAAGTCATCCCCCAACAACCCATTGTCCACGACAGAAAGATAGAGCAACACTGACCTCTCTTTTTGCTATCATTTTTTATTTGTTCACAGTATGGTTCCCGATCAAGCACAAAGGAATCGTAGCTGGCGATATTTATTTCGAACTGACCTTCTACGCAGTGGTAAACTACAACAAAGAGGACGGGCCATTGATACCACAGGAGCTATTGTTTAAGGATGACAAGAAGCGTCCCACAGCAACACTTGACCATAGCCTCACTGACAGATCCAATATTTTACGTTGCTGATCCGAACATAGGCGCCACCTCCACAAGTATCCACAGGGACACCTCCGATCGGGCATCCTCGCCTGCACCAGCATTTGCCCATGCAGCGACCAGGATTCGTCCCTCCTCGCCCTCTACCACATATCCCACCAGCAGGAAATAACTATGGACGACCCTATGCACCCTTCCCCCTTGGACCGCCTGGCCCACCTAGACCTGGATATCCTCCGCATCAACAGCAACCACCAATACCTGTTCATATCAACAATAACACTAACACGCCACGGCCGTACCCGATCCCACAAAACAACCCATACCCACCTCCGCAACCACCCATAACCAGCATGAACGGAAACATACCATATGGTACACCGCCAATGGGTCCGGGATTCAATCCAATGTTGGCGACAGGAACACCTGGGTTCAGACCATCGACCCAGTACACAGGATCTTCACCTCAAGGACAGCATGTTCCTATGCCTAACGCTAGTCATCCGTATCCGCCTATCCGTCAGCCAGTTTCGCAATACCCGCCACCAGGCGGTGTACGACCAAGACCTGGAGGGATGCCCAATAGCATGCCCATTCCACAGCCACAGCCACACCATCACCCTTCACCCGTGCATGGACGAAGGCCACCTATTCAACCAACAAGTGGCAATCTTTCTCGACCACCACCTAGCTCTGTCTCTCAACCGCATGTCACTCCCTTGAAGCAGTACAACTACTCTTTGGGAGGAAGTTTCCCTTGAGAATTTTTGCTGTTGCGTAGAGTGACACATAGTAAAAAACATAACGAAAACAATTTTTTTCTCGTCGTTGGACGACTTGTTTGAACCGTTACTCGGAGCACTAAGTGCTGGTGTGGGGTTGCCGAAATTGTAGCTTTAGTTAAGGTTGTTAAGGGTTCCGAGCAGTTGCTGTTGCAAAAAGATGTGGTGGCTAGGCAGTGGCGGCGATGCCTTCGGTCAGCAGTCATATTCTTTAGTAGATAGTGTATTAGTAGTGCGCCGAGCCCTCTTGTCTGCTCTTTGTCCTTTTACACATCACTTCTTGGACGAGAGCAGTATTGACAAGAGTTTCGCTGGCGCGCTGCAGTGTATCGTTTCGTGTGACTCTTTAGGACGCTATTATCACTATCCCCGACTATCAACCCCCCCCCTCAACCTACAACCCCTCCCCCCCGTACCGATTGAGGACTCAACAGCGGTCCTATAACTCTGGCCTTCGACCCTCTCCCCTGAGTAACAGTGCTTGCCTTTTGAATTTTGCCCGTTTACTCTCAAACCATCATATCATACGACTTTTCTTGTTGTCTTTTTCACTCCTTCACAGTTGTAACATTGACGAAAGCAACAGGACTCTTTCCATCATCAGACTAACAAGCACACTTCCAGCTCCTTGCATACGAAAAAAAATGAGCTGTCCTATTATGTGTTGTCGTTCATGTAAGGAAACAGTGATCACTCTCTCTCACACAAGGGAGGCTTTGAGATTTTTATTGATTTTTATGACAAGAAAGAGAAAGAAAGCTGGAGTGACGATTCATTAGTCCGGCTTTTTTTCATCTCAGGACTTCTGAATCGTCACTCCAGCTTTCTTTCATCTATGGACTAACGAATCGTCACTCCTCGTCCTTTTGTTTTCACTTCTGCTTCTGTGGTTTGTCCCGACTTATGCACTGCTCTGATACGCATTCTTGGACTCTGCTTCTCTGTTGAACTTTGTGATGGTGAGATCGACATTGTTCATGATGTTGCGTGCCATGTACACGCAGCAGTTGGAGGTGATACTTTGCTGCAGATGTTCGAGATAACATGAGAAGACAAGAGCAAGCTAGGCACCCCAGGTGAAGAAAGAGGTGGTTTATTTTTAAAGTTTAGCAAGTTGCGATATTTGCAAAGCGAAGACAGCTACGATGACCACAATGTAATGGCGGAAGGCAAGCCTGTCTGTATTCTTTGTGGAAACCCATGGCAATCCTCGGCGCTCTTCGGAACCACAAATTGGAGTGCCACGATGGCCCAAACAGGAGAATCCATCCTCTGAAGTGCCACTGATGTCTCTCGCATTTTCTATCACATACTGGCCTCTCTAAACATCTGATTCGTTGCTACTTGCTAGGGTCTGGACGAGTTATTGTACCCCTGGATATTTTCACACTGTGGTTATGGATGTGCCGTTGGGGAGATTTGTGCACACTCTCATACCTGCAGGACATGGGAGCAGGACAGTCAGACTTTGGTCGAGTTCCAAAAAGGAACTAATTCATATTGCTCAGCATGCAGCAACTGCTCAATGCAGTCAGAAGATGTTCGAACCAGCAGAGTTGAGGCTCGAGGATGGAAGCAAGGCGTTTGCACTTCTCTTGACAAGCGACTCGAAGAGGCTACAGAGCGGTTCGGTGGCATATGTGTGATCCTTGAAATGACAACGCCCATCAGAGATCGAAGATATCGAACTGGAGGCCGCCTTGAAGGTCCATCACTATGGCGGTCTGATCAAATCTGAGGACTGTAAGGCGGCTGAGAGTGATGCGATTTGGCATATGCCATTTCGCAGTAACGGCAAGACACTCTCCAGGATGCTTGGGGGTCTCATGGTTCAGTCAGGGAACGCGGCCCTTTTTTGTTATAAAGGATGAAGTATACGGTAGACTTCCAGGTGAGGATACACGCCGACAAAATCTCGCCTTGCCAACGCGCAGTTCTTTCAGCATCGTTAATTTCCATCATGACAACACCAACAAGGCAATGATTGGGACATTCGAACGGAACGCCTTGATAATATGCTGCATTATCCTCACAACTGGAAAGGTCATTGATGGTCTAGACAACTCCGAGTTCCATCCTCACAAAGACTCCCGCATTTGAATTCGAAAAATAGTGGCCAAGACTTTTACAACAACCTAGGGAGACAAACGCGATCCAAGTTTAGTATGGAGTCCACGTTCGAGTCCTATGCTGCAGTCGACAGGATTTTCAACTTCTACAAAACAATACCCGTGACTCTGAAGTCATTATGGGTGTACAAAATCAATAGAGTGGAGCGGTATCAAAACTGCAGCATTTGTGTTCCACAAACTCTATTCCGAACACAGCCTTGTCAAACCCAATAATGGCAACAGTAGTCTTATCAAGTCCCGCGGCCGCAAAGCCGCAACATGTCAGATACTTGACATTGTTGGTCAGATGGCTGAGGTAATGGCGGATGTGGAGACAATCCCAGTTTCCGAAGAGGTCAACAAGTACCACACAATGCGTGTCAGGAAGGTGCAGGGGGAGGTCTCCGATCTGAACAAGAGCAAGGTGTCAAAAGCCGCCGAATTACGGATCCAAATGGTTCTTCTATGCAACCTCTCCATATGCAAAGGAATTTAAAAAGCATATAAAAATATCCAAGGCCCAAGGAATGCGCGTCAGATTTCTATAGCTATAACATTTCTCCAAAGTCCGGAAGAGAACTTAGGGTGAGATAGCAACAGACAGCATAAGATTTTTTAAAACGTAGTCTCTCCCCTGTATTTCAGCAAAGATACAGTTGAGAGCACAAGTGCCTTAGGTGATCACATACAAGAACTACTTATCCGAATCTTGTAGTGAGGGGTACAGTTTCATAGTAGATGAACACATTCAAGAGATTCGTTTTGCAAAAAAAAGAAGACTTGTTTGGAGAATGTGATGGTGTCTAATAGGATAATATACAAGGAACGATACAGTCGTTGTTTTACATGGTTGATATCATACATACATAAAGTGCTCCACAAAAGTGTTCAACCAAAACACGATTTTGCCGTTTTTTTTGAAATGCTCATTCACCAATGTTCCAACCGGCCCCCAGATTCCAGTCATTCATTCTCTTGAATCGTAATCCCATTCACCACCACTTGCTTTTTTTTGCATGGACCGACATTGGATCATCGCCGGAATTGAAATGCCTAACTCTGCTTGAACAGTTAAATGGATTACATGCATCACGATCTCCTTTTTCAACTTGCGGAGTCTTCGTAGTTTCTTATTACCTCTACATTTTAGTGAGTTACTTCCTCAATTCCTATATGACATTGTGTCAAGGTTTGGAGTTCCTACTTATAGTCTTTTGTATGTGACTTATATGCATGAGTTTACATGGGTTTAGCACGTATTTAGCTGTTTTTTTAATACCACAAGCTCAATGCACTTTTAACAGGCAAACTGAGAGATGGTCCATGTATAGAACATGTTGTGGATCAGCAACATAGAAAAGGTATGGGATTACCGCAACGTTAACATGAGATATCACTAAAGTAAGTATTGTTACATGGAGTTAGCATGACTTTAAATCCTGTCACGGTATTACACTTCATTGAGAGTAGCTGGTTTCTTACATTAAAGACTTCTAGATCCCACAACATGTTCTATACATGGACCAGCTCTCAGTTTGCCTGTTAAAAGTGCATTGAGCTTGTGGTATTAAAAAAACAGCTAAATACGTGCTAAACCCATGTAAACTCATGCATATAAGTCACATACAAAAGACTATAAGTAGGAACTCCAAACCTTGACACAATGTCATATAGGAATTGAGGAAGTAACTCACTAAAATGTAGAGGTAATAAGAAACTACGAAGACTCCGCAAGTTGAAAAAGGAGATCGTGATGCATGTAATCCATTTAACTGTTCAAGCAGAGTTAGGCATTTCAATTCCGGCGATGATC
This sequence comes from Linnemannia hyalina, assembly GCA_019671135.1. NCBI lineage: Eukaryota > Fungi > Mortierellomycota > Mortierellomycetes > Mortierellales > Mortierellaceae > Linnemannia > Linnemannia hyalina. The sequence goes on along the minus strand of JAHRHY010000018.1, from coordinate 59,405 downwards.
CAATGTCGGTCCATGCAAAAAAAAGCAAGTGGTGGTGAATGGGATTACGATTCAAGAGAATGAATGACTGGAATCTGGGGGCCGGTTGGAACATTGGTGAATGAGCATTTCAAAAAAAACGGCAAAATCGTGTTTTGGTTGAACACTTTTGTGGAGCACTTTAGTACATAGTTTTTCTCTTTTTTATCATTTTTTGATAGTGCACTCATGGCCATGCCATGCGTTCCCTTTCACTTTTTTAACTCCCCGTTTTGCCGCCAAGGTTAGCTAGATGCTACGCTAAATTTCTTTTACCCCTTTGGTTGAGAGACTTTGGAAGAGGCCCTTACCCTCAAGACTGGTCCACTACAACCGAACAAAAAGGTTGTGCTAGTACTGCTAGATCCATCTTGGGCACATGCAGTATGCGCCCAAGACTCGATTCTTTTTTCCGGGAGATATGCTCGGGGTTTTCTTACATATCAAAGGAAAAGAAACGAAGGATGCTGCCAAAAGAATATTCATCAATAAAATATGCGGACGGTGCCTGTCAATGTGCCATAGGTGTACGCGTTTGCATATCTTGTGGGAGGCCTGTCTTCTGCATGCAACTTGTCGTCTTTATTCTCGCTCCTTCTCTCTCTCTCCAATACACACAAACCATACTTGAAGAAGAGATCGTCTACCATAGGAGAAAGTTTGACGCGCGTAACTCAGAAGGATGCTAACACTGTTCTCATCATGAGATGGTACTCTAGTCTATCTTTGTTCTTCATTTGTGAGTTACTTGTTTGTTTTATGCTCTTGTTGGGGATTGTGGTCTTATAATGTGTTGCCTATAACCTCCCTCTTTCAGACTTTCTTTTTGCCTGCGGGACATGTACCTTTTTTTGTGGAGGGAGAGAAATGAATGCGATTAATATGACAAGGGGGTAAGGTAATGCAAATTGAAACCTTAGAGGTGAGGGGTGGAAACACCTTAAACAAGAACCGACGAAGACGATGTAGAGATAACCGAAGAATGACAAGCGCTATGACAACGATCATTCCCCAACGGGCAGACAAGGGATAGATGGATCTAAACACATGCAACAAAAAACACAAATAACGAGAAGCTCCAGTCCAGTTTCGGTCCACCGTTCATTTATTCATCAATCCCCAGCGCCATATCCTCTTTTTCTCATTTCCCCCGTCCCTCTCTCTCTACCGCGCTCAACGCCTAAATGCTATTCTGTAGACAACCATCCAGTCCACCAACCAACCCAATAAGCCAACAGACCCTTCCCCTTATTATTCCCCGTGTCAATTCCCATGCCTTGTCATTCATAGTTTCTTCTCTCGTTTCTTCCCCCAATCCCCTGTTTCTCCAATTGATGTTTTAATATGAGTCCAACACCATAGTTCAATTTCAACAATGCGCCCTGGAATTCTTGCTGAAGCAAAGATTAAAAACCGACATTGAAGGATCAAAAGCAACGTTGCGATGAACGTTTGCCTACCACAAACCAGTTGGTGAACGCCCTTGATCTTTTTGTTCCTTAAGCCCCTTTACTCCTTGTTCACAAATATACCCCACTGGACCTCAATACTTTTGGAATCCATTCTTACGACCTTCCCTCTCACTCACTCTTTTCCATTCTCAATCCCACTCTCATTTCCTTTTGATATCACACCTCTTCCGCTTCATGGTCCGCTCATCTCTTTCCCTTACAGTCGGCATCCTGTTGGCCTCGTCCTCCGCTTGGGTCCAATATACTGACGCCCAGCAGCAATGTAACGGCTACACGGAGTTGTGTTCGAGGACCTATGACAAGGTCTCTTATGCCACCGCTCACAATGCCTACGCCTTCAACCCTCCCAACGGACTTGACACCAACCAGGTCAACAACATCCCTACCCAGCTCAAGGACGGCATTCGTGCATTCATGCTCGACGCCTACGCCACTCCATCCGGCAACCCCAATGAGATTGAACTCTGTCACATCAATTGCGCCTTGCTGGATGGGGGTGCCCTCTCAGCCACACTCGCTCTGTTCAAGACATTCATGGACGCCAACCCCAATGAGGTCATCACCATTCTTTGGGAGAACGCCGCCAACCTAAAGCCTGCCCAATTCCAGGCTGTCTATGCGGCCGCTGGACTAAGCCCATATCTTTACGCCCAGGCGACGGGAGCTACTATATGGCCCACTCTTGCACAGATGATTGCCAGCAAGAAGCGTCTTGTCAACTTTATCGACTCTGGTGCTGACGCAACCGTGCCATGGTTGATGGCAGAATATGATTTCATCTTTGAGACACCTTACAGTATTCCCAAGGGTACTGCCTATCCTTGCACAATCGACCGCCCCAAGGATCAGCGCAAGCCGATGTATGTCTTGAACCATTTCATCCAAGGAGCAACCAACGCGCAAGGAAGCACGACCTCGGACCCTCAGCCAGATGTCGCCGATCAAACCAACGGCCCTGATCTGGTCTCCCACATCAACTCCTGCCAGACCATCTTTAAGCAGATCCCCAGTTTTGTCGCCGTCGATTTTTATCAGAAGGGTTCGTTGACTGAGACGGTGGCCAAGGTTAACAAGGTCACCTGGAATGGAATTGCGGCTACTACTTCTGGAAATAACGTACAAAAAACTAATTGAACGGGCTCCCTTTGTTCAAACACGATGTGCGTCAAAGTACCATACTGTTTACCTCTAAACCACCCAAAACAATAAATACAAAAAGAACATCGATCGTCAGAAAAAAAAATCCATTCCTTGATCTTTCGCGTCGTTTGATATTGTTCCTTGATGTTATTCTTTGGTTTTGTCCTTTGATGTAGCCCTTTGAACTTATCCCTTGATGTTAGCCTTTGATGTTGTCGTTAATACTGTTTATTGGTATTGTTGGTTAGTGTCGTCTCTCAATCTTTGTCCCCTTGAATTTTCGTTTGAAATGTGCACCTGCCCTTAATCTTTTTTTATGCTTTGGTTTTTCTATTCCCATGATCTTTTTTTGCGTACCTGCCCCCTTGACCTTTTCTTGCCATGTCCAGTGTTATCACTGGGTCATTCCATCCCTTGAATCTGTCTAGGTCCTTTTTTGCATCCCTTAATCTTTACCAGTATCCCTTGATCTTTACCAGTATCCTTTGATCTTTACCAGTATCCCTTGATCTTTTTCCAGTATCCCTTGGTCTCTTTTCAGTATCCCTTCTTTCCAGTATCCCTTGATCTTTACCAGTATCCCTTGATCATTTTCCAGTGTCCCTTCTTCCAGTATTCACTGCCGCTCAACAACACAGCACTGTTGCTCGACATCACAGCACTGCCGCTCGACATAGCCTGATCCTGACACATGCATATATACCGTAGCTCCATGTCCTTCTTCCTGCTCTTTAGACTTCAACGATCCTTCTATTACAATACACTCATATACACATAAACCCAACCCTACTGCAATGTCCAATACCAGCACGCCAAACATCTCTCTTTCCCTCCTCAAGCCAATATACACTTCTAATCCATCCTCGGAGGAGCCTCTGTATATCCAATCCACTCTGTCTACTCTCTCACTGGACCCTCACATTGAAGGCGGCTACTTTGCCTTCACGGACATAAACACTGCCTCCATCCCGTCACCATATCCGCCCGTGCCGCTATCTGCACGTACGCTCGAACTGACCAGAGGTTTGCGAGAGGGATACGATCCTGCAAAGAGACTGCTTTCGACGTCTAGTTTGTACTACTTGACTCCGAATCGGCCAATGGGATCGTTCCACCGCAATCAGAGCCGCATTATGCATACCCTTGTCAAGGGTATGAATAATGCGGTCAAGGGGCGCCGCCGATATGTTTTAATCCATCCTGATGGACATGTTGAGTCATTTGTGGTCGGTTATAACATCGCAAAGGGGGAAAGGGTCACTTGGACTGTGGAAGGTGGTGTTTGGAAGGCGAGTTTCTTGCTTCGAACCGCTGCAGGCGACGGGGCTAGTGACAGCACTGAAGGAGGTCAGGACAATAACGAGGGTCTCTTGATTACAGAGACTGTAGTTCCAGGGTTCGAATACTTTGATCATGAGTTTTTATCCGTGGAAAAGAGCAATGAGCTGTTAACCGCCACGGATGCCAAAGCATTGGAGTGGCTTGTCAAGCACTAGGGCTGTTGTATTGTGGGTTATTATTTCGTACAAGTATTACTAGAGATGGTGCCCTTAATAAATATGAAAGAGGTACCAAGCCACCCTCATATCGGCACCCCTATAAGCGCGTTGACCTGCTCCTGTGATGAAATAAAGGGTTAGTTTTTATTTGACGAATAATTATCAATAAATTAGTTTGCTCAATAGACGGGTCAACAACCACCTTCCTTCTCGTCTATCTTCTCTCATTACATTTCGACTTTTTTTGACGTCTTACTATTGACCGTTTTCTAAAAAACAACAACAACACACACACACACACACACACACACACACATACACACCCATAAACATTTTCCATTCGATGTCCAACCACGATTCTATGTGCAACAGGCGAAGACTGGGACAGAGAAGTATAGAACGGGGACGAGAGTTGAAGCAGTGATGATTGATGTTATTACTATGATACAACTAAATATATATACAAAGTCGCCAACTAGGTTTCTAGGTGTAGTGTCATACAAAGTCAGAGGTGACAGAGGGTGACAAGGAATGACTAACTAGAGAGCAATAGTAAACCTAATATGTTGCACCTTCCCCTCTTAAAAAAAATTCATCAAGTTTCAGGCCATGATCGGCTTGGACTTGGTTAAAAAAAATAAATGAAGGGAGTGACCGAAGACAGGAGATGGGAAAGACGCGGAACACGTAAGGGCGTGGGGACAGGGGATACGCGACATACACAAGGAACGTGGTGGAGAAGGAGAAATGAGAGAGGTGCGAGGAGAGAGAAAAGAGACAGGGAAAAAGAGATAAATAGAAGAGGCAGAGAGAAGGAAAACAGAGGAGAGAAGGGGCAAGGGAAAGAGGACAGAGTGGGACTCTGACACTCCTCCTTCTAAAGGAGACCTAGGGGTGGGGCCTCTTCGACCAGTACTCTTGAAGAGTTTCTCTGTAGGCGTGGAGGGCTTCCTGGTAAAACTTGAGGTGAGGGTCCATTGGCATCGGAGGGACAGGGGTTAGGCGACCAATGTCACCTCGAAGGCTTTTTTCTTGTTCTCGGAGGTCCACATAGTGTCTTCGGTACCATTCCAGGAGGTTCGGGGATAGGGATGTGTCGCTACACAACGGAGCGGTTTTATACATCTCCTGGCGCGTCTCTTGCCACGCAATCTCCAGCTGTGCGAGAAAGCTGCCAACTTGGGTTGGCTGACATGGTCCGAGGTTTTCTTGGGTAGAAAGAGAAGCCGCATGGACTTGTGGTCTTTCAAGGATTGGTTTTTCGTCGTCTTCGGGATCAAGGTTGATGGTTTGCTGAGTGACGAAGGTGGTGTTGGCTTCGTCGTTATCGGACGTCGTTTCTTGCTCCTCGGACGGCTTCTGTGCGGCGGGGAAAGTGCTTCGAATGGATGCTGCCTCAGGGTCGTCCTCACCATTAAAGGACTTTTGGTGTTGGAGTGAGGCTGTACGACGGTTGGGCTGGGCATCCGGAATGGTCTTGACGGAGGAACTGAAGTGTGCTCGCTTGGCGGACATGGTGGTGGTCGGTGTTGTGAGAGAGGAAAGGTTGTGTATATGTTCCCTTTTTTTTTTTTTTTTTTTTTTTGAATGGGGAAGCAAATGTGTGAATAGCGGTGTGAACGAAGGTAGGCGAATGAGATGGAGGCAGGGGAATGGAGGCAGGGGAATGGAAGGGTGTAGGGAACAAAGAGAAGAGAAGTGAGAATGGGCAGCTTGTTGCTTTTGAATGTCGAGCAACGGCGAACTGTCGATGAACTGAGGTCATGTTGGAATGGAACTGGAAGGAAACTGGAAGGGTGTGTGCATGAGGTGAAAGGATGATGGTGTGGTTGACTGTGAGGACAAAAGGAGTTTGTGCATGGGGGAGAATGGCGTGCTTGCTGAAGGAGGGAGGAGGGAACAGAGAGTGTTGTTGCATGGGGTGGAAGAGAGAATGGCGTGATCAAGGAAAGTGTAACGGGATTGGTTAAGAACGATAGGAAAGAAAAGAGAGTTTGCATGAATGGAGAAAAGGGATGTGCATGTGAACAATTTTGGTGAGCCGGCTGTAATGAAAGTGTAACGGGATTGGTTAAGAACGACAGGAAGGAAAAGAGAGTTTGCATGAACGAAGAAAAGGGATGTGCATGTGAACAATTTTGGTGAGCGGGCTGTCTTCCCGCACGCGTGTATATAGAGGGAGTAAGGGATGTGTGCACATAGAGGGAACGCGGTTTGTGTGCACATAGGGGACATTGCGCGTGACGTCGAATTTGTGGCTGTTTTAGGAACGAGAGATTAACACTCAACTTAACATGTTCATCTCTCTGCACCAACGACAGACAACCACATGGTGGATGACTTTTGGATCGGGATTGTTACGGACGGCGGGCAGCATGGACATACGATCGAAGTGGACTGGGGTTGACGGTTCCGGATTCAATGGACGCACTATCCTTGACGATGGTTTTGGTGATTTCGACGAAGGATGGAGGACTTGAGCCAGAATCAATTGTCTTCTTGTGGTCGAGATGACATAGGGGATGGCAGGGGTCGGTTGGCATCGTAGGGCAGATTGGCTGAATGGACGGAAGGAGTGTGACGGACGAAGGTATTGACATATCCATGGGCAGCGATACCATGGACAAGGAAATGGAATAAGATATGTTGACTGAAGGCAATCGAACAGATGAGAGGGCTGGACTGGGCGCATCAACTGTTGGCAACCCGACAAACGAGGGGATTGGGAATGACGCATCCGTGGAGAAGATATCACGAACGATGTCAAGGAGGCGGACGAAACGAGGCTTGGAATATAAGACAGGATATAGAACAGGAGACTGATTGCTAAGAAGACTGGGAGCATGGAAGGCTCAGTACGAGGAAGGCTGAGTACAAGGAAGACTGAAACAAGGGACGGTTGAGCACGAGGACGGCTGAGCACAAGGGAGCATGGAATAAGGGAAACTGAGAACAGAGGAAGCTGTGACTGGGAAACTGGGAACAGGGGAAACTGGGAACAGGGGAAACTGAGAACAGGGGAAACTGAGAACAGGGGAAACTGGGGACAGGGGAAACTGAGAACAGGGGAAACTGGGGACAGGGGAAACTGAGAACAGGGAAACTGGGAACAGGGGAAACTGAGAACAGGGAAACTGGGAACAGGGGAAACTGAGAACAGGGAAACTGGGAACAGGGGAAACTGAGAACAGGGAAACTGGGAACAGTGGAAACTGAGAACAGGGGAAACTGGGGATAGGGGAAACTGAGAACAGGGAAACTGGGAACAGAGGAGACTGAGTGCAGAGGAGACTAATAGCTGGAAAGACTAAGGACGATGAAGAATGTCGAGAGCCAAGAGGGGCATGTTGGGAGACGATAAAGAAAGGGGCGAGGGCGAGGGATGGAGGAAGAGGGAGACAAGGCTGGGAGGCTAAGATACTGGTCGCTAATGCGCTAATGAGTAAGATCAAGGGACCTTTCTTAACTCTAGAGAAACAGCTCTTAGTCGGCAACGAAGGGCGATAAGGGCGAGGACTCCACCGATGGATGTAGGTGTAGACTCCCTTTCCCCTCAACAAAAAAAATGTGGAGAGGGGGAGTAAAATAAAAATAAAAATAAAAATAAAGATAAAATGGGAGGGCGGTGATGGATCGGTGTAACCTTTGCTACCATGCAACAGGCGAAGACTGGGACAGAGAAGTATAGAACGGGGACGAGAGTTGAAGCAGTGATGATTGATGTTATTACTATGATACAACTAAATATATATACAAAGTCGCCAACTAGGTTTCTAGGTGTAGTGTCATACAAAGTCAGAGGTGACAGAGGGTGACAAGGAATGACTAACTAGAGAGCAATAGTAAACCTAATATGTTGCACTATGAATGTCGACATCTCGACTACCCCCAACAACCATAATGAAATGGAGGCTGAAATTGCCAAATTGCATGCCTCGCTCGACCGCTTGAAGGGCCTGCTAAGGCAAAACCGGCAGACGCAGGCCTGTCTCGTAGCTGATAATTCTCAGTTCGCGGTTCGAGAATCTTTGGCCAAAGAAGAGAGTATGCGCAAGGGAGAGCTGACCACTCATTTGGATGCTACTCATGCTGAACAAGTTCAAATCGAGAAGCAAATAAAAGAGTGTGAAGCTGCTCTTACCAGCTTAGAGGAGAGCCTTCCCGCTTCTCCTGAGGAGAATATCCTCAAGCTGGTGCGATACTTTTTGGATTATAAAAAGGAGTCTCTACCTTTGGTTCCTGGCAGACTGTCGTGTGGTGCAATATAATCAGTCGACTCTTGGCACAATCGGTCGACCCTTGGTGCAATCGGTCGACCCTTGGCACTATCAGTTGGTCCTTGGGAGCAGTTGGCTGCGCCCAAGAAAATTAATTAGCATTACTCTCAAAAACACATATATATTCCATAGCACCCCAATTAGTTTGATCTTTACTTAGTAACTTGAATAACAACTTCCATACCTCTTGAACCCACTCTTCTTGTACTCTGTCACCTCCTGCCTGTTGCATATCTGCCCTGTCAAGTAGTGTCTGTGGAGGAAATTAGACTATTATACGCCTCCAATTACGCCCCCAGCTACGCCCCCAACTCCCTGTACACTATAAATATCCCCTTCCTTCTGTATAATAAACACCATCCGTTTCTGCCTTCTGCTTCTGTCCACTGCCCTCCTGCTGTTGCTATTAGATTACACATATCGTTCTAAGGCTGCCACCATCTCCAAGTGCCCAGCACGTCACCAACTTTTTTTCTTTCTTTTGTTCCTAACACTCTCACTCACACATACGGATGCACACGCAATCACCAACCTTTTGACAGCCTAACGACCAACCACAGTGCACATGGACGCAACGTTTCACGATTGACGAGTTTAAACATTTCTGAATTGTAGAAGGAGGTACTCAGATCACGTGAAACTGTCGACCCCTCTTTTTCATAACCGAATCACAAACCGCGATTGAAAACACTATTCACTCCACCCAACTGAAACCATCCCGCGACAGAGCAGGAATCAACAACATCGAGACAGGAGCCAACTACAATGAATCAGGAGTCCATCACTACAGACACCACCTCGTTCGGCGATCTTCCACCAGAGGTTCATGAAATGGTCGCGTCCCATCTCAACTCAAACGACTTGCGTCTCAGTGTCCTCGTCTCCAAATCCTGGAGAGCGATTTTCCACCGCTACCTCTGGAGATATGTCGAGATTATGTTGGATTTGGGCTCCGACATTGATCATAAACGGGTCAACCTGCTGAAGGCCAATTGCAACAGTTGAACCTCCGATCAGAGTAGCTTTAGATAAATAGACACACACTACCATAATACATCCACATCTCTTACTTCCACTCCTCCTAAGTTGCACCAATTGAGAGCATGTCCACTCGCTCACACTGTGGAGCGTATGGGGGGACGGAGACCACGGTGCGCTACCCTCGTTTCTGGAGCTCTTACCGCCTTCCTCTAATCCTCGCCCAGTCTTTCCAAACCTGGATTCGGCGGAAATCGATGCCGGGGTCGAAGAGTCGACAGATCAGGCTATAGCGCAGCTTCTTGAGCTGACCGGTGCAATATGGAAGAGGCTTGTTTTGAATGGCGATGAATATCTCGGCAATGGGATCAACTTTGGGCCATGATCCATGAAGGTGCTTGCGAGGCATGCCGAATTCCTTGAGTTGTTCCGCTGTAGGAGTGAAGTTAGTTCCACGGATAGGCTCTTACAGCTGCTGCTTTGCTCTGCGCCCAAACTGAAGGAACTCTCTCTTGTCGGGTACTACGGCTTAACTGCAGGAGGATGGTTGGACGCCAGGAAGATTGTAGAGATGGAATGGGTCTGCTTAGGTCTGGAGGTCTTCCAATGCAGGATCGGTAACATCCCCCGCCCAGATATCACCCGCAACATTGGCGATAATCCAGCGGACGTCTTTGTTGTCAAAGGTTCCCTTCAGGAAAGTCTCGACCTCCAGTGTCAGGTGTACACCAAGCTGGCCAAGTTGACAAGGTTGTGGGAACTGAAGCTGGACTTGGAGAGCTACAAGTATACGTTGGAATATGAATTGGACGAGATGTACAGGAGACATTTTGACTGTCTTGCGATGACTTTGGACAGTGGTTTGGATCTGCTGAAGGGGTTGAAAGGGTTGAGGGTGATTTAGCTGGAGGACATGGAGGTTTAAGTAAAGGGCGAGAGGGAACAAGCCTGGCTCAAAAAGCATTGGCCCCATGCGAAGATTGAGCTTGGGGAGGAGTTCGACAAGTACCTTTAGTAGGACTATTAGATGGATACAGCAGGCATTAAATCCTTTCTTTTTATTCGGTGTCTTTGGAACTTGTTGTGGAGTTGACTTGTCCATTGACGCCGCCAATTTTTCAATGCGTACATGGAAGCTCTGAACCCATCCCCTCCTCCGCTCAATTTTTCACTACTGAGGGGCTGGAACAAAATCATTCAGTTTCTTATGGGAACGTTAAATATTGTTCACTTTACAAAGAGTCACTGCGTTTTGCAATTTTTTTTGGAGACTAAGGTAATCTCAAACCCAACCACTGGACTACCTTGCCCCTGGAAGAGAAAAGATGGAAACCATGGAAGAGCATGGAAGTCAAAGAATTAAGTGAAAAGGCGCGCGTAGCGCGCTCGGAGCGCAGTTAGTACCTTCCTTCCTTGAATAAGGGCCATTGCCTTTTGTATTATGAAAATAACAAGCTTCATGTCTCCTTAACCTGCTACAGTTCTCCAAAAAAGTGATTCATCTTTTGCGATTTCGACTTTTTTTGGGAAATGCTCATTCATCAATGTTCCGACCGGCCCCCAGATTCCTGTCATTCATTCTCTCGATTCGTGGCCTCATTCATTACAACTTGCTTCTTTTTGCATGGACCGACATCGGATCATCGTCGGAATCGAAATGCCTGAATCGAATGAATCAGTTAATTGGATTAATGCATCCTGATTTTCTTTTTCAACTTGTGCGGTCTTTTTAGTTTCTACCTGCCTTTAAACTTTAACGAGTTGCGTACTGAATCATATAGGACTATCTATCAAAGTTTGGAGTTCTTACTCATAGTCTTTTCTATATAACCTATATGCCTGATTTTACATGGACTTAGCACGTGTTTAGCTGTGTTTTTTTAACAACAAGCTCAGTGCGCTTTCTACCGGCAAACTGAAAGCTGGTCCGTGTTATAAGACATGGAGTGGATTATCATCATAGAATAGGCACGGGATTATCATAACGCTAGCATGAAATATCACTAATGTAAGTACTGTTATATGGAGCTAGCATGATTTCACACATTGTCATGATATTGCGCTCCATAGAGAATAACTCGCCTCTTACATTGACCACATTTAGATTATACACCATGCGCTACAAATGGGCCGGCTTTCAGTTTGCCGGTAGAAAGCGCACTGTTGTGGTTAAAAAAACACAGCTAAACACGTGCTAAGTCCATGTAAAATCAGGCATATATGTCATATATGAGTAAGAACTCCAAACTTTGATAGATAGTCCTATAGGATTCAGTACGTAACTTATTAAAGTTTTAAGGCAGGTAGAAACTAAAAAGACCGCACAAGTTGAAAAAGAAAATCGGGATGCATTAATCCAATTAACTGATTCATTCGATTCAGGCATTTCGATTCCGACGATGATCCGATGTCGGTCCATGCAAAAAGAAGCAAGTTGTAATGAATGAGGCCACGAATCGAGAGAATGAATGACAGGAATCTGGGGGCCGGTCGGAACATTGATGAATGAGCATTTCCAAAAAAAAGTCGAAATCGCACAAAGATGAATCACTTTTTAGGAGCACTGTGAGCGGTTGTAAGAGTCAGCGAGAAAGAGGAGGTGTGAGGTGAGGAAAGAAAAGAAGAAAAAGGGAAAAGGAGAGAAGCGAATCAAAAAGGGGCAGATCGAGCAGAGGACTGAGTTAAGGTTGGTGGCTGACAGTAACTCTCATTGTGGCTAGCTTGTGTCTGAGAGAACGTTCTGTCTAAATTATGTTTACATCAATCGAGATATGAGGTAGTAGAATTATTATTATTTGGGATGGGGGGGGGGAAAGGATTGAAGTGTGGCTGGGAAATTGAGGAAGAGGTGCCAAAAGACTTATCATAAGGAGACATTAACTGGCTTGTGGCAGCCAAGCGTTCACAGCGAAGTTGCTTTTTGATCCTTCGACGCCGGCTCTTTCTCTCCTCCCTGCAGGAGAATTCGAGGCCGCATTGTCAATGCTTCGTTCACATTGTTACAAAAAGATGTGGTGGCTAGGCAGTGGCGGCGATGCCTTAGGTTAGCAGTCATATTCTTTAGTAGACATAGTATTAGTAGTGCGCCGAGCCCTCTTGTCTGCTCTTTGTCCTTTTACACATCACTTGGACGAGAGCAGTATTGACAAGAGTTTCGCTGGCACGCTGCAGGTAACAACCCCCTCTTTGATAATATGAATACAAGGTCCTTTTACACATCACTTGGACGAGAGCAGTATTGACAAGAGTTTCGCTGGCACGCTGCAGTGTATCGTTTTGTGTGATTCTTTTAGGACACTATTGTCACTTCCCCTCCCCCCAACCTACAACCCCTTCCCCCCCCCCCTCCGTACCAATTGAGGACCTAACAGCGGTCCTACAACTCTGGCCGTCGACCCTCTCCCCTGAGTAACAATATTTTGGTGATCTACGCAGGGGCCAGCAATTGGTACAACAGCAAGAACAAGATGGCAAACCCGACCTTTTACCTCACAAACCTCGAGACATGGACGAACGCTCAAGACATGGATGTGGAGAGCTGGCTCGCAGATGTATACCAGGTTGCCGATATCACCCAACTTCCGTACCAGCGAGTAGTGAAGCTCAAGACGACTGGTATGGCGAAAGGATGGGTGGAGAGATGGGCGTTGGAATTCGCCACCGACGGCAGTAAGGAAAAGTTCTCCACTGACTTTCGAGCGGAGATAGCCAGACCACGGACGACCGCCAGTACATATGCTGAGATAATGAGCATCAAGCAGAAGACCGGAGAGTTGACAGACCGGTACATTGCAAGGATGAAGGCCAACATCAAGCTGCTACAGTTGACGTCCAAACCTGATGCTACCCTGTATACGCTGACCGATGACGCCGAGGCGACTTTCAGTATTGCGTTCTGTCGAGGGTTGATGCCTGGGCACCCCTTCAAGGTTAAGAACCGAGATCCCGAGCCGACCCTAGCAGGGACCTACGCCGCACTTGCCAAGTATTGCCGCCACAACCAATATGAGGAGGAGACTTACGAGGACAAGATCCGCAAGGAAGCTGAGAGGCTCGCACCCAGGCATACCACTGGATCGATCGAGATTGCCGGTACCAAGATCCCTGCCGCAGAGTTTCAAGCCTTCAGAAAGGACTTCGAGCCCGAAACGCTGACAGCAGAAGTTGATGAGATGGTCAAGATGTTTGAGTCCTGGAGTTTGGCATCGTTGGAAGACCAGACCTCAGCCGGGCGAGTCGCTCGCACAATTGCTCGGCTTCCGGTAGCCGTTGCTCGCAAGGTATTCGGCCACACTAGGTTCGCCCAGCACATTCGAGGTGGTGCCATCGAGATGCCAGCCAGCCGCCAAGTCGTGCAACCCAGCGCTACTCCTGCTTCCACCGGGCCCAGATTATGCCATAAGTGCCAGGCAGAAGGCCATTACGCCAACGAATGCCCTGCTGTTGAGTGTTATCACTGCCATGAAAGAGGACATGTCGCCCGAGTTTGCCCCAACAAGTCCACCACCCCAGCGACAGGCCCCAACAGTATCCCCGTAACCCAACAAAACTCGATGAGAGTGCAGAGCATCGAAATCGACCACGCCTTGGCCGCGCAGAGGACGACACGCAGTATGGGTGGGGTCGACCAAAAGCGGCGCCAAGAACGATCGAACCTTCCAGTAGGACCCAAGGCCAAGAAAGATATGAGCCCGGCAAAATCGAAAGTCGTTGATAGAGCCATGGATTGGGAGGAAGAACCTGTGTCTGGAACCTTAAATGACGCCGCAGGAATTGGGCACATTGAGAGCAGCGACAGAGGGCGGCGTGGACCTGTCGGAGTAGTCACGATAGAGCCAGTGACAGAGGAGGCGATTGGCGAGGATGCCGTGAGGAAGAGAAGGCCCAAGCAGAAAGTTGAACCGGATCCAGTCTTCGTATCCAGTATTGAGAACCTCACCTTTGACGTCGCCACTATCTCGAAGCATGGAGGCCGAATGCCGTCGCAGCTCAAGGCAGCAGTCAGTCGCGTGTATGCCGACAGCCGGGAGAGACGAAAGAAGGCGAGGGCCAAGAGCAACACCGCGCAGGCTGCGCAACCATCTATAACTGTGGCCAATCGGGGTATCGCAGTCTCGAGAAAGGCGCTAGGAGATGTAACCACTGTCAGAGTCAACGGCCGTAGTTACCCGAATGCTATCATCGACCCAGGCAATGATAGGACGATGATGGGGCTCCATGTAGCACAAGACCTCGGACTCGAACTCAAACCAGCCAACCGCGGTATCCTGCTGGCTGATGGCCGATTTGACAACCTCGCAGGATCAACTGGACCCATCAAGTTCTATGTCCAAGGGTTCGGTGGGCAGATGGATATGGGCGTGATCGACTGCAAGCGCTCCTACGATTTCCTCCTCGGAGACGACTGGCTAGCTTTCGTGGGAGCCAGGGCTGCTTTCAGTGGAGGAAAGCGATACTACGTCCGCAAGGAAGGAGTCAACGTTTATTTGGGCACGAGTGATGAACCGCACAGTGATTCCAGTGGGTCTGAGGAGTACTCTGACGACGATTATAGCGATGAGGATTCGGATGAGGAGTATGAATCGGATGAGTCCACAGGAGATGCCAAAGAAGGGTTTCGAGCCATGCGAGTGCGGTCCTTCGAGTTGTCAGACATATCGATCCAAGCGCGGTCTGTGGAGACTGTTAACTTGCAGAGCAAGGAGTCACTGGTGTCGTCGCCTGTGAAGTCACCTGAGTCGTCGCCTGAGTCGTCGCCTGAGTTGCCGCAGTTCAAAGTCGGAGATGTAGTAGTCGACATCAACCCAGCATTGGAGATGGAGAAGCGAGTACAGATGGTTGAGCTCCTGGAACGGAACAGAGACCGGTTTACAATGGACATGCAGGACTTGGAGGTCACCACCGTCTTAGAGCACGAGGTCAATGTCATCCCTGGATCGAAGCCGGTATACGTTGGATGGTCGCCTCGATACGCGCCCAAGGAGATGGAGTTCCTCAAGAAGAGTATTTCCGAGGAATTAGCTACAGGCAAGATCGTCGAGATGGAGTCCGAATGGTGCGCGCCATTGTCCCTGGCGTCCAAAAAGGATGGGAGCATCAGAAAGTGTGTCGCCTATGTCGGTCTGAATAAGGTCACGGAGAGAGAGAGTTGGCCTCTCCCGAACATCGAGCATATCCTAGACGAGCTGGCCGGTCACCATTACTATTCCAGTCTGGACGGATTTCAAGGATACTACGTTATTGGAGTGAAGAAGGAGCACCGCAAGTATCTCGGCTTCAGGACCCCGTTCGGAACCTACGCTTACACCGTCATGCCGTTTGGTCTCAAGAATGCACCACACACGTTCAGTCGCTTCGTCCAGAAGGTCTATGGCAACCTGATCGGCACCGTGTTGAACGCATACATGGACGACGTCTGTAATAGAGACATGGAATGGGACGAACACTTGGATGGTTTGGATCGGACATTCGCCGCAGCCAGGAAAGGTGGTGTCAAATACAAAGCCTCCAAGCTCCATTTCGGATACGACAAAGTCGAGTTCACAGGACATATCGTTGGACGAGATGGAATCCAGGTCATGCCCGACAAAGTTGAGAAGGTCCTCAATTTCGTGATCATGGACTCAAAAGGGCAGGTGAGGGCATTTCTGGGGTTGACTGGATACTACCGTCGGTTCATCTGGGTGTACGCTAAGCTGGCGGAGCCGTTGAATCGGTTGTTGCGGAAGGGAGTAGTGTTCGTGATGGGCCACGAGCAGATAGAATCGATGAGGAACCTGCAGGAGGCGATCATGACGTCGCCAGTTCTCAAAGGTCCCGACTTCGAGCGTGATTGGATCATGCCATGCGACGCTTGTGACTATGCGGTTGGGTCTGTACTGGAACAGGAGGACGAGAACGGAGAGGTCAGGCCTGTATTCTTCTACAGCAAGACACTTCATGGCCCCGAGTTGAATTATTCCACGAGCGAGAAGGAGTGCCTGGCAATTGTGTTCTCGGTCAAGAAGTTCAGGCCATACATTTTGGGTCGATCGGTAGTTGTCTTTACGGACCACGCGCCGTTGAAGTGGTTGTTCTCCAAGACCGATTTGACTGGACGCCCAGCGAGATGGCAGATGACTTTGGCGGAATTCGACCTCACCATTCGGACCAAGCCTGGAATCAAGAATGGAAACGCGGATGGCATGAGTAGGCTGACGGTTAGAGAAGAGTTTGCGGGGGACGATATTGATGACGAGATGCCTGAGTGTCTGACTCTGCGAGCGGTTTCGATGGACAGCAAATGGGCAGAGTGCAAGTGGTACAGGAACACATTTACCTACTTGACCACTGGAACTCTGAGGCTGGAAGACTACAACGAGGCAAGAAGGGCCAAGAGGAGGGCATTTCGTTTTAGGGTTGACGCGCAGAAAGGGTTACTGTACCGGGATGCCGACAACGTTGAGAAGCAGTGCGTAGTGGAGTCTGAGGTGGAGGAAAAACTGTCGTGGGCACATGACGTTGGAGGCCATTATGGAGCGGAAGCTACGCTGGCGACAATTCGAGCTCAAGGGTGGTGGCCGACGATGAGGAAGGATGTGTTCGATTGGGTCAAGTCATGTCGTCGGTGTCAGCAGTTCGGACCCAGAGAGAAGCACAACGAGCTTCATCCATCGACGCCGGATTTTCCGTTCGAGATTCTATTTGTCGATCTGATCGAATATTTGCCCAGGACGACAAGAGGAATGACGTCGATTGTTGTGTTTACGGACTCGTTTACCAAGTGGACAGAGGCCTGTGCCATCCCGAACAAGAGTGCCGCAAGTGTCAAGGCAGCCCTTTTCTTGTCGATCATGTGTCGGTTTGGTCTTCCCGTGGTCATTCGAAGCGATGGAGGACCAGCGTTCAGGACGGAGTTCAAGGAGATGTGTGAGGCATGGGGCATCAAGCACTTGGTCGGGTCCACTAGACATCCGCAGAGCCAAGGTCAAGTTGAAGCCACCAACAAGTTGATCGAGGAGAGGTTGCGTAGGAGCGTGTCGGCAGGAGTCGAATGGGACGTTCTTTTACCCAAGGCAGTCTACGACATCAACCACCGCATCGTCGGCAGCACCAAGATCTCTCCCTCGGAAGCGCTGATGGGCTTCGTTGGCCGTTCTGCACTGCGCCAGTCTTTCAGCGATGATCGTCTGTTTACGACCACCGGTGAAATTGAACCTGTGCACGAGGAGCTGGAAGGAGCGATGGCCCGATTTGTTTGTCGTCGCGAGGGACTGCGAGAGTTGGCATACGAGAACAGGATGAATGCGAACGAGAAGGCGAAGCGTTATTATGATCGTCGTGTCAAGGTCATCAAGTTCGAGAAGGGCGAACGAGTATGGGTCTTTAATCTCGCGTTTGTGACGGGCTTTGGGAGGAAGCTTACCCCTCGTTGGTTGGGGCCTTTTGAGGTCGTTTGGGTCGGTCGAACGGGCGCATATGGGGTGAAGACGGGTCGTACTCACTACGGAACCAAGGAAGGAGTAGAGACACTGAGTGGTGATATGTTGAAGAAAGTAGTGGAAAGGAGAGTGAGGGAGGAGAGGAAGGAGTGAAGATGTGAATTGTCAGGGGACGGGCATCCCATCTGAGGGAGGTAGAAACTGTTACAAAAAGATGTGGTGGCTAGGCAGTGGCGGCGATGCCTTAGGTTAGCAGTCATATTCTTTAGTAGACATAGTATTAGTAGTGCGCCGAGCCCTCTTGTCTGCTCTTTGTCCTTTTACACATCACTTGGACGAGAGCAGTATTGACAAGAGTTTCGCTGGCACGCTGCAGGTAACAACCCCCTCTTTGATAATATGAATACAAGGTCCTTTTACACATCACTTGGACGAGAGCAGTATTGACAAGAGTTTCGCTGGCACGCTGCAGTGTATCGTTTTGTGTGATTCTTTTAGGACACTATTGTCACTTCCCCTCCCCCCAACCTACAACCCCTTCCCCCCCCCCCTCCGTACCAATTGAGGACCTAACAGCGGTCCTACAACTCTGGCCGTCGACCCTCTCCCCTGAGTAACAACATGCAGCACATTGAATATATTTAAGGGGCTATGGTTTTACTCTGTTTCGTACTGTTACTCAGAGGAGAGGGTCGAAGGCCAGAGTTGTAGGACCGCTGTTAAGTCCTCAATTGGTACGGGGGGGGAGTGGTAGGTTGAGGGGGGGGGGGGGGGTTGATAGTCAGGGATAGTGATAATAGCGTCCTAAAGAATCACACGAAACGATACACTGCAGCGCGCCAGCGAAACTCTTGTCAATACTGCTCTCGTCCAAGAAGTGATGTGTAAAAGGACAAAGAGCAGACAAGAGGGCTCGGCGCACTACTAATACTATGTCTACTAAAGAACATGACTGCTAACCTAAGGCATTGCCGCCACTGCCTAGCCACCACATCTTTTTGTAACAGTATGCTTGGTTCGGATGCAACAGTCTGGACAAGGCATAATAAAAGCAAAGATTGGTAACTCTACCATAATCAAAACAAAGATCGTCATTCCTCGTCCCAGTCTCTGTTTCCTTGTGTCTTGCCCTTCATACTCCGCCCCTGTGATACATTTATGCCATTTTATGGTCTATTTATCTATATATGGAGGCCTAGTGGGCTCCCA
Source organism: Linnemannia hyalina (assembly GCA_019671135.1). Lineage (NCBI taxonomy): Eukaryota > Fungi > Mortierellomycota > Mortierellomycetes > Mortierellales > Mortierellaceae > Linnemannia > Linnemannia hyalina. Next base: position 40,392 of record JAHRHY010000018.1, on the reverse strand, counting down.
ATACATATGATCCTCATGAACGACGTCTTATTCTTTAGAAAAACAAGGTTCGTGACAACAAGGTGGACGAAACTGTTGTTCTTAAAAAAACGGAAAGGACAAAGGCGGGCACTTGAACTTGGCCGAGAATGCTCTTCCTTCATAATAAAACATAACAAAAGCAATACACATTCTTCCGAGTTCTGTCTGATCAGTGCAACAGTACAGTTTTTTGCTCTATGATTTTTTTCGACACTGCACCAAGTCATTTTAAAAGTCTGGAGGGTGAAGCCATTTTAAGGTTCTGACTCGGGATAGGCCGAAGCAACAAATGATGACAGACGCAATTTTCGCATGACACTCTCCTCGCCGTTTTCCTCCTCGGACAAAGATACGCGCACCAAAGCTTCAAGGCACCATACAGGCAGGGAGCGGAGTTGTGCTGCGGGCTGGAGGCGGTGTGAATATATTTCTCTGCTATTTAGAGGTACGAAGCTCACAAAAAAAGATTTTCGTTGTTGAGATGGACATGGACATGCACTTGAAATCTGTTTTTGTAGCATTCCCTTTTCTCTTTTGAATGCATAAACACTCACACATCATTCTCTTTCCTCACCCATTTCTCTTTCCAACCCCCCCCCCCCCCCCCAAAAAAAAAAAAAAAAATGAACGAAAAAACCTCTCTCTTGGACGAAAAGTCCACTCCCCCTTCTCCTGTTCCACAAAGCAATGTCGTTCCACCAACAAGTTCCTTACAGACACCACAAAATGAGCCCTCCTCCTCCTCATCTTCTTCTTCTCCCTTTTTCTTTTCATCTCATCCATATCTCATGCTGTTTATCTCGGTAGCACTGAGCAAATTCTATTTTGTCATCGGTTTGGCCGCGCTTATACTCTGGTACATCTCTGGTATGGAGGCGACAAAAGCGTTTTTTATCATCACTCAATCTTACGTCTACTTCGATGCGCCTATCCGCCGGCTATTCTCTCTGTATCGTTCACGAAACTCGAAAAAGGAGCAAGAAGGTAACAAAACTATCTCTAGTTTCATTTTTGCACAAGATTTCGTGTTTTGACCTCTCCTTGGCCTAATCCGTTGTCACAACCCATTGCTTCGTTTTTTTTTAATAGCCCAAGGAGGCGACTCTTGGTCCTCGAACGATTGCTTCACTCAAGATACCATCGGAGGTTGTGCTACCCTCATCATTTCATCTTGTGCATTTATGGCGACGAATAACAAAGACTGGTTTTTGAACCGTACTTTTCGTGGATTGGCCATCCTGGGTTCATTGGTCGCTCTTGGGGCCGCGGTGAGTCGATACCGTTTGAAGAAAAAAAAGAATTGCAACCTGTACTTGAGACGAATCGACATCTTCTGCACATCGCCTTTCTTCACGACCAATATTATAGTCTTAAGCCAACTCATTGTAATGCAGCGAGACGAGGTGCAGCAGTTGAGCCCCCGATCATAGCAGTTTAGATGAATAGACAATCAACATCAAAATACATCTTCATCTCTTCCTTCCAATCGAGCAATCCGTCAGTGTCCTGCAATCCGTAACATATCCTATCCCTGCAATGGAAATCAACCAGTTAAGCGTGGAGGACAACTTTGAAGTCCTTAAGTTCATTATCGCATGCACACCTGTCTTGTGCAATAGGTAATGATGGAAAGAGTTATTTATTAAAAATGGTACTGATGAACTATTTAACTTGCTCGACAAAAATGATCAGTTGCCAGGAAACGGGCAGGAAGGTAGGAATGTATAAGGAAAAGGATATGCTTAGGCTAGTGGTTTTATTGCAAGACAAGGTTAATAACGAAAAGAGAATAACGGTCTACTTATACTAAAGTGCTCCAATCAATTGATCAACCAAAACGCGATTTCAACCCTTTTTTGAAATGCTCATTCATCAATGTTCCGACCGGCCCTCAGATTCCTGTGATTCATTCTCTTGATTCGTAACTTCATTCATCGCCACTTGCCTTTTTTTTGCATGGACCGACATCGGATCATCACTAGAATTGAAATGCCTGATGTTTGGTTGATCAATTAATTGATTAATTGTATCATTATTTTCTTTTAAAAGTGCGGAGGTCTTCTTATTTTCTATCTACCTTCAGACTTCAATGACGTACTTCTACAATCCCATATGACCTTCTGTCAAAGTTTGTAGTTCCTACCCAAAGTCTTTTGTGTATGACCTATATGCATGACGTTACATGGGTTTAGCACGTGTTTAGCTATTTTTTTAATACCACAAGCTCAATACACTTTCTACAGATAAATTGAAAGCAGTTACATACAAAGGACATTAGGTGGAATCTTAAAATCTTTAATGTGCGAAACCAGTCATTCTCAATAGAGTGTGATATCATCACAATGTGTGAAATCGTGCTAGAGCCGTGTAACAAAATTTACTTTCACGATATCTTCTACAAATAAATAAAAGTCCCGCAAGTTTCCTATTTTCTAGGTCGCACACCATGAACTCTGTATTTAACTGCTTTCAATTTATCTGTAGAAAGTGTATTGAGCTTGTGGTATTAAAAAAATAGCTAAACACGTGCTAAACCCATGTAACGTCATGCATATAGGTCATACACAAAAGACTTTGGGTAGGAACTACAAACTTTGACAGAAGGTCATATGGGATTGTAGAAGTACGTCATTGAAGTCTGAAGGTAGATAGAAAATAAAAAGACCTCCGCACTTTTAAAAGAAAATAATGATACAATTAATCAATTAATTGATCAACCAAACATCAGGCATTTCAATTCTAGCGATGATCCAATGTCGGTCCATGCAAAAAAAAAGGCAAGTGGCGATGAATGAAGTTACGAATCAAGAGAATGAATCACAGGAATCTGAGGGCCGGTCGGAACATTGATGAATGAGCATTTCAAAAAAGGGTTGAAATCGCGTTTTGGTTGATCAATTGATTGGAGCACTTTAGAACGAGAGAAGAATTAGAACTAATATTGAAAAGGAAATACTAGGCGTGCTAAGCCCGTGTAATAAATCTACGTACTAAACCCGTATAACGAATCAACGTGCTAAGCCCATGTCACATAGACACGCGTGACATCACCGAACTATACTGTATCGTATGGGCTGAACGTAGCATTAATCTTTCTGCGATTTCTATATTGTTTTTGGAGATGCTCATCCCCCGCTTTTGCATTCATCCTCCTAATCCCTCTCAGTCCTATATTTTAAACTGTCTTCTTGCACCTTGAACGTCGTTGATAGTGTTTCTCAAATGCGAATGCGAATAAAGGGGATTCCATTGATTTTACATGATGCGAATGCGTGTCACAGTATTATAATCTGTTGTGACCCTAGATCATTAGCGTCATCTAACCACTGTCTCATCTAACCACATTAACACCTAATTACATCCCCATCTAACCACATCACCACCTCACCACATCACCACCATCCTGGAGCCCATAGCCTAGCACACATAAATACCCTGGCTCCCCTGTACAATAAACACCATCCGTTTCTGCCTCCTGCTCTTGTCTATCACCCTTCTTCTGTTGCTATTACATGGTAGCAAAGTAACTTCGATCCATACCCCTCTGCCCTGATCTGTCAAATTTTCTGTTCCTGCTCCAGCTCCGTTCCTGTCTACCCATATTTTATTTTCTCTTTCCACACGTACAGCTCTCTCCTCCTTTTACCATATCCCTACTATCCTTTTTTATTTTCTTACTTTTCTGCACCCTTCCGGCTCTTATGTCTGCTACCGACGAAATTCGCCAGCTCGCCTCTGGCCTTACTGACGAGGCCAGGACCAGGATTGAAACCCTCCTTGCAAGTCTTACTCCCCTACCTCCTGCTCCAACCCAACTCGAACAAGAGGCTGCCTGCCGCGATGTTGCCCGCACCCTCCATAAAATCCTTAAGCCTCAGACCCCCTCTCCTTACGCTGGCGCGATCGACGCCGATGCCTGTCATAACTTCATCGACAATCAAGAGGAGTATTATGAGGTCGTCAACCTTGCATCCGCTGAATGGGTCCAGTATACGGCCCTTAACCTCACTGACGATGCGAAATCGTGGTGGAGATCAAGCGGCCTTACCATTCGCAGCTCCTGGGACGACTTCAAACAAGCCTTCCTCAACTTTCACACCCCGCCCAATGCCGCCGTCGCTGCTCTTTCGGCTCTTGAGTCTTTACGACAAGGCAAGCGTACAGTCGCCGCCTACACCCACGAATTCCGCCGCCTTCGCCGTCGAGTTCCCTCCCTTGACAATACTACCGCCTTGCACTGGTACAAAAAAGGCCTCGAAAAAGAAACCAGCAAGGAGGTTATGCTTCGCCAGCCGGAGACCTTGGATATTGCCATTACTCAAGCCACTCTGGTTCACTCCATCCTCTACCCTGACGGGCCCACTGGTCTCAAGCCCATTGTTCAACAATCCAGCGATATGGAGATCGACACCCTCCATGTTGCTATCAACAACCTCTCCGCACAAGTCAGCTACCTTTCGCGCCGATCCGGCTACAACCACAGCCAGCACAACACCAAACCCTTTATCTACAACCCCAATACCCACTACAAACCCGGCGGTCCTCTTCCTCCCAAGCTATCACTAGAAGAGAAAGACTACATCTACAAGAATGGTGGCCGCTACAAGTGCCGTAAACTTGGCCACCTTGGGCCCGATTGCAGGACTTTTCCTTCGACTTCACGCCCGGCACGACAGTTCAACAATATCGAGGTTGCCGACACCCCAACCCCTCAACAGGCTACTTCCCAGGCTCAGTCGGGAAAAGCCAACAGCAACTAGAAGACGTCCAGGTTCTAGTTGCTGCTGCTCCCTCCTCTGCTCCTCTGGACCAGAGGAGTAAGCCTCTTTCTTCAGATAAGTTTTCCTCTTTTTCTTTTTCGAATAAACGACTTTCTCTGCCCAAAGACCTTGCTCCTCTCCCCTCCCCCGCTGCCATTACACTTGTTGATCCCTCGCCCCCTGTCACTTCTCCCATTATCATTGAGCTCCCCGCTGTATGCACCTCCCCTGTTCAAGAGGGGGCTGGATTGGCTGCTACAGTGGACCTGGACCCACCTATGTCGCCCCTCGTTCTAGCCCCCACGCCTGGTTCGTCTGTTCCATCTACCACGCCCGTGCCTGAGACCGTACCTGTCTTTCCCACAATGACCAAGAGCAAAATCCGCCGGTTGCGAAAAAGGGGCATTGGTGTGTCTACGTTCACTGCCGAGCAAGCCAAGACTACCCTCCGCACCTTTGTCTGCAATGTTAATGGTCACTCCGCTCGGATCCTCATCGACGGTGGAGCTCAAGGCAACGTCATCAGCTCTTCTTTTGTAAAGCGACATCAAATTCCTCTTCACTCTTCTTCTCCCATCCCCATTGTCCTCCCCGACGGATCTCGCTCCTTCTCTGCCCACACCGCCCACATCACCTTTGCACGACAACAATACTCCACCACTCTCGATCCCCTCGTCTACCCTTTAAAGAGCTACGACCTCCTCCTTGGCAAACCTTGGCTCACACAAACCAACCCTCTCATCAACTGGCGAACCAACAACCTCCGCATCCGCTACAACGACATCGACATAGACTGGGACTGTACCGGCTTTCAGTCATCTTCCATCAGCACTCGCACTCGCGGCCTTCTCCTCTCCCACATCCACTTCTACACAGAGGCAACAACCCCCGGCAGCGAAATATACCTTGCCCTCATTCGTTCCAACGACAAAGACAACGACAAAGACAACAACAACAATAACGACAATGACAATGACCAGCCCACCTCTAACCAACAACTGCCCTCGATCACTCCCATCACACCACGACCACCTCCCTCTCTTCCCCCTGACATCCACTCCATTGTTCACGACGAGTTCCCCGACGTTTTTCCCTCTTCACTTCCTTCTGGTCTACCTCCGGACCGTGGAGAGCCATGCGCATCGAAACGGACCCGAGCGCTGACCCTCCTTTGCGGCCCCTTCATGTGCAGAGGATATAAAAAAGCATATAAAAAATATCCAAAGCCCAAGGAACGGAGTGTTGACTTCCATAGCTGATATATCTCTTCACAGTCGGCAACAGAACATAGGATAAAATAGCAACAGATAGCACAATTTTTTTTTAAAATGTAATCTCTCCCCTGTATTTCACGACAAAGATACAGTTGGGAATACAAGTGCTTTAGATGATCACATAGGAGGCCTTTCAAGTCCAAATTATCATATGGTGTTTGTTACATCTCTGCAGATCTTGACGATATCCACCGCGTCCATTAGAGGAGAGTGTATGTATGATATCAACCATTTAAAACAACCACTGTAACATTCCTTGCGCGATTATCCTACTAAACACAACTACATTCTCCAAACAACAAAGTCTTCTTATTTTTCGCTCACCAATATCTTGAATGTGTTCATCTACTATTAAACTGTAACCCTCACTGCAAGATTCGACAGAGTAGTTCTTGTATGTGATCATCTAAAGCACTTGTATTCTCAACTGTATCTTTGTCGTGAAATACAGGGGAGAGATTACATTTTAAAAATTCTTGTGCTGTCTATTGCTATTTTATTCTGTGTTCTGTTGCCCACTATGAAGAGATATGCCAGTTATGGAAGTCAACACTCCGTTCCTTGGACTTTGGATATTTTTTATATGCCTTTTTATATCCTCTGCACATGAAGGGGCCGCTACCGAATAAAATATAAAAATATATTTGTATTCTCAACTATGTGCTTGCTGTATGATAGATACCATCCTACATGCTGTTGTGTATACAGTTAAGTATAAGCCTTTTTAAAAAATTGTTATTGTTGGTTAACGTCATGACAATCCAATACATAAATATTATTATGGATCTAACAAAACACTTCCAACAACTGCTTGATGACCATTGGACTTTCCTCAACGCTGGATGGCCAACAATTACACCACGTAATAATCATCGTACTGTAAGCAAGGAAATTGGGTATATGCCAGAAATAAAAGAAACCCTAAATCGACGCCTTGGTCCTATTCCAGTGTACTTCTTTCTTGTTGACATCTGGCCAAAGGTTAAGTATCCTGGTCCATACAAAGAAGTGGAGAAAGGTCTTTTAATGCTCTACCATCTTGTCAAAGGACTGTCTATGGAAGCAATGGAACCACACATGCCAAAAAGTAGTTTTCATGCAATGCACTCTGTGTTTTATAAGAAAGAATATACTTTGCACAACAAGTACATCACCAACTGTATTGCAACAATGTTCTCCACAATTAAAATACGCCTTTTGTCTGCAAAGGAAAAGAATCCTCCATTATTTAAGCATGTTACATTGCATCTTGATGGTCATGATACAAGAGCAACATACAAAGGTGAGAGTAGTGCTGATATGTACTCTTATAAGCTGAAAAAGTCAGGATTACGCACACAGGTAGCAATGGATTGTAATGGCATGGCTTTATTTGTCTCCAAATCTGCATCTTGCAAGAACAATGCTGATGGAACAATGCTGCTAACGATGAAGTTGGACAAGAGAGTGCATGAGATGGATTGCATTGCTCTCGATGGAGGGTATCCACAGTTCTTAAGGAGGCTTATAGATGAGTCTGATACTCTTAAAGTCCAAAATTTCGCTCATCCATACCGTAAACAGAAGAACAAGGAACTTACACAGGAAGAAGGGTTATACAATACCACCTTTGGTAGTTTCCGCTCGCAGATGGAATCTCTGTTTGCAGACCTTGGTTCCACATTTGAAAAACACAACAACCGTACTCCTGTCTTGGTGGATAAGAAATAAACATATAATTTGCAGTTGAAGTTATCTTTGTTACTCTTAAACATGAAAAAGATGGTTGCTTTGTTGAAGATTTCTGCAGAACCAATTCATACTGTCGCATATTTGCCTGTCTCGGGGGTGTCAGCTAATGTAATTAGGCTAGAGACAGTAATTTAGTCATATGACCAGACACCGACATAAATGGAGGTGTCTGGGCTGTTAACAAAGATCCCTCTCTTGTCTTATCAATTCGATTGTGCGTGACTAGCGTAAAAATTTTCATTTTTTTTGATAAATACAACACGGATCGGGATCAGAATCCGTCCAACGATTGACAGGATCCATCCACTCATTTATTTATTCATTCAACCCATTACGAGGAACACTCCATCAATCTACAGGAGCGATTCAGGACGTAACGGGAGCATTTACGGATCATTACAGAACAGGACCTTTACTGTCAGGATTTTTCTCTATTTTCAGGATAATCCAACAAGGACAGGATCCTTTTCTTTTATTTGTGGTCATTTCGTGCGTGCATCTGGTCACTAGTGACAAGGTTACAGCAGAGACTGATCATTAATACGAAGTGTAACAGGCGGTTACTTTCGTTGTTATTATTTGGTTACTATTCTACCTTTTTGTGTTGGAGCTTTCAAGTGCGATCATACATCTGTGTGGTCATTTGAGGTCTTCATATAACACGGTAGCAGAGATTCATTAGAAAACTCACCGTTAGTTTTGATCAAGGACATTCTTGTTCAAATAAACGCGGGATTCGTCTTTGTTGGCATTTAGGTGTGCCCTCATCCGAATTCATTTGCATCAGAAAACTTTTAGTTTTTTTCTGGGTGTTGTTTTTTATTTTTATTTTGAATCAAGTGGATCACTGAGCAAAAAAGTACTGGAAGTTGACGTTAGTAGTAACAGTATTATTTTTTCTGGGGTGCAGTCTGGTTGATCATCAGTTTTCAAAAGCTCATTTCGTTTTCTGTTTATTCTGCTTGTCTGTTTGTTTTCTTTTCCTTTAATTGGGTCATAGAGAATGGCAGCGAATACGGCAAAGAAGAACGAGGACGTTGGCAATAAGGTTGTTGGTGCGTTAGATGCACTTACCTTGACGTCGGGACGAGATGAGGGAGCAGGCATGGACGTTGATGTTGACATGCAGGAGACTGTTGGCTCTGACTTTATGGATGCCCATGCAGCCAGAGGAAAGATGAAGGAGTATTCGATGCAACTGGCGACGTTGACGAGACAGAAGATGCAGTTAGCCGCGCGCATCCAAGGGTTGAGCCAAGAGGAGGGCGACCAGGAGCGACCAAAGTTGGCGGAACTAACACGTCAGATCGCTGAGGCCAAGACCGCGATGAACGAGTGGAATGTCATGCTGGATGACCTAGAGAGTGCTGAGAGGTCCATGGGGAGGACGGCATTCTCTAGTGTTGTGACCAGAGAGGAGAATGAGGAGTTGGGGGTTAAGAAGGGTGGAAAGATTGACGAGATCAAGTTGTCGAATGAGTTTCCGCGTTACCATCGGTTGGTCGAGGCTCATCTGCTTCCTGTTCTTGACATCAAGATCCACGGTCCCTTGATTACCAACGTCCGAGAGTTCCTGTACGAATTCCATAGAATAGGAGTAACAAAGTTCACGACGGGCGGGTTCGATGAGAGATGTTCAAGGTTGTTGTGCTTGGCGAATATGGATCGCAAAGCGTCTGATGCCATGAATGCAGTCTTGAGTCGTGACCCTGAAGGAAAGTGGCCGTGGGCGAGATGCGAGAAAGTGTTTGTGGAGAGTGCTATGACGCAGACTGAGAGAACAGATGAGGTTGAGAAGGTGATCAAGATGGGATTAGAACGAGGTGAATCGTACAAGCAGTACTACCATCGGATGAAGAGGTTGATGGATGTGTACCAAGTCAAGGACTTACCCAAGTTCGCTGATTTGTTATTCTTGCTGCAGAGAGCGGTCGACCCGAGCGTTCTTACGATGATCTTGTTGCAGAAGCGCATTGCAGTCCTTGAGGGGATGCTGGGTGTGGCACCTGATGAAACAACCTTCGAGTCTTATATGGACAGTTTGCAGCATATGCAGGGACCCGCAGACAGTGATGAGTGGGCACCGGTTATTTTGGAGAGGAGACGATTGACCGGGGCTGCAGATAACGAAGCAGCGAGGCAGGCCCAGAGTTTAAAGGATAAGCTCATCAACCAGCAGAAGAGGGCAGCGGCAGCAGCAACGCTTGCGACGACAAGTGGAACGCGTGTCGGGGGGACTACTGGTGGTAGCATCAACCAAGTTCCTACAGCGGGTGACAGTTCGGTCCAGAAGGGGAATGCTGGATTCGGCGGTCAACGTGGCGCCTTCGGTAATGGTAGTGGTTCTGGTGCGCCTAGAGGTCGAGGAGGCAGTCATGGTCGTGGAGGTTACAAGAGGAACTTCAACCGTGGACACCATCCTTATCCTGGCAGAGGAAACAGCAATGGTAAGCTAAACCACACTGTTGAGTATGATGATGCATCTGAAGAAAAAGTTGAAGTAGATGGTGGTGAGATGTCTGTTGTCGACCAAGATGTCGTTGAGATGAGTAACGAAAATGGTGACGTCACCGAAGTCGAACATGACCGCATGACTAACGACGCGTCTTTCATTCTGCATTCCAAACAGGTGGAAACAAGCAGTGAGATGCAACAAACTGATGTACATGAACTGGAGGAGCAGTCGCACAGTTTAACAGAAGTAGTCATAGTGAATGAAACAACAACTGACGAGAAGAATGTCAGTGACATCAACCCACGGAGTGAAACAGTGAAGAAGAGAAAGAAGAAAAAGAAGAATGCAAAGGGTATTGCGAAAATCGAATTGAAGAGCAAACTGCGTGGTGAATCCGGTTTGGGTATGAGAGTTCATGTAGGTCCATTGCCGATGCATCCTCTCGACGGGGGGGAAGGTAGCGGTGATGCTAAAGTGGCTGTCGACCAAGCAAAGGTGAAGTATGGAGCTATGGGCATTGTTAAAGAAGGAAGAGATAATGCACCGGCCGAGTACAACATCGAGGATGTAGTAGACGACGAGTACCTAAGGGCCTTCGAAAGATTTTCAATTAGTGATAACCCAGTGTCAGACGCATGTGATGGTTACCCATTATTCTCCTTTGGAGAGAAGGACTTTGAGTTAGTACACAAGCACTATGGTTCAAGTAAACGAAAACATCAGCCGGATAATCGACTGTTTGTTCCTGTTTATCTTAATCAAGAGCGACATCTTGCACTCATTGATACTGGTGCCACACATTCATTTATTAGTGCAGCTGTAGTCAAAAAGTATTCTATTCCGGTTAAACCAATGGAAGGATACATTGAATTAGCTGACTCGTCTGTCATTAAACGCGTTGGAGAAACGGAAAACGTAGAGATTGTCTGTGGACAGAATGTGCTTAGCGCGCCATATGAGGTTATTGAACAGAGTCATGCAGTTACCATTGGCATGGATCTCTTTCACCGCTATGGATTCAATATCGTTGGACTACCCGATGCAGATGAGTCGTCTGGACGGATGCCAGCGCCAGTTGAAGACGAAAAGCCCACGCTGATACCTCTCACGATTCCAGAACGAGAAAAGACGCAGGAATTTATTGCGGAAAAGGACGCGTTCATGAAGAGTATAGAAGAGTCGCTGAGGTTAAACGCCAAGATTCCAAATACAAGTCATTGTACTATACCTGAAATGAAGGTGTATTTGCCAGTCCCTGATGACGTTATCCTCTACCGCAGACCTAAAGTATTTGCTGCATCGCAAATGCCGGTTCTTGATGAAGCAATCCAGAATTGGCTGAAGGATGATGTAATTACATTAGCACCTGCAGGTAATGCACACAACAACACATTAACGCTAGCGGCTAAGAAAGATGCTAACGGAAACAAGACTCTCTACCGAGTGTGCTTGGATCCGCGGCCCTTAAACGCGCACCTACCCGATGATAATTTTCCGGTACCACTTATATCAGACATCATGCAATTTGCTGGAGGCAATGCAGTGTTCTCGACTGTGGACCTAAAGCAGGCGTATCATCGATTACCAATCCATGAAGAAGATCAGCCGTTGACGGCATTTATGCATAACGGGATTCAATATATGTTCAAGAAGGCTCCTTTTGGATTGAAGCCCTTGTCCAGTTTGTTTCAGCGTGGCATGAGCCGAATCCTTGGGGATTTGAAATTTGTCAGAAATTTTATCGATGACATTCTTCTCGCATCAAAGAACAGAAGCGATCATGCGATTCAGATGATAGAGTTGGTTAAACGGCTAACTGATGCCAAGCTTATTATTAACCTTGACAAGTGCAAGTTCTACAGTACGCAGGTGGCGTTGCTGGGCTTCATTGTGGATCTTGATGGAAAAAGAATTGATCCCAATAAATTGGTGAATATCAATGATTGGAAACCCCCAACTACGGGTAAGCAGGTTCAATCTTATATGGGGACTTTTAATTTTTTCCGCGATCACGTACCCATTATAGCTACCATTAGCGCTCCGCTAGATGCTATGCGTAATGTGGTGGGTCCATTTACGTTGAATGCTGCTCAGTTGAAGAGCTTTGAGGCACTAAAGAATTTGTTGGTCTTATCGCCCATAATTTGCTGGGTGGATTTCAATTTGCCGTTATATGTTGCTACAGATGCATCTAACGTTGGAATTGGAGCAATTTTATATCAGCTGCCGGAAGGCGAGGCGAATCCCAAAAACATTAGATATATTTCTTTTGTTGCGCGCTCATTGCAACCCAGTGAACGACGCTATAGTACAACTCAGAAGGAGTTATTGGCAATTGTGTTTGCACTGAAGAAGTTGCATTACTATTTGTGGGGCCGTCACTTTACGCTTTTCACGGATCATCGCGCTCTTACTTTTATGCATACGCAGAAGGATATGAACTCGATGCTTACCGCATGGCAGGAGACTATTTTGGATTACACGTTTAAGGTTGTTTATCGACCTGGCGTTCTGAACGTTTTACCAGACGCTTTGTCTCGCCAGTTTCCTCAAGAGTTGTGGACAGCCCGCATTCAAGGATCTGCTCCGAGCAAAATTTATGGTTATGTTCACTCAATCCAGGACGCCGACACTCAACGTGTGACGGTAGCTGTCTCAGAGAGAAGAGGAGTGTTAGTCGACGCACATGCGCTTGGTCACATTGGGACCAATGCCATGGTCAAGCATATTCATTCGTTGCAAAAGACGTGGCCTAATCTGGCCAAGGATTGCTTGGAGTATGTTCAGCGTTGCCAAGAATGCCAGCGAGTCAACATCGCACGCAAGGGATACCACCCTCTGACGGCCATTCATGCTCAGTTACCAGGTGAACATATGGCGGTTGATTTGACCGGTCCATTCCCTGTGGAGAGCGATGGAAACCTATTCCTACTCATTTTGGTTGATGTTTGTACAAGGTTCGTCTTCTTGGAACCCATACCTGACAAGAAGGGGATGACCATTGCAAAAGTTTTGTTCAAAATCTTCACCACTATTGGTTTTCCACGTATCCTCCAATCTGACAATGGCAGAGAATTCGTTAACGAGGCGGTGCAAGTGATGACTACCACTATGGGAGTGCAACATAGGTTACTCACCCCTTATCACCCTCGCGGAAACGGAGTCGCCGAAAATCATGTGAAAACAGCATGCACTATCATTCGCAAAGAGGTTCAAGACCATAAACAAGCATGGGCGAAACATGTTCCTATGGCACAGCTAGCTATGAACACCAGAATTGTGGCTCTACACAATTCGTCCCCATTTTCTTTGTTTTTTGCGCGGCGTTATAATGGTATTAGCAATTTTTCGGACACGACAGAGAAGTTATCATCCCAGGAGGAGCTCTTAAAGCGGCTTGAGTACATGACCAAGACCGTCTTTCCAGCGATTGACACTAAGACCCGTGAAACTCAACGTCGAATGATTGAGCGTTTCAATAGAACAGTACTGCACAGTGAATTCCCTGATGGAGCAAAGGTTATGTCTTTGGACCCGATCTTGGGCGACAAGCTTTCGCCTAGGTATGAAGGCCCTTATATTGTAGTCAGACGAACAACTGGTGGATCCTATGTGTTGAAGGATGCCACAGGAGAAGAGTTAGGTCGTAAATTTGCGCCGTCGCAGCTAAAGCTTGTGCTCGACGATTTTGAAGCAACTGACACATACGTAGTAGAAAAAGTTCTCAACCACAGGCATGGACCTAGGGGGGGGATGGAATACCGCGTAAAATGGAAAGGGTACAAAGAGGAAACCTGGGAGCCTCAAGAGAATTTTATTGAGAGAAAGTGTATCACAGACTACTGGAAGACTAAAAACCTACCAGGATCGCAATCTCTAACGCAGCCTCGTCAAACGGCCGCGACTCTCGGGACTAAGGGTCAAGAGCAGGAGCTCAATCCATCGCAACGTAAAGGTGCTACTAAAACATCAAAGAACATATCCAATGGTGATGCTCTTAATAAGGGTACATGCAAGCGTGCAAACCCCGACGAAGAAGAAGATCAATTGGTCGATCGACGCAGGTCTAAACGACTGCGAAGAAATAATGCTAATGGCGAGAAGATGAGTATTGAGCTTAGGACGATTCGCGGGCGTGTGCCTGATCGTCATTAGCATGCATCATCAGTGCATCCGATGAATAATGCAGTAGGGGTTTTTCCGCTTCCCCTACAATCACGTTCGAGGTTTTCCCTCTTGGGTTTTCCCCTCGCAAGGATTTTTAAACGATTTTTTGCCTTGAGTGAACAATTAATGTCATGTGAGGATTGTTGATCCTCAACCTGTCTGCAAGGTTTTTATTCAGATTTTTTCCTGGCAGAACAGTAAAATAATGCACAGAGTCCAAGTGATTCTTAGACACAAACGAGCAGAGCATATATGCGTTTTTAAGCAGACGGCTTTCAGCCTTTCCCATGGGAGGGGATTGTCGCATATTTGCCTGTCTCGGGGGTGTCAGCTAATGTAATTAGGCTAGAGACAGTAATTTAGTCATATGACCAGACACCGACATAAATGGAGGTGTCTGGGCTGTTAACAAAGATCCCTCTCTTGTCTTATCAATTCGATTGTGCGTGACTAGCGTAAAAATTTTCACATACAGCTTGGCTTCGCGAAGGATTCGAGTATCCGACGACAGAGAACGACGTTGAGCAACCAATGGGATATGTTGATGTTGGTGCGCTAGTGGAGGATGGAAATACAATGGCACAACTCCAGAACAAATTTCTTGGTATTAATCTTCATGGTGATGTTGATGTTAATGTTGATGAGGACACACCAATGGATCAAGCAGTAATAATGCAACCCGGTCTTTCCATTGAGCTTAGAGGTACGAAGCGACAAATGGATGTTAATGGTAATCTGTAGACTTATTGCAGGTTTTTAAAAGAATAGTCATACATAGCCTATTTAGTCAGCGTTGAGATACGGTATTAACTGCCTAGACGCTAATATGCACCGGTATCTATTATTAAAAGTCATGGTATTATTGTAGTAGATCGGATGCTATTCTATGCTATTCTACAACATTCCTTTTTATTTAACAAAGAGGATAAACACATGTACAAACCTACGTCATAAAAGAATACATAAACACATGTACAAACCTACGTCATAAAAGAATACTACATTCTTAACCATTTTTAAACCCCGTCTTTAACGCCAAGCAGTCTTAATAAGCAAGATCTACGTCATACGAGGAACACTACGTTATTAACCACTTAGATGCCTTTTTAAAACTCTTTTGTTACTAAGCGCCAAGCAGTGTTAATAAGCAAGCGCTATTAATATCCAATGTGGCAGTGTCCCATGAATTAGTATAAATAAAGGACTCCACTTCCCTCTTGCTTAATCTTTATCTTATCTAGTAACCAACCAACCATTATCCATATCTATACAACCATCCATACCTATACAACCATCTTTTATTGCAATTCTTTATATCAGTGTACTAAGCAGCTGCAATCTACCACACATAAACTGAAAAGTCATTCACACCCACCATACCACAAGTACAATCTATATCGTTCATATCCAAAAACATGCAGTACGTTCAGCTTACAATCGAGCTCATCACCAAGGCCTTCGAGACATTTTCTTCTAAGAAGGGAGTGGAGTTTACCAAGAAAGATGCAAATAAGATCTTTAAGGCGCTTGATGGGGATAAGGAAGTGGAGAGATACTACTTTTGTGGAGCAAAGTGCGTCAAGTCCAAGCGTAAATGCATGAAGGAAGTTGACGATGAAGGCATGCATTGTTATGTCCACGATCCTGCGCGCAAGTGTCAAAGCACAACCATTAAGGGCGCTAATTGTGGTAGTGTAGCCAAAATTGGTCAAACATACTGTGGGCGTCATCAAGATCAAGATAGAGGTCATATAAAACGTGGTAACAAGAATGCACCTGTCGTTACGCGTCCCAAGTCTTCCAAGGCTTTAAAGAAGACACATACTTCTAAGTTTGTATCATCTGATGACGATATGACTTCCGAGGATGAAGAGCCGTCCGACGATGATGATGAAGAAGATAAAATTGCCGTCTCCTTTCCGTTGAGTCCAAAGGTAGTTGACATAACGTCCAAGAAAAATGTACCACTCGCTAATACAGGCATATGGATGCGTTATGCAACTAATCCAGCTTTTCTGTATGCAAAGAACTTTACTGTAAATGGCAAGTACATTATTAAGCTGAAGGAAAAGGATCTCTACATTGTATTGTGTCCACCTGAGCTCATGGGCAAAAATCTTCCTGTACCGGAAATATCTGAAAAAGAGGCACGTATATTACAAAAGATGGGACTCCAAGAGGCAACTCCTGCAGATGTAGAAAAAATAGAAGAGTCTTCTGCTGATGATAAGAAGAAGACTCTTCGAAAGAAAAGGCCTTCAAAGATGCCCAAAAATGCAGAGCCATCTTCTAATGTAGACGTTTCTAAGGATGGAAAAGATGAACATACATTTGCACTGGCCACAACGGTGCATAACATTAGATCAGAGAAAGACATAGCACGTGCGAAGGACAGAGGATGGATGATTCATCCTAATAACGACATGCTTGAGTATGCAACTAAGTTTACGATGAATGGCAAGTACATTGTCAGGCTATCTGGAAAGAATACATACGTTGGCCTGTTTACGCTTGATGCTCTGCGCGGTGTCGGTGATGTTCCAGAGTTGGATATCTTGGAACGCTCCATGCTTAGCAAGATGAAACTTCAACCATTGTCTGATGAAGAGAGAAAGACGCTTTTCAACGAGGAGATCGAAGTAGAAGAAGAAGTACCAGTAGAAGGACCAACAGATAAATCCAAGGTGATATGGAAAAAACTTAACAAGTACTTGGAATATTCCGAGAATGTACTTGTAAATGGAATGCACATTCTCAAGATGCGCAAAAAAGACACTGTAATCGGCTTGATGACTGATGACCATATTGCTGCAGAGAATGTAGAGTGTCATTCTCTTAGCCAGAAGGAAAAAGAGAAGTTGTTTGCTATGGGATTTAAACCGCATGAGCATAAGCAAAGCTTGCCACAGAAAGATGAGAGCACATGTGAGGATGATAAAGATGCTGAGGGCGATAAAGATGCTGAGGATGACAAAGATGCGGTGGGTGATAAAGATGCTGAAGATGACAAAGATGCTGAGGGTGATAACGATGCTGAGGATGACAAAGATGCTGAGGGTGATAACGATGCTGAAGATGATAAAGATGCTGAGGATGATAAAGATGCTGAGGATGTTATGTGGAAAAGGTACCCTAAAGATAAAAGCTCCTCGGGTATAATCGTCATAGATAAAGACGAAATTAAATGGACAACATGTTCGTTTGACAAGAAGCATGAATATGCAACCAACTACCTTTTCGACGGATGTCATCTGCTCAAGAGGTACGAAGAGGACATTATTGTTGGACTGCTGTATAAGATACCTGCAAACGGTGACAGTAACTATAGTCGAGACAAATTTACCAACAACAAACAAAAGCAGAAGTTAATTGCCATGGGGTTCACGATCGAGGAATTGCCTAAATTGTACTCTCCAGATGTAAAGTTTTGGTAGTTGTTGAGACAGATGAAGAGTAGATATTTTAAAAACTATCCAATTGTCAACAGTTGGCATTTGTGGTTGTATATATAGCATGAACTTTTTAAAAATGTAACATGTCTTCGACACTTCCACCTAGGAGGCCTTTCAAGTCCAAATTATCATATGGTGTTTGTTACATCTCTGCAGATCTTGACGATATCCACCGCGTCCATTAGAGGAGAGTGTATGTATGATATCAACCATTTAAAACAACCACTGTAACATTCCTTGCGCGATTATCCTACTAAACACAACTACATTCTCCAAACAACAAAGTCTTCTTATTTTTCGCTCACCAATATCTTGAATGTGTTCATCTACTATTAAACTGTAACCCTCACTGCAAGATTCGACAGAGTAGTTCTTGTATGTGATCATCTAAAGCACTTGTATTCTCAACTGTATCTTTGTCGTGAAATACAGGGGAGAGATTACATTTTAAAAATTCTTGTGCTGTCTATTGCTATTTTATTCTGTGTTCTATTGCCCACTATGAAGAGATATGCCAGTTATGGAAGTCAACACTCCGTTCCTTGGACTTTGGATATTTTTTATATGCCTTTTTATATCCTCTGCACATGAAGGGGCCGCATACAAGAACTACTCAGGCGAATCTTGCAGTGATGGGTACAGTTTAATAGTAGATGAACACATTCAAGATATTGGTGAGCGAAAAATAAGAAGACTTTGTTGTTTGGAGAATGTAGTTGTGTTTAGTAGGATAATCGCGCAAGGAATGTTACAGTGGTTGTTTTAAATGGTTGATATCATACATACACTCTCCTCTAATGGACGCGGTGGATATCGTCAAGATCTGCAGAGATGTAACTGAAAATTTTTACGCTAGTCACGCACAATCGAATTGATAAGACAAGAGAGGGATCTTTGTTAACAGCCCAGACACCTCCATTTATGTCGGTGTCTGGTCATATGACTAAATTACTGTCTCTAGCCTAATTACATTAGCTGACACCCCCGAGACAGGCAAATATGCGACAATCCCCTCCCATGGGAAAGGCTGAAAGCCGTCTGCTTAAAAACGCATATATGCTCTGCTCGTTTGTGTCTAAGAATCACTTGGACTCTGTGCATTATTTTACTGTTCTGCCAGGAAAAAATCTGAATAAAAACCTTGCAGACAGGTTGAGGATCAACAATCCTCACATGACATTAATTGTTCACTCAAGGCAAAAAATCGTTTAAAAATCCTTGCGAGGGGAAAACCCAAGAGGGAAAACCTCGAACGTGATTGTAGGGGAAGCGGAAAAACCCCTACTGCATTATTCATCGGATGCACTGATGATGCATGCTAATGACGATCAGGCACACGCCCGCGAATCGTCCTAAGCTCAATACTCATCTTCTCGCCATTAGCATTATTTCTTCGCAGTCGTTTAGACCTGCGTCGATCGACCAATTGATCTTCTTCTTCGTCGGGGTTTGCACGCTTGCATGTACCCTTATTAAGAGCATCACCATTGGATATGTTCTTTGATGTTTTAGTAGCACCTTTACGTTGCGATGGATTGAGCTCCTGCTCTTGACCCTTAGTCCCGAGAGTCGCGGCCGTTTGACGAGGCTGCGTTAGAGATTGCGATCCTGGTAGGTTTTTAGTCTTCCAGTAGTCTGTGATACACTTTCTCTCAATAAAATTCTCTTGAGGCTCCCAGGTTTCCTCTTTGTACCCTTTCCATTTTACGCGGTATTCCATCCCCCCCCTAGGTCCATGCCTGTGGTTGAGAACTTTTTCTACTACGTATGTGTCAGTTGCTTCAAAATCGTCGAGCACAAGCTTTAGCTGCGACGGCGCAAATTTACGACCTAACTCTTCTCCTGTGGCATCCTTCAACACATAGGATCCACCAGTTGTTCGTCTGACTACAATATAAGGGCCTTCATACCTAGGCGAAAGCTTGTCGCCCAAGATCGGGTCCAAAGACATAACCTTTGCTCCATCAGGGAATTCACTGTGCAGTACTGTTCTATTGAAACGCTCAATCATTCGACGTTGAGTTTCGCGGGTCTTAGTGTCAATCGCTGGAAAGACGGTCTTGGTCATGTACTCAAGCCGCTTTAAGAGCTCCTCCTGGGATGATAACTTCTCTGTCGTGTCCGAGAAATTGCTAATACCATTATAACGCCGCGCAAAAAACAAAGAGAATGGGGACGAATTGTGTAGAGCCACAATTCTGGTGTTCATAGCTAGCTGTGCCATAGGAACATGTTTCGCCCATGCTTGTTTATGGTCTTGAACCTCTTTGCGAATGATAGTGCATGCTGTTTTCACATGATTTTCGGCGACTCCGTTTCCGCGAGGGTGATAAGGGGTGAGTAACCTATGTTGCACTCCCATAGTGGTAGTCATCACTTGCACCGCCTCGTTAACGAATTCTCTGCCATTGTCAGATTGGAGGATACGTGGAAAACCAATAGTGGTGAAGATTTTGAACAAAACTTTTGCAATGGTCATCCCCTTCTTGTCAGGTATGGGTTCCAAGAAGACGAACCTTGTACAAACATCAACCAAAATGAGTAGGAATAGGTTTCCATCGCTCTCCACAGGGAATGGACCGGTCAAATCAACCGCCATATGTTCACCTGGTAACTGAGCATGAATGGCCGTCAGAGGGTGGTATCCCTTGCGTGCGATGTTGACTCGCTGGCATTCTTGGCAACGCTGAACATACTCCAAGCAATCCTTGGCCAGATTAGGCCACGTCTTTTGCAACGAATGAATATGCTTGACCATGGCATTGGTCCCAATGTGACCAAGCGCATGTGCGTCGACTAACACTCCTCTTCTCTCTGAGACAGCTACCGTCACACGTTGAGTGTCGGCGTCCTGGATTAAGTGAACATAACCATAAATTTTGCTCGGAGCAGATCCTTGAATGCGGGCTGTCCACAACTCTTGAGGAAACTGGCGAGACAAAGCGTCTGGTAAAACGTTCAGAACGCCAGGTCGATAAACAACCTTAAACGTGTAATCCAAAATAGTCTCCTGCCATGCGGTAAGCATCGAGTTCATATCCTTCTGCGTATGCATAAAAGTAAGAGCGCGATGATCCGTGAAAAGCGTAAAGTGACGGCCCCACAAATAGTAATGCAACTTCTTCAGTGCAAACACAATTGCCAATAACTCCTTCTGAGTTGTACTATAGCGTCGTTCACTGGGTTGCAATGAGCGCGCAACAAAAGAAATATATCTAATGTTTTTGGGATTCGCCTCGCCTTCCGGCAGCTGATATAAAATTGCTCCAATTCCAACGTTAGATGCATCTGTAGCAACATATAACGGCAAATTGAAATCCACCCAGCAAATTATGGGCGATAAGACCAACAAATTCTTTAGTGCCTCAAAGCTCTTCAACTGAGCAGCATTCAACGTAAATGGACCCACCACATTACGCATAGCATCTAGCGGAGCGCTAATGGTAGCTATAATGGGTACGTGATCGCGGAAAAAATTAAAAGTCCCCATATAAGATTGAACCTGCTTACCCGTAGTTGGGGGTTTCCAATCATTGATATTCACCAATTTATTGGGATCAATTCTTTTTCCATCAAGATCCACAATGAAGCCCAGCAACGCCACCTGCGTACTGTAGAACTTGCACTTGTCAAGGTTAATAATAAGCTTGGCATCAGTTAGCCGTTTAACCAACTCTATCATCTGAATCGCATGATCGCTTCTGTTCTTTGATGCGAGAAGAATGTCATCGATAAAATTTCTGACAAATTTCAAATCCCCAAGGATTCGGCTCATGCCACGCTGAAACAAACTGGACAAGGGCTTCAATCCAAAAGGAGCCTTCTTGAACATATATTGAATCCCGTTATGCATAAATGCCGTCAACGGCTGATCTTCTTCATGGATTGGTAATCGATGATACGCCTGCTTTAGGTCCACAGTCGAGAACACTGCATTGCCTCCAGCAAATTGCATGATGTCTGATATAAGTGGTACCGGAAAATTATCATCGGGTAGGTGCGCGTTTAAGGGCCGCGGATCCAAGCACACTCGGTAGAGAGTCTTGTTTCCGTTAGCATCTTTCTTAGCCGCTAGCGTTAATGTGTTGTTGTGTGCATTACCTGCAGGTGCTAATGTAATTACATCATCCTTCAGCCAATTCTGGATTGCTTCATCAAGAACCGGCATTTGCGATGCAGCAAATACTTTAGGTCTGCGGTAGAGGATAACGTCATCAGGGACTGGCAAATACACCTTCATTTCAGGTATAGTACAATGACTTGTATTTGGAATCTTGGCGTTTAACCTCAGCGACTCTTCTATACTCTTCATGAACGCGTCCTTTTCCGCAATAAATTCCTGCGTCTTTTCTCGTTCTGGAATCGTGAGAGGTATCAGCGTGGGCTTTTCGTCTTCAACTGGCGCTGGCATCCGTCCAGACGACTCATCTGCATCGGGTAGTCCAACGATATTGAATCCATAGCGGTGAAAGAGATCCATGCCAATGGTAACTGCATGACTCTGTTCAATAACCTCATATGGCGCGCTAAGCACATTCTGTCCACAGACAATCTCTACGTTTTCCGTTTCTCCAACGCGTTTAATGACAGACGAGTCAGCTAATTCAATGTATCCTTCCATTGGTTTAACCGGAATAGAATACTTTTTGACTACAGCTGCACTAATAAATGAATGTGTGGCACCAGTATCAATGAGTGCAAGATGTCGCTCTTGATTAAGATAAACAGGAACAAACAGTCGATTATCCGGCTGATGTTTTCGTTTACTTGAACCATAGTGCTTGTGTACTAACTCAAAGTCCTTCTCTCCAAAGGAGAATAATGGGTAACCATCACATGCGTCTGACACTGGGTTATCACTAATTGAAAATCTTTCGAAGGCCCTTAGGTACTCGTCGTCTACTACATCCTCGATGTTGTACTCGGCCGGTGCATTATCTCTTCCTTCTTTAACAATGCCCATAGCTCCATACTTCACCTTTGCTTGGTCGACAGCCACTTTAGCATCACCGCTACCTTCCCCCCCGTCGAGAGGATGCATCGGCAATGGACCTACATGAACTCTCATACCCAAACCGGATTCACCACGCAGTTTGCTCTTCAATTCGATTTTCGCAATACCCTTTGCATTCTTCTTTTTCTTCTTTCTCTTCTTCACTGTTTCACTCCGTGGGTTGATGTCACTGACATTCTTCTCGTCAGTTGTTGTTTCATTCACTATGACTACTTCTGTTAAACTGTGCGACTGCTCCTCCAGTTCATGTACATCAGTTTGTTGCATCTCACTGCTTGTTTCCACCTGTTTGGAATGCAGAATGAAAGACGCGTCGTTAGTCATGCGGTCATGTTCGACTTCGGTGACGTCACCATTTTCGTTACTCATCTCAACGACATCTTGGTCGACAACAGACATCTCACCACCATCTACTTCAACTTTTTCTTCAGATGCATCATCATACTCAACAGTGTGGTTTAGCTTACCATTGCTGTTTCCTCTGCCAGGATAAGGATGGTGTCCACGGTTGAAGTTCCTCTTGTAACCTCCACGACCATGACTGCCTCCTCGACCTCTAGGCGCACCAGAACCACTACCATTACCGAAGGCGCCACGTTGACCGCCGAATCCAGCATTCCCCTTCTGGACCGAACTGTCACCCGCTGTAGGAACTTGGTTGATGCTACCACCAGTAGTCCCCCCGACACGCGTTCCACTTGTCGTCGCAAGCGTTGCTGCTGCCGCTGCCCTCTTCTGCTGGTTGATGAGCTTATCCTTTAAACTCTGGGCCTGCCTCGCTGCTTCGTTATCTGCAGCCCCGGTCAATCGTCTCCTCTCCAAAATAACCGGTGCCCACTCATCACTGTCTGCGGGTCCCTGCATATGCTGCAAACTGTCCATATAAGACTCGAAGGTTGTTTCATCAGGTGCCACACCCAGCATCCCCTCAAGGACCGCAATGCGCTTCTGTAACAAGATCATCGTAAGAACGCTCGGGTCGACCGCTCTCTGCAGCAAGAATAACAAATCAGCGAACTTGGGTAAGTCCTTGACTTGGTACATATCCATCAACCTCTTCATCCGATGGTAGTACTGCTTGTACGATTCACCTCGTTCTAACCCCATCTTGATCACCTTCTCAACCTCATCTGTTCTCTCAGTCTGCGTCATAGCACTCTCCACAAACACTTTCTCGCATCTCGCCCACGGCCACTTTCCTTCAGGGTCACGACTCAAGACTGCATTCATGGCATCAGACGCTTTGCGATCCATATTCGCCAAGCACAACAACCTTGAACATCTCTCATCGAACCCGCCCGTCGTGAACTTTGTTACTCCTATTCTATGGAATTCGTACAGGAACTCTCGGACGTTGGTAATCAAGGGACCGTGGATCTTGATGTCAAGAACAGGAAGCAGATGAGCCTCGACCAACCGATGGTAACGCGGAAACTCATTCGACAACTTGATCTCGTCAATCTTTCCACCCTTCTTAACCCCCAACTCCTCATTCTCCTCTCTGGTCACAACACTAGAGAATGCCGTCCTCCCCATGGACCTCTCAGCACTCTCTAGGTCATCCAGCATGACATTCCACTCGTTCATCGCGGTCTTGGCCTCAGCGATCTGACGTGTTAGTTCCGCCAACTTTGGTCGCTCCTGGTCGCCCTCCTCTTGGCTCAACCCTTGGATGCGCGCGGCTAACTGCATCTTCTGTCTCGTCAACGTCGCCAGTTGCATCGAATACTCCTTCATCTTTCCTCTGGCTGCATGGGCATCCATAAAGTCAGAGCCAACAGTCTCCTGCATGTCAACATCAACGTCCATGCCTGCTCCCTCATCTCGTCCCGACGTCAAGGTAAGTGCATCTAACGCACCAACAACCTTATTGCCAACGTCCTCGTTCTTCTTTGCCGTATTCGCTGCCATTCTCTATGACCCAATTAAAGGAAAAGAAAACAAACAGACAAGCAGAATAAACAGAAAACGAAATGAGCTTTTGAAAACTGATGATCAACCAGACTGCACCCCAGAAAAAATAATACTGTTACTACTAACGTCAACTTCCAGTACTTTTTTGCTCAGTGATCCACTTGATTCAAAATAAAAATAAAAAACAACACCCAGAAAAAACTAAAAGTTTTCTGATGCAAATGAATTCGGATGAGGGCACACCTAAATGCCAACAAAGACGAATCCCGCGTTTATTTGAACAAGAATGTCCTTGATCAAAACTAACGGTGAGTTTTCTAATGAATCTCTGCTACCGTGTTATATGAAGACCTCAAATGACCACACAGATGTATGATCGCACTTGAAAGCTCCAACACAAAAAGGTAGAATAGTAACCAAATAATAACAACGAAAGTAACCGCCTGTTACACTTCGTATTAATGATCAGTCTCTGCTGTAACCTTGTCACTAGTGACCAGATACACGCACGAAATGACCACAAATAAAAGAAAAGGATCCTGTCCTTGTTGGATTATCCTGAAAATAGAGGAAAATCCTGACAGTAAAGGTCCTGTTCTGTAATGATCCGTAAATGCTCCCGTTACGTCCTGAATCGCTCCTGTAGATTGATGGAGTGTTCCTCGTAATGGGTTGAATGAATAAATAAATGAGTGGATGGATCCTGTCAATCGTTCGACGGATTCTGATCCCGATCCGTGTTGTATTTATCAAAAAAAATGAAAATTTTTACGCTAGTCACGCACAATCGAATTGATAAGACAAGAGAGGGATCTTTGTTAACAGCCCAGACACCTCCATTTATGTCGGTGTCTGGTCATATGACTAAATTACTGTCTCTAGCCTAATTACATTAGCTGACACCCCCGAGACAGGCAAATATGCGACAGTAACAAACACCATATGATAATTTGGACTTGAAAGGCCTCCTTTCAAGCCCGTTATTCGTTTGTCTATTGCAGAGTTGGACGAATTGAAGAAGCAACTTGATGAGTTACTCTCTAAAAAACTCATCAAGCCCAGTGTCGCATATTTGCCTGTCTCGGGGGTGTCAGCTAATGTAATTAGGCTAGAGACAGTAATTTAGTCATATGACCAGACACCGACATAAATGGAGGTGTCTGGGCTGTTAACAAAGATCCCTCTCTTGTCTTATCAATTCGATTGTGCGTGACTAGCGTAAAAATTTTCACCCAGCACTTCTCCCTACGGCGCCCCAGTGCTCTTTGTCAAGAAGGCCGACGGTTCTCTACGTATGTGTGTCGACTATCGTGGTCTCAACCGCATTACAAGAAAGAACCGCCATCCCTTACCTAGAATTGACGAGTTGATCGACCGTTTTCGGGGCGCAAAGTACTTTACCAAGTTGGACTTAATCTCGGGGTATCATCAACAACGCATCTATGAGCCTCACACTCATAAGACCGCCTTCCGTTGTCGATACGGGCACTTTGAGTTCAACGTCGTCCCCTTTGGCCTCACCAACGCCCCAGCCTCCTTCTCCAACATGATGCTCAAGGTCCTTGATCCCGTCCTTGACAAGTGGGTGGTCGTCTATCTTGACGATATTCTGATATACTCCAAGACCAAGGCCGAACATCTCCGTCATATTCGTAGTGTTCTCTCTCTCCTCCGCCAGCACGGTCTCTATGCAAAGTTGAGCAAGTGCTCCTTTATGCAAGAAGAGACTGAGTTCCTCGGTCATGTCATTACCAAGGATGGTTTACACACCAATGCCGGTCTTGTTCGCGCCATTCGAGAGTGGCCTCGCCCAACAAAACAAAAGGACGTTCAACAGTTCATTGGGTTAGCTCAGTTCTACCAGCAGTATATCCACAATTTTGCTGACATCGCTCTTCCCCTCACGTCTCTACTAGGTGAAGGTCGCCAGTTTGTCTGGGATGATGCCACCGAGTCCGCTTTTCGTGCACTCAAGGATGCCATCAGCTCTGCCCCAGTATTACGCGTCTTTGACCCAGACCTACCCTCGATCGTCGAGACCGATGCATCGGGTTATGCTGTTGGCGCGGTCCTCTTCCAGATAGACGCTGATGGGTTTGCACGACCCGTGGCCTTCACCTCGCGAAAGATGAATTCTGCAGAACGGAATTACCCAACTCATGAGCAAGAGCTCCTCGCTGTGGTCCACGCACTCAAGACCTGGCGGTATTACCTTGACGGCTCCCATTTTATTGTGTATACCGATCATGATACGCTCCGTCATTTCCCCACGCAACCCAAGCTCACTCGAAGACAAGCACGTTGGATGGAGCTTCTACAAGAGTATGACTTTGATTTCAAGTTCAAGCGTGGCGCTGACAATGTCGTTCCTGATGCCCTCTCTCGGCGTCCGGACCACCGCGTACCAAACCCCCCACCCCTCTCAGTCAATGCACTTGACCTTCAAGCGGACACAGGTTTGAGGCAGCGCCTGATCGAAGGGTATCAAAACGATCCTCGTCTTGGCCCTATCTATCAAAGCTGCCTCCGAGGCAAGTCACCATCCCTTTACTCATTGTATAATGGCTTATTGTATGTTGAGCGGCATGGTGATACCCTACTCTGCATACCAAAGTTCTCTGACCTACGCCTTCTTCTTCTTCATAATGTTTATGATGCTGCCATTGCTGGCCACCTGGGGTTCGATAAAACGTACACTACCTTACGCCGCCTGGCCTACTGGCCCAAGATGTCTGTTGATGTCCGTAACTACGTGGCTTCTTGCTCAAGCTGCCAGCGAAACAAGGCTGTTCGTCGCCTTCCTGCCGGTCTGCTCCATCCCTTGGAAGTTCCTGAGCAGCGCTGGGATACCGTTACCATGGATTTTGTCGTCAAGTTACCTATGACCGCCCGAAAGCACGATCCATTACCGTCTTTGTAGACAAGGTCTCAAAACAAGTGCACTTCGCCCCAAGTCGCACCACAGACACCGCCACCGATGTTGCCAATTGTTTCTTCTCCAACATCTTTCGCCTCCATGGTCTCCCCCTCACCATCGTCTCCGACAGAGATACAAAATTCACCAGCACTTTTTGGCGTCGACTACAGGAACGCTTAGGCACCAAGCTTGCCATGTCCTCCTCCTTCCACCCACAGACGGACGGCCAGTCGGAAAGGGCCATTCAAACCCTCAAGACCATGCTGCGCGCCCTGGTGAATCACAAACAAGACGACTGGGACCTGTACCTACCTGCCGCCGAGTTCGCATACAACAATGCGGTCCACTCGTCCACAGGCGTCTCGCCATTTTTTCTGAACCATGGTTTCCATCCTCGAGTACCGGCCTCTCTCCTCGGACCCACGGGTGTCTCTGACCCTGCTTCCTTGTCGGACTTTGACTCGTTTGTCTATGCTCAGCAATCAGCCCTCGCTACTGCCCGCGATAGTCTCCTTACCGCACAAGCCGTACAGGCCAAGCATGCCGATGCTCACCGTCGTTCCCACTCTTACCAAGTCGGCGATCAAGTCCTTCTTAGCACCGAGAACATCACAACAGCCTACGACTCCAGCCGACCAGCCTCCTCCCTTCAGGCCCGTTACTTTGGTCCCTTCACCCTGCTGGCACAACGTTCGCCGGTCTCCTTCCAGGTCGAGCTTCCTCCCACCATGCGCATTCATGATGTGTTCCATGTCGACCGCCTCAAACCATACCTCCCCTCCCCGGAGTCGTTGGGCCGTCGGGTAGCACCTCCACCCGACCCTGAAATTGTTGATGGAGAAATTGAGTACGAGGTTGAAGCCATCTTGGACCACCGCACAAAGCGCCGCAAGATCGAGTTTCTTGTCAAATGGCTCGGATACGATGCAGCCAAGGACTCCACCTGGGTTCCCTTCAAGGACATGGCCAATAGTCCGGATATTCTTCGCACATACTGTCAAACACACGATCTGCTTTATTTATTAGGGGAAGGTGTCACAGTATTATAATCTGTTGTGACCCTAGATCATTAGCGTCATCTAACCACTGTCTCATCTAACCACATTAACACCTAATTACATCCCCATCTAACCACATCACCACCTCACCACATCACCACCATCCTGGAGCCCATAGCCTAGCACACATAAATACCCTGGCTCCCCTGTACAATAAACACCATCCGTTTCTGCCTCCTGCTCTTGTCTATCACCCTTCTTCTGTTGCTATTACAATGCGAATGCGAATGCACTATGTTCTTGAGAAACACTAGTCATTGACATTAGAAAAACCTAATGCGAGAAAACCCGCTTGAAATAAACTGACGTCACATTGAACATTTTTGTCAAAAAAGAGATCGTTCACATGCACTCCACTTTCATCTCCCTTCTTTCACCCTTCGCTTCATCATCATTAATGTTTCTCAAATGCGAATGCGAATAAATAGATTTTACATTGGTTTTACATAATGCGAATGCGAATGCTACTTCGATTCGATCCGCATTTTGCAGGCAAATAAAGGGTGCGAATAATTTCTGAGAAACACTGATCATCATCTATACTTTCATTCGCTCTTCCCACCATAAGACACGATGCCCGCAATTAGCAGAGCAAAAAAATAAAAATGTATACACATCTCATTTTTCCTTGTATGTACACTCATGTTGCTAGTAAAGTGCAGTCATGGTGGAGGCAAGGCGCATCTAATAACTAAAAATAACAGATTTCTGGATCCCATTAAACATCATCAGGATAAACTTGACATTACGGCCCCAGCATCCATCCATACTCAGCAGGCGAAACTTGGCATAGCTCTTGATCGTGTACTTGGAGTACTTGCTTTCGCCACCTCGTCCAATATCAGCTTCTAAAGTGCTCCACAAAAGTGTTCAACCAAAACACGATTTTGCCGTTTTTTTTGAAATGCTCATTCACCAATGTTTCAACCGGTCCCCAGATTCCAGTCATTCATTTTCTTGAATCGTAACCCCATTCACCATCACTTGCTTTTTTTTTGCATGGACCGACATTGGATCATCGCCGGAATTGAAATGCCTAACTCTGTTTGAACAGTTAAATGGATTACATGCATCACGATCTCCTTTTTCAACTTGCGGAGTCTTCGTAGTTTCTTATTACCTCTACATTTTAATGAGTTACTTCCTCAATTCCTATATGACATTGTGTCAAGGTTTGGAGTTCCTACTTATTGTCTTTTGTATGTGACTTATATGCATGAGTTTACATGGGTTTAGCGCGTATCTACTAATACAAAATCGTTATCTCCATCACCTGACTTATCGTAAATCATGTGATGTTCCCTCTTTCTCTTTCTCATGGTGTTGTGGTGTGTGTATGGTGTGTATGGTGTATATGTAGTGTGTGTGTAAGTGTTTGTGTGTGTTGTGTGCGTTTTTTTTTTTAGCTTAAAGTTAATTAAAATGAAAGTTAATTAAAAATGAGAAAATGATAGATGGATGTGGGATGCGATGAGAGCCATACCGGTAAGCAGATCTACCGGTAAGCAGATCTTCCGGTAAGCATGTTAAAATGCGGAATGAGAGCCATACCGGTAAACTGATCTGCCGGTAAGCATGTTAAAAATGCGGAAATGGAGAATGTAGAGAGTAGAGCCGATGGCTTTTTCTTTCTCTTTTTTTCGGACAAGAATATTTCCTTTCCTTTCCTTTCCTTTCCTTACCTCTCTCTTTTTTTTTTTTTTTTTTTTTTTTTTAATCTGTCAGTAGCCAGCATGCCTTCCACTCGCTCTCGCCGTGTCGCTCTTACTTCAACATCCACCTCCAATGTCTCTCCCCCTGCGACCTTTACAGGATATAAACGAACCAAGGCAATGAATTCAACAAGGTCGCAGATGACCAAGTCGGTCACGTTCTCTCCCCTTTCCGCCCGGCACACTGCCACCAGCTCTACTGCTACCGCTCCCTCTGTTTCCTTCGCTCCCTACTCTCTTCCTACCAAACACACCAAGCGCTCCATCAAGCGCCGCACCATCAATAACACTAAACCCAAACCCAAGGCCATTACTCCTTACTCTTCCTCCTCTCCCTCTTCTTCCTCCCCGTCTTCCTCCATCAGCAGGTGTTCCAAGTGTCGTGGAACCGACCACCAAAGATCGACGAGTCGACGCTGCCCATACTATAAAGGGAAGCAAACGACAAGTGCAAGGATCAACAATACTCAAAAGCATTATTCCTACAGCGTCAACTACTATGAAGCCATCTTTGACACCATCTCAGACGACGACATCCTCGCTGCACTTGCTGAGGTCGATCAGGATCAGGATCCAAACACGACAAGTCAGTCTACCATTGTGGTGGATGTTAATGATAGCGAGGACGAATCGATCATAGACGACAACGACGATGACCTCGCTGCATTCGCTGAGGTCGTTCAGGATCAGGATCCAAACACAACAAGTCAGTCTACCATTGTGGTGGATGATTATGAGGATAGCAATAGCGAGGATGAGCCGCTCATAAGGCGGCGCCCAGGTTGGAAAAGCGTTTCCAGTTCGGAGTCAATCCAACTCGACGATGAAAGCGAGGATGATCTGCAGAGGCCATTAACACAAGTCATATCAACACAAAGCTCCTCTTCCAGTCATGCAAGCACTTCAAGCACTTTGTTGCCCGAGTGGACCTCTCCAATGCCCTCCACCATGGATACTGCTTCTGGATGCATGGCCATTGTATGTCCCACCTGTTCATCACAACTATTACTTTCAGCTGTATTACAGAACTAATTCCCATAAATATTAATAAAAATAAAACATTAAAAAAATGATGAAGCTCCGGGCTATTTTTTTTCAGTTATTTTATTCATTTGAACAACTCATAAAGGAAATAGAGCATAGAGCAGGCGGCTAAAGGCCTTCAAGGCTACACGAACCTATACATTATTGGTCTTTATAGTTTCTTGAACCGGCCCATCTAATCAACCATCAACCATCAACCAGAGAGCATGTCCAGCCTAGAAAATAAAGGAGAAATGGAGAAAAAAACGATGGGATGGATAAACATAAAGGCGAAAGAGAAGAGAAAGAGGATGGTATCTCTTTTAGAGCCTGTTGTAATAAACATATAATAAGCTGTCTCAATCTACGCGCGCTCCAACATCATTTTTCCTTTCATTCCCTATCAACAGACACTTAAACACCTCACATTTCCAAAATGTTATCGGCCACCAATGTTATGCGTTTATGCGCAAGCTGCAAGCAACCAGGACATTCTCGAAATACCTCAACGAAATGCCGCCTCTACAAAAAAAGGTATGAGCAAATGAGAATGAAAAGGTTATAAAGTGTAACCGCTCCTGTTGTTAAAGAAATGTGACCTTTTCTATCGTTTTCTTTTGTTTATGGGGAGGGACAGACCATCAAACTCCATAACTATCCCAAGTGATATAGCCCAAGACGCCCAAAGAGATATGGAACGCCGACGACAAGAAGATCGAATCAATCAAGAAGCTGCGGAAGGCTCTCGCAGGCATGCTATTTCCATTTCTCCGGCTGCCTCAATTACTCCTATCGCTGCTACTCCTCATTCTGCTCTAAAGTGTCAATCTTGCGGACGGCTTGGCCATAGTCGCAAAAGTCACAAGGATTGTCCTATGAATCGACGATACCTGCTCATTGCTGCTCCTATTGCTCCTGCTGCCCATACTGTTCCTGCCACTCCTGCTGCTCCTATAGTCTCTGCCGCTGCTGCTATTCCTGCTATTCCTGTTATTCCTGCCGCTCCTGCCGCCGCTCCTGCTATTCCTGATGCTCCTGCTGTACGTGTGTTCGGAAATGGAATGGCTGCTTGCAAGGAACAAGATGATACAGAATACAAGGCCCTGGATCGGATGAACGTCGTTTGCTCTCACTGTGGCGCCTTACATTGGAGAGAGGTAACAATATAATATCAGTCATTTTTTTTAAAACATCTTCTGCATTTTTTTTAGATTCCTAACTTTTTTTTCTATCTTCTGAATATATCCAGGAACGCGTCGGATGTGCGGTCGTAACTCCGCGTTTCTCTATGTGTTGCCTCCAAGGAAGAGTCAAAATGCCGACTATTGAAGCTCCCCCTGCCGAATTACAAGAACTGTTTAGAGGCGATACCCCTCTCTCCAAGCGATTTCTGGCAAACACACGGACCTTCAACAATGCCTTTGCTTTTGCATCCTTTGGCACCAGTACAAAGTACCGTGACATGCGGCGACCGCCTGGCAGAGGCCCAAATACCTTTCAAGTCAAGGGCCAGCTTTACCACAAGATCGGCGGTATTCTCCCACCAAACGCCCAACAACCTCAGTTTGCCCAGATTTATTTTCACGACTCGGACCAGGACGCTGAAGTCGATCGACGCTTGGATTTCATCTATGGGTCAAGGAACCAGGCTCTTCCAAACGGCGGGGATGGTGTGCAAGCACGAGACCGAGACAAGGACAGAAGGATTATCCGCATCCTTCATCGCCTCATGTACAGGCACAATCCGTACGCCAAGAGGTTCAAGACCATCGGACAGCGTATTCGAGCGGACGATGCACCGGTTCTGGGCTTAAAGATCGTTTGTCAGAGGGCGGGTGACGCGAGACGCTACAATCGACCCACCGCCGATGAATTCGCCGCCATTCTTCCTGGCGATGCAACAGATGCACCTGGGAATCGGGATATAATCATCCAGCTTCACAACAACCGCCTTCATCAGGTCTCAGCACTGCACCAGTCATACTTTCCTCTCTGTTACCCGCTGTTGTTTCTACGTGGGGAGGATGGATATCACCTAGGACTCACTCGAAACAACCCTCAACCTCCGGAAGATGTCTTGCAGCATGTCCTAGATCCACAACTTGCTTATCGACATCCAGTTCCACCTCATAATCTACAGCCACTATTGGATCAAGCCAATGCTAATGAGATGGACATTGACAACAACGGCAACAACAACGACAACGACAACAACAACGACAATATGGACCTTGGCGACAACGACGACGATGACGTCGAGAACGACCTCGAGGAGCAGATCGACCAGGGCGATAATGATGAAATCCTCGACAATCACCTAGGCGACGCTGATCCTCAAGCTGCAATGGGTCTCAACAATGAGGGCGAAGGTGAAGACGACGAGGGTGAAGGCGATGAGGAGCATGCTCCGGGAAACTATACTCACAGGATCACCATGATGGATTTCTTCGCCTATCGCCTCCAATACCGCATTGGCGATAGCAGCGAGTACATGTTCCGTTCAAGACGCCTCTTTCAGCAATTGATGGTTGACATGTTTTGCACCATGGACATGAATCGCCTCAATTTTCTAAAGCATAATCAGCAGACCCTTCGTATTGAGCTCTACTCAGGTAATCAAGGGAACCATTTTTGAGATGTTGAGGGTGCATTGATCATTCTCAGAATTCTAATTATTATTATTATTATTTATTTTTTTGGACATGATATCTCCACAGGCTTACAGGATGCGGTCAATGCTGGGGATGTCGACGCCGCTGCCGTTGGAAGACGGGTCGTCCTCCCTTCAAGTTATGTCAGCGGACCCCGATACATGCAGCAGCTGTACCAAGATGCAATGGCCATTGTCCGTGCCTTCGAATCGACACCGGATTATTTCGTCACTTTTACCTGTAACCCCAAGTGGCCCGAAATCACGTCAGAACTTTTCCCAAACCAGACAGCGGCTGACCGCCCGGACCTGACGACACGCGTCTTTCACATCAAGCTGAAGGAACTCCTACATGATCTGTTGAAAAAGCAAGTCCTTGGAAAGGTTGTCGGCATGATTCATGTTATTGAGTTCCAGAAGCGTGGACTACCCCACGCACACATTCTGCTCATCATGAGCCCTGAGCACAAGCCTGGATTGCCTGCAGACTACGACAAATACATATCTGCTGAGATTCCCGATCCTGAAACGCACCCAGCTGCCTACGAGACCGTCAAGAGAACAATGATCCATGGCCCATGTGGACCGGCAAATAGGAACTCCCCATGCATGGAGAACGGTGTGTGTACCAAAGGCTATCCCAAGCCCTTCCTCGCGAACACTACAAACGGACCAAATGGATATCCGCAGTACCGGCGCCGCATGGATGGAAGGACGATCAGGATCGATGGCCGGGGAGATTTCGAGATTGACAACCGTTGGGTCGTTCCGCATAACCCCTATCTGGCCGCAAAGTACGGCGCCCACATTAATGTCGAAAGCTGCACCTCTTCCACTGCCGTCAAGTATCTGTACAAGTACGTCTACAAGGGCCATGATCGAGCCACTGTTGTGGTCCAACAGCCGGCACAAGACGGAACTCAGGTCGCCGGTGATCTTCCTGTGCAAGAAGCCAATGAGATCATTGATTTCATCGACGGTCGCTACGTCTCTGCTTCCGAGTCTGCTTGGCGCATATTTGGATTTCGCCTACACAGTGCCTATCCATCCGTCACCAGGTTGCATTTGCATCTCCCCGGTCAGTTCATGCATGCCTTCCGCTCGGACGAACCCATCGCTGATGTCCTAGAGAGAGCCGCAATGGAGCGCAGTACGCTGACAGCATTCTTCGACTATAACCGTCACCATCCTGATGAGCCGCCTTCAAAGTACCACAACTTTCCTCAAACCCACGTTTACCTCAAGAGCGAGAAGCGATGGAAGCTCAGGGAGAGAGGATGTACAGTCGGCCGACTCTTTTTTGTGCATGATACCGCAGGCGATCTGTTTTATTTGCGGTTGTTACTGCTCTCGGTGCCAAGTCCTATATCGTTTGAGGACCTGAGAACAGTCGAAAACGAGGTCCACCCTACGTTCAAGGCCGCTTGCATCGCCCTTGGCATGCTTCAAGACGATCGCGAATGGGAGAACTGTCTTCGGGATGCCGCTGTCAGTCAAACGGGATACCAACTCCGCTCTCTTTTTGCAAAGATCCTTGCCTTTTGCAACCCGACAAATCCTGCTCAGCTTTGGACCACCTTTCGCGATGCACTGTCTGATGATCTCCGTCCAAGGGAATGTGACGCTACCAGTCCTGAGCAGCGGATATCCTTTGCAGACCAGCGTGCAAATGCTGCGCTGATCCACTTACAAGTCCTCCTGAGAAACCTCGGCAAGACTCTCCACGACTATGAAGGCATGCCCGAGCCCGTCATACTGGAGCAGCATGGTCCAAACGTAAATGCATTTATTGCAGACGAGTTGAGTTACCCTTTGCCCAGCCCAGAAGAGTTCGCCGTGATGGAGCAGTCACTCAATGGGAATCAGAGGGAAGCATACGACCGAATCAAGCGCTCCTATGAGATGAACACTTCCGAGACGTACTTCATCGATGGTCCCGCAGGCACAGGGAAGACCTTCCTTTACTCCCTTATCCTATCTATGGTCCGGTCAAATCACGATATCGCTCTTGCCGTCGCCGGATCTGGAATTGCCGCATTACTTCTACAAGGCGGAAGAACCGCTCACTCGCGCTTTAAGATTCCCGTCCCTACCCACGAGGACAGTGTTTGTTCAGTCAATCACAGGTCAGAAGTTGCAGATCTTCTCATCCAGGCCAAGATCGTTGTCTGGGACGAAGCTCCTATGACACATCGGCATATCTTCGAGGCTGTAGACCGCACTCTCAAGACCTAATGAAGACTGTGGACCCTGAGAACGAACACCGTCCCTTTGGAGGAAAGCTCATGGTCTTTGGCGGCGACTTTAGGCAGATTCCTCCAGTTGTCAAGCAAGGACGCAGAGAGGAAACCATTGGAGCCTGCTTTAAACGATCTCCACTCTGGCAACACATCCAACACCTTCCATCTTTCCGTCAACATGCGCCTTCTCAGAAATGCCAACGCTCCCGACATCGAGGAACAAACCGCGTTTGCAAACTGGCTTCTTCAAGTCGGAGAAGGAACAGTTCCCGGCCCGTCTCTAGACAATGGAATCTCCACCAACATCACACTCCCACCCCAGATGGTGATGCCAGCCAATGCCAACATTGACGATCTTATTGCCAAAGTCTACCCTGATCTCCAGCACAATATTGGCAATACCCAGTATCTCAATCAGCGCGCAGTGCTCTGTCCAACAAACGACAACGTCGATGAAGTCAACAACCACATCATGTCGACCATACAAGGAGAATCAAAGGAGTTTCTCTCGCAGGACTCCATCATCGATAAAGAGGACGATAGAGTGGACGCTCTGTTTCCTATTGAGTTTCTGAACGGCCTCAAGTCGTCTTCGCTCCCTCCTCACTGCCTAAGATTGACCGTGGGTTGCCCTGTCATACTCCTTCGAAACCTTATGCCCCAGGAAGGACTTTGCAATGGTACACGACTGATATGTACGTCTCTCTCCCGGTACGTCTTGGGAGCCACTATCATTACAGGAACACATGCCGGCAATCAAGTATTCCTTTCCCGCATCCCGATCTGCCCTTCTGATCTCGATATGCCGTTCAAGTTCCGTCGACTCCAGTTCCCTATCCGACCTGCCTTTGCAATGACTATTAACAAGTCCCAAGGTCAGACTTTGGACACTGTTGGTATCTATCTCAAGAAGCCGGTATTTGCCCATGGCCAACTGTA
Organism: Linnemannia hyalina; assembly: GCA_019671135.1. Taxonomy (NCBI): domain Eukaryota; kingdom Fungi; phylum Mortierellomycota; class Mortierellomycetes; order Mortierellales; family Mortierellaceae; genus Linnemannia; species Linnemannia hyalina. Next base: position 3,065 of record JAHRHY010000018.1, on the reverse strand, counting down.
CGTCGCCCTATCTCGAGTGACGAGCAAGAACAACGTGCATGTGTTGATTGAGAAGGAGGATTCCAATACACCAGATAGCTGTACAACAAATGTTGTTTACCCAGAGATTCCTTGCCCTGGGTGACTGAAAAAAAAAAAAAAAAAAAAAGAGAAGGGAGCAGGGAGAAAAAGAGAGTGTCGGACAGATATAAATATTAAACACAAAACAACACCCATTTTTTTTCACCAACACCTCCGCGAGCGAAGCCGCGGGTACTATTCTAGTCTAATAATACAAAGCGACTGTAGTGATCACCTGATATAGTTCGCAGTCACAATCAATCAATCGTTCCTAAATCACATGATTGTATTATGTCTATCGTGTGTGCTGTGTGTGTGCCTGACGAACGCCACTAAATTTCCACCTCCCATTGTTGTTGATTGATGTTGACTAAGCAAAAGTGCGTATGCGTATCCCACAGAAAGCGAAGTGCGTGTCCCCTAGGAGGATCTGCTGACCAAGAAATGCTAAATAAGCAAAGTGGGAGTCCTCTAGAACCTCTAGAATCCTCCAGCAACAACCTTTTCTTCTCTAATAACTTGCTGCTACTCTTTTCCTCGCTTTTGTGCTTTTTTTTTTTTTTTTTTTTGCCCCTTTATTCCTAACTACAGTCTTTCATCAGCCACAACTCCAAATTTCATTTTCATCACATCTGTCACCATTCAACATGCCTTCCACTCGCCGTGCTCCTCTTACCTCCACCTCCAGTATCGATACCTCTTCAACTACAGCCTTTACAGGATACAAGCGGGTTAGAGCGACGAACTCAACAAGGTCGCAGCCCACCAAGTCCGTCAGGTTCTCTTCCCTTACCACCACCAGGCGTACGGCTGCCACTAAATCTACTGTTACCACTCCCTCCTCTCCTTCCTCGCTTCCCATCAATAGCACTATCACCACACCCAATGCAATCGCTTCTTCTTCCTCCTCCTCTTCCCCTATTAGCAGGTGTAGCAGGTGCCGTGGAAACGATCACCAAAGGTCAACAAGTCGTCGCTGCCCATACTTTAAAGGGAAGCAAACGACAAGTGCAAGGATCTGCCATTCCCAGAAGCGTCACTCCAACAACTGCGACTACCTCGAAACCATCTTTGACACCGTTTCGGACGAGAGTATCCTCGCTGCACGACCCGCGTCTTTCACATCAAGCTGAAGGAACTCCTGCATGATCTGTTGAAAAACCATGTCCTCGGAAAGGTCGTCGGCATGATTCATGTCATTGAGTTCCAGAAGCGTGGACTTCCCATGCACACATTCTGCTCATCATGAGCCCCGAGCACAAGCCTGGATTGCCTGAGGACTACGACAAATACATTTCTGCCGAGATTCCTGACCCTGCAACTCATCCGGCCGCCTATGAGACTGTTGTGAAATCCATGATCCATGGCCCATGTGGACCGGCAAACAGGAACTCTCCATGCATGGAGAACGGCGTGTGTACCAAAGGCTATCCCAAGCCCTTCCTCGCAACCACCACAAACGGACCAAATGGATATCCGCAGTACCGGCGCCGCATGGATGGAAGGACAGTCAGGATCGATGGCCGGGGAGATTTCGAGATTGACAACCGTTGGGTCGTTCCGCACAACCCTTATCTGGCTGCAAAGTATGGTGCCCATATCAATGTCGAGAGCTGCACCTCTTCCACTGCGGTCAAGTATCTTTACAAGTACGTCTACAAGGGTCATGATCGAGCCACTGTTGTGGTTCAACAGCCGGCACAAGACGGAGCTCAAGCCGGAGCCGGAGATCTACCTGTGCCAGAAGTCAACGAGATCATTGATTTCATCGACGGTCGCTATGTCTCTGCCTCCGAGTCTTCTTGGCGCATATTCGGTTTCCGCCTATACAGTGCCTATCCATCCGTCACCAGGTTGCATTTGCATCTTCCCGGCCAGTTCATGCACGCCTTCCGCTCGGACGAACCCATCGCCGATGTCCTAGAGAGAGCCGCACTGGAGCGCAGTACGCTGACTGCATTCTTCGACTATAACCGCGACCATCCTGACGAACCGCCATCAAAGTACCACGACTTTCCTCAAACCCACGTTTACCTCAAGAGGGAAAAGCGATGGAAGCTCAGAGAGAGAGGATGTACAGTCGGCCGACTCTTTTTTGTGCATGATACCGCAGGCGATCTGTTTTATTTGCGGTTGCTACTACTCTCGGTGCCAAGTCCTATATCGTTTGAGGGCCTAAGAACAGTCGAAAACGAGGTCCACCCCACGTTCAAGGCCGCCTGCATCGCCCTTGGCATGCTTCAAGATTGATCGCGAGTGGGAGAACTGTCTTCGGGATGCCGCAGTCAGCCAAACGGGATACCAACTCCGCTCCCTTTTTGCAAAGATTCTTGCCTTTTGCAACCCGACAAATCCTGCTCAGCTTTGGACCACCTTTCGCGATGCACTGTCTGATGATCTCCGTCCAAGGGAACGTGACGCTACCAGCCTTGAGCAGCGACAATCCTTTGCAGACCAGCGTGCAAATGCTGCCTTGATCCACTTACAAGTTCTCTTGAGGAACCTCGGCAAGACTCTCCACGACTACGAAGGCATGCCCGAGCCCGTCATACTGGAGCAGCATGGTCCCAACGTAAATGCATTTATTGCAGACGAGTTGAATTACCCTTGCCCAGCGCAGAAGATTTCGCCATGATGGAGCAGTCACTCAAACGCGAATCAGAGGGAAGCATACGACCGAATCAAGCACTCCTATGCGGCCCCTTCATGTGCAGAGGATATAAAAAGGCATATAAAAAATATCCAAAGTCCAAGGAACGGAGTGTTGACTTCCATAACTGGCATATCTCTTCATAGTGGGCAACAGAACACAGAATAAAATAGCAATAGACAGCACAAGAATTTTTAAAATGTAATCTCTCCCCTGTATTTCACGACAAAGATACAGTTGAGAATACAAGTGCTTTAGATGATCACATACAAGAACTACTCTGTCGAATCTTGCAGTGAGGGTTACAGGTTAATAGTAGATGGACATATTCAAGAGTTTGGTGTGCGAAAAATAA